>CM059972.1:91089136-92457194 GCA_030490835.1 Annona cherimola
GTCTTGTTGCATCTAATATATAATTAAGTATTGCACATGGCTGAAGAGTGTATGGAAATTAATCAACCCGCCCCTGAATCCCAAGTTGCTTCATCATCTGTGACTAAATCTAAGGCAAAAAAAGGTTGGGAAGTTAACTTCAGCAATGTGGGAACATTTTACTAAAGATAAAGATGAAAATGGAAAACTTTTAAGGACATGCAAATGCAACTATGGCAAGAAATCATATGAATGCAACAGTGGTCGTGGTACAACGACACTTGGATATTCAATGCCCTAAGTATCCCCATGGTGATAGAGATAAAAAAACAGCAATTATTAATATTTTCAACTAGTGCAAGATCAGGAAGTGATGGAAATATTTTAAGTAACTGGAAATTTGATCGAGAATTCTCTAGGATGGCAATGGCACACATGCTCATTGAGGATCAATTACCTTTTAAGTTTGTTGAAAAGAATGGCTTTCGTCAATTTTGTAAATCTTTGCACCAAGATTTAACATTGTCACAAGAGCTACAATTACTAAAGATTGTATGAATATTTATATGTCAGAAAGGAAAAAGCTAGAAACTTTTGTTCAACAATCAGTTAATCGTGTTTCCTTGACTACTGATTTATGGACTTCCAACCAAAACTAAGGATACTTGTGTCTCACCGCACATTACATTGATGTAAATTAGAAGATATAGAAGTGGATTATTTGCTTTTGTATTCTCCCATCACTACACACTGGGGATATTATTGTACAGTCTCTTGAGTTGGGTCTTAAAAGCTGGGGCATTCAAAAAATCTACACTATCACTGTGGATAATGCTTCTTCTAATGATGTTGCTATAAAGAATTTTAGGAGAAGAATGTTAAAAAAGAATGCTTTGCTATGTGATGGGGAATATATGCATGTTAGATGTGTTGCACATATTATAAATTTAATTGTAAAATATTATATAAATGAAATCAAAGATTCAATACTTTGAATCTGGTTTGTTGTTAGATATGTGAAAAGTTCTCCAAGTAGGCTTCAAAAATTCAAAATGTGCGTTGAGGAGGAATAAATTACTTGTCAACTTTCTCTATGCTTGGATGTACCAACTCGTTGGAACTCTATATATTTAATATTGAAATCTACTTTAAAATATCAAAGGGCATTTGATTACGTTGCTGATAAAGATAGTATTTTTAGATCAGACAGTCCTCCAACTAATGAAGATTAGGAGAATGCTAGAGTAATTTGTAAATTTTCGAAGAAATTCTATCACATCATTACTTGTGTATCTGGTCATTTGTATTGCACTTCAAATATTTATTTCATGGAAGTTTGTAAGATTGAAAGACTCTCGCTCTCTCTTCAGAAGTTACCTGATGTGAACCTTATGCAAATATCTATAAAAATGAAAGACAAATTTTATAAGTATTGGGGAACTTTTCAGAAGATGAAAACTTTATTAATCATTGGTGTGGTGTTAGATCCGCGATACAAATTATGATATGTTGAATAGTGTTATGAAATAAGTCATGGATTAGAGAAAAAAATAGAAATTGGTGAGAAAGTGAAGGAAAAATTGTATGAGTTGTATAACATTTATGAAGCTGATCTTTGTGAGACTGTATCTGAAGATGACAATAGTGATGAGGTAGTTGAGGTTAATATGAACTCGGAAGATGTTGGTAAAGATAATGCATGGTATTAATATGATTGGTCCTCAAAGCGTGAACACTTAAAAACAGAAGTAGATCAATATCTAGAAGAAGCGAGGGTGAGCAGGGCACCTTGGTTTGATATTTTGGCATGGTAGTCTAAAAATAAGGACTATAAAATATTACCTCACCTAGCACGAGATATTTTGGCAATTCCAGTGTCTACAGTTGCTTCGAAATCAGCTTTTAGCACAGGTAGACTTGTACTCTGATCAATTTAGAAGCTCTCTAACACCACAACTTGTGGAGATTTTGATATGTACACAAGACTGGATCAAAGCATCACCACAACCCTTAGGAGTTGAGGAGAACTTGACAAAAATTGAAGCAACAGAATCAAGTAATTTTTTTAATCTTTTTTAACTGATTTTCCTACTTTATACTATACTATTTTATTTATGTTCACATACTTATTGATATTTTTCAATAATTTTGTAGCTACAACAACTTCTGTTAATCTTAAGACGAGTATTGATTTTCTCGAACAGTTAGATCTTAATTAAGGTAATAATAAAATTTTAGATAGCTTATATAGTTCTTTAATCTTTTATAAATTAGTTTTATATGTTTAACTGTTTTCTAATATCTATTTTATTTTACTATATTTTCAGGACTAAAATGATATTGCATAAAAAGGAGAAAATGGATGAACAACTATCAAGTTTGGAGAGTAGAAGACAATTATTTGTTATTTTTTTTATTTTAAGATTGAAGTTGTTTGAACTTTGAACTCTACTCATTGTTATGTATCTTAAGACAATAATGTGTAACAATATGTGATATTTGAACTTTTGAAGTGTGATTGTTTAGTTTATTATGATGAAATCCTTACTTTCTTAATGAAAGTCTTACTTGGTACTTCTCAAATGTATGTTTATGAGTTCCACATTTATAATGTTGATTGAATTGTTTAATAGAAATAAAGTATGTTGTATTTTGAAATAGGAACTGGAATTAAAGAGATGACTTGAGATTGGAACTCATGTTTTCAAGCCAAAATAGATTAAATTCAGGTATGTTAACTTTGAGTAATTTAATTTATTTAATTTTACCGACTTTATTGAAGGTTTTTAGCTTTAAAATTAGTAATAAACGCAACCCGTTAATAACTCGTTAACCCGTTTATTAAATAGATTGTAAATGCGTTAGGGTTGAAATTTTTAAATGGGCTAATAAACGGATTAGGGTTGAGATATATTAAATGGGTTAGGATTAGACTTCAACTCGTTTAACCCGATCCGTTAACACCCCTACTATTTGTATTCAGCTCTTTTAATCAAGGATTTTCTCATTAGAAATGTAAAATCAGAGTATCAAGCACAATGCAAAATACTCCTGTAATATTCTTTTCAAACTTGGTTAAGAGAATTAGATGCTTTAGAATTCATTGGATTAATTAAGCATTTCTTTGTTAAAATCACAAAATAATATGGGGTTAATTGAACTTTGACCAAAAGCATGGCTGAAACATGATGGAAAAGACTAAATAATGGGGTTTTTTAGTTTAGGCGTAGTCATTAGAGATATAGTGGATGATTTTATTGTTAACAAATGCTGGACTTAGACAATATATGGTGATATGGAGTCGATTGTGATGGAGGTCCACCTTATGCTGACAAGGATCTAATGAATAATACAAACGAGGAATTTAGTTGCCAACAAATTTAAATTGAAGAGTGACTCTTTAGTCCTCCTTTATTGATGGGATTATTAGACAAAAATTTTGGTCATCTCGTGGGGAGGAATTGCTTCCTTCATGTGCTGCGCAATGGAATCAAGTTACCCATGCGCTTGCTGATTTTGGTCATAGAATATGGATTAGTATTGTTCTTGGGGGGAAAATCCATGAGAGTATATCCAATCCATACTATATAATAACACAATATTATTAATGAATGAGTAGCGGTGTCCTCCTTTTATGCTATCTCTTGCTAATTTTAGAGCCAGGGTATTCATAGAAGGAGGAAACCGACCTATCTATCGTAAAAAAAAAAAAAGACAGGAGATTAGTAGATAAGCCTCTCATAAATCCACATATCATTTTCCTCCAAGAAACAACGTTGACTCTCATTATGCAGGACATAATTGACTAATTCAGGGTGATGAAGTCTTCCAGGATCAATAGTCGTCATGGGGTGCCGGCGTTTGACAGTGATGCGCTAAAATGGTGTAAACGGCAAAATCATGACAGATGATTTCAATAAACCTAGATCGAACGCCGAGTTCATGCAAGATGGTCTTGCCAAGTTATTCAACTAAGGTAATATTTGGAATGTTAACTAAATTCCCATTAATAATTATAACTATGGTTTAGATTTATCAAAATGTTGATAATGTTTGTGAAAAATTAAGAAATTGATGTTTGTAATAGACATAAATGCAAATACGCATGGGTATATTTGTAGTAAATTTCAAATGCAGTTTGTGTAAAAAATCATAGGTACAAGTGCAAATAACTTTTATAAAAATATATATGTTTAAGTATGTGAAGATATAAATATGAATATTTTTTATGAAATATTACAAATGAGTTAGGAAATACATATATAAATAATAAATATAAATACTAATAACAATAACCACAGAGCATAGGTTGATAAAATTTTAGATATTAAACAGTTTTATATTTCTTGTAAGTTATTTTAATCTCTATGATATAGTATTGTACAATTATTATTATATATGATATATACGAATGTAAAGTATGTGCCGCTAACAAAAGAAAAAAAATGAATGAAAGATGACGTGCATACAACGCATGCAATGGAGGTAGATGCAGGTGTCATAATGTTGTTTGGATCATCTAAGGGTCCAACGAACTGTATATACACATATTTATTAAAAAAAACCCAAAATTTGCATGCAGGCATGCAATGCATTCAACGAAAATGGAAAAGAGAAATGGATGTGCTACTATCGTTGGATTGATTAAAGGTCCAACGGTACGTATTTACAAATAAATTTTAAAAAAAACTGTCGTATGTATGATCCATGGGAGAACGTGGCTATTTGAGGATAAAAGTCACCTGCATGCTCGGATTTTTTTTTCTCTGAAGAGTGCATGCTTGGATGTTTTTTTTTATGAGAAGGATCCAACCCTATCCCGGCTCACTTTCATTTTGAAAGGAAGGCAGGAAAGAGTGGTCCAAGCAATGCATTGCCAAAAAATTATCTTTACAAATGTTTGCCAAGATGGCATGGGGGGGGTTTCCCCACCAAACATACTGATCCAAAAAAGTGACTGACACAAAATCAGCTAAAGAATGAGTAGTCCTGTTTCCTTGCCGTAGAATGTAATGAGCTGATATGTGAGGAGAAGCAAACAGAATGGCTTTGATCTCCGTGATTACAACCCCTGCCGGTGAATTAACAGTAGAATCCGACGATAAGAAATTGAAGAGGAGAAGTGTAACGCCCCAGGCCTAACAGTAAGGTATTGTCCGCTTTGGGCCTCGGCCCGCACGGTTTTGCCCCTTTGGGTTCACGTGCATCCCGTCTTTCCCCAAAAGGCGCCTCACTAAGGTACCTGGCGGCCTTCACTTATAACCCAGGCTCCCCCCCTAATCCTAACCGATGTGGGATATCACATTCACCCCCCCTTGGGGCTCCAGCGTCCCCGTTGGACACAATCGGCAAGAGGTCGGGAGTCGGCTTTGATACCATTTGTAACGCCCCAGGCCTAACAATAAGGTATTGTCCTCTTTGGGCCTCGGCCCGCACGGTTTTGCCCCTTTGGGTTCACGTGCATCCCGTCTTTCCCCAAAAGGCGCCTCACTAAGGTACCTGGCGGCCTTCACTTATAACCCAGGCTCCCCCCCTAATCCTAACCGATGTGGGATATCACACCATTTGTAACGCCCCAGGCCTAACAGTAAGGTATTGTCCACTTTGGGCCTCGGCCCGCACGGTTTTGCCCCTTTGGGTTCACGTGCATCCCGTCTTTCCCCAAAAGGCGCCTCACTAAGGTACCTGGCGGCCTTCACTTATAACCCAGGCTCCCCCCTAATCCTAACCGATGTGGGATATCACATTCACCCCCCCTTGGGGCTCCAGCGTCCCCATTGGACACAATCGGCAGGAGGTCGGGAGTCGGCTTTGATACCATTTGTAACGCCCCAGGCCTAACAGTAAGGTATTGTCCGCTTTGGGTCTCGGCCTGCACGGTTTTGCCCCGTTGGGTTCACGTGCATCCCGTCTTTCCCCAAAAGGCGCCTCACAGAGTTACGCAGCGTACTGGCTTCTCTGCTAAGTATTGTCCGCTTTAGGTTCACGTTTCCGTCCTTCCCCTCACGGTTTTGCCCTTCTGGGTTCACGTGCATTCCATCCTTCCCCCGAAGGCGCCTTTTGGAGAAAGACGGGATGCACGTGAACCCAAAGGGGCAAAACCGTGCGGGCCGAGGCCCAAAGCGGACAATACCTTACTGTTAGGCCTGGGGCGTTACAAGAAGTGAGTCAGTTTCGATCTGCACACGGTCGAAATGAAGTTGGAGAGCCCAGTTTACGCCCATAAGGAACGCATTGGCTTCCATGAGCAAAGGTTCAACAGCACCTTTCCGCCGCCATCCTTTTCACCGCCATCCTTGATGATCGCCGCATACCCCGTAAACGTCCTACCGCAGAGTTTCCTAGCATCCACATTTATCCTGAAGACACCCGGTGGCAGCAGAGTCTACCTGGGAACAAGAGGTCGGTCAATCACCCCATCCCGGCAAAGGAGTTTAGCTCTGTTATGTTGCTCGAGAAATTCATGGCACCATTCTATGATTCCAGCAAACTCCGGCTGTTTCCCTTCCTCCCTGTACCTATTGCGCATAAACCACACTCTCCAGCAGCGCAGAATGAAAAGAGCCAAGTCCTCCAACCTATTTTTTTGTACTAGTGACCCCAGGGCACCCTGTAGAGTCACCCCCGCAGGGATAAGACTAGAAGCCCCAGGCCACTCACCCCTTGTGCGCGAGCACCCCATGAACAGGTGGTTTGCATCCTCGATATTAGTCCTGCAAAACAAACAAACAGGGTCCACAATGATACCCCTCCGCTGCAGATTCAACAGTGTTGGAAGGGCATTTTTGAATAATCTCCATCCAAAGATAAGGACTTTGCTAGGAATCTTCGTTCTCCAAATGGCTTGAAAAATAGCTGCATTAGGTGGGATGTCAGCGCTCGAGGTGAGAAACCTGTAAGCTGATCTAACAGTAAAAGCGCCA
The DNA here is from genome assembly GCA_030490835.1 of Annona cherimola. Lineage (NCBI taxonomy): Eukaryota > Viridiplantae > Streptophyta > Magnoliopsida > Magnoliales > Annonaceae > Annona > Annona cherimola. The sequence continues at coordinate 91,096,039 of CM059972.1, forward strand.
TTGGGTTCATGCAACCAATACATAACATCCTCCACACCCGTGATAGGAAGGGGAATAAGGTTGATCTGCTGCCATCCAGATTCGCCCACAGCAGCCACAATAAGTTTCCTGTTCCACGAGTTTGTGTCCTCATTGATAAAATGGCTGACCATCACATCATCCGGTATCGAAAAAGGAAGAGGACCGGCCTTTGTTACCATTGAGTCAAGCCAGCGGTCCCCAAAAAAGCGGACTCGCCTGCCATTGCCAATCCGCCATCTGCACCCAGGTTGAATTGCATCTCTGGCTTTCAGAATACACCTCCAAGTGAAGGAATCAGTAGCTCTCTCCTGGCATTGCCAAATGTTTGTATTTGGGAAGTAACGAGCCTTGAACAGCTTGTAGCAAAGCGAGTCAGTGTTAGTTATCAACCTCCAGACTTGTTTTGCAAGCAGCGCTAGGTTAAAGTAGAAGATATCTCTGAAACCCATCCCGCCTGACATCTTCGACTTGCACATCTCGCTCCACGCGATCCAACTCATTTTACGTTTATTCCCCTGTTCACCCCACCAGAACCTGCTAAACATGTCATTGAGTTTATGACAGAATGTCTTTGGCAAAAGAAATATACTTATCGTGTATGATGGGATAGCCTGAGCGACTGCCTTAATCAATATCTCCTTACCACCCCATGAGAGGAGTCTACCCTTCCACCCTTGCACTCTTTTCCAGATGCGCTCTTTAAGGTTCTTGAACAGCCCCTTCTTTGCTCTGCCCAACCATGCTGGGAGACCAAGGTAGTGTTGGAGCTCGTCACCCCTTGATCCCAGCAGTTGGGTAACATCCCGCCTAGTAGTGCCATCCATATTAAAGCTGAAGAATATCGTCGTCTTATCCACATTTACCACCTGGCCCAACAAGTCAGAATACACCTTTAAAATTCTCAAAAACCTGCAAATATCATGATCCGTAGCCCGGAGAAAAATGAGAGCATCATTCGCAAAAAGCAGGTGAGTGAGTGAGGGCCCACGCGGGTTTAGTTGAATTCCATGTATCCCACCATGGGCCGCCGCTAGGGGTGCAACTCGGTCCGGGTACCCTCGGGTAGGGGTGGAACCTACTCTTACCCATTTTTTAAAAATTTCTACCCTACCCTATTTTAGATCGGGTCGGTCCGGAGCCTACCCTACCCTATTTTCTGAAGAGCGGGTCGGTTCTGGTTCGGTTCCAAATCAGTTCCATTAATAATATAAAAGAAGATTTTGGAATGGACCTCCGTTTGAGGCAGGTGAAGCATTTTGATGTTCTATAATTCACAGTTAAAGTCTCACAGAATTGGTCGGGATCCACCTGTCACTTAATTCTGATGTACAACCTGCTCAAGTCATACAATCGCACTTGCTCAACAGCCATAATATAAATTCCATGTGAGGCTGAAGGCATCGAAAAAAGGTGTCCAAGTACTAGGTCTAGATGAGCTTACCGGCGGCGGCGGATGTGCTGGAAGTAGCTGTGAGGGCCGCGGCCAATGGGGGGCTTGTCTTCCTCGATCTTCGATCTCGCCGTCGAAGGAATGGAGGAGTCGGAAGAGGAAGGAAGAGAACGACGGCGTGTGCTCGATCACTCGAACTGCTAGCTGTCGACGATCGAATGAAGGGAGGATAGCGGCTGCGTGTGCTCGATTTTGACGGCATCTCGACGTCGGCAACTGTGATTGCTGTCGTTTGTCAAAGGGCAGGAAGGGCTGATGAGATATTGAGAGAGCTTGAGAGAGACTGAAGGAGAGAGTGAGAGAGAGCTCGATAAAGATCGAGATAGAGAGAAATCGAGAGAGAGAGAGAGATCGAGATTCGAAAGAGAGAGAAATAGAGAGATCGAGATCGACAGAGAGAGAGAGAGAGGGAGAGAGAGATTGAGCGAGAGAGACAAAGAGAGAGCTTGAAAAGGCGATGCCGGAAGGGAGACGGGAGACGGGAAGTAACGATGCCGAAAAGGGGAGAGAGAGAGAGAGAGAGAGAGAGAGAGAGAGAGAGAGAGAGAGGAGACACAGTGGCGTTACGTATCCAGGAGATGGAAAAATCGAGAAGGGGGAAAAGCGGGAAAAGCGATGAACGATGGATCGAAGTTGCAGAGGGGTACTCGGAGGGAGAGCAGAGGGCGATGGATCGATTTCGAGGTCGAAGCCAGTAGGAGGCAGTCAGGCAGAGCAGTCAGGGTTGAGAACGAGTGAACGGTGAGAAGAGAAGAAGTCTCGAGAGATCGAGATCACCGTCGCCGACTGAATACGAGCGGTTTGGTCTTGGAAAGGGGATTAGAGCTAGGGCAGCCACTAAATATAAGATATATATATTATATGCAATCCGGGTCGGTTCTGGGTACCCGGCACCTGGAACCGACCCTACCCAAATTCCTATAGGTATTTCAGAACCGGAACTGAACCGACCTAGTGGGTAGTAAAATTGAAACCGAATCTACCCTATTTAGGGTATCCATCGGGTCGACCCGTGGGTACCCGGACCGACTTGCACCCCTAGCCGCCGCATTCGATAAAAGCGAAGAAAATCCCTCGGCACACAAAATGAACAGGTATGGGGATAGTGGATCCCCTTGCCTTAGGCCCCTGGACGGGTTAAAATAACCATATTTGAAACTATTGATATTAACCCTATATTGCACCGTTGATAAGCAACACATAATCCAGTCAATCCATCTCGGGCTGAAATTCATTGCAACCATGATTTGCTTCAAAAAATTCCACTTCACTCTCTCATATGCCTTTGACATGTCGAGTTTGATAGCGACCTCCTGCCTCTTTCCCTTCCTACGCCTGCTAAGAGAGTGGATGGCTTCATAGGTGACAAGCATGTTATCAGTGATAAGCCGTCCAGGAACAAAACACTCTGTTGCTCCTCGATGATATTCGCAAGCACCACTTTAAGTCTATTCGCCAAAACCTTTGCCAAAATTTTATACGCAACATTGCAAAGGCTTATAGGGCGGTAATGGGATAAATTTTGAGCACCGGCCTTCTTTGGGATCAAGATCAGGGTGGTTGCATTCAAACCACGCAGGTGACCCGCCCGCCTTGTCGGGTCCTGCTGCTCCATAAATGCTTTGCACCATCCAAACACATCCTGGCCCACCGTTGACCAATGCGTACGGAAGAAGCCCGCTGACATCCCATCCAGTCCTGAAGCTTTAGTCGGGCTCATTGCTTTCACGGCTTTCTCAACCTCACAAAATTGGAGAGGCATAGTCATAGCCCGCCTCTGCACATTAGAAACCTTTCTAGATGTAAGGTTGGAAACCCAGGCAACATCGGTCGGGCCCATGGAGGTGAACAGTGACGAGAAATGGGCTACCGCTATGTCTAACATCTTATCTTAGTCTCGGACCCAATTGCCATCAGTGTCTTGCAGATCATCAATACAATTACCCTCCTGCAATTTGAAGTCATTCGGTGAAAATACCCCGTGTTTCTGTCCCCCTCATGAAGCTAGTGAATCTTAGCACGTTGCCTCCATAATTGTTCTTCGTCCTCTAACAGAAAGTTTATTTGACATTTTAGTTTCCTCACAACAACATCCCTGCAATCCAAGCACCTAAGATTCATGAGGGAAGCAAGCTCCGACTGTTTCCGATCAATATCACGTCTTAGGTTTCCTCTTTTCATTCTATTCCACCTTGAGAGATCCCTACTACACACCTGGATCTTCCGCCCGAGCATTTCTGATATGGACATGATCCCCTGAGGTTGTGTGGTCCAAGCGTGGTGAACAATGCGGTGAGCCTCTCTATCTCTTGCCCAGAATAACTCATATCTGAACTCCCTTGGGGGCTTCTTCCTTCGACCCATTGAATCCAGTATCAATAAGAGTGGACAGTGATCAGAGGTTGAGGCCGGGACATGGAACATCTTTGCAAATGGGAAACGGGTTAGCCAACCGGGTGTTGAGAGCCCCCTATCTAATCTTGCCTCAACCCTCTGAACACCCCGACGATTATTACTCCAAGTCATAGTTGAACCAACAAAACCCAGGTCAATCAAATTGCACTTATCCATCGTCCCACAGAAAAGATCCATCTGGCTCTACGCTCGAGTCCTCTGACTTAGATATTCAGTTGGTCCCAACACTTCGTTAAAATCACCCATTACTAGCCACGGAGAGGAACTTTGCTCACATAGCTGGATGAGGGTATTCCAACTTTGGTGACGGCAATTAGCATCCGGGTGACCATAGAAGCCCGTGAAACAGCAATCCTGAAAAACAACATCAATATGGTGGTTGGAGAAGCTTTGGATGTTTTCCGAGTCATGATTGTTCCACATAAGGGCCAGACCGACCCTTCTCACCTCCGGTTCAACTGTAAAACAGCAGTCAAACTTTAACTTGCGTCTAATCCCCTCCATCTCCTTCGTATTCTGTTTCGTTTCACTGAGGAAGATTAGTTTAGGATCTTGTTTCCTGACCAAGTCAAGAAGGCATCGAATTGCGTGTGGGTTCTCAAGCCCACGACAATTCCAAGCAATGATTGCCATTTTAGGGGAGGCGGGACTGAGGTCCCCCCTCAGTCGCCGCCTCCATACTTCCCTCATTCCCAAGCCCCTTCATCCGTTTCAATGTGGGAAGCTCACCATCAGGGTTCGCAGTCAGTCCCCTCTTCGCCTTAACCCCACCTCCCTCTGCATTCCAACAAAGGATTCCCGACCTCTCCACCCGCCTTGCTTTCCTTTTCCACTTCCCTTTACATCTCCTTGGTAGTTCCCCACCCCAGGGCATAAGATCTTCATGTTGGGCATCTTCCTCAATTGGGCACACCGGATAGGAAAGAGTAGTCCCCAATGCCTCCTCCATAGCACCTACACCCCCTCTCTCTTCCCCTTACCCCCCCAACATCCTCTGCCCCTGAATTTTCCCAACTGCATCCATCACACGCAGCTGTCCCCATCCTCATATTAGGAGAATTGCTCTCCCCGCACAAACTGACCTGTTCATACGACTTCCCTCCAACTGCATCCCTCACGCCTTCCACAATCTGTTGTGTAGGTGGGTTGGCATGCTTGATGCTAATTGATAAGGTTGCCGAGCCTACTTCAGTCCCATTAGAGCCAAGCTGACCAGTTTGCCCCATCGGCTTGCTCATCTCCCCAATAGCGCTACTCTCTCCCCTTCCGCTCCCAGCAATGCTGCTGCCTGCCGATCCTCTGTCGTCTCGCCATATGCCCCTTAGCCCCTCCCATCTTGCCTCCTTTGTTTGAGCACACAAAGCATCAGCGCACATCTGTTGCTACTGGATATTTATTTCTGCATTTACACAAAGCTGCCTCCCATAAACATCACTGCTGTCTGGCATAGCCTTGGATGTCGCTGCCATGGCCCCCGTAGGCGTAGGCCTGGACTCCATTCCATCTCCCTGCACCGTCCCCATCGCTGGTAAGGATCTGTTTGAGAAAGACTGGACACCAACATACCTTACCGGATTCACCCTATTCCTGTTCTCCCTCTCAACACGGAGACACATAGGTCTTGTATCCTCTCTCAGCCCACTTCCATATGGTAGGTCTGCTTCAGCTAAGTCCTTCTTCTCCTCTGGCACGATGATACATTCTTTTAGAGCATGTCCCATTACACCACAAAAATAGCAGAAAATAGGTAGCTTGTCATACTGGAAGCTGACCCACGTCCTCTGATGCGCCCCAACTTGAATAAAAACTCCTCTTCTCAATGGCTCTCTGCAATCTACCGAGACTCTAACCTTTAGTTCCGACTCAGTGGCTACCACTGTCTCCACCTCCTCAAACGAATTTCCAATGCTAGTTCCCAGAATTTGTTTATCCACAATATAAGGTATTCCGGTTACATGAACCCACAGCGGCGTTTTCACGAGCACCAGATGAGCAAGCTCTATTTCTTCTTTTAGCTCTGCGAGGAGAACCAGGTTTCTCTCGAACAGCCATGGGCACCCATCGAGAACTCTATCCCTGTCACTTAGGTTTGAGAATGAGACTCTGAATAGATTCTCCCCCACCTCCAGGAACTGAAATGTTCCTTTCGTCCTCCACAGCCGCCGCATCATGGCTTTGAATAGTTCCCGATTATAGTTTTTTGCGGCCCAGACAGAGCAAAGGACCGCGACCTCCACCCCAGGCTTTATCTTCTTTATAGCCTCTCCCGATATTTCCATCGTCTGCAATTCCGCCCCAAGTAGATCGCCGATACTCAGATCCATACGTCCCTGCTATCACTCTTCCAGAGATTCCACCCAGCTTGTCGCAATTTCACCGACCCCTAATGCCCACTGAATAGCCGTTGGGAATCCTCAACTCACCATTAACCAGTCACTCCCTACTTCTCCACCCAGTTCCGAGCACGCCCGAGACGCCTTTCGGAGCTACAGGGGGAGAACTCGTGCATGCTTGGATGTTAAATGGACTGAATTGAGGTCAAAGGCTATGACACACGTAGCCGCACAACGCACGCATGCTTAGGGTATTGCAGGTTTTCGTTGGACCTAAGTAGGGTCCAAAGGATTTATACCAGGTATGATGGCAGAGATACATGCATTGGACCGAAATGAGGTCCAAGGAAACTGACTAGCAAGGCTAACTAATACAACAACGATGTATGGCGCATATATATAGGTGTCGATAGCGTAGCTAAAAAAAAAAAAAAACTACAACAACAATGAGGACGTGGTGAAACTGGTGGGATGACAGAGGAAGAGAAAGGATTTCAAACGGGTAAGTACGTTTCATTTCAGATAAATTTTATTTTTTCTCTCATTCTTTTAATTAAGGTTATAACGTATGTGATATATATTATACTAACGTGATAAAATATATAATAAAATATAAGCATATATATTAAATTAAACATAACTTCAATCATCAATTATGCTATCGAAATAAGAGTTGAAATAATTAAAAAGGTTCAAATAATATAATATTCCAAAGGAACTCTCAATTAATGGGTCAACCGAAATGATTATGGACTTAGACTTCACGCTGTAGGTCATAGTTTCAAACCACCATGCCCATCATTTTTTTCCAAACTCTCTCTTTATTTTAAATGTATAATTATAATGTTAAAAATTTTATATTTGTACTTGTCCCACCAAAATGTGAAGGACGTTAACTCTTGTCCATATAGTTGAATTCAACTCATGCCCAGCCTCCTTTTCAACATGTAATTTTAATTTTAAATATATTATTTCAAAATTTTAAAAGAAATAAAATAAAATAAAACAAAATAAATATATATACATATATATGTAAGAAATTAGAAAAATTATATAATAAAAATAGTAATAGCTGAGATTTTTAATGAAAATTTTAAATAAAAATTTGACTATTAATTTTGAAATAACAATAATAATGATAATATGAATAAGTTAACAATATAATATACAATTGTCAAATATTAATGTCCATATTCTAATTGCAGAAGAAAATGAAAGAAAAAGAAATTTTAGAAGAGAGTTTTACTCTCTAATCAGTGTGAAAGATAAGTAAGTGATTTTTTAATTTCTGAAATGATATTTTAAAAATCTTTCCCAATGATTTATGAACTCCTGTAAATATTTGCAAATGTTTGATATATATTTAAATTGTGCAACTTGAAGTGAAAATCTCTAATTTATTTTACAATGGCGTTCATATTTTTTTGTAATAATCATGATTTATGGTGTATACGAAATGCATTGAGTAAACCTGCAGAGTTAAGACTGAAGGTGATGTTTTTGAGAAAACTAAGCCTAGTCATCTAACCATGAGATCTTAAGGGTGGCGCCAAAGGCGTTTCAAGTATTATTTGGGTTAAGTGGGATGTATATGATTCATACAATGTATTATTAAGCATGTAAAATTTTAAAGTTTCAAACATGTAAGATTTTCTTCAAATTTCTTTGAAATTTCTATATCTATTTGCTTATTTATTGAGTAACATATTCATACTTTTCAAAATTTAAAACAAAGTCATACAAGCCACAGGTAACAAAGTAGGCTCGAGTACAACTAGAGGAGAAACATATATCTATAATTTAGTTTTTTAATTATTAAATATAGATTATATTTAGGCAAGGGCTTGTAATATTTTAGATAATTTTTATTATATTTAAAATATAAGATGCTTGTATGAATTTATGTTTTCAAAAAATTTAGGGTGGAATTTTACAATTTACCATAAATCGATTCCTAAAGTAAGATAATTCTCATAGTATCTTTGTGTTTGGGGCACTACATGCTAGCTTTTTGAAAATCTCTTTTGCAATGATGAATAACTAAAGCCACCTCAAAACAACAAGTTCTTTAGAAATCAACAACATCCAAGCTAAGAAATAGAGATGATTAGATGGTTGACAATGTTGTCATCATGGGGCTATTGATCCTCTTCTCATTATGGCTATGCTTTTATGGGAGAAGGAATTTCCTAGAACCATGGGAGCAAAGGAAGGAGAGCATCCCTCCTAGGATTGCTAAGCTTCATGTCTCCAATTACAACAGCTTTGTAGCTAGGGAGGTAAGGATTGCACACCCATGATGTCCTTCATCTTCATTCCATCAGTGAGAAGAGAGTTGAATTACTACCTGGTCCAACACAATGTGCTTGGAAATAATTGTTCAATTGGGGTGATCAACCTTGGCTAATTTTGAGGTTGTGGCCGATGTTTGCTTTCACCAACTTCTCCGATCCCTAAGCTCTTTGTCGAGCTCCACTGCCACTACACTAGGGGAATTTTGTGCCCAGTGTGACTATAGTAGGGCTCAAGGAGGTGGGGTTGGGCCGAGAAGTGGGTCGGGATTAACGGACTCGACATAGAAGATCAAAATAAGATATGAAATCATCTATACGCATAGTTAGTTTATATGAACCTGAAAATGGATAGCAAATTATGAACCTATGCAGATATTTGGTGTTGCAAAATTCTTGCAAAGAGCGGCAACAAGATATAAAAATCAAATAATGAATAAACATGGTAGTTTAACTAGCTTAAATGGTGCATTAGCGATCAAAGCCAAGCAGGAAAATGAATCCATTCCAACAACATGAACACATCCAAAATCATATCAGAACAAGGGGAAATGGAAACAAAAAATGACATCAATTTATCCCATATGATGAATTTTTCGTGCCCATTAATGTTGCAGCGTATTTTACAATTAAGCTATAGCATTTAGTATTTTGTTACAACCAACCAGCCACAAAAGCATAGAGCTATTTTGTAGGGGTTGGCACTTGGGAGAGATAATGTACACAGTCAGCTAGGAGATGATGAGCTTGCTGACTGCAGTTAAAGATGACGCTTGTCGATAAGAAGTGAACACAGTGGTAGCCAGAATGGACGACCGAGAAGGTTTGGGGATTTGAGGATGACGAAAGTTGCATGTTTTCGTTAAAGCATGTGGATGGGTTAATTTGAGCATTTTTAAAATATTAGAAATAAAAAAAATTAAAAATTAAAAAATTTGAACTTACTTAACGGATACTAATGGTATGGTTAAAGGAGAATATTGATAAAAATTCATGGGTATAACAGGAATTTTCAAAGATTTACGGGTATAAGAGGAATTATGATAAAAATTCATGAGTAAATTTGAAAATTTTTAAAAATTATTTTAAATTTAGAAAACCAAAAGAGAAGCGGCTTAGCATAATGTGTCCCCTATCATAAGGGAACAATGAGTACATTAGGAAAAGCCATGTAGAAGCACTGCCAAGTACACAAGTCATAGGGTGTTTGGCGGAGAGTTGTGGAGGCAGCAGAGGCCCCACTGCTGTCCTAGAAACAATGATTCCTCTGTCCTAGTCTACAGCCAAGCAAAAGGGTGTAGGAACCGGTTGCATTCGATCGTCACATAATCCATTTAAATAATTAATTCATTACATACACGTAAAATTTTTGATATTGACTGATATTATATTGATTATTTACCATATTAGAGATTGGAGATGATGGAGTGTATGTTTAGGAACAAGGGAAATTTAGAGAAAAAATTTTCATGGAAAAAATTTTTCAAATAAAAAGTGTAATGATGTAACATGACAAGGGATAATAATAAGAAAGAAAATAAATTTGAAATAAATTAATTAATTTATGAAAAATATGTAAATATATGAATTTAAAGTATAGTAATTGTACGGAAAAGTATGGAAAATTTATTTTTCCCTTACCAACAATGTGTGTACCGTTTAAAAAATTAATTCCCATTGTGACTATTGTTTAAATGTAAGATGCCCAAAAATTATTATTTTTATTTTTTACATATATGTGGGTCCTATTAGATAAATTCACATATCAAATTTTATTTTTAGTATTTTTGGAATTTTTTGAATTCTAAAAATAAAAAAGCATTTTTAAAGTGTTGAAAATTAAAAAAACTACATTTTCATGCACAATTTTTTGCTATAAAATTTTTAAAAAAAATGCAGAAAAATTGAAAAAACATGAATCACTGATCATTTATGACTAGTCCAAATACCGATTTTTAAACTTTTTTATTTGAAAATGACCATAATTCAAGCTTTTAAAATTCAAAAAATATGCATACACATATTCAAAAAATGACAAAATTAGTTTACTGATTATACGTATCAAGATTAGTTTTATAAAAAAAAATTGAAAAAAGGTATTTGGATTGGTCAAAAATGAGATGAGGAAGTGGTGGGTGCCCATTTATCTGTGTGTGGACTGTGTGTGTTTATATATATGTACGTATATATATATAATATTCAGGTGCAATTATATGCACAATAAATTATGATGCAGCTACTTCAAAATGGGTCTCACATGATCATAAAATTATAATCTACTCTACCTATTATATTTAGAATTAGATATTTTATTACCGTACCAATTTTCATGCCAATTGGATATTTGTATGAACCCCATTTGAAAATAGTACAAATTCAATGTTATAAAATAATTTGATATAAATAACAATTTTAAAGTTATTTTTTCAACATGTAAATAATTTTCTATATAATTTACGTATGGATAGATAATTGTATAAAATATTAATATATTTAAGTATATGTGAAGCCCATTTTGGGCCAAATACATCATTAATTGTGGTATAGGCAAATGCACAGGAAATGTTCTTATATATATATAGAGAGAGAAAAAAATTTCAGGTGCAGCACAATTGCACTGTAATAGCAAGGTAGTCGCACCAAAATGGGCCCCATGCGATCAGAAAATTATAATCTACTTTACCCATTGTATTTAGAATCATGTATTCTATTACTATACCAATTTTCATCCTAATCGAATATACGTATGAATTCTATCTGAAAATGGTACAAATTCAATGTAATAAAATAGTTTGATGTAAATAACAAATTTAAAGTGGTTTTTTCAACATGTAAACCATTTGCTATAAAATTTATATATAGATAAATAATTATATAAAGTTTTATTGCATTTTAATATGTGTGAGGCCCTTTTTGGACAACTATACTACTGTTCTGGTCTAAAACAGCTCTTATATAGATTGAGAGAGAGAAAGAAAGAGAACTCATTACATGCAAATGGACTGCACCATAATTACAGTGCAATCCGCTGTAAAATGAACTCCACACATATTAAAATATAATTAAACTTTATACATTCATTTATCCATATAAAAATTATACTTTAGATGGTTATGATATTTATATTAAATCATTTATTAAGTTGATTTTGCACCATTTTAAGATGAGGAACATACACATGCTGGATTTGGATGAAAACTATTATGCTGATAAAGTGAACAATTCTAAATATAATGTTTGATGGCTGCGTAGAACCAGGAAAACTAATCCTTGATTTTCAAAATTAATAATATTAAGTAGTAAAGTTAGGCATGATTGGAAATATATATATATGGATTATATTCCTGTTCAACATGCTGCACCGAAAATTCTGGTGCAGCATCGCTGTAATGGGCCCCACATGATCATAAAATCATGATCTACTTCACCCATTGTATTTAGAATAATGTATTCTATTACCATACCAATTTTCATCCCAATCAGATACTTTAAAGTTGTTATTTTCATCAAACTATTTTATTACGTTGGATTTATACCATTTTCAGATGGGGCCCATATTACGTTGGATTTGTACCATTTTTAGATGGGGCCCATATACATATCTGATTGGGATGAAAATTGGTATGGTAATAGAATACATTATTCTAAATACAATAGGTGGAGTAGATCATGATTTCATGATCATGTGGGACCCATTTTTGGGCCACTGTACCGCTGTTCCGGTGCAGTGACGCTGCACCGGAACAGCTCTCTCTCTATATATATATATATAATACAACAATAAAGTGTGAAAATAAATTTTTATGAATTTTCAAGAAAGAATTGGAAAATTTCGAAATATACCAAGTAAATTTATTTAAATTCATGAACCTTTTGAAAAAAAATAAAAAAATAATACTAATTAGGAGTTCCAATTAGTGGCTTATATCTATTTAAAGTGTTTTTAAAAATAATAAAAAAAAAACATAAAATCCAACTAGACCAAAGAACGGTCCCGTTTTAGTTAAAATATATATATATATATAAATTTTTCTATTATTATTATTACTGGACCAAACAACGGTCCAGTAAGATTGTTTTAAAAAAAAAAACGAAACCCCAACTGGACCAAAGGACGGTCCAGTTAGAGTAAAAAAAATTTAATTTCATATACTATGTGTAGCACCCGCCGGGAGGGCTACGGTGGGCTCGGAATGAGTTTCCCGGGCCTTAGAGACGTGGATCGTGTTGAAAAGCAACGTGGGCTTAGATTTCCTGCATTCACATGGGGTAAAACGCATTAGGCTTCATATCTTTTAGGAAAGTTGGCGTGTGGGTATTTTCTCGTGATTTCGGCAGCATAACGGCTAAGACGGGGCTTTCCGTACACGGGTCAAGTCACAAATCCGGCAGCATAACGGCAGCGTATTATGCTGGGATCCGTGGACCCGCGTGCACCCACCTTGCCGGGGCGTTAACTCAAACACGCACACACAAAAATAAAGAAAAACGGAGTCGCCACTGATCTTTAAAGGGAGATCAGACCCTGTTTAAAGAAATAAGGCACTAGTAATACAGAATCTGGGTTCCGGCCTTCAAGTTGAAGCAAATATGGGGAAATCTGCCAACCCGAGGCGGTTTACACAGCGTAAAGGGGGAAAATAAAAGGGTTTAAGAGAACGGGAGAGATGGAAAGAGGAAAATGGGAAGAGAGGCGTGGAGCGCGTAGAGCATGGAAGCCGGGATGCCGGGGGCGTTGCTGCAGAATCCCGTCCTCCCCTTGGGATGCCTCTCTTCAAGTGTGTTTGAATGAGAGGGGAGCTCCTTCTTTTATAGATGGTGGAGTGGGCTTTGGGCTCCCTTGAGGTCATGGACTTGGTCCATGGGCTTGGGCTTAAGTGGGATCATGGACTTGGTCTTGAGTTGGGGTCATGGGCTTTGGGCCTCTTGAATGGTTTTGGACTTGGTCCATAAGCTTGGCTTTGTGGGCTAGAGCTTGGCTTAGCCCATGGCTTGTGGGTGGGCCGTTGTGGAGGCCCAAAATTGTAGAGAAGCCTGCTTCCGAGGCTTTAGTGGGCTAGAGCTTGGCTAAGCCCGTTTGTTTTGTCTGGTGGGCTGCTTTGTGGAGCCCGTTGAGGTGGCCTGTAGGAGCTTCGCTCTTTGTGGGCCGGATTTAGTTTGTTGAAAAGCCTGCTTCGAGGCTTAGTGGAGCTTCGCTCCGTGGGCTGAGTGTGGAATGGCCCGCTTGGCTGGCTTGAACTTCTTTTTGTATTGAATTTGATTGGGCTTGAATCTTGTGTCCAATTGTCCGTCTTTGGGCCCCGAGGGTGGGGTGTCAACAGCTGCCCCCCTTTGCCAGAGGCGTCTTGACGGTGAATGGCAAAGCGTTGGACACCTCGTTGACCTAAACAGTTTTTCAGATCATTGGGCCATTTTGCCAATTTTGCAAACTTGCGGCGTCTTTCCGTAGATGTGGCTTGAAGGTGGCTTTTGCAAAAGATCTCTGCAGGCTTTTCTGTAAAATATAACTCTGGTATGTCCCTTTTCGCAAAATTCCTTGTTGACCTTTTCCGCGAATATAGAGGGCTTGCGGGGCTGCTTTGCGTTTTTTCCGAATACAGGTGGTTTTCTGCAATTCCACAAGTGGTTGGGGTTCTCCCCGCCCTTTTCCTTAGGGTCTAGGAGTTTTGGCATTTTCACGGAGGTCGCGGGGGGTTTTCCGCAAATTTCTGGCCCTTAGGGCTTCCATTGCGGGCCCCAATTTTCGTCCCCTTCCTCGTCTGCTGCCGCCGACGCCTTCCTCGCTACTGTCGTCGCCGCTCCTCGTCGGCGTTCTTCTCCAGCCTCAACTGGCCATCGTGTGGCAGGCAGCCGTTCGTCGACCTCCCACAGGTGGTACGCCTTCGTCAACCGCATCTACCGGCCACCCTTCCTGCTTTGGGTTTCCGGTCGTGTCTGCTGCCGCTGCCGCTGATCTGCCTCCGGAATCGTCGATGATCGCCGCTGCCGTCGTCCATTTCTTCTTCTCCGGCGTCGTCTGGTTTCGTCGCTGCCACGTCCGGCTGGGGTTTTCTTCCCCGTTTCCGGCGCCCATTCACTGCTGCCGCTAGAATCGCCGCTGCCGACGCCCATTTCTCTTCTCCGGCGTCGTCTGGGGCTTTACTGCTGCTGTCGTGACTGTGGACGCTCACCCGTCGTGGCTGTTGCTGCCGATTCATCTGCCGCGGTCGCTGTCAAGGCTGCCGAGTTCGTCTTCTTCGGCGACGGCTGGGTTGCCGATTGCCGCTGCCGGGGCGGAGCCCTTCCTCTGTTTTGCCTTCGGGTTGCCGCCTATCGCCACTGCTTTCGGGGTTCGTGCATTTTCGGTTGCCTCTACTGCTTCTTCGCCATCGACAGTGGGCACCGTCGCCGCTGCCAGTGTTGTCTTTCCAGCTGTTGCCGTCTGTTGCTAGAGTGAGTTTTTTTTTTTTTAAATCTTCTGCTTGCTTTCTGTAGTTCGCTTATGCCAAGAATCCATCTTCTGATGTGTTGATTTGTCATTGCCAGTATTTTTTGAGTGTTTTCAACAGACTTGCTCTAGAAAGGTATTTTCTCTTCCTATTTGCTTGGGCAATTGCTTTCCTTTCTGCTGGTTCTCCCTTGCCTTGCTGCTTTGTGAAAATGCTTTGAAGTTGTTTCCAACACTAGAAGAAATTGCTAGGAGATCCCTTCCCATCATAGTTGAGGTGGTAGGTGGAAGTGGTTGCTCCCATCATTAAAATTTGATGTAGGCGTTGCTTTTGCATTCCTTGTGGTGGGCCTATTGCTGGAATAAAGGATAGCCTTGTGTATGTTTTTATCTTTCGTCATATGTGCGGGTATCCTTTATGCATGACTGCTTGCCTGCTGCCTTTTTGGATTGAAGCACTTCGTATGCTTGTTTCTTGATGTCGTCGTCATGGTGTCTTCTCTTTTGTGTGTGTTGATCATTTCATTGCTTCATGTCGCTTGAGTTTGCCCGGGGCAACTGTCTCTTTTGGTTGTGTGACAACCTTTCCATTTTGCTTGAGTGGTTGCGACCTTTATCACACCCTCTCCTTTTTTCTCTTTTTGGTTTTTTGATTTTTTTGATTTGATTTTTTTTGTTTTTTTGGTTTTTACAAGCTTGAAATGGTGGTGTAAACTGACCTTATATGATTTTGCTCGGGGCATGATGCTTGTCTTGTTGCTTGTTGCCTTGTGTTGATCCATCGCCTTTTATGTTGCAGTTATCAGGATGTCTTCTAAAAAGGAGTACGACTTGCGTCCTCGGGATAGAGCGGTGCGGCTCAAACCCAACGAGCCAGGCGGATCAGTGAACATGCCCATCGAGATTCCCGATGATGCAACATGAGAAAGCAAGGAGACTTCATCTCCAACGGCTAGAGTTTTGGGCCGCGGGAACACCTTCGGTCGGTCGCCACAAGGCTTCGGGTGGCGATGTTCTTGTTCGAGCTAGGGCTGTCAGTGGGACGCCTTGAAGACTTTTCTTCATTTTTTCCTCTTTTGGCCAAATTGCATTTTTGTGAATCTGAATGCTTGTATGCCCCATTTTTGGATGTAAATCCGTGTGAATACCGGCTCATTTTTGGAGGATGTGTCTGCATGATCTGTTGCTTTTGCAGGGCATGAATCTTGTAAACTTCTTCTTCTTGACGTCCCTTGTAATGCTTTGATCACTTGTAGGCCGTTAGCCATTGAAAATTCTGCATAAGGGTGCTGTAAAATTTTTTATATATATAGACCTAAAAACTTTTTAGGTCTATCGGCCTATTTCCAGCAGCAGCAGTTCTGCACTTGTATTTTGCCTTCAATTTCACGAGAGATGCTGAGGGACGGTTTCTGGGTGTTCCTCATGCTTTGCTGTCATATCAGTAATGCGATGGTGGGGCCCTTTTATGGATAGAACCTCTTGACATGGTCCGAGCTTATGATTTCGGCCTTCCCGTTGTCTTCGGGTTTTGAAATGGCTAATGCTCCGTTTGATAAAACTTTGGCTATAACCCACGGACCTTCCCAATTAGGCCTAAACTTGCCTCTTTTATCTGAAGGATGAACAAGTAAGATCCTTTTCATGACGAGGTCACCCTCTTGGAAGTTCTTAGCTTTCACCGATCGGTTATAGGCCCGTGCCATTCGCCGTTGATATGCTTGGGTGTGGTGAAGAGCTTGAATTCTCTTTTCATCAAGCAGATCCAGTTGGGATTGACGTGTTTGCATCCATTCTTCCATCTCCATTTCACTTTCCTTCAAGATCCTCCAAGTTGGAATCTCCACTTCAATGGGTAGGACCGCTTCCATGCCATAGGTCAAGGCATAGGGTGAGAATCTCGTAGCCCTCCGGATAGAGGTTCGATATGCCCACAAGGCGTATGACAACTTTTCTGCCCAATCTCGATAGTTCTCCACCATTTTGCTAAGGATCTTGATTAAGGTCTTGTTCGCGGCTTCTACGGCTCCGTTGGCTTGAGGACGGTAGGGACTTGACTTGTGGTGTTGGATTTTGTATTGAGCTAGGAACTCTTGAACTTTCTTACTGACGAAGACTGTTCCGTTGTCACTTATGATTGCTTGCGGAAGCCCGAACCTTGATAGGATGTTTCCTTTGATGAAGCGTATGACTTGTGTCGCATTGATAGTTG
This sequence comes from Annona cherimola, assembly GCA_030490835.1. NCBI lineage: Eukaryota > Viridiplantae > Streptophyta > Magnoliopsida > Magnoliales > Annonaceae > Annona > Annona cherimola. The sequence goes on from CM059972.1 coordinate 91,113,188, forward strand.
GGAAGGACGTTGCTTCAACCCATTTAGTGAAATACTCTATTGCCACCAATATGTATTCATGACCGCCAATGGATTTAGGGGCTATCTTCCCGATTATATCTATTCCCCAAGTTGAGAAGGGCCATGGGGTAGATAAGTAATGCAAGTCCGTTGTGGGTGAGTGTATCAAGTTCCCGTGCTCTTGGCATTTGAAGCATCTCCTCACATACTCCGAGCAATCTTTTTCCATTGAGATCCAATAGTATCCTTGGCGCATTATCTTTTTTGCCATCATGATCCCATTCATATGTGCTCCGCAGTCCCCATCATGGATTTGGGTCATGACTTCCTTTGCTTCTAGCCGGTCCACACACCGTAGTAGCATTTGGTTGTGAGACCTCTTATACAATGTTGCCCCCTGTATTATGTAGCTAGAGGCTAGTCTCTTGATGGTTCTTCTTTCCGCAAGCGTGATATGATCATCGAATGCTTGGTGCTCCAAGAACTGCCTTATGTCATGATACCACGGCTTTTCTTCCTCTTGAGTTTCTTCAGCTTCGGCCGTCACTTGCAAGCAATATGCGGGTTGTTGAGATGTTTGCACTGTGATTTCTTGAGTTCCCTTCCCATATGGTGTTTCAACCATGGATGCCAAGGTTGCTAGTGCATCCGTCCATTGGTTTTGAGCCCGTGGCGCATAGGTGAAAGTGATTTCTTCGAATGAGTAAACCAAGTGAGTTAATGCCGTGTGGTAAGGCTTTAGCTTTTCATCTCGGGTTTCCCATTCTCCATTTGCTTGGTTGATTACCAACTGTGAATCTCCATAGATTTGAAGTTTTCTTGCCCCCAACTTGTAGGCTTCCCGTACTCCGGCTATGCAAGCTTCATATTCGGCGATATTGTTTGTGCACGAAAAAATCAACCTTCTTGATATCATGATTGGGGCTTGGTTGGGGGAGCAAAGGACAACGCCTATTCCGTTACCCGAAGCGTTCCATGCGCCGTCAAAGTACAAGGTCTAAGCATCATTTTCTTCATCTTGCTCCACAAGTAGTATTTCCTCATCCGGAAAATCTTCTTGTAGCGGTTGGTAATCCGGAAGCGCCTGTGCGGCTAAGTAATCCACTAGCACTTGTCCCTTGACAGCTTTCCTTGTGACATAAATTATGTCAAACTCTGTGAGGAGTAATTGCCACCGTGCTAGCTTTCCCGTCAATACGGTCTTTTGACAAAGATACTTTAACGGATCCATTTTTGAGATGAGCAGTATGGTTCGGGACATGATGTATTGCCTTAACTTTTGCACGGCCCATACAAGGGACAAGCATGCCTTTTCAATTTCCGGATACTTGACTTCCGTCGGGGTATATTTTCTGCTTAGATAGTATATGGCTTGCTCCTTCCGTCCCGATTCATCCGGTTGTCCTAGCGCCGCTCCCAATGCCGTGGAAGTAACCGAGAGATACAACAACAAGGGACCTTCCGCTTTAGGCGGCACCAAGATGGGAGGGTTAACCAAGTAGGATTTGATTTTATCAAAGGCGATTTGACAATCTTCGTTCCATTCTTTGGGAGAGTCTTTTCTTAGCAACTTGAAGATCGGTTCACAAGTGGATGCTAGTCGGGCTATGAACCGGCTAATGTATTGAAGTTTGCCCAAGAAGCCCCTTATCTCCTTTTCGGTTGCGGGAGGCGGCATGCTTAGTATTGCCTTGACTTTTGCCGGGTCCACCTCAATTCCTTTTCTACTAACGATGAATCCGAGCAAGCGCCCATTTTGAGCTCCAAAGACACATTTTTGCGGGTTGAGCCTTAGTTGAAATCTCTCCATCCGGTTGAATAGTTTTTCCAAGTCTCTTAGATGCTCTCCAAAAGTGCAAGACCGGACTATCATGTCGTCCACGTAGACCTCCATTTCTTTTCCCATCATGTCATGGAAGATGTCCGTCATGGTACGTTGATATGTAGCTCCGGCATTTTTCAAACCGAATGGCATTACTTTGTAGCAAAATGTCCCCCAAGGAGTGATGAAGGATGTCTTTTCTCTATCTTCTTCGGCGATCTTGATTTGATTATACCCGGAGAACCCATCCATGAAGGAGAACCATGTATGGCCCGCCGTGTTGTCGATTAGAGCATCGATGTGAGGCAGTGGGAAGTCATCCTTCGGGCTAGCCTTGTTGAGATCTCTATAGTCAATGCACATTCGGACTTTTCCGTCCTTCTTGGGCACGGGAACAACATTAGCTAGCCATTGTGGATAGTGTGATACTACCAAGAATCCGGCATTATATTGCTTGATGACTTCATCCCTTATCTTGGGTATCCATTCCGGTTTGAGCCTTCTAAGTTTTTGCTTTACCGGCTTGACATCGGCCTTTATTGGGAGTTGATGAGTAATGAGATTTTCGTCAAGTCCGGGCATGTCCTCATAGGAAAAGGCGAAGTTGACTAGCCGAGGCTTGAGAAAAGTGAGAATTTGGTTTCTTTCTTCAGTGGTTAAGCTCTTTCCAATACGAAGACATTTGGGTAATTCCGGGGTTCCCAAATTGACGATCTCGTAATCCAAAGCTGCGTCTTTGTTTTCATGTCTTTCTATGTTGCCGCGCAGCTCTTCATCAACTCCACGATCTTCTGAGATTTCTAGCAACTCGTGGGACCAGCGAATGCTGGCCCACATATCCGGCTCCGTTTGCTTCTTTTTCTTTTGAATGGGTACCGGATGCATGATATGACTGCTAGAGCCGGGTCTCGAGCAAGTTGGTATCGCATACCAATTTTTGGCTTGTCCTTGCATAATGGCATTTTTTTTCATGCCGGTCATCATGAGCTATCATTAAAACTTCTTGGGTCTCCAATGCTTCGGGTAGTATGTGCCCCGCACTTATGAATCGAGTTGCCTTGTTCGACTTCTTGAACTGGTCCTCCTCGGGTCTATATCCAAGACCCCATTTGTTGTTCTTTTGTTGAGGGTTGAGTAACACCGTCTTTCCTCGGTATTTGATGTTGAACCTTGTTGTTTGCCTTTCGGCCGGGGGTATGACATAGTGGAGCGGGAGCCTTTGCTTTGAAGGGATGTGATGGACTTCATGTATGTCATCCATCTTGAAGGGGAGAGGATCCGAAGATTCATACACTTCAATTAGTGGAACTTCATGACAGTTTTCAAATTCCACCGGGATGATGATCTCGGGGTCGGCTTCGATGACCACTAGCTTTCCCGCCGATATGTACTTGAGCTTTTGGTGGAGAGAGGACGGGATGGCTCCGGTTTGGTGTAACCAAGGTCTTCCCAATAATATGTTGAAAGACCCGGGGATGTCCAAGACTTGAAAAGGGGTGACCATGGTGTCGGGTCCCACTTGGATTTCTATGTCTAGTTCACCCAAGACCGTCTTTTGAGAGTTATCAAAGGCCCTCACATGGTAGTCGCTCGGCCGCATTTGATCTATCGGGATTCCAAGCCTCTTAATTGTTCGTAGTGGGCAAACATTAAGGCTTGCTCCATTGTCGATGGTTACCAAGGGGATCTTTAAGCCTTTGTATCCGACCGTGATGCTCAAGGAATGTCCATGGTTGCGTCCTTCTGCGGGAAGCTCTTCGTCGGTGAATGTGATGGCATTGGGGGCCATTATTTGCCCGATCAAGTGAGCCACCGCGTCGGGAGTCACCTTCGTGGTTATATGAGTCTCGCTTAGCACTTTAGTGAAAGCCTCCCTATGCTTGGTTGATGTGCATAACAGCTCCCATATGGATATTTGAGCCGGCAAGGACTTGAGTTGTGAGGCCACGTCATATGGCGGTTCTTTCTCCGGGTTGGTGATTATGTTGCGAGCCGGTTCCCGCCGATAGACCCGGCCATTAGGGTAGATGTTGCCTATCTCCGAGCATTGAGGATACTCCCACGGGACCTTGTGCGAGTCATATGTTGGCTTTGGCTTGGCCGTTAGCACCACGGGTTCTTGATGAGGAGGAGCAATCTTCAAGTTGTTCACGCCCGGCAATATGAGGTAGTCTTGGCCATGCGCTTCTTAAGGTTTACGGACATTCCGAGGAGCGGCTCCTTGTAGTGTGATAGTTTCTTGCTTAGCCCGTTGTAGAGTGATCATATAAGCTTCATGACTCGGCTTTGCGGGTTCCCTTGCAACTTCTATGAAGTTTATGTTCGTTGCATTGGGATTCCTTGGTTCATGCATAGGTAGGGGATTTTGGATCACATCCTCATGAGAGTTAGATGAAACTTTGATTTTTCCCTCATCTATTAAGTCTTGAACGGCATGTTTGAGGGTAAAGCATCTTTCGGTGGTGTGGCCTCTCCCTTGGTGATAGGCGCAGAACTCATTTTCTCGGTAATTTTTGGGAAGGGGATTAGGTGGAGGTTTTGGAGCTAGAGGTGCAAGCATATTCTTTTGGATGAGCATGTTGAGGACGTCGGTGTATGACTGGGCGAGAGGTGTAAAATCTCTGTATGCTTTTCTTTGAAAAGGCTTGGGGGTGGTGTCTATGGCGTTTACGTCCGGGGTCTTCGAGGAATTACCATTTTTTGGTTCTTGCTTCCTTCGAGTTGCGTTCCCTTGGTAAGGTCATGGAGATATGGTGCCATGTCTAATTCCCGCCTCCACTTGGTCCCCGGCTTGGAGAAGTTGAGTGAAGTTGACGTAGGGGTGAGAAATGAGGTAACCCGAGATGCTCGGGTGTGCGGAGTTGATGATGATGGAGATTTGCTCATCCAAAGGCAACGGGCTCTTCATTTTTGCGGCCAATGCCCGCCATCTAGCAATGTACTCGGAGAACGATTCGTCCCCTTTTTGCTTTAATGCTTCGAGGTCGGCCCGTTTAGGAGCCATGTTCAACTTATAGGAGAAGCAGTCCATGAAAGCCAAAGAGAGTTGTTCCCATGTTTTGATCAACCGGCAATCCAACGATATGTACCACTCCAAGGCGTCATTCTTTAGGCTATGTTGGAATAGCCTTATCAAGACTTCTTCGCTTTTCACCAAAGGGTATAGGATGCCGCAAAAGGCCTTGAGATGAGCCCTCGGGCATGAGTCTCCTTCATATGCAGGTAAATCCGGGATCTCGAACTTCTCTGGCAACTTGGTATCGGGGAACGGGCATAAGTCTTCGATCTTGGCCGAGGGTAGGCCCTCCCCTTGATGTTGTCGGATTCGATCCTCCATTTCTTTTAATTGGTTTTGGAGTTGGTTCTTGAGGTCTTGGATTTCATTACGGCCTTGTTCTAAGACCAACTGCTCTTCTTTGTAGTGATCATTTCGAGATTTGTGGGAGGATGGTTGAGGTCCACCGTCTTGCTCTGGAATCCGGGATTTATGGGAAGATGATGGAGGTCCACCGTCTTGCTCCGGATTCGGGTTTTGTGAACAAAATGGTGGTGTAGCCGTGCTCTGACCGCCTATAAGAGGTTGTCCCATGTTTGACAGGACTTCCTCTAACTTTTGCATCCTCTTGTCCATTGCCACCATATAGGCTTCAATGGACTGCTTGAACTGGTGATCCCGGTCTTCATGATGTGAGGATTGCTCGGACTCCATCCTAGCTGCTCTTGATCTAGTAACCACGGGGCTTCGATCTACGGTTGACTTACCTTGCCCCCGAGCTATGGTGAAAATCCTGAGTCAATAAAAAGAGATTAGTACTTGCAGACAGATAATGAAGGAGATCAACCTTTGGATTGATGCTTGGAGGTCTTAGAGACGTGGATCGTGTTGAAAAGCAACGTGGGCTTAGATTTCCTGCATTCACATGGGGTAAAACGCATTAGGCTTCATATCTTTTAGGAAAGTTGGCGTGTGGGTATTTTCTCGTGATTTCGGCAGCATAACGGCTAAGACGGGGCTTTCCGTACACGGGTCAAGTCACAAATCCGGCAGCATAACGGCAGCGTATTATGCTGGGATCCGTGGACCCGCGTGCACCCACCTTGCTGGGGCGTTAACTCAAACACGCACACACAAAAATAAAGAAAAACGGAGTCGCCACTGATCTTTAAAGGGAGATCAGACCCTGTTTAAAGAAATAAGGCACTAGTAATACAGAATCTGGGTTCCGGCCTTCAAGTTGAAGCAAATATGGGGAAATCTGCCAACCCGAGGCGGTTTACACAGCGTAAAGGGGGAAAATAAAAGGGTTTAAGAGAACGGGAGAGATGGAAAGAGGAAAATGGGAAGAGAGGCGTGGAGCGCGTAGAGCATGGAAGCCGGGATGCCGGGGGCGTTGCTGCAGACTCCCGTCCTCCCCTTGGGATGCCTCTCTTCAAGTGTGTTTGAATGAGAGGGGAGCTCCTTCTTTTATAGATGGTGGAGTGGGCTTTGGGCTCCCTTGAGGTCATGGACTTGGTCCATGGGCTTGGGCTTAAGTGGGATCATGGACTTGGTCCATGGACTTGGTCTTGAGTTGGGGTCATGGGCTTTGGGCCTCTTGAATGGTTTTGGACTTGGTCCATAAGCTTGGCTTTGTGGGCTAGAGCTTGGCTTAGCCCATGGCTTGTGGGTGGGCCGTTGTGGAGGCCCAAAATTGTAGAGAAGCCTGCTTCCGAGGCTTTAGTGGGCTAGAGCTTGGCTAAGCCCGTTTGTTTTGTCTGGTGGGCTGCTTTGTGGAGCCCGTTGAGGTGGCCTGCAGGAGCTTCGCTCTTTGTGGGCCGGATTTAGTTTGTTGAAAAGCCTGCTTCGAGGCTTAGTGGAGCTTCGCTCCGTGGGCTGAGTGTGGAATGGCCTGCTTGGCTGGCTTGAACTTCTTTTTGTATTGAATTTGGTTGGGCTTGAATCTTGTGTCCAATTGTCCGTCTTTGGGCCCCGAGGGTGGGGTGTCAACACTATGTTTAAATAGATATTGTAAATTATATAAGATCAGTTTACACGGAATTTCATGGCTAAGTATATTTTAACATACTCTACATTAGAATGGATTAGATTACAAAAATTATGTTTATCAAACCATTCAAAATAAAATATATAAGTTCTATTTGCCAAATCAAAATTTAGAAATATATGGTTGGGTTTGTGATTATAAAATAAAAAAAGAAAAAAATACAAATAAAAAAAAATATACAGTTAATAATATATATAAGAAGATGCAGGATGTGGGTACAATCATCCAATATGGTGGAGGACGTGAGGATTTCCTTCGGTCATCTTGGACTCAAATCACCGGTCATCTTATCTCGAAACTATTTTCTCATAAATATACATATATTATTTTACCCAAAGAAATACTACATATGAGCTCATAGCAAGCTCATGAATTGACAAAAGAAATGGTCGAGGTTCAAATCTGATTCCATGCATTCTTGAAACATTTTTTTATGGATATATTATTAAGTAGGTTACTATTGAAATTTTGATATACCACTTAAGAAGTTTTTTTTATCAATAAATAATATAATCAATAAAAACATATACATTGATAATAATAATGATAATAATAACTAATATAGTTAATAAACTTTTATATCCTCATTCTAATTATATGAAGGAGGAAAGGAAATGAAATTTTAAAAGAGAATTTTATTCCTTAATCACTGTGGAGGTAAGTAGGCTATGCTTTCTATTTTCAAAATATTATTTTGAAATTATTTTTCACAAATATTTGATATGTGTTTAAATTATGCCCCATGTGATGAAAATTTTTAATTATTTTACGATGACATGTATATTTCCTTGCAATGATCATGATCCATAGTGTGTATGAAATGCATTAACCCTGTAGGGTGAGCCAGGAAGTAATGTTTCTAAGAAAACTGGGCTCAATCACCTGATATCGGGTCTTAAGGGTGGCGCCAGAGGTGTTTTAAATACCCTCCAAGTTAAGCAGGATGTATATGATTCATTCGCATTGTTAAACATGTGAAGTTTTTAAGCTGCAAGCATGTAAATTTTTTTTAAAATTGTTTGAAATCGTATATGCCTACTTACTGAGTAACATACACATTCCTTTCAAATTTTTAAAATATAGTTATGCAGGCCACAGGTGAGGCAGGTCCAAATGCGATGGAAGGAAAATCTTAGGTGTGTTTGGTAATAAGTAAAAGTTATCAAGTTAAAACTTTTCAATCTAAAATTTTTCACTCTCCACAGCTATTCTATTTTTTAATCATTTCTTCACATTTTTCTATACAACTACCCCATTTTTCAATCATTTCTACACAACTACCAATACAACTAACCTATCTATTTCAACTTTATCCTATTTATTTCTCGTCATTACCCTTATCATAACACATCATTTGACAACTTCTACTTTCTACAACTTTTCATCAAAAGTTTTATCTATTCCCAAACACACCCCTTATCTCCACTATTTAGTTTCGTAAATATAAAATGTATTTAGGCAAGGGTTGTAATAATTTAAGATAATTTTCCTTATACTTGTGATATAAAATGCTTATATGAACTTACGGTATAATAAAAAAAATTATTAAGTTGAAATTTTGCAATTTGCCATAAATTGATTCCTGGAGTAAGGTAATTCTCGTTATACCTTGCGTTCAGGGCGTTATATAATGAATGAGGTAGATTTTTTTATTCATGATCAAATGTGGCCTACAGTGCATGGGCTGCAAGGTGCGGTCACATGCACTAGATCATTTTCCATATATATGAGAAATAGTCAGTGCAACTTCACTACATCACAATTATAGAGTAGTTACTTCAAAATAGGCCTCGCATGATAATAAAATTATAATCTAGTTCACCTATTATATTTAGAATTATATATTTTATTATCATATCAATTTTCATCGCAATAAGATATGTGTATGGACTCCACTAAAAATGATGCAAATTCAACGTAATAAAATAGTTTGATGTAAATAACAAATTTAAAGTTATTTTTTCAACATGTAAATCATTTGCTATATAATTTATATATGGATAAATAATTGTATAAAGTATTAATATATTTAAGTACATGTGGAGCCCATTTTCGGCCAAATGTATGCTAAGTTCCTGTTTAGTTAAATGCATGGGGCCCATTTTTGGTCAAATGTGTCATTAATTATGGTGCAGCTTCACTGTCTATATCTATACATATAAGTAACGCTTTTATGAAATCTCTTTTCTGTGCAACCTTTTCTATTTTTAAAATCTTGATAATCGATGGAAAATTTATGTCATCTATTGCGTTTAACATTATTTATAGTATATTGGAAACTATTTATTTTTTAAATTTCACGGATTACTAGTCTAGGGCAATATTATTTATATTCCTCTTTTGATGGCTACATAAATCTAGCCCGTTAATTTAACTTTCAATATAAATCATAAAAATTTAAAATAACAAACAATATTAATTACATCCCTAATATCAACTATACATGGCTAATAGGTATTTCTATCAATATTAACAAATTTCACACATCCCACAAGATAATATCATCTCAGAATTACGCATAGATCACGTGCTATTTGACCATTAGTCTAATTTCATATTATATCTTTCAAGCGTCACACAAATTCCTAAATCAATCTATAAGGTGACCAATCTCATAGAAATATTAAAAATAGTTTAAATAAATAATCCGGTATTAATAATATAAAATCAAAGGAAAATTATAATTTAATCATAGTCCAAAAATAAGATCCATTGCAATCCTAGAATAAAGTTTTTAGCCACACATAATTGCATTAGACTTAAGGCTAAAATAAAAATTTAAAATAATATTCATCTCATATAAATAGAAAATTAAAAATAAAAGAGAAAAAAAAATCTACTTGTTAACTTGATCTTCGCTTCTACACTTGAAGTCTCCACTTGTTACACGGAATGTGGTCGCCTGCTCCCGGGAGCGTATATCCATTTTTTTTAATTTTTTTTTGAAAATTTCTCCTAAAAAGTGTTAATCTATGTGTATTTAACATGTGTATAAGTTTTTACCATTTTTGGAGTATTTTAGATATTTATTTTTGATTTTTGAAAATATCACTAATTTTTCAAAATAAAAAATAAATATCTAAAATATTCTAAAAATGATAAAAACTTATACACATGTTAAATACACCTGGATTAACAGTTTTATAAAAAAAAAAAATATATGCTCTCAGGAGCAGCCGAGCAGGGAACACTGCTTGCTCCCAGGAGCAGGCGATCACGTTCCTTGTTGCACATCTCCACCTTTCCCTTGCTCTGTCTTTGGAATTGTCTGGAATTGTCTTCAAGCCCTGCGGATGTGGTAGTGCAACTCTAATTTGCGCACATAATTCCACATCTGCTTTTTGAGCGGGGAACGGCTTGCGTATTGACTGCTTTTAGCAATTGGCCATCGCCGTTGATATCATGGGTGGACTGCTGAAATCTTTCCAAAGGACTTTATGGATTAATTTGAACGGCCAAAATTGGACCACAGTCTTGCAATCTTTTACGTTACCACGAATTACACCAACTTGATTTACGCAACTTAAATCGCATTATGTCACGTTGAAAACCTGCCGCATATTGGCCGTTGATTTTTGAGATGGGATTAAATGGACGGTGGAGATGGATCTCTAAAAGTTTCTGGCTATTAAACGTGTATTGCCTTATTGCATGGATTGCTAATGTTGGACGGCTTGAATTTTGATCAATGGGGTGACCGAATGCACGTAGGTGCATGTAGCCTTAGTGCACCAGGGTGCATTTCACCCCATTTATTTATTTATTTTTTAAATTATTTTATAAAATTGTTAATTTAAGTATGTTTAACACAAATTATAAAAATGCCACTGATTTTAAAAAATAAAAAAGTCTAAAAGTATCTAAAAATGGTAAACAATTATTATATATCTTAATTACACTTAGATTAATAGTTATATAAAAAATTTCAAAAAAAATCTAAAAAATGAGTTTTTACACTTGAGTACACCGAAACTAAGTGCACCCAGGTGCACTGTGTCACATCCTTAAAATCTATTGAATTTTCAGCAAAAATTTGGACGGCTGGATTTTTGATGAACCAGTGCTGAATTTCGATTTGGACGGTCTTGACAAAAGTGCTGAGCTTTGGACGGCTAATTTAGCAAGTTGAATTCATCTCAGTAGAAATTTCTATTTGCAGAACCAGGTTGCTTGTATTGGAGCATTGAATTAATCAGTGATGGCAAGTGATGGCCCGGATGGGATATCTGACGTGTTGGAAGTTTCTGGCCATTGACATTTTGAACGGAAGATGAATGGTTGAATTTCTGGTGTGAATATTTCTTATGCTAAAAATTGCATTCTATTGGAAGTATGATGTTGTTGATGGGCCCACGGCTGTTTATTGAAAACCTGCATAAATATACATATATATATTGAGATTATAAATTCATGAAATTGATAAATGGGTGATGAATGTATTAAAATTATTCCATGACCATTTATTGCAATAAATATTTTTTATTTCAAGCAAAAGTATTACAAAAATCATTCAAATAACTTGAAATTAATATTTAATGTCCAAATTTGACAAAACATATTTTTAAAGTAAATTAAACTTTGAACTCAAATAACAAAATATACACAAAATATTTTACTATTTAACCATTATCATGCACGTGCCTGCGGAGTTTTACAATATGTTCATTTTTATCATTATCCAATTTTCTAACTCACATATCAACCATTGTTAATGGCAAATATATCTCGTGGGTACGCATGCAATTTTGGTCAAACTATATGAAAGTAATATACAATTAGTGAAACTATATAAGTATATCTACCATTAGCATCAAACTATTTAGGTATATCTGTAAATTGCCCAAAAAAGCACTATCCTACATTTCAATTATTTTTTACATATTCTTATACACAACTATCTTCTACTCTTATGTTGTGTTTGGCTACAATCGAAACTTCTTAAACCAAAAATTTTCCATTTAAACTTTTTCATTTCTATTATTTTCTTATTTTGAATTATTCTTTTACACTTTCCTTTAGAACTATCTTAATTTTCAACAGATATAATTACTCATATAAATAACCTATCCATTTTAACTTTATTATATTTACTCTTTATTATTACCTCAATCATATTACATCGCCCTTTTAATTAAAACGTTTTACACTAAAAAATTGTCGTTCAAAAGTTTTATCACTTCCTAAACATATTTTCAATGATTTTTCTTTACTTATCATGTCCAAACTAAATGAGTGGGTATTTAGGGTAGAATCAGTTTATAGGTTAAACAGGTTAAACATAGTGGTGTATCTAGGAGTAGCACCAATTTTGTTTTACAATGTATAAGATACTGTTTAAAGTTAGATGAATATAATTTAGATTTTATACAGAATGGGTACCTAAAATATGTACCTAGTGCAATGAACTTTTTTTATTGATATTTTTATATATTATGATAACTAATATTACAATAAAATACTTTCACAATCCTAACACATGGAAGGAATTGTTGGAATTTTGGACACACATATATTATTTATATATATGTGCTATCATAAATTAACGGCCGAAATTATAAAAGTGATCTTATAAGGTTTTATGGACCTAAATCATTTAATAAAGTATGGATCTCTTATGCGTAGAAACCCTTAGCCTATTTTCTAATTTCTATTTTTATTATGGACTAAATTAGAAATAGGAAAGATAGACTTCCTATAAAATAGGTTGTGTTCCCTGAGTTACGCCTCCTATTAGGGTTTTTTTCTGTCATCCCATCAGTAGAGAAGATGAGCTACCTTCTCCTAAAACCCTAGGAGCATTAACTTGGAAGACCCAAGAACCACAAAATTAAAGAATAATTGCATCAATGGATTCAGGTACGCTTCCGCTTATGACCTTTACTTTATTAGTAATTTTAGCATGGAGGATCTTGTTTGATTATGTATTTAATCAATTTGGTTTTCCTAACCGGAATAACCTAAAATACCCTTGAAATCTATAAAAACACCCGCGCCACCGAGATAAGAGGCATAGCGTGTTAACATTAGGGCATTGCCCAGGTAGCCCGGTGCACTGAACTTAGTACACTTTTTATTTTTATTTTTTTTAATCAATACGCAGGCCCAAACATTTAGAATTCATGCATACGGTTTTATATTGTTTAATTTTATTTTAAAATAAAATTAAAATATTAAATGAAATGAAAAATTATAAAATTACATCTATAAAAATTATATACATTAGTTTGCTTTTTTGGTGGAAAAAATTTAAAAAAATAAAAAAGGTAAGTGCATTGGGTGCACTTGATCAGAATTGTTATATAGTTGAGTGTGGATTAAGTTTACATGGTTGCATGATCATTTTTTTTTAAAATTTTGATAGTAATATACCGGCCCAAGCATAAACATATTATATATATATAATTTTAAATTTTTTTTAGAATTTTAAAAATCAATTTTTTTTGTACTACATGAACAATGACAAAATTTTCGACTTTTAGACTTGTTAAAAATATTTTTAAAAAAATTAAAACATGTATATAATATGTTCATGCTTGAGGCCATATAATACTGTAAAATTTTTTTTAAAAAAGTGTTTGACAATTTATAAAACTTTTCACTCTATATAATTATTATATTTTTAATTTTTTTTTTTACATTTTTCTGTATAACTATTCTACTTTTTAATTATTTATCCATACATATAATTTATTTATTTTAACTTTATTATCTTTACTCTCAATTGCTTTGTCATATCATATTATCATATTATTTTAAAGGTATTACACTTAAAAACTTTTCCTGAAAAAATTTATCACCCACCTGACGCACCTTTAAAAGAAAGAAAGAAAGGGAAAAAAAAAAGAGCGTGATCTCCAGCGTTGCCTACTCCCGGGTGTACACACTTATTTTTTTATTTAATTTTTATTTTTTTATAAAAATATTAATATAGGTGTATTTAACATGTGTATAAATTTTTACCAATTTTGGAGTATTTTAGATATTTATTTTTTATTTTTGAAAATCAGTGACATTTTAGGTAATTTTAAATTACTAAAATGCCACTGATTTTCAAAAATAAAAAATAAATATTTAAAAATCTCCAAAAATGATAAAAATTAATACAGAATTTAAATATATTTAGACTAACAATTTTATGAAAAAATTTTCAAAAAAAAAAAACAAAAAAAGGTATATGCGCCCGGAGTTGGCAGCGTTGACCGCTCCCGGGTGCAGTGCAGGAGATCGCGCTCCGAAAAAAAAAAGGCAGTAGTGCCGGGTGTACGGTGGATCAGCGTTCGCGCGCTGCCGTGGTGGGCCACACCAAGGTTTCCTTGTGCGTAAGTGCTCGTGAAGCTGTAGCGTCGGTTCCGGCGAAGATAAGAAATCCGAGAGTGAGTAGGGACAAATGGCAGTGCTGGTCGCTGCTGTCTCTGTGCCTCTCACTTCTTCTTCTTCCCTTTCCAAGAATCTTCTCCAGAGCTGGAGAAAACCTTGCTTTCATCTTGGAAATGGAATGCCGCCATCTCTCGTTGCCTTCCCCTCTTCCACATCTCTTCGTCGCCTTCCTAAACCTCTCAGTGTCCGTGCTTCTACCACTACCACCAAAGCCGAGGAGGAAGAATTCTCTGTGCTAACGTCTATGAGTACTCCGCACAACGATATTCTCATTCTCGACACTCCCCAATCTCGCTTTCTGCTTCTCGATTCTACCCGTAAGAGTCCCTACGGTCTACCTTGTAACTGTTATTGTTGTTTTTTTTTTTTTTTTTTTTTTGGTCCTGAGCTTGGAACTTGAAAAAAAATATTTTAGCTACCGAATTACTCCATTTTCTAATAAATTTTTCACATTTTTCCCCTGGATTATCCTATATATTTCAACTTCACTCCCTTTATTTCTAATCAGTATTCGTTACCACTTACCATTGTCCACACACCCCACCACTTACAAATGCCTCGCCCCCGCCCACCTCCACTTCTCAAAATTATTCTCTTTCCATTTTTTTTTTACTTTCTTTTTTCCCTCTTCTCAACCGGACATTTAATATCATTTTAATTGTCGTCACAATTATTTCTTTCCAAATTTGGATTTTCTTTGTCGATAAAGGTCTTTATTGCCAAGTAGATATAAAGAACGGTCACGCTACGTAACACAGGTCACATGGAAATGGTTCGAAATAACCTCTTCCATTTTTCATGTTTTGATGTTCGATGGGAAGTCCACTCCTTTCATTACATTTAAGATCGTTTGCTTACCTAGGAGACCAAGTTTCATCCAAATTAAATATTTATTGGGCCATATTTGCTAAAATATATACATTCATATGTAAATTATGAAAAATGGTTAGATCCATTTACTTATGTCTTAAAATGTAATACGCTATAGAATCAGTTATTCACATAGTATATATATTTTAGATGGTTTAGATATTGAAAACGTAATTTTAAAAATTGATATTTAGCATTAAACCATTTCATTATGTTAATTTTATATATTTGTAAATGGTGTCCATGCATGGTGATACTAGACAAATGAAAAGGTTTCCGTGATATATGAGTTATGATAAATATGATAAATGAAGTGGATTTTTTATCAAATATCAAAATTTTAAAATTGGAGGAAATTACATAGATGGCGGCTTTCGTAGAAGCAAAGGCTTATAAGAAATATACAAAAAGACTTCTAAAGAAACAACCGGAACTCTCTGTATAGCATTTATGATATGTACGTTGCTAGACCCAAAAAATCAACAGAAACTGGAGACCACGGTTAATCTGTTTTTTGGTATTCCAATCTTTCCTTTTGATAAACACGATTACCGATGAATGGTTAGAAATTCCATCTGGAAGTGCCTCATATACCAATAATTTGAATTCACCCACACACACATTACATGTTAACCAGGCATCTATCAAGTTTCCTTCATATCCTACCTTCTCCGTCCTTTTGTTAGTCCATGTGAGGAAACAACCCCGTTCTTTAATTCAACTGGGCTTGCATTGAAAATACATTGTTCAAAGTCTCTACTACCAGTCTCTTCAACTTCTGATCCTCTGAGCTTTTCTTGGTTGCTCAGGACAGCATTGAAGTCTTCCTGCACAAGCCAAGGTGTATTTACATTACTGGATATCTAACTTAGGTTCTTCTGTAGTTCCTGTATTTCAGACTCAAAATCAGAGACCGAATTTCTGATTGCTTGGCGTGGTCATTAAGATCCCTAGCTAGCTAACATTTTCCCCTATCAGGAGGTTTAATATTTCTTTTTGGCATTAAGCCATTACCAATAACTACCACTTCTAGTATTGTCCCCCTCTAGAGGTTTATTTGGCAACTGCTTTACCTTTTCCTTGCACCACAGTAGTCCACTTCTGTTGAATTTCCGGTTCTTCTATCTGCTTTGCTGGACTTTCAATGATCTCTATCTCAACCTGCGCAGTTTCCCTCTTACTGCATTTTGTTTCTTCTGCCATATTTGCTGAGGTTCGGAGTTTCCAGCTGTGCATTCATTCCTCTCATGGCCTACGGCATTCCATGTTTCTCGCCTAATTGGCTTCCATTAATAAACTTCTCTTTGATAAACTTAATCCATTTTTACCAGAACCCCAGCATATCCCAATCTTCCTCTATTCAAGGTACACTGATCTGAGAATAATGGGATTCCACATAAGCTTCCAATTCTACTAGGAATTTCTGGACTCCCAAACTCCCAAGGAAGTAAAGGAAGTTGTATCCATATCGGGATTTTTCTGCAGCTCATATATGCCCATTTTCATTTTTTGGCCTCCATTCTTTTAGGTTGTTGCCTTCCTTAAACGAATAAGGCTCTCTTTAATAAGATCCACTTTTAGTAGGCTTATACCTTTTCCATCAATTCATTGCAAATTTTGTGGGACTGCGGGTTGAACCCATATACACTTCCAACCAGGGCATTCCTCCATCCACTCTCCTCTTCTTGCAACTCATTCGGACTGCTGCTTACAACCGGCAGGATGAATCTGAGTTAGCATCCACGTTTCTTAGTTTGATTGTTGGCAAAGAGTTCAGCCCAATTTTTTTCTGTGGTGCTTCTCTTTTCCTTTGCTGTATGATCCTCCTTGATAATCTCCAGTTCATCTCCATCTGTATAGAAACATTAAGCTTCTGCTTTCACATTGTGGTGCACCTTAGATTCTGGATGACCTCTTTTCTCTGTTTCTTTTCTCGCTCTGAAGTCTGCAGATCCTCATTGTCTTGAATGATTCCTTCCACGACCTCTCTGCAATTGATTCCTCATCTCTGATTGTTGTTCATGGTTAGGGCTTCTTTAATTTTTCTCCTTCATTCTCAATATGTTGTATTTTTTCAAATTTTGCATTTGTTTGGTAAGATGTAAAAAAAATCTCTTTCTTCACTAGATATCTTTTAATATGACTTGATTTTACTGAACTATTTTTCTATTATTATATCTGCAGTCCAACTTTTTTTTCATGTTTTATTGTGCAACTATTTTATTTTTTATTTTTACTCATAATCATTACTCCTATCATTACATCAGTCTCTCTCTCTCTCTCTCTCTCTTTTAAATAAAAAATTCACATAAATTTTTCCCACCTTTTTTTACATCTATTTTGGACAAGTAATTATTCCATAAGCAGAATAATTCCTTCTCTATTATCTCTCGCACATTTGTTAAAAAATTCATTCCTTTTGGGTTTTTGCTTAGAAATGGCACATCTTCT
This sequence comes from Annona cherimola, assembly GCA_030490835.1. NCBI lineage: Eukaryota > Viridiplantae > Streptophyta > Magnoliopsida > Magnoliales > Annonaceae > Annona > Annona cherimola. Next base: position 91,130,753 of record CM059972.1, read on the forward strand.
GCATTGGGCTCAGTAGTCCAATTGTCAATACAACAGTAATCAGTACTTTCGGCATTATAAAATGACTACTAATTCAGTGACAAAAGCACTCATTCCTGGCAACATGAAAAGTCGTTGAGAAGCTACTGAACATGGTAATTTTTTTTTTTTGGCATTGAGATGGCTATTCCCCCATTTCTTTAAGATAAATAAGATGCATTGTAAGTTGAAATGTAGAGGTCATCCATGCTAGGGCAAAAAATAAAAAAAATAAAAAAAAATACAGTTCCATGAATCAATGAGACATTCTTTTTAAAATAGCTCCATTATCGTCTTTGACAGATCATTTCAGGAAACAGCACATAGTTCTCATTTTAAAACTCAGATTTATTTTCTCCTTTTCACTGCATCACTGTCCTAAGCTCTCTTTTTTGGGTGCAGATAACGTTCATAGCATGTATAACAAGGAAAAAAAATGGACTGGTGCATATTGGGTATGGAAAAAATTTCATCCTAATTTCCCTTTTTATTTTTTGTCGTAACTTGTCTTTGTGTGGTGAAATTGCATATGATAGTCCTTTCTATTGTCACTAAGCATTGAAGAGTGCAATGAAACGGTCTGGATTTTCATTAATAGCAATGGTCTTGAACCTTCTAAATTGATGTTGATGATCATCTATCTTATGACTGAAAACTGCACTTCATATCAGTGCATGGTTCTTAAATTGAAGGTATCACTTTTAGATTCAAATTATGAAGTGATCTGGGATGACCAACTTCACTTCTGCATCATCTCTTGATGGATCATCAGTCATCTTTCCACCGTATTGTCACAGACTAAGTAATGTGCATTGAACCCAAAAAAAAAAAAATTGTAATAATTTCCTCCAGGCTACTGATGACGAGTTGTGGAGAACTGGTAAAGATGGAAAGTTATTCTTAGCCATTAATGTAAGCATACAAGAGAGGATATCCAAGTCATCGTGAATTTTGTTGTTTTCCACATTAGTGATCTTTCTTCTTTTAGAGGTCTGATCCGGTTCAACTTGTGATGTAATTGCGCAAAAGATGAATTTGTTGGGGGCTTGCTTTCTTCTTTCTGTTCATGTATGGTTTATTACACTTTTCCAACAAGTTATCATTGTTAGCTTGAGTGCTTGACATTACTGGGAAATTATGTAATTTTGTTGGTTCCAGTTTGTTGCCAAATTATTGAGTTATTTCAAGATCTTTTCCTCCTGCATTATGCTAAAATCATGTATTAACTATCAAGCTTTCTTCCAATTGCTGTTATGTTTTCTTTTAGTTTGGGATGGTCTCTCCTATTCAATTTTAAATCAACAACTGTTTCTAAATTTCTGATTGTATTGCTAACATCTTCTTCAGGATGAGTTTGCGAGTCTTCCAGCTATCATTCCACAAGGTTCAATCGCTATCTTGGGTTTGGTATCTCTCTCTCTCTCTCTCTCTCTCTCTCTCACACACACACACACACACACACACAGAAATCATTCTGAGGATCTCTCTCTTGTTGTATTTGATTCAGAAATTTATAGTCCTTATATACATGTTTTTGCAGGGTGGTGGCACAGCAGCACATTTGATGCTTGATTTGTGGCCTTCGCTGAAGCTTGATGGCTGGGAGATTGATGAAATAGTACATGCAATTTCTGCCTATATGTTTCATTTGAGTTACTTTTGTTTGTTTCTGTGCTTTTTTTCATTGCTTCTATGCATGTGTGTGTGTGTTAAATCTTTGGTTAATTAAAAGAGGGTGAGTGTGTGTTTTAAATCTTCAGTTATCATAAGCTGTTTCCTACGTATGTGGGGTCAGCTTAAATCTTCGGTTAAATAAAACAGGATATTCTACAAAAGCCGCTAGAATATGTTGAGTCAAGATGGAAAGAGCATGTGCCAATTCATTATATGCTGTGTTAAATCTTTGGTTAAATTAAACATCCCCAAAAATCGCTAGAATATATTGAGTCAAGACAGAAAGAACAGGTGCCAATTCATTATATAATGGATATACTGTGAGCATCTGAAAGTATTTAAAGATTTATTCCTCCCATATTCAGGTGAAGCTTAATAATAACCTCTCAAAATTTGTCTTTATGGAAGGTTTAAGATAGCCAAATCCTTTGCAGTCTCACTTATCATAATAATGGGGCAGATTACATTGTAACTACTTGAGAATAATGCTGTTAAGTTTCTCTTCCTGATCCTATTGCAGAAATAAAAGAAAACAGTTGTTTAAAGATCCCATTCCCGTCATCTTTTCTCCTAATAGTTGTTTCCTTTTCCCTTTTCCTTTGAATGGTATTGTTTTAGATGCTTCCTGATTCTAGAAATAAAAATGCTGTTGTTTAAACTTTAAAGATCCCATTCCCTTATGCCTTTCTCCTGAAAATTGTTTCCTTTTCCCTTTTCTTTAGACACCTTTCAATATGAGCATTTTCATCAAAAGTATTCCATGATATCCAGTTCAGTGCAAAATGGCTCCTCTTTACAGAGGCGCCTTTATACTTGACATAAGATAATTCAATTGTGCTACTTACCAGCTCCTTGACAAAGCTCGAGATTATTTTGGGCTATCTGAGCTAGAGGAGGTTAATGAGGCTGGTGGTGTTCTCAATGTTCATGTGGGAGATGCATTTTCTCCATCAGCAACCATTCCTGGTGGATTTGCTGGTACGTTGTATGGGGCTCTTGGTCTTCCAAGAGGCATTTTACTCCCTTTTAAATGCTAATGGAACTTTTATGCTAAACTATAACTTCTATAAAATATTATGAAGCAGCATAGTTCTGTTGTATGCTTCTTTTGCCGAATCCTTTTGTCCTTGGCATGCCTACAATTTGTTCAAGTATCTCTCATTGAATGAGTATTCATGTGTCCATTGTCCAGGAATTGTGGTCGACTTGTTCTTGGATGGGAAAGTCTTGTCAAAAATGGAAGAGGTATGCTTAGGGTGTCAAAAAATTTTGTTTGAAGGTGTCAGTATTCAAGTGGTTCCAATATGTTTTCTGGGTTCTTATGTTCTTAACTTTTGTCTGACATTTTCATTTTTGTCATTGCTATTCGCTTGTTCCATTGCAGTACTTTATCTTGGCCCACCTTGATATCCTTTCCATTCTTCTTTCTTTGAAGCATGGTGTTTAGACCATTTCTTACCATGAATGTCTATGCTTCTCTTTTTGCAGTGATAGTGTCATCATGATGTTCAAATTTGATCATATAATCATTAAGATAGACCTTAAACAAAAACATACCACCAACCCACTTGGTGGTATGAGCAACACTGAAGTATTCCCCACATCTTATAGGATTAATGCTTTCAATAAAATGGGCCTTTTGATTTTTATTAAAGGTAATGTTAGTCAAAATATTGATCATTTCGTAGTAAGTTATGATTCCATAATCATATACATTGGAGACTTATGCATGCTGTATATTTACTCTTGAATTTTAATGGTTACATTTTCACTCTCAAATGATTTTGAGTTTTTGGAAGATTCAAATTTCCAATCAAAGTAAATTTGAAAATCATATATAGATATTTTTAATTAATGTTTTGGCCGGTTTAGATGTATTTAAAACATCATTTGGTAAAAGATGAGACTCCATGCAACGAGTTGTACTAAATAACTTTTTATTGTATAAAAATTTGAAATTCACTTGAAGCATGGAAATGAAATTTTGTACAATTATTTTTCATGGAATGAAGACTGTAGATGCTGTGATCATTGATAAAAACTATGCAAGTTTCCCTTGTGAATAAATATTTTAGTGGGTTAACATTCAATTTAATTTTAGATTTGTGATCTGGCCGTTTGGCCAAGTGATAGGATTTTACTCGTTAAGAAAAGCATTTTTATTTTAAGAAATTTTTAAAAAAGCATTGTAGAAAAAGGATATTAAACATTTGGCATTATCATATAAAAAAATACTTTTAATGTTAACAATGTGTTTGGCCTAAAAAAATGCTTTTAATATGCAAAATTACCAAACTGGACATGAATAAATGATTATTAATTTAGCTTATCATGGACACAAAATTAAGTATTTTCGAAATAACTATTGAGACAAAGTTCTACACAATCTATTACGCTTATTTTACCTGAATGATTGAAATAAATATCTTAACCAAATAAATAATTATTAAAAAATTACACTCAAATAAAAAGATTATACCATTGTTTTATATTAATTTTATTTATGTTATTTTTTTCAAAATGGAGTGGATACATGATATGCTTACTTATCATTTATGGTACTAATTGAGTGCTTGGATGGAAAATATAAATGTGAATATGAAAAATTCTCTTTTAGTTTTTTAAGGGCATTTTTGTCTTTTAAATATTGGGTACGATGGACTTATGTGATTTAGATAAGCATCAGCTTTGAGCTTGTTCTCAATCGCAAAAAATTGTGATTGCCATTCTTGAAAGTTGTATCTAGTTTTTAGCCAAACACCTATTTTATAGTACAAAACTGCTTTTAGATGGAAAAAAGCCAGATAGAGGCATGAAATCGAGCAACGAAACGTAGCACTAGACAAGTTCTTGATTGAGATCTTTCTTATATTTGTAGACAGATAGATAATAAGATAAAAAGAGGATGGTCAAGTAATTAAAAGAGTTAACTGGAAAAACCTAGAAACTAGAATTGTCATGAAGCCAAGAATGAAATAGCACAAACAAAATCACGAAATCTAGAAAACAAAGATACAAACAAGAGAACGATGTATAGTGGTTTAGACAACTGCACCTACTCTACTTTTCCAAAGACACACTTGTTCTTTGGAAATTCTATTAAATCACTCCAATAAAATATTAAAGCCTAAACTCTCCTCTACATTCAAGCTCTAGGTGGATAAACAACTACTAATGTATGAGCACACAACTCCAATGACCTATTTTGGCCCTCATGGAGCTGTTCTTTAACACCAAGCAAGGACTAATGTAATGGAAGAAACAGAAAAATTTACATTTAATGAAGGGTACAGTTAAGGTGCATGGAAGCTCTTCCTTGAAGATTTTATGAAGACTTTACGAAGGAATAACACTAGCATTGTTTCACCAAATTGACTTAATGGAACCTCTTCACTTTGGTCCCAAAGTGCTACCCTGCATCTGAGGTGGGATGTCCATGTATGCCTTACCCTCACTTTATTACAAAGAGATTATTTCCTATTGACTTAAGTTGCTGCAGCAACTCTTATCATTGCGCCGATGGCAGCTGTCATTTTGGCCCCATCTTTATGATTTTAGAAAATCTAATAGATAGTAGCATCTATGTTTTCGTGCAAGCTACGAAAATTTTCACTTATATATGTTTCTTAACTTAAGGAATTCGAATTCGAATTCAAAAATGCTGAAAAATTAAAAAACTAGAAAAAAATATGTGCATGTACATAAATCTGCAATACAATAATTTATATTGCTTTTTCATTCCAATTTAAGAAAAATTTAACTTTGTTTTTATTTTTCTTGAATCATGAAAATTTAAAATCTATTTTATGATGAAGTGGATAAATATTTGGAGTGGGATAAATCTTTTTTATAGTAATTTCCATAATTTTTTCATGCAAGCTAGGAAATTTTTTACTTATATATATTTTTTAAATTACAGAATTTTAAAATTATAAAAATAATTTTTATTTCGGAAATGTTAAAAAATAATATCCATATATTGCCTTTTTGTTGCAATTTAAGCAAGTTTTAATTTCGCTTTTTTTTTCTCTTCATGTTTATTATTTAATTCTAGCATGATCTTCTGATTTATAGTTGTAATATTGCATATAAAAATTATACTACCTGTAAATAACTACTTATAAGAGAAAATGGATTGATACACCATTCTCAACATAGGCTAATTGTGAAATAATTGCATATTCTTACATTTTCCATTTTTTTGAATTTACTACATTTTTTTTCAAATTTTTCTAGGTTTAAAAAAAAAATTCCGTCTGATATGATCTGATACAGTTCAATACCAATATGACACAACTGTATCATATGCTTTTCGGAGGAAACTGATGTGCCCTTTGATACTAATTTTCAGAACCATGTGACTATCACTCTTTTCATCTTCACTTGTTTTGCTGGAACTCAAAAGTTTATCCACATCAATGTTTTATAGGGGCCACAAAAATTGAGATCGTTTATGAGTTAATATCAACTCATTCAAACTGTTTAATTGCTACATGAATTTTTGAAGCTTTTGATTGAATATCTGTATCTTCTAATGTATTCCTTCCATCTAGATGAATGATTTTCTGAATTTTTTGTAGCTTTTTAATTCTTTCTTGAATGGATCTTACCAATTTTTATGTTTTACACATGATTTTATGATATTTTAAATGGTATGGCCCACACCAGATTTTGATGGAAACGATTTAATAAAAACTATAATGCAAAATACGATTATTGCATCGTTTTCAGATAATCATCCAGGTAGGCCCAAATAGAGGTGTTCCATAAAAGCATTACAATTGAAATGGTTTCAATTGGGAGCCTGTATAAATAAATAAACAAATACATACTTATATATAAAAAATGATTGAATGTTACCAGATGTATTGAACTTCTTCTCTATATTTGTACCCTTTAGGGTCGAACTTTTTTCATTATTGGATGTATAAGTATATAAGCTCAAACTAGTTTCCTTTCATTTTTTGCTTTTCTCGTTTGGTATTTCAGGTCACTACATGGTTGCAGCTCAATGAAAGGCTGATGCCTAATGGCCGTATCATGGTGAACTGTGGCGGATCTCATTCGGAAACACCTCAAACTGATGATGGTGCATGGGTGCAGAATTCGACTATTAAAGCATTATGCAAAGCGTTTCCTGGAAATGTATGTCTGTCAATGCTTGCCTTAGTTACTTTTGACATGTATGTGCTCATGATAAAACCAATTAATTATGAAAGAAGTTGCATAATAAGCTATTTTACATCTGGCTGCAAAAAGCAGATTTACAGGGTTGGCTCTTCACAGCCTAACAATCATTATTCAACATTTTATGCGGCTGTATGCAAACTGACACAACAACATTAGAATTTTGTGCTAACCATAAGCTATGGTAGTCCAGGGAAGCATTTAAATCAATGTGCTTGTTCTGAAAATGCTTAATTTCAGTTATGCTGGAAGAGAATAGGAGGAGAAGGTGAGAACTTTCTTGCGCTCACAGGACCAGAACCAGATTTAGAAGCATGGTCTTCAGCTGTGCCTGGCCCATTAAGCTCAAGTGTGAGGAATTGGAAGCCCTGTCAACTTGCTTGACAGACTGCTGCAGGCAAATTATTTAAGGCAATCTGCAATCAGGTTAATCTTTTAAGACCTGTTCTTCTGTTAGCTGTTCTACCATGGAACCATTTTTCTCACGCAATTTTACAATATGCAGCTGCAAAATTCTGAAGCTTCCTGAACCTTCTTACCAGAACCAGATTGCAACTGATTATCATTATAGTGACTGTTGGCTGCAAGGAAAGAATGACATTCTCTAAGGTGAGTTTATAAAGTTTGAATCAGTTTCCATTGTTTGTTAACTTTTCTACAGTTTTGAATTGCACGCCTATGAGATAAAAACAGTATCTCTGAGAGCAAGCAAATAGGCTGGCTATGAAAGAAATCTAACCACCATATTTGGATTATTACAATTGATCACTCAAAAGGAAAATCTCGTTGATACTTGGCATAAAATGGGGAAAATTTATCCAGTTTTGGGGTAGTGTTTACCTAGGTTGGTGCCTGGGAACATGAAAACATGAACAGATCTGAAATGGTGCAAGTGGAAAGGTGGGTTGATCAATGTCCTACTCAGGGTGGAAGCCTGTAACAACTGACAAGCTGTTCTTTTTTGCATTCTATTTGTTTCTTTTGATCGACTATTTTGGTTCTTTTAGGGTTTTCTTAGCAACCTATCAGAGTTCTTTCGAGTACAGTCAGCAACAACTGAGTTTCAAAGCCACTGATGAGTTTCTTGGAGAATGTTGTAGGAAGGGGTTGTCTTTGCTTTGGCTATCATAGCTTCTGTGATTAGAGATTATTGCATTGGTATGTGTGTAAAAAATGTATTAGCGACTAGTAACAATACCTCTTCTGCGCAGTAACTCAAAAACTATGGATTGGAGGACTTCCTTTATTAGCCCTTCATCGCATAGAAGATCTCGCTAAGCTCACGGGGAGGGAAAAAGAGAAAAAGAAAAAAAGAAAAGAAACAGCCTAGTGCATTAAGCTCCTGCCATACGAGGGGGCCGGGAAAGGGTAAGACCACTTTTGAGCCTACAGTTGCAAGGACGCAAGAACCCAGATTAATACAGCTGCCAATTGCGTAGGCTTTTTTTTTTTTTTTGTTTTTGTTTTTCCATCAAGTGCCCCAAATCGAATGGAGAATTATATATTCACTTTAATTAAAAAACGAATTCAATTGCATGAACATCATCTGGGTTTTCTTAAGGCAGTATTCATTCTTATTATTGTTCGCCTCATGGATAATCTATTTAACATTTATTGATGATAACATCATTTTTACAGAGAAATTTATCGAAATTTATCCATAACAAAATTGTATTTTGTATACAGGTGCAATGGGACTTCAGTGCACCCGATGCAATAGAACCCCTAGGTGTATTTTGTGGTCATTTTTACATTACTCCTACATTTAAAAATTCAAAAATATATACATATCTTCAAAAATGCTATATCTTAATTTCGAGGTTTTATGCACTTAGATTAATTATTTTATAAAAAAATTAAAGAAAATGTTCCATTGCACCGGGTGCACTGGATTGTGAACCATAAATAGATAAAGAAAATCTACAGCATAAAATTAAAAAAAAAAAAAAAAACAAAGGGTAAGTGCTGCTTAGATGTATGTCTTTTACTTGTCATGAAATTAGTTACAAAATAGAAAAATTATAACTTAAAAGTATATCCGCTACAGAATTATTAATTACCTCATCCAATAATTTACACTTTTTCTGAGAATTATATTTTTACAAAAAATGTTTTATTGAAAAATTTGTAGATGAAAATTAGGAGAACTTTATTTGAATGCGAATCTATTGTATATTTATATTTTTTCAGAGTTTTTCATATATTTAAATTAAATAGAATAATGCATCATTGAATTTGAATCATATTTTGATTCAGAACTGTATTAGATTCAAGATGGCGATGTATTTATTAGTTTCCAATTGAAAACCGTACATTAAATTGAAAATAATATCAAAATAGATGGGATAAAATCGACTTTATCCACATATATTAGGATATGTGGATAAAATCGAATTTGGGTGTGTTTGGTTGGGCCAAAAAAATGTCAACTAAAAATTTTTACTTTTCATAACTATCCTTTTTTAAAATTATTTTTTCATATTTTTCTATGCAAATTATCCTTTTTTTTAATCATTTCCACATAACTACTCATACAACTAATCTATCTATTTTTTAACTTTATTTCTTTTATACCACAACATTTTCCTTATCATATTATATCATTTTTTATTAATTCGACAACTTTTATTTCAAAAAATTTTCATAAAAAGATTTATCCCCAATCAAACATACCCTTTATAAAAAAAAAAATACACCCTTCATAAAAAAAATGTGACATCGTTTTCATGCATGGGCCCTGCTTTCGTGTTACTAGTTTATGTAAAAGCGTTTTGTGTAATTTATTTCATTTTTAAAATGTTGATGATTGATGTAAAATCTAATTCATTAATTGTATTTAACATTATTCGTTTAGTTAGAAAACCTAATTTCATTCAAATATGTGCACAATACAAATTCGCTCAAAATAGATATATTCATGTTTAGATTAGAAAAATATTTAGATCCATTTATATATATATATTAAAAATATAATAATACTTTATAGAATCATATTTACATATACATAATAATGAAATCTTAGATGGTCTAAATATTGAAAATAATATTTAAAAATTGATTTTAGTATTAAAACATTTTATTATATTCATGTCATGCATTTACAAATAGGGTCCATGTACAATAATATTAAATAAGTGAGACAGTTTTTATGATAATATAAATGATGTTAAATACAATAGGTAACGTGAAATGTTACATAAGTGAGAGGGTTCTTATGATAATATATCAACTATCAAAATATTAAAAATGAAGAGAGTTATATAAAGGAAATGTTTTGTAAAAGCAAAGCAATGCATGTATGTTGTTTTATAGCCGTCTCAAAAAATGAATAGTCAATAAAACAAAAAAGGCCGACATTGATTTTTTCCTTTAAAAATTTATTGGGTATTTAGCCAACAAAAATAAATAAATATGAAGGAATGAATATACAAATTTGGTTGTAAAATGAAGACTTTTTTGCATTTTGGTGCTTCTAAATTAGCGTATTTATTTTCTAGCCCAAAAGTTTTGCATATTTGCTCTTCAGACTCTGTAACTTTGCCCTATTTGGTTTTTAAACCCTACAATGTGGGAATTGGGGCGGGTCGACCCGTGACCCGACTTTGACACGACCCGTTTTTGGCCGGGTAAAATCAATATATTTTTAACCCAGTATAGGGATGAGTAAGAAATTTTGACCCGAATTCAAAAATAGGGCCGGAGTGGGTCGACCATGTCCTGACCCGAAGAGTCCGACCTGCCCCGCATATACTAATTTATTAAAAATTATAAGCCTATATTTAAATATTATTTTTTTTTCAAAATTCTCACTTTTTTATATTCAACTCTATCAACAATAGAAGAATCAATTTATTCAAAAAGAAATATAAGAATTAATAAAAAAAATTTGTACATAAATAACCCTTATGTATAATTGTATATTAACCTATTTTAATAAACTTATACTATATTTTCAAATTTTTGTTTTCTTAATTATGTGTTTTTTAATAATTAGTGAAATATTGAAGCATATAATATTTAAATTTAGTATAAATGTATACTTATGTTTAATAGGTATATAAATTCTTAAAATTATCTTATTTGATCCGTATTTTTGACCCGACACGCCATCTCGAAACCGGTTCGATATCCACCTGAAGTTTGTCTTAGAACCTATTAAAAAAAAGTGAGGGTCAAACCAAACTTGTTTTGAACCGGTATAAATATGGTCAAACTCAATTTTTAAAAAGTAAGGTCAGGATTGGGCAAACCTTGACCCGGTATGGCACGGCCCGATTCCCACCCCTACTACCATTAACAAACTGCCCAAACCAACGACAAACTTGTTAGTAGCTGCAGTATATTTTATTTAATAACAGTGTTGCCTCGAAGAAAGGATATAGGCTACATGTGTTGGGAGCACCGAAGGAACTTGTAAATAGTTGCCTCCTTGTTGGTTGCTTGGTCGAACGATGGGAGATAGAAGGCATATTTCCTCCTTTTTTTTTTTTTTTTTTTGAAGATTTTGCATGTTAGCATGGAGATACCGATGAGGGATAAGACATATTTTTTGGGATAATGTATGCTGCTGTTGAGATTTTTGGTGTTTTTTGAATGACTGGAGCTATTTAAAAAATAACTATTCGTTCATAATTGCCCATTCGGTGTGGAAATTTTATGGTAAAAGAGGGACAGTAAAAGGGAAATGGGGTTCTGAATAAAAAAATGTGAATAGCATTTTGAGATTAAATCTACGTTTGAGTGATTAGTATACGCTGATACTTGAAAATTTTGTTTGAAATTGAGATGGTCACAATAAACTTTACAAAAAAAAAATATGATTGAGATTAAAGTGCTGTCAACAGACAATAATCTTTTGGCTATTTTCGCCTAACAATATTTTATCTATTGATTGAAATATATTATTGTAAGACAATGACATCCCAAGTTGGATTAAGCCTCACCAATGCCCATGTGGTGGAGGAAGGTGTTAGGTATTTATGTTGAGGACACACTAGAATCCTAATAGATGTTTCTACCAATGCCCAAGTATGATAAGAAGTACTATGCAACATATAATTTCAAATAATACTTGTTTAACTATGAATGCATCTGTTTTGCAGAATGGCAGTTGTAATTCTTCTGCTGGGGTGATGAGCATGTACCCAATATTGGGAAGTTGAAGGTTAAGGAAGTTAAAAACGAGAGCAAATCTAAAGAATGCACAAGTCAGTTGAGGATGGAGCTAGAAAATGTAAAAAAGAAATTGGCTGAGATGAAGAAAGCAAGTGAAGTGGAGCAAATTACCAGAGGAATGGCTAGGATGACCTTGAACATTAATTTTAGCTCTTCCATTACACCTACAGAGGGATCTTAATGTAATTTTAATTACTGTAGTACGAAGCGAGTGAATGGTTTGCTAGTTTAAGTTTGAGATAATTATTATATGTATCTAGATTTAATGTTGAATATCAAGTTTGCATTTAACGTATGGTGGCATTGGCATAGATTATTCTGTTGGAGTAATGTTTAATATTGGATTCCATTGCATATCTTTTTTCTTCCTATTGACGGACTAATAATACAACTTCATTCCCTTCTCCATGGTTGTTGTATTAATGGCTATCTAGTTCTGGAAAATATATAGAAATAATTCTCTTGATTTGCTGTATGGAAAATTAACCACGACTAAAGAAACCAATTGTCGTAAAAATTGAAGATATAAGACATTCAACAAAAATGGATTTGAGTCAAATTGTAGGCTTTGCTAATAAACAGATCATTCAATATAAGTCAAACCTTGTGACTATTGACATCTTTTATTTCATGTGCAAATATTTGGAAGTTGAAAATAAAATGCAATTTACGGAACTGAAGAGGTTTATTAATTTCACTAATTATGGGACTTGCCAAAAAACGATGCCTAAGAAGTCAATGGAAAAAAAAAAAGAAAGGTATTGGAACATAAGTTGTAATGGTCTAGATCGAAAATCAAAGCTTGCACCCAAATTTTCGGTCCAAGTCATCTAATTCTTTAGGATCTTTCCATTATTGAATAGAACCATCTTAGAATAAATCATAAATAAATTTGCATTATCACGTTCAAGTAATCATGTCTATAAAAGCATTACAATCACGCCCATATTAAATGAATATGTTTACGCCCAAGTCAAGCCACTTATTACATAAAGAAAGAATAACAATAAATTAGACATATTCAACATGCCACCATTAATTCACTGGCCACCAACCACTGGGTTATCTGTGAATAAAAAAGAAATGGGGCAAGTTCACAAGTTCACAAGAACTTAATAAGTAGGATCATGTCGTGTAATTAAGATAATAAATAATATATCATTTTCTCTTAATTGCTATTTCTTTAAGACTTTAGAACATCTCATAGGTTATCTTTAATACCATCTCCTCCTAGAAGTATCCACTTTTAAGTTTGGGGACTACCTTAAGGATCTAGCGCCCTTAATCCCTTAAAATACTCCTCTATCCTTAAAAATCAAACTTTTAGGCCTTATTTAGCTAATATAGCTCTTCCATTGAACTCAAAACATTCAAATCCACAGAAAATGATCCCTAGATTACTCAAATCGAGCTTTATGAGCTTTACATCATTTTGAAAATGGACGTACCACAAATGCCACGTGTCTACTCACCACGAGCAACTTGGGCTTACCACTGGTGTTCCCACTTGGTTGGGCTTCCTGCTGGGCTGCGCATGGGCTTCCTGCCTGGGCCTCTCTATGTAGGCTTGTGACTAGTTTTGGGCTCTGGGCTCCTAAACAGGGCCAATGCATCGTTACCTATGCTGCCACTGGTTGTCGTCATGCTGCCACTATTTGGCTTACTTTGGCGAGCCTTGGAATGGGCTAGATTGGGCTTTCCTTTCTCTAGGCCCATCACAACGGTGATGGACTCGTTAGCCATTGGGCTCAGCCAAAGTCTAACTCAATCCCTGAAAGCCTGTTCCAACTTCTAAAGATTTACAGATCTCTTGCATATTCGATTTTACAAAAATTTCTTGCAACATATAACTTTCAAAAAACTACTTGGCAAAATTGTAAATTTCCAAAAAAACACAAAAATAGGTATCAAGTTACATTCCTTCTGATGGGCAGTTTATATAAATATCTATAAATAATATAATCATATTATTCCCATATATATATATCTTATTTAATGCTTTTAATATAATCTTAAATTCATTTTAAATTTAAAGAAAAATGAATAAAATTCCTCATATGAATAATTTGACTAACATATTTAATTTTAGGCTATACAAGTATAATATAACTTATATAATTATACATTTTAATTTATTTTACTTAGAAATAAATTATAATTATGTCATTTATGCTTTCCAACTTGCTTAAATTATCTCTATGTTATTAAAATTCCCTAATTATTGATAATTCCTTACGTACTTAGTTTTAATGTAAATCATACATCTCTAAGATAATTAAGTGGCATCCATTCAACCGATGCAACTAAGCATATAATCTCTCTCTTCATCTCTACATGATTAACGATTATAAAATTACATATTGATATAATCACGAATATAATCACGTGACAAATCTCTATTAAATCATGCCATAAGTAAAGTCTAAAAGAGGTAGAATCCCCTTATCTTAAAGAAGAAAATAAAATTAAAAGCTTGAACGGATTGGATTGTCTCTTCTCTCTCATTGGCATCAACGTTTTCTCCCTTCTCTTATATCCTTCCATAAACTCCTCTTGGGATTTATTTATAGTTTCCACTGCAACTCCCAACATGAATCGAGGAAGAAACAACCGCCTATAATTTGAATTTTTTTAAAAAAAATTTTAATTTCAAACTAGTGAGGACTACATAGTTGAAAAAGACAAAATATATTGTTTGCCTACCAATTAAGACTGTATCTCAACTCTTTTATTAAAGACTAATACCTTAACCACTCAAATATCTTGAGTTGTTGAGTTAAATAGTTATGACGTTTTATATTACTCAATCTATTCAACCGAAGTAGGCTTAATTAGACTTAGCCCAATAGTATTCCACTTACTTGTGGCATATTGCTCAATTAAACGGCCAATGGTCAATGATTAATATGCCACATCAACGGATACACCATAATTTAACTAGTTAATTTATTACTTTATTCTTAATTATTATAATCTTCCCCCTTACAAAATTTTTGTCCTCAAAACTTATATCTCATTATAAGGTGGAAACAAACTAGAACATATTTCTCAAATATTTTTCTTGAATTCCCATGTTACCTCTGTCTCATTATAGTTACTCCACTACACTAAACGCGTTTAATCTTTCTAGTATCAAGAATTTGTACGATTGCTCTAGATGCATTAGATCCCCCCTCTATATGATACCGTTTAAATTATAGCACGTCTTATATTAGACATATATTTGTATAGTTTGAGATATGAAATACATCATGTACTTATGCCATTATTGATGGTAAAACTAACTGGTATGTAACTCCACCAATTACCTTCAGGATCTTAAATGGTCTAAGATAATTAGGACTTAATTTTTCCTTTACTTTGAATCTCGTTATACCTCAAGCAGGCGAGACCTTTAGAAAAATATTTTTCCCAATTATAAATTGCAAATCGTGTTATTTTCAATCAGCATACTTTTTCTATTGACCCTGAGCAGCTACCAGCCTCCTCTTGATCAATTGCACTATCTTGGTAGCCTATTCGACCAGTTCTGGTGTTAATATCTTCCACTCACCGACCTTTTCCCAGTACACCGAGATATGACATTTCTTACCATAAAAGGCCTCGAACAGAGTCATACCAATGCTTACTTGATAACAGTCATTATAAACAAACTCTATAACTGCTAGATGCTCAACTCCTGAGCCTTGTAAATCTAACACGCAAGCCCATAGTAAGTCTTCTAATATTTGGATTGTTCTCTTAGATTGGCCATCTATTTGTTTAATGATATGCAGTACTCGGGTGTAACTTTGTACCTATAGTTGTTTGTAATTTTTGTCAAAATCAAACACAAATTTTTTGTCTTTATTAGAGACAATGGATACCAAAACACCAGAAGGCTAATAATCTCCTTCATGTAAACTCTGTCATCTGCTCCATTTGATAAGTCATTCGATAAGGTAAAAAATGCACTGACTTAGTAAGGCAATCTATTACCACCCATACTGCATCCATTCGGCTATGAATTTTAGGCAACGCTATCACAAAATTCATTGTGATGTTTTCTCATTTCCACTTTGGTATCACCAAAGGTCACAATAAGCCTCCCAATTTTTATTTCTCTTGTTTGTTGAAAAGCCAAACACTAATATAAAAATCTTGCAATATCTATTTGTATTTTCTTCGACCAATATCTTTGACTCAAATCCTTACACATCTTTGTACACCTGGATGAACAGAGAATCTTAATTGGTAAGTTTCTTCAAGAGGTTCTCTTTGGAGTTCTTCTTTTCTTTGGCGTCACTAATCTCTCCTGGAGCTTTAATACACCATTAGTTCTTCACTGAAAACGAGTTGATTGACTTTGACTCATTCTATCTAATATTTTTAAGACGAATGGATCCTGCTTTTATTCTTCCTTTATTTTATCTACCAACAAAGATTAAAACTATAGAGCGCTTAGCCGTGCAACTTCCTATGAGGATATCACTTCTATCTCTAAGGCTTTAAAATGCACTAGCGATTTCTTTTGTTGGGTATCAAGGTTGGAATCACTGCTTTCATTTTTCGACTTAAAGCATCTGCCATTACATTGGCCTTTCCTAAATAATACTGAATTAAAACATCATAGTCCTTCAGTAACTCTAGTCATCTTTGTTACCGAAGATTCAACTCTTTTTGGAAGAATATATACTTAAAACTTTTATGATCTGTAAATATCTGTCCTTTCGCTGTGCATGTAGTGGAGACAATATTTAGGAGAAATATTACAGCAGTTAACTCTAAGTCATTGGTAAGATAATTTTGCTCACTTGGCTTATACTGCCTTAAACTATAGGCAATTACCTTTTCTTGTTGCATTAGTACATATCCCAGACCACTCCTTGAGACATTATTATAAACCACAAAATCTTTTTCACTTACTAGTAGAGTCAAAACAGAAGTCGTGGTCAAACGGTCCTTCAACTTTTGAAAACTTTTCTCACAATCTTCTGTCCAAATAAATTTGCTGTTCTTGTGAGTTAACTGAGTCAATGATACTACAATAGAAGAAAATTTCTCCACAAACTGTTTATAATAGTTTGTTAATCCCGAAAACTTCTTATCTTAGTTGTTGTAGTCGACCTTCTTGGTTCCAAGTTTATGGCAAAATGCAAGAGGGGAGGGGTGAATTGGGTTCTTGAAACATTCTTTGACAAATTAAAACTTAACCCCTTGTGAGTTTAATCCCCTTGATGAAACGTGCTATGAGATATAATGAGAGGGTGAAAATGGAACGTAAAATACAAACAATTAAGCAACACAAGAGACAAAAATATATAGTGGTTAGGGCAACCTTCTCTACTCCACTCTTCCAAGCACACATCTGTTGTATTTTGGATTCTATTATTGTATATTCAATACAATCTAGAACACCTGCTCTCTTCTATATTTTAGCTCTAAGGGACATATACAATAATCACTTGTTGGTAAGATCAACTCTAACCAACCAAGTCTAATCCGTTGGTGAGAAAAATTCAAACTAATCAAGTAAAACTTGCTAGTGAGACAAACTCAAACCAACCCTCTATTTTGCTTCTTCTTGAATTCAGTCCCCAACATTGATCAAAGACAATAATCCAAAATGAAATAGATAAAAGAAAATTTACAGTTTACAACATCTAATCAATTTACTCCGGAAGCTTCTTATTATGTGAAGAAGATGATCTTATAAGATCACTTGAAGTAGTAATAGCACTTGAAACTTCAATAGTTGTTCAAATGATTTCAACACTCTTTAAATAATGGAAAATGTAAGCTCATTTTGTATTTTCAACTCCTTCACATTCGTACCTCAATGATATTTATAGAAGAAAAGTGGTCAAGTTTGTCCATTTTCATAAAGTGGGTCTTCTGGAAAATAAAAAATTTGTGTGGTCAAATTACAAAATTACAAACTGATGGTTGGGTAAATGCAAAAATGTCCATTTTCGTACCACATGACAGGATTAATGGGTGGACCGCATCCTTCTCTCATTTCTTGCTGAGAAGCAGCGGCAGCGATACAGCAAGACAGGATTAGCTGATCAAAGAAAAAATGTCGTCTCTTCTTCTACGCTTCTCGCCATCTTCGTTTCTAGCTCCTACTGATCTCTCCCCATTCCCATCCCAATCACTAGCACTAGCACTAGCGGTAACCACCACAAGACCCACAAGAGAAAAGAAAAGAAAACATCTACTCCCTCGCTTCAATGCTCAGCTCTCTGATTTCGCTCCTGCTGCCTCTGCTGTTTATGGAACTCTCCTCTTCGGCGGCGGCCTCTTCGCATGTTGTACCCTCTCTCTCTGGCTCTCTCTCTCACGCAGACACAAGCACAATCATTGCATTCATTCGGTATAATTTCTGGCCTTGATTTTGCGCAGATACGAGGTCCGGAAGTAAGGGCTCACTTCTTGGAGGGCTGTCGGGAGCGATTCTGATGGCAGCGGTGAGGAGCTGATCAAACTGCTTTCTTTCTCTTCGGAAAGAACAAGCTTTTTTCAGTTTTGTAGTTGAATAAGTTGATAATTAATGATGGGTAATTTTGCACTTTGCCCATGGGGGTGCATTTCTGTCAAGACAAGTCGCCACCACTCAAGCTGTAATTTTCTTTGCCCATAGTTAACATTCTATCCATCTTTCTGTACATACCTTAGATGTGGGCAGCCTGATGCATTAGACGCTGCTGTGTAGTG
Organism: Annona cherimola; assembly: GCA_030490835.1. Taxonomy (NCBI): domain Eukaryota; kingdom Viridiplantae; phylum Streptophyta; class Magnoliopsida; order Magnoliales; family Annonaceae; genus Annona; species Annona cherimola. The sequence goes on from CM059972.1 coordinate 91,149,503, forward strand.
CAGTTCTGGGAACCAAATTAATACAAATCATGTAGTGGGGGAGTGGCAATTAGTGATAAAGCTAATTCATGTTTTGTCTCGCTTGCCCTGTAAGGCTCAAAATGCACCTTTCTAATTAGAAGAATTCATTGAGTGGTTCTTCCTTGGCCAAGGAAAGCTGTAACAAGCGGAAACGTGCTGCATTATGATGATCATTGGGATTGGTATTTTGTTAGGGAATGTGATCTGGGTTGATACCGATTACATCAGAAGCACCTGTAATTAGGATTAAAAAATAACCACAAGATCATTCACACAAGACACTAAGATTTCCATGGAATACTCTCCAACTTAAAAGGGAAAAACCACAAAATCAAAACGGTGGGGGGGAGGGTGTGGAACCACAGAAGAGAGATAACAATCCACTATGATAATTAGGATTGGTATTTCCCAGCCCCTGCCTCTCTGCTTCTTTTACAGGACATTCGTCAATAAGGAACTTTTTCATTCTTAAATTTCTTTGGTTGGAAGAATTTTACTTAATCCAATGCAAACTTGATTGAATAGTTCTTTCTTCTTGTTTGGATTTGTATCTCTTCAAACTGCTGATCACACATTCTTTGACAAAATTGGAACTATAATTCATTTTAGGCATGGGCTTCTTGTCTTCAAATTTATACTTTTTAATAACAAGTCTGTGTATTTTACAGTCTTTTTTTCTTATGCAAGTACCGGAGACAAAAGATCTTGGTGATGCCCTCGGATTTGGATCCGCCTTCCTCTTTTCTTCTGTGTTTGGTATGTGCTATATAATGCTGTGTTTGTTATGTGGTATGTAGTGCTGTGCAATTTTCAAACACTTGCTACAACCATCAGGATTTTTAAATGGATGATTGTCTATTTGATATTGTCTTGTGTCTCGTGCCTTTAGAAAAGGCCGGGGATTATATGAATTTGCATCCAAAGTAGCAGTCCCCTGCTTACAGGTCGTGACGGGTGGCAGGTTTTGATTTTGGTTAGCAAATTGTGAAATTTGACCCCATGTAACAGGTCTGGTTTTATGCACTGATGAGGCTTTCTGTCATAGATGCACATGTCTGTCCTTCTAAATATTGAAGGTTGATTCAGGGTCATTGTTCACTATATCCAAGATGCATTGTGGTTTCAAATGCTACTGCTCATTTATTTCTGTTGTTTCAGGTATACGCTTGGCAGCAACACGTAAATTAGTTCCATCAGGCCCTTTACTGGCTCTTTCTGTATGTGCTCTCGCTGTTTTTGTTTCTGCATATCTTCAAGATAGGGCTTAATACTGAAAAAGGTTGGAAATGCCTTGGCAGAAAAAGTAGACACCCTCTCCTTTTGCATAAATATCAACAACGAAGAGAGTTGTGAGGTTGTTTTCTTTTTATTTTGAGGACCTTTGTAGCTTGTCCTTTGAGCTATGTTGTTTAAGCTTTACATAAAATGCATTTCTTGCCTGACAAATATTTGGATTTTCTGTTGAATATTGTTGTGGTTGCTCTTGCTGTTAATGCCTTCTCTGTTAATAGGGCAACAAATAGCATAGCTGCTGTTTTTCAGCGTGACTCACAAATGTTGCAGAAATAAAACCCTGTTCACAATCATTCAGCAGGCATAGCATTTGAAACATATCACATGGACAACAACACATCTGAACAAGGTTAACCAGCCCCCCTGCATCAGACTCTTTGTTGGATACCTAATGGTAATCAGATGGAATACATTTGTAAACGATTGGCTTAAAACTATCCCAAACTTTTATTCCATGATAGAGTTACAGGCATGAGAAAATCCAATGAAAAAAACAAAGGAGAGAAGGAAAAAGAAAAAAATGATATACTAATGAATCTAAAAAATATATAATATCCGAACTGATGCTAGTTCCAGATGGCAAATGCAAAAGTATAAGTCAGTTACCCTAAAATTCCCATGTTATCTGAATGATCAACAGTAAAACAGTGGTCACCATAATGCCCATCACTGAAAAGCTACTTGCTGAACTTTCCTGCGTGGTCCTGGTATCAGGGGAACTGCCTCTGGAAGATCTTGGTGAAGGTGAACCTGAATTTGTGGATCCTGAAGAACCTGCACAGCAACATAAATTGCATCATTTTCTTCAGTTGGCAAATGCAGTCTAGATATCTAAGAAGCTCTATTGGAATGGAGTATTTTCAGTCATCTAGTTTTTCTCATTGGCTGCGCCACTATGCACCATGTGTCATGGAATTTTTTGAATAATCAAACATGTTTGATAAAAAAAATCCCCAAAATCTGGACTCTTGAAAAGTCTCTGCGTTTGATTTGGGTACATAGACTCAATGGTTTTGCTTCTGAGCTTCGAAAGAAGATGAGAAAACCAGATTCTTACCTCCTGTACAAGATGCAATATTGACATTCAGTCCACACCGAGCAGGCAGAGCTACAGCCTGGTTGACGTTGATGGTACCGCTCTGAGTTGCCCCCGCACTGCTGGTAACCAAGTTGCAAAGGCACTGGGGATTGGATTTGATTACCTCTTTCAGTGGATCACAGCAGTTGCTGGGTGGGTTCGTTGATGTTGAGTTGAGATAGTTCAGGCAAGGGATGAGTTGGGTCAGGCAAGATGTATCCTGAGCTGGAAAGCTGGGGAAGGTAGACAAGAAGATGACAAGGACCAAACACCATGCCCGGGCCATCTTCATCTTAAGTAATTGGGTAAGCAGAAATTCAAGTGCAGCTCTTTTTTTCTAATTGTGTTTCAGTTTCTGCCGTTTTATATGCCACAGGACATTGCAAGCTGCAGCATTTATAGTAAATCTCTGAGCTTGGATTAGTTTTGTTTGTTGGGTTTTTGTGTGTTTTCTTGTTGTTTGTTGAGTGGGAAGCCATGGTTGGTTAGCTAACTGGCCTATGATTGAGTTGACTTTGACTCAGGATGATTTGAAGGCGATTATGGGTTTGTATGCAAATATAGAATGAGAACTGAGAAATGGCTGGGTTTTTGCAAATCTAAACATCTAAATTTACAGTTTCGCATATTCACCCCAAGGTTTGAATATTTGCAAAACTAGCCCTCCAAGTTTTAGAGTTTTGCGATTCTGACCCTAAGGAAAAAAAACAACCGTTATAAATTTCTATCTTGATGAAATTGCCCCTGCCTGGTTTTTATTTATTTTTACAGAATTGACCCTTGAACTTTCAAATTTGCAAAACTAACCCTTTTAGTTTAAGAATTCTCAAATCTAACCCTTTATTAAAAATTACTCTCTATAATTTTTTGTTTGAAAAAACTTACATCTTTTTTTTTTTTGAAAAAAAAACTTAGAGAAATGAGGCTAATTTTATGAAGGTTTAAACTAAATTTTATTTTATATAAGAAAATATGAGGAAAATACCTTAAAATATAAAATTCTAAAATTATTTCTCTTATTATATAATTTAGTTTGCCATCTTTTAGATTTTTATAAACAATTTTTACAATTTATGTTGCTACATATAATATAAAATACATGAAAATATAAATTGATATTTTGTGATTTCTCATTCATAAATAAGTTTCACAATTAATGTTGCTATATTTTTCAAAATCTTTCCTATAATTTTCTCTATTTATTCTTTATTGCCCAACACACACTTAAATAATTATTGTGTTTATTTAATGTGAAAAACGTAAATTTTCTTTTTAGATGTTTTCAAAAAAAATATTTATTTTTTTGCTAAGTTGTTGTATTTTCTATTATAATGTACTAATGTTAATTGTAAAAATTATTTATGAATGGAATTCATCTAAATGACAACAAAATAAATTCAATTTATGACTAAAACAAATACCTAAAAAATTTTATTTAAATATTTAAAAAATTAGCCACTTGACTTTAAGGGTTCTCCCAGAAAAGAGGAATTTTCTTAAACAAACAATCATAAACATCAAATTTTTCGCAAAGGGCTTGATTTGCAAAATTATTAGGGTTAGTTTTGCAAATTCGAAAGTTCAATGGTCAATTCTGCAAAAATAAATAAAAAACGAGACCGTCAAATAGAAATTTATGTGTTAGATTTGCAAAATGTTCAAACATAGAGGGCTAGTTTTGCAAATATTCAAACCTAGTGTCGAATAAGAAAAATCGTAGACTTATATGGTTAGAATTGCAAAAACCAGAAAGTGGTTGCCTAGTATACTATGCACTTTGGTAAAATGGTAGGTTGGGTAGGTAATTTTTATTTTTATTTTTTTACCTGTCCTCTTGCTCTTGAATTGGTTCAGCAACTTCTAAATCCGTGTTGTATTTGTTTTCGTTATCTTGACTTTTTCTTTGATTTCATGATTTGGACTTCATTAAATTTTAGTTCTTCAAACGTGTAATTTGTTCATTAATTGCACCAGGAAAACTCTAATGCTATCAATGAAGTCGTGCCATGTCATGGACAAATAAGAATTGGAAATGTCAGCAGTATTTGAAAGAAAATAAGAAGACGAGAGAATATGTCAACAGTACATAAATAGATAGAACCCATAGAGTGGGTAACAAATAAGTTAATGTTTCTTTTATGGACAAGATCTTTGCAAAAAAGTAAAACTGTTTTAATTTTTAGCGGAATTAAAATTTTCATTTATGGAAAAAATAACGCCGTTTGCATATACCCATAGAACTTCACAAAATTAACTTTTATATATCAATATTATACAACGGAAGTACTTCTATTGGTATCCATACTAGGGGTGTAAATCGGGTCGGGTTGACTCGGGTTGGCACAAATACAATCCTAACCCACCTTATAAAATCACAACCCAACCCTACTTTCAACCCTACTTTTCACATCTTAACCCAACCCTATTTCAACCCACCTCAAATCGGTTCGGTTCGGGTTAGAAATCGGGCTAATAGATTATACATGTTATCAATGCTAGTTAAAGTTTTGTTCACCTGAATTTCTAAAATAATAAAAATAATGATAATTATAAAAACAATAAGTACCAATAAAAGTTTTACATAGCTCAAAAGTGGAGGATAAGTTTAGTAATTGATTCGTTTTTTTGTTTTTGTATTTTTGAGCAATCGATGTCTTCTGCAAGTCAAAAAGTGAAAGCTAAGTAAAATTATTACAGTAAATTATGCAAAATAGAAAAATAAATATTATAGTCTTACTTACCTTCTTAGTTGGCTTCCAATCAAAGCTACAAACATCTTAAGTTCTCAGTTGACCTGTTATGTTATTCTAAATCACCAATGCGAGCAAATATCTAAACAACCTATTTACGATGCAATATAATCAAATAATCCAAACACAATTTCACAACTAATTAACCAAATATATTTCCAAACCAAATAAATTCAAACAACATTTGACAACCAAATAGTCAAACAAATTTCCAAACTCAACAAAATTTTATTTAAATATCTAAGCAATATGAATGAAATATACTCTCATAAATATATGTAAATACATATCTTATGAAATCGGGTCGGGTTGACCGACCCCTAACCCATTTTAAAAATCGGGTCGGGTTGAACCCATTTTTTAAAAACCAAATTTCCAAAACCTCAACCCAACCATGGTATAAATCGGTTCGGGTTAATGCGGGCTCGGGTTGAACCCAACCCTATTTACACCCCTAATCCATACCACGGAACATTTCCCTGTTGTCACCCTGCTTTGGACCCACCATGATAATTAAATCAAAATTCAATCCACCCCATCGCATTTAAAATTATTTTTTAAAAAAATTAGGAAACAAAGTCTTATCCAAATCAGATATTTTGGAAGGCCCTATTTGATAAAATGATAAAAGTGTAGAATTAATATAATAACATTTTCAAGTAATGATTCAATACATATGGCAACGCCTTCTTGTCAGTTTGAAAATCCCTTTTTTCAATCTAAACGATTTGTCTCGACCAATGCATCTCCTTTAACAAAAATGTTTTTCATTTGGAACTTATATCTTATTAAAAAATAGCATCTTCTAAGAGTGTATATATGACAATTAATTTTTTTAAGTATAAAGTATATGTAAAATTTTGCAATAAATGTAATTTTTAAAATTGTAAATAATACATGCGGATAAAAATCATAAATGTTTAGATTTGAAATAATGTATTTTAAAATTAAAAAGCAAGGAGTTGTATGTAGGGGTGCAACTTTGATAAGGTATCAATGAGTATCTATCTAGCCATTCTAAATTAGGTATGATAGGGTAAAAATAAAGAAATGATCACGTTAGCTTAGACTAAGTAATTACTTGCTTAGCTCGCTTTAAAAAAATCCATTAAAATTCTTTTTAACTTTTTTTTTCATCTAATTATTGAGGGGTGATCCCATGCAGCTTATGCGTTTGGCCATGAGACCCCTCAGATTTTTTAATTTTTTTTTAAACATATAAAGCTAAGTGTATTTTAGCTATAAACTAAAGTTTATCATTTTTAGATACTTTTAAGTATTTTTTATTTTAAACATAGTGGTATTTTTCCTAATTTCTAACTCAGAAACTTATAAAAATGTCATTGTGTTTAAAAATAAAAATAAAAATACTTAAAAGCATCCAAAAAGAGAAAAAATTGGTTTATAGGTGAAATATACCTAGCTTTACAAATTTATGAAAAAGTAATAAAAAAATAAAAAATGGGTCCCATGCCACATCTCATACTTTTTTGTTTAAATCTGTTTAATATATAAATCAAATTCTATCATTTTTAGATATGTATATATTTTTTAAAGATTTTTAAATACATGAGTATTTTAGCCATTTTCAACCATTGAAAATGGCTAAAATACCGTTATGTTTAAAAATCTAAAAAAATATTTACATATATCCAAAAATGATAGATTTTGATTTATACGTTAAATACATTTATATTAATAAATTTACAAGAAAAAGTAAAAATGAAAATTTTAAATGAATTTTTTATGTGCGCTACTAATAGGTCACTTCTGTAGAAAATATTATCTACGAGTATGTGTACAATATAAATCATTATTCGCTCTCCTAAATAGGGTTAAGTTAGAGTAAACAATTAAATACCTGCAACGGACCCATATGAATGTCGATATAGGTACCTTGTTGGATAAATATTTATATATAATATATTGGGCTCCGCTTGATGTAACTGGGTTACATAGAAGCATACTCATGTAATCTCTTCAAAATTTAAGATTTTGATATTTGATGGAAAATCTAATCCATTCATTGTATTTAACATCATTTGTTTATCTAGAGGATCAAGTTTCATCCCAATTAAGTATGTTTAGGGGCCATATTTGTTAGAAAATATATATATTCATGCGTAAATTATGAAAAATACTAAAATATCAACTTTAAAGTAGTATTTTCGGCATTTAAACCATTTAAAATATAATTTCTATGTAAATAAATGATTCTATAAAGTATTATTACATATTAATGCATGTGTAAATAGATCCAATCGTTTTTTATAATTTATACTGGAATATATATTTTTGAACAAATATATTTATTACATCCTAATATATTTATATAATTTTTGTAATGTTCCCGCTTACTAGTCTGTCTCCCATGTGTATTCCATGTGGATGGAAGAGTTTGGTAGAAATTACTCAATAGTAGAGAGAGCTTGTTACGAAAGACTAGTTTTGCTATAGCTATGATAATTTCAAACTATTTATATCTTATTAATGTAGGAATCGATAACCTAGATGCAATTGAGAGTGATGTCTACATGAAGATCATGTATTCTGTTTATCTAAACAACAATAGAAAATTGAGGGGTGATCGCCGCATGGGACATTCCATGTGTCCGGCTGTGAGACAACCCCACAAATATTTTTTTTTCTTAAATGTGTAAAGCTAGGTGTATTTAACCTATAAACTAAGTTTTATTATTTTTAGATGATTTTAAGTATTTTTTTATTTTTAAACATAGTGGCAAATACGAAAATGGCACTATGTTTAAAAATAAAAAAAATACTTAAAATCATCCAAAGATGGTAAGACTCGGTTTATAGGTTAAATACATTTAGCTCTACACATTTATGAAAAAATAAAAAATAAAAAAGGTCCCATTGCCGAATGCATGTGACCGCCCACATGGGATCATGCGTCTAAAAAATTTAGAAATGTATATGTTCAATTTATGTAAACTCATTATTTTATATAATTTAAAAATAGCACAAAATTTTATCAAAAAATAGCACAAAATTATTTTTCTTTAAGTTATATTTGGGTACTAGACAGGTAGACTTTTTACAAATAGGGTATGATAGGATAGACCATTATCCGAACCGAACCAACTCGAGTTACACCCTATTGCATGAAGTCATATGTACTAAATTAATACTCAAAAATTTTTCATTTATACTATGTAAAGCATTCTTCCTTTATAAATAAAAAAATTTATAAATCATTATATCATTTTAATAAATTTGTAAATGGTTCTAAGTGATTTCATATTTTACATATTTTAAAGTAAGTATGAGCGACCTAAAATGTTGATTAAATATGTTTTTCGTACTACGATAAAAAAAAAAATTAATTTACGTGATTAGATTGAATTTTGATTGAATCATTTAAGCCGGCTAAGATGGAGACAACAACACTTACGAGACTTTAGCGTTAATAGCAATAGAAAAGTATTTCACTTATATAACAAATGTATTTTCTAAACATATGAAAGAGATATGTTTCAATGCAATCTGATGCATTAAAATTTAAATATATCCAGCTAGAAATTTCATTTTTTATTATTTTTCTGGAAATATTTTTTATAAAACTCTTAATCTAGGTGTATTTAGTCTATAACTCAAGTTTTACCCTTTTTGGAAATGTGTTTATATATTTTTTGATTTTTGAAAATAGTTGTAGTTTAGTCATTTAAAAAGTACCAAAATGTTCCTATTTTAAAAATGTAATATATATACTCATTTTCAAAAATGATAAAATTTAATTTATAAATTAAATACGCATAGATTAAGAATTTTATAAAAGAAAATTTTAAAAAATAATAATAAATGAGATTTTCAGCCGGTTGCATTGAAACTCCACCCACATGAAGAGAGTTAATCATATGCGGCCGGTCATATGGGCTAATATATTTTATTTAAAATTTTTTATAAACTTTTAATCAGAGTAGTTTTGACTTATACACTAAGCTTTACCATTTTTTGAGCTGTGTAGATATCTTTTGTATTTTTAAACACGAGTATTTTAATCATTTTTAACTATTAATCTACTTCGCAGAAATAGCAATCAAAGTTCCAAGTAGAAATGAGTCCATAATGAGAAAATGATGGAATTTAAGCAAGTTCACATTAATATTCCACTTTTTTATGTCATCAAGCATGCTCCAGTTTATGCTAAATTCCTCAAAGAGTTGTGCACCGGAAGGAGAACCTCATTACAATTTAAAGAAGATCAGGCTTTTGGTAAATTTCAGAGCGATAATTTTAGATCAACTATATCAAAAACTTAAAGATCTTAATGCAACTCTCATATCCTGTGACAAGGGAGGCAAAATTTTTGATAGGACACTTTGGGGTTTTGGAATAAGCGTCAACTTTCGATCTACATTCAAATATGAGAAATTTGATATTGAAGAACTAAAATCTGCACTAGTAGTTCTTCAATTTATAAATCTATCAATGAAAACTGCATAAGAGCTCATTGAAAATGCCTTTGTGAAAGTTGATAATTGCTACTTATGCATCAACTTTCTTATTTTGGACATAGCTTCGCCCCATCACCTCAAGAATTAGAAACTTAACCTCTGCCCAAGAATTGGAGCACACTCCTAATTGTTCATGTCTATTTGTAAGTATACAAGGTCATAGACTATAGTATTTAAATAGATCGATTTCGTAGAGAATCCGGGACTTCAAACTTTGTTATTTTAAACACCTTATATTGAATATAAAGAGAGAAAGTAAGATGAAACTTAATGTTCGGAATCTCTCGACAAGTGCACGAGTAATATATTGTAGTATATAAAATATCGATCTCACAAGAAATTTAGGACTTAAGAAGTTGTTCTCAAGCACTTGTATCAAACACAAAAAGAGTAAAGCGAAAGGAAAGAAATAACAAAAGAAAAGGGTTGATCTGAAGAATACATAATAAGTAATTAAAAGTCAATGGATGTAAGCATCTAGGACCTAGGTTTCATATGCAATGTCTGCAATAGATATATAAAGTGTTTATTTAATTTGGATATTATGTATTAGAGAAGAGAACAAATTCTAAATTATTTTTGCACATTCTCTCAAAACTTACAAGGTATAGCCCTAGTCTTTCTTAACCACCTATTCTCATGGGAGTAAGTCAATTAAAATTAATTAAGTTCTATGGTCGTTCGGAGAATTCCTTAAGGTTATTATGCATATTCTCATAGTCTTAGATTTTCAGATTTAATATCTTGATTATTATATATTAAATTTTCACATCTCAGCTTCTTCACCTAAAATATAAAATTATGTTAAAGTAAGGTACCATACACCTAACAAGCGTTGAAATCACAAGATATCAAATTAGCACAAAATATCTTAAATAATCAAACCATAATTAATTATATTATATGCATGCTACATTCTAAATCATAGATAATTAGCTTAGCTTAGCATGTTTAAGTTCAAATTTAAACATAAAATAATATTGTATCTTTATTCCATCTCAAACATGATAGTTAAACTCAAAAGAAAAGGGAAGAAAAGAAAGGTTTATTAATTGGAAGCCTCGATGCAATCTCGACCACTTCAAGCAACTCACTGCATCATTTCTCGCCTTGTGCTCTTTATTTTCTCTCACTCCCGGACCTCGACCTTAGCTCCAAAAAGGTTTTAAGATGATTAAAGACATTTAAAACGAGTGTCTATATACCTAGGCACACAATCCAAATTACACTTGGATTTGCGCAACTAGGTGCCCACATGTTTTGAACCGTTGAGACCAAACTCCACACCGTTTGAACCGTGTGGGCCTCTGGTCTTAGCTTTTTGCTTCGAAATTCATGTATTAAACCTAAAAAAGAATTTACATTTCGGTTGAAATATGTTCTAGGTTGTTTTGATCGCTATTTTGCCTCTTTTTAATTCTTTAAAATCATCAAATTGAATGGGCATTGGTCATCGAGATTCAACTCTTCAAGAATTGCATGAGTTTTTCTCTAATTTCACTTGATTTTGCACATATCGATCAATGTGAGTATTTTGTGGTAAATAAAGCTAAATCAATCAAAATATATGTCAAATCATCTTAGCTGCTCACATTTTTGTCTAATTATCATCCAAAATAAATAGCGTAAAAATGACTTACACTTAAACTCACCCCCAAGAATTGAAACACACTCCAGATCATTTTAAGGAACCCATTCCTTATCGTAATAAAAGCAAACATTGGTTGTGAAAGTAGAATGATGAATATTTCTTTTAAGGCTCAAAAGTCAAGATTAATGTTTTCGAAGCAGCAAAATACTTGGACAAGGAGATGATTGTTACATAGTGGACATTGTTGATGACTTTGTTAGGAAACATGATTCTGGTCGAAACGAATTACGGTGAAAGCACACATGATAAAATAGGATCAAATATAAACAACCACAAGATCACATATGTAAGACAACAAGATCATACGAAAAACCTTTCAAACTAAGAAAGTAAAAAATTATGGGAGAAAGATAACAATCCACTATATAATAAATATGTTGACGCATGATCTTTTCAGACTGGTCGGGAATCCGGTGATTTCCGACCGGTCCAAAAATTTAATTTTTTTTATTTTTTTTTTGAAAAATAATTTTATAAACTTGTTAATCTAGTTATATTTATTTTATAAACCAAGTTTTATCATTTTTGGATATATCTATATATTTATTTTGGATTTTTAAAAACAGGGGTATTTAAGTCATTTTAAGAATATTTAAAATAACTTAAATACCCCTGTTTTTAAAAATCCAAAATAAATATATATAAATATCTAAAAATGATAAAACTTGGTTTATAAATTAAATATAACTAGATTAACAAGTTTATAAAATTATTTTTCAAAAAAAAATAAAAAAATATATTTTTGGACCGGTCGGAAATCACCGGATTTCCGACCCGTCTGAAAAGATCGGTCCTCAAATATGTTATAGGGATACATATAAAAATAATTCACACTCATTCTCTAAATGCCTCACATATATCCCCAAAGAAAAATCGTCTAATAACCCTCTCTATCTCACACTCCAATAGGACATCTTTCAAAGCTCCACAAAATTCCTAATTGATGCTTCTATAAATAGAACTCCTATGGGTATTTATGCAAAACCATATGTGGAATGCAAGACAACTCTAACAAATCTTTACCTTAGATTGGATTTTGCACACACCAAGCTAACTCATCAGTTGGTTCATCGGTTCTTATAGTTCAACACAGCATGACTTCACATCTCTCCACTTGAGAGATTACGCCACCATCATGCACAAACTATAATGAATCCACGCACACTCCAACATATGAGAGTGCATCAATCATGTATCAATCAATCATTTCATATGCATCAACTGCAAATTAATATGAACCGTATTCCATTTTTCAAAACCATCGCATTCATAGGGTTCTCGAGCTCTGCATGTTCCAATGTTAATAAATTCTCAATATCTCACAACCATCGTCCAATATGGAACTTAAGAAAACCAGTCATCTCTACATGCTCTTCATGCATCTTTAGCGTTAGCACGATCATAGACTACCAAATAATGCAGAACATTCATAGCTTCATGAAGTCCATCACTCCTCTCTAATATGAACCATCCCTATACAACATCAATCACATGGGATACCAAATCTGCTTAGGAACTTTTGTTTCAAATGAGATCAAATTTGATTCTTCTTGATCAACTTCGATCTACGTGATCCAACTTGACCATGTCCAACATTGTAAGATCATCTTGATCTATAGAAGCTAACACCTCGTCTGATCTAAATATCCAAATCAGAATATCTTTGATCATCACATGTTCGTTGATTTGCATATCTCATTAGAACCGGTGCAGCCCATCTCGCCATCCCTGCTTGTCTTCTTCAGCCATGTCCGACGAACCCAACGGCAACTTACTCATCTGCTGCCATCTCGCATCGCTTGCTAGTTCCATCTCTAGTCACGCATGAGCGGCCCTTTGCTCATGCCGTCATCTTTCACTGGCAGAATATCCACCAACATGCAGCTTTTGCATTGCGGCCCAAAAAAAAATCCACAAGAGCCGAAGCCTCCATCTCGCCGTCCGCAACAGCTCAGCGCATCCGACACCCAAATCTGCTTCTGCCGCACTGCATTATCTGAGCCATCAGATGTCTCTGCGTTATCTTCACAATTCATTTTGATCTTGCTTAAAAAAACATTGATCTAAACTTGAAATCATATTTCGAATAACAAATGCAACCATTGCTCTAATACCACTTCATAGAAAATGTGATTTGGATTGAAACGGATTAGAGCAGAAACACACAATAAAATATGATGGAATATAAACAACCACAAGATCACATGCATAAGACACTAAAGTTTACATGGAAAACCCTTCAAATAATGCAGGCAAAAACTATGAGAGACAAATAACAATTCACTGTGATAAATAGGTTATAAGAATATACATAATGACAACTTACACTCATTCTCTAAATGTCTTACTCACATCCTCAAAGAAGAATACTTTCATAACTTTCTCTCTCATACCCTAATAGGACACTTCTTAATGTTTCCTTAACTGATTCTCCTATATATAAATAGAACTCTTATGAGTACTTACGCCAAATCATACAAAGATTACAAGACAGTCGTAACAGACTTGATGGGCTTCAGTTTGAACTTGGATGTGATCTCATCGTGGAAGTGGTTAATAAAAAAATTTTTGACAATTTTTGTATTGCTTAACCAAGTTGATGTGAGGTGACGTGCATTTGGCTAAAGCCATTAAATTAATTTGCTACGGAATTAGGAGGCAATCTAATATTTTCTACATATCCCATCAGCACCCCAGATTAATTATTTTATTGTTATTTGTTCTTATTAGCTTCATAATGTTGTCATATTTTGCAGCTAGGAACCAAAAAAGTACCATAATAAAAAAATTCACATTGTTCAGAAAAACATTTGACAGTGAATTTTGAATTTGTTTAAATTATTTGTTTTTTAAAGACCCTTACAAATTATAACTAAACATATTGACCTTGTAAATTGTTAATCCCACCTAAAATAAAATTGTCTACAATTTCATAATATTTTACTGCTTCATTCAATCGGTTCAAGTGAATTTCAAAATTTACACATTTTTTCAAGGCATGGTCCTCAAAGGATTCAATGGGAAAGATATTTGGCATTGGTTAGATAAATGGTGTTGAGTATAATTATGGATAATATTTCGTATAATCACTAAGATAGCACCAAACATGACTAATGTATAGGGGTGGGAATCGGGGCGGGTCGGGGCGGGTCGGGTGTGCCAAACCCTGACCCTCCTTTTCAAAAATCTTGTTTGACCCTTATTTAATACCGGGTCGGGACAAGGTCGGTTTGACCCTTACTTTTTCTACAAGGTCTCGGGACAAAATTCGAGTCGGTATCGGGTCAACGGGTAGGGTAAAAAACTGCGGGTCAAGTAAGAAGTTTTTAAAATTTTATAAAACTATCAAGTATAAAGACAAATTTATATTAAATTTAACTACCATATGCTTGAATCTATTATTAATCAGTCAAAGTAAATATAAATAATTAAATAAAACATGAAAATTAGCATTGAACGAGGTTTTTCTTTTTAATGTAAAATATCAGAAAACAGGTCAACAGGTAGGTCCGCCCTGACCCGCCTTGACCCGCCCCGCCACCTGTAAAAAAACCCGAATTTTGCCCCGCCCCGCATTTCTTTAAAATCATCAAAATCCCGACCCGCCCCGGTATTAAACAGGGTCGGGGCGGGTCACGGGTCGACCCGCCCCGATTCCCACCCCTACTAATGTACGAATGTAATTTGGTATATCATTTACCACTAGTGTGTTTCCCGTGTATATATTTGTACTAAGGGATGTACTAGGGTGCACTAATAGAATGCAAGATTGATGAAATGTGGCCCATATTGACGCCGAACTCAAAATTCAACTAGCCATGTGGTTTAACATCCTTTAATTTTGTCATGATGCCAAATATCAACTCCATAAGAATCTTGAGCGGGCAACATTTGATCGAAAATACATATAATTATGTATAAGTTATGAAATAATTTAAATTAATTCACAGATGTATTAAAATGTTATAATACCTTACAAAATCATTTATTCATGTAGGATGATGTTTTAGATGGTTTAGGCCTTGTATTAACAAACTTTAAAATTGACACATAACTTAAATGATTACATTGCCTTGATTTTACATCTTTATTTTAATAACTCATCCAATGGACCGGATGCGTGCGATTTCAACGAAAGATAAATGGCTTTAATTACAGGCAGGTTGGCCCCACTTGTAGAAACTGTGAAATGAGAGTTGATAGCAATGGGGGATGGACACCATTATCAGAATACTTTCAAGACATGCCACAACAACAGAACAAGCGAAATTAATCAATCTACTTCTGAAAATGGAGCTAGCAAACTGTACTAATTAGAAAAACAAAATCCTGCTTACAAGAACAAGTGCATTTACACAGAAAATAGAAAAGAGACAGGTATGTTGGAATTATGAACGGAATGAGATAATGGATTCCATTAGACTCGAAGAGTCGTCAAATGGGAATTGAAGATGAGTCAGGGATGTTTTGATGGTGGGGTTGTAGGTTTGCATTGGTAGCATTTGGCAAAGAGTCCAAATGTGTCTACTTGCTTTACGAAGTTGCTCATACTTGCCCACCCGCCGAAGCCGAATCCAACGATCAAAATCCAGATGACCACAAATGCATTCAAAACATACATGCCAGTCCAGCTGGGTAGGAAGAACGGGGGTTTCTCTGCTGCATTCTGCAGTCATTACATGCGCACAAAATTATGAGTTATTTTTATCACCCATACATGTATCCCTGGATAAAGACAATGTAGCTGAAAATAAAATATTCTGGATTGGTATTGGCCCATTTTTAGTATGAAGTGTCGAAATGCATCAAGAACTTCAATAGTTTTAGGGGGCCATTTGAAGGAACCAGCATAAATCCTCTCTTCCCTCTTTTTACTCTCATTATTTCTCCACCTGAATGATCTTATGGGCCCTGCCATTCATGGTCATGGTAAGGTAGCACCGCCATTCGATAATGATTATCTTTGAAGAATAATGCATTATGGAAATTCTTGATATGTATTTCATTCACATTATGGACAGCAACGTATGGGAAGAAGTTAAGAGTGGTACCTTTCGGGCAGAAGCCGTCCTGTAAGTAAGCATGTGAGCCATGGATGGGATAGCATAGACAGTAAAGCTAACCAAAAGAGCACCAACAGCAGAATTGATGGGCCCAAAGAAGGGGAAGATGATCGCCAGGAACCATATGGGAATGACAACCGGCAGCCGCGCGACTGCCCGCAGGAAGATGCTCTTCGTATCATGCACCCCAATCACCTTTTCCCAAACAAAGTACAATGGCGTGCACGCGAACCCAAATGTAATGAACTGCAGAAGAAGATGGAATAGATCAATTAGTTATAGGAAGAGGAAAGAAGAGAGCATCATTTAAGGCATTTTTTTGTTGCAGACCAACACATAAATATCGAGAACATATGCACATGAAAGGCCACTGGACCCAAAAGCCCTTATTGACTGATGGACTAAATTTTCGTGTCCATCAATCATAAAGCATGATCATCTGATAAAAACATTCAGCGAATAAAATAAGATCAACAATAGGAAGGTTCCAAAATCATGAGCTTAGTTCGATAATGATAAGAGGCATTTCATTTCCAGCATTTCAAGTCTCAAAATCCTTCGTTTTTCTTGGTAATTACTAAGTAGTAAACATCCGCAGGCACATAATTTGGGACTAGACCTGGTGGATGAGCATGAGGATGACAGCGGCGTCGCGGTATCCAGTCTTAGGAAGAAGTGAGAAGGCATTGGAATGGTTGAGTAGTTCATCACCGAAGGCCCAGTAGACGGCAGCAGCAGAGGGCAAGGTGAGGGTGAAAACATAGATGGTCGCCAGAAGGTATATATACTTGAATTTTCGTGGTTTCCACATTGCATGCATGATCTCCCTGTTGCAGCAACAACACAGCATTGCACACAATACTTCAGTCTCAATAACTCTTTACAGTTTAATTACCGTTGTCATCGCAGATCGCCTGTTGAGGTCTACTTCAAATTTCATGTTTGTCAGATGAATATAATGACAGTCGACAGACCTGTCACGGGAGCAGCAGTGCTTTTCTGAAGCATCCCAATTATTTAATTGCCTAAAATGACAAGGCTAAGTCTTAAAGTATGAATCACGATGCGGTTTCTGAAATTAATTTTTTGAGTAGTCTTGTTAGATAGGAACTAAATCTATGGTTGCCTTCCAAAAAAATGGAATCTGCAGTCGGAGAAAAAATAATAAAACATCTGTCTCATTAAACAGTTTGACAACATCGTTAACCATATAAGCCGCGCAATTTCGGTAAATTTTTTTTAGTGTAAAAAAATATAAAAAAATCCTATTACGAGAATTTTTTTTAGTCAAGCATATGTACTTTTGAAATTACTTTTTAATTAGAGATTTTTACAAATATACTTACCAGGTTTGACCAATGTTGCGTTTGTGTCTCTAAGTTTACTCAAATTGCAAATACGTTATCTATCTCCATAAACTTGCTTAATTATAAATATGCCTATAAAGTTTGAATAAAATTGCAAGCATGTCCCTTATATTAGAATATTGTCAGAATTTTATATGAAATAATAATAATGTCCTTTAAACTAAGTCATACAATTGCAATTTTTGCAATTCATAACCATATTTACAAAAAAACTAAAATACTAATATATGTAAAAATATATAAAATAACGAAATAAAAAATATATTTATATATATTTGAAAAAATAATAATACAAAGGCCATCTGTTTGTAACTAATTAATATTAAGTATATCCATTGTAAAATGGTAATGATTTAATATGACAACAATATCTATTAATTTTAAAAGTTTTGTATATTTACTTTAAATTAATAGTAAGACAAATTATTCTTCGCCCTTTTTATTTAAGTGTTATCACCTTATTATTTAATTCTAGAGTGAGGATGGTGTTGAAAATATATTTTAAATTTTTTAGATGATAAAGTGTGGTAAAAAAATATTTTTAAAATTTTTAAAATTGAGGAGTTAACTAGCCAAAGTCCTCGATCTGCCACTGGTTTCAGATCTCATGGAGTCCGAGGGAGAGAAATGGGTGGAGGTGAAGATGCAGAGACTAGAGAGGCCGACAAAAGGGCTGTGCAGCAAGCTCAAGATTCGCGGAGCAAACAGAGAAAAGGAGTTGAGAACAGAAACAGGGAAGGCGTGCGTGCAAAGGTTGCTGTTGGAAAGTCAACAGACGTGCGAGTCAAGAGCACCGGCAAAAGCCAGCTCAGTTTGAACTTTGAAGATCCAGCTGATTTCATTTTTTAAATGTTTCTCTTTCATTGGAGGAATTGGGAACAAAAAGGAGCAGAAAACTCGTGGATCCGGGGGCAAAGGATATTAAGATTTTTTGCAACTTGACGGGGAACTGCTCCTATGGAGGAACACAACCGTACCCATCACCCAAAATTAGAAGTGTATGTGCTTTGAGCAAATCTTCTGAGCTTGAAAGTGCCGTAAAACGACTCTGTTAAATGACAGACTCTAATTGGCGCCTAATATGGTATAGACAAATTTTGAGGACGAGTTGGCATTTTAACTTTCCTTGGGCTGTTACCACCGGCCACTGGTAGTGTAACTTGAGTAGAGTGCCTACCCGATCCTAAATTGAATAAGATGAAGTAAAAAATTTTACTTATGAGTACGGATAGGGTAAAAATTATTACCCAACCCTCTAAATAAGGTAAATATAGGGTATGGAAGTCGAGTACCCAAAACCAACCCGGATGGATACCCACATGGGTACCCTAATATATAAATAATTATAAATATCTATATATAAATAAATACATAATAGTTTCTATCCTCGATTCAGTAATAAATTATTGTTCGTTTGATTTTCTTATTTATTTTTTTATAAATTGTATAGGGTTCATATTTGTAATGATGAATGATCATAACATGAACACGGATGATGATGTTAATGTGATTATTAATATGGATAACGAGGCTACAAAGAATGTAGAAATAGATATAAACAACAACAAATAAAATTAATTATAAACTGTTAAGTATAAAATGTAAATGAGTACTGTTTTATATTATTTAAAACAGCACAAAAAATATTTTTTTCACATATCGTCATTAGTTATTATAGAAACTAATTTGCAACCAGAACCGGCACGGACCATATGGGGAATGGGTAAGGTAGGGTATAGTAAGAACTGACCCTATAAGCGGGTAGGGTAAGGTAGGTTTTTTGAAAATGAGGTATGAGTAGGGTAGACTACTATCCGAATCAAACAGACCCTAATTGCATCCTACCCGCCACTAAGGGGTTGTGGCCCTTTAGCCACTAGTCTTTAGTTTGAGATTGAGTAGGAGTTGTGTTCCTGAATTTAATTGTGGGAGTGATGTCCGCCTTATTATATTATGGGAGTTTTATCTCCCTTGTTAGATCATGAGAGCTTGTTTTCCTTGTATACCTCTTGAGCTAAATGAGATATGAAATTTGTAATGGGTTGAGTTTGAAAAATACATGCACCGTCAAAAAATTTCATTAGGTTGTTAGGAAGTATACAATAGGATTGTGAATGGGATGGAGAAATAGATGAGAATATAATTATGTATACTGAGAATAAAAAACTGTAAAAAAATTACATTAAAAATTAAAATATTATCTTCAAAATAGGAAATCTCATCCATACACATCCCATTTAAGCCCCTATCAACCTAATAATTTTATCGTTGCTCTATTATGATCATTGCATTCTATTACACTTTTTAATGTTCAGCACTTCTTATTAGATTCATGCAAACAATTTTTTAGAAGAGATTAACCACTTGGATTTAAAATGCGAAATATAAAGGAATATATTTTATTGGTAACAATTGCTATTTGAAGATTTTAGTGTGTCACTGTCACCCTAATTTTGGACTTCCTTTTATGATTAAATTAAAATTTTATCTATTTTCTTTATTTAAAATCATTTATTTTAACATGATACAAAAATTGTTTCAATCAAATTCTTGAAGAGGACGTATTTGCCTAGAAATATATAATCATGTGTAAGTTATAAAAAAATTATTTAAATCAACGCTAGTAGTGCATTAGAATGTAATAATACTAATTTATGTACATAGGAATATTATTTAGACATTTACATGTTGGGGAATGTTCCTGTTAACCCGAGCTAAGTAAATGTCTCACTTAGCCCACCTCAAAAATCCTATTTAAAACAACTTTTTTTTGCTTTTTTCTTCATACACTTGTTTATCTAAGTGTATTTAATATATAAATCAAGTTTTACCATTTTTGGAAACGTGTATATATATTTTTTAGATTTTTAAAAATAAAGGTATTTTAAGTACATATATACATATAAATGTTTAAAAATCACGAAAAATAGATAAATATATTCAAAAACGGTAAAACTTGATCTATATGTTAAATACACTTATATAAACAAGTGCACGAAGAAAAAAGTAAAAAAAAAGTTGTTGTAAATAGATTTTTTAATGTAGGCTAAATGAGATATTTACTTAGTCTGGACTAACATGATCACTTTTAGTATACAACTTTAAAATCGATATATAAATCAAACCATTTTATTATATTAATTTATACATTTTTCAAACGGGACCTATGGAGATTTTTTATTTGGATGAGTCATGCAACTTGATTTTCTAGTTAAGTAAATAACTCTTGATGAGATTGGTTGGATTTTTTTTTTTTTTTTTGTTCATCGTCGAAGTCTAAAATCTTTAGTATTACAAGTACCATTGAAGTATTCCTGAAATATAAAAATTATAATGTTTAAGTATTTTTTTAAAAAATAGACCTTTAAATTTTCAATATTCGAATGTTAAACCGCCACCATAGCTCTCGAGTAAGCTTCGGTAATTAACACGATCTACTTTGCAACATTTTTGGAACACCCAAAATGCACGTGCCAAGGCCATTATGCGAATAAAAGCATATGATTTATATTGCAAAACCAAAGTCCAAAATTGTTGGGCCCTGTGACAGATGTTTATTCTTCTACGTTTGCACACGTGACATGTTGGGGAAGATATATTTCGACTTCCGAGCAGATGGTTTATGCCCAGGGCATCTAAAAGACAAGGAAAAGGCATGTGTCTCATAATGGCCAAAGAAGCCCACCCAAGTGGGGAACAAAAGCTGCACATTGGACCAGTGATGAACAGCGAGGTTTCTTCTTTCTATGTAGATATTGCATTATGAGAAAGAGAGAGCGAGAGAGATGTTACTTACACGGTGACAGCATGTCCTCCAAAGGTGTATAAGATATTCGTTGCGCCAGTGAAATACAAGACCAGCTTTGTAGGACCGGAATGAGTGACCCCTTCTACCTGCACCACCACTAAAAGAAGTTTTTACTCGATCTTTATCTTGCATGCTTACTTGAGTAGTAATGATACATGGGCTGGTAGCAAGCTTTGATACAGAAAATAGCCCCAACATAAATATTATCCATCTTAATTAAAGGATTGTATATACACCATAAAAGTAGAACAGTCTAAATACGACTAACTAATTATTTGACAAAATGTATTCTCCACTCATATTTTTCAATCAAATGATTTTCAATGAAATCGTTAATTACGAAATATCAAGTGCAATGGATGAATTGAATCCCATTAAATGTTTCTCTTTTCTTTTTCAGTCAAACGTAGCTAGTGGATTTTCGCCATGCAAATATATGTACAAGTATGTAGTTTGAAATGATTTTAATCTGGAGCTAATGTCCAAAACATCAGTGTAAAAATTATAAAATCATAGAACCACTTAAGATCAATCCGCGGAAATAGTATAAATTTATATGGAATCATTTATTTAACAATTTCTTTCACTCTTGGTTTACGTTAACTGAAATGTGTAAAAATTAGGTATGTTTGAAAATTAGAAAAAAGAGGAAAATCAAGATTCACAGAAAAGTCTGCGAATAAGCTTTTGAAAATGTCAGTGCATTTTAATGGCTAGTCTTTTTTTTTAGGTTAATTTAAAATAAAATATCAAGTACCCTAAATTTGTGAGCTTAAAATTTACTACTAGAATTAGTACCGTAGACATTAATTTTAAAAAGGACAATGACAACGATAAAAAAAGAATAACGATCTTGGTCATCAGGTTGTTAAGTAACAAACTGATGTATTTTCTGCTATATATTTTCTATTTTTTATATGGGTTTATGTGTATTTAGTTCATGTATCAAATTTTACTATTTTATTTATATATATATTTTTAAAAAATTCTAAAATAAAAATTTCACGTCTCACACACACTAGCGCATTAAAAATGAAATTTATAAAAGTTTTTCTAAAATATACTCACTATGTTTAACCTTAATCTCATATATACTCACTACGTGTTGAAAATCCCAAATACACCTCCTAAATTTGCAGTTAATTTTAAAAATATTTATTTTGTTAAAAATCGTTAGTTAAATTTTTATAAATAACAAAAATACCTCTCAAATTTAGAGCTTATGTACAATTACGGCATTAATGAGTTATGACATTTAAATTTTCACTTATGTTCAAAATTTCAATGACATATTAACAATTTCACATATTAACTAACGACGTTAATTCACTATTTAAGTGTTTTTGAGATTAACCACAAATATAGTGGATATATCTGAGAATTTAAAAATATTGTAGATATAGTTAAGATTAAGGTCAACCCCAATAGATATATTTAGAAAAAATTCAAGTATAATGCATATAAACTCGAAATGGCAAAATTTAATATATAAACTACATACACATGACCCCACATAAAAATGAAAATAAAAAGTTAAAAACAATCATTAACTACATGGTGTATAGAGATATTCGGTGGATGGATCCACCGCACCCGTCCACGCTTCGAAGTGGTGCTATGATACGAACCTGGCCTTGCACTAGAGCAGCTATCGTCAAATACCAGGCGGTGTATGTGGTCATTCCGAGGCCCAGAAAAGACCACAAGCGGTAGTTGTGGAAGGACGGTATGAAGACCGTAGTTGCGCAGCAAGCTCCGAAGATATACGTCCACGTCCTCTTGTCCAGATGGTCGTTTATGTAGTATATATTGCTGAAAAATAAAATAAAATAAATCTCTTTACAAAATAACGACAAGAAAAAGGTTTTTCTTTTTCCGAATAATAATAAATGATTTTTAGCAACAACAGCACACCTGGCACAGGCTATGAGCTGAATGACGGAGCCAAAGAGAAGGAAAGTGCAGTTGAAAGCCAGGCCGACGGCTTTCCAGTACGGCCCGAGCAGCCCATCCAGGACTTCGAACCACTGCGAATATTCGAGCAGGTCAAGCAAGCGACAGAGGCAATTCCACAAACAAAACGGAGTCGCGATCACGAACGTAGAGCGTTTGGAGAATGGTTTTGGATGATGTCATGTAGAAATGTAGGTAAGGTACCTGAATCACATGGTTACTGAAGTTGATGTTCTCCTTCTCCTTTCGAGCTCTGTACTCGACGTAGAGCACGCTGATGAGATACGCGGTCCAGCTGCCAAGCAGCCCGTAGAAGAGTTGGAACAAGATTCCGGAGACCATTCCCAGCTGAGAGAAGGAGTAGGGAAGCGTGAGGAGGACCTGCGCCACCTGCGAATCAAGAAAGCCAAACGCCCTATCGATATTCCAATTCGTTTAGATATGAAAAGGAAGGCGGACGTTTTTTTCCTACTTGATTGGAGGCACAGCTGAACCAGGCGTCGTAGGCAGAGCCTCCATGCCAAATCAGGCTTTTGAGGCTGAGAATAGGCGAGCCCGTGGGCCGCTCTTCCTTTCCCTCCTCATGCTCCGCGGCGGCCATCGCTTCCTCGGCAACTTGCGTCTGCCCCACCATGATCTGCTCGATATATCGGGCGTCTGTTAGGACTCAGGATCAGTTCCAGATCTGAAAGAGAGAGCGTCGATCGAGGAGGAAGAAGAAGAGGTTGTTAAAAACTTGGAATTCGGACTTTTTGACTCCTTTTCTCGTTTTTGCTGTTGACGGTGGAATCCAGATAGAGATTTGCAGGCTGGAATGAATCCGGCCGTAAACTAACGGGAGGGTATGCGGCTGAAGAAAGCCTCACGTAGAGAGAGAGAGAGTGAGAGAGAGAGAGAGAGAGAGAGAGAGGAAATAGCTGGAGATTAAGATCAGGTAACAACGTAATGGGTAGAAGGTGATGCGGGAGTGTTGGTTGAGTTGGCTGAGGTTTTATAGGGAGGAGAGGTCAAAATATCTTTCTTAAGTCGTAAGTCGTAATCTATCATTTACATGAAACACCTTTGCATCTTCTCCGGTCGTTCCTTTCATTTTTAATACTTTCTTTTATCTAGTATCTTAATTTACAAATGTATAAAATCAATATAATAAAATAATTTAATATTAAATATTAATTTTAAAAGATACAAGCATCCCCTTAACAAACCGAGAGGCAACGCTTCTATTACTAAAAAAATGATATTCAATATGATAAATAAATTAAATTTTGCATCAATATATTAAAAAATGAAAAAAGTTATATAAAACTAAAGTGTAGCCCATCTTTTAATATACACTTCAATGTAGTCAAGATTATGTTTGTATCTCGTCTCGGGGATGAGTAATGATTCAATGCTTACCATAGAGGCTCATGCTTTCTCTAGGTTTTTAGTTATAAATTTAAACTATTTATCATATTTATTTATGTATATTTATGTATGATTTTAAAAATTATATATATTGCAAGTTTATATGATATTATATTATGAAAAGTGTTATTTTTACATTATATAAGTTTAGAATAAATAAAAATTATTTTTGTAGCATAATAGATTAAGATGCGTTAAACATGATAAACGGTCTAAATTTAGAGTGTGTTTGGAAAATAATAAAATTTTTAATAAAAAAAGTTTTGGAATGTGAGAAAATAATATAATATAATATGGGTAATAATGAGGAGTAAAGACAATAATGTCAATATAGATAGATTAGATGTGTGGATAATTGTGTAAAAACGATTGAAAAATAAGATAGTTATATAAGAATAAATGAAGAAATAATTAAAAAATAAATTAGTTGGAGTAAAAATTATTTTAGATTAAAAAATTTTAGGTGTTAATAAATATCTCATTAAAAATATATTTTAAAAATATAAAACCAAGGATAAACATTACAAGTAATTAAAGAATCATTGTCCCCGAGGATTACACAATTTAAAAGTCATCTCTATCAAAACTAAAACTCAAATTAATCAAAAAATAAAATTATTTGATAATAAATTCTAAAGCAAAAAAGTAGTTAGTTGTCAAAAAATTGTGCACAAATTATGAATAAAATGTCTAAACCTTTTAAAGTGTTTGTTCCAATGCTTGTGAAGTGATAAAACTATTTAAAGAAAAGTTTTTGCTTAAAAATTTTTGAAATAGGAGAAGATCATGTGACATGACAGGAGTAATTATTAAAAAAATATAATAGTTATATGAAAAATCATAAAGAAATGATGAAATTATGGTAGTTGCACAGAAAAATGAAATAAATAATTAAAAACAGGATAATTATTGAAAGATAAAAATTTTAGATTGAAAAATTTTTGATATAAACAAACACATGTATGTACTTAAAACAAATTTTATAACACCGATACAGTATTGAATGAATGTAAGTAAATTCAAATTTTGTGCATATATTTATATATTTTTTTAAAGGTGTAACTTATATTGGATTCAAAATGAAAAGTTTTTTAGTATCTTTCTTGAATAAAAGATATTGAATGTGGGCAATGGATTATATTTTGTATATTCACCACCATGTAGCCCAAACGTGACAACTAAACGGATTCATTTGGTGGATCACGCAATACCGAAGTGCTTCCTAGTAAAATAATTAAGTTTATTTCCGTTAATATATTCATGCAACGCTTACATGAAATGCATATTTCCGTCCCTCGGCCTCCTTCCTCGGCTTTCTTAGCATCTTTATTTTCTATGTACTTTTTTTTTAATATATGCTAATCAAGTAGCTACAAAAAACATTTTAAAAAAAAAAGTAGCTACAAAGACATTGCTCCAGAAAATAAAAAATAAATCTTTTATACTCAAACTTAAAACATGAACTTTCTCTTTGCCAACCACCCTAATCCATACTAGCAATAACATCCACTGCATAAATCTTATTTTACATCTTCTATCTTGCATTTTAACCCCCCAAGATTAAATTTATATACATGTTAACCTTCCAAGTTACCAATAGTTACAATTTTTTGTGTGTAATGAATGGAATCAGCTTTTAAGTGAGTTTGGCTAGAATTAAAACTTTTCAGCTAAGGGTGCGTTTGGTTGGAGGTAAAACTTTTTTATGAAAACTTTTCAAAGTAGAAGTTGTCAAGTTGATAGAAAATAATGTGATATGATAGAGATAATAATGAGGTGTGAAGAGAATAAAGTTAAAATAGATATGGTAGTTATATGGGTATTTGTGTGGAAATGATTGAAAAGTAGGGTTGTTTATATAAGAAAATGTGAAAAAATAATTAAAAAATAAGGTAGTTATGAGGGGTGAAAAATTTTTGATTGAAAAGTTTTCATTGACATGTTTTGTGTATAACCAAACATACCCTAAACTTTTCTGTTTTTAATTACTGTATGTTATAATCATTCTTCGTATCTTTCTATACAATTATTTACTTTTTAATCATTTCTATACAATTATTAATACAATTAATATTTATTTTTTAACTTTATTTTCTTTACTCTTCATCATTATCCTTATCATATTATATTATATTCTTCTATTTTAAAATTTTTATTCAAAAGCTTCGTGTCTTCTCAAACACAACTCTTGTGCGTGCATTCATGACCAAGCAATCTAGACTGAGATTAAGTGAATGCGGTACCGTAAACACCTGGACCCAAACAAATATGTTGCCTTCTCACGTGTCGGATGCCGCGATTCTTGCACGGGAAAATCGCGGATATAAGATCCAGTTAATTAATTAGGTACCCAAGGAAATATGTTGCCTTCTCACATGTCGGATGCCGCGTTTTTTGCACGTGAAGATCGTGGATATAATATCCAGCCAGATTCGATATAAAAGCAGGGGCTGAAAATAGTTACAGATCAATTTAATTTATAATGGATTAATGGAGACCAATCCGATGCATCTGGGTGAAACAGTTTTTTATATAATATTGATAATATAAAAATATAAAATAGCTAAATTAAAAACTATGATTTTAAAAGGAAATCATTATTGGTAATTACAAAACTTCTACAAAAAATAAGATGTACATGAATGAAACATTTGTAGTTGCTGAAAGTACTAAAACATTGTGAGATTTTATTAAAGAATGTATAGATAAGAAAATAATACATCCAAAATTGTTGAAGTTGCAAAATAAAATTCAAAATCAATCATTCATTGTTACTCAGATGATTTAATTTTTACTTCGTTAGCTTCTAATTTATTATCTGTTGGTAAAGTGACTAAAGAGCTCGGTTGCAATGTGGTTTAAGGCATTACTTGTTTGCTAGAGCTAAGTAATAGCTTAATTTGCCCGCTCCAAAAAATTTATTTAAATTTTTTTCTTTTTTCATAAATTTGTTAATCAAGGTATATTTAATGCATAAATCACGTTTTACAATTTTGGGAAATGTTCGTATATTTTTAAAAAGTTTTAAATGCAGGGTTATTTTAGTTATTCTTGACCATTAAAAATGGATAAAATATACTTATGTTTAAAAATCTGAAAAAATATACACGTATATCCAAAAAAGGTAATACTTGATTTGGAGATACTTCTATAGAACCTTATCCATTTTTAACATATAGATAGTTTGTGAAAAATCCATTTCATTTGTTATATTTAATATCATTTATATTATTATGAAAATTATTTCTTTTATCTAATAGCAATATATGGGCATCATCTACGAATGCATAAAATCAAGGTAATAATATAATTTAATGTTAAATATATATTTTTAAGTAGTATTTTTAATATCTAAATTATATAAAATATCACTACTATGTGGATAAATGATTATATAAAATATTAATATATTTTAATACATATGTGAATGTGTTTGAGTATTTTTCCTAATTTATATATAAATTGACCTATTTTTTAACAAATGTAACCTGTGCACATATTGAATTTAGATAAAACTTGGTTTTCTAACTAAACAAATGATATTAAATACGATGAATAGATTCAATTTTGCTTTAATTGTCAACATCTCAAAAATGAAAAAAATTAATGAATAAATGTTTAGAGTAAGCTAAGTAAGTCATCACTTAGTCCGAGTTAACAAGATCATATATTTCAGGACAGGACTATTGGGTATGATGACTAGTGACTAGAGGTGTAAATAGGGTTAGTTTCAACCCAAACCCGGCTAACCCAATCCGATTTATAATAGGGTTGAGTTAAGCATTTTGAAAAAATAAATTACACAACCCAAATCGAACTGACCCGATTTCAAAAGTGGATTAGTTTAGGTTAGATAATTGTCAACCTAACCCAACCCAATTTCATATATTAATATAAAATAAATAGATTATTAAAAAATAGTCATATATTAGCAAATAATACATACGAATTAACTAGACATTATTGTTTTAAAATAAGATTATTTAGCAATTATTTTGTTATAAAAGTCATAAAGTGGAAAGTATTCATGCAAAAAAGATTATTTTTATTCTTCCTTATAAATTTATATTTTAAATAGATTTAATTAAGAAAAATATATTTAAATATTATATATTTATTGATATGATTTCTTACTCGAACCGGACTGATTTCTATAGGGTTAAAATAGGGTTAGATTAAGGTGTAAAAAATAGAGTTACAAATCGGGTTGAGTTGAGATTTTACGATGTAGATCAAGGTATTTGCCCTAAACCGAGTCAACCTGACCCAATTTATACTCCTACTAATGACGGCAGGATGACTCAAGGCTTACATGTCTCAAACAAGATTTTGATTTTCTCTAAATTATAGTTTGAATTTTTTATATAAGAAACTTGTTTAACAAATCTAAAGGCATAGTCTTATACTAGCCTTTATTATAAAGTTACTCACTGTATCAATATATATAATCATGGAAAAAAATATTTTTTAAAAACAAGAGGTTGCATGGAGACTAATGGTATTGATTGATAAATCATTGCATATGTTAGGTGTGTAGCTTGGGCTATGTTGAGCCTGAACTCAAATTATAATGGTATTAGAACTTGCTTTTTTACGACTCGAACCCGAAAAATGCAATTTGTAAATATGATAAGGTTAGTCTCAACCCAAACCCCTCTAACCCAATCCAATTTATAATAGGGTTGGGTTAAGCATTTTGAAAAAATAAATTACACAACCCAAATCGAAATGACCCGATTTCAAAAGTGGATTAGTTTGGGTTAGATGATTATCAACCTAACCCAACTTAATTTCATATCTTAATATAAAATAAATAGATTATTAAAAAAAGTCATATATTAGCAAATAATACATAGGAATTAACTAGACATTATTGCTTTAAAATAAGATTATTTAGCAATTATTTTATTATCAAAGTCATAAAGTGGAAAGTATTCATGCAAAAAAGACTATTTTTATTCTTCCATATAAATTTATATTTTAAATAGATTTAATTAAGAAAAATATATTTAAATATTATATATTTATTGATCTGATTTCTTACTCGAACCGGACTGATTTCTATAGGGTTAAAATAGGGTTAGATTAAGGTGTAAAAAATAGAGTTACAAATCGGGTTGAGTTGAGATTTTACGATATAGATCAAGGTATTTGCCCTAAACCGAGTCAACCTGACCCAATTTATACCCCTACTAATGATGGCAGGATGACTCAAGGCTTACATGTCTCAAACAAGATTTTGATTTTCTCTAAATTAGAGTTTGAATTTTTTATATAAGAAACTTGTTTAACAAATCTAAAGGTGTAGTCTTATACCAGCCTTTATTATAAAGTTACTCACTGTATCAAGGTATATAATCATGGAAAAAAATATTTTTTAAAAATAAGAGGTTGCATGGAGACTAATTGTATTGATTGATAAATCATTGCATATGTTAGGTGTGTAGCTTGGGCTATGTTGAGCCTAAACTTGAATTATAATGGTATTAGAACTTGCTTTTTTACGACTCGAACCTGAAGAATGCAATTTGTAAATATGATAGGGTTAGAGTTCAAGTAAACCTGAACTCTGAAAAACCCAAGTCGATTTCTTATTTTATATTTATTATAAAATATTTTATATACATAATATCTAGACAATATTTTTTTATATTTTGTGCATTTTATGTTATTTTTATTTATATTCGAATACATGTTTGGCATATTGTAATTATATTATAAATAAAGTATATTATTTTCTTTTGTATTTATCTCTTATTTCTATTATTTACTTTTACGTCTATTAATTTTCTTTCTTTATCTTTTTTATGTTAAATTTTCTTCTAAAAATATTCTTTATGTTGCTATACTTTTTACAACTTGAATTCCAATAGTGTTAGAATTTATTTTTTTTACAACTTGAGCCTAAAGAACTCAAATTTGAGGAATTTAATTTGTAAATATGATAGAGTTAGTATTAAGTAAACCTGAACCCGAAAAATCTAAGCACGATTTTTCTTTTTTTATTTATTATAAACTATATTATATGCATAATTTCTACACAATATTTTTTACATTTGTGTATTTTATATTATTTATCTTTATATTTGAATACATATTTTTCACATTGTAATTATACTATAAATAAAGTAATTATTGTCATTTATATTTATCTTTATATTTCTATAATTTATTTTCAAGTTTATTAATTTTCTTCCTTATCTTGCTTTCGATATTAAATTTTCTTCTTAAAATATTCTTTATATTACTATATTTAGTTTGAACACTTATTATCATGTTTGCTTACATAATTTTTCATTATGATATATTAATATAAATTTCTAATCTAATCAATTTTAGGTTTAAAGTTTACAAATAGAGTTAGGGTTAATATTATATAAACAGGGTTAGGGTTAAAGTTAAAGTAAACTTAAGTTTTATGAGCCTGGATTACACCCCTTGAAAAGAACATACTTTACTAGTGCATGGGACGGCTAATTCGACTTCTAAGGACACCAGAAAATAAAAATCTTTTCAAAAATATTCTTCAAGACATTCGATTTCATCACTAAGATAGGGTAAATTTGTTAGAGTATAGCCTGCCCTCATAAACTAATTGTGCATTATCATAGGGTCACTTTCAATCTCTACCTCCTTATGGCCCAGATCTTTCATCCATTTAAGTTCCATTAGGATTGCTGCAGCTTCCAACCATAGTGGATCACCATTCCTCTTATACGTCATGCTCTCTAGCACTTAGCAGCAAGGAATCTTTCCATCCCAGTCTCTAATAACTACACTAGAACCCATCGATTGTTTAGTCAAACTATGTCCTGCACAAGCATTAAGTTCCACTATTCGTAACTATGAGTTGGGTTGAAATCTTGCTGAGCAACTAAATTTGCTAAAGGGAATTGAGCACCTGCCTTAGGGGATCGATTTCTGTTGACTACAATTGCATTGCCATTAATCGCTGCTCTGGCCACTCAAAAAAACAAAAAAAAAAAAAAGTTGCTGAAGGGAATTGGTGGAGAAAATAGATACACCACTTTGTGATGTTGCAAACTTGTAGTTGTCTGCCTTCCATCACCTGCTGGTTTGGAGCAAACCAAACTCTCCAACAAATTGTTAAATACAACATGAGAAGGTAAGAATCCTTCTCCACCGATCGTCTGGATAGGATGTCAAGAACATTTCTGTATGTACGAATGGATAGCATGAAAAACATCCGTGATTTCGTGGCACTCCTAGAAAATGTGAAAAGCATCCTCTAGTTGTTGATAGTAGAAAATGCGATATCAATTTATTTTAAGTATTCTATTTAAAGTTGAGAACTGATCATGTTGGTAGGACCAAGCGAAGCAGCCAACCTAAAAATCTCATTTACAAGATTTTTTATTTTTTTCCATACAAAATTGTAAAACTTAATTTATATGTTAAATACACTTAGACAAACGAGTATATGAAAAAAAGATTAAAAAAAAATATTGTAAATAAATTTTTTAAAATAGACTAAACAAAACCTGAACTAATAGAATTATTTCACTTTAGAGTAACTGGAGAGCGTATTTAATTTCTTCAATTTTCATGATTTAGATCTTCGTCACAATAACTACTAAAAGCTTTAGTTAATCAAAGGGGTCAGAATGTATAAGATAATTAGGAATTTGCACGTTTTGTAAACTTTAGGAAATGGTCACTCGTCGCATTTGTTTGCGAGCCGGCCCACAAGTGATTGGCGTGACTGCATAGGTGTAAAAATGACAAAAGCACTTTTGAGCATGCGCGTTGCATCAGCAGTCCCCTCACAAATTTACAAAGCAATCCAACCCGCGCATACGCCCACGCTTTTTGAGCGTGCCGGCCAGCCCGCCAATGGCCTGGACATTCTGCTGGTTACTAATCGAATTTCTTAAATAAAATACTTATTTATTAATCGTTAATTAAAATTTCTTGGGCTTTTTCCAAATATGCGCACTATATTTAACCCTAATCCCGAATATACCTATTAAGTTTTCGAAATCTCAAATTTACACATTACGTTTACGATTAATCCCAAAAAAGTCTGTTATGTTAAAAATCGTTAGTGAAATTTATGTAAATACTCAAAATACCCATGTTATAAGCTAATAAAAGATGAAATAAAATAGAAAAAGAATGAAATTAGGATTCTCTAAATTTAGAGTTCATGTGCAATTAGGACGTCAGTGGATTACGACATTCAAATTTTCAATTATGTTCAATAAAAGATGAAATAAAATAGAAAGAAAATGAAATTAGGATTCTCTAAATTTAGAGTTCATGTGCAATTAGGACTTCTGTGGATTACGACGTTCAAATTTTCAATTATGTCCAAAACGTGATGGACATATTAGTAATTTCATATATTAGATTAGGGCATTAACTCACAAATTGGTTATTTTTGGGATGAAGTATAAACGTAATGGGTATATCTAGGATTTAAAAATATTATGAGTATATTTGGGATTAATGGTGTTAACAAACCGAGTTTGAAGGGTTGGAGTTTAATCATAATCATAATCCATTTAAAATATTTTAACCCTAATCCTATTATTAACACATCTAAAAAACTTCAACTTTAACCTTATTTACAACCCTTTTAATAAACGGTTTAGTAGGTTATTAACGGGTTGTATAACAGACGACTCAAAAGCCTAGACTCTGACTGACGATGATCTTGCATAGAGAGGCAAGAGGGTGTTTTCGGTGCAAAAAAAATTGAAAATATGGTAGTAATGGAAAAATAAAATTAGGGCAATAGCGGGAAAATGAAAACTAAGTGGTGAGAGAATGTCTTAGCGTGGAAAAAAAAAAGGATTTAGATTTATGTGTATTAGACTTTAATGAGTTAAACAAGTTAAATGGATTAAACGGGTTACTAAACGGGTTGATGACTTATAAAATCTCAACTCTAATCTATTTATTTAATTAAATGGTTGAACAGGTTAGCGGATCATAACGCATTTATTTAAAAATCCTAACCTAAACACATTCATAAACAGGTTAGACAAGTAGGTTGATTGGTTAACTATGACCATTAACACCCCTATTTAGGATTATGGTTAAACGTAATAGATATATTTGGGAAAAACTCAAATTTCTTGTATGGAAGAATGGTAAAATAAAGACTTCTTATAAGTAATCTCGCTTCTATATAATTAGGTTATCTCAAAGTTATATTATGGAACTCATCTATTTTCTCACGTTAATGATTGATGAAAAATTCAGTTCGATTATTATATCTAGTATCATTTATTTATCCAAAAGAAAATTATAAATTAAAGATGTTTATTAGGATGTAATAATATTCTATAGAATTATTTATTAACATAATAATGATATTCTATACTGTTTAGATGATGAATAATCTTAAAATTGATATTTAATGTGTAATCATTTAACCAAAGCACAATGGTATTAAATAAATAATGAGATTTCTATGATAATATAAAGATCACCTTCTCTATATAGAGAAAAAGATCACCTTAGCTGGATATCATAGTAGTCCATAATCAATCTTAAACTATTTCCATGAATTCATACTCATTAGCATCCACCGGGCAATTCAATCATGGTGGTTTTGAGTGTATTTACTAAATTAACATTAGTAAACACAATAGGTGGTTTGGATTTATCGAAAAAATTGATAATTTTTAGAAAAATAAAGAGACTAAGAGTGCGATTAGGAAGTGATAACATTTTTAGAAGAAAAGTTTTTAGGGCATGTTTTCTTTTAACAAAAAAATTTCAATTTAAAACGTTTCACTCTCCATAACTACTATATTTTAAAATTACTTTTTTTACATCTCCCTACACAACTGCAGTATTTTTTAATCATTTCTACACAACTACTCATACAACTAACCTATCTATTTTAACTTTATTCTCTTTACGTCTCATCTTTACTCCTATTATATTACATCATTTTCTATCAATTTAACAACTTTTATCCCAAAAAACTTTTTATCTAAAAGTTTTATCACTTTCTAAACACACTCTTAGGATAAAAGTTTTTTAAATGAAAGATAATTATATCATATGATAGCTAAGGGTAATAATGAGGATTAAAAATAATAAAATTAAAATAGATAAGTTTGTTGTATAGATAATTATACAAAAATGATTGAAAAGTAAGATAGTTGTATGGTAATATGTGAAAAAATAGTTAAAAATATAATAGTTGTGCAAAATTAAAAAATTTTAGTGTAAACAAACACACCCTAAAACTAATCATACGTGTAATTACAAATACTTTAAATATCCATAGACATATTTACAATATGTTTCAGATCATTGGCATAAACACAATTTCTATGAAAATCTACAGGTATAAGAGCAAATAACTCTATTTTTCATATCCAAGAAAGATAGCAAGGCTCTGTTTAGTTGGGGCTAATTTTGGTAGAAAAAATTTAACGCATAACCTGTTTTAAAGAAGTAACGAATTCTAACTTTCCACAAAAGCTAGAATTCTAGCTTCGACTTTTAAAAACTTCATCCAAACACAAATACACGTTGTTTGGGGTAAAAAAGTGGTGAGTTTCGAGTACTATGCTGCCAAACAGGCCCTAAGTCTACCTTGTGAAATTAGCTTTATTGTCAAACCTTGAATTACTAATTCCATAATTATTGTTTGCTCTGTTATTAATTCTATTGTTTATTTAATAACACATTCAACCAGTGGAGTAGAGAGTTACTCAGAAAGCCAATTTTAAATTGCTTTTGCTGATAGTGTTTTTGCAAGACATTTGATGTATTAGATTATGTGAAAAAAACATTTTCCCATTACAATAGGCTTTTAAAAAACAGCGGTAGAAAAATACTTCGATTGCACGGCCAAACAAAGCCTCTATTTCTTCCCTGACTTCTGTGATTTTTTAATTTAGCGACCATGAACAACTGAAACCCTTGTTTGCATAGATGATGCTATTTAGCTAGCTTTTTTGCCAACAAATTTATATTACCAGGGAAATTCGAGTGTTGACAAATCTTTAAAATATCACTTTCCATGAAGTCAGAAGCTAGCCCGGGGCCGAAGGCAGCCTAATCCTGCCACGGCTGCTTACGCAAATAGCCTGTTAGCCACAGCTTCCGCCAACGGCCTTGACCTTCCTTTCACGCGTTTTCCTGTACTCGAATTCGATCTATTACGGCTTTACCAACGTCACCCTGATAAAGGGTGGCAGACTCAACTGCATTACTGTCTAATTTAAGTACTGAAATTGGATATTCTGTGATTTCCATTTTTTTCCACAGATGAAATTTTTTTTTTTTTATTGGAATATATTTACATACATCTCAACGCATATTACATTGGAGGCTTTTTTTGAGACATTCTTACAAATCTGGAGACACTACTCCACCAAATAATCAGTAAGACACAGCTTCCAACAACCATCCAGACGGGAGACCACAGCTCCCACACACATTTTCTGGCCGAAATGGGATTCGAACCCACGACCCACAGCGCAGCCTCGATTCTTCGGCAGCTACGCTGACCAACCAAGCATGGCTCGGTTGGTTCCACAGATGAAATTAATCGGGTCAGGAAAGGGCATTAATTTGGACGTGGAGCTTGAATTAGAGGTCTGTTAAGCTATTTTGTTGCATGCGTATATGCCTGAAAACGTATTACAAAATATAAAAATTACTTGGGTTGATGTTCTGGATCAGATGTTAGAATGTAAAAACATTTTGTCAAATCACATCTATGCATGGTATATAGGAGAAAGACTTTTAATGAATGTCCGGATATCTGAGTTGCAAACTTCTGAAGAAATTCAATCTTGGAGAACAACTTTCAGGTTGAAACGAGTTTCAGTTTTAAATGATTGTAATTTTTTTACACCGAAGTCTGTTGTTAAACTAATTTTTTATGTTACCATTGAAATAAGTAACCTTAAATAGTGACTAGCACAAGTGGTTGTGGCTTTGTCCACATCAGCATAGGTCTTTGATTCGGCTCTCGGGTGGGGGCTGCATCCTCCTATTTTTAACTTGTGGGGCCGAGTTGTCCTCATGTTTGTTGTATGAGAGCTATATGTCTCTTGCTAGATTATGGAAATTTATCTCCCTTGTATGCCTCTTGAGTTGGAAAAGATATGAATATTGTAATGGATTGAGTTTGTAAATATATATACACACACACCATCAAAAAATGACTTTAAATAGAAAATCAAATTGAATTTTATCTAATCATCACCTTTGATCAAAGAAATTTCCAGAAAATGGTTAGTTGGAAATACATACTTTTTGAATTTTTATTCAAAATATACATAATGAGATTTCAAAATTCTAGATATGGATATCAGCTTTTTCTAATATTATAAATAGGGCTCATTGGTCTATTGTGTCCAGAAGTTGGAGGGAAATTTGTGTTTTAAACTCTTTAACTTTGTGCATTTGCATTTTAAACCTCGAGGTTTGTGTATTAGTGTTTTAAACTCTGTGACGTTTAATTTTTTGTATTTTAACATCATTAGAAATCAAAGTTAAAATCATGTAAAATGTCTAAAATATTTTTTGTATTTTAAACCAAATATCATATAGTTTAAAATGCTAATACACAAATCAAAATTTTAACAGTATTTTTTAACAATGTTAAGATTGAGGGTATATGCGTTTTAAAATGAGTAATATGCAATTCATGAAACAATATAGGTATATCAGAAATTAGTATCAAACTAAGTGGATATATCAACAAATTACACTTTTATTTAACAGCCGTTAATATTGGTATACAAGTAATTTTGGTAAAACTTTATAAAGGTAATATGTAATTTGTGAAACAATGTGCATATAACAGCATTTAGCTCAAACTAAATGGATTGATCATCAAATTACTCTAATTTTCTCAATCACAAAAGATAACCTTTAGCATAGACGAAGGTGATCAAAAAGGGGAAAACCCACCATTTAGTAAGCTAATATTGGCTTCTCTTACGGGAGGTGGCTGCTAGGAATTGCCCAATGGAAGTGTGATTTGATTAGGAAATTAATCCAGCAGTCGCAACTGATCTGATAGCTTATTGCAATTAAAAACCCAAAAAAAAAAAAAACAACAAACGTATTTACCTAGGATTTGGCCAATGGAAGTGTGATTTGACTTTCGAGTAAGAAGTTAGCCCATTGCTCTAATTGCCTTGATCTTATATTAGCATAATAAATGAACAAGATTGTTTAAAGATATTTTATATTATAATAACAAAAAATTTTGAGCTAATAAGGTTATATTGAGATATAATTGATGTGTATATATATGTAGTAAAAGTGAGAGATTATTAGATTTTGGGCACATATATAAATGATAAATTATTATATATTATATACTATCACAAAGGTTTGGTCCAAATAAAATGTTCTTATAAAGTCTAAAGTCAAATAGGTCTAAGTCATTTTCTAAAGTATGAGCTTTTATATTAAAAACTGTAATGCTCAATTTTTAATTTATGATGAATTAAATTAGAAATAAGAAAACTGTGTGCATGTATAAATGATTATCGTCCCCAAATTATACACATAGACTCTTTTCTAACTTTCCATCATCAGAAAATTACCAAACACCTTCTCTAGAAAATTCATTTGCATTAATTTAGAAGATCAATAATTATAAGATTCAAGAGTTATGTCTGTTCTTATCAATTCAAGTTCACTTCTACGTCTTGGTTATCAGGGTGGATCTTACTACACTATGATAAGAGTTTTTGTCAATAAAGAAATATTCTACCAATGATAACTGAAACTCGATTCATAAAAGCTTAAAAGTGGAACACGTTCAAGTTGGTCCCATTTGCATTATTAATAAAATTTATTATATCTATCCTATTTAATTAGGAACATATTAATTTTATGTCAAAATAGAGGTAGATATGGGTGCAAAACAGGTTTTTTGATGCATGATCCATCTTTTACAATAAGAAAATTTAATATATGCAATAACAAAATTTATTGCATATAATAAAGATGTTATTGCTTATAATTGTAAGTAAGAAATATTTTGATATGGACATATATAATTGGTGGCATATACTTAAGTGCTATAAATGACTGTCTACGCAACTAAAATTAGTTTATGCATTAGCTACGTATAGCATTATATGCAACAACAAAATTTATCGCATATAATAAAAATGTTATTGCTTATAATTATAAGTAAGAAATATTTTGGTCATCAAAAAAAAAAAAAAAAAAAGAAATATTTTGATATCGTATGACCACATATAATTGGTGGCATATACCTTAATGCAATAAATGACTGTCTACGCAACCAAAATTAGTTTATGTATTAGCTAGATATAGCATTATATGCAACAAATGAATGATTGTTTGTTGCATATAAAAACTATGTGCCACAAATGCTTTTACTTATAATATTACTTATAATGTTATATGCAGCAATTTTTATTTGCTACCTATAAATTGTTTCATAAAATGTTCTTTGTTGTAGTGCTTGACCTAACCCATTTTTTAATTGTGTTGGACTGATAGCTACATACATTCATTTATTACAAAAATATAAATACACTTTGCCCCTTTTCCTAAATTTGTATATTATCTATGATTAATTATATTGCAATTTAATTTGTTAATAGATATGTTATACTAATTATCATACAAGTTTGATATACTAAATAATCATAAAAAGATATCAAAATTTTAAATTTAACTCGAGTTTTCAGTCTAAATTAGCAACTCCATAACCAATATAATATAATGACGAATGATTCTATTAGCCCAGGCTAAGTAAATGTCTCACTTAGTCCACCTCAAAAATCTTATTTAAAATAATTTTTTTCTATTTTTTTCTTTGTACACTTGTTTATCTAAGTGTATTTAATATATAAATCAAGTTTTACCATTTTTGGATATGTGCATATATTTTTTTAGATTTTTTTTAAAAAAAGGGTATTTTAAATACATATATACACATAAATGTTTAAAAATCTCAAAAAAATAAATAAACATATTCAAAAATGTTAAAACTTGGTCTATATGTTAAATACACTTAGATAAACAAGTGCGCGAAGAAAAAAGTAAAAAAAAAAAAGTTGTTGTAAATAGTTTTTTTTAGGTGGGCTAAGTGAAGGCTACCAGGATCACTCATCTAATATAATATGATTTCATCGTGTGCACGAAGTTTTCCAAATAGAGTTAGGTTAAACGGTTTTGCTTTTATGAAACTCTTCTTTTACGTAATCCTTTGCATTTTTAATATTTTAATTCTTAATTTAAAAAATACACTTTAATTGTTGTATTTAGTATCATTTATATTATTATGAAAACTTTTCATTTGTATAATATGACTTTGGATGGGCGTCATTTAAAAATATGCAAAATTAATGTATTAACTTATTTAATGTTAAATGTCAATTTGAAAGTTGCATTTTTTAACATCCAAATTATCTAAATATCATTACGATAAATAATTTTATAAATTATTAATATATTCTAATACATGTGTAAATCTAAGCATTTTTATCATATGCGTGAATATCTATTTTTTCAAGATATATAGCCTATGCACATACTTAATTTGGATGAAATTTGGTCTTCGAGCTAAATAAATGATATTAAAAATAATAAATAAATCATATTTTTCATCAAGATCATAAAATTTTAAAAAATTACATAAAAAGGTTTCTATGTAATCTAGTTGCCTAGAAGCGGAGCCTGACTTAAATTTACTTTAACCCACCGATCGACTTGATTCACACCCGCAGAAATAGATGAGCGACAGAATCGCTAAAAGAAAATATGTACCAACCATACGTTTTATTTTGCATTGTAATAACAATATAGCTCAATTGTGGTAAGTAACAGACAACTTTTATCAAAAGTAAATTTTTTCAGTGTTAAAAATTACTTTTGTAGTTAAAGTTAAGCTTTTTACTGCACTAATTCGTCATACGGCTATTGGTATTTTTATAATAGAAAAAAGCTATAATGTTAAAATTATGTTGCAAAATGTTGATTTTCTTGTAGCATAAGCATTGTTTTCATTAAAAATTTTATCCCTTTGCAAGGAAATATTTCATTGCTAAAAGTTGTTCTTTTGTGAAAAAAAGACTTTTTACCACGAAAACGTTTTTTAAGTGTATTTCTAAGAGCCTAGTGGAAAAGTTTATTAATAATGAAGCTAGAAATTTCAATGCTAAAAGTTAAATCATATTACAACAAACTTAGGCGCATTCAGCGATGACTTTGAATATGCTTATAACCAAGGTTCCCTTGCTGCGCAACAAGGGATGTTCCAATGTTGAATTTAAGATTCTCCAATAGTATGTGTATAGGATGAGATTTTTCGTTTTTAAATTAACTTTTTCAATTTTAAATATATTATCATTATATTCTCACTTTATATCTTTATCTTATTCAAGCTCCTAAATCCTTCCGAAAAGGCCTTAAATTCAAACCTCGGAAAGTTTACGTCTTAGCCTATATAAAATTTTAATTTTAATGCATGGTAAAACATTAAATGAATAGAATAAATTCCATCAAATCGTGCAAAAATGGCTCACTTGAACTGATTCCACATTTATAGACTGTGTGAGATTGTAAGTAAGTTTCCATGATGACAAAATAAACTTAATTTTGTAATCTCGATTTTGAATGTGTTGGCCATGATGATATGTGGTTAAGATTGAAATTATTTTTCTTATATGTGATGTGATAATGCTTTTCAGAAATTGAGTTAAGTTATAACTTTATGTTTATCTTGACAATAAGATTTTCATAGAATATATTTTTTTAGATTGCTTCTCATCTAGAATAATGAATAAACTATACTTTTAAAATTGCTTCGCTTAGATTGATGAATGAAATATACTTTTATGATAACTTCGTGTATGAACATGCTTTGAGACATGACTTTTCCCTCCAAGTTTGAATTTAGCAAAACAAAGAAAATTATGATTTTTTTCCTCCAAAAGGTGTACTATTTTGGTACAAAAACCAGTCTATCTAGACAAGATACAAAAAAAGTTAATCTTTTCCTAAGAATGTCATACATAACAAAAATTTTAACTTTGAGGAAGTTAGATGAGCATGGGACCGTTTGATCATATCTTCTAGGCCACATTTCAAAAGATCTTACGACTATAAAAAGAACTTGAAAGAAAGATAAAAGCCATCAAAAGAGACTCAAGTGCAAAGGTGAACGACCTCAATTTCTTCTTTGTGAGATTGCTTTTATTAGAGATTCAAGAATAAGGCTGAAGTTGCAAATCCTTGACGAGTTGCTGCATTGGATTCAGAGCTTCTAGTCGTAAATCATTTGAAAAGTTGCTACTAGCGCTAATGTGCTAAACTAGTTTGTTTTTCATTTAAGTTTTGTTTTTTTGTATTATCTTGATACTGATGGTGATTAAACCAAGAGAAAAGAGAATTAATGTGTTAATTACTTCTAAAAGTTTAGTACCAATCTAAAAGTCAATTGAATTAACTGTACTACTACAACTTGTATATTAAAGTTGAATAGTAGAACCAAAGTCATGTCTGCTTGAAAAGTGGAGTAAGTTTATGTGTTGGCCAAACCACTCTTAAGTAGGGGTGCAACTTGGGCCGGGTTCAGCCCGAACCCGGCCCGCCGAACCCGAAAAAATATAGTGTTGAAACTCTGAACTTTTCAACCCAAACCCGATTTTTGAGCCCGAACCCGAATTTGCATTTATATAAAGGGTCTGTTTGGCAATTTAGAAAAGTTGTCAAGTTAAAACTTTTCAATCTAAAACTTGTCACTTTTCATAATTATTATTTTTTAAATTATTTTTTACACATTTTTCTATACAACAACCCTACTTTTCAATCATTTCTACACAACTACCAATAAAACTAACCTATCTATTTTAAATTTATTCTTTTTACTCCTCATCATTATCCCTACAACATCACGTCATTTTCTACTAATTTGACAAGTTTTAAAAAACTTTTTATCAAAAGTTTTACAACTTCCCAAACACACCCAAAATATATAATTTATATAAAATATGTAATTTATATTATAATGATAACATATTACTCATAGATAGATGATGGACAACAGGAGTAC
This sequence comes from Annona cherimola, assembly GCA_030490835.1. NCBI lineage: Eukaryota > Viridiplantae > Streptophyta > Magnoliopsida > Magnoliales > Annonaceae > Annona > Annona cherimola. The sequence goes on from CM059972.1 coordinate 91,192,418, forward strand.
GGCATGGCAGGCATGGACAGCTCATCGCCGAGACAATCTAACATCTTAAGTGATTTCAACAAAATATTTATTCCCAATTTACATTACGATACAGGTCCAACAGTTTTTTTTTTAAAAATTACTCTTCACGCCTTTTCTACTGAAGCCTTTTGACCAACGAAATCCTGTGATACTAAATATTAAATTTTTTTGAGATCTTTTTTTCCAACAGGAAAATTTATGAGAACTTTAAAATTATAGTTGTAAAATAAGCTTAAAACAATAGAGGAGTAAAAAAATACAATTAATGATTAATAATACAATTTTATTGACAACGTTTACACATAATCCATATTCTACTTGATACAAAGAGAATGCTCAAAACAAGTTTCTTTCTTTCTACTCTTAAGCGGTATTTGAATTTTTCTTAATTTCATACAATAAATTGTTTTTAAAACTTTTTTATATAATAGATTTGTGATAAAAAATTATATATAAGATGAGTAACAAAGACATATTAATAGAATATGTCAACCCGAACCTCAACCCGAACCCGAATTTCAAAAATAGGGTTAGGGTTGAGGTTTACAAATAGGGTTAGGGTTATGGTTGAAGTTTTACAAATAGGGTTAGGGTTAGGGTTGAGGTGAACCCGAGTTTCATGAGCCCGAGTTGCACCCCTACTCTTAAGTGTTCTAGTCCTGCAGTTTATTTTTATTATTGTAGATTATATTTTTTCTTGATTCATATTACTTTAATAAAAAAATTTTGAATAGCCATTACACGAAACTAACACACCGTGGAACCGGTTCCTACTGAACAGTGCTTCTTCCAAAGCTACGGCCTTAACCGGTAACGACGAAGACTAAGGGTCCGTTTGGCTCTGCTATTGAAGGGAGCTTATGCGCTTATTGCCTTCCACAAGATTTTGAATTTCGTGTTTCGCACGACAGTGCATTACTGCATTAGTACACGCTTTTTTCTATTTTTAGGGAAATTCCGAGCTTAAAAGCACATAAGGCGGACGCTACAAAATCTCACTTATGCGAAAATCGGTTAGGCAATTAATCCTCTAGTAGAAGTTGCCCTAACGCAACGCCATCTTTCATTACTAGCAATCTTTCTTCATGAAAATGCCTCCATTATTTGGGGTTAGTGGCCACCTAACGAGGAAGACTGCCATCCTTCATATAATTCAAAGTGCACGCTTGCCAGCAAAGTTTTTTGTTTCATGAAAATGCCTCCATTAAATTGGATCAGTGACCTTGTACCTTTATTTAAAGGGTTACGGTCCGAAGCAATCGGTTGTTTTGAATCATAGCAAAACCATTTTTTTGTTTTTATATCAAGGGTGCACTTTCCATAATTTTGTATTTTTTGAAATTTTGGTATTTTGATTTTTTTAAAACAAAAAGGCATGGATGTATGTATGTGCACTCATGTATCCATCCTTTTTTATTAACCCGTCTAACCATTTCATTAAAGAAATTTATTAAAATTGGATACTTACAACTTGTCAACCCATTTAATGATTCGTTGAACCTGTCCAACCTGCTAACTCTTTTATAACCCATTGAAGGTGATATATAAGATATAACCTCAACTAAAATTTCATTTTCCCTCTCTCTTCTCTCTCTACTATAGCTAGCTCACCCTTACTAGATTAAGGAGAATTTTAAAAAGACATTGGTAATGGAGCATTTATTTCCAAGCTAATGAAAGTAACTTTTTGACTTGTCAATATATGCTTTTGGTTATCAAGATTTTAAATTAGCTTAGTTTTGACCTGTTTCTAACACATTTAACTCGTTTAATCCAATTTATTAAAGGTGTTGTAAATAGATTAGAAATAAAAATTTTAAATGGGCTAATAAACAAATTAAAATTGAACTTTTTTAATAAATTAGGGTTATGATTAAGTCCTAACATGTCCAACTTAATCTATTAACACCTCTGGAGATAGTTTCCCACATCCCACTATTACTAAGCAGTAATTAAAATAATAATAATAATAATAACTATTATTATTATTATTATTATTATTATTATTATTATTAAATATACTATTGTTGGTTACGAATCAAAACAACGGATACTTATTAATGATCCTGCTCCAGATTAACCCGGGGTACAGAAATCACTTGTATAATCCTACGAATGGTGCCCCTTTTTTAATGATGAAAGAAAAACCCGCTTTTCACATTTTTCAACATCATTTGTTTTATTATGGGACTAGGAATTATTTTTATCAAAGTTATGGGTGGGTCATTTCACATAAAAATGTGTATTCATGTGTAAATTATGATTAAGCAAGTACTTTAAAATATAATAATAATTTATAATAATTTATCTGTAAAAGAATGATATTTCAAACAGGTTAGATATTGAAAATATAGTTTTGAAATTAATATATAAAACAAACTGTTTTGTTACATTTATTCTATGTATTCTACCATCGAAGTAACTCGTGCACGTATTTAATTTAGAGAAATTTTGTTTCCCAACTAAACAAATAATTAGAAATGCAATATAGATGAAGTCTATGGCAATATCATCATTATCATCAAGGTGGATTAAAATAAACGGCATAAGGAATATGCTGGAAATAATAAAATCATCATTATACCAAACCAATATTTTTCAAGGCCAACAGAAATCAAAAATAGCCATGATTGTCGCGTGCACTTATTCAAGAATCAAGCGAGAGCCAGGATGCAACATTGTTAGCAACATAGTTAGGATTTACACTTTTGGAGTTAAAATGATTGAAAAGTATATACTTGAATTGAGTTGTAAAATACAAAAATAAAAAAGGTAAAGTAAAATGCCAATAACATTATAAAAAAGAAAAGGAGAATACTTTTAAAAATTGGCCGATTCTATAGCTAAGCTAGCTAAAGACATGGACACATATCTGAGGACAAATACAAATAGGCTTGGGTTTGGCTCTAATATCATATTAAAAATGGGTCAGTGACCAGCCAAGTTAAAAAACTTATTCTTATACATATAAACCAAGAACTATTCAAGTCTCTTAATAATGCAAGATTTTCTCACCACTTAACAAATACCAATGTTGAGGATCACCAAATTCGTGAGCCTCACATACTAAAATTAAAGAAGCATGCATGCAGGCCAACTGGGCATCAACTCGGTTGGTAATACAAGCTATCCCATGAGTAAGCAGCCGTGTGTTTGAGTTTCTCCGATTGGAGGAGAGTATCTGGCAGTGGGAGCTTTATCTCTCATGAGAATATGTAAAAACTTATTATCTCCTATATGAATAAACTAATTATAATATCAAATAAGATATTATAAAGTACCAATTAAGGGTGTGTTTGGCAATTGATAGAAAATGTCAAGTTAAAACGTTTCAATCTAAAACTTTTCACTTTCCATAACTATCATATTTTTTAATTATTTTTTCATATTTTGCTGTACAACTACCTTACTTTTCAATCATTTCTACACAACGATCTACACAACTAACCTATCTATTTTAACTTTATCATTTTTACTACTTATCATTATCCCTGTCATATCATATTATTTGACAATTTTTATTTTTCAAAACTTTTTATAAAATTTTTTATTGATTATCACGTTGAAGGAAAAAGTACGGATGCTGTGCTGCTGCTCTACTTTGCTAGGCGTGAGGTCGCGCGCCCCCCCGCTCAGATCTTGTAATGCTGCCAAAGCCATGCCACGACGTTGCTCATGGAAGTTCCTCATGTCACGCGCGCCTCTGCCTGCTTCAAAACCAGCGTACACCAAATCTAGCTGAAAACTTGCACCCGCTTTTCCATGCATTTTCATTTTTCAGTTCTAGATATGATTTGCTTCTGTCCGAAACGGCTCCGTTCATCAGGTCTTGTAGGTGCCCTCATGTATTAACGGACCATACACCCCCACGTTGGCCACTCTCGCCTATCCACGTCAGCACTTTTGAATTTGGTAAAGCCACGTCTCCCTGCTCTCGCCACCTGGGGACCACGTTGCCTTTTTTGGGCAACTCTCGTTACACACAGTATGATCTTGTCTATGTGCTGCCCATTTTACCATTTTTTAAAGTTTTTTTAACAAAATTATTTTTCTAAATATATTTAGGGTGCGTTTGTTTAGGATATAAACATGTCAACCAAAACTTTTCAATCTAAAACTTTTCACTCTTCATAACTACTCTATTTTTTAATTATTTGTTCACATTTTCCTACACAAACTACCCTACTTTTCAATCATTTCTACACAACTATCTATACAACTAACCTATCTATTTTAACTTTATTCTCTTTACTTCTCATCATTACTCCTATTATATCACATCATTTTCTATCAATGTGACAACTTCTACCTCAAAAACTTTTTATCAAAAGTTTTACCCCCAACCAAACACACCCTTAATCTATATGAAGAGTTTTATCATTTTAAAAATATATAAATATTTTTTTAGTTAGAAGCTTAGGGGGATTTTAGTCATTTTTGGCGGCTGAAAATGACTCCCTAACTTTGAAATTAAAAAATAATTATACATCTTTAAAAATAATAAAATATGGCATTGAATTGAAGACACTCAAAAATAGTTTTATAAAAAAAATTTAAAAAAAAAAATTTTTGAGCCGGCCTCCGGCTTAGTGTGATTGGGGCCATTGTAAAAGGGAAACTTGATTCGAATAAAAAAACAAGACTTTTCTCCTTATCGGACTTTGCTCTTTACAAGTGCTTTACTGAAAATGCACTTCCATCATAAGCTGCTGGCTTAACTCGATCAATTTCTTCGGTCAACACCACTTTATGATCATTTGCTGCTCTAGTGTAACTCGATCATGTATCAGCTGAAGATGAGGCTAGACCAGTTGTGCTGGCTGCTGACAGATCAGTTATCATCGATTCATGTCTCCTCCATCTAGAAAAAGTGAAAAAAAAACAACTAACTATGATGGAATCAAAGAATTGAATATTGAAGTTGTGAGATTAGAACGTTATACTAGTTCAATAGAATCATTCATATGTAAGGCACCGATATTGCATTTAAAATACATTCATTAATTTTATACTTTATATATAGGTCGAATTCCAAGAATATCATCAAATTTTATCCTTAATTCCACTTATGCCCATAAACTTTCAAAAATGTCACTCATACCTACAAATTTTCATCCTAATTCCACGTATATTCATGCCGTTAAAATTTTAAAAAATGAGTTGTTAACATCCCTACAAAACGACGAATATGTCTAAGGCTTAATATAATTTAAATTTATTGTGCTCAAAATTAAATATTCATATTCAATTAATATATTATTTTATATTTATATAATTATTAAGGATTCATTATAATATGAATTTTTTTATCATAAAATTATAATTGAGGATGAACATATTTATCATTTCACAAGGTGTTAACGGTCCTTTTAGCAAATCATTAACGACATGTATATTTGTAGAATTATGATAAAAATTTATGCATATAAGAGACATTTTTAAAAGTTCGCTGATACAACTGGAATTATGGAAAAAATTCATGTATATACGAGGAATTCATCCTTAAATATAAATGGGGTCGGGCAAATGTTTGATTTTATGTAATTTAGCTTTCCAGTTAAAAAAAAAACCAATTTTAAATGCATCAAGACTGAGTAGATTTCGTATAATTATCAATGTGGACCTAAAATGGGTTGAAATCATTGCAATTATTTTTACACTAAAGAAGTATTTGCCGTGTGTTCACTTATTGTAAACGTTATGATACTCTTGCATTTTTATTGCCCCAAATGGGTTTGGAATGATGATGTTGAACATAGGATTCGATCTGGGTGTATCCTCAAACATCCAATCTCATCAGTCCCTTTAGAGACAGACCTGATCAGCTCATTCCAAGCTACCCTTTGAGACATGTCATGTAACACAGGAGTCCCACTATAAACACTATAGACGCCTGTCAGTGTTATACGGATTTTGATTTCCCATTTTGCATACGTGTCACTTGAATTTTGCGTCAAGATATTTGAGACCACCACAAATATTAGCATGTGTAGACAAATATTAGGTGGTTTGTAAGCTATGGTAAGCTGCAAGCATTTTGCATTGTGGTGAGACTACCATGTAACAGTTGCATTCCCGCACTTGTCAGAATATTCGACGTCGGCAACAGGTCATATAGATGATGGTTGTCCATTTCCTCGCCCACCACACACTCACAAAATAGCTTGTTTTCATGAGACATGCATGCTATTATCACGCGTGCCTCGCAAAAGCTTACGCTTCGATCGGTCCATCCCCAACACAGAAAGGCATGAACAAGTACTTTAAAAAGAAAAGGGGGAAAAGAAAAAAAGAGGAAGAAAAGAAAGGCATGAACAGGCCTAGTAATTGGACTTAATAATTGGTAGACCGACAAGTCTGGGAACTAGTTTCGATTGTGCATGCACCTACTTAATTAATTTCATCCTTTTCTGTGCCAATAACCCACCAACCTCAGCTTTTCGATTCATTGGATTTGAAGAAACGCCCAAATTTCAAAACCCATCAATTCCACATTTCAATTTATTGAGCTGTTATTTGCCAATTAACTTCGCTCTGTTACATTGACAGATGCAGCGAAGCTAGCTATCGGATTCGTTGCTTTCATCTCAACCGCTGAACATGTATAAAAAAATTCAAGCATTTCACAATGGATCGCACGCATATCACTAGTATAACAGCACTGGTAAAAAAATCCCAATCATTGCTGTTGGGCTTTTGACGATGCCATCAGCAAAGAGATGCTACCATAATTCACTGCAAGAAATTTCACATTTTACAACTAGTTATTTGTTGAAAAAGTCAAAATTTGTTGTCATAAATATTATGAGTGTTTGTAAAGTGGGCAAAATTAAAATGGTGAGAAAAAGTTTATTAAAAGAGATTTTAAAAATAAAAGAGTGATGTGATATTATAGAAATAATAATAAGTAATCATATGAATAAAGTTAAAATAAATGTAGTAATTTTTTTTTATAGAGAAAAACAGATGTAGCAACTGTATGTAAAAATTATAAAATAATTGAAAAATAAAGTAGTTGTATAAAAAATTATGAAAAAATAATTGAACAACAGGACACAAGAAAAAAGATAGAAAACTTTTTTTTAGTGTTTTTCAAAAACATCCTATTTTGTTGCTTGTTACATATGTTGGCTGTTACCTAAATTATTTAGTTGGTTGCAAATTCTTTATAACCAGTAAAAATTTCCTTACAAATTCCTATTAGATGCAAACATTTTTTTTTCTTTTTTGCTTATAGTCATACTATCCAAAAACATTTTAATTGCATATAATGAAGGCAATTTTTTATTGCTAAATGAAAATAATTGGAATCTGAAATAGAGTTTTTTTTTAATGATAATATTGCTAACGGCCATCAACTCAGGCAACAAATTTATTTCCAATTACCAGATTTATTGAAGTATATATGAGACAAACGAATTTTAAGCTAGCTTGTAAAGCATGATCTACGGGTATCAAACATTGACTCACATGATGACTAGCTAATAATGACAGGCAACGGTTTTTTATTTTTTTTTAAGCAAAGAACCAACGTATTTTGGCAAACAAAATTCATAAATGAATTTAAGTGTTAATTATATCATACATGGGCCGGCCCCAATTATTTCTAATGTTAAGGGCTCAAATCCATCATGACTAAAGGTATATTTGGCGAGCAAAATTCATAAAATAAAGCTATATATATATGTTTGCAAAATTCGTAGTTATGCGGGACAAAATTCCAAAAGTCTAAAATTTTGAGAGGTCGACTTTATGAGATTGAAGAATATTATGGTCAACATAACTTATTCCTTTTTTAATTGGAGGATATGTTACATCATATCTCAATTCATATTACATTCAAACCCTGAGACAATTCTAACAAACTTACAATGGAAGACGACAACAAGCTTCCACATATCAAGTGGGGAGACCACTAACTCCCATCTAAGTATAAAGGGGGACCACATGCCCCCACCATAAATTTTGGTTCAAAATCCCATGAGGGATTCGAACCACGCACCGGCTGGGAACGGAAATCCCGTTCCGTAGCCGGTGACCAGACGTGCGGAGCTCGTTTGGCAACATAACTTATTCCTTACTTGCATTTTACTATATGCGGCCAAAATTTGATATTATTTATGGCTAAATAGTTATCATCCATGACGCTATGTTACGCATGGCAGGCACGCTCGCCCATAGTGGAGGGTTCAACCCTCCCTTACCTCGATCCCCCCTAGTTGTGGGAGTTATTATTTCCCCTAGTGATATGGTTTGTAATAATTGTCCTCCATGGTATGAGGATTAAGAATGTATTGAATTGTATTATCAAGTCCCCTGTTATATATAAAAGAGATCAAAAAAATAGTCATCATTATTTGTAGCCAAAATAAACAAAGCCCAATGCAGCATACTTGAATGCATTGAGGGTAAATGCACTCATTGCTTGATTTTTTTATTTCTTTTTGGAATTTAAATACGAGCTAAAGCATGAAGTTTCCGTATATATAGTTCTTACATCTTTATTATTTTTAATATTTTTAAATTTTTAAAAATAAAAATTCCATTTTCATGTGTTGATGCATGAAAATGGTTTTTTATTTTTGAAAATTTAAAACATATTTAAAATAATCAAAAAATGTAAAAACTATGTATATGTATAAATAGAAACTTCACGCTTTAGCCCGTATTTAGATTCCAAAAAAATCTTTAAAATGGATGGTTATGCACTAGGTGTACTGAAGTCGAATGCATCTAGATATACTGCATTAGAACTCAGTATAAATAACTACAAGTAATGTAAATTTTGACGGTAAGAAATGTAGAATTCTTCTAGGGTAAGTAATGTAAAAATTAGTTGAATTTGAATGCATGCCACCACCCTAAGTATTTGTGGCTAAGTTCATTGTTATGTAGCCAAATTTCCTTTGATAGCCGACAATATGACTGCAATTGTTGACATCAGTAAAACAATTCTGAAATATATAGAGACGATCCCAGTTGCTTATATATAATAATAAAGCCTTGTAATATAGGCATCTTATTAAACAAGAAATACGACGCGAATTTATATCTAGCCAGTTAATTAAATAGGCCCCGAACCAACATGTCAGCCGGCATCTCATATTTTTCGACTGAGCAACAAGAGGAAGAGTGGAAAATAATAAATATCGGTGGCTGTTTCCGAATATTATTGTTATTGAAGTCTGACTGCTTCAATGTTTGAATCTTGATGGGCGCATGCCAGGCATATATATTGACATGAAACGAAGCTAGCCAGAGGTGCGCGTCCCTCTCACACAACCCATATCCGTTGCAATTACTCGAGGTGGACAGATTCCTTGCTGGGACATGGAATGGACGATTGGAATCATGGCAAGCCATCACCACATCTGTCACACACTTGCACCTGCACCCTATCTCATCTACAAACCTCGCCAAGCATCACCGTCTCAAACGGGATTTGTCTGCTTTGTGGGAGACCTCTTGCTGACCATCCCAACATAAGTGTCACTCTCACAAACTCGAGGAAATTAAATCCCAAACCGACACCTTCCCAGCTTCTTATTATTATTATTGTTGTTGTTAACCACCTCAACATGTCCACTAATTAGCAATTAATCACCTTGTTTAACGGGGAAGTGATGATTAATCCTCGGATGGATTTTGACACCCACAACCACTCGGGAAAACTTGAGCATGCCATACGTGCTCCGATCGTTCCCTACATGTGGGCCAGCCTTGCCCTTTTGTAGGCCTAACTAAGAGCACCCACCACGAATAATTAATATGCTTTGAGCACGTCTCACTCTCATGATAAAACAAAATCACTTCATTTTCCCACCAATTAATGAAGGTGCAGCTCTTTCATTTATTACTCCTTCCAGGGCAACCCGATACGATCTCGTTAACTCAGGCTAACGTAAGCTTATGTCAGCTTAAGATAGAAGGTATATTTAAAATAATAATAATAAAAAACTGTTTTTCTAACTAGCTAGTGTATTTGATTAATATATTAAACTTTTACAATTTTTGGACAGTATACATATTTTTAATTTGAAAAATCAGCATTGGGGTGAGAATGACTTAACTTCTCTCAAAATGTTGATTTTTTAAAAATAAAAATACAAAAATCCCAAAATTATAAAAATTGGTACACAATTAAATACACTTGGAAAATCAGTTTCATGAAAAAACTAAAGAAAATAAAAATCGATTCATCTTTTAGCCTTGCCTAACAAGATCATAACCAACTAAAATAACCCCATTGATATTATCCCGATTGGTCAAGGACGCGGGCACATATACCTGCGACGTAAGTTTGACCCTCTCAAATATACAACCAATCGAAAAATAATATAAATTTGGTTTTAAATATTTTAACAATGTGTCTCAACCTAAATAAAGAAAATATTTCTTACCAAATTATATTACTCTAATAGAAGGTTTTACTTGATTATTGAATGATAATAAAAGAAAGTTGGCTATTTTATTTTATAAAATGATATAAAATTAACTTCAAATATTTGAAAAATGCATTTCAACCTAGATAGAGAAAATTTTCGTTAGCGAATTATATTACTCTAATATAATTTTTATTTGAACATTAAATGGTAATAAAAGAAATTTGGCTAAATTAAACTAGAATTAGCTCCAACCAGCTAATGTTGTTGTACCTTCCACGATAGGAAAAGGAAGAGTGACATATGGTAGTTGTATGGATAGTTGTAAATAAATAGTCGAAAAAATAGAGTAATATGAATAAATAATCAAAAAAATAAGGTAGTTGTGAACAATGAAAAGTTTTAAATTAAAAAATTTTAGCTTAATCTATTTTATTATTCAGTAATGCTTCTACGAAACTCCTCTTTTATAAAACCTCCTTCATTTTTAACATCTAGATGATTGACGAATAATTTATTATATCTATTATATTTAGAATAATTTATATTATCATAAAACCCTGTCTTTTGTCTAATATTACTATCTTTTGTCTAATATTACTATATATGGACCCCATTAAAACATATAATATCGATATAATAAAATAATTTAATTCTAAATATTAATTTTTAAATAATATTTTTAACATCTAAACCATCTAAGATATCACTAGTATGTAAATAAATGATTTTGTAAAGTATTACTACATTCTAATATATATGTTGATAGATCTAAATATTTTTCCTAATTTATAATAACTGCATCTTTTTTGAGCAAATGTGACTCATACATATATTAGATTTAGATGAAACTTAATCTCATAACTAAACAAATGATATTGAATATAATGAATGGATTGGATTTTGCATCAACTATGGACATCTCAAAAATGGAAAAGGTTTTATAAACAACGAACAGATTGATTTTATGAAAACCGGTTTCATAAAAGTATTTTCTTTTGTTGTTGCCAACTACACCCTTAAAAAAGAAAATGTTGACTTGAGACGTAAACGGCCCATGCACTAGCAACGGGCCGGAGGTCTCAGAAGCCTGCGTGATCTCATTTTCGAGCAGCACTACGCAAGATCTGGCTTCCTGCGCCAGGCTATAATAGCAAAAAGGTAGCAAGTTGGTTTGTATCATGTAAAATGGGTTAGAAAGTGGAGCTTGTTGGAGAAATGAAGGAAAATTCAAATTTTTCTTGAACCGAAATCCAAATCTAAAGTAGCGCAACAGGCCCCACTTTCTCGTCTATGATTTTCCTTTTCCCTAGATGCTATTTCAAAACTCTTAACTCAAAATTATTTTATGGGTGGCTCAGACAACACTGAAATCTTGGTTATTACGTTGTTGAAATGCTTTGCTTGCATGAATCACAATCTCACCATGATGCTGTTAAATTGCTAATTTAACTAAAAATGCAGAAATCAAATTATTTTCACCAAAAGAAAAACCTTATTCCTGAACTGACAAAGAAATTTTTTTAAAAAAACAAAACAATTAGGCAGGAAGAAATTTAAACAAATTCAAGTCCGTTAATTTTTATTTCTTCACTATCATTGAACCAAAATGGCAACAAAACCTACTCTACCATCACCAGCATATAACTAATTATCATTGCTGGATGAGCTACATATCTTGAATTCTACCTTTTCAATTGGTAACTCATTAGTAGGGTAAGGGCATGGTTTAGCCAGAGAACCCTGATCAGGCAGTGAATCACAAGGCCTGGGGCTCACTTCACTTGAGACTCCATGAACATATGTGCAGTTCCAAATGGGCTTCTTGGATGGTATGATCCCAGCTTTGACATCAGAGATGCATATATCAGTAAAAGGACCATTTGGAATTCCTTCTAGTTTTGCTGCCATGGTCACATTCTCTGCAACCACATCACTGTAGCTGATTCTCTTCACAACTGGAATTGCACTCAAGTCAGTCTTGTTATCAGGATGCTGTCCGTAGTTCCCAGTCATCCAAAACACCCACTTCATCGTCATCAAAGACATCCCCTTCACATATATATCCTCCACAAATCCTCCTCGACCTGGAGCAGTTTTGATCCTCACTCCAGACTCTGAATTCAGTGCATAAATTTCCTCAGCTCTGACATCTCGGATCCCACCAGACATCTCACTGCCAAGAGCAATGACTGCACTTGTGGGTGAAATGCAGGTGAATCGTCTGATGATCACATGTTCTGTTGGCATTCCAAAGGCAATGCCATATTGATCCCACCCACTTTTTATGGCAATGCAGTCATCCCCGGAGACTACAAAGCAGTCCTCTATACGGACATTTGAGCAAGAATCTGAAAAACAAAGTAATATCCCAAACATGGTCAAAGGTCTACAATGTATATGTGTAGATTAATCGAGAATTTGAAGGGAAGAGAAAAACAGAAACCTGGGTTTATTCCATCTGTGTTTGGGGATACAAGTGGAGCAAGAATTGTAATGCCTTTGACTATTACATTACTGTGACAAACGAAAGATCATAAAGATGCAATCAGCACAAAACAGTTACCAACCAACACTGAACTTAACAGTGCTGATTCATGCACAGAAAATGCCACTCTTCAGTCACCTCATACATGGGCCACTTCTGCATAACCTGACGTGTGTTTGTTCTATACTTCAACAATATGTTTCTTTTTTCTTACTTATTAGTTGGTAGGATTTAGCATATTTGATGCCCCGACCCTCAGCCCAATGTGCAAGTATTGTTCACTTTGGATTCACCAGATTCCACTGGCATGTAAAACCTATGCATTTCATTCCCTTAAGATAATTCATCCCTCTCTTCGGGTTTCCCACCTGAACTCAAAAGTTTTCAAACCAATGCTCTGACAACTACCACGCGATCTGTCATGACCCTTAAAAGGAGGTTATGGCTTCCCTGGTACTGAAATGCCCATTGTTGTCAGGCAATGAAGACTGTTAAAAGAAGTGCAAAAGAGCAAGAAATGTGCCCTTTGCAATCAATTTGATTAGATACCTGTGTCAATAATCTTCTATCAAAGATTAGTGTGTGAAAAGTGAAGAATAGAACTGACCTACTGTAAACAGGATGAACATTCCATGATGGGGAATCAACAAGGGTGATATTGGAGATAAGAATCTGATCAGAGAACAGGATCTCAATGAGGTAGGGACGAGTATAATTTAGCTGATCTTTCTTGAACTTGTCCCACCAAATAGCCCCTTGGCCATTGATTGTTCCATTGTCACCTGGCATATATATTAGCAGCCTGATTAGTGTGCAATATTTTAGAGAGAAGCATATAAACAGCCACAATTAAGAGCAAGATAAGAATGCAAATGGCATGCATGCCCAACAATACTGCACCTGTTATCACCACATCTGTGAGCTTTGAGCCGAAGATAAGGCTCCCATATCTCCCACCCGGTCCATCTATTCCCCTGCCATATGAAGGCAAGGGATCGACAAGAGGCCAGTCTGCTTCATTCTGCCAAAGTAAATGCAAATTGAATATATGCACACACATATAACTCAACCCCCTGAAATAGTGCAGTGAAATTACAAATAGGCATTTCTGTCGAGTCCAGATAAAATGGTCATGAGAAGGGAGCCAGTTTGTACTCCTATATCGATTACTTCACTGTGCTTAATTCAAACGGGGACCGGCTACATGAGAACCGTTTACTCATTATTCTCGGTTGAAATGGCATGAATGACTGCGATTATGAGGGCATTTTTGTAATTTCATAAGTTTACACAATGAACTCCATGTGGAATATGACCACGATTTTCGTTTCTTAAAAAAGTTTTTTTTTTTTATTATCGAGTGAGGAAATTTTTTATGAAAAGTTTTTAAAATTAAAGAAAATAATGTGATATGATAAAGGTAATGATGATAAATAAAGATAATAAAGTTAAAATAGATAGGTTAAATGTATGAGTAGTTGTATAGAAATAAATGAAAAATAGGATTGTTGTATGGAAAGAAGTGAAAAAATAATTAAAAAATAAGTTAGAAGTGGAGAGTAAAAAAATAATTTCTTACACTCTAATCTACAACAACCATCTATCATCCAATTTTTTCATCCGATCCTCGTCACATTCTACCATCTTAAAAAAGAAAATATATTTGATTTTCGGTTATTCCAACTTTAAATCTTCCTAATATCCTGAACTCCCTCCTGACCCATCAAGCCCACTGAATTGGGCTTTTTGTCGATAAGTGCCTCAAATTTTCAAAATTTACACATTGACTCCTTTAGTTTCATATTTGCAGCAAATGGCTCAATGTTTTAAAAAATTTTGTGTGCTCTCATCAATTAAGTAAAGTCCTGGCATGGATAACTTATAGCATGAGATGACTAAAATATCCTTTTAAGAATCTTATCTAAACCTTAAATGGATAATATTGCTTGGCTGGATTTCTTATAAAAAAATTGACTTTAAATGCGTCATTTAAGATATTATTTAGGATGATAAAAAAAAGATACTATTTTGGGGTATTAAAATGGATTCATTCATCTTGCGTCATAAGTTAATAGCATTAGAGTTTCACTTAGCTGGACCGACCATGCTTACAAATTTCTTAAATTTGAGGTCATTCACCACCAATATGAAAATTAAGGGTTAAAAGTGCAAATGACTTAAACTCGAGGGACTGATATACAAAAATCTCATTAGATATTTGCTTTTATTTTAGCTAGAATAGTATTTTTGGCTTATTTTATACTCTTCAAGCAAATGGTGTTAGGCAAGGTAGTGTGACTATTTCCTTGATGGCGCCGCAGATGAAACAAAAAATGCCTAATCACAAATGATGTCTATAGGGAATATTCCCTGCAACGTTTGCATGGAACAGTCTATGCAGATTGTTGATTTTTTTTCATTACCCGTATGATTTTTTAATTTCCAAATGCTTTATATTATTCATCCAAGTATATTTTGTTATGATGTCAAAAATTAAATATTTTGAAAACTTTTATATATTATTTTTAGTTTCAAATTTTAATATCTTTTGTACTCTCCTTAGAATGATGTTATCATGTTTGATTCAACTGGAAATTATCAGTTGATGTTTGATAAGTAGCTAAAGTAGATAAGCAACTTTTCATCCCAAAAAAAAAGTTGATAAGCAATTGAAATCAAATAAGTACATAGAGAATGTTTAACAGGCTTAAATGAAATGACTTAAATTAATAAGTTGTGTGTGATGTAATTGAAATTGAGATACTACAAAAGGTTGAAAAGGTTAAATTACCTTTACATGTGGTTTTCTTAAATTTCTAAATAAGTATCGCTATTTTCTTAACTAAAAAGGCAAATTTATCTTTATATATTTTGAGTATTTCAGTATAAATTATTACTTACTAGATTTTTGTCTTTCTAGCTTTAATGAAATAATTAAAAAGAAGTGTGTAAAGATAAAATCGCTTGCTGCAAATGGGTTACAATATTTTTATTAGCATGAGTATGAAAGAATATCATAAATAATAGACGAGCAGAAAATTTTCTTTTGCCCCTCTATTCCATACATCGATGTAAGTCCAATAAAAAGAGTGATCTATGGCTAACACTCTAATTATAAAGTGATCGCAACATCTAAAAACATTATTTCTAGGCTAAGTTTGTAATAAATGTGTCCAAATACTCTAAAAAATAAAACAATATAAATAACAAAATAAATAAAAATGACCTAATTTTTCTCTTAATTTCTTTCAAAGAATAACTCATAACATGATTTATATAAAGGTGAAACTGCTAAATATATAAAGAGGATTGTTCTTATTAACCTGAGTGAAGTAATGGATTTACTTGGCATGAGCAAAAAAAATTTATTTTTTAGAAATTTTTAATAAAACTGTTTTAATCTAAGTATATTTAATCTATAAACTAAGATTTAACATTTTTGGAGATGTGTATTTATTTTTTTGGATCATTAAACCTATGAATATTTTTATATTTTTAACTTTTAAAATTACTAAAATACCTCTGTGTTTTAAAAACTAAAAATATATACACATTTTCAAAAATAATAAAACTTAGTTTATATATTAAAACTATCTAGATTAACGAGTTTAAGAAAAAATTAATAATTTTTTTTTGCTTAGTACCATTACTTACCGTAGATTAATAAGATCAATCCTAATGTATAAATCTCCAAGTCAATTGTAAAAGGTAAGAAAAGCGAGAATTGATGGTAGGAGAAAAATAGAATAATATAAAAATATGGAATATTAACCTTTTATGTTAATAAAAGTAAAATAATTTCATCCATGTCAACGCTTTTATAAATTATCGACTATCATTAGCAAACTCCCTTAAAACATTAAATATTTTCTTAAAATCTCGAAAATGCTCTTTCTATTTAGGGTGTTTAAAAAGTGATAAAACTTTTTAAAATAAGAAAAAAATGATTTAATTTGATATGAGTAATGATGATGAATAAAGAGAATAATGTTAAAACAAATAGGTTAGATGTATAAGTTGTTGTGTAAAAATGATTAAATAATAAGGTAGTTGTGGAAAGTGAAAGTTTTAACTTAAAATAATTTTTATATAAACCAATACCTACTTTATAATTTTTTTAGGGATTGATGAGTTAAATACTCGTAAGATTTAAAACTTTTTAGCCTAAATCCATCCTCTCTTCAAATAGAAGATTCATTATAACTAAAATTAGTAAAGGCATTTTTGGGATTTAAATAAGGTATTTAACGCTGCAAGAGATTTTCCCAATGGTAGATGATGCCTTCTGCATATCTGAAAAAGATTTATGAAATTATTGGTGTGGATGACAGATTTTTAAAATTGTTAGCATAAATAAAATTATTTTACTTTTTGGTTAGCATAAATGTTTTTTAATATATATATATATATAAATATTTTTGCTTAGGACCATTACTTACCCCAGATTAATAAGATCAACCCTAATATATAAATCTCCAAGTCAATTGTAAAAGGTAAGAAAACTGAGAATTGACGGTAGGAGAAAAATAGAATAATTTAAAAATATGGAATATCAAACTTTATGTCAACAAAGAAGTAAAATAATTTCATCCATGTCAATACTTTTATAAATTATCAACTATCATTAGCAAACTCCCTTAAAACGTTAAATACTTTCTTAAAATCTTATAAATGCTCTTTTTATTTAGGGTGTGTTTAAGAAGTGATAAAAATTTTTGAAATAAAAAAAATAATTTGATATGATATGAGTAATGATGATGAGTAAAGAGAATAAAATAAAAATAGATAGATTAGATGTATGAGTAGTTGTGTAGAAATGATTAAAAAATAAAGTAATTATTATAAAAAAAAGTGAAAAAAATAAAATAGTTGTGGAAAGTGAAATTTTTACCTTGAAATGATTTTTGTATGTATCAATGCCTACTTTATAGTTTTTTTAGGGATTGATGAGTTAAATACTAGTAAGATTTAAAACTTTTTATCCTAAATCCATCCTCTCTTGAAATAGAAGATTCATTGTAACTAAAAATAGGAAAGGTATTTTTGGGATTTAAATAAGGTATTTAACGCTGCAAGGGATTTTGCCAATGGTAGATGATGCCTTTTGCATATCTGAAAAAGATTTATGAGATTATTGGTGTGGATGACAGATTTTTAAAATTGTTAGCATAAATAAAATTATTTTACTTTTTGGTTAGCATAAATGTTTTTTTACGAGGACTTAGCATAAATGTTAATGCCACTAAAAATATTATAATTTGCATAAGCTTATTTATAGAAGGGGAACATTTCATAAGCCAAAAATCACTTTTAAGAGATGCTTGTGGTATAACTAACAATTTTCTTAAAAGAATATACCATAAGTGTGCTCAAACCTGGCTTATATTTGCGGATGACTTTTATAAAAAAAAAAAAAAAAATTAAAGTAAGCACTCGAATTATACCTGAGAGCCGAGAATGAGAGCATCCTTGTGGAGATAAAGAGTGAAATGGCTGGTGAGGTTGAAGCTTCCCGTCAGCCATTTTCCAGGCGGAACGAAAAGCTGCCCTCCGCCGTCGGATGAAAGCTTGCTGAGATGATCGATTGCGGCTTGAAATGCTTGGGTGTTGAGCGTCATTCCATCGCCGACTCCGCCGAAGTCCGTCAACGACACGCTGTGAGCTCGGCAATTCGTCGATGGATACTCAAAAGAAGGGTCAGGTAATTTCCAGCCTGATCTGCTGCTGCATTCCGAAGGCCTCAAGCACAGAAATCCCACCATAATAAGCAGACAGATTGAGATCAGTGCCTCATGCTGCAGCATGCGAATCAGATTAAAATAGTTTACGTGAAGAAATTAAACAGAAATAATTGCATGACATGATTAAACATAAAACTGATTAACAAAATTAGAGTATGATTATATACATCATGCTGTTTTAGGTTAAAATATAACATTCATTTATTTTTACAATTAGTTATAATTTTTTAATTTTTCTTCATAAATATGTTTTTCTAAATATATCCAACCTATATATAAAGTTTTATCATTTAACAATACTTTTACATTTTTATTTTAAATTTTTTAAAAATCAAGCTTTTTAAGGGGTGAGAAACGACTTAAACGCTAGTGAACTTGAGATTTTTAAAAAACAAAAAATAAAAATGTAAAAGTATTATAAAATAATAAAACTTGATAAATAGATTAAGTACAATTAGAAAAATATATTTACAGAGAAAATTTAAAATAAATAAAGGAATGTTGTATTTTAACTTAAAATACGTCATGATATGTATAATCATACTCCAACAAAATTTCCAAAGAAAAATAATAAAATTAGCTTTCTTGTAGCTACACGTATAAATAAGCTCCAACTTTTCATATCAATTGATGTAAGATCATTTTATAATAAAAAAAAATGAAGCACCGGTTTATTACTGTTTGAAGAATACAGGAGATTTGAATGGGATGAGAATATAATAATGCATATTGAAAATGAATTTTTTTTAAAAAAATCTATGTTGGGATTTGTAGCACTTTCTTAAGTTGGCCTTATTTATATATTTTGTTTTTCATGAAAAATATCATTTCATGAAAAATTTTCATTCATTTTTACATAACTATCTATACAATTAATTTATTTATTTTAAATTTATTCTTTTTACTTTTGATCATTACCTTCATCATACAACATCATTTTCTTTCAATTTAAAAATTTATCATTCAAAATTTATCACTTCTCAAACACATCCTATACAAGCAAGGAAAAAAATTTATTTCCATATTATATACATACATATTGTAATACAACAACGAATTTTTTCCAAGTAATTAAAATGTAATTAGAGGATGATGGGGTGTTGCTGAAAGGCATCAGAAACGAAGTGGGCCATAAATTTCTTTGCCCGTGACTCAGATTCCTGTAGCATAAGCAAAACGCTGCTGGAGGAGAAGACAATTAGAATATAGAAAGAATTAATCATCAAGCTTCATTTTAGGAGTTCTTACATGGGGTGTAGTAGTGGGATTTCTAGGCCACGCCATACTTGAAATGTTGAAGCTCTTCGTTGATCGCCTAGACGAGACCAGGATGGATGGCTTTTTAAGGTTGAAGGAATAGAAGCAGAGAGGACCTTGAGATTCTCATATGCATTAATTGCCAAATTAATATTTTATATACACGTTAGATAACTTACGTACAAGGCAATAAAAATCTTACTATAATATACCTCAAATTAAGTGCATGCCAGTAGGGAAGATTGCTTGTGATTTGGCAAGCCAGGGAGTTGGTTGAATGCAAGCCAAAATTAGAATACTTGAAATAATTGCATGGCTAACGCTAAATCGAAAGCAGACCACCTCTTTTCGTAACAAAATCAAAACCTTTTCGTATATTTCTCTTTCTTATATTAGACTTTTAATTTGCAGAAAATTCGCAGTATTTGTTACCTGGTTGTTTTTTCATCGTAATTAATTAAGCAAAAAATTGAAGTTAATAGTTTCTAATTAAGAATGTTACTGTTCGAAGAGAATTATTAATTTAAATACTTATTTAAGTTTATATCAAATTAACGGATTTGATCATCAAGTATAAGGTATTCAAAATTTTCTTTATATTGTATATATACACTCAAGCTCATACCTTAGTCAATCATACGCAAGTTTTACTTATATGCAACCGCTCTTCTATATAATCATTTGTTATGTAATCTTTTTAATTTTTAATATCTTAATATTTGATGAAAAATTTATTCTATATTTATATTATTATGAAAACCCTTTCACTTGTATATTATTATTTTGCATGGCCCCATCTTAAAATGTGTAAAATTAATATAACAAAATAGTTTAATAATAAATATCAATTTTAAGTTGTATTATCAACTATATAAATTATTTAAAATATAATCACCACTGTGTAGATAAATAATTCTATAAAGAAGTATTGCATTTACATGCATGTGTATATATAGGATCTAAGTATTTTTCATAATTTACATATAAATATATATTTTTCAACAAATATGTCCTGTGCATATATTTGATTAATACTAGAGTACATTCATTTTGCTACAGATGAGGCCCACCTGATTATAAAATTAATATTTATCTCATTACTTGTATTTAGAATTATTTACTTTAATAGTATACTAAATTTCATCTAAACTAAACATGTGTAAGGTTTTTCTCTTAAAATGATATAACACCAATGTAATAAAATAGTTCGATATAAATATTGATCTTAAAGTTGTATTTTCAAAATTTAAATTATAAAAATATGATTTTTATAAATAAATAATTGTATAAAATATTATAATATTTTTATATGTGTGAGGCTTATTTTCAGTAAAATGTACCTTATATATATATATATATATATATATATATTTCTTGAGAACTTTTTCCAAATAAAAAATGTGTATCATCGTTAAATGTGGCTAATGCAATTGGCAAAGTTCATGACTACCTCTGAGTTTGGAGTACTAGTTTAAAGAACTTATTCTTCATTTATTGTGCAACATCTACGGTTGAAACTCCTTAAGCAAGATTAGAAAATATGTATAAACCTCTGTTTTCTAGGAAGGATAAACGCAAAACCCTCACTTTTAATTTTGGGTGGACAAATGCAAATATTATCACTGCATACAAAAAAGATCAAACGGATGGCGTCTCGCATGTAAGCCAACGCCGTGACCTCGAGGGCGCTTCCATAGTGGCAATAAAGATAATTATAAGAAGTAAAAAGAATAAAAATAAAATTTATAATATAATTTTATAAAAAATATAAAATAATAACATGAATGCTTTTATGAACCTTTCCTCTATGTAACCTCTTCTAGTTTTAATATTATAATATTTGATGAAAAATTGACTACATTTATTATATGTAATATCATCTATAATATTTTGGATACCTTTTTATTTTGCTAGTATCAATGTACATGAGTACTATCGACAACAACTGTATAAAATCAATATAATCAAATGATTTAATGTTAAATATTAATTTTAAAATTATATTTTTAACATTTAAACCGTCAAATATTATTTCTATATAGATAAAGTTTATCTAAAGTATTATTACATCCTAATATATATATGTAAATAGATTTAATTATTTTTCATAATTTATCCATAAATATATACATTTCAATTACTATAGCTATGCACATATTTGATTAGGACGAAACTTGTTTCCTATTAAAAAAGATAATATTAAATATAATAAATGGATTAGATTTTCCATTAAACATCAAAAAATTAAAATTTAATGAGGTTTCATGAAACCATTTCTATGTAACCTAATTATATAAAGGTATATAAAGGCAAATTTACAATTATAGGGTAATTGTAAAATAAAGCCATGATTTTGTTAGCTAGGGCTAAAAAGCCTTTTTATTTTTTCCTTTTTTTAATGAATTTGTTAACCTAGTGTATTTAATATATAAAACAACTTTATCATTTTTGGAAATATATATTTTATGGAGTTTTAAATATATATAGCATTTAAATATCATTTTAAATATTGGTGTTGCCACTGAAATTTTAATATTTTAAGAATGTCTTAATAACATTCATATGATTATTTAGGCGGAGGGGATGTTTGCATCCAGACGTACATTGTCTCATGGAAATTGCAGATATATCACTACTTTTCAAAACATTACAACGATACCTACAAAATTTCTATGAAATTTCTGGCGTATCCCATTCTGTAATTGACGTTCAGGCATACAGCCGTGTATTGATTTGAAGCTATTTTATTTTTTATATATTCCAGTTATACCCCAAACAGAGGGTAAAAAAAGTCAAAACCATTTCTACCTTAAGTTCATCCACACAGCGGTCGATGGAAAAGCATGTTTTCAACATACAGCAGACATTTTAAGGAGAACTGATCCCATGCGGCTTCGGACGGCCGTGGGACCTGTTCTTTTATTTATTTTTGATTTTTTTTATAAATATGTAGAGTTAGGTGTATTTAACCTATAAATCAAGTTTTATTATTTTTGAATGCTTTTAAGTTTTATTTTAATTTTTAAACACAGTGACATTTTTCGTAATTTCTAACTCAAAAAATTACGAAAATGCCAATGTATTTAAAAATAAAAAATACTTAAAAGCATCTAAAAATGGTAAAACTTAGTTTATAAGTTAAATATACCTAGCTCTACATGTTTATAAAAAAATCAAAAAAATATTTTTGAGAGGGTCCCATGGCTGGACGCATGGGGGTCTTATGCACCCGGACGCATGAGATCATCCCTCTTTAAGAATTAGATTTTAAATTTCAATCTTGACCCATCAACTTTGATAAAATTGTGAAATTGCATTGATAAAATTCCAAATTGCATTCTAAACACGTAATGAAAAAATTTCTCTTTTGTATAAAAACATAATCCCAAGGAGGATAAGATATATAATAAACAGAAATGCTTCTATCAAACTCTTTTTATATGTAACCTCTTTCTATTTTGACAGTTGATCGAAAATCTACTCAATCTATTGTACTTAGCATTATCTTCAAAATCCTTTCATTGGTCTATTATCACTACGCATGGGCTCCATCTATAAATGAGTAAAACGACCATAATAAAATGATGTAATATTAAATATTAATTTTAAAATTATATTTTTGACATCTAAACTTTTTAAAATATGATTTCTACATAGATAAATAAATTTTAATACATGTGTGAATGGATCTAGACACTTTTCCCAATTTATACATAAAAATATGTATTTTTGAGCAAATGTGGCCGATGCGTATATTTGCTTTGGATGAAACTTGATCTCTTAAATAAATAAATTATGTTAAATACAATAAATGGATTGAATTTTTCATTCAACATAAAAAAATTAAAATTAGAGGGGATTACATCATATTTGCTCGATAATAAATGCGAATAAGGAAAGAATGCAAAATGGAAGCAACGAATCACAAAAATGAGCGATTACAATCAAAGTTAAAACATAGCCGCTTGAATATGAACTGAAAACTACAAAATTGTAAACTATAAAAAACAATGAATTTCATCAATTCGATTAAAGAAAAGCGGAAAAAAAATTTATTACCTTAAACAAACAGAGACAAAGAAAGATGGTGTTAGGATTACTTCATTGGGTGATGAATCGATCCGGAGGCAGCGATAGTCCAATCCGCGATCTTTCTAAGGCGATGACAGGAAATGCTCCCAATGGATTGGAACCGATGCTTCGAGAATCCAAAATTCAAGTGGCGAAAGATTTACGCTACATCAGATGCAATTTCCTCACTGTACATACTGTTGGGTGCCTTGTTCAGACGGATGCTATTATCATGTTCAAATTATGGGTTTCATTGTCCCTCAAATGATATAAATTAGTGCGGTAAAAGAAAGGAATAATAGGACAGGATGAAAATAAATAAACGATAGGATAGGATAAAACAAAATTAAGAATATATTTATTCCATTATCTAGTTTCATCTTAATCCAAAGTACATATACTGACAAGATTAAACAGTACTGTAATTGTATAGAAAATGTAAAGAAATGATTAAAAATAAAATAATTATGAAGAATGAAAAATTTTAAATTGAAAAAATTTTAATTTGAAAAGTTTCATGTATACCCGAAAACATATCTGAAATAAAAATCTTTAATTAGAAAAATACATAACTGGGTTGATCAAGCAGGCAGAAAAATCTAAATCGAAGGGTGGGTTAACAATTTTGTGAAAAAATTTTGAAAAAATAAATAAAACAAAATAGGTGTATGCGCTCGGGAGCATACGATGAATGTCCCACAATATATAGTTATTGTTGCAATTTTTCGAAAAGTGGTGGCATCGTTTGCAATTTTCATGAAATTACGTAGGCACGATGCAAAAACCCTTATTTATAGCATGTCATGCCCATACTTAGGGAGGTGACAGCAAAAAAGAAAAAGAATTTTTTTTACCATTCTTTTACACCTTTTAATATGATTTGATATTTAATAACACTATTTCTTATATTATGGATAATGATATTATACGTACGAAACTAAGTAACAGTCTTCGATAGTTCATTTTTTAGATATTTTTTGTTTTTTTTTCATGGGCTCAAAAGTATTTATTTCATATAGTAAAATTTACCAATTTAAATTATATATATATTTTATAATTGTTTAAACATTAAAAATCTTACCATGTTTCATGTGTCGGAGAATGTCAGATAGGTGAAAAAAATTGTAAAAAAATACACACAAAAATTCAAAAATGATAAATTTCACATATGAATTAAATACTCTTGACTTACTTTAAAATAAAAATAATATGAAAAATATTACAAAATATGAAATAATATCATTATCCTACTTTTCACATCCATCTCCTATGACATACGTTACTTTTCAAAATAATACAAATATTAATATATCATTTCTAAGCCTAGCGCCAGCACAGTTGGTTGCTGTTGGTGTCTTTTTTTGGCTGTGTGCCAGAAGTCTAGTTTTGATCTAAGGTGAGGGGGGTTTCATCCTTCATTTTTAGTCGTAGTAATTCTTACAGATTCATTTTCTTGGTTTATATTTGTTGAGTAAAAATTGACAACATTCTGTACCTGGATAATTCAGCTGTAAAATAGAATATATAAGACATGATTTGGTGCTGATAGATTGCACTGTAATTATAATTGAGTCTGCCTTAAAATGGGCCACCCATGCAGATTATAATGTAGTAATATATTATACAATTATTTATTTATGTAAAAAATATATTTTAAATGATTTAGAGGTTGAAAATTCCACTTTAAACTTAATATTTATATTAAAATATTTTATTATGTTGATTTTATATTATTTTAAGATGAGGTCCATGCACACGTTTGATTTGAATGAAAATTAATATGTTAATTAAGTGAATAATTTGAAATACAATAGATGTGGTAGATTTTCTAGTAATGATCAAATAGCTTATCAGCACATAGACTACTCCAACTTGATCATGAATAAGAAATATATTAATCCCATGATATTTAAAATTATTCATTTTATTAGCATACTAATTTTCATCTAAATCAAATACATGCATGACCTCTATCTTAAAATAGTTCAAAATTAACTTAGAGATTAAGTTTAAAATGACGTTTTCAATATCTAAATTGTCTAAACTATATTTTTTATATAGATAAATAATTGTATTATATATTATTCTATTCTAATATGTATGAGGCTATTTTTACGGCGGACTACCATCTGCATGGTAACATCTCTCTTTTTGTAACATACCACTACCAGCCCATGGTCCGGCCCAGGTCCGGGCCCAGGACCAGCCCACTACTTCGCAATCTGCGTCCGTTGAGTCGGCAGCCGCGAGACGCTGATTAGATGGATTTAAAGGAAGGAATGGAGGCGGAGTAGAGGTTTTGCTTTTCGCAGTTGCAGCAGTTTGCGAGGGGAAAGAAGGGAAGAAGGCGATGGACCGAGAATGGGGATCAAAGCCCGGAAGCGGAGGCGCTGCGTCTGCTCAGAATGAAGCCATTGACAGGAGAGAGCGTCTTCGGAGGCTCGCTCTCGAGACAATCGACCTCGCGAAAGATCCCTATTTCATGCGCAATCATCTCGGCAGGTTTTCCATTCCATCCATTCTTCTTCTTAAACATGTCCATCATCATGATGATGGTCATCTTCATCTTTATTTTCGTTTTCATCTTCATCGTTTTTGATTGAATGCAGCTACGAGTGCAAGCTTTGCTTGACGCTGCACAACAACGAGGGCAACTATTTGGCTCACACTCAGGGCAAGCGCCATCAGACCAACTTGGCCAAGCGTGCTGCTCGCGAGGCCAAAGAAGCCCCCGCTCAGCCCCAGCCCCACAAGCGCAAGGTTTCCGTCCGCAAGACTGGTACTTTCTCTGTCTACAAAAACAACCACTAATATGCGTCTCCCATTTCGATTCTTGGTTGTTTAGCCCCCCATAGGTGGTCTTTCATGGATATGGACTGAATTTCCGTTCTTTCACAATTTACTTGCCTTTGGACTCCGGCTTGACTGCATGAGAATTAGTTTGCTGTAACCTTGGGGATACTAGATTCTTAGGAGTTAGGATGCAGCTGTTCTGAGTAGTTACTTAGCTGCGCCCACCTGTCAGCACTCAGGATAACCCCGGTTGGAATGGATTTGGCAATTCCTCGTATATGTCCTTTTGGGGATTGCTTGAAGCAAAACTAGGTTGAAATTTGGAAGAGGCAGGATTTTGTAATCAGTCAAATATGTTTGTTGGTTGTGTTAATTGGGAGATTAAGGTCTCTATTTCTTAATATTTATTTTACAATTGGTTAGTGGTATTACTGTCTTTACTTTCTGCTTGCAGTCAAGATTGGCAGACCTGGATACAGAGTGACAAAACAATTTGATGCAGAAACTAAGCAGCGCTCCCTTCTCTTCCAGGTGTTTGTCCATACTTTTTAGGTTACTTGACTTCTATAATTAGATGTCTTTATGCTGGATGTTGTTTTATTTGGGACTGCATCTCTTATTTTCCGTGTAGCTGATTTTTTAGTTTATATGGGCCATTTCTTGGTTTTCTGTTGCTTTTGAATGTTAAGTACAATCTCCTATATTTGAACCTCTGACCAAAGATTATTCACTTTCTATGCATTGATTGAGGCCTCGGGTAACAACTTAGGTTGGTTTTAACTCAAACCCTACCAATCCCATCCGATTGATTTTGTTAGGTTTAGGGATGGGTTGAAAAAATTGGGTTGAACTCCATCTTTCTTTATCCACTCAGTTGGGTTAGGCCATTAGGGTTGATGGTGAAGCAACCCAACCAACTTGATCTACCTATTTTTCCTACCCTTAAACGTATCTTTGTAACCTTTAATGGTTATTTTTCAGAATCCCTTTTGTTTTTACAAAGGGCTGTTAAGGCCTAATTTCTTTCTACATAGCGTCTTCTCATTTGTGAACATCCTTAAACTCTATTGTCACTCTGTTCTATTGGGAGCATGGCTTTGTTGAAACTTAATACTTTTGCTTCAAGATTATAATTCTACGCTCTTGTTTGGGCATACATGAATCAATTTCTTAAAATTTCATTGCATATTTTTATGATATACTCATTAAATTAGTTATTTTCAATCCTTCTTTAGAAATTGCGGTACGACTATTCTTTCTAGAATTTCTGAAAGTTTCTTCTTTCAAAACAAGTGTGTTTCTTTTCTGAAGTGAAGATTTTGTGAAATCCTTGTAGTAATTTGTTGTTCTGAAGTTCATTATTTAATTGTGATTTCAATTTCCTATTGGTATATTTTGCATCTTGGACATCTTTTATTCTACCTTATTTCAAAAAGATCATGGTTATTTTTGGTGAACTTGCATATAAGTTGGAGAGGCATGATCCTGTTAGCCTGGGCTAAAAACCCCATTTTTTTTTGTAGAACTGTTAATCTATAATATGCAAACCAAGTTTTATCATTTTTGGAGATGTGAATATATTTTTTTGGGTTTTTAAACACAGAAATAAAAAAAATTGGGTTCTTATCCTAGTCTAAAAACTGATCCCTCTAAATTGGAAACCTTGATAAAATCCCTAGAAGAAGCATCAAAACGAGAGATGAAAGATTCAATATTTGCAGTCCTTGGAGAATTAAGTGATGCTTTGGATGCCTGAATTAAAGCACACATTGATCCATTCAAACTTGTCTTGAAACTCCCTTGTTTAATGTAAATAAGTGAATGGCCATAATTAATTAATACATTGTGCCATTGAGAAAATGCCCTATTGATAACTTATAGTGTGTTTCTTGAGGGCCTAACAAAAGGTAAGATGTGTCAAAAGCCAAGAAGAAATGTCCAAAAACCAAGGACAGTTGGGACTTGGGAGATTTGATATTCAAAATCCTTGGAAATTAAGAGACGAATTGGATGCCTGAAATAAAACGCATGCTCATCCAATAAGATACAAATTTGGGAAGAAAGAGCCTTGTTTGACATGAATAAATAAGTAGATCAAATGAGTCAAGAAATTGTGTCATTTGGAAGGCGTCCTATTGGTAACTCAAAGGATGACTCTCAAAGGCCTAACACAAGGACAGGTTAAATGATGAGCAATCTTGATGTCTCATTGCTTCCAGTTCCCAAAACTTTAAGCATTTTCCTAACTCTTTTTTCACTAAGGATTATTCTGGATGCAAAAATCTTGGCAAAGAGATTCGTGTTGAGAACTGGAGATTTCCCCCAGTAAAACAAACCAATCTTGTTATAGGTGAAGGTATAATTCTTAAAGATGACTTTGAGGATAGACCTAGATCACAACATGGTAGGTTTTTTGCACATAATCATTGTGATTATAATTTGAATGACCGAAAAGAATTTTCTTGAGGATAATGATGTCACAAAGAAAGTTAAGGTTGATCTTCCTAGCTTTAAAGATCAATATTATTCTAGCATTATATGGACTGGATGGATGAATTAGAATGATACCATGATTGGTATAATATGTTGGATGCACAACACATTAGAGTTGCTAGTAGGAAGTTGGTAGGATCTACCCAAGATTACTAGTTAGGAGTTGAGCGCTGCGTCATGATTTATTTGGTAGAGATACCTTGCTACATAGGATGGATGGTATCTAATAAGCTGATGGTTTTAAATACCTGAGATATTGATTTTATGACTCTGTGTTTTTGTGCAGCTGTACTTTTCTTCATTACTCAATCCTGATTTTTCATTCTAATGGTCCTGCGAAACTGATGCACATCAATCGAATATTTTACATCTCATTCATCTCTTGAGGAACTTGTCCTTGGAGGTTATAGCTGTTCAATATTTATATCTGCTTCTGCATTTTGGTTTTGTTTCTATTAGATAATGATAGTAATCTTCTCCGGAAGAAGATTTCCTGCCTAAAATGTTGATCTTAATTATTGCAGATTGAATATCCAGAAATTGAAGATAATAGTAAGCCGCGACATCGGTTTATGTCATCCTTTGAGCAGGTAACGTATTACATGAATTTTGATGAGAAAGTTTTGTTCTACACATGGATGTGCTATGGGCTGAAACTAGTTGAGTTTGCTTGATCCTGCCTGTTGCATTTATCCAAACCTGCTATATTGGTTTTGGGTTGAGTGGTAGCTAAATGGAACTTTGACAGTGTAGTAGCACCGTACTGGCAAGTGCTACCATTGTCAACTTGGCATAGAGCCTGATGACCCTAAAGAGTGTAAATAAGCAAAACAGACTGGCTGAAAAGTTTACAAGAGTTGAAATACTCTGCCAAACTTTTCTAGTTATAAATATAGATAAATATAGAAGAACAAAAATGGTTAGTTGATTTGCAAAAGGGGTTGCTTGTCTAAACATGATAGATTCTTATCATGATTATGTGAGTTACCTCTTGAGTTGTCTAAAGAGAGACCTTTATAGAATTGCAAAGCAGAACGAGTGAGAAGTGATTAGAAGTGGGCTCTGCATTTATGATTATCATAACATTTCTCATGACTGACTGAAAAAAGAAGCCCCAATCAGAGTGTCCCTATCTATCCAAATACCCAACTCATAATTTGTTTTGTAGAATCACAGAAGTTGCATGCAAAACTGTGGCTGGTTAGAATTTAGAATAATACAGTGACTATGATGCAAATAGAGAATAAACAATCCTCAGCATCAAGTGTAACTTATTTTTTTATTTTTATATTTTTTCTATAAATCAACTGCAGCTTGGCTTCCTTAGAAATTGCTGTGCAGAGGATGCCCATTGGCCTTCCTGTGAGAGAGGGCCCCAGTTATTTAGCACGTAGTTGGCATGTTCTTGGCTGTTTCTGGAGCATGATTGAATTTTGGCTTTTTCTGCAAGTATTGTGGTTGATCTTGGTTAAGCATTTCCCAGTTTGAAGGTTCCGCTATTTTTGACCCAAATGCGGTGGGGTGTCTACAGATGGCAATAGATGGTTCATATGCACTTAGATGTTACTGAGAAATTGTTTTGTGACCCATGATTAAGTTAAATTAATTTGCTTCACATATGTTGCGTGAGTTGTTGCCCTGGAAATTTCTTCATATTTACTATGAGGTTGGTGAAGATTTTAGTTATTAAAATTCTGCTTTATAACAAGATGGTATCCACCCGAGAGGTTAGAACTCATCAAAACAGTATGATATTAGGGTTATCAAAGGAATTGTCACTCCACCACAGTTCCAGTGGTCTAGTTGACCTAAATTGAGTAATGTATGCTACATGTATAATTTCGGGGTGCCTGCCCACAGTGTCAGACTGTACTTTTTGTGAAACTGAACTTCTAAATGGGAAGGTCCTTTTCCTTGATATTAATGAATGTCTTCTATCTGTTGATAATTTCTAATTCCATTGTGAGTGCTTAATAACTATTGTTGAATGCTAATGCAAGTCATGCTATCCCCACCTTAACTAGCCTGTCTGTTTCTGTGGTAACCTATTCTTGGTTGATCCCGGCCTTATTTAGCGACACAGGATAAAACAGTTGCACTAACACCATAAACCACCACTGTTTTGTTTGCAGAGGATAGAATCTTGGGATAAAAGATACCAGTATCTTCTGTTTGCAGCCGAGCCATATGAGATCATCTCGTTCAAGGTATACTTATTACCCAATGCATTATGTTCACTGCGAGCAAAAACTTAGCTATTGACAATCTCTGTATTTCCCTCCCATTTGCAGGTTCCTAGCACAGAAATCGATAAATCTACCCCTAAGTTCTTTTCCCACTGGGATCCAGATTCTAAAATGTTCACGGTCTGTCTAATAAGCTCTTCTTCTTCTTCTTCTTCTTTCTTTTTTTTTTTTTTTTTTTGATCTTATCCTATTCTATGATTTTTAAGAAGTCTCATACATTGATTTAACATAATGTTGAATGCTATGGTCTGGCTTCTATCCGTAATGAAGCTTCATAGTTTCCATAAATAATTTATTCTGTGGGGGCTTCTCATGAGGTAGTAGGGCTTAAAACCCTTCTCATGTGATGCATCAGCACAGGGGCCTAGCAGTCCAATATTTGTCTTAGCAGGTCCAAATGCAATAGAAGTACTCATACATGTGGTTGCCATGCAGTTGCAATTGTATTTCAAGACCAAACCACCAGAAGGCAGTAATCCGCCACAACCTGCTTCAGCTCCTAATGGGACATCAGCTCCTGGCGTGCCTCCTAGGCCAATGCCTCCCCCACCTCAGGCACCACCACCACCACCTCCACCACCACAAGGTCCACCGCCTAGTGCTCCTGTTGGGAGCACTTTAAGAGCTCCACCTCCAATGCCTGGTTCTGCCCTTCAGGGTGGTCCACCGCCACCTTCCCAATCAATGGCGAATGGCCCTCCACGTTCAATGCCTCCAGGAAATCTTCCACCACCTCCACCAATTGGGAGTGGTGCTATGGCAAACTTTACAGTGACTTCTCGTCCACCATCAATGATGATGCCACCTCAAGGTTACCCAGGGCAGCAAATTCAGGGACAAGGAATGCGTCCTGCCCCACCGCCTCCTAACATTCCTCAACAGCTTCCAAGGCCACAATCCTCATAGGTAAGAATTTGAATCAGTTACAGCACTTAAATCAGGTACAGCATGAGGCAGCAACCATAAGAGCTTGTGAGAGATCCTTAAGGATAGAATGATTTTTTTCATTACTGCAAGTTAGTGTTTACTTTATTACTGGATTTTATTTCAGTGGTAATGTCTAATCTCTGTCCTTTAGTAGGATGCAACTAAAGAAATTGTAATCTGTTTTGTCAAAGAAACTCAATTAATGGATCTTTTATTTCATAGTCTGCAGTCTTTTGGTGCAAAGTTCTATCCATTTTATTTTCTCCATGTTTAGAGCGACGTATGGAAATGCAGCATGTGTGGTACCAGAAAAGTCACGTGGTAGGTTTTTTGTTCCATCTTTAAACTGAAGACCGTGATTCAGTTTTAGGTTCGCTGTACTATTCTTAGTTTGACAATGTGCATGGGTATCGACAATATTGCATGATTAACAAAGTTTATCTTTTTACATAGCTGTGTCGTAAGTTGGTTTGTATGTGGTAGAAATTGAGTTGACTGAAGCAAGGAGGGCAAACAGGAATCTCAAAAAAAGGGACAAAGAATCCCTTTTCTTATTTTTGTAAACTGGTTTGGATTAATGCAATTCTTTTTTTTTTTTTTTTTTTGAGTTACGGATTAATGCAATTCTTAACTGGCTCAATAAACCTCTTTCTTACTCATTCTTATATTTTCAATCATCACCTCCTGTATTTTTATCTAAAAAGCTTATCCATTTTATTTTTTTAAGTCTCCAATAATCACTCCATACCTTGTTGCATCATTTCTTTTGTTTTCTACCTTGATACCTGAGCACACCTCAAGTCTTGACTCTGTCTGATTCTTTTGAACATTGGATTGTTAATATTAGGCTTGTGGTCAACAAATTCTTAATAAGGTTTGATTGAGTTGAGGCTAGGGGATGTCTCTTGATTGTAAACATAATCAGAAAATTATAATTTACATACATGTAGAGTGTTGACTTGACCTACAAATGGTTTTATGACGATGGCATTGGATCATTCTTAGTAATCCCTATGTCTTGAGTTTGTCACAGGAAGGTGTTTAGGGTGAGAGAGTAGTCGAATAGAGGAGATGCGAGTGTTATTAATGCTCATTTTTTTAACTGTTTGGGTTACTGTTTTCATAGGGCAATCAAGAGTCCTTGTGGAATTGGTATGCATCATACAAGATAATGGGATGCCTGATCGAAGTAAACTTGGAAGCTGGTGCATTGTGCAGTCTTATTTAAACAGGGATTCAACATCCTGTAGTAATTGGCACAATGATATTGCCTATAACACATTCGCTGAATTATGCGTTTTTTGTGTTTTGTGTTGCACATGGACTCCTGATCGGCACTGGCTCATTCTTGGATTGCAGATCTTATTATATTTTGCATTTTGACTAGTGGTGGAGTTATTTTATATCCAACATATACCCTCTCTTACCAAGTTTTATCTTAGATTTATCATAAGCTTTAGCATCCCCAATTTCATTTAATAGAATTATCCTAGGGATATAACACATTGATCATGCAAGTCTTTGACTGCTGCTTCAACCCTTGGTTGTCTCACTTAGGGGTGGGAATCCGGGCGGACTACACCAGGTTGAGATTTGCCCAACCTTGACCCTACTTTTTAAAAATTGAGTTTGACCCTCTTTTTATACCGGGTCAGGATAAGGTCGGTTTAATCCTTACTTTTTTAAAATAAGTTCCGAGACAAACTTTAGGTTGGTATCGGACCAGTTTCCGGATAGCGGGTCGGGTCAAAAATATTGGTTAAATAAGATAGTTTTCGGAATTTATATACCTATCAAACATAAGTATACATCTATACTAAATTTAAATACTATATGCTTCAATATTTTACTAATTATTAAAAAACACATAATTAAGAAAATAAAACATTTGAAAATATAATATAAATTTATTTAAATAAATTAATATACAATTACACATAAGGGTTATATATGTATAAATTCTTTTTATTGATTCTTATATTGCTTTTTGAATAAATTGATTCTTCTATTGTTGATAGAGTTGATCATAAAAAAGTGAGAATTTTGAAAGAAAATAATAATAATAATATTTAAATATAGGCTTATAATTTTTAATAAATTTATGTATGCGGGGCGGGTTGGACTCTTTGGGTCGGGACATGGTCGACCCATCCCGACCCTATTTTTGAATTTGGATCAAAATTTCTGACCCATCCCTATACCGGGTAAAAAATATATTGGTTTTTGGCCGGGTCAAAGCCGGGTCACGGGCCGACCTGCCCCAATTTCCATCCCTAGTCTCACTGCTGTCTTGAGAGACATGCTGAAAGTCTGTTAGGAGAACTTCACATCACACTTGATCTTTGTAAAAACATTTGCTTCGGTGTGAACGCACCTGATGTGTCAGCTAATCATGCTCACTTCCAAATATGCTGCCTTTTCACCTTCTTAGGTCACTTCTAATGTCCAAATGTTAGCACGTTAATACTCAGGGGACGTGTGACTTCTCATTCAAAAAGCTTCCTTGTGTGGGGAGAAGTTCAGTTTGCTTTTCTTTTTCCTCTTTTTCTCCTAATAGGGCCATTGCTGTCATTGTCAATGCTCTAGCTTTTGAAATCTTGGCCCAACACATGATTAGCTAACATGTCATGCCAACTTGGCATGTTGGATATTGATCAATTGCTTTAGTCAAAATGTGTCATCTGAGACGCTGAAGATTTATTCATCATGAAATTCACAGAACGCAGTACTCTTGGTGTTGCAACGTTGGTCACCATGAGATGTGGTCCTTTGTTTGTGTAACACTGCATTATGCATTAGTGTCTGAGTTGGTTCTATAAGTGTCTCATTATACCAATTCAGTTAAGACTGATTGTGTACCAAGAACAAACACCAACCCAAGCAACGGTAAAAGAGGGATAAATCAGGAAGGTTAAATGTGTCTAATCTCATTTGCTTTATTCAAATTTTCTCTCAATTTTATCTCCTTTCAATAATTGACATGATTGTTGGAGTGCACGTGTAGGGGCCACTACGAATGCTCTTTGATTTTGGTCTTCTTGCTTGAAATCTCAAAAACTTGGTGATCTCAGTGCAGGATCTAACTGTTTGTTTTCAATCATTGGATTTGTTATATGAAATGGAGACTTAGGATCAAATTGTTGTCGTGTAGTCAGGACACAGGTATGCAGATTGAAATTCATGTAAGAATATGTAGATGGTGGCTATGGGATTTTGGATGTAGCAAATGCTTGTGAATGATAGTTTGGTAAGCGATATCAAACTGTGGGTGTGTTTGGCATTTCATGGAGCTCGTCAATTTAAAACTTTTTACTTTCCACAATTATCCTATTTTCTAAACATTTTTTCACATTTTCCTATATAATTACTCTATTTTTTTAATCATTTCTCTACACAACTACCCATATGACTATTTTTCTATTTTAATTTTATTTTCTTTGCTTTTCATCATTACTCTTATCATTTCATGTGACTTCTCTTATTTCAAAAACTTTTAACACAACTTTTTATTCAGAATTTTTATCAAATACCAAACACATCCTGCACGTTTTCTCAATGATTTTGTAGTTGGAGTGGTGTAGCCGTTTTGGCTCTTATTAAGTAGATTCCGATTTGTGTGTATTCTAATTGAGTAAATGCAGATTTCATCTCAAGCCTTTGTTTTGTATTGAGAAATGGAAAATTTCGAAAATCATCTTCAGCAGTAATTTGTGTCGAAATGAAGGGTGCTTTCTTCATTTCTGGCAATATCCGGGCCAAACATTGCAGATCCAACTAAATCTGGTTATTCTAGGCATCGGAGATGGTGTTGCTAATGTCAAACGATTGTTGCATGATCCATGACCTATCACCTGTCATTTTCCTCAAACCTGGCACGATAGGCTTCTTCAATTGACGTCCTGCTCTGGCTTCACGTCTTACAGAACATCGTTGTAAGGTTCGAAAGCGCCGACCACAGATTAAGTTTTTATTTTCTGGGTTTTTCGAATAAAGCCCCCGTAATTTTTTCATTTGAAACTAAATCCATGTGGTTTTTTTTTTTGTAATGTCTGATTTCTGAGATTTGCGCTGTAGCCTAGCCCCAGAGAAATTGCAGTGTAGCGTTAGAGTTGCTGGAATTATAGGGTTTGCGTAGTTGCTAAACTGTCCTCAGCACTTCAGTTGAAACCCTTGATTGGAAATGCACTAATATTTTTATTGAGTATTTCAAATATAATGCACTAATATTTGTATTCCATATTTCAAATGTGAAGATTTATACATTCAATATCCTTAACCTTGTCACTTTAATTATGGATGAACTTACTAACATTTACAAGAAGCACCTTGGTGCATATTATTTGCAAATGATATAGTTTTAATGCATGAATTTTTTTTTTTCAAATATACCAACTACATTTGGTTTAAATTCCAAATATTTTTATAATATTTCAAAAATTTTAAATATACCGACTACATTTATATTTAATATCTAAAATGCCCATTCAAAAATTTTAAATATACCGACTACATTTATATTTAATCTCTAAGACGCCCATTTTATGTGTCAGTGCTTGCTAATATGCCTTTCAAATTTAAGATATGATTGAAAAAATTAAATGCCATAACTTATTAATGTTCTAATTGCACGAGTTTTAAAATTGGGAAGTTCTAATTTTATTTTTTTCTATTTATTATTTTATAATAATAGTATAATGAGCATTTACAAAGATTTAACCAACTGTTTTTGATGGAATAAACATTTGTAGGATTAAATGCAATTGTTGTATATTTGAGATTTTGAAAACGTTGCTAGTATATTTGGGATTAGGGCTGAATGTAGTATGCGTATGTGGAAAAAACCTTAGATGAAGCTAGAGGAGTAAACTTGAAATTGAATAAGTGGAAAAATGCTTTGGAATCCAATAGTTTTAGGGTTAGTAATACAAAAACTGAATACATGAAATGCAACTTTTTTCTTATGCCTTGCTTTACCAATTCCATGGAAATTTCCTTGTATGTATGCCAGCTTTGCTATATTAATAAGAATGTATATATATTGCTCTGTTTTGCAGAACTATTCTCCAGAGCTATTGAGGATTTTTTGTGGTATTTGCCCCTATTTCTTAATTTTCTTAGTACATAACAAACAATGGAAGGTTCTTGGAAGGACGTTGGTGTGGATTTTCGGAAAGTGATGACAACATTATTGGGCATGGGAAGGCAGCCTCCTCGTGGTTTGTTTTAGGGCCTGTTTATCCCATCGTATATCCGTGAAAAAGGTTTCTTCCATTTCGCAGCTGGAAGATACTGATGGGTAGCTTTCTCCAAATGAAGGAAATTAGCCTATTTCGTTGGGGGGAAGTTTTTTAGGATAGAAACCATGTCTTTTCTTTTCTTTTCTTTTTTTCCCTTTCTTCTTCAAGGGTATAGAAACTATGTCTTTAAGAGTGTGTTTGGTTGAGGGTAAAACTTTTGATGAAAAGTTTCTGAGATAGAAGTTGTCACATTGATAGAAAATGATGTGATATAATAGGAGTAATGATGAGAAGTAAAGATAATAAAGTTAAAATAGATAGGTTAGTTGTATAGATAGTTAAAATAGATAGGACATTTTAGAATCCTTGGCCAGATAAGCTCTTAGACTCTCAATCAAGGAAGGTGACAGTCATTTCCGGTTTCAAGTGCTCCAATCCAAGATGCTAAGTTCTCGATGAGTGTCAATACACCACTACGATGCAATAGATCTTTTACGTATTTCGTGATTGCGTATCTTTCTCAATCTCTACGGGTAAGTTGAATTGGGTTCAACCGAACTAACTTGGCAAAAAATACCACGGGTTGGGTCAAGATAATACTGGACGAGGTTGGCTCAACCTATATGGAGTGTTGTCGGCTCGAAGATAACGTTAAACCCCACTCAGATTTCTATAGTATTGGTGTGGGTTGATGTCTGGTATACAAGGCTTTAAAAGGGTAATGATACAATACTTACAGCAAATATGGAAGCTTTACACTTATGCTCGGTTTTTAAGTCTATATCATTTATTGTGTTTAAAACATTTGTTTTGTCATGCTACCCAAAATTTTTTTCATTGAAACTGTGTGAAAAATAGCAATTTTTTTATTGTTTCAACTGGGAACGTGCCTTTACAAGATTTGTATTTATTTATTTACAACTCAATCAATCATCTCAGCTAATTTTTTTAAATTTGGTTTAATAGATGATGCTCGTACTTGAATTTGCAAGAAACACTGCTCCCAACCAACGAGAGACGAAATACCCCCCAGGCCACTGGCATCCAGGCCAAGACTATACACCAATTGGGCTATGCACTTGAGCACAGAAATAGTATCTTTTCAGAGTTATTAACTATTAAGAATTTTGAATAATGTATTATAAATATAGTATACAAAAATTTGTAATACATGTATTTTTGAATTATAAATAAATAGGCATGGATAAACATGATAAAGGATTTAGCTTTCAAAAATATTTTAACATTAAAAACCATTGGTAAGTATAAATTTCCTACCTACGGTAAAGAAATGGAATCATTACCCATTTAAAAATTTCGAGCGGTTTTCATAAAAAAAACAAAAGAAGTCCAGCAGTGTTATCATAACCGAACCGATAATCTAAAGCCAACTTGAACTCTGAACCCATTCAAGGCTATTTTTAAAAGATGGAATGTTTTTTTTTTATTATTATTTTTTTTATTTTTATATTTTTGGATGGAAAATCCTCCTTTCCGATTGGACTGCTACCGGGTCAATTCTCTTTCAAAAGGAGAAAAAAAAAAAACGAAATTATAAACGGAAATTTCTACAAAACTTACCTACTGCAAAGTGCTTTACAATATTTGATAATCTTGTTTAATGACATTGCTTAAATTACAGAATTTTCGTCCAGGCTCAAAATAGAAATATTACAAAATTTTCCACCTTATCAAAATTAAGGCAACCTTATCTATTATCTATTGGGGAACCATTGTATGCACCCGGGTGCACTTAGGCTTAGTACCAGGTGCATTAACTCATTTTTAAAAAAAAATTCAAATTTTTTTTTTTACGTATTTAACATGTGTATCATTTTTTAAAATTTTTGAAGATTTGTAGTTTTTTTTTTGGATTTTTAAAAATAAGCAGAAATTTCGAAAATGGTAAAAAATTGATACACGTGTTAAATATACTTAGATTAATAATTCTGAGAAAAAGTTTCAAAAAATTAAAAAATAAGCATTTGCACCGAAGTTCACCAAAGCTAAATGCATTCAGGTGCATACGATCGAGACCCTTGTTTATTTAACTAAAAATCAAAATGAGTAGAGCTCACAGCAACTTTAGGAAAACCAGAAGAAACATTCTGTGGGCTTCACTTCAAATTTACACTTGAATGTGAATGCAGATTTGTCAAATAATCACTGTATAATCCAGACGTAACTTTCATTCAAGATTGGACTCAAAAGTCATCAATGTCTCCATTTTCAATTGAAGATAAGACGGTAAGCCCAAGCCAATCTGGTTGGTTGTTTTATGGGCCTTGGCAGTCAAACATTTTACGTCCTTCTTTGACGGCATGGAAGTGATTTTATAGAATTTTTCATTTTAATTGATTTGACATATATTTCCCATAAATCTCCTTTTTTTTTTTAACCATTACTTATGCTTTGAATTCCTATGTTCTACTTATTTTAACCATATTCGAATTATCGCTGACTTCACCACTAATGTTGAGGACATCAAATAAATATTTTTATTTTTTACATTTTCCATTTACTTCTATTGATAAAAACAAAAATCTCAGCTATGGACCAGAATGAAATGAGCTAGATACATCTTCGGCTAGATTGCTAGGCCCACAATTTTGTTTCGACAATTTGGTAATTGTTTGCTTGAATTGGGTAATGTGATGCCCATATATGCCACATTTATGAGAGGCAAAGTAATAGTAACAAAATTAGGTATGATAAAATAGATACTCTTCGATATAATAATAGTAATACGATTTTTTATAATGAAAACGAAAATTTTCTTTACTACAAAAGTAACAGTGATAGATACGCAAATGTGTGGATTGCCGATCCTGAAAAATTATGGAAATAAATGGAAGAAATGGGAAAAAAAAAAAGAGTGAGAAATACACAGGGTAAAGCCTCTATAAAAGCAAACACTAATATAGCTGCCATTGGAAGAATTAGAGTTTAATTGAATTTTGCAAAAATAATCTTTTAAGTTTACTTAATTATAATTTTGTCCTCGTAGTCTGGATATTTGTAAAAATAATCCTAAAAGTTTTTGAGTTGGGTTAAAATAATCTTGCTTCAAACAGTGCCGGAAAACAACCATTTATAATTCAACTAGGCGAAAGTGCCTCTACATACTTTAGAGGACTAATTCGACAAATTTATAAAGTTAAAGGCCTAATTCTGCAAACAATAACAATAATATGGTTAATAAGGGGGTTACATATATTTTAAATTTAATTTATATTATTATTTTTAAGAATTAACTCCCTACTGTATATATGTGGGGGCATGTTTGTTTTAGTCAAAATTATAAAGAGCTGTTTTCTGA
Organism: Annona cherimola; assembly: GCA_030490835.1. NCBI lineage: Eukaryota > Viridiplantae > Streptophyta > Magnoliopsida > Magnoliales > Annonaceae > Annona > Annona cherimola. The sequence continues at coordinate 91,233,393 of CM059972.1, forward strand.
CACCATTTGTATCCAGGATTATAAAATTTTGACGATTTTTTTTATAAATATTAAATAATAAATGCAAAAATCCAATTAGCCAAAAATAAGAAGTTATTTTTATTTTATTTTATTATTACTTTTTTGCGAATACGTCGTCAGTTTGTAATGTGGCCAGCCAAATGGTTACAGAAATATCATCCCAAAAGTTGTGATCCCACAAGTTGGGAGTTATGGCCTGTTCAAGCAAGTTGGGAGACTCCCCTTGTGGCTTGTTCGATGAATTTGGATTTTTATCTTCCTTTCTTCGCATGTTCTCATCTTCCAGCATCTGCATGGGAATGACCTCCATGTACACTACAAGAAAATACATTTTTGTGTACCTTTATTAGCAAGGAAAATGTATATGCAAGAAAACATTTTCTTACTTACAATGATATTTTTGTGGACAATAATTTTTTACTTGTAATGATGTTTTCATTGACAGAAATTTTTTTCCTTATTTATAATAATATTTTGATAACCAAATCAAAATTTAGTTGCCTAAACACATAAATCATCAATTATTGACAACCAAATTTCTTTTTAGTAAGTTTTTCTTATTTTAACCATTTGTAACAAAATTTTAATTTCCAAAAAAAATTTTGTAGCCATATAGGTGTTTTTGATTTTGTTTTTATTTTTTATATTTTTATTTGGTCCCAAATGTATTGATTCAATGGAAATATTATCTTCTTTCCACAAAAGTGAAAATGCTTTCTTGGGTCCTCTTCCAACATAACTTTTAAAATCTCTTTTTTTTTTGGAGTATTCCCAAATATCCCTAAGTATTTCACCCATAAGTCCTCTTATACCTATAAATTTTTAAATATTCCTCTCGTATCCACGATACTCAAGCCATTAACATGAGTAAAAGCAGACGTCAAAGAGTGTGTTTGTTTGGGATATAAACATGTCAATCAAAACTTTTCAATCTAAAACTTTTCACTCTCCATAACTACTCTATTTTTTAATTATTTTTTCACATTTTCCTATACAAACTACCCTACTTTTCAATCATTTCTACACAACTATTTATACAATTAACCTATCTATTTTAACTTTATTCTCTTTACTTCTCATCATTACTCCTATTATATCACATCATTTTCTATCAATGTGACAACTTCTATCTCAAAAACTTTTCATCAAAAGTTTTACCCCCAACCAAACACACCCAAAGCAAAATGGGAACGACGATCGTGACCCTAGTCATTTAGGCATTTAACTTCACATCTCTAGCCATGTGAAATCTCGCTTGGATTTACAAATTAACAATGAGGGCCTCTTTGTTGATGATTGAATGGATTGCCTTGTCGCTAAATTTCAGAGAAGTTTGGCTACATGTGCGTAATTGTGCTGGACTATTAGAATACTATCAACTCGATACTCCATCTTCATCGCCTGGAATCCACAATAGCTATGGCTGCGTTCAAGATGGCTGAATTGCTTGTCCATTCTCCATTAATTTTGGCAACACCCCTCAACTCAATCCCAATAAGCTACCTCAAATTCGGTTGACAACCTATTCAAAAATTCATTAAAAGTATGCAAAGCATGACGATCCCTGCAAATTGCAAAATCTAGTGGTCGTCGATGGCTTAGACTAGTTTTGACAAACTCCACTTCACCACCAACAGAGAAAATCATCTGGTGGCAATGCCGACCACATAGCAACTGTCAAATAGCCTGCCTTCTTCAAATCCAGTAAAGCAATCTAGCACAATTGGTGACGCCGCTGAAACCAACATCAATAACTACAGTGTTAGCAATAGCGTAAGAACACGTCTCTCAACAGTGGTTGTTGTATAAATCCAAATTATAGCACCACTTTCAGATTCAACATCGATCATGCAGATCAAACCACCAACTTTGTAACGCTTAGGCCTAGAAAAATGATCCTAAGCATGTGAGTTTATAGATCTCACAGTGTGATATTGTCCGCTTTTACCTGTCAGTTCATTTGTATGATTTTAAAAAGTACCGCATTATGTTTAATCTTAGATCTACTTATAAATTCTCAAGAACTCTTTCCCTTTTTCAACGTGGGATTCAGTTTTAGGTTACTACTAGCCCATCATCTTTCACGTGATTTGTTCTCGAAGCACAACTCAACTCAACTCTAGGCCTCAGTCCACTCAACTCATCTCTAGGTCTCTACTCACGCATATCGACTCTGGGTCTCTGCCCTATATTTATTAGAGGGGTCTGCTCTGATAACATTTGTAACTCCCTAATTTGAAAAAATGATCCTGCACCTATGGACTTATGGGTCTCGTAGTGTGACATTACCTTCTCTGGTCTGTTAGCTCAGTTGCATAGTTTTAAAATGTGTACACCATGTTTAAACTTAGAGCCACTTATAAACCTTTAAGAACTCTTTCCCATTTTTGATGTGGAATTTGATTTTGGGCTGTAGTCTCTTGTGGCTGTTGATCATGAATGAAGGGACTTTACCTAAGAGGGAACGGTAAATTGGGTAATTTAAAATTTCTTTTCAGTTTAGCTTAACCTCTTTGAGACTAATTCTTCATGAATGAAACTTAGAGAGTCAATGCAAGAGAGCAAGAAAATAGAAAACAGATGTACAAGAGGACACACAAATTTTATAATGGTTCAAACAACTCCTTACTCCACTCTTACAAGCACACATCCCTTGTGTCTTGAATTTTGTTATTACTCAACAAATATAACTTAGAGCTTTTACTCACTTCTAGATTATACCCTTGTGGGGCCTTTACAACAATACATAGGTAGTTGGTGAGTGCCACTCCAACTAAATATTGATCATTTCCACACCTTGGCCTTGATCACTAATGTCAAACTAATTGACAAATTATAACAAAGAATATCAAATAAGTCAAGCTATGCTTTACAACATGTGTACATCCTTTTAGCATAGAAAGCAAGCTTTGGGAATGATGAGAAGAATGCTTAAACTTGAAGCTTTAGCGGTAGATTTGAGAGCTTGACTTGAGAACACTTAAGTGAAGCTTTGAATGCTTGAGATTTGGAAGGTGAGAGTATAATCAATGTCCAAACTAACATCATTAGCTCCAATTAATGAGTTATTTATAGCCTTGAAGAATTTTGTACATTTGATGGTAGATGACGCATATTTAATACGACAACGTTTAGTAAATTTTTTATCGTTATGACAAAAGTTACAACTGAGGTCAACTTAGCCAGCAACTTCGTTAAGTTGAAAGTAAGGTTGACTTGGGTATTGACTTCAATGCAAAATTTTCTTCTAATGAGTTTTCCTTCAAGTCTTTGGCCTTCAAGTTATATGCAGAATCGACTTAGTGGTAAGACTTCACCTAACCTGTGGTTAAAGCCAACTTCAACATGTTCTAGAATTTCTACTCCTTAGCCTTCCTTTCAACTTCCTTTCATTCTTCTAGGTCTCATCTTTAGATATTCATCAAAGTCACAGGTGAAGTTGACTTGGAGTGTGACTTCAACTTTTACTTTTGAGATAAAAAATTTGAATGTCTGTTTATTCTTTCAAGTTACTATATGGGGTTGACTTCAACTTTCATTTTGCCTAATTCGCATTTGTGACTTCAAAGGTCATTTTTTGGATAGAATTTGTGCTGTCTTCGAAATCTGTAGTCGCAAGTTGAGGTTGACTTTAACATCGACTTCCCTCAAGTTGTAAGTGAGATCGTCTTGGTGTGCAACTTCAATTACCAATCTTGCTTCAAAAATTCGTTATCTTTGAAACTTTACTTGAAGTCAATCCTTGTGTTGACTTGGGTTACGACTTTTCTCGAGTGGCTTTTGAAGTCGACTTGAAAGTGTAACTTCAGTTGTTAGCACTTGAAATTCGACCCTTTTTGTTTCATGCACATATCTCAAAATATATTAGTGACCTTTAAATATTTCAAATTGGTTGTTAATCATCAAAACTCAATTTGATTTGCAATTTGCTTTAGTTGAGTTCATAGTAGCCATTATCATATAGCCATCTCAATGAAACCAACAATGGACAACCAAAGAACAAATTCCATTGTTACCCACATTCCACTCTTCCAATATCAATTAATCTACTATAAACCACCAACAACCTAAAAATTCAAGCAATGAAATCATGACGGAGAATTTCAGCAGTAGAGAACCTTCTTTTCTATCAATATAGGTCGCCCTTCAAAGCCAACACCTATCGGCCACTGGTGATTGCAAGCACCATCTTCTCCTTTTCCAAATTGGTAATCTACAACAGGCATTGAGGCCGCTCGGATTAGTAATAGCACCTTCCCTGAGATTTTTGAATTTTTGGACTTTAGCAAAGACCGATTGCTTTTTATTTTTTTTTCTTGGATGGCGGTTTGGGTATTTAGTTAATATATAAAATTTAAAAAAATGAAAAATTCAAACACAAAAAATTGAAGAAGAAGGTGGTGAAAGAAATTATGGATAAAATTTATTGGTATGAAAATAATATTTAAAAATATGTGGGTATAAGAAGAATTATAAATAAAATACGTAGGTATACTTGGAATTCTCCTTTTTTGTCGTGTAACCATCCAACATATGTATCATATTACTTAAGAAACCAAAAATACTATAAAATTATCATAAGATACCATAACATTAAAAAATATTTAACAATGAAAACAAATTTGTTAAAAATATTAAATGAAGTTTAACATATGTATGTATTTAAAGGACTATGATCCCATAAATTGACACATGGGTGTTTTTTTTTTTTTTTTTAAATTTTCATGAAAATATGGGCCCAAGTATATACTAAAATTTACAACTTATAAATGTATGTGTATATATTGTTAAATTTCAAAATGAACAGCTCTGAGGTATTTAAGTAATTTTACCTCAAAACTAGTGATTTTAAAATTCAAAAAATATATACATATCCAAAAATTATTAAAATTCGATATCTAAATTAGATACACTTGTGCTCATATTTTCAAAAAAGTAGTCTTTTAAAAAACATGTAAGTGTGCGCAGGCCAATAGGAGTTCCTTTTAGCTGGGATTAACTTATTGTTACCTATATTTTTGGAATGATTGTTATGTACTATGCATCAAACATTACTTCAAACAACCTGAATAACTAGTTTAGATTTTACAAAAATCACATCAGAAAAGGCTCAAATCAACAATTCCAACTGTCGGGAAACGTGTAAAACGTTTTTATTAAATGGCTGCCAATATCCTAACATATGATTTCATACGCAAAAGGACACTAAGCAACCGAGTTAGCTAAAAAAAGGGGGACTACAAAGCCTATAATGTTCAACTACACACTTTTTCTATCCTGCCCTTGGCTGAGTAGGGCGTCGGGAGGGTCCTTGACGACGTATGCTGCTCATCTTGGAAAGTCAGTACTGATATATGTAGACCTACAAGATTCAGATCAAACAGATGGGATTTTAATTCGTTTCTTTTTTCATCAGGGCAATCATGGGCAAATCGTGGTTTCCAAAGGAGGTCGATGCCCTCCTGTATTCTTCGAATTGAATTAAAGTCGGTGATATTACTTGGATGAGAAACGTGAGTGATGCCATCGCCTCGAGGAAGAAACGTTGCATAGCTATTTTGGTAAACGTGAAATGCACCAAAGTGGATTCTAACTGCATCTGACATCTTCGACGTATTTGTGACAAAAGCGACGTGCTTGTCCCTTTGCTTTCCAAGCATCTCTGGCTCCCATCCCATGTTTGTATATGAGTCGCAGCCACGCGACTCCAGCTATTCTGCGCCCGCTTCGTTTGCTGCTTTCCATTCATTTTGGACTTGATTGGTTGGAACTTGCAACTCGGGAAGGAATTGCTTCCAGGACCATTTTGGTATGAAGTAAGAATGGCAGGCAAATTTTATTTTATTTTATTTTTTATATAAAAGTGGAAGAGTAATTTTAAGTCGAATCCACCACGTTACATCCATCCATTTGTTCTACCTTCATAGTTAATGAAAATCCACTCTATCCAATATATTTATTATCAATTATTTAGCTCGGAGAATAAATTTCATCTGAATTAAAAATGTGTAGGCATTTGCTTAAAAAATATATTTATGTGACAATTATGAAAAATGCTTAAATCCATTTATATATGCACTAGAATATAGAGAACTGATTTTGTTAGCCTGAGCTAAGTTAATGCTGTTGGTCCCAAGTTAATGACTATTACCCAAGAGGGGAGGGGTGAATTGGGTATTTAAAATTTATAACTTAAACAGAAACTTTACCCCGGATTATTGTAATCCCCTTAATGAAGAAACGAAATAGAAAGCAATATAATGTAGAGAGCAGAAATATAAATCAAGCACGCAAGATTTTTATAGTGGTTCGGGCAACCTCCCTACTCCACTCTTCCAAGCTCACACTCCTTGTGACTTGGGTTCTACTATTGTATTCCTCAAATACAATTAGAGCCACTGCTCTCTTCTAGATTCCAGCTCTAGGGGGCATCAACAAATCACAGCACAAGTAGGTGATGAGTTCCACTCCAATCACACACTACTTTGCTTACACTTGATCTTAGTTCCTCAAACTAAATCAAGTTCAATACAAACAAATGAAATGACAAAAGAGTCTACACTTTACAGATGTGTAGAAGCAATTTGGCGCAGAGAAGAACTCGTAGTATTTGACTTTGAAGATTCAGAAGTTGAGCTCTTGCAGTTTGAAGCGAAGTTCTTCTTCTTTGGATTAGCTTGATCTCTTTAATGCTCTTGAAGATAGGAGTTATGCACACTTAATGTTTTTAGCTACTTCCCTCGTTCACAATGAATGCCTTTTATAATTGTGGAGGGAATCCGAACGTTTGAAAGTAGGTGGCGCGCATTTAATGCGCCAACGTTCGAATATTTTCCGACCGTTGCGACCCAAGTCGCAGGTGGAGTCGACTTCGGGTGCGACTTCGCCCAAGTCGCAGATGGAGTCGACTTCGGGTGCGACTTCGCCTGTCCGTAGCAACTTTAAGTTTCAGGTCGGGTCGACTTGGGTATCGACTTGACCCAAGTCGCAAGCGAAGTCGACTTCGCTGTGCGACTTCACTTCGGCAGGAAGCTTGATGAACTTGGAATCTTTGGGATGCTTTTGTTTTGCTTAGATTTCTTCATGCCTTGTTGTTCTTCCCTGATTTAGTTCCCTTTGAATCATTAGGTCTTCACTTTAGCTCCATGATTTGCAAGCCTTGAATCCATGAGTCTTGAATCATGTAATCTTGAACAAGTTCTTGGTTGAGTTTATGCATCTTGCTTGGACTTGGATTAGTCTTCATATGTTTGTCTTGAAATCAGTTAATCCCAACTTGTCTTCTGAAATTTCTCTTCTGCCCGATCGAAGTCGATGCCGGAGTCGACTTGGTCTGCGACTTCGGTGCCCCCAGATCTTGGTTTCAACTCTGGACGGAAAACGACGCTTCCAAGTCGCTACTGGAGTCGACTTGGCCTGCGACTTCACCTCAAGTCGCAAGTGGAGTCGACTTGGGGTGCGACTTCGGCACTTTGGGGTCTTGTCTTCAACTCTGGAAGGAATCGTCATTTTGAAGTCGATGCTGGAGTCGACTTGGTCTGCGACTTCGACCCAAGTCGCATGCGAAGTCGACTTCGTTTGCGACTTCGGCAGTTCAGCTCTCCAATTTCAACTCTGGAAGGTTTTGGCGCATTGAAGTCGATATTGGAGTCGACTTGGGGATCGACTTGGCCTTTGGAAATCGACTTGTCCTTTCATGAACTATTTTCTTCAAATGTCTGTCCCTTAAACACTTCCACAAACATGTTAGTAGCCAAAATTAACTCAAATTGATTTGTTAATCATCAAAACATAGATTTAGCTTATTTTCCACATATTTCCAACAATCTTCCCCTTTTTGATGATTGACAAAACCGATTTGAGTATATACCTTTCAATTGCTTCAAATATGCTAAGTTTGTATTTTTGAAATTTTATCATATTTATGCAAATAGTCAAGTTGAAAATATTCAACAAACATTCATGTTAAACACAATCATAAAGACTTATATCAAATCCTACTCTTCTCCCCTTTGGACTCAAATCCTACTCTTCTCCCCCTTTTTGTCAATATATCAAAAATTTGAGGGTAAAGTAAGAGACAGATGGGTGTGCTCCCCCTAAACAGGTGCTCCCCCTGAGTTTGTGCTAAGTTAATTCAAGCATTCCCATATCATTTCTAATCTTGTAAAATGCTTCTTTTGCTAGAGGCTTTGTGAATATATCTGCAATTTGATCTTCAGTTCTTACATATTCCAAACATATGTCATGATTTTCTACATGTTCTCTAATAAAATGATGTCTAAGGTCTATATGTTTGGTCCTAGAATGCAATACTGGATTTTTAGTTAAACATATGACACTAGTATTATCACATTTAATAGGTATATTTTTAGAATCCATGTCATAGTCCCTAAGTTGTTGTTTCATCCAAAGCAATTGGGCACAACAGCTCCCGGCGGCAATGTATTCGGCTTCCGCCGTAGATAGAGCAACACTAGTTTGTTTCTTGAAAACCATGAAACCAACATGTTCTCAAGAAATTGACATGTTCCACTAGTGCTTTTTTTATCTACTTTGTAATCGGCAAAGTCCGCATCAGAGTAGCCGATTAGATCAAAATTGGAGCCCTTTGGATACCAAAGTCCTAAGTTGGTAGTGTCTACTAAATATCTGAAAATTCTTTTCACAGCTACCAAGTGTGATTCTTTTGGACATGATGTTTCCGAAAGTTGGCGGTACCCCCTCCTCCCTGAATTTGTTGCGCATGAACCATACCCGCCAGCAGAATGTGATGAGAAAGGCTAGTCTACCTTGCCTGTTAGATGAGGCCATGCATCAAAAAATATCCTGGATCGACCCCGAGTGAAAGGTAATTCTGGCTGCTTTCGAGAACGCCGCCCTAATGTGGTGACAGTCCATGAATAAATGAGTAGCGTCTTCCGTCTCCGATCTACAAAACAGACAATATGGATCAACATCAATGTTTCTCAGCGATAAGTTAAACCTGGTTGGAAGGGCATCTTTGAATAGTCTCCATCCAAAAATCATGATTTTGCCCGGGAGCTTCGTCTTCCAGATGGCCTTATACACTGCGAGGTTTGATTGGTTAGTCGTTGCCGCATTCAGCATTCTATAGGCAGACTTGACAGAAAAAAGCCATTTGGTTCATGAATCCAGAACAACCGGTCCTCATAAAAAATGTTTGGTAGGGGAACATGACTAACTTGTCTCCAGCCCTCCTCCCCCGTGGCCGCCACGACCCTCTCCTTGATCCACCTGTGCTCAGCTTCATTTATAAAGTACTTGACTTTCACATCATCCGGGATACCCCGCGGGAGGGGACTCGCAATGGGAAAATGGTCCTCCAACCATACATTCTTAAAGAATTTGACCCGCTTACCATTGCCAATACGCCACCTGAATCCGGCCCGAATCATCTCCATTGCCTTCGTGATGCTCTTCCAGGTAAAGGAGTCAGAAGCTTTAGTTTTTGAACTCCATATATCGCCATAAGGAAAATATTTCGCCTTGAGAACCCTATAGCAGAGAGAATTTGTTTGCAAAATGAGGCGCCAGACTTGCTTGCCAAGAAGAACGATATTAAAGAGGTGTAACTCCCTGAATCCCAAGCCGCCCGATAGTTTAGATTTGCACATGTCCCTCCAAGCCACCCAACACATTTTCCGTTTGTTCTCCTTCTCCCCCCACCAAAATCTGCTAATCATCCTATTAATTTCATTACAGAATACTTTTGGAAGCAAAAAGATGTTCATCCTGTATGTCGGAATTGCTTGGGCTACCGCTTTGATGAGGACCTCCTTCCCTCCCCAGGAGAGTAGCCTACCCTTCCATCCCTGAATTTTGTTCCAGATGCGTTGCTTGAGTCCTTTGAACATGTGGTTTTTAGCTCTACCAAGCCAAGCTGGAAGCCCCAAATAGTGATCCAAGTTCTGACCCATAGTTCCGATCAGGTGGGTAAGTTCGCTTCTCACCGTGCTGCTAACATTTGGGCTAAAAAACAGAGCAGTCTTTTCAACATTTACCACTTGACCCGACGCCTCCGCATATTGTTGAAGAGTTGCCATGAGATTTTGGACATCCCGCCTCATCGCCCTGATAAATACAATTGCATCATCCGCAAAAAGAAGGTGGGTGATAGGCGGTCCCCTAGGATTTAGTTTGATGCCACTGATTCTTCCACCATTTGCCGCATATGCGATAAGAGCGGATAGGCCCTCGGCACATAAGATGAAAAGATAGGGAGATAACGGATCGCCTTGCCGTAAACCCCGCTGTGGTGTGAAGTATCTTGACTTGAAACCATTGACATTAACCCTGTATCTCACCGTTGAAATGCAACACATGATCCATCTAATCCACACTGGTCCAAAATTCAAAGCTTCCATAATCTGTTTTAAGAATTCCCACTCCACCCGGTCATACGCCTTGGACATATCAAGTTTGATAGTCATTTCTTGCTTCGCGCCTTTCCTTCGCCTCCTCATTGAGTGAATGACTTCGTATGCAACCAACATGTTATCAGATATTTGCCGCCCTAGGATGAAAGCACTCTGATGTTCATTGATGATATCATGGAGGCATAGCTTTACTCTGTTTGCCAGAATTTTGGCCAAAATCTTATAAGCTACGTTGCAAAGGCTGATCAAAAGTAATGATTAAGAGTAATGAGAATAAAGATAAAATAGATAGATAAAAAGATGTAAAAAATTCCTAAAATATAGAAATAATAATAATAAAATATGATAGTCAATAGTTAAGGTGTTAAATCATAGTAAAAGATTTATGAGTGAGACATTTTGTTTACCTGATCATATTAAACGGACTCTGAATTGCATGAATTTGATATTTACTTTTATGCAAATTTTACTTTGTTATGCCATTAGTTATATTTTCATTTATTATTAACGTTTCTAATTTTGGCTTTCATTTTAATTATGCTAATACCTTCTCTTATGTTAATTAAAATCAGTTTCTATTTTTATTCCAACTAACGTACAATCAATCAAGCTTGGTTACTCCATTCAAATGTTTATTGTTAAAGCCATGACATTGCTTTTGAAACAAAAACTACAGATGTAAAAGCTAGTTCAAATTTACCCAAGATTTTAAATTTTCACTTAAGGATCAGGGGTTCGCCCGAACCATTTGGTTCTTACCTGCCATGAAATTCTTCGGGGCATTTGCATATGCCTACCTTCATGGTTTTACTAATACTACAATAGTAGCCTCTAATTTCATGCTGAAATCGCAAAAAACACTACAATGTTTGTAAAAAATTACAAGCCTTTCCTCTCCTCTGCATTCCCTAAAATTTTTACGGCAATAACTAAAATGCCCATGCAAATATCTTGAATAATATTAAATTTTTTTTTATCATTTGCAATGATTATTTTTAAGACAATTATTAATGAATGGTCTAAATGAACAAAAGGAAGGACCACATATAATTGCTAGACAGAAAGAAAACTCAATAGTAGAAAATATTCCTTTGCTGTAGTAAACTGCATGATTGGGTTGTCTGAGTTAGAATTGAACTTCCTAACTCAGAACGAATCAGCTCAGCTGGAAGATGAAATGGAATGGAATAATCAATTGAAAAGTGACACAGTCCAAAAACATTGGTGGTGATAGGTGGGACAGCATTCGATTGACATGTTTGGCAAGTAGTATTCAGCTCGATACTTCGCTTTCTAATCCTAGATTACCAAACCACCTTATCAACCTCTGGCTCTTTAATTTGCCAGTTTAGAATTTTTGCCCTCGCTTCCGAAACATATTCTCATCATTGTACTTTGCGACAAAAAAAAATCATTAGAAAAGAATAATTTTTTTGCTAAAAGCTAAAAAATTTTGAATTTTATTGCTAAAAGTATAATTGTTTTCTTTTCCAACAATTTTTTTTTCCTTTACTACAACCTTTCTACAACGAAACTTTTATTTTTGAATTTTCTGGTAAAGCTTCACTGGAAAATATTTTTAGTTAATAGTTTAAAGTTTTAGTTACTAAAGTACATATTTTATTCATCATTATCAAGGAAGTAGGATTTTGTTGTTAAAATTCACCTTTATGGGCTCAATTCTAAATTTTTCTGGTCAAAGCATTAGTTGTGAAATTTATGATAATTTGGAAATATATTTACATAGTTTATCATATTTATAGGTGTACCCACACAATTTTAGAAATTGAAAAAAATAATCCATCTATAGTTTGACATTAATCATAGATATAGATAAACCCATGATGACTACTGGAACCAAAATGAGTTGTTAAGTCATATTTTTTCCCACATACAAGTGAGTCGATGGTGGCCACCTCGATGTGGGCCCTGCCTCTCTCTGTTGACCTCCCCTTGGTAGGAAAGCAACTTTGCCATGCATCAATCTCTGCAACCTAGGTTGCAATTATACATCAACCGTTGTAGACAAATGACCATGATCTTCTCTATTTGTTAACTTTCATGGTCAGATTAAAGGTGATGCTGACTTCCATGGCTACCAAAGTTGTAGCTAGAGTCTGACTAGAGAGAATGAGGATAGTTGTAGTGGCTGCTTAGAGTTGAATTGGTAGCCATAGTTGCCACTTAAAGTGGGAAGATGAAAGACCAGTGTTTTGGTGCTTTGTTGGCGTATATGTGTCTATGGACATTCATAAAATCTCGAATGGGAAAATGAAGTACCCATTTTTATGATATGGTAGTGAACCCAAATTGAAGGGCAATTTTTATGATATGGAAGTACCCAGTGTTTTGGAAAAAATGATGACTTAACAGCTCATTTTGACATTACTTGTAATCGTAGGTATGCTTGCAATGATGTCAAATTATATGAGGTTATTTGCAGTTTCTAAAATTGTATGGGTATGCCTGCAATTATGGTGAAACCATATGTGTGTATTTGCAAATTACAGAGAAATTTAATTATAAAAAAACATTTAGGTAGTAGTGCTCGTCAAAACGTTAGAGCGAATCGAGTGGTGAATAATTGCAAGTAATCTAGCTTGCTTTTAGCTAGTTATGAGTAATTTCAGTTGAGCATAAAGGTTAATTTTCTAACACCATATGCTAGCTCTTTGATATCAAAAGCTTGGGATATTTTTGCAGGAAAGAAATTTGCTGGTTTGCGTAATTGTCAATTGGCAGTGTGTTTTATGTTTTTGAGGTTCAAAATATTGCAAATTAAAATGACTTTATTAATGAATGAAGCCCAATAAATTAGTGGTCAGGGTTTGAGGCTCCATTTTCAAATGCCCCAAATACGGTACTTATAAATTGCAATATTCCTAGCTAGTTAAGCAATAAAACAAATTGTTGCATTAAATGCTAACTGCAACGAATTATTTTGATTCTCTGTTATTCGTACAACTGATTCATCCAACTGATTCGTTCAAGCATTGCCTATTCTTTTCCAATTTTCTTACATAAAAGACGCTCATGAAGTCACCTGTGGCTAGCGTAGGTGGCAGGGGTGTTGGGCCCCTTAGCGGATTTCGGCCCGGAAAAATGGTGTGGGAGCTGTGGTCTCCCTTTGTGGTGGGGTGGGAGCTGTTGTCTCCCTTGGGCTGGATGGAAGCTGTTCTTCCTAATTCTTTAGTGGAGCTGTGTCTTCAGATTTCTTTAGAGGAGTTATGTATCTCCTTGTTTGTAAGAATGTCTCAGAACTATAATGTAATATGTATTGAGATGTATGTAAATATAAACCATCAAAAAAAAAAAAAAAAAAGAAGACGGTCATGAAAAGGGCGATAAACGCCCGTCATCGCGGATTGGAACCGGATCGCTGATAGAACGCCATAAACGAGACTACAACTGCAACCTCTGGCGCAGACATTGGGCTTGAATTATTTTGGTTCTTTTAATGACCAAATGTAACAAAAAAATATTGAATCTTGAGATATAATGCAGCAAAATATTGATTGTATTATCAAATTGAAACAAAAATTTTCGTGTGTTTCAAATAATATTTTTTCGCGACAAGAACATAAAACAAAATATCTTTGTCGGCCACCACGGCTGTGCGGTTGTGGTAACGCCACTGCCTCTGTGTATACGATAGGGCACAGGTTCAAAGTACACTTACCTTGATGTGGGTTGTTATTTTGACAGTTCAAAACTCCAGAGTTTGTGGGAGTTTTACAATTCCCCAAGTGTTGGGGGGTTTCATATAAATTTTCCTAGTGTTGGGGATTTACAGAAAAATTCCTTCTATATTGTGAGAGTTTTAAATGTAATTAATTATAATATCAATTATCATATTTTATAAACTACAATAAAAAAAAATTATCTTTGTAGAAATATTTGAATGAAGTTCCTATAGTGCTAGTACAGAAAATACTGTAATTATGATTTGCAATTATAGAACTTTATAAGTCATCTTTCGTAAGCATCCGGAAAGCTTGATCTGTCAGAAGTTCATCTAAATCCTAATAAATAATCCTATTAATTAATCTATCCTCGATCAGGATAATATTGCTATAACATCAAGGATCCAGCTTGGATATATAACAACTTTAAATTAAAGGAAACCGATGCCTGGTGGCAGGCATGCATTCGATGGAAGAACACTAGATTTGTGAATACTACTACTCATGTCTATCTCTTCGACAATCTTGGGCCACACATATTAATAGTTTAAGCGTATATATGTTTTGATCTGATGATTGGTGGGGCCAGATTTTTTATTTTTTTATTTTTTAAAAACATTTTGTTCCCACGCACTTTAGATTTCCAAAATCTGCACGTGGAAAAAATGTGCAGTGGGCAATATCATTCAAGCTCAGCGATAATATCAACCACATAATGTGATCATTTACCATCATTTCCCCTGAGAAATGGCAAGCAACAGGTATTACAACATAGCTTTGAACTCATGCGTAGCTACTGCTGTCGTCAGAGCAGCAGTGGATAACTACAACCTTGACTACATCATCCTCTGAGGAAATCGACATGCCATTCACATGCATATACTGGAATGGGCAGTTTTCGAAAATTCAATCCACTCATCATCTAACGCAAATCTTAAGTAATTTCTTATTCACAGAGTCAGAAGAAAAATAAAAGACAAGCACATATATTACAGCAATTAATATACCCCCCCAGTCTTCTATTTATATCTAGATATTTAGTTGGAACTTAAATATCAAACGTACTTAATTTCCGAATTCGTGCACAGTACATACAAACTATGTTTTTTGTGAGTGTAATTCTAGTTTTTTTATTATTATTATTGAGATGTTAATGATTGATGCAAAATTCAATTCATTCGTTATATTTAACATTATTTATTTACTTAGGAGACTAAGTTTCAGCCAAACCCAATAGACGCATAAGCTGCATTTGCTAAAAAATGGATACATTTATGTTTAAATCAGCAAAAATGCTTAGATCCATTCAAATATATATTAGAATGTAGTAATACTTTATAAAATTATTTATTCATATAGTAGTGATATTTTTATGGTTTACCTGATAAAAATACTACTTAAAAATTGATATTTAGTATTAAATCATTTAATTATGTTAATTTTATAAATTTGTCAATGGAGCGCATACATAGCGATAGCAGATAAATGAAAAAGTTTTTATGATAATATAAATGATACTAAATATAATAGGGAGTGAATTTTCTATCAATCATCTGAATGGTAACAGTCAAGAGGATTCCATAGAAAAGGAGTTTCACACGAGCATCCTAATTTTTTAGAAAATATATAAGAGATTTTCTTTTGTTTGACTACAAATCTTAAATTTTTCATCAAGGATATCAAATTTTTATGGTATTTTTGGTCAATATTTACACTGACTGTAGCATTATTTATTGGCATAATAACCATTTTCCATAAAAACATGCAGTGCAATTTTATCAAACTACTTACAAGTAGGTAAAAAAGAATTGCACTAGATGATGTAACTAGCTTGAATTATTGATGGAGCCCGTGTGTATTTGACAAGGCTGGCTGTTAACGTGCAAGTTTTATCCGAGTGTCAATCGTGAGGCTGGCGAGAATATGAAGAGGGATAAGGAATAATTGGAGAAAAAAAAAATGGATGGAGAGAGAGAAAGAGGGAGAGTTTTGTAGCGGCATATGTGCGTGGGCAATGGAGATGGAGATGACGAGATGTGAAGCGATAAGGAGGATGGCGTGGTGTTCGTGTCTACTGGTCCCTGTCAATATATCGTTCCAATGTTATTCCCATCCCCAGTAGTTAGATAGAGAGAGAGAGACATATAAATCCATGTCCACCCGAAATGACCGTCCAACGTCCGTCTCCAACCTCACTTGCCTGTTCTTCTACATCCCAACAAAAGGGTCCGGACGAGATAGATAGATAGATAGGAGGACAGAAAAAAGCAAGAAAATAACAAATCAGTTACAAGAAGGATATGTATATATATAACAAATCACTTACAAAAATGATAACTTTTCCTGTGCAGCGAAGCTACACCATAATTAACAGTGTATTTTGCTCAAAATGAGTCCCACATGTACTTAAATATATTGATACTTTATACAATCATTTATCAATATATCAATTTTATAAAAAATGATTTATATGTGAAAAAATAACTTTAAAGTTCTTTTTACATTAAATTATTTTATTACGTTGAATTTGTACTATTTTTAGATAGAGTCCATACATATATCCAATTGAGATGAAAATTGATATAGTAATAGAATACATAATTTTAAATACAATGGATGGAGTAGATTATAGTTTTATGATTACGTGGGGTCCATTTTGAGGTAATTATACCGTAACTATGGTACAGTGAAGCTGTACTAGAAATATTCAGGTGCAGTGCAAGTGCACCTAATAGTAGTGCAGTTGCGCCAAAATGGACCTCATGTGATCATAAAATTATAATATACTCCACAAATTATATTTAGAATCATGTATTCTATTATCATACTAATTTTCATCCCAATTGGATATGTATATGAAGCCCATCTGAAAATGGAATAATTCAACATAATAAAATAATTTGATGTAAATAACAACTTTAAAATAGTTTTTTTAACATACAAACCATTTGATATAAATTTAGATATGGATAAATGACTGTATAAAATTTTATTACATTCTAATATGTGTGAGACTCATTTTTTGATAAACGTACCGCTGTTCCGGTTCCGGTGTAGTTGCGCTGCACCGGAACAACTCTTATATATATATATAATCTTCTTGAATTAATTGCTTATACATAGCTAGCTCCATGCTTGCATGCATGCTTCATTTCCTTATATATGGCTAGCTCCATGCTTGCGTGCATGCTTCATTTTCTAATTATATGTTTGGCGGTGGAAAGCGAACTGAAATGACGGCATGTATCTATGCTTATTTATTGTCGATCTGTTTGGTACTTTCTTTTACTTGTAGATGGCAACAATGTATTCGGCTGATCATTCGTATAGCATTTCCATGCATATGGCCTGCGCTATAGCTTGCTTACTTTTTTACCTCTTTCATGAGTATGAACTTCCACGGAATGCTTTCTCGTTTTTCCTTGGAATTAGGTGCAACTCGGGGTCGGTTTAACTTGTATTGGGATCAAGCCAACGCATTCTTAATATATTCAAAATATAAACGCTTTATCTAAATCAAACCGTAACCTATTTTCTAAAATTTTCACCTAAATCAAACCACTAAATAAATTTGTTATCAGATCTCTTACCTTCATTTATTAAATTCAACTACAAAGATGAAATAATTTTGTCAAAAAATAATTATGGTATCAAATTGTCAGAAGCAGATGTACTTACTAAATTTATTCTCATATTTCTGAAAATGTCAGAAAAAATTACCAGAAAAGTTTGATAAAATATTTCTTATTATCATATATTAAATTTAATTTTATAAACAACTTAAATCTACTGCTAAAAATAATACTCGCAATTTAAATATTACATGACAAAGTTGTTTTAGAAATTAATTCAATTTTACTAATGCATAAAAATGTTAGATTGTTTTATGAATAATGTAAGTAAAAGCTAGCAAGAAACTTATATTTTATAAATTTATGCATGGAAAAATTGTCAGTTTTGTTATTTTGTGACAATATGAAATTTTACTAATTAACTATTATAAAAAATTTACTATACGGATAATAAATCGTGGCAATAGACTTTTTGGCATGAGATTATTATTAAAAATTGAAAAATCTAGTTACATAGAATTTAGGGGTATATGTAGATGGTTTTTTTTTAACTTTTAATAACAATTTGGTTGATATCCTTATATAATAATATCGGCATAGTGTTTACTTAGATGATCACATGACTATGAGAGTTGTACCTATTGGTTCACATATACGCCTTTCGCATAGATTTCAATCATACTCTCCAACCCATATGTCAATGCATTCGATCATTCATCTCATGTGCATCGAATTGATCCAAATATGAATTGCATTTTGTTTTTCAGTACTCTCGCAATTTCAAAACTCTCAAGTTCTCAACATGTCCAATGTTATTATATTTTTAGGATCCATAGCCACTATCCAATGAAAACTCAAAAAGACTAATCTACTTTCATGAGCTCTCTACGCATCTTAAGCACTAGTAGAATCTCAAATAACTAAATAATTTAGAACATTTGTAGCTTATATATAGAGTTTACAACTCCACTTTGATTTGAACCATTTTCGTACAACATCAACTATGTAAATAATTGTTAATACTTGTATAGCCAAGTGGTTTGACATCAATATGTGCACCTAAAGTCTCGGAGTTTGATTCCAAGTAGGAGAGATAGTCTCCATTCACATGAAAAAAACTATGCGAAGACACAGATTTGCTCATAGACTATTAATTCAAGCTAAATCAAACTTGGTTCATCCTAATTAATCTTAATCTCCATGTTTCTACTTAACCGTGCTCAATGTTGTTATATTCTTTCAATTTATATTATCCATATAAATCATAACATCTAAAATCATCAAAACTAAACATAAAAAATCTCCCTAATTGTTATAAAATTGTTGATTTAAACATCTCATTAGACCCACTATATTGAAGCATAATTTGCCTAATCTAACCCACAACTGTGTTAAAAATATTTTAAAACAAAGGAATCAAAACTAGGAAATTAAATTACTACTATGACTAGTGTAGGGGGTGGAGGCAACGCCTCTTAAGTAAGCCGTACAGGGTTTGAACCTAAGCATGGGAGCTTGGTCTCCCAATTAATATTAAAGAGCTTGTGGTCTTTCTTGGTAATATTTGGAAACTTGTGGCTATCAATTAATATTTGGGAGCTTGTGGTCTTTCTTGTTGATATTTGGAAGCTTGCGGTTTTTCTCTTGAAAAATTATAAGAATTGATTCAAAACTTGATTCTAAGATAAATTGAAATGAGATGTAAAGTATAAGAAGGGAAGACGTGATGCTTTAGCACCAGGTGCCTTTCCTCACACAGCTATTGCTGCTCTTCACATGGACCATAGCCAACCTTTGAATCACCAATTGAACCCATCCAACAATAATCTTGCAATTCCACCATCTATGAGGAATGATTTCGTTAGCCTGAGCTACCTCAAAAAATTTATTTACAGTAGTTTTTTTTACTTTTTTCTTTGTACACTTGTTTATCTAAGTGTATTTAACATATAATGATGAAACTTGATTTATATATTAAATAGACTTAAATAAATAAGTGTATGAAGAAAAAGTAAAAAAAGCATTGTAAATAAGTTTTTTAAGGTGGGATAAGCGAGACATGTGCTTAGCTTAGGCTAATAGGATTATTTCTCACTATGTATAGCCTCAACATCACTACCCAGTTTCTTCTTCGAATGTGGCAGAAAAAATTCATTGCCACCCACATCTCAATTTAGAGCCATCAACGCTGTTGTCTTCTTCATCATCGATCATCCACTTAGGCATCTCCTTTACTGTTGCCAATGAACTCATTAGCACTTTGCCCCCATCACCAACCTTGTAGTCAACTTGTTACAACATCTTCAATGGGGATGTTTAGGAAGGTGAAATTTTATGAGATGAGGTGGGAAATAGAAAAAGAAATATTTTGAGAACTGTGTGATTAATAGAAAATTATAGGAGTAGAGTTGGAATAACTAAGTTTGATAGAGGTAGTTAGTAGGAAAAATTATTGAAATGTATAGGTAAAAGTAAAAAATATGATAATTAGTGAAGCTAATAGTTGCCTTGGAAAATATGCTCCCACAATTTTCCACTTTTCCCCACTTATATAGATTACGAAACGAGTCCAAAATCTATTTGCCGCCTATTCCAACAATGCTGCCAAAATAAGTAGCCATATCTCAGCTACATATTGCTCCTAACAAACAAAGTGCCTCTTGTCATCCATCTATACTATCTAATCTAAATATTATATATCTTTCTTGGGTCTTCAATTCAACAATCATGCTCTTATCTTCAATTTGTTTCTTAAATTATAAATTCATGTCCATAGCTTTGATACCACTTATTAGAAAATGTAGTTTACTTGATTACATCACTTGATGTAGAAAAATCTATAGTTAAGTGGAGTTTGATTAGATATCTCATGATTTATTTTAGATTAAAATACATCATTTGTTTATTTTTATGATTAGTTATATATATTTTTATTTTTTCTTCATCATATGTTTTCTTGTGTATTCAATCTATATATAAAGTTTGTCATTTTATAATATTTTTATATATATATATTTATTTTTTACTTTTCCAAATCAAGTTTTTTTAAGGGGTAAAAAATGACTTAAATGCCCTTGAAATTGGTATTTTTGAAAAAATAAAAAATAAAAATGTAAAAGTATTGTAAAATGACAAAATTTTATATATAATTAAATACAATTAGCAAAACGTATTAATGACGAAAAAGAAAATAAAAATAAAAATAAGATAAAATAAACGAATGTTGTATTTTAACTTAAAATACATCATGATGTATATAATCATGCTTCTAGGATCAAATAATTAACTACATTATCATACATATAAGACACAAATGATTGTGTAGAAAATTCTTCAATTAAGAAGAGAAAAACCATGGAAAGTTATGAATTTACTATAATAATAATAATTTACACTCTTTCTCGAGATATCTCATATGGGCATGATCATTTGTTGTCAGGCTAAAATTTTATTTTTTGCTTTTTGATTTTGTATAAAAATGTTAATCAAAGTGCACTTAGGGTGTGTTTGGTTGGGGGTAAAACTTTTGATGAAAAGTTTTTGAGGTAGAAGTTGTCACATTAATAGAAAATGATGTGATATAATAGGAGTAATGATGAGAAGTAGAGAGAATAAAGTTAAAATAGATAGGTTAGTTGTATAGATAGTTGTGTAGAAATGAGTGAAAAGTAGGGTAGTTTGTATAGGAAAATGTGAAAAATAATTAAAAAATAGAGTAGTTATGGAGAGTGAAAAGTTTTAGATGGAAAAGTTTTGGTTGACATGTTTGTATCCCAAACAAACACGCCCTTAATCTATAAAGTAAAATTTACCATTTTTAAAATATGTATTTTAGTCAATGCCAACAATTTAAAATGACTAATGTTCAGTACTTAAGTAAACATGAAGGTTCCATGTAAGCATCAAGGTCTAATGCTTATTTTTGGTTGTTTAATTTTAATTTTAATTTTAAAAATTTAAATCATTTATCATGTTTAATAATCTTATTTTATCATGCTACCAAAAATAAATTTGGTTGGAAACTTTTATAATCTCGTAAAAAACATCTTTTAAGAGTAATTATACAACTAGGAAATTTTTTGAAAAATGTATGACATATAATATATAAAAGTTTATAATGTAACTTCTAAAATCATAAATAAACTCGTAGTTGTAGCTATCATGCCTATGAGTAAGTATTGAGTCATTACTTTGATATAAAACCATTTCAATATCTTAACTTAGGTAATGATTCAATAATTACCGTAAATATGAAGTCTCAATGCTTGCTTTTTTAACTTTAAAATATAATTTTTAAAATCTAAACCATTTATCATGTTTAACACATCTTGTTTTGTCATATTATCAAAAATATTTTTGATTGAAAATTTATATCGTACAAAATGTAGTATCATTTGAAAGTGGACATATAAGTAGAAAAAAATGTAACAGCGAAGAGTTCATTCATACCAATTAGGATTTAAATCACAAAAGGGTGAATTAGTTTGATATTTGCACACAGGATTTACATGGTTGATCCAATGGTGAGTTCAGCACAAAAATCACGGAGGTCCCAAAGTAAAAAAAAATCCATTACAAACATCTTTTATTACAATTATGGTAGGTGTCCACTATTTTATATTGGCCATCCTCTCGAAGGATCCACCTTCATATGATAAAGTCATCCAATGGGTCAAACATTGGGAGCTGAATGATCCGGGGAGAAAACATCCCAACATCTCTCTCTTTTTCCTCTTATCTTTTTTGTCCCTCCCGGCTTGATTGATATTTATACAAGATTTAGCATTGACAACATATACCTTGTGTCAGATGAGATATTCATGATCATTAGTTGAAGTTCCCTTCTAGGTAACGTGTCTATCTTTAATTGGTCAGACTAGCAAGTTGCTTAACACAATCCTAAGATGATTACATCGTCCTTGGTCTATAAAGACACCATTACTTGATTAAATGTGAGGCAGTATTGTTCAGCTTAAGGTCGGATGCATGCATGTCTCAAGATGCCTTCATTAAGTGGCTTCTTATCATGTCGTCTATGTCCTGTCAATCCTGGGTAAGAGATCAGCAAATCGACCTTTCATTTTGCTACGAGTTGAGGCCTTCAGACTCTAGAAGAGTTCACCTATGCAGTCCTATGGTGAGGGATGTGTGTCGGCAGAGCCTTCCTCTTATGGGGAGAGTCATGTTGTATCTCAATTCTATTAATCATTTATTTCAATTGGGTCCAACTCTATCAAATATAGTAATAAATATTTTACATATATAATTTTTTTAAAGTTTAAAAGTTGCCTCATTAAAAAAATCATTTCTCACCGCACTAGGTGTGTGAGAAATTGCAAAAGAGTGTGCAAAGGTTTATTCCAATAACAATTCATTGTCTTATTATACATATTTTAGAAAATGATAAATATGTAAACATGGAAACCAAGAGTAAGCAAGGCCTTCGATGCTTAGTAAGGATTGAGTCATTACTTGCATGTGTTAATAGACTCAATAGATGTATATATAACTATTACAACTTTTGAAACTATATAAATATTCTAATATATATAATTTATGAAACCATAACAACTACACATGGATAAATATGATAAACGATTTAAATTTTAAAAGTAATATTTTATAATTAAAAAACCAATTGAAAGCATGTAATTTCTATGTACAATATTGGAGGACTCTCTTTCCCCTCTATTTTTTATACTTTCATCAATAAATGCTACAAGAAAATACATTTTTTGCATAAGGGAAAATCTCTATTAGTAAAAAAAATTATGTATATAAAGGAAAAGATATATTAATTGTTCAAATTTATGTAGATGATATTGTATTTGGTGTTACTAATGAACATCTATGCGAAGAATTTTCCAAGCTTATGCAGAATGAATTTAGAATGAGCATGATGAGTAAACTCAACTTCTTCCTCAGACTGCAAATCAAGCAACTAAATGAATGAATTTTCATAAATCAGTCCAAATATATCAAAGAAATGCTCAATAAGTGCAAAACAACAAAAGAGCAAATACCCCATGAGTTTAATAATTAAAATTGATAAGGATGAAAAAGGTAAATTAGTTGATAAAGGATTATATAGAAGTATCATTGGCTCTTTGTTATACTTGACTGCATCTAGACCGAATATATTATTTAGTGTTTGTATGTATTCTAGATTCTAAAATCTCAAAGAATCATAGATGGCAGCTATAAAAAGAATATTCAGATATTTTTTTGATACTATTAATCTAGGCTTATGGTATCCTGAGGGCTCAATATTTGATTTAATTGGCTACTCGGATGCGGACTTTGCTGGTTACAAGTAGATAGAAAAAGTACTAGTGGAACTTATCAATTTCTTAGAAATATGATGGTTTCATGGTTCTCAAGGAAACAAATTAATGTTGCTCTATCTACCGCAGAAGCCGAATATATTGTCGCTGAAAGTTATTGTGCCCAATTATTATAGATAAGACAATAATTAAGGGATTATGGGATAGATTATAAAGACATAACAATTAGAAGTGGTAATATAAGTGCCATTTGTTTAATTGAGAATCCTATATTACACTCTAGAATCAAATTTATAGATATTAGGCATCATTTTATTAGAGAATATGTTGAGAATCATAATATTTGTTTGGAATATGTCAAAACTGAAGATCAAATTGCAGATGTCTTTACCAAACCACTGGGAAGTAAATCATTTTATAAAATTAAAACGAGATGAGAATGATTAATATTGAAGCTTAAAGCTTGTTCAGAAATTACAAAGTTATTATATATATATTGTTCGCGATTGTTACAATTGATTAACGATATGTTGGTTTGATAAGGGTAATATTGGTAACACATAGGACATGTTCATAATGCACTAAATTCAACTTCAAAGCGACGTAGAGTTCAGAGTCAACTCCATGGGTGTCGCTTCATTTTCCCATTTAGGTGCCAACTCTAGCACTTGGCTCTCATTCTCTCATCTCTTCCATCTCTCACGAAGCTCAAAATCTCACAAAACCCATTCTAAGTTTCTGATTTTCAAGTCCTAAACTTGCAATCTCATTGAATCTCTGAGTTTACTCATTTCCATATTCCAAATGGCACCAAAAGCAATCTCCAAGCCACCCAAGCTTCCCGCATCATGTCCTTTTAAATCCACAACTCGGGAAGAAGTTCCTAGACGACAAAGGACACCATCTAAGCGGGCGCGGGACGATGCAACCACTTCCACAGGCTGATGGATTCGATTCCGAGAAGGTAATCCCTCTATATCAATCCCTAGAGAAGAAACGAGTGGGGAAGAAAAAGTTGTGAGAAGAAAGAGAATTCCCCCACCTAGAGGTCAAGTTTAAAAAATGCCCATAGAATACTTTAGAAGTGAAAGATAATATAGCCGGTTTTACAAGCATTTCTATGAGCGAAAAACCTTTCCCCCGAAAATTATTGATTTCAAGTTCTTGCAATAATATGAGTTTAGAATAGAAGAATTGTTAGACTATCAAGGTTAGACTGCCCTATTAAAGGAGGATGACAACTTATGTATAAACCTAACTAGACTATTCTACTATCTGTGGAACCAAGAGGAATTGAATATATTTATTAAAGGAATCGAAATTGACCATAGTCAGGGTCATGGTATTTGCAAGTCAAATGCATAACTTAGAGTGGCCGACATTCTAGGGGTTCCATGTCATGACGATCTTATCCTAGAAGACCTAGCCCTTATGTTCGTAATCTCACTGCAAGTGCACAGGTCGTAGATTTTAGTATATAAATATCGATTAACAAGTAATTCGGGACTTAAGACGTTAGATCTAAACACTTTCTAACCAAATAAGATAAGGAGAAGAAAGAATAAGAAAAAGAAAAGTTGATCTGTAGAACGTAGAAAAAGGATTAGAAATCGTAAGATTGAGAGCACCCAGGATCTAGGATTTCATATATGTCTTTTGCAAAGGATACACGAAGTCTTTATTTAATCCAGACATTATGTATTAAAGGAGAATTATCCCTAAATTATCCTTGTACATTCTCTTGAAATCTACAAGACGTATCCTAATCTTCTTAACCACATATTCTCATGGGTTTAAGTCAATTAGAATCCATTAAGTTCTGTGGATGTTCATGGAATTCCTCAAGGTCATCATGCCTATTCTCATAGTCTTAGATTTTCAGGTTTAATATCTTAATTTTCGTATACTAGACTTTCACCTCTCGGTTTCATCACCTAATATATGAGAATCATTGCCAAAATGTAGGCATTCACGCCAAGCAAGCATTAAATCAAAAGATATTAAATTAACACATAATATCAATCATAAATAAATCAAAGCGCAATATCCGCTACATTATATGTATGCTACATCCTAAACCCTAGATTAAGGGTTTAGCTTAGCATGTTTATAATAAAAATCAAACACAAAATGATATTGTATTCAAAGTCCATTACAAATAAGACAACTAAATCAAAATAGAAGAAGAAAAAGAAAACTTATTGATTAGAAGCTTTGATGGTGTCTTGACTACCTCAAGCAACTCGCTGCGTCTCCTCTTGCCTCTTTCTCTACGCCTTCTCTCACTCTCCGGACCTCAACTCAAACTCCCTGGGACATTCTCAGATGCCTTAAGCTATTCTCCACAAGTGTTTATATAAATGTAAGGGGCGTGAACAGTAACTTGCGCATGAACAGTAACTAACGTGAACAGTAATAGTGTGCAAACAGTACACGTAAATATCTACAGTGCATAATTAGTAACATGTGAACAGTTCTATGCATGAATAATACACGTGAACAGTGCTGTGCATGAATAGTGCTACTCATGAACAGTACTGTGTATGAATAGTGCTTTGCTTGAAATGCAGTTTTGCTTTAGATTTGAGTCTTACATTTGTAATTTACTCCGCTTTCATCAACGCTTATCAATTTATCCATATTGTATACCAAAATTGCACGTATTCCTCCTGCTTTACACAAATCAGTCAATCGTGAAGGTTTATGCTTCGTAAAGCTAAATTAATCAAAATATAATTTAAAGTAATAATCAAAATTCATAATATAAATGTGACTCAACAAATACCCCCAAACTTGAACCTTTGCTTGTCCTCAAGCAAATACGAAATAATCAAATCATAGAATTTCAAAACTTAGCCTTTCAAGAACTTTGAGAAAAACCAATGTAAATGATCATCAAAACTAGTGAGGATGTTGATTAAAAAACTTCGAAACAGAGCACTTGTCAAAATCTCAATCAAAAATTCCTTTTTATTAAATTAATACTATACAACCTGTTACCGTTTCTGTTTTCAATCACTAAGAGTTCAAAAAATCCCGCAATATAAACTCCTAATTATCAAATATCCTGCTCTTTTATCCGGTTATTCAATACACACATTCAATAATTCAAGTAATGGTAATGATGCAAAAAAATATCAGTCAAATTACCTCATATACATCTCATCAAAGTCTTGCATCCAAATTTCCTCTGCCAGCTCAATCAACCAATTCATGGATCATAAGGACTTAGTGGGACAACAATTACATTTAGCACAAGAAATAAAATTAAAAAAATTGAATCGTCTCCACATTGATTTGAGCCTCATTTTGCAATAGGAAATAATGTCACCCCCACACTTAGTGCTTTCATTTTTTAAAGCTTGTTCTTACCCTTGGTTTAACAGTTTTTATTTAGAATTTATTTTTTTAAACCAAGTCCAGCAATAATTTCCCTCACCATATTCAGGTATCTAGGAAACTCTCTTTTTTTTTCTTTTTTTAAAAAATAACTCCCCTCACCATATTTCAGGTATTTAGAAAGTCATTTTCATCATTATCACAAGCTAGGAGGTCAAACTTTATTCACATTTTACTTTTCAGCTCAAAATTCAATTTCAACATTAGTTCAATTAAATGGGAATTGAGGTTTACGAAAGGAAATTTAAATTCATGCTCGTTGGGGTAAACAATGGCTATGCTCTCAAAGATAAGCTCGTCAGAAAAAAGGAATGTCTTAATCATGTCCATGAGCCGGTCAAATTGAGTTTTAGCTTTAAAAATTCTTTAACTAGAATAAGATTTTCATGTATATGGGAAAAATTACCTTTCAAAATAGCCCATCGTGTGCATTAGAAACAACCTTTGACAAATTAGAGAGGATTAATCTGATTTTTGTAAGAAAGAAAATTGTTTCCTTAGTATATTAGTTTCATTAAGTAATTCATGACAAAAAATTCAAGTATTTTCAACAAGTACATGTTCAAAAATAAATTTAACATCTCACTAGAATTCAGTTATTTGCCTAACTCCAAGATTTTAAAATTCCAAGTATGGTTTGCTTATAAGACTTACACGAGTTCAAAGTGGGGTCTTAATCAATTCAAGGTTCAAAATTTTGTAAGATTTGCAAAAAAAATTCCAATTTTTTTTTCAAAATATGATAAAAGTTGTAATCAATGGGGTAATGAAAGAAATAGTTAGAGAAAATAGTACAATGCATTCACCATCACGTTTGAAACTAGCATTGTCCTCAATGCAATTCATGCCATCAAAAAAATATATCAACATTAGCTAGGAATTTTAAGAAATGTGAGATGTTGACTTCCCTGTGTTTGGTGAGTTGAACTAACTCTTCATCCTATGGTGTTTCCTATCCAGGTAGGCTCTGAAAAGTAATCAATAAAACTCTAAATTAAATAGTATCAAAATTCTAAAATAAAACAAACAGAAAGAAAAACTAAAACTCCCTTGAAAGAAAATAAAAAATTTTAAGTTGCCTCCCAAGAAGCGCTTGGTTTAAAGTCATCGGCCTAACTTCAGATTGCATCAACCAACGCCCAATCTTTCAAATACAAGTTCATGCTGGTCTTTTTTTAATTTCTCTTGTGGTGCTTTCCGCACTCTTGTGAAATTTGGACTATCACTAGACGTGATATCCAATATCTCCTTTTGCAGCGGCATCTTGTTGTGGTTTCCTGTAAAATCGTAGATGTTGTTATTGTCTAAAAAAGGATCTAAATAAGATGAGAGAGAAATTTTCCTAAAGTTATTATAATTAATATGCATTTCTTTAGGATTTGTGCAATATTTAGTAGCTCTCTGTGGAAAAATAAACGATGGCATATGTAGCTCTGATGGTATAAATGACTCCTCGATCCTTGTTTCTTTGAATGAGCTAGTTGCTTTAATTTTCTCGCTGCTTTCATCTTAAGTTTGCTTGAAATTTAATTAATTTTAGAACTGCTCTATATTATAATCTTGCACCTCATTCTCCTCCTGGTTCTCATAATTCAGAACGTCTTCGTGATATGGTTGGTTTGGAATATGCACTTGTTCATCTGCATACATCTCATTCTTTGTTTGATCTTTATTAATCGAGATAATTTCATTATAATCCTCAGAAAAATTCATAGAGTCCATGCATGGTTGAATAGGAGGTTCGTCAAAGTTCTCATTTAAATGGTTTGCTTGTCGTGCAACTTTTTCTCCTAGAACCAGAAGATGCTTTTTCATTTGACCAAGTTCTTGAAGAAGATGTTTTAAAATTTTGTTAGTAGCAGATCCTTCAGGCTATGGTAAAACTGTTGGTAAAATGGAGGAAGAAAAATTTTCTACCATGTTTTATAATAAAAGTCATGATATTGAGGTGGAATGCAGTTTTGATCATATTGAAAAGGAAGATTATCGGACCAGAGAAAGTTTGAATGTGTAGGCCCATCAAGATTGTGAGTGCTTGATAAAGGGTTTTGAACAAGGTGGGAGTTGTCATGGTTGTAAAAATTTTATTGCTCATATCCTAAGTCTTGTTAGTATGGTGTATTTATCATGGAAGTCCACTCTCCATATGAATTATACTGGTTCGCTACTTCACAATTCTCATAAAATTCATTAGCAATCATTTTATCATCATGAAAATATTTATCACTCGTTCTATCATTATAAATTTGATTATAGTATGCCATCAAACAAATTTTTAGAAAAATAAAAGAAAAGAAATTCTAATAAAAAAGATAAATAAATAGAGGATAGAAAAATAGAAGAAGAAAAAAAAGAAAAGTATTTAAATACAAAGTCCTAAATGACGCCGAATTCCCCAGCAACGGCGCCAAAATACTTGTTCGTAATCTCACCGCAAGTGCACAGGTTGTAGATTGTAGTATATAAATATCGATTAACAGGGAATTTGGGACTAAGACGTTAGATCTAAATACTTTCTAACCAAATAAGATAAGGAGAAAAAAGCATAGAAAAAAGAAAAGTTGATCTGTGGAACGTAGAAAGGGATTAGAAATCATAAAATTGAGAACACCTAGGATCTAAGATTTCACATAAGTCTTCTATAACGAATACATGAAGTGTTTATTTAATCAAGATATTATGTATTAAAGGAGAACTATAATTAAATTATCCTTATACCTTCTCTCGAAACCTACAAAACATATCCTAATCTTCTTAACCACATATTTTCATGGGATTAAGTCAATGAGAATCCATTAAGTTCTGTGGAAGTTCATGGAATTCCTCAAGATTATCATGTCTATTCTCATGGTCTTAGATTTTAATATATTAGACTTCCACCTCTCGGTTCCATCACCTAATATATGGGAATTATTGTCAAAATGTAGGCCTTCGCTCCAAGCAAGCATTAAATAACAAGATATTAAATTAACACACAATATCAGTCATAAATAAATCAAAGCACAATACCCGCTACATTATACGTATGCTGTATCCTAAACCCTAGATTAAGGGTTTAGTCTAGCATGTTTATAATAAAAATCAAATACAAAATAATATTGTATTCAAAATCCATTACAAACAAGACAACTAAATCAAAATAGAAGAAGTAAAGGAAAACTTATTGATTAGAAGCCTCGATGGTGTCTCGACTGCCTCAAGCAACTCGCTACGTCTCCTCTTGCCTCGTGCTCTATGCCTTCTCTCGCTCTCCGGACCTCAACCCAAGCTCCTTAGGACATTCTCAAATGCCTTAAGATGTCTCCCACAAGTGTTTATATAGAGGTGAGGGGCGTGAACAGTAACTTGCACATGATCAGTAATTTACGCATAACGCATAAATAACTACAGTGTGCAAACAGTACACATGAACAGTGCTTGCATGAGTAGTACACGTGAACAGTGCACATAAATAGTACGATGCATGAACAGTAACTGCGTAAAAATAGTGTCTTGCATGAAACACAATTTTGCTTCAGATTTGAGTCTTAAATTTGTAATTTACTCCTGCTTTCATCAACGCTTATCAATTTGTCCATGTTGTATACTAAAATTACACGTATTCCTCCTGCTTTACATAAATCAGTTAATCGTGAGTATTTTATGCTTTGTAAAGCTAAATCAATCAAAATATAGCTTAAAGTATCTTAAATACTCAAATTCTTCTTAATTAATAATCAAAATTCATAATATAAATGTGACTCAACACCTTACTAGAATGTATAATCAACTAATTAAAAGTGAAAAATACCATCTAGGTATCAAATTTCTACATTACATAGATTTGCCACCACAACTAAGAGTTTTGTGACTCCTAATTGCCCACTGCATCTATCCTAAGGACGATGGTCGAAACCAAGTTAACCCTTAAGAGGCTGAAATTCTATGGAAAGTTGCCAACAAGCACAGGGTCAATGTGCCTCGACTATTTTTGAAAACTCTAGAATTGAAAAGGACAATCCAAGAGGAATTTTGCCTTGCGGAACATGAATCACTAAGATCCTGGGAAGATACCATGTTCATCTATCTAAACGAGGAGTCTTATGAAGTCTTGAAGCCAACCAACGCCATCAACAAAGCCTCACTAACTAGAAAGAAAATTGACCTTGAAGTTCAGAATTGCACAGCTTTAAGCTAGAATGGGAGGTGGTCCTCCACAAGGCTAAGACGGGGAGGCATATTAGGCAGCCCCAGTTCCATTTGAGGGGGAGGCTCATTCCCATCACTCACAACCACCTCCACCTCATGTTCCAAGAGTTCCTACATCCCATGCATCTTTTTCGCCCCAATATCTCGAGCTACTGACTACTTTGCACACTATCCCTCTCACCCATCAACCTCCAATGTGATTCTAAATTATCTTCAAGCCATGAAGAGCAAAATTTTTCAAGAACTATTAACCTATCTCTCATGGAAGTCCATGGGAGGCAAGATAAATCAGAGCAAGAACTCAAAAATATCAAATACCACCTTGCCTCTGGCAGTAAGGGAAATCATCCCATCCCAAGTTACTAGACTTCGATCCATATTAGGGAGAGTCAGTCTGTGCTGAACCTAGTGTCGAAGATCATTTTATTCCTCCCTCTACACCCATTGACTTCTCTGACTCCCTCTCCAAGTACTCCACTTTGCTTTGTCAACTTACTTCTCAATAGCTCCCTTACCCCATATCCCCATTTTTCTTTAACAAATCACAACTCACCTTACAACTTTCTTTGCCTTCTTTTTGGTGATTCAAAAAAAGGAGGAGAAAGATTTGGATATTTGGGCCATTTTTTATGACTTTGGGATTGGGATAATTTTTTCTTGTTTTTTCTCTTTTTATTTTTGGGTAGGCTGTACCTAGGGACAATGTAAATGTTTTGCTAAAAAAGGTGGCTTGTTATGAATACTTTGAATGAATTGGCATTTTTTCTTAAATGAATGATATGAAGTGAATGAAATATCATGAATATCTTGCTAAATGAAATGTTATGAATGTTTTGATATGGACAAGTGAATGCAATGCTATAAATGGTTTGGTTTGAATACCATGTTAAATGAAATGATTGACTGAATCACTGACTTAGATGAACATTAATTGCAAAGTATGACATGCTTCCACAATTTGCAAAAAACTCTCAAATGAAAGAAAGACATATATTAAATTAGTTTTGTTAATCATCAAAAAGGGGAAGATTGTTGTGAAATAAATAGAAAATCAAGCACAACTCCTATTTTGATGATAAACAACTCAATTTGTGAAGTTTTTAAATACTAATAAGTGTGTTAGATTGGTTCAAGATTAGAAAGTTTCAAGCTCAAGGCATAACAGGTCAAGTCGCAGAGTTAATTCGACTTAGGCATCAACTTAAATTAAGTAGATACCCGAGTCGACTCCAGTATCGACTTCAGCAGACGATTTTTGGACAACGTTGAAAACGTGGATGCGTGAGCAGACAAAGTTGCAGCTGAAGTCGACTTCGTATGCAACTTGGGTCAAGTCGCAACCCAAGTCGACTTCGCGAGCGACTTGGATGAGCTTCAGGATTCCAATGCTAAACTCGATTCGCAACCTAAGTCAACTCTGACATATGACTTGGGTGAATTCCCATTTGAAGTCGACTCAGTCATGCCACTTGAGTCAAGGCGTAACTTAAGTCAACCCTAGCATTTGACTTGAGCATAAGAAAGTTCAAAACAAGAAGATTCAAGATCAAGAATAACAAGAATGACTAAACATCCCTACCTTGCTATGATACAACAATCCAAGTCACAAGGTTATTGATAAAGTTTCAAAGAGATAATGACCAAGTGCATGAAGAAAAGGAACAACGTTCTATTTGCAAAATGAACGTATTTGAAGCTATGATATGAAGAAACAAAGGACATATATGCCAAGCAACTATGCTTGTGAATTATTAAAAGTTCAAATGAGCATAATGAACTGTGAAATCGCAATCCAAGACGACTTCACCTGTGACTTAGGCCAAGTTTTAGACCAAGTTGACATCAAAATGGAACTTGAGACTTGAAGATCGAAGTGCTAAAGATCAAAGTCACAACCTAAGTAGGCTTTAGTCTACGACTTGGGCGAAGTCCCACTCGAAGTCAACTCCGAGCGTGACTTAGATCATAATGATCGAAAAATGTGAACATTGGTACATTAAATGCCCGCCACCTAGCTCGTAACATTCGAATTTATTCCCTCTCTATTTAAGATACATCAAATGTAGAGGAGACAGTTAGCAAGAGTATTGATTAAGCTTTCGCCTTCTAACTTAAAAGCTTTTAAGTAATCATTTAAGTGCTCTGTAAGAAGAACACTGCCATTTATTGGAAGCGCTGAAGCGATCTTTCTCAAATTCACTCTACATGTTCTTCCTTGTGCTGAAACTTCTTCTACACCATCTGTAAAATGTAGACACTTCTTTTTATTCGCTCGTCTGTGATTCCACTTGATTTGTTATTGGAGACCAAGATCAAGTGAAGAAAGTAGTGTGTGGTTAGAATGTAACTCACTACTTACTTATGTGAAAATTGTAAAGGCCCTCTAGAGGTAGAATCTAAAAGAGAGCAAGCGCTCTAGTTGTAATATTATTGATATAGTGGACCTCAAGATACAACGGTGTGCTCTTAGAAAAGTGGAGTAGGGACGGTTGTCCCGAACTACTATAATCTTGTGTGTCTGGTATTATTACCTTATTTATATCTCTATTCTCGACTTTTTCATTCATGGAGACCAAATCTACAAGGGGTTAAAATTAATATGTTGAACGAATTTCAAAAGAACCCAATTCACTCCCCTCTTAAATTTTTCCATAAATTCAAGACCAACAGAAACTATTAACCAATTCAGAATCTAATAAGTAACTTGGGAGTGGTCTGACCTTCATGATTTCCTTCTTAATCCACGTCTCTAAAGAACTGTACTTATTGTCTGTCACCTATCTGCTGTTTAGCCCCTTCTCTAATGACGGCTTCAGCCTTCATGATGCATTTCAATGTTTAGAAATTCCATGTTTGGGTTTTGCAATCCTAAATGCTTTTATTGGAGAAATACTTAACTTTAAGAGTCTTATGACACATCAAGTCTAAATTCCTCATTTAGCCTCCAAAATTTCTTTGTAAGAAACACGTAATTAAAGGTCATTAAGTCTTTGAAGCCCATACTGCCCATAGCCTTTAGGTTACACATATCTCTTCATGCAATCCAACTTATTTTTCTTTTGCCCATTCTCACCCTACCAGAACTTGCTAACCAACCTCATTAGTTCCAACTTTCAATTCTATTAAATTTAAGCAACATGTAACATTCCAACATTCTATTCCATTCTTTTAAATTCAAGCAACCTATAACACTCCATTCCATTCCATGAAAATAATTTCAAATCAAAACAACCTAAATCATTGAATGCCATGAAAGTAAGTCTAAATCCAAGCAATTCCATCACTATGTACTCTATTACAATTGATCTTTAAATTTCTGCAATAGTTTTATATCTAAGACATTTTTCACATTGTTAAAGAATGACAATAATAAGAACAAGACTTAATAGAGTAATAAGTAAGACTTCGCTTCTCTTGATGTTGTAACTAGTTTTATCACTCTTATGTCTCTCTCTTTTCATTTGCTTTTCCCATCTTCAAATCTCTCATCTTTACTGTTTGTTTCAATTGACACATTTCATACTTTATGTCACGTGTTTTTTCCATGTGACACATCTCTTAAATCATCAACACAATGTATAAAATCTCTTATATCCATTATATTTTCTTATGATTGAAGGTCAAGACTTAGGTTTGGGATCAACTATCAGCTTGAATATCATCCTTCCAAATAATCTTACTTTTTGATAAAGATCTTTGATTCACAAATGTAAAAAGCTTATAGCATGTGAAGCATCCTATAAAAGACAAAAAACAATAAAATGAAATAAGTTTAGCTAGTGTGCAATATAAGTATAGAATGAGTGTACATGTATACATAATGAATAATATCGGTCTTACATGAAATCGTGGATATCAAAGAAACCACTAGCTTGGATTTTGTGAGGAATAAGCGGTTAGAAACACCAATGGTAAACCACATGAACATACATAAGTCTTACCTCCATGTGACGTAGTTCTTGCACATGAAAATGTCATTTCACTTGTGCCCACCTATTTGATAAGAGAAGAAAACACTTAATTCAAGATATTATAATACCCAATATTTAGAAGCAACATGAGGTCAAAGAAAGAAACTATAATATAAGATGAAGAACCAAAACATACCATGACCTCGACCTCAACCTCAACCTCAGTCCATAGAAGTGCAATCATCATCATCAATTGAAGTGGAGATATCAACTGAGCTTGGGAACTTGACGGTAGGGCAATTCTATTTGTCACAGCCCATGATAAAATTGTGTTTTGTTGCATGACTATTCTAAAAGTCCTTTCATGCATTTCGGAGATTTTCTTTTTGTTAGTGAAACAT
Source organism: Annona cherimola (assembly GCA_030490835.1). Lineage (NCBI taxonomy): Eukaryota > Viridiplantae > Streptophyta > Magnoliopsida > Magnoliales > Annonaceae > Annona > Annona cherimola. The sequence goes on from CM059972.1 coordinate 91,269,252, forward strand.
AAACGGTTAAGATGCTACAAGCTTGTGAATTTTATGAGGCTATTACGCCACAAGAAACACATACTTTATTACCCAAATTTGCATTTAATCATTGGTGCATAAGGTTGAAGTTATCGCTTGACACCACTATGGGATATCCTCTTATAATAACTTCATCCTTACTATCGGTCTCTGTACATGGAGGCTTAAGCAACGCCGAAAGTGCAATAGTCATCTTCTTCATATTTTCTTTGATAATTTCAATTGCATCCAAATTATGCAAAGCCTTGTTTCTAATATAAGACTACCATTTGGATAATGTATGACTATGAATAACAAAAGATTGTATAACTTTCTTCTCACTAGTTGTGGTCAAATGTCTAAATTTAAATATTGAATCTTGTGTCCATCATGGTAATATATGAAATGGAGGGGCAATTTTTAGTTTTTGAAAGTAAAATAATGTGCTAGTATGTTAGCAAACAATACCACATGACTAAAATTTTAGGCACATGTAGGAGGCAACCATTTCCTCTACATTCCACGTGATGGCCTTTTTCCTTGGTCTCATCTTCTCCTTCTAACAAGAAGACTTGCCATTGTTGCATTGCCATCACATCTACGATGTTCTCTACAATATGGTACATACATTTAACCACTTACGTCTGAAATTCTAAGAAGATATTCCTAGTATACACCTTTGTCATATGAGCTTCAATGCTGTATTTAGTTTTCAACTTAGGATAGCATAAAAGGTCATGGAATTAGCTTTGCTTCAACCTCACGTCTCTGCGCAAGTGCTTTATTATAGTCATTTAAAAAATCAATTAAATTCGAATTTTGAGATTTAAACTCCATAAAAAATCGCTAATACCCTTGCTTCATTGGGTCTTCTAATGCCTCTTGAGAATATCTTTTCATGTAATTAGGAACCCACATATGATGAATATCCTTCATATGTCATAACCACACGTTCTCTTGTGGCTCAAATTTCTCTATCATTGCTTGTCAATTAATTAAATTCCTCTTTGTTATTAGTGCCAAACAAAAAGTAGTTTCTTTTGCCTTGAATATAGGATGCAGATAAATGATATGAGATAATTTCTTTGATAATTTTTTATATGTAGGCCAAAGCATAAGAGACGATTAGTATTTGAAGATACTGTTGTTATTATTGCTCCAATTAATGTACCTTGATATATGATGATGGTCGTAGAATGGACTCGACCCATTACATCTACTCAAGTCATGAACAACCACTTGAAGTCTTCACCTATCTCTCCAAAAAGAAAGCTTGCACCAAATAAATATGTTTGCTTGTGGTGATTGACGTTGGCAAAAGGAACAAATGGCACATCATACTCATTTTTCTTTATGTGATGTCAAAAAATACTACGCTAAATATCAAATAATCTTCCGTTGATTTTTCATCTACTTGGAAACATGATATCAATCTCATATCCTCGTCGACCTAGACATCATACAAGAAATGACTATTATCATAGCTCTTAAAACATGTGTAACAAAGTATTTGCATTGTTCTCACGTACAATTTGTCGCTTTTTCCATAGAGCATTCCTAGCAGTCATTGCTGAATATTGAAGGTGAGAAGAATTACCCACGTCATTGATCATAAAATGAGTGGACGTAGCCACTCTAACTCTAGATGCTTTTGAAGATATGACTATATTTAGATCATCTTATGTGAACTTCTTATTTAACTACAATTTATGAGTCTTCATAGGAGTACAAAGTACATGATTATGTGTCTCTACGAACTAAGATACTTAACAAGTCATAAGCAGTGATAAAAATAATCTTTTTTTTCCTTGGATCTTCATTTGTAGCTTTTTTATCCATCTAATCAGCTTAAAGCACCTTAAGACATGCCTTGAAATTATCCTACACTTTAACTTACGAGTGACGTCATTTCTAACACTAAACTCACAATGTCAATCATAAGTGTTTAAAAATTAAAGGCTTCTTCTACTAACACATACTCTATGCTAATTTTTGATTTTATTTCAATTGCAACATCATCAACGAACAACCCATCTATATTTTGCAGACCACTTGGGTTGAATTCTCCATTAGATGCTCCTTCCTCATCTGGCATATTGACTAAACCACCTTTAGAAGCTACTATGGGTGTAAATATGGTTAGTCTCATCCTGAACCCAGCTAACCCAACCTAATTTATAATAAGGTTGGGTTAGGCATTTTGAAAAAAATAAGTCATATAATATGAATTGAACTGACTTGATTTCAAAAGTAGATTGATTTGGGTTAGATGATTATCAACCCGACTCGATCCCATTTCATATATTAATGCAAAAGGTATGAAAATAGCATTGAAACTAGTGTTGGGTTGAAATTTTGTAAGGTGAGTTAGAGTTGTGTTTACCCCAACCCGACTTGATTTACATTCCTAGAAGCTACCTCACCCTTGTGTGCATGATCTACTGACATGACACCAATAAAAGCTTTTAATCTTTGATTTTGATCTAATCCCATATGTTCCTCCATACCAAAGAAAGAGAACTTATCTGGCAATAACTAACAATTCCAAATGAAAGACAAGTATTCAATGATGCACTCAAATTAAAATGCTTGTAAACAAAATGACAACCAAGAATCAACACTAAATTTTGGCATAAAATCTCCTATTTAAAACATATTTTGATTTCTTGATCTCTTCTAGTCATGCAAATACTTTCACAGTTATGGTTATGCCTCGGTATCTCTACAAGTAGATTAGTTGTCATTTCAAATTATCAACTCAATCCTAATGCTATAATTGAGTGTTGGTCTGATGTCATTTTCATGAACAAGCTCAGACATTAAGTATATGATTATCATATCTAAACTATTCAAAACATCTGTACTTTAAAAATCTCGATACTCATTTAGATATAAAGCATCGATGAGAGATGAGGCTAGGAAAGTAGAATGGAGAGGGGGAGAGGACCAAGGATAGCTCATGAGGGATGGAGGAAGGGAGGGGAAGAAGAAGAGGGAACAAATTTGATGTTTGATCGACTAGAGAAAAGATAAGAGAGGAAAAAAGAGATAGGAAAATCAAGATAGGGAGAGGAGGGCACAAGTGAGATCTACCTGAGTTTAGTGAAGTACATGAAGTTGATGCTAAAATGAAGGCCGCAAATGGTCAGAGAAAGGAGCAAAGGGAGGCAACAACAAAGAGAGACATGAGAGGAGAGATGTTCCTAATGTGATGCATCCTATTGCCGAGATGGTGGCAATGTCATTATAGTGTGGTGTAGCGATGGCCCTAGGACTCCTACGAGGACCATGAAGGCGCTATGAGAGAGAGATCACGAGAAAGATCCGGGGCGGAATGGGGGAGGGTAAGAGAGATTGAGAGAGGAATCAAAGTGAAATGGGAGAGGGGACAGTTTTTTGAAAAAAATTTCCTTAGTCGATGTCTGTCTTAGGGACTCATTTGAAAAAAGTTATTAAAGTTCATCCCACGACTCTTGATTATTTCACTCAATCCGATGGTATAGGAAGCTCAAATGTAGAAAAATGGGACTTAGCCCAACCGTAGGTGCTCATATTTTTTATTCTTGTAGTGACACTCATCTTTCATAAGCTTTTATAAAAATAATTATTTGTATTATTGGAACACATAAATGTAAAAATATAAAATAATAAATATTTTTATTATCTTTTAATAGGGTGGAACCCCCAAGACTTTTCAAGTGCCTTTGCTTGATCTAATTACCATAATTGGTTAGTGATTACTTTGTTTTAATTGGGTTCGGCTTCTATGTAAGCCATATAACTCTATTAATTTTTAAGATTTTGATCTTAGATAGAAAATTCAGTTCATTTATTGTATTTAACATATTTGTTTATCTAGGAACTAAGTTTCACCCCGATCAAGTATGTTTATAGGTCACATTTGTTGAAATATATATATATATTTGTATATAAATTATGAAAAATGTTTAGATCCATTTACACATGTATTAGAATATAATAATTATTTATAAAATCATTTATCCATGTAAAAATGATATTTTAGACGGTTTAGATGTTGAAAATATAACTTTAAAATTAATATTTAATATCGAACTATTTTATTACGTTGATTTTCAATAAGGATCATTCACAATGATATGAGACAAATAAAAAGGTTTCCAAAATATTATAAATGATGATGTTAAATACAGTAGATAAAGTAGATTTTCCATAACCATCAAGATATTAAAAATAGAGGGGTTACGTGAAAATGGATTTTAAAGAAGCAGGACCGGTTTTAATTTTATTTACTATTGTTTATTTTCATTATCATCGTTGCATCATTTTGCATAGTCATAATGACTCATATATCATGGTAACTCATATTGATAGCATGCATAAAAATATCTGGGCACAATAGTCGGAGGGTCACCAAGGTTCATTTTTTCGCCAATGGCAATGCAGCCACGATAACACCATAGTATTCTATTTATTATTATTTTTTTGTTTCTCTTTCAAATGGAACGAATGTGAGTTCATGCAAAAAATTTTAAACCGTAGCAAGATGGTAGAGACGGAACCATCCAGAGTGCTTACTTTTGATAGAATTGGCTGTGTATTAGAGCCCTAGTCTTATCTTGTCGATGTCAGCTCTGGAGTTGTTTCGAGAAGTGTAGATGTTGTTGGAAGCATCTTCTTGAGAGCTTTTTTCCTCCACCTACTACAGGAAAGTTGATTTTTGGGCTACCAAAATATTTTGTTGCAAAGGTTAAATTTTGATTGTAGAAAAAAATGAATTTACGACATATATCATCTATATCAATCATTCCAATAATCATCATTATTAGAGGGCAGGGAATGTATTTGCCAATAGTTATTCGTAGGTTGCCAAACCAATATCGGGTTGCATGTAGTCATGAAGTTATAATTCTTTTGCTAATATAGCTCGTCTTGTACAAATTAATTCTAGTGAGTCATATAAGTGTGATTTTGGAAAAAAAAAATTCACCTATCTTACTCTCCCCTAACATGAAAAATGATAAAAATTTTATTTTTGAAATTTTATGAGAAAATATATAAAAATTTAAAAATGATAAATTTTACTAGATGAACTAATAGGCCCACGTAGAATAACAAAAATCGGAAATTAAAATACATAATGCATGAGGTTGTCAGTTACCTATGGAACAACCCATTCTACCAAATATATATACAAGCTGGATACAGTCTCTTTTGTAAGGCTGAGGTTGATATGATATTTTAATTATTGTTTCTAATTATTAAACCTTTTAATTCGTAGGAATCATATGATATCAATCCTTGGATCTGGACTTTCCATATCCAAAATAGCTTATGATTTTTCGTTGGTGTTTTTAATTTTGATTTTATTTTTTTATTTTTTGTTGAGTTTTGTTTGGCCTTTCAAGTACGCCTTGACCCACAACCAAGGGAGCCACTCTCCAAAACAGCACAACAAAATTACACCCGAAAAGTTAACGGACTACCTCATAAAACAATTATATCATTAAGCATGACATATCTATCATTAATTATGTGGTACTGGTTCTATGGAGTTAGTCAATATTGAATTATTTCTTTTTTTTTTTAACGAGCATTGAATTATAGCTAGGCCCACCTCGATTATTAAATCAAAAGTAAATCTATCTATTGCATTTAATGAAATTTCCCATTCTCATGGCATTCTAATGCAAGTAGTTTTCACATTTTACGTATAATTATAGATATTTTTTAAAGCATTATGGCTCATCCAAAACTTTAGTTGAAATGATTTTTAGTAACATGAAGTAGAATTTTATTTGTTGCATTTTAGACCTGCATGCAATCAATAATCCTTAATCGTAGGTTCTAAACTTTATCAAATAAAAACTAAGCGGGTTCAGAATGTAAATAGTAAAAACCGGAATTTGCAATTAACAAAATTATAGGGGATAAAATGTAAAGAACTAAAATTTATTACTTAAAATCGAATATAAACTTATTTACTTACTAGGAGGGATACGTTTGAATTAAAATATTTTAACTTTCCTTTATAAAAAATTATTTTCAATATTAATTATGATGAAAGTTTAAAAAATCTGAAAGACACCAACCAAAATGATTTATTTAAAAAACCTAAAAGATGAAAAAAAATATTTAAATAGAATAATAGTCTAGCTAAAAGCTTTATATTTTAAAGATTTTTCTTATATTTCCTTTTATGAAATTTAATAAAAATTAAATTGGTTTATTCAATCTGAGGAATGTTTTATATTTTAAAGATATTTTCTTCTATTTTTATAATATAAGAACATTAATTTTTTAGCATTATTTAGCGAAGAGTTCAAGAGTCTAAAAAACGATTTGATATATTTAACACGATGAATAATCACCAATTAAAAAAAAGATGAATAATATCTATTAAAAGTATTTTTCTATATTTTCTTTTGTAACGGAAGAAAATTAAGTTTTATTATTGATTCATTTAATGTACGGGACACTGCTATAATAAAATTCGTTGATATTTTATGTTATTTATGTATCTATAATATAAGATAATAAAATTTTTATAGAAATTTCTGCATCCATAACCAGATAGTTTGGGCGAAATTGCTGTTATGTCGTAAATTTCCAAAAAGTTGGGTGAGTTTTACTGAAATTGAAGACGTCGCTTACGTTAGGGGTCTTGGAATGACAATTAAGGTTTTTGCGTGAAAGGACGAAAGTGCCCATGTGACAGGGGTTGACTGGTCGTGGATGAATGCGACGGCCAGATTTTATAGCTGCTGCGACGCGACGGAGATGGGTCACCGACTCACCAGTATTGGCAAATAAAGACGGAGATGGGTCACCGGTATTGGCAAATAAAACTAGAGAATCTATGGCAACAACCATCCATTTAGACAGAAAATCCACTGCTCGTCGGTGTTTCTTCTCCTCTGAAGGAAAAAACTCAGCGCTTCTTCATGGGGATCTTCGAGCTTTGACGATTGCTTGCTCTATTTATGCTTGTCGGATTTTCATGGCTGAAGGAGCAGGACATGAAGTTCCCCTCGGTGTCGTTGTTCACTTGTTCATGGCTACCGGATCCATTGCAGACGCGCGGTTACCTATCCGGAAGAGAAGAGGATGTTGAGGGTTATGCAGTTTTGCGCTCTCCATTGTATTGATCAGCTCGGATTATTTGATCCGGGGCCAACGACATTAGACATTAGATCTGAGATGGTGGGGTTCGAGCATTGGGGGCTGCCAGAATTCGTAGATGCACTTCTAATGTCATCCGATTTATTCACCATACGCCAGTTGATTTTACATGCTCAAATATAAGCTCCAACACTCGATCTTACTGCATTTTTTTTTTACATGCATGCCCAACGAATTTCATGGCAAGCCGGACGCCATGGTTGGATGTTCGTGCAAGAAAGAAGATGCTTTTTCTATGGTGCTCTAGTAGCACACTGAAATTTGTGCACACACAGTGGCAAACAAAAATTTCCCAAGGGCATTTTGGTCTTTTAGGAATTTTTTTTGTTTTTTTACCACTCATCCATAGAACCCTAAGGGCAGTGATGGACATCTGGGGCATGTTTGTTTACATCTAAAATTTTTCTCTTAATAATTATCATATTTTTAATTTTTTTTTTACATATTTCTATACAAAAAATTACTTTAATTTTCAATTATTTCAACGTAATTACTCATACAACTAACTATCTATTTTAAATTTATTTTTTTTATACTGAAAATTTTTCATCTAAAAATTTTATCACTTTCCAAACATGCCCCAATTTCTTTAAATTGCAGGTATGAGCATTAAACCACTTTAAATAGTCTGTTAAGAAATTTGCAAAATTTGAACAACACTAACTAAATGTACTCTGAAGAAATTTTCTTATATTTTCTTTTGTTATATGAGAAATGATATTAATTTTTAATATAATTTATTATGAGAATTCAGAAAATTCTGAATACTATCGAACTGATTTGTTCAATATGATCGATATTTATAAAGATAAACTTTTTGGTAGTATTTTTATTTTTAACTATTATTAATTCAATTTTTTGCGGTTTAGACCTTGTAAGTCCACTGATTGTAAGTTAGACCTTGCAAGTGTAATACTTGCAAATTAAGCACAAGAGTTTTTGGTGTATTTACATTTTAGACCTTTTAAGTCTTTATTTATTGTAGTTTAGCCGCGAAATTGACAAGCATCAATGGTGTAGCTAAAAATGAAACAATGAAAATATTATAGGACTTAAAATGTAAATAAAAAATCTCGAGATTAAAATATATATATATATATATATATATATATATATATATATCCAAACCTATAGCAGCTAAAATGCAATTAACATGGGAAAAAACTTTTATCTGATTCGACACCATTAAAGATTTCGTTGTCTAATTTTTGAGCCAGCCATGATGATGATAATATATTTACATTTATTTGTTTAAGAAACTGAATTTTTTTCAAATCGAAAATATATCGAAATTAAAAATCTATCACAATGGGAATCGGAGTCCCATTTCATAAAAGTATAAACTAATCTAATAAAAAATTTGTATTGGTATTATACATTATGACAACTAATATTATAATCTAACATATTTTACAACTCTTACAATATTTCTTTAGAAATTTTTCTATAAATACCCCAATCTCTAAAATACTCACATCCGGAAGAACAGTAAATAACCGGCTTAGCATTACTCGAGCCGAACGCTCGTTGGTTCTATGGGAATCAAAGGTGCAACAACCAACGCGTTGCTCTGGTTGCAACAAAATTGTAATATATATTTATATAAAATTCATTAATTCAACATCTATATAATCTGGAAATGTTCTTCCTATACAAATAAATAATTTTTCAAATTATTAGTGTTGTAATGCATGAATCTAAGTAATTTTTATACTTTTCACGTGATTATAAATATTTCAAAAATAGGTACAACACAAAAATAACTTTGATTGGTATAATTTCTTTTATCACAGTAAAACAAATGATGTTTGACAAACTGAGCTTATGAGATCTTTCTTTGAAATAATTGTACAATCTTTTTTAATCATTTTTTATATGATTTGATATCTTAACTATCTCACTATCCTAATTTTTCCTTTATGATTAATATATTCCGATTATTATTTTTTACATTTTTTCATATATCTAACTTGTCAACTTTCATTACACTCCTATTATATTACATCACTTTCATTTTTTAAATTAGCTAAGTACCACTTTTCTATTCCCACCAATTACCTTTTCCCAAATGCACTTTATTCATGATGTAAAAAACCAAATATTTTCGAACTTTTATATCTTATATATTTATTTTCCAAATTTAATAGTTTCATAATCACTATCAAACGATGTTGAATATTGAAACAAATAAATATAAGTTTCCAATGATTCTTAGCATCATAAATACATACATATTATATTTCAGATCTTTTAGATATTTAGGGTTTGTTTGGTAATAAGTAAAAATTGTCATGTTAAAACTTTTCAATCTAAAATTTTTCACTCTCCACAACTATCTTATTTTTTAATCATTTCATCACATTTTACTATACAACTACCCTACTTTTTAATCATTTTTACACAACAACCCACATAACTAACCTATCTATTTTAACTTTATCTTATTTACTCATCATCATTATTCCTATCATATCATATCATTTAACAATTTTTAATTTCTAAAACTTTTCATCAAAAGTTTTACCCATTCCCAAACATACCCTTAGAAAAACTTTTAAAACTTTCAAGAGATGACAATTTGGATACAATACATGGTCCAAATATTTGTTTTGCATATCACTCCCACTCAAGTAAGCATTGCAAAATATAAAGAAAGAAACTTCCAAAACTTAATAATTTCTTTTAACCACAGATTGCTACCTTGGTGGTAACTCATTTGCCTTGCGATCCTACTGGCATGAGTTTAAATGGCTGGTGAGATTTGTCCCAATTTATTATTTGAGAATTGTGCCTCCTTAGTTCTTAGGCAGAGTAGTGTCTTCAAGTTTCTTAGATGAGAGCGGATTGTCTCCTTCAATTTGTAAGAATGTCTCAGAGCTTTATTGTAATAAATATTAAGATGAATATAAATATATATTAATAAAAATAATTTCTTTTAAGCACTCCTTTTATTTCAATTATACAAAATATAATTCAATGAATCGATTTGATTTTCTTTACCTGGAAATGAAAAAAATAATAATAATGCATACCTTGTCAAACAAATCAGTGATCAAGATCATGAAAATAGTTCCCTTACCTACTAGCAGTAGTACACATTCGCATGTCGTCCAAACATTGACGTAAAAAGTGGAGGTTTTTTGCATTTTGGTTTATCTAACTTTTTGCGTTTACTTTTAAATCTATGAGTTTTGTGTATTTGCATTTTAAACCTTGTAAGCTTATCTCATTCAAGTTTTAAACTTTGTAGTTCTATAGTATGAATACACTTAACTAATGGTTGTTATTTGCAAATGAAAAGTCTAAAATACACTTATCTCATAGTTAAGTCAACTAAGACTTGCAGACAATGTAGTTTTTATGGTGTACTAGCTTAGTTAACTTATACATGGACAGTGCTATTTTGATGCCCTAGTTGAGTTGGCTCGGCCTATGAGTCGACTCACATATGCGAATTGGATGATTTTGTATGGCCTAGTTGAATCGACTCATGACTGATAGACAACGTAGTTTTTGTTGCGGCTAAGTTGAGTTGACTCATTTTAGATGCAATATTGTCATTAAAAAACTTATACTACAGCTAATGCCAGATTTTTCATTTGTTTGGTAGCTTACATTAGGAGTAAGATTTAAAATGCAAAGGGAGCAAATTTATAGAGTTTAAAAAGCAAATACGCAAAACTCATAGACTAAAAGCAAATAAACAAATTAAAAAAGACAATAATGCTAAAAAAACTAAGAGGTCATGGCTCCCATAGATACCTACAATACGGATCGTGATTTCCTGCACCTAGGTACACTGAGCTTCAGTGCACCCGGGTGCATTAACCCATTTTTTTATTTTTAAAATTTTTTTTTATAAAAGTGTTAATTTAAGTGTATTTAACATGTGTATCAATTTTTACCATTTTTGAAGTATTTTAAATATTTATTTTTTATTTTTAAAAATCAGTGGCATTTTAGTAATTTTAAATTACCTAAAATGTCACTGATTTTCAAAAGTTAAAAATAAATATCTAAAATAATCTAAAAATGTTAAAAATTGATACGCATGTTAAATACACTTATATTAATACTTTTATAAAAGAAATTTCAAAAAAATTTAATGCACCTGAGTGCAGTGGGGTGCAGGAAATCACGATCCCCTACAGATCCTATACGTATGAAATACGTACGAATGATAGTTCTTGTCGGCCGTTTCCAATATCTGCCGTGGACAAGATTTTCGACGGATCGATTTCAGCCGTCCGTTGATGTTGATGAATGAGTCGGGTCTCGTGCGATTTATTTTTTCCGCAGTCGGCATCACTCCACAGCGGTACTGATGGCAACATCGGCAACTTGGCCTTTTGGGCCTACCAAACTTTCATTTTGAGCCGTTCGTTAGTCAGCCATAGAGAAGATATTTTAAAATATTTCTCATTCCAAAAATATTTCCGTCCGCACGCCAAATGAAAACAACGAAACCGAAACCGAAAAGCCTTGATGCTCTGTTGGGATTGGATGGATGATGTGCGGCCTTGCAATGCTTGCGCCACTAGTGGCAATAATCAATTCTCAATAATTAATTTGTTCGAATATCTGTCTCCCACCAGCTCATATTTGTGCCATGCAAACAGACAATGCCAGGGTGAAAAAAATAATAATAAAAGATCGCTTAAAATGACAACCAGAGCATCCTGCATTGTTTTGGTCTAGAATATTGAATATTTCATATTGAAAATAAATAAAAGCTCCGAGCAAATTGCAGATTTAGCTATATGGTGTGTTTGAGAAGTAATAAAATTTTTAATGTATAAAAATTTTTGAAATGAAAGAAAATGATATGATATGATATGAATAATGATGAGAAGTAAAAGCAATAAAGTTAAAGTATATAAGTTAATCGTATGTATAATTATATAGTTATATAGAAATGATTGAAAAATATTGCAGTTGCATAGGAAATGTGAAAAAAATAATTGAAATAGTAATTTTTCCATAAGACAGCTTACACGTGTAAACGAAATAAATGAATACTTAGATATAAAATGTTTCCATTGCTTGCAGAAGCGCATAGCAATGACATGAGAAAATATTAGTGGTGAATATCATTACTTTTGTTGCAGTGCACACAATTATTTAATTGAAATTATCCTATAATTTTTATTAGACAATGTGTAAATTTCAGGTAAAGAACAATTTTAAGAATAATAGTTGATTTAGCTTAGATCTACCAAAAAAATTTAAAATTTTATCATTTACAATTCATCCTAAAAGTTTTTTTTTTTTTTTTCATTTTGAGTTCTCTTATATGAAACACTTCTAAGAAATTTCATCGAGTTTGGCTTACATTAACGATTGATAGTCTAAATCTACTCATTTTACACATTAAGATAGGCTAACCTAAATGACTGATGATAAATTCACTCTATTTATTATATTTCAAATTATATATTTAGTCAATAAAACTCCATCGTGCATCAGACTCATCTACAAATGTATAAAATTAACCTAATAAAATTATTAGCTATTAAATATCAATTTTAAAATTGTACTTTCAATCTTTAAATCATTCGAAGTATCATTAATTTATAGATAAATGATTTTATAAAATAATATTATATCCTAAAGCATATGCAAATGAGATAATTTCAACAAAAATAAATATTTTTTATAACAAAAATATATATTTTTAAGTCAATATATTTATGCACATCTTTGATTTAGATGAAATTTGATCTCCTCTTCAAACAAATCGTATTAAAATCATAAGTAACACGAAATACGCTTCAGTTATATGTAATCTGGTTAAATAGGTGCAGACTCTTCTTTATGATCTAACCAAAATTTGCTACAACATCATTGTTAAGCGATAGCTTTAATTTGTGAAAAGTTTGTCAAACTCGAAATATAACTATGTACAATAGAAACCAATGAATCAAAGGAGCAAGATCACAAAATTTGATGTATTATACGTGCTGGGTTTAGATTTAGAATTTGGACGGAGATGGTGGAGCTGTTTAGCACTAGTACAATAAATAAATAATTTATTTTAATTGCACGCTGATGGAATGACTGAAATCTGCCGGTCGCTAGACAAGCATGATGCCATAGGATGATAGGATGATGGTCATTAAAAAATTCAGGCATCCATCGTACTGAAAAGGACGAAATAAAGGACGAATTTGGAATGTCGAAAACAAGAGGACGAATCTAGGATGATTTACAAATACATCCACTTAATTTGACTATAATTAGGAATATACTCATGTAGTCTCAAAATTTGCAAATAACTCGTGTATAGTTTGACAATAATTGCATATATTAATCCCGTCATTATAACATCATTACTGCACCGTCATGACGTGCGTATATTTGTAAAAAATATGTAAACTATATAGGTATATTTGTAATTTCAAAAATTAAGTAACTATATTTAGTTTTCTCAAATATACTCACGTAGTTTGCATATTTTTGTAAATATACCCACATAATGATAGTGCAAAAATGGCATCATAATGGCGTGAGTATATTTGCAATTATGGTCAAACTATATGGGTGTATTTGTAAATTACCAGTAAATTTATGCCAAATGACTTGATTGGCCCTACAATTAGTAGGGCATATGTGAAGATTTCGAATTTTAGTGGGGCTTTAATTCAGTGGAAAGGATGCACGAACTTGAATTCCTGAAATCTTTCTATCTGGTACTTACTATTATGATTATATAAAATTTACTCCTCTCCCCATTGCATTTAGAATTATGCCTTTAACTAAAAGAATAATTTTCATCTATATGAATATCAATATAGATTTGTGCGAGAGAGATTTTCGAACATTTTGATATATTTAGGGGATAAGCATTCTTTGTTGTTCTATACCACTTTATGTTGGCGTATTTGGAAGCTGTGGAATGCGTTAGTCGGAGAGGAAACCATATCCGATTGAATCAGTAAGTTTGGAGTAGGGTATTTGCTATGGCACAATTCAGTAAGGTTGCTTTGTAGAAACAGTTTTTTTGTGCATGATTCATAGCAGCGTGGGCTGGGAGAGAACGTGGTTGGAAGGCCTTTTCTTAGTTTTTTTGGAGACACCCTCATCTAGGAAGATAATTAAATGCGGATGGCCACGAGGCTTCGTGGTAAGTACAGGTGTTTTCAAATGGGATGTCCTGGCTTCAAACTTTCCCGCTTGCATGTGGGTGCATCAGGTGCCGGTATTATTTTTTTCCCTTATGAGTAAGAGTATTTACTATTTCCTTTCTAGTGTGGAGGTTTTTAGAAAAAATCACTCCTTTATAATATCAGATGTCAGAGTGTATGTATACCAATAATAAATAAATAAATAAATATGGATGCTAGCAGCCAAATGCATGAAGAAGCCATGGGCACAACCATCGGACTATGGTCAGGTTCACATACGGAAACGAAACTTTAGCAAAAGAATGGGAGAACTTTAGAAAGAGATTAAACGTTATGCAACAAATTTTGGGAGAATTGATTTTCTTCATGTGATGCGAGAAGGAAATTTAATAGCACATTCCATTGCAAATTTTTCCTCTTCGAATACAGGGGGCAAAAACAGGCATGGTGGGATGCTCTAATTCATTTTATGAATGAACTTTTATGTAAGGATCTTTTGAGTCTTAAACGAAATATAAGTCGTACCAAAAAATCATCTAAATTAGATTGTTGCATGGGCTTATCTGATTAAAATATAAAACTAATCTAAATTTTTTTTAATTTATATACTAATTCCAAAGTTGTTAATTCAACAACTGTTCAGACCATTTTTCCCCATGCAGACAGATAATTCTATAAATTATTGTAGCCTTCTAATAAATATGTGAATGGATTATAGTATTTTCATAATTTACACATAATTATGTATATTTTAGAGAACGACGGCCCACCCAAAACTCCCATTGGAATTATCTTTGGTGAAACAATAAAACAGATGATGGTAAATGATGCGATTGTTTGGATTGTGAGATATGATCAAGGTAGAGCACAAATAGAAAGGTTCTATAAACTCAAATTCATAAAATCAATTCCAAAATGGAACCCTTGTAATTGATAGCTCGAAATATATAGGATGACAAACATTGCAGCAATCATGCAGATAGTTCTTGTATTGTATGGATTTTTGGCAAATTCAGTTCCGTTGGCTTCAGCAATCCGTACCCTTCGGAAGTACAAACTAGTGAAAAATTAGATCAGGGCAAGAATTTGAGCCAGCAAAAAAGAGGTCTGCGGCATGACTCCTGTTTTTATGGGTTGTATTAATGCATGCACATGCTTTATTGTTTGAATGGTAGTGTCTCCGTATATATGCATTATTTCATGCACACAATATCCACATATGTAAACCATGTACCAGTGAGGGAGCCAGGACGTTCGTTGATCAGGGGGCAATTTTATGTAGACGAGCATGCGTAATATTATTTGAGGGGATAACCATGTAAATTAAAGTATATGTTTAAAATTTTTTCATATTTTTAAGGGGAATATTTCAATTTTCAAACACCGCAATTTCCTCCCTCCTACGCCGTGTACCACAGGAAAAATAATACTGTATGGTTTCAACTAGTTTTTAGCGGGCAATAATATATGCCTATTTCGAAAAATAAAATTTAAAGGATAGGGCTATGAAAAATCTTCATTTGGGAAGATGTATAAGTAAAAGTCTAAGGAAAATTTTTTAATTACAAGCAAAGATAATAAAGTTACTTGAAAAAAATGCAAAAACATGATTGGTGGGTGTGTCTGGTATAAATTCAAAATTGAAGAAATTTTTGTGAGAAAAATTTTGAAAAGTGAGATTTAAGACAAGGGGGTAATTATTGGAAAGTAAGGCACATGGTTACATATTAAAAGATATAAAAATGATTAAAATGGAGAGATAATAATTAAATAGTTAAAATATCATATAATGCAAAAAATTGTGCAGTAATGAGCTGGGAAGGTTTTTTTCATTTTTCCAAAATTTACATTATACAAAGCTTTTATATAGAGGTTATAAAAATGCACCTGGGTGCATGCAACTTTTTTTTAATTTTTTTTTGAAAAGTTTTTACACAAATGTTAATCTAAGTGTACTTAACATATGTATCAATTTTTATCAATTTTGGAGATTTTTAGATTTTTTTTTTTGGATTTTAAAAATCAATGGCATTTTAGTAATTTTAAATTGCTAAAAATGCCACTGATTTTAAAAAATCCAAAAAAAATTTAAAAGTCTCAAAAATTGGTAAAATTGATACATATGTTAAATACAATTAGATTAACAGCTTTATAAAAAAAAAAAAAAAAATTTAAAAAAGGTGTAGTACACTCGGGTGCATACGATTGCACCCCAAAAAGTAAATTACTTATGTAGTTAAGATGTCAAACTATATTGAAGTACATGTAACAATAAGAAGTAAATTTTATTTTTTTAATTTACTTGTTCCCAAAGTCCCAAAAGCACAGATTATGGCTAGAACCTTTGTGACTCGACTATGAAGATTGAGTTATACCAACATAATATTGTAGTATACGTGCAGATTAAGCTCTGTTGAGCATGCGTCCATTAAGCATTACTCGGGGAAATTAAGTAGCAAAATATCTGGCTAAAACAAACAAACTGAAATTAATTTAATACTAGAAATAAATCGTGCTCATGTGGTGCATAATCATCACATGCGTCTTTAGTGCATCAACAGATAACTCTCCTGACCAGGGCTAGTTATCTAACAAGTCGACATTTGGACTGAGGCAGCTAAGCATTCTTGACAAAGAATTTCGTTGATTTTTTTTTTTTTTTTTTTTTTTTTTTTTGATCTAATGATCATCCTCGCTTTTGCCCATCAATCAGTTTGTGTTAACATGAGTGTTGCTCTGTCAGTATGCATAAAGTTGCTTTTGTATGAATGACAAGCTTTAATTTCTTATTAAAATATTCTTTCTATCAATGGAATTTGATTTGTATACTTTTTTTGCCTTTTCTAGCTTCAACGTTGTTAATTACAGCTACTATGGGTGTAGTCGGCTGTTTGATACATTAGCCCTTATATTAGTCGAGTCATTTCCGAACTGGGAGGGGAGTGGCTGTCTCCAAATGCATTGGAGGAGCTTGTGTCTCCCATTTGTATGAGTAGCATGGTCTTCTACTATTTAAGATTAAAAAAAAAAAATTTCTGTTGAATAAGAAAGAAAAAAAATGTACTTTCGGATAAGTTGTAAATATAAGAAGGAGGATGATTATATACATCATAATGTATTTTAGGCTAAAATACAACATTCATTTATTTCATTTTATTTTTACTTTTATCTGGTTTTTCTTTGTAAATATATTTTCCGAATTGTATTTCATTCTACATATCAAGTTTTGTCATTTTACAATACTTTTACATCTTTATTTGTTATTTTTAAAAAATCATCAATTTCATGGGCATCTAAGACATTTTCCGCCCTTTTAAAAACATGATTTTTAAAATTAAATATGTAAAAGTATTGTAAAATAGAAAATTTTGATATATAGATTAAATACAATTAGAAAAACATATTTATGAAGAAAAAATAAACAAAAGTAAAAATAAAATAAAACAAACGAATGTTGTATTTTAACCTAAAATACATCCTGGTGTATATAATCATATTAGAATAAAAGACACTTGTTCATCACATGCAATGTTTGTATGCGTTTTTAAAAATCTCTTATGTGTTTGGATGGAGCGTGCATTAATTAGAATTGAGGATGCATTGTATATCTCTTTGTACATATTTTTAAAGTCGAAAAGAGATTTACTATTCGAACCATCACTTTTCTAATAATTTCCAAATGGAATCTATTACTATTTCTTTGATATAACATCTAATTACTCATAATAATTCGACTTTTTTCAAAACTTCGTTAATAATTACCTAAGAATCAAGAAATTGTCGCTGTCCAAATTAATAGCCGTTGAAAAAGAAAACTAATTTCGTAAGATATTATGATGTATTTTCTAGTTAACAGGAAAAGTGGAATATTGTGACACTAAGTCCCACTGAAGATATATGTAATCACTAATTATGGCACATATGGATGTAACATGCAAGAGACAAAGCACGGTGTTAACTAAAAATGAAAAATAGAGCAAATATGAGGTAAGAAACTCACAGGATGATTAGGGCATTCATCATGATTCACATGTTTCATTGTCTTCGTGGGTCCAGCTGGTAATGAATCATCTCCAACTCTCCATTGATGATTTACACTTCCATAAAACGTAAATTACTCAAAAATTATACGATTATATTATATAAAAAATCGAGCATAAATAAATATTGGAAAAATACCTGTCGGTGAATTTTCAAGACTACAGCCGATGTACGTGGGCGTAAATGCAAGAATCCATTTCTTGTTCATCCGAACTAGTAATGACAATGAAAATAAATATATAAACAAATGGAAATGGTCGGCTGCAATGGGCTAAACCCTAGTTAGAGTTACTGGCTGCAAATGGGCGTCATATTGATGACAAAATCAAAATGTAATCAATCTATTGTGTTTAGAACTATCCATTTTAATAATATTCCAAATTTTATCTTAATCAAAACTATGTATGGGCTATGCTAAAAAAAAAAAAAGTTTTGTATGCCCTCTATCTGAAAATACTACAAATTTAATAAAGAAAATTCTAAATATATCCGCAAGTTTTGTCCTTAATTCAACATGAACTCGTGATGTTTCAAGAATTCTAAATATACTCAAGTAATGTAACCAAAAAGCCATTCATACCACACCCTTTGTGAAATGACAAAAATATATATATGTGAGAAATCAATCATATGTAGACGGACTGCACCATAATTACAGTGCAGTCCACTACGAAATAGACCTAAACATATTAGAATGTTACAATCATTTATCTATATGAATAAAATACTTTAGATGATTTAGGTCTTGAAAATACTACTTAGAAATTGATGTTCAAGTTAAACTATTTTATTACGTTGATTTTGTACTGTCTTAAGTGAGGAATATACACATGCTAAATTTAGATGAAAATTAGTATATTATTAAAATAAATAATTATAAATACAATAGGCGGGATATATGTTAATTTTAATACACTTAGAGCCCATTTTGTGGCGATTTGCACCATAATTATAGTTGAGTCTGCCTGTACTTGAATATTTTCCTATATTCATATAAGTCCTAATTATGATTCTAAGCCAAAAATTCAAATTTAAATAAAATTTTAGTACTTTTATAACTACAAAACCATATATAACTTTAATTGAACTTTTAGCTATAAAATAATTATTAGAGCTTAAGCATATTCATTATTTGAGAAAGATGTGTGTATTTCAAAAAAAATAGAAAGAAAGAGGTGTGGATATTAATGAATTTTAAGCAAACTATTTAAGTATATTTAGAATTATTGAATATCAATATAGTTGGAATTAAGGAAAAATTTTGAAAGTATATTTGAGATGTGACCAAATTAATATAACAAAATAATTTATTTAAATATCAATTTTGAAAATTGTATTTTGGATTGCCTAGTTGCCTGAGTCCCATAACTTGGAATGGTGGGAAAGTATTTGCTTGTGCAGCCTTGTTGATTTGACGTGCATCTGCCAACACAATCCTATTTTTTTCATCTAAGGGTGTGTTTGACAATTAATAAAATATGTCAAGTTAAAACTTTTTAATCTAAAACTTTTTACTCTCCACAATTATCATATTTTTTAATCATTTTTTTTTACATTTTCCTATACAACTTCCCTAATTTTCAATCATTTCTACACAACTATCCACACAACTAACCTATCTGTTTTAACTTTATATTCTTTACTACTCATCATTACCCCTATCATATCATATCATTTGACGACTTTTATTCTCCAAAACTTTTCACCAAAAGTTTTATTTATTACCAAACATACCCTAAATGTGCATTTATGAGACCCTCTCTATTCATTCAATGGCACGACTTTCCAAGCAGCGGAATGGCTATTAATTAAGTTGACTTAAATTTGTTAGAAATAAGTTTAATTAAAAGATTATGACTCAGAGCAACATCGGACCAACTTAATTATTTATTTATCTTAATTTTCAGTTGTAATTAATAAGTAGAAGGTCATTATTTCTTGTAAAAGTAAGTAAATGACTTAGACTTACTTTGAAATGAGTAAAAACACAATTTGCAGGGTACTGAAAATTCAAGTAACAGGTGAAGGAGGGTATTATGCTATGGACAATGAAAAAACTGATGGCATGATGGCAACAGCCTTTTGGAATTTTCAATAAAAGCAAATTAGCTGTTGCTATCTGTTGCTGGAAGAAAAGCATTAAAAAATGATCACCATCATCAACGTTTCGTATTAAAGTATTACATGATTAATTGTAAGTAGCTCTTGATCCGCAGCTCTAACTTAATAATCTATACCTAAAAGGTAAAAGAAGATTAATTAATTTTCTGCCTAATTTTGTCTATTCTGAAACGTTAAATTTTTTTTTGCATTGAAATGGCCAACCTTTATTGGAGCTGTAAATAAAAAATGGAATATGAAAACATACTTTTCTTAGTGCTCATGATCCGAATTAGTGGGGTCAAATCAAGGATTCGGTGGACAGCTCTGACGAAAGTACGGGCAGGGGAAGAATTTACGATGGAAATCACGGGCTAATTATCATATAATGCCATAATGGAAGTAAATATGGTGGTAGGTGGAGGACCTTTGTAGGAATCCACTTTGAAAATTTTTCTTTTTTAAGGGTTGAGATGTTATGCGCCACCGGATATATATATATTGCAGTGGGCCCAAAATGGGCCCCACATGATCATGAAATCATGATCTACTCTACCTATTGTATTTAGAATAATGTATTCTATTACCACACCAATTTTCATTCCAATCAGATACTTTAAAGTTGTTATTTACATCAAACTATTTTATTACGTTGGATTTGTACCATTTTCAGATGGGGCCCATATACATATCTGATTGGGATGAAAATTGGTGTGGTAATAGAATACATTATTCTAAATACAATGGGTGGAGTAGATCATGATTTCATGATCATGTGAGGCCCATTTGGGGCCCACTGCACCGCTGTTCCGGTGCAGCGTCACTGCACCGAAACAGCATCCTCTATATATATATATATATATATATATATATATTATGAATATGAGTCTTACCTCTAAAAGATGCATAACCTATTAGTCAGGATTAACTAAAGGCTTATTTTGCCCACACTAATAAACTCCTTTGTTAATTTTTCTATCTTTTTTCCACAAACTTACTAATTTAAATGTAAATATATAAATTAATTATTATCATTTTTGGATATATGTATATATTTTTAAAATTTATAAATATTAAATTTTAACCAATTTAATGGTTGAAAATTACATATAAAATTAATTTTAAAAATATGTAATTATATATATATATATATCAACAAACATAGTAAAACTTAGTTTATAGATTAATAAATTTATGAAAAAAGTAAATAAAAAAGGTTTTTTAGAGGAGGGTAAATAAGTCATTGCTTAGCTCGGGTTAACAATATCATGACTCTCTGTAAAATATATTAAATTTGTCTGATATTTTATTTTGATTTTTCAAAATCAATTTTCTGTACACGCATATAGAAATATTAAAAAAATTTGAAAAATTACCAAATTTCATAACGATCTAGATAAGACCCCCCCCCCCCCCCCCCCGCCTATGTATAAAAAATTTAAAAATAAAACATATATTTTCCAGTCCTGGAAATTTTTAAATGGGTAAAAAATAATTTTTGGAATTTGAATTATTAAAGGAATCCCGCAGTGGTGATTTAAGATCCTCTTTTACTTTTGGATCAGTTATCCGACCGGTGTCTTGAGTGCGGATGCCTGGGCAGTTCCTGGGAACGCGCGGGTCGTCTCCCTGACCGGATTAAAAAAGCAGACGTACCATTTAACATTCAGCTTTTAAAAAAGCATAGATTTTTGCAAATATACCTCGAAAGTTCAATTAATATTACATTTGTGTTCCTAAATTTGTTGAAATTATAAAAATATCCACAAAGTTTGAATTAAATTATAAGCATGTTGTTTCCATTAGGATGCAGTTAGAATTTTCTATAAAACAATGATAATTCCCTTTAAGTTAACTGATATACTTGCAATTTTCGCAAATGTCGTAAGTACATTTGCTATAAATCTGAAATAATAAGCACATATGTAATAATATATAAAATAATAAAAAAGAAAATATTTCTACAATTTTTTTTTAAACTTATAAGTATATCACTTAACTTAAAGAGTATTATTATTATTTTACAGAAAATTCTAATAGTGTCTTAACAGAAGATACATACTTGCAAATTTATGTAAACCTTATTAGCATATTTGTAATTTTTATGACTTTAGGGACACGAATGGAACATTAATCCAAGCTTGTAGATATATTTGCAAAAAAATTTAACATTTAAATTTAACCATCAGATTTAAAAGAAAATGGTGTACTCTTTTTCTATCTCTCGTCTCTTCAAATAGGAATGTAAGGTGCTTTTCTAGCAAGCACCTAGATATGATTATTATCCAAAAAATCAAAATTAAAGATTTTATGGAACATTTGAATCAAATAAAATCTTGGATGGGCTGATAGAGTACGATGCAGTAAAGCAAAATTTTAAGAGGAGTATTTTTACCCTTGGACTCATGTTATGATTGTAAATGATTTGTAGCATGCTATTTCTATAGTCTGAGTGACTGAATTGAACATATATTTTTTGATTTGATAAAACGAGAAATTATATATAGTGTATATTAAGTCCTGATTCTATGTAATCTAATTGCATAGAAATTGTTTTTTAAAGACCTATCTATTTTGTTGACACCTTGATGATCGGTGGAAAATTTACTCCGTATGGGACTAAGTTTATATACATTCATGTGTAAATTATAAAAAAAAATTAAATATATTTGCAAATGCATTAGAATTAACAATACTTAGAATCATTTATCCACATAAGAAAAATGTTTTAAACGGTTTACATATTAAAAATATAAATTTAAAATTAATATTTATATTAAAGCATTGTTTACATTCATTTTGCACGCTTTATAGAGGGGGAAATGTATGATAATGCTATAGTAACAATGAATTTCTTTAATTAAACAAATCAAATTAAATACGATGAATGAAAATTTTCATCCACTATAGAAATGAGCCGAAAAAAGATAAGTTGGAAGTTATACATATTTGCAATGAATATTTGCGGTTTTCATGTGTATTTACAATTTTCTCTTAGTTTCATGAAATTTCAAAATATGCTCCATTTTTTGCATGAAATTGTAAGTATGTCTCTTTTGTTAGAATTTCATAGACCATAAATTACGGAAAATTCCCCTATTAATAATAAATTGATTATTAATTTATTGCTTCTAAATATTTATTCATAGGTATTTATTTACTATAATTATTTACAAACAGTTCTTACGACAACCGGATGACAATGACGGTTAAGAATAATAAACTTTATGGGCATATATATATTAACCAAGGCATTTTTGTCATCGTGTCAGAAAACCGTATCCATGAAACTCTAGTTGAAGGATAAACTTGCAATTTCATACAGACGTTATAGAATATTTAATAATTTCGTAAAACTAAAAGATATGCATGCAATTTTGCCCAAATTAAGTAGGTGCGGATGAAAAAAGCATGAAAATAGTGTTATTTATCATTTTCCTTAACGGAAGTTCACTTTATCAAAATATTTTATTAATTTTTAAGTTAATAATAATGTTTGGTTCACGTTTTAGTTCTTTAATTTAGATACAAGTGTTTGCCAACTTTCTACCCGCTGACGGTGAATTTGCAGATTGGGTTACGGACACTCGCCAGAGCCTAGGGTTCCAAAGTGAAAAATATTTATGGCGCCGGTATATCCTTTACGACCTTCTCATTATTCGCACGGTCGCTAGTTTGGAAATTATATTCAAACACAGGTATTAGAATGTTATAGAAAATTATAGAGTGATTCATCAACATACTAATAATGTTTTAGAATATACACATGTTGAATTACGAGAATGCTTCTCTAAAATCGCTTTTTTATGTAATTTCTTTTATTTTTAATATCTAAATGATTGATGAAAAATTCATTCAATCTATTGTTTTTACCATCACTTATATTATCATGAAAATTCTTTCATTTGTCTACTGTCATTGTATATAAACCCTATTTATAAACATGTAAAATCAACATGATAAAATTATTTAATGCTAAATATCAAATTTTTAACTAGTATTTTCAACATCTAAATCATTTAAAATATCATTACTAAATGGATAAATGATTCTATAAAGTATTATTACATTTCAATACATATGTGAATAATCTAAGCATTTTTCCTAATTTACACATAAATATACCTATTTTGAGCAAACATAGCCTAAGCACATATTGGATTTGAATGAAATTTTGTCTCATAACTAAATAAATGATGTTAAATATAACGAATGGATTATATTTTTTATCAAGCATCAAAATTTTAAAATTTGAGATGGTCATATGGAACCGCTTCTTCTGGCCTGATTAAACTAAATGCTTCAAAGTTGGTATGGTAATTAAATAAGAAAAACTGTTTTTTGTATTTTATACACATTATAACATCCTGATATTAAAATAGAGCACATTCACACCCTCACACTATAGAGAATTTTTTTTCCTAGACCCTTATCACAGAAAGAAAATTGTAAACTCCTGTAATAGAGGGACTAATTTGTAAAATACCACATGATAATTGCATGCTGCAGGATTTGATTTAATCCCACACCTTGCCCGCACCGAAGCTTGTGTGGTTACCATGACGCTTCAGGCTTCATGACAATTAGAGAAACTGTTAACTTGGGTCATAAATTGTATTTTTTATTTTGTATTATTGCATAAAACTGTTATCTTAAATGTATAGTAAAATTTATCATTTTTGGAGATGTGTATATATTTTTTGAATTTTCAAATATAGGGGTATTTAAATTATTTTTAATAGTAAAAAATGACAAAAATACCTCAATGTTCAAAATTCCAAAAAAATGTATATCTCCAAAAATAGTAAATTTTAATATATAAGTTAAGTATACTAGGGCTAACAATTGTATAAAAAAATAAAAAATATGGTTTGCCACTTGTGCTAACAAATAAAATTATTAGTCCAGGCTGACCAAACCAACTAGCTAATAGGAGCATGTATAAGAGTAGGGAGGTCTTGGGTTCAAAGTTGGGTAGAGCCAGTGACCTCACTTTCCCTTCCTCTTGAGTAAACCTCCGTTAAGTACCTCACATCCAAGGTGGCCAACCCAATAACAAATTATTTATTTGATTATAAACTAATTTTAATCCAAATCAAATATGTAAATGAATCTCTACATTGTAATACATATATAAATGGAGACATTTTTCATAATTTACAGATTAATATATATTTTTCAATAAATGTGGCTAATGCATATATTTTATTTGAATGAAATTAATCTCATAAATAAACAAATAATGTTAAGCACAATGAATAAAGTAGATTCCAATCGAACATTAAAATATTAAAAATGAAAGGTGTTATTATTTGATAAAAGTGTAAAATCAACATAATACTAGTGTTATTTGATATATATATATATATATATTATTTGAAGGGTTTTGTTCATATGAAATAGGATGCAATTTGTAACCCTAAGTTTCCCTTTTTATTTCCTTTAGATCCACATAATCCATCATATTCTCCTCCATGTACATTTTTATGCTACGAGAAGAAATTTTTTTCAGATTGTATATGATCCACCACATGTGCAAATGATGAGATTCTTTATAATTATATTTCTAATATTATTATAGAGTTTTAAATTAAGTTATTTTTAATATTTAGATTAAGCGAATAATTTTAAACACAATGCATGACTTAGGATAAAAAAAAAAAAAAAAAAGGAAAGCCCAAGAAGGGTAAAGTTGCACCTGCGTTTCATACGAGAAAAGTTCCCTATTTGAGAAATGTTAATTAAACATCTGTACCTTTCAAAATATTGACAAATGATTCTACAAAATTATTAGTCTGATTGTCTAACCACACTTGCTAGCGCTTGACATTTAAAACTCAAATCGCAGTTGCTTCTCACATTTGGTACCAAGCTACGGTACAAGAAATAGAAATACAAATAAAAAGGATGTGAGAAAGAAGAGGATTAAACGGGGAGTATTTCAAAGAGAAAAGCCATCCCTTTCCCTTAATTTTACTTGATGTTTTTATTATGAAATTTTCTTGATTTTTATATGGACCCTTTACTTACAAGCCCACTAATCTTTTACCGGCCGGTGATCTCCGACCGGTCAAAAAATATTTTTTTTTTATTTTTTTTTGAAAAATATTTTTATAAACATGTTAATCTAGTTATATTTAATCTATAAACCAAGTTTTACCATTTTTGGATATGTATATATATTTATTTTGGATTTTTAAATACAGGGGTATTTAAGTCATTTTAAATATTTTAAAATACCCCTGTTTTTAAAAATTCAAAATAAATATATATAAATATTCAAAAATGGTAAAACTTGGTTTATAGATTAAATATAACTAGATTAACATGTTTATAAAAGAAAATTTCAAAAAAAACAAATTTTTTTTTTTTTTGACCGGTCGGGAATCATCGTAAAAGATCGGTCCTCTACTTACAATGTATAAATACTTGTAAGTGAAGCATACACCTTAATTGTTCAGAATTTGCGAACCGTCCAATTATTTTTCAGTTTCCAAACGATTGAGCTACCTTCTTCTCTCTCTCTCTTTTTTTTTTTTCCGATGAAAGAGCTACCTTCTTCTTGAGCGTTCGTAACCTTTGCATTATTTGTACGATCGAGTCTTTATGCATCTTTTAATCCGCCTTGCAGTTCCTTGAGACTTTTGACATCTTTAATTTCAATCTTTGATATTCTCCATTGAAGGCCTTCATTTCTAGCCAGCTGTATTTACATGATAAGAGTAAGACCACCAAAAGGGTCGAAAAAAGTGTGAATTAGGGTCTGTACGTTTTGATGTTAAAAAAATTGAAGAGAATCATTTGATATGATAAAGATAATAATTAAGAGCAAAAGAGAATAAATATAAATAAATAAGGTTGTTGTTTGAAAATATTTAAAAAAATTGAAATATAAAGGTAATAATAAAGAAGTAAAGTAGTTAAATAATTAAGATGTCAATTTATATCAAAAATACATAATAAGAAATAGAAATTTTTTTTCTCTACCTCTCACCAAAGGGACCTTATTGTAATATATTTGGAAATATGTAAAATGGGAAAAGTTTTTCCCACTTCTTCTTGTATATTTCTTGATAGAATTTAATATCTTTTTTATAGCGATGTGATTTAACATCTTAATTACTTAAATATTCAACTTTTTGATTATTAACTTATAAGTTACTTATTTTTTCACTTCTTTACATCAAATTACCTTATCTATTTTCATTATTGCTCCTATCATATTATATTACTCTTTATTTAAAAAAAATTAAAGATAATTTGCAAATATATCTCATATATTTAATCATAATTACAAATATATCTATTTAATTTTAGAAATTGCAAATAATCCTCATATAGATTGACTATAATTGCTAATGTATACATGTCGTAGTTATGATGGCGTAGATGTATTTGCAAATATATGCGAATTATATTTGCAATTTTACAAATCAATTTAATATATTTGAAATTATGGTCAAACATAATTGGTATTTTGAAAAATTGCTTTTTTTTGACACTTTGATCATTTTTAGATATATATTTTCTAAGTCAAAAATAATATTTTCAAATTTATTTAAATAATTATTAGTGTATCGCTTGGATAGGATAGCACTTGCTGTAAATTATATTCAAAATTATAAATAAGCGCTACATAGTCCAACCATAATTATAAATATACATATTTAGTTTCTAAAATTGCAAATATACCAATATAGTTTGCATGTATTTGCAAATATACTTATATCATGATAGCACCATGTTGGCATTGTGATAACATGAGTATATTTTGCAATTATTATCAAACTATATAGATGTTATTTGCAATTTTCAAAACTACATAGTTATATTTACAATTATGATTAAACTTTGTAGGTACATTTGTAAACTGTCCAAGTTTTTCTTACTCCCACTTTCCCTTTTTTCGTATACACTTTTCTAAATTAACTAACAAGTTGGGGCACTGAAGCTATCAAGTAGGCCATTAGGACTGCTTAATTGGCAATTTAATGTTATGTAGAAAATCTCTACTCAATAGGAGGAGCAATTTTGTAGAGAATGCATTGGGTTGATCATCAATAAAAGGAGATTTGGGAGGATCCTATAATATTGCTGAATGTGTTATCTCATTAACGGAGGTTTAAGTGAATGTTTAATTCGAATAACGATTTCAATTAGAATTAATGAATATGAGATCTTAAAGCCCAGGATATCGTTTAAACCAGTGAACGCGCGCAGTGTATTTCATTCTTATTGACTCTCCTATGTGTAAATAATAATGATTCTGAGATAAATAATAATAATACTAATAATAATGATTCAGATATCGAGTAGTATAATTAGAAATGAGTAATGAAGGAGCAATAAAAATATTAGTTTATTTTATGCAATTGCTTAGATTAAAAGACAAATTCTGAACTCGGGTGACGATTTTCCATAATAAATAGACAAAATTTCAAATTTACTCCAAGGTTTTGTACCTGATTTCAAATATACAACTAATTTCTAGAATTTCTCTTATATTCATGTATTTTATACAAAATTCTATTTATACTTAGGAGCGTAAACAGATCAGAGTAGGTAGGTTAGAGGCCAAACCCAATCAATTTTCAATCCTAATTCATTTATTAATCATTTATAAAAAATTTAATCCTAATTCATTTATAACTCATTTAATAATTGGGTTACTGGGTTTAGTAACAAGTTGTTAATGAGTTGCATAAAGGAACTGATTTATTAAAAATTCATAAAATAAATCAAAATTAGGCTCTTGAATAATAAAAAAATTGATATCATACAAACATACCTAATAATTATAAGTAGCACATATAGTTAGTCCAAATCAAAAGGTAAGTGCATTTTAGACTTGGATTTTATACTTATGATATAGAGGTTATTAGCGAATTAGGTGGGGATTAATTGAAACATTAAACAGGTTGATAGGTCACTAGCAGTCAACCCTAATCTATTTATTTAGTCTAAATGAGTTGTTAGATTAACGAATTATTGGCCATTTAGATAAAAAAAAGTCAACCTTAATGTATATATAAACGAATTAGACAAATGGATTATCGGGTTGACCCATTTATTGTGCACCCCTATTCATACTTATACCGTTAGGAAGATCTTTTATCCTTGTGTGAAATGATGAAATTGTCTATGCCTTATTTTTTTGTTAATTTGTAATTCACATCCTAATTTCTTCTATAGACTTAATTTCTATTTGACAAAAAATAGAAATAAAAATTGTGGTTGGAATGAAAATAGGTCATGACTTGCAAACTAGAATAGAAATTAGGACATGAGTAATTCTGTCATTTCACATACATAGCATAATTGTCCATATTTGAATCCTACATCAAAAGGGGATAGAGTTCCTCAAGATTTATAAGTAGGTTTAATCTTGAAACATAGTGTGACACTTTTGAAAATCATGTGACTAACTAGGTCAAAATGGACAATATTACACTGGAAGACTCATAAGTCCATGGACCCAGTATAGTTTTTCTAGATTTGGGGTTTACAAATATTATCAAAGTTGTTCTTCTCCAATACATGTGGGATAAAGGCCCAGAGTTGAGTTGAGTAAGTAGTGGTTTAAAGTTGAGTTGAGTTGTTGTTTGAGGATGAACCAGATGGAAACTGATTGGCCTATAACAATCTAGAATTAAATTCTACATCGAAAATGGGATAGAGTTTTTAGGGAGTTTAAGCTTAAATATAGTGTGATACGTTTTAAATTCATACAGCAAAGCTAATGGGCCAAAGTGGACAATATATATTGTAAGATCCAAGGATCATTTTTCTAAGTCTGGGCACTACACACAAGCTAACAACTCATTTAGTATGTTCTTAACAACATGGGTAAAAAGTAAAATTTTGGACAATTGTTGGAAGTTCATGGTTGTTTTTGAAAGTAGGTGTAAAATTTATTGGTATATTTAGAATTTGTACTAATAAATATAAATTCAACCTATATAATTACTTGGACTAAAGCTAGCAAGAGAAAAGCTATTGGTGCCACAACATTCTAGTAAGCAGATGACCGCATTTGCCCACAGGTAACCCTCCTTACCCTCAATCCCCTCTAGTTGCAGAGGTTATAATTTCCCCCTAGTGACGAGAGTTTATAGAAACTTTCCTTCGTCCTATGAAATTTTGGAGTATACTTGATTGTAATATCAGTTTTTT
Source organism: Annona cherimola (assembly GCA_030490835.1). Classification (NCBI taxonomy): domain Eukaryota; kingdom Viridiplantae; phylum Streptophyta; class Magnoliopsida; order Magnoliales; family Annonaceae; genus Annona; species Annona cherimola. The sequence goes on from CM059972.1 coordinate 91,299,851, forward strand.
TGTTATAATAATAAAAAAAAAAACTAAAGCTCACTAGAGAAAAGACTTCATTGATTGAAGTTTGATGTGCCCCTTGGAGCTAATTCTGTAAATTCAAAATGCTGTTAAGAAACCTTGCCGAACCACGACAATTAGTATCTTATATAGATTGTTTCTGTCATGTGTGATGGTAAACTTTTGTACCTTGATTCCAACTCTTTTAAGCAGCCGTTTTATCGTTCTACAGTGACATACGGGCCTAACATTGAATAAAGCTAACATACGTTCTGCCGCATGTCGACAGAATTGAGAAGAAATTTCCCAGTTTAGTTGTCCGCCTACAACCGCTTGCAGCTTCAAACTGGTGCATGCACACGAAATGTACCGGCCGAGCTGGCCTGAGCTATAAGCAAGGTCAGCACCTATGGTGAAAATGAAATGCGAGTCTGCCAGCCCAGTTGAAAATAAAAATAAAAATAAATAAAAAAAGCCACCGAAGCATTTTAACTCCACACGTGTCGAGCAAGGAAAAGATGGAGATCGGTGCCATTAGTAGCAGGGCAGAACGCAAGAAGAGGAGACCACGTGCCCGCCATACTGCCGTCCACGCGTCGCGATGCCCCGTAATGCGGGCCACATATCTCGCGAATTTCTCGCCAGGAAGCCTCGGCTCCGCTTCCCATTGCGCTATTTCCACAGTCAGACCACAGCTGTATTCAAGGAACTGCGAGAGATGCTACGTGACTACGTACAAAACAACCAAACATACGGAAGGAAATTACTACGAATACGGAGAGAGAGAAGAGAAAAGCAGCTTTGGCAGTATTTTGTCAGATCTTTTGTGTGCCCGAAACGTCGGTATCTATAAAAGCGACGAAGAAGATTGGGCGGTGTTGAGTTGGGAAGTTGTGCTGCTGCTAGCGCTCTCCCTCATCGTCTATCGGCCTCGCCGTTTCTCGCATCGCATCGGAATCATCATCCGTAGAGAGAGAAAGAGATTGGAGTTGTAAGTTCCGAATTCCGATCCTTTCCTCATTTTCTTCAATTCGCTCGCTCGCTTTCCGTGCTTCGTCTTCGCGATCCGAGAGCGTTGGGTGCGCACCTCGGGCAGGTGAAGGTGCGAGGGAGGGTTGGGTTTGGGAGGAGATATGTCAGTGGAATTGGAATTGGGTGCCGGTAGGAGCATTTCCGGGGATGATGGAGGAAAATCATCGAAAGGGTGGTGGGTGCCTTCGAATTGTCTAACAGGGGCTTATTTTTTTTTTGCAGGTTGGAGTGAGGTGGAAGCGAATTGGTGGTATCTCAAGTTTTCAACCGATCTGATCCGAAGGAGCGCGGGATTTCCGTCGTGGGGAGGAAAAAGGAGGCAGCTTACTTTTCCTTTTCTTTGACTTTCCTTCTTATTTAACAAAAGCGAATTGGCACTTGTAAAGGCTAGCTCTGCTGCTGTCCTGCTTTTCACGCCAGAAATGGGCGCAGCAACCTGTCTGCACTGGTCCCAGTCCGTCGTCCACCACTCCCTGCCTTCGTCTTCTCAGACATTAGCCTCCGCAATCTCGTCTCCGTCTTCTTGCAAGAGGAGGAGGGGAAGCAGTCAGTCCGTCGCCTGCCGATTCGTCTGGCAGCCATCCGATCGGTTGCCTTTGTTCGGCTTCAGCACCAAGCTCGGCAGGTCTCGATCCTGCGACAGACACAACTCCCGCACCCAGCAGCCTCTGAGAAGATCCTGCAGCGCAAGCTTAGAGAACTTCTCGGATGAGGAGTTCGCCAAGAAGCTGCAAGAGTTGGCCCTGAGATTCCATCTTTCCGACGAAGACGATGCGGCAGACGCAGAATCTGCCGACTCGCCGTCCGGAAACGGGAAGGGTTACATCGGCGAAGAATTCTCCCTGGCGGACGGGGGCCTGCACTTTTCGAACTTGCAGAACACGAGGGCCTTCGAGTCAGCAGCGCCTCCGTGGGCCACCGCGAGGCCCGAGCCGCCGGACTGGACGGACGAGATCATCCCAGCTTGCATCGAACGGAAGGCCAACAGCATCGAGCTCCCGCTCTCGCTCCGCATCTTGAAGCGGAAAAAGCAGTGGCAGGAAGGGTTCTTGGAAGCAGGGGAATACGCCTACTGCTCCGTCAAGAAGGCTTTCTCTTCCATGGTCTTCATCATACGCGAGCTGCAGAGCTTCACGCTCCAGCTGCGGGAGATTCTCTTCTATGAAGACCTGCAAGGGATTCTGGCCAGAGTGCAGCAGGAGCTTCACGCCTCCTTCGTCTGGCTCTTCCAGCAGATCTTCTCGCGCACGCCGACGCTCATGGTCTACGTCATGATTCTGCTTGCGAATTTCACCGTCTACTCCATAGGCAACACAGCAGCCATCGCGGCAGGGCCTCCGCCGGCGGTCTACGCCGGGGCAGCGATAGAGGAGACGGCGACCGTCTCCGATTTAAGCAGTCAAAGACCGTTCAGAATCGATTCTCTGTCAGTGAAGTCATTTTCGGGGACAGGAAGGACGGCTTCGGTTGGCGGGAGCGGCGACGGTGGCGGGAAGGTGAGGCCGGTGGTGGGGGCGACGGACGGGGGAGGGGAAGGGCGGTTCGAGCAGTCGGGGGCGGTGTTGAATCAGCACCGTACGATTCTGCCGGAGGAGATGGTTTCGAGGGTTGGGGTGGCGGAGGATGCGGCGGGTGTGGGGGCGGAGGCGGAGGTGAGGCTGTGGAATGCGGTGGTGGAGGAAGCTTCTAGAATGCAAGCGGTGTCGCGGGACGAGTCGCTGGACCACGAAACGATGCAGCGGTTCGTGTCGCCGGTGACGGTGGAGGTGGAGCCGGAGGATTACTACGCGGACTACTTCCGGACGGAGCTGGTGTATCAGCAGGCGGTGTTGGAAGAGCCCAACAACCCTCTGATCCTCGCCAACTACGCGCAGTTCCTCTTCCTCGTCTGCCACGACCACGACAGGTACAAACCCCTTCCCTCCCCGACCGAAACTCTCTTCCAACACATGCAAACTATCGGGTCCGTACCCACGGCCCACGAGCCAGCGGCCCAGATCCAATGCACGTGCCATGCGTGACGGCGATCTTCGTCGTAGGGTCTGGATGCATGTGAGCTCGGAAAGTAGTTCTGGATGCACGGGCTACATGTGGCTGTTGGCTCAGTCCAACTTACTTGGGTAGATACTTCGCGATACCATATTCTGGATACCACTCAATCTCAAATCTTTTTATTACGATAGCGATGATTATTATTAATTTTTAAATGCACACTAGCGTAATATGGGCCACTGGGGACAGGTTGGCCGGCGACTTAAATATATTGGCCCGTTAGTTTCACGTTTTTGCCTTTCTTGACGGCTATGAATTGAGTGGTCCATTTAGATTTTTTTTTTTTTTTTTAAAAAAAATAATTTAATTTTGGCTTTCCAACTTGCGGATGTTTGGTCGTGGGTCAGAAGAATATCTCACCCGTCGCTATGGCTGTTGTGTGTGGCAGATCGGAGTACTACTTCAAGCGCGCCGTCCGTGTGGAGCCACCGGATGCGGAGTCGCTGAGCCGGTATGCCCACTTCCTTTGGCTGGCTCGGAACGACACGGGAGCCGCGGAGGAGACATTCCTGGAAGCCATCGCAGCCGATCCAAGCAACGCGCACCATGCCGCCAACTATGCTCACTTTCTGTGGAGCACGGGGGGCGAAGACACGTGCTTCCCACTCGACGGCAGTGATGAGTCCTGATCAGCGAACGTCTGGGCCATGCCATCCTTTTTTGCCCCCACACTCGATCGGCTCGCTGGATTATAAAATTCTTCGCCTCGTATATCTTCTTATCAGCCAATGACGATAATAATAATAGTTGATAACATATATATATATATATATAAAAAAAAAAAAGAAGAGGAACTGAATAAGTGAAAGAACGGTGGAAATATTTTGTAGAATTTTTTTTTTTTTTCCCGGTTATGTTTTTGGTTCGGATGGTTCATGGCTGCTGAGATGTGATCTCGGCATTTAGTGGCCGGGGGATTTCAGTATCCATCTGCAAGTAACTGCAAGCCAGCCAACCAGCCCTGATCTTGTGCCCTTTTTCCGTTCTTCCTGGAATATAATTGAGGGGGCTCGGCTCTCGAGGCCTCCCACTCGCTATTATTTCCGGTGTATTTAGTGAGGGGAGTGAAGCGTACTTTTATCTTTTTCTCTGTATGTATGTCATATGCATGCGTAGCCAAATTGGCAATATCTTCCGTTGCTCACCCGATGGCAATGCGTTGGCTGTTTCCTTACCTCTCTTCCTCCCATTCACTGACACTGAACACTGCACAAACATTTGTTTTGCGTGGGTCATCCAACTGCGTCTCAAGGACAAGTAGATTTAAGAATTCCAAGTTCCAATACGCATGCCTAGGAACCTTAAGACTTTATTAAAGTATCACAAAACGTATTTTTTGAAAAAAAAAAAAATCTTATTGTCTTGTCCGGTTGAATAACAACTTTGATGAGAAAAAAGATGAGAATAAATGGGCATGGAATCATCTAACACCTTCAAAATTTTAGATTCTGATCTTTGTATTTAATATTATTTATTTAGTTAAAAAATTTAAGCTTCATTTAAATTAAATATGTGCACGGGCTTCATTTGCTTGTGTATAAATTATAAAAAAATAATCAAATTTATTTACAATTTTACATGTATTAAAATGTAATAATATTTTATGGAATTATTTATTCAAAGAGAAATGATATCTTAAATGATTTAGTTGTTGAAAATAATATTTTAAAATTAAAAATTTAGTATTAAATTATTTTATTATGTTAATTTTACACGGTTATAGATAAGGCACATTTACAGTGTAGTAGAATTTTTTTAACAGTCATCATAATTTTAAATATGTAGGTAGTTATGTAAAAAAGAGGTTTTATAGAAGTGAGTTGGGAATAAACATACTTGAAAGTTGAAAGAAATATGAGAATTCACTCGGGGAGAGGGGTGTGCATTCATACAAACGAATGTATGACACGATTATGCATGCAGTGCATGTGATTTTACCTTCTTGTGTTTAGCAAAATTTCTAATTTGGGATTCTTTGCATTTTGCCCGTGGCCGATCTCTGCCTCAACCAGTGCTGAGCTGGGGTTGCTTTCTTCTTCTTTAAGTCCCCTTATTTATTTCCGGAACAGCACCACTTATGGGGGTAGAATTAGGATGGATTGATTTGAGAGTGTATGGTGGGGAATGGGGACCGGGGAGGGTTGATTCTTTTCTTTTTATTTTTTCCTTTTATGCAAATGTAGGATGTAAGGGAATGGTTGGTGAGGGGAAGGCTAAGGTCGTAATATGGGGGCACATTAAGGAGCACCTTACACGGAATATTCAGCAAGGATAGCAAAGACCGTGCCAGAATCTGAGCAAAGGGACCACCAACTTACCAATACAACTGTACAAGATACATAATTATATATACAAGGTGAAACAAAACGGAAGGAATCACCTGATTGGCCATTTCGTATATAATTAAGAAGGCAATGAGGAAAGAATCCATTCGAATCTCCCTCTTTTTTTTTTTTCTCTCCATTTAAACTCTTCGGATCCATTTATAAAATAAAATAAAATAAAATAATCTTGTCTATCTTCTTAGGGTTGTTTGCAAATGTAACAGGATAGTTTTAGGGTTGTGTGCGAAAATTGTTGTCCTTGATTTGCATCCTTTTTACATAATTAATTTAAGTTCTGTTCGCGTGCTAAAAATAATGTAAGTCTTCTTAAATAAGAAAAAGAAAATTTTATCCTCACTCGCTCATAGCCACCTAAAACATGTTACGTTATTCCCCATATTTCTTTTCAAAAGATAATTATTTCATTTTATTTATCTTATGGAGATTACTATTAATTACTTCCATATATTGACACCGTCACCTTTTCTTTCATATCTTTTATTTCAGATTTCTTACATCTTTTAGTTTTTAAAAATAAGGCCTTGAATACAGACAAAAGTAAAGAAACAGAGAAGTTATTTTCACTATAAAATTATAGACATATACCTAAAATTTTTAAATAAAAAATATGATATCTTGACTTGCATGCAACAAATATAAGCGTAAAAAAAAAAAAAATTAAAATTTTCCTTTGCAGTCGCCTAAGCAATAAATAGAGGTTACAGAAGGAAGGCATGGTTCGAGATCACACGACTCTGTATTCAACCTGCTTTTTCCTTTCAGATGCATGCGCTCGTGGGAATTTTCCTCGGATCTCGGCCGCAAAGAATGGCAGTAATATTCAATGGTGTATACGACAATGAAGAAAAAACATAAGTTAAAACTTTTCATTCTTCATGATTAGTCTATTTTAATTATTTTTTCATATTTTTCTATACAATTATCATACTTTTCAATCATTTCTACACAACTACAGACATAACTAACATATCTGTTTTCATTTTATTCTTTTTACTGTTCAGTGTTATCCCTATCATATCACATCATTTTTAATCAATTTAACAACATTTATACCAAAAATTTTTCATCCAAATAAATTGATAATCTATCTCTCCATGAAGAACTTTAATTGGGACATTAAAGAGCTTTTTCTAGGAACATGACTATATGCACAGGGTGCACTTAACTTCAGTGCACCGTGTACAAACACCTATTTTTTAATTTTGTTTGAAATTTTTTTACATAACTGTTAATCAAAGTGTATTTAACGTGTGTATAATTTTTTACTATTTTTGGAAATTTTTAGATTTTTTGGATTTTTAAAAATTTGTGGCATTTTTAGTAATTCAAAATTATTAAAATGGAATTTTAGTAATCTAAAATTATTAAAATGCCATTGATTTTTAGAATCTAAAAAAACTAAAAATCTCTAAAAATAGTAAAAATTGATACAAACGTTAAATAAACTTAGATTAATACTTTTATGAAAAATGTTTCAAAAAAATAAAAAATAGATAAAATGCTCCTGGTGCACTGAGCCTAAGTGCACTTGGATGCAAGGAATTACATCCCTTTTTTTTAAGTTAAATAGGAAGGGATGTGAATTAAAATAGTCTATGGTCATTTTGCCACGCCGACCTTCATACCAACCCACCTCATTGGCTTGTGTGCCAACTCCACATCTAGAAGTCAATGATGATTATGTTCTAGATAAAGTTCAAGCAAGGATCATTGAAACCCCATATACAAGAAGCCTTGATCGACTTGCAGATATCTTCACAAAAGCATTGCCAAAAAGACACTTTGAACAAATATTGGAGAAAACAGGTTTCATATATATTTACTCACCAACTTGAGGGGGAGTGTTGACAAAATAAGCATATCTTGCAAAATTAAGCAAGTCGGTGCAAGTGTGTAATTTATGTAAAATTGTGTAGTAAGTTATAATAGTGGAAACATTAACTCTAAGAGTATGATTGAATAGGATTTACCACCGTAGAGTAGGTTAAATTGAACCATGTAAATCTGTCTATTTTGATTTGTGTTCTTTGAATGCTGTTCTCTCAACGACCTTCAATAAATTTAATTTTTTATTTCAAAAATCAACAAAATAATCATGCATATCCGTGCCCTTTTTTTGATGGATATATCTATGTCCATTTTATTATGTATGTATTCATGCCCATTTTACTACTTTTTAAAAATAAGAATACTAAATAGATTTAAAAATTTTCAAATTTTGCAGGTGCAAGATTTAGATAAGACCACATATTTATAACAATAAAAATAAAAATAATTTTTACCATGATCTGTAATACAGGCGACCATGTGGGATTGCTAGGGTGACCTTATATTGTTTGGTGACTTTTCTTACAAAATTATGAGATTTGTTTGCTAAATCAATATTTGTGAGAAGTCACTAGAGAAAGCTTAATCTCTAATAGATTATGCAGGAAAAAGCTTATCAAAAGTAGGCCTTAGGCTTTTATCGAATGGCCACAAGGGCTTTTGAATCCACTTCTTTGACTAGCTTTTGTTAGCTGTTACCTTGATGCATGCAAATGTATCATCGAAGTTTTTTCTATGGGCGGTCGTATTGTATGTAATGGGTTTTGTTTTCATGAAACTCTTCCATTTTTAATATTTTGATGCTTTGCAAAATATAACCCACATATAGTATTTAATATTATTTATATTGTCAAAAAATCTTTTATTTATGTAGTATTACTGTGCATGACTAATCTACTAATATGTAAAATTAATATAACAAAATGATTTAATGTTAAATATCAATTTTAAATTTGTATCTACAAATGGACCCCAACTACACTTTGACATAGTTTTGTGAATGAAAAACAACCATCCCTAAAGGGCAGTCCCGAATATTTGTAACATTGAAGATACCATTAGTAGGAATTTGGCAATTAACATGGCATGTGATAGGAGATCGAGTAGAGGCACAGATGAAAATGTAAGTGAGTGGTGACTTAAAGTGACAAAACTTGACTTTATTAGTAGGCTAATTGTATTTTGGACAAACTAGAAGTACTCATTCCTTTTTCTGAGCATGAAGACAAGGCACATAAGATATTAGATATGATGCAAACCCTTAGTTTAAGGAGTTGCCTCATGATGGCTTAAACTTGTATGAGTGATTGAGTGTTATTGCAGTGTGTGAGCATGACTACAACAAATCAAAGAAACTCGAAGACCGATCAGGTTTAGTTGAAATGGTGCCACTTAACTTTAAGCCAAAGTTGATCAAATGAGATTTGTTGATGTCTAAATAATCAAACCAAGTTAAGTGAGTTGACCAGTTAGACATGGTTTTCCTTCTGTTAAGTCAAGTTAGCTACTTTTGACTTATGCTGATTAGGTTTTATCAGACGAAGTTGTTTAACTTCGGAGAGTGACAACTTGGGGTTAAGTTTGAGGGGTGACAACTGTATTGGATTTGACACAGGTTGAACTAAATTTACTAAGGGGGTATTTGTTTTCCATAAAAACTTTTCAATCTAAAATTTTTTAGTTTAAAACTTTTAGTTCTCCACAACTATCATATTTTATTTCATCATTTCTTCTTATATAATTATTCTACTTTTTAATCATTTCTACATAACTACTGTACATCTAACCTATCTATTTTAACTTTATTCTCTTTACTTCTTATCATTAGCCCTATTATATCATATTATTTTCTCCCATTTTAAAAACTTTTACACAAAATTTTTTTAATAAGATATTTTAACACTTCCCAATACGGCCTAAATCAACTAAGCTTGACTTGGGTTGATTAGGATTAGTGTAGACTAGCTTAGTTTCTAAGCTATTAAGGGCAAATGTACTCTCTTATTATGGTCATTCAATAAAACAAGAATGGAACCACCTACCTAGTGGGAGAATGCACTCTTGCAGCTACCAAGTTGAACTAAGATTGATCAGGCTGAGTAGGATTGATTGTGACAGATTTTAACATGAGTTAACTTAGACAAAGTATCAGCTTGGTGTAGCTTACCATGGGATGATTGGGTTGAGTTGGCCTAATTGAGCTTGATTTGAGTTGACCTTTTTCAGACCGACGAGAGAAATTGCACTCTCCTCTATGTGACAAAGTGTACTCCACTACAACATATCATCATAATGAGAGCATGAGTGGTTGCCTAAGAGGAAAATGAACTCTTGAACTTTTTGTGTTAGATTGGATTCTTGTTCTTATGTCGAGCTAGCTAGGTTTAAATTAGCTTGAGTTGGGAAGAGTGACAACTTAGTTGACTAATGCATGAGAAAATTGGTTTCTATGGATTTTAATAGTGTGTCAATATGGAATAATGATATATGGATGAGTATCAATAGGAAATAATGTAAGAGAACATTTGGGAATGTGAAATTTTGTGGGATTGTGGAATGGGGTGGGAAATAGAAAAGGAAATATTTTGATAAATGTATGATTGATAGGAAATGATAGAGGTAGAGTTGGAATAAATAGGTTTGATGAATGTAGTTGGTAGAAAAATGATTGGAATATAGGAGTAAAAGTGAAAAAATATGATGATTGGTAGAGTTAATAGCTGCTTCAGAAAACGTGCTCCCACCATTTCCCACTTCTATTGATTGGCAAACGTCTCCAAGTTTATTTCTTTTGATTTGATCCACACATAATTATAACGAGGATATTTATCAAGAAGAGAGATTTGTAATTATTTTTTATACCTGAGAACTCAAGATTGGAGTTGCATTTTTTAAGTTAAGGGTGTATTTGGGAAGTGATAAAAACTTTAGTATAAAAAGTTTTTGAAATGAAAAAATGATATGATATGATAAGGGTAATAATTAATAGTGAAAGGAATAAAGTTAAAATAAATAAATTAGTTGTATAGGTAGTTATGTTGAAATGATTAAAAAAATAAGATAATTGTAAAGAGTAAAAAGTTTTAGCTGTAGCTAAATATGACCTAAGAAAGGCTAAGTGGGCAAAGGAGAGCAAGGTGACAACATGGGGAGAAAATGAGGGGGAGGGGGGCTATTTATAGGACGTAGGTTGGGAGGACCAATGTTTTGAGCACCTTTACACCCACTTTGTAAGCACTACAGACCCAGGTCTCAAGCACCTCTAGACCCACATTTTGAGCACCTCTAAACCCATTTCAAAGTACTTGTAGACCCACATTCCAAGCTCCATGGACGAGCATCCCAAGCATCAATGATCCATGTCCTAAGTAGCAAGAACACATCATCTAGGGCGTATTTGATTTAAAAATATGATCCTTCATTTTCTTTTTTGCTTTATTTTTTTTTCATTTATATAATGTGTAAAAAATGTAATATAAAAATAAAAGTAATAGATTGATTATCAAGGAGCAAAAAGTGGTCAAAACATTAGAAAGTTAAGGAATATAGTATTTATGAATGGCAACAAACTTTTGCTGGCAATGAAATTTTGCTCAAAGGATGAGAGATTACTTGATGAGAAATTGATTAGGTTCTATATATTTTACTTAAAAAAATTCAATGTTTAATTATTTAGGTCATGCTAATAGAAGCACATGAGTATAGATGTTCGGGCGCCAGGAGAGTACCACATTAGACACTTTATCTTCATTAAGCAATAGCCATGAAATTGGCATCTCCAATTTCTTTGGATCAAGTTAGCAACACCATGTACCATTGCCTCTAATTTTGATCATCTAGAGCCCTTTGTATTTGCAAATCTGGCAAATGGTAAAAGATTCAGTTATTCCTTTGAAGTTATGATTATGAGATCTATGGTCGAAAATCCTCATCTAACAATACAATCCAGTTGATATTATTAGTAGTCATCGATCCCGCAACTTCCACAGGTGAAGTTCTCCATCTTCCTCTGATCCATCCAGTAGCAGTTCTTTTGTACATGAACTCCCCACTAGCAAATTATGAGAACTCGGAGTTCTACAGTAACTTTTCCTTAGTTGTAGGGTGAGCTTGCAAATTGATAACTATTTGGTAATATTGTTGATGCTTATGCATTGTGTTCATGGATGTGACATGTGTGGGCATGTGGTGTGTGTGTGGTCTAATGCATTTAGTGTAATTGGTTTGGTTATTGTGCATTAAGTTATGAGATATGGCACATGTGAGCATGTAGGGTATTTTTTGCGTGATGCATTCATGTGTTTCATTTGGTTACATTCATTGGGTTTCATGATTTAACTTATAGGGTATTAGATTCGAGGAGTATGGATGATGTACTAGTTGAGCATTACAACTATCTTCGGCCTTGTAGAGTAGGTGAGAGGTTAGACCTGCATGGGTAGGATGTAGGGGTTAGAAGGGTAATGCTTCAGAAGAAATTTTAATTGTTAAGTGAAAGGATGAATTGATGTGCTTTTCAACATACAAGTGGAGTATGGGGGTCAGAAACAAGTGAACAACTTTGATGTGCTTTTCAACATACCAGTGGAGTACGGGGTTTAGAAACAAGTGAACAACAATTATAATGTTTATATAAGCAAACCTATAGTAACATGACCCGTGTTATTACCAGGAGGGCTTTTCATCTGAGTAGAGAATCACATGGGTCCATATTATTGCTTCGGAAGGTGGGGGTGTGTTTATACAACAAGGCCCGTGTTCTATGAGAAAGAGTGCCCTAGTCAGAGAATCAATGGGCTCATGTTATTAAAAATATAATCAGTGTGGTTATTGTGAGCTTACTTAAAAGGGTGCAGGACAAACTATTTTATTTTCCCTTTTCCATCTTCTTCTCCTCCATTTCTCCCTTACCACTACCCATCTTTCAAACCCACCTTAAACATTCATAAGAGCTCCCCAAATCACTCTTTACATCAATTCGCATCTAAGGGCCAAGAGATTCAGGTAGAGGAGCTTTAGGATTTTGGAAGAAATCTCTATATATATTAGTAAATTCTTTCTCTTCTCAATTAAATAGTTTGATCTTATTCTGAATGAGTTGTATAACTTGTAAAATGGATGTCCTAGTTTCATTTCGGGCATAAGGTAGTTTCCACTCACAACTTAGAAAAAGGGCTAGGGTTCTGATAGGAATTTTGGGGTTTTTAGTTCATTTAATATCTCTTTAGCTTACTATGGATTTTCTTTGGATTCAGTGAATAATAACTATCTTCCCATGATGTGAAAGAAAAATGAATTTTTGTACACTCTTGTTGAGGCATTGGCATATTTGTTAATGTGCATTAGTTTGACTCTTAATGTGTTGTTAGGGTTATTGATGCATTACCACCATGCTAGTATGCGATAGAAGTGTGTGAGTATGTTGCTTGAGTTGAATAGGGTTATTCAAGATCCTCAATTGACATGAAGGTAGGGTTATGCATGACCCTTTGTTGATATGATTGAGATATTTATGACCCTTTATTGGCAAAAGGATGGAGTTTTGTCGTTGAATTTTGGATTGCAGGCTGGAGCACTAGATGAGGCTAGGGAAGGCCTCAACCTAGAGTTACTTTTTAGTAGACTTTAGGGTCTATTTTGATTTCCTTTTTGACAATTCAAATCTTATGATTTTTTTTTAACAATTGATTTAAATGCCTAATTAATTAGACCATGATACATTTCAGTTGTCGCCTTTACGCTTACATGTATATGATTACCGATATGGTGGCCTTTAAGATTATTGATTATGATTATTTGTATGATGTAGAAGAGTGTGGATGTTTCTCTCGTCTAAGATATGTGGGGTATATATACAAGAGTGGTAGAATATGGTGTGGAATTATATTATTTAGACGAATATATATGTATGCTTATGTTGGTTTCTACTTTTGTTTTGAACAAGAATGTACCGAGCAGACTCTACAGATCATGTACTCCATGTCAACCCTTACAAGTCCTGAGAAAATATTATCAGTTTTTTGTAAGGCTATACGACAAGTGTTGTTTGGTCATTGTCAATGCCAATATGGTGCTACAATAGTGGTACCATCTCGATGAGATTCGAAAGTCATTTGCAGATTTAAGTTTGAATAGCATTGGTTTAGAGACCTAAGTTTATATAAATAAATAAGAAGAAAATGAGTGAAAGAATTAAAAATATGGATGAAAATAATTAAATAGGATATAAAAACATCAAAGATAATTAAAAACTTAGTTCATAAGAATGATGTAGGAATCCATACAACCAAGAGTGTTAGCAAATCAGGTTGGAGCCTAATCCTTTAAAAAAATTTCAATCCTAATTCATCTAAAAAACCTTAACTATTACTTATTTACAATTCATTTAATGAACAGGTTGATAGATTATTAATGAGTTGTGTATATGTAACAAATAAGTCTAAATTAATCTAATTTAAAGTTAAATGTGTGTTGTTTGTAATTATCATGCTAGTTTAATCTATATTGACGGAGTACATGGCATGATCAAATCTTTATTAGAAGAGGAGTGTATATTCGACGCATTAGCACAACGAGAGATGGTGATTCAATAAGACAAAGAGGGGGAGAGGAAAGAAGAAGCTTACTAGTGGCACTTGCAGGCGGTGGTAGAGACGACAACAACATGATAGTAGAGAAAATGTTGTAAAATCATAGACGGATGAAGGAAAATAGAAAAAATAAATTAGGGTTTATGAAATATATATATATATATACCTTTTCTTAATGTGTTGACAGGTCAAATGGGTTAAATGAATTACCAGACCGGTCGATGGATTGTAAAATCTCAACGTTAATTAATTAATTTATTTAAATAATTTAATGGGTTGACGAATCATAAACTATTTATTAAAAAATCTTAATCCAAACCCATTTATACATAAGTTAGACGGATAGACCATAGTCATTAATACCCCTACATATAGCTAACCTTATATAGGTGGAAAACAACTTATAATAACAATGATGATGATGATTTGACTTGGTATTGTGATCTTTAGTAGACAAAAATTTTTCACTTCGTAGGCACATTTGGTGATAATAATGGGTGAAAAACCATCTCTCCTCCACATTATTCAAAAAATAATTTAACATCTTAAGTACCTAACTAGCATACTCTTTCCGTTTTCACATAACCACCTTATTTCTTTTCATTATACCTCCATCATATCACATTACTCTTATATTTTAAAAAAATATTTCATTCTCAACTTCCACACTTTCTCCCAATTCACCTTACCAAATGGTGCCTTAGCTCTCTGCCTACGTAAGTAGGTGGCTAAGTACCTCCATTTTACACGCAGCAATTCGGTAAGCATTTAAAATCTCTCACATCTATTTTCTCTAGTTTTTCTTCTATTTTTATTTCGGTGTTCTCATTTTTCTAAGGAGCAAATTTATAATCAGCTGTCTTAGACACTATAGGCAGCTTAGGGAAATTAACCTACACTAACTCCATGAGAATTATGTATATACCTTGAGCACCTGCCTTAGGTAGTTAGTTTCCCAGATGGGCACACATACCCCCATGTCCAGGTTTCTAATCCTGTAGACTACGTGCCATTGAGTGCTGGGCTCTAGCTACTAAAAAATGTATGTGCCTCACCTAACATTATTTCCTTTTGTATTGAAATCTTTGCATGGCCGTAGTCTATAGACAGCACAATGATTTAGCTGTATTTGGAAGGAAAAATCATGCAGCCAGGTGCCATCCATGCTGGAATATCGGATGGTTTAAACATCCCATCAGCACGTTGTTAAGTTGGTAGTGCGGAAGCCAAATGAGTTGGACTTGGACAGCTCGGTCGAGGCTTATCGGAGTGGTGCCATTTGCTTTGCGACGAAGGCGATCTGACAAAAGCTTAAAGGTGCAACGGGACACTAGGAAACGGTTGACAGCAAAGGGCTAAGACGCTAAGTAAGTGGGCCGAACTGGCAAAGGAAACGCCGTCAACACGGCTTCCGTGGGCTGATAAATAACGAGCCGTGTTATGCGTGATTGGATCGGGTTCCTAACCGGTTCTTGGTTTTCCTGGTTGGATTGACTGGTTTCCCCCAAAGGTATGACTACTTTTCCAGTTGCACTGGTCAAACGAAGACCAAACCGGCACCGGTCCGATCCGGTCGCCCTCGTTCTTTTCGACAGGCCAATTCGGAGGCATCATCGTTTCAAATCGGCCTTAAACGCCTTTTTTTAAAATTGTTTTTTTACAAAACTATTGTTCTAGTTATACCTAATTGATAAATTAAGTTTTATAAATTTTAGTAACGTATATATATTTATTTTGGATTTTTAAATATAGAGGTATTTCAGTCATTTTAAATTGTTGAAACATGACTAAAATATCCTTATGTTAAAAATCCAAAATAAATATATTTTTAAAATTGATAAAAATTAATTTATAGATTAAATATATCTAGATTAATAGTTTTGTAAAAAAAATTTGAAAAAAATATTTTTGAACTGGTTTCAAATGATCATTTTGCATCATATCCAGCAATGTAAAGTCACATGTATATTAGAACAAATTTCCTTTTTTATAAGAGACATCATCTTGTTAGACCTGGTATACACCAATAAAATCATTTTTTATTTTTGTACATGAACTTATTAATCTAAATGTATTCAATGTATAATTCAAATTTTACAAATTTTCAAAGTATGTATGTATTTTTTTAGATTCTTAAACTTACAGATATTTTAGCCGGTTGAAAATTATCAAAACAATCTTATATTTAAAAGCTTTAAAAATATATGCACATCGTCAAAAATAATAAGCTTAGTATATATAATAAATATATCTACAAAAATAGTAAAGCTTAGTATATATAATAAATATATCTAGATTTACAAGTTAACGAAAAAAAGGCAAAAAAAAATTTAATAAATTTTTTGGTGCATCCAAAGTAATAAGATCATGCCTCTTTATATGACTGGTTTTTAGTCGCATGCGTGTAACATATATTTAGCTGCAATAAATGTATTGTGACTACGCTTATACTAAAATAAAATTTCGTTTTAGTTGTTGCCAATTTTCTCACAGATGCACTGTTGCGTTTATCGTGGGGAACCAAAATCTTCATTTTTATTTTTATTGTCATTCTGATATGCTTATTTATTGGTATAAAAAATTACAATCATTTTGTTGCTCAAAAGGAAATGCAACGTAACAATCGTTATAACTTTTAATTTGCTTCCATTTTTGTTGCTAAAAAATAAATTTCTTACAGTAATTAGCTGAAAAGGAAATGCAACACAACAATCGTAGCAACATTTAATTTGCTTCCATTTTCGTTGCTAAAATTTTTTTTATTGGAGTAATTAGGTATACATTCTTAATAGTTGATTGCTTTTGGACTAGTGGCATTTGATTAAATGAATCTATTTTTTTAATCTAAAATGTATCCTTTTTTTTTTGATGAAAAATGTATCCTTTTTTAACATTAAGTATATACAACCAAAAGTAACATCTTTTTACTTAATAAAATTTGGTTGTAAATAGTAATAAAATTTTGGCTTCAATTAATATACTAAATAAAAATTTGGGCACGAATGTTAACCAAATATGAGGATGTTTGACAAACAAATTTTTTTTCCAACTAAAACTTTTTAATCTCTATAATTATCTTATTTTTAATTATTTTTAATATAATCGTATACAATTACTATATTTTTCAATCATTTCTACACAGTTATCCATATGACTAACCCATTTATTTTAACTCTATTTTTTTATTATCATTATTTATATCATATCACATCATTTTCTATTAATTCAAAAACTACCGCAACAAAAAATTTTCATAAAATTTTTTAACACTTCTCAAACATGGCCATAATATAATAAATGTAGCTGTGATGGTATTACAATTAATTAATATCAAGCCAAATTATTAGTTAAATGGTCTAGTATCGAAATGAGTTATACATCACATGTAGTATATCACATGTACTAGTGGATCTAAGACCTTTGGTTAGGGAGGGCAAGTTTATACCTAATTTTAAAATGTTTGAATATTTAAAATACTTTTTTGTCATATGGAGATATATGTACGTAAATAAACCAATAACAAAAGGAAAATATGGTACTCCATAAGAGTAAAATAATACATACGTTAACAATTTCCAAATTTCTGTAGGGCAAACTGCCTTCACTGAGCTGCACGTAGATCCGTCCCTGATGACGTGCAAGGTTTACCATTTGGTTGCGCGGGTGGGGGTTGATGTTCGATCGCTAGCCTTGGAGAAATTAAAGACGGTGCTGATCACACATGCACACATGGACTGCTTTGCACGTTGTGGGCGGCCACTGCGGGAATCAGGCATTGTACCGTACAAGAAGAAGAAAATGCCGCCCATCACGTGGAGAGATGGTCCACTTTATAATATGCGTATGTTTCCCTCATCGCATAGAATTCAACTCCACGTCTCCATCATATATACATGGCAGTTTTTTTTATTGGTATCCTATTCATTGTGACAACTGATATTAAAATTAGACACCTTCATCAATCAAAAGAAATTAGACATGCATGCAGCAGGGTTTGAAAGTTCAAACAAGTTCAGGAAAAAGTTTCCATACCATGCAGTTTGTTAAGAAAGAATTAGAAATGTTAATTAATTAATTATCATCCCTTACATATAATTAATTCTTATTAGTCTGTGGCTTTGGCTTGGTATCCAAGTAAGCAATCCTCGCGTGCCATGTGCACTGCAAGGACTTGTGGCACCCATGAAAGGATCGGTCGGTCACATGTGGCGCGCTGTTCCAAAAAAATGCATGTACTCATGTGTGATCAGGAAGGATAATTAATTACTTCAAAAAAGGAAGGTTAGTTAATTAAGAGAGACAATTAACGGACAACAGCAATATAATTGAGTGCGATTTGAAATAATTCTTGTCAATTACATAAAGGGTGGAAATGCCATGCCGTCGGTGCCATCGAGATTAGTTTTGGTGCTGACCTTCATTTTTGGGATCGGATGCCTGTGTTTATTTTTCCGGAATTAATGGCAAAGTCCACATAAGTTTTCATTTCAAGTTTTCATCTCTTGATTGAACAAATAACGGATGACTTGGATCTGGAGACAAAATTATTCTAGAACATTCTTCCAAAAAAAAAAAAATTCTAGGCCCAAAAAAAAAATGGCAGCAGCTCATACCTAAATATTATATGTAATTACTTATTAGGGTACTTTGCAAATATACCTACATAGTTTGACCATGATTGCAAATATACTCACCTAGTTTTAAAAATAAAAAATAATCCTTACATAGTTTAATTATAATTGCAAATATACTTACATCATTACCGCTCCGTTTCTACATTGCTATGCTACACTATGAATATAGTTGTAGATATATGCAAACTTTATGAATATATTTACAAACTTAAATATATTCATTTAGTTTCTGAAATTGCAAGTGTACTTATATAGTTTTCATATACTTGCAAGTATATTCATGTCGTAATGGTACCATGATAGTACGAGTATATTCACAATTATTTTTAAATTATGTAGATTTATTTGCAATTATAGTCAAACTATACAGATATATTTACAAGTTCCCCATATCTATTAACATTATAAATCTCGATCAGGACGTACGTAAATAGCTAAATATATATAATACATAATGAGACGGTGATCATGGTTATATTAATGCTGGCTAGTCAGTACTACAGCAAGCAAAAACGGTCATATCGAAGTCATTCTACCAAACACTACTCATCGTTGAATGTTGTAGAAAATACACGTGCGGATACAATATAAATATGTATACCATTGAAAAGCATTGGCATTGAGTATAAAATCTAGTCCTTAGGGTCATCACTCATGGTTGGTCAGGCTCGGACCTAACTTGAATTAGGTGGGAATATTGGTGCTTCAGCTTTCTAAATTTCAGTTAAGATGGGTGCGGATCGAATTTGTAAAATCTACAATGTAAAGGGAAGTACGTGTGTTTGCGAATTCTACGCTGAATTACTGAGCTTACTTTGATTGTTGAATTAAAATCTAATCATTTTGTTTGTTTAAAATTACTTCTTTTATCACGGCATCAAAAATCATTTTGATCAAAAATTTTGAGTGGGCCATATTTGGTTAAAATTATTTATAATTATGCGTAAAACATGAAAATCACATAGATACATCATATACTTATTGGAATATCATAATAATATATAATCATTTATTTTTATAGGAAGGATGTTTTAGACGGCATAATTGTTGAATTAACAAATTTAAAATAGAAATATCGATCGAACAATCTTATTAGGTTGTTTTTAAACTTAAGGAATAATCCTATTAGCCTATTTGCTTAGTTCACTTCAAAAAATTCATTTACAATTTTTTTTCCTTTTTTCTTTATATACTTGTTTATCTAAGTGTATTTAACATATAAACTAAGTTTTACCATTTTTGAATATGCGTATATATTTTTTTGAAAATTTTAAACATAAATGTGTATATATGTATTGAAAATACCCATATCTTTAAAAATCTCAAAAAAATATATACGCATGTTTAAAAATGGTAAAACTTGGTGTATATGTTAAAAACATCTAGCTAACACAAGTCTATGAAGAAAAAAAAGGAAAAAAGTATTGTAAATAAAATTTTTGAAGTAAACTAAGCGAGACATTTGCTTAGCCCCGGTTAACGGGAATACTTCTCTTTAAACTTCTGTCACTTGTATCAAGTGGAACTCATAAAAATAGTTGATTTGAAGGAAACTTAGTTTTTCTAGTTTAAATAAATAATTTTAAACTTAATGGATGAATTGAATTTTGATTTGACCTTAAAGGAGGCTCAAAACATTGTGACAGCACAAAAATATCTTCAATGGTGACGACACCATAGAGGTCTTTCACTTGTATAAATATGACAAATCTGGACACATTTATATACTTTTTAAAATTTTAAATTTGTTGAAATTTGTAAGAATTTGAGTTAGATTTGGTTCCACAAGGTTTGATCTCTGGATAGGATTTTTGACTGCCATTTAAGGAGTCTTGATTTCACTTCAAAAGAAAAAATGATTCTTGATGGGTTTTGAAATTTTAAAATTGGGGTGGGCCCTAATGAAGTTTATCGTAAGTTAAGGGTAGGGAACAGTGATAAACACATTTGAAACTTGGTTGGTTGAGCTGGTCATGGATTGACGGCAAGGGCCCTAACTTGGGTTAGGTAAGTTAGGTATATTTGAACCTGCATGAACACAACTTGGAAAAACTTGATTTCATCTTGAAAAGTAAAATAGGATTGAGTTGAGATTTGTATGAACCTAACTCAAAAATTGAGGATGAAATGTTTATTCATCAATAGATGAATTAAATTTTATATCAATCATTAAGATATTAAAAATGAAAATTTTATACAAAAAAAAGTTTAGTAAAACTCTTAATTACTTATAACCAATCTTGGTATTGTAACTGAAGTTAAACCAAAAATTTTCATGTAACTTAGTCGATTATACCATTTCAATGATAAAATAAAAAATTTGTCATTCATTATTTTAAAATTGTTTGTGCACCAAATTAATGTAAAGTAATGATTCAATATTTATTCTTAGTTTTGAGAAGTTATTTACTGCATCCGGGTGAAAAACTCGTTTTCTTAATTTTATTGAATTTTTTTTATAAAACTGCTAATCTAGAATTATTTAATCTATATGCCAAAATTTACCATTTTTGATATATTTTTTTTGATGGAACCATTTTTGATAGTTGTATATATATTATTTTGATTTTAAAAATAAGGATATTTTAGTCATTTAAAAATGATTAAAACTTCCTTGTATTTAAAAATCAAAGAAAAATGTATACCAATCTTCATAATGGTGAAATTTAATATAATGTTAGATGCAACCGAATTACAATTTTATTAAAAATTTTCAAAAAAATATAAGAAAATGAATTTTTCACCCGGATGCATTGAATCACTTAGTTTCTTAACTTTAAAATATTTTTAAAAATTTAAATCATTTATTTATATAAAACGTTTTAGTCTGTCATGCTACTAAAAAAATAATGTTATGGGAAACTTATATCTTGTAAACAAAAATCTTTTGAAACTGAAAATATTAACAACTAAATTTTTTTGAAGATTATACAGCATATATATATATAGCATATAAAAGTTTATAATGCATGCAATTTTGGAATGATAAATAATTGCACATACATAAATATGGGAAATTGTTTAAAACTAAGAAATATTTTTTTGTTTTAAAAAACCAAGTTAAAGTAAGTGTTAAATCACTACTCACAATATGAAACAGGTAAATTCGCTGTGTGGGTGCAAAAGAGCAGTCGCTCGAAGTTTGGTACGTGCCAAATCTGTTTAATTATTTTTTCACCGAAAAGCAGTTGTACACTTGTACTGTGAGGAACGATTGGGTTATATATATATATATATAATATATGGGATATGATCGTGTGCAGTCGGACTGCACCATAATTACGGTGCAGTCCGCTGTAAAATGGACCCCACACATATTAGATTGTAATGAAACTTTATACACTCATTTATCCATATATAAATCATACTTTAGACGGTTTAGATGTTGAAAAAACCACTTTAAACTTGATATTTACATTAAACTATTTTATTACGTTGATTTTGCACCATTTTAAGATGGAGACTACACACATGTTGGATTTGGATGAAAATTGGTATGGTAATAAAGTGAACAATTATAAATACAATGGGTGGGGTGGATTTATGGAAAATGATCAGGTGGGGCCCACAGTGCATGGACTGCACGGTGCAGTCGCATGCACTGGATCATTTCCATATATATATATATATATATATATATGTTGGGAATGATTTAGTTTGTGTTCGTATGCATGGAGGCACGTGCCATGCCTTGCCCAATATCCAAAAGGTGGGGCTGCTGCTAAAACGTCCATGGGAACATTCCAAACACAATCCATGATCGGCTGATTCATGTACTTCAAACGAGAATGAGTTCATCAGAAAAAAGCCAAAAAAGATTCTTCATGTATTAATCCATGTCCGACCTGAAAAATGGTTAGCAACTTAGCATCAACTACAGTGCTACACTGCTGTTTTCTACTTTTCTTTTTTCTCCCGTTCATTTTTCTAATAAATAATTCCATATCTTAATTATTTAACAACGCTACTTTTTTCTACTGTACTTCTTTACTCCACACATTTTTTTTCCCTGATAACTATTTTTTATTTTAATTTTATCTTTATCATATCATATCATTTATTCAATTTTCAAAATATTTTCTCTTATTTTCCACACTTTCCCACCATCCTACCAAATGTAGAGTTGATTGTGATGGAGAAATAAAATGAGAATGTAACTATGTATATTAAAAATGAGAAAAATTATATTATAAATATAAAAAGTTGTTTTTAAAA
This sequence comes from Annona cherimola, assembly GCA_030490835.1. Lineage (NCBI taxonomy): Eukaryota > Viridiplantae > Streptophyta > Magnoliopsida > Magnoliales > Annonaceae > Annona > Annona cherimola. The sequence continues at coordinate 91,322,540 of CM059972.1, forward strand.
TGAAAAATTTCATATCATATACCTTCCATTCAAGATCCCGAGGTCATTTGGAAATAGCTTTAATGGAGCCAACCATTGTAAATAATGAATATTTTGATTATATTTTAAAATTCTATTGTATATTTTTATTTAAGATATAATTTTAACCATTCATAATAAAAATCACACACCTCGGATGTTGTTATGTTCCTTAATAAGTAAAAATTATATTTAGTGCTCTTAATTGTATAAAAAGTCCTTTTTAAACTCATCTAATTAAATACACATATAATATTTTAAATTATACTATGGAAATTACTTATAACCTAAAATATATATACCACTAAAATTATTCTATTATGATTTATTGATTAATATTATTTGATTTGTATAATTTTTTCATCGTGAATGATCAAAATTATAATGAAAATGGAGTAAATTTCAAACGTACTCACAAGTTTTTCATCTAATTTTGAATACCTATAAACTTTTAATAATTCTTTTCATATTCATGTATTTTTTCTAAAATCACATTTATATCCACATTGTTAAGAGTAGCTAGCCTGTATGTGAAAAAAACTAATTGCATATGCCTTAGTTCCTACCTTAATTTGTAATTTATGCTCTGATTTCTATTTGAATAGAATAGAAATTAAAGCTCGAATGGAAATTAAATCATAATTACAAAATGGGGTTGGAATTAGGGAGTGAGCAATTTTTTCATTTCACATGAGCTAATAGCCCATTTCATGCTTCCAAGAGCTTTAGCTTAGTGGAAAGCATCACAACGGGTCTATGGATTGATTTTTGTCTCCCAAATTGTAGGAGTTTATATTTCCCATAAGTGGTAGAGGTATTATCCGGTCCTCCATATTGTGAGGACTTCGCCTGTATTGATTTATAATATTAGATGACTTGATGTGTGTATATATAGAGAAATATTCAAGTGCAGCGTAACTGCACCGTAACAGCAGTGCAATTGTGCCAAAATGAGCCCCACATGATCATAAAATTATAATCTACTCCACTAATTGTATTTACAATAATGTATTATATTATTATATCAATTTTTATCCCAATCGGATATATGTATGGACCTCATCTAAAAATAACACAAATTCAACATAATAAAATAGTTTGATGTAAATAACAACTTTAAAGTGATTTTTTAAAAATTTAAACTGTTTTTTATAAAATTTATATATGAATAAATGGGCAAATGTACCGCTATTCTGGTGCAGTGGCTCTGCACCGATACAACTCTTATATATATAAGGAATGATCCTGTTAGTTTGAGCTAAGCAAACGCCCCTTTTAGCTCATCTCAAAAAATTTATTTACAACATTTTTTTGACTTTTTTCTCTGTACACTTGTTTAGCTAAGCATATTTAACATATAAACGGAGCTTTACCATTTTTGGATATGTGTATATATTTATTTTAGATTTTTAAAGATAAGAGTATTTTAAGTACATATATATACATAGATGTTTAAAAATCTTAAAAATATATAAAAACATATCCAAAAATGGTAAAACTTGGTTTATGTGTTAAATACACTTAGATAAACAAGTCTATGAAGAAAAAACAAAAAAAAGTTGTTATAAATAGATTTTTTGAGGTGGAATAAGTGGAGCATTTGCTTAGCCCGAACTAACAGGATTACTCTTATATATATAGGTATATATATATATAAAGAGAGAGAGAGAGAGAGAGAAAATTTTCAAGTGCAGCGCCACTGCACCATAATTACAGTGCAGTGGCGCTAAAATGGGCCCCACATGATGATAAAATTATAATTTACTCCACGCATTATATTTAGAATAATGTATTCTATTACCATATCAATTTTTATCCCAATCGGACATGTGTGTGAACCCCGTCTAAAAATTATACAAATTCAACGTAATAAAATAGTTTGATATAAATAATAACTTTAAAGTAGTTTTTTCAACATCTAAATTGTTTAAAGTATGATTTATATATGGGCAAATGATTGTATAAAGTTTCATTCCATTTTAATATGCGTGGGGTCCATTTCTTGAGCAACTACACTATTCTTATATATATAACAACGGAGCAGTTGCGTTGCACCGGAATAGCTCTTATATATATAGTCCGGCTTCTATACATCCGGATGTACCAATTCACTTCGGTACTCCCGTCTAGTTTATGCCCTATTTGAAGATTTTGTTAAATTTAATCCATCCATTGTATTTAACACTAGTTATTTTAGTTAGATACGAAAAATTATCTCAATCCATAACCTTCATAATCCTCAAAATTAACAATCACTTAAGAGTGACTTTAAATCCATTAAAAATAATTTATTTATTATAAGGACTCATGAGATCTTGATTTAATATCTAAGACATTTATAATATTCATTCTACTTAGATTAATAATTTTATAAAATTTATAATATTCTAAAACTTTGATATATGGATTCAAATGATTTTCTAAATTTGTATATAATTTTATACATGTTTAGAAGATGTGTCATACACATACATTCAACTGATATGATTTTTGGTATCCAAATAAAATAAATGGTGCTAAATACAATGAATGGATTGGATTGGATTTAACAAAATCATCCAAATAGGGTCTAAACTAGACGGGAGTACATATATATGAGCTCGACTTCTATAAATCCGGATGTACTAATTCACTTCTGTACTCCCATCTATTTTAGGCCATATTTAATGATTTTGTTAAATACAATCCATCTATTGTATTTAGCACTATTTATTTTATTTAGATACAAAAAATTATCTCAATCAATAACTTGCATTATTCTCAAAATTAACAATCACTCAAGAGTGACTTTAAATCCATTAAAAATGATTTGTTTATTATAAAGACTCATAAGATCTTAATTTAATATCTAAGACATTTACAATATTTATCCTACTTAGATTAATGATTTTATAAAATTTTATAATATTCTAAAACTTTGATATATGGATTCAAGTAATTTTCTAAATTTGTACTCAATTTTATACATTTTTAGAAGATGCGACATACTCATACATCCAATTGATATGATTTTTGGTATCCAAATAAAATAAATGGTGCTAAATACAATAAAACGATTGGATTTAACAAAATATCAAAATAGGGCCTAAACTAGACAAGAATACCGAAGTAAATTAGTACATCTGGATGTATAAAAGTCGGACTATATATATATTCAAGCGCAGCTTTACTGCACCACAATTACGGTACAATTATTTTAAAAGGGTCTGATATGATCATAAAATTATAATCTACTCTACTCATTGTATTTAGAATTATATATTCAATTATCATACAAATTTTCATCCCAATTGGATATATGTATGGACTCTATCTGAAAATGTTACAAATTCAACGTAATAAAATAATTTAATGTCAATAACAACTTTAAAGTTGTTTTTTGCAATTTGTAATTCATTTGCTATAAAATTTATATATAGATAAATGATTGTACAAAGTATCAATGCATTTAAGTACACGTGAGACTCATTTTTGGCCAAATGCACCGTTAATTATGGTGCAACTTCACTGCTCATGAAAGATTCTATATACAATCATTTATCCATATATAAATTTTATAGTAAATGGTTTACACGTTGAAAAAATAACTTTGAATTTGTTATTTATATTAAACTATTTTATTATGTTGAATTTGTACCATTTCCGAGATGAAATTATACACATATCTAATTAAGATGAAAAGTGGCATGATAATAGAATACATAATTTTAAATACAATGGGTGAAGTAGATTATAATTTTATAATCATGTAGGACAATTTTTAAGATAACTACACCTTAATTGTGGTGCAGTGAAGCTGCACCTGAATACTTCTTATATATATATATATATATATATATATAATAGCCCATTTCACATGTTCTTAAGGGCATACTTCTTTTATTTTATTTTATTTTTCTCCATAAGTTCTTAACGGTATACTTGGTACGAGCATATTCAAGGCCCGGTTGGACTCGGGTCTAAAGTGGATCAGCCTTTCCAGGCCCGAGCTAAACTGGAGTTTGTTTGGGCCAAAGGAAGCAAGTTTTGCACACGATGATAAGATGTTAATTGAAATGACGTGGACTTGAGCTGTTACTGCAGTCATACGTCTACCTTTTTATTTTTTGATGAAGACAGTCATACGTCTGCTTGATATGTCAGTTATTGATATTTAAGTTTGATATCTAAGATTGTTAGAGGTATTTTTCATTATAGCAAAATTATTAAAAATTCTTGAAAGATGCTGCTGAATTTCAACCATGACGGTAGTTAGTCCGGAGCATGGGTTGGTGGGGCACCACATAATCCCAAGCTAAGTACGCCACGGCAATCCCATGCCATGCATATCAAACCACAATCCAAGCCAAACTTATTAGGTCACATCACAACCTATGCCATTCCTCAGCCATTCATCCCATGTCATGCACATCACACCACATCGAGGCACATGAATCATTAAAATGACTAAAAATTCGATTTTAATGCAAAATCAATATATAAGAATTTACTTATTTCAAAAAATATATCTCTGTCAATATACATATATATATATAATAAATATTCAAGTGCAGCGCAATTGTACCGTAACAGCGGTGCAATTGCGCCAAAATATGCCCCACATGATTAGGAGACAATAACAACATGCTCCCAACAATCTCCATAGAGGACACTCCTATAAAAGAGAGACTCATGCCCCCACATATCAAACTCGCTTTAGCTCCATGACAACTGACAAAGTTGCCAACTAGGCTCTACCTTGGTCGGCCACTTCTAAATAATTAATCATGGAAGTTCATATAAAAATTCCTAATTTTCAAAAATTTCAATATTTTTATGCAACCACATTACAATAATCTCTGCGGGAACTCCAGCGCAAAAGTGGTGTCAATTTCAAACATTCAAAGGATGATTTGTTGGATTTGGGTAATGCAGAAGTGTACATAAATCCATTGATGTCATAAATTCCACATAAAATAACAGGAACAATCTTACTGAGTGCAGAGTCTTCTCCCATAGCACTTTCTTCCTATAATACCAGCAGTCGATGGACAACCACAAGTGTAAATTATATGTAGGAGGGGCCAAAACTCTCCTGTGCTTAAATAGAGCCTTCCATCATGCTCAAATAGAAAGATAATCAACCACTTAAGAAATTATCATATTCCAAAATATGCTGAGCTACCACTTTTATGCAGAATCTTAGGATTATATTATATTAGACCACCTTACAGGATCTTAGAATATCTAATAAATCTTACAAGATCTAACATGTTCTCATTTAAAATCGAAAACAAAAATTTTTTAAAAAAACTTACTGACCTCCATGCAATCTTTGAGCTAGATTTCTCCATATCTCCGGCCCAATGAGTTCTAACTTTAATATTGTATTGACGAAGAAAACAAGCCCAAACTTTAGATTTCAAGAGTATCAAGGGTGCTAAGGCAATGAGTATTAAAGGGGAGAAAAGGGGAAAAAATCAAGAAAAGAGAAAATAAAAATACACACAAGAGAGTCGAGCTACGTGAATCTTTAGAGTAGTACGGTGTGTCCTGCTTGACCCTATGGTATGCATTATCTTGTTTTTTGCGACATCTAGGCACAAAGATGTCCAAACGAAGCACATAAGTAGTCTTTCTCTAGCCACGTCATCAATGACGTTGTGGTAAAACCCAGCGCCAACCTTTTGAATTGGCATGAGTTCAAATCACTCCAGCATGATTTTTCCAGTCCCCTCCAGTTTGGTAAGGGTTTTAGTATTCTTACTAGTGTGGAAGTTCTATACAAATTTCTCCTAATGTAGGAATTTATAGAAATATTCCCTCCGTGTTGTGAAGGCTATGAATATTTTTGGTTGTGATATCAGTTGTCATGTTATATAAATTTCAAATAAAAAAGTAGTGTTTCTCCATATTTTTTATTATTTGGAACACAATGAAATGGTTGGATCGACTATTAGAAGCCTGTTTATGAAGTTGCAAGTGATCGGCGGTGTGAACCCTTGGATTTTCTAAATTATTGCATAATTTCGCATGATTATTTAATATTTTCTCTACCATGCATGAAGTTAATATGCTTGAAGAAGCATTTCATCATTTTAATTTAGAAGAAATTATTGGAAGTAAGTATGTTGAATTATGCATGTTAAATTTACTTGCTGAGTTTTTCAACTCATCTTTGTGTTGTGTTTCTTTTCAAATCATTGCTTAAGTTTATGGTCAATAGATAGTTTTTATTTTATCCTATTTAATTTATTTCCTGCATTTTATTATTGGAAATTTGGATGATTGAGAATTATGCCATATTGATGTAGTGTGATGAATGCTTCTAATAATGTAGATTATGTGGATATTATTAATGATATTTAACAGAAGTTTATGCTCATTTCATGCAATTATTTGAATATGAAATTTCTTCCATGATGACATGTTATAGATCTCGGAAAGCTTGACTCTAGCTACAAATTTTATGCGTGAGACTTGATAGCGCACGTTGTATCATCACAAAAATAATAGGCAAAACCACTTTCTTTATAAAACCACAGACAACAATACAGTTAGAAGTAAATTCAGTTTAATGAATCCCAAAATTTTTTTTCAAGCTAAAAAAATTAGAGAGACCATAACGTAAAAGATCTCACCTTGCATACCTATAAATGAACATACAATCCTTCACAAAAGGGAAAGGGGGGAGCCAATCATTGGCAATGACAGTTTTGATTTTTTTCTATTCAAATTTATACAACATGACAACTGATATTACAATCAAATTTATTCACAACCCTTAACAATATGGAAATTTTTTTTTATAAACCCCCTATAATGAGAAAAATTTATACGAAACTCACACAATGGGAGGAATTGTTAAACCTCCACAAATTTAGGGGGAGTTATTGAAATATCATCCCACACCAAGATGGGTGATGATTCAAACCCATGCCTTTTGCATATAGAGCCATCAAATTACCATGATAGCCCTACCATCATGGCATGATAGTTTTGATTCTATCACCATCTTAATTACAGGGATAAAGTCTACTATATAATCATTCTTTTAAGATACAGTCTTTGCCACACTTTCTATCAAGATCAAGTTGCACTCAAGGATAAAAGATTATGTCATCATGAGATAGTGGTCAATTGAGTGTGCTAATAGCATGTTTGGTTTTTCACATATATTAATATCATGAAATGGCATAACCTTCAATCCCTTACTAGCTTCTTGTAACATTCTTATTTTAGTTTTTTAAGGCCAACTAATCAAAAGATGAAAATTTATTATTTTACAATCTTTTAATTATGCCCACTCATAATCTTTGTGATTAGTGACTTGTATTAGCTTAACGACCATTTGTTTATTAGTATTTTATACAGGATGACAACCGATATTAAAATTAGACGCTTTTACAACGCTCATATCATGAAGAGATTTTTCTATAAATACTTCCACACCTAAGGAAGATATCTATAACTACCTACACACTCTGAGAGGACTAGCAAATATAACACTGCTGCTACGATGGAAGGGCAATAACGCCCACATGCATTCCACTGTGCCTCTTGCACTAGATGTGCTTAAAGACCAATTTTGGTTGGCGGCAACTCCATTACAGCTTCATAACAATAATCGCAACTTATCTTTAGCTTTTATAAAGCATTAATCATGTCGTATTGGTTGATGAAGTATAATAGAAATATTCGCTTTACATGATGGTCATAAAATAATGCATCTGCGTTATCTCAGCATAGCACATGCATAAGGCTGACTCACTGATCAAGTTATTCTATTTAAGCGCAGTTTTTCTTATATTTGTGTTAGGCCTCCATAGTCCAAGTCCAATTCAATCGAGTTGTATTATGTAACTGTGTCTCTAGACTAAGACGTTAGAGGAAAAGTAAATTAGGGCTTAGCATAATGCTATGACATGCACTGCGGTTGACTGTTGATCCTGGTTTCGAGGACCGGCAGGAGCGTCTCCAATGTAATAAAAAAAATTGAGCTGATAAAAAGTACAAAAGCTGTTGAATTGATGGAGCGTGTAGGATAAAAGGGGAAAATTAAAAAAAATTGCAAAAGAAGGGAAGATACAATGATAGATATAATTTATAACTTTTTTTCATTTTAAAATGTGAAGGGAATGTCATAACTAATGACTACATTCCACACTACAATGCACCCTATGATACTTAGGAGTGTGACATGGATAGGATACCTGTGGGTCAACCAATTGATTACTAGCAAATTTTTATTTTTATACTGATAGGGTATGATTCTTATTTTTATACCCCTAGTGTGACATTGATTACTTAGGAGCGTGACATGGATAGAATACCTATGGGTCAACCAATTGAATACTAGTAAATTTTTATTTTTATACTGATAGGGTATGGTTCTTATTTTTGTACCCCTAGGGTATGACAAATTTCCTCTCCACACCCCCCACCCTCAATTTAAGTAGAATAAATTTCAAGATTCAGGTACCCAAAATTGATCTAAATTACTAATATATATTTTATAAAGTATCTTTTATAGTGAAAGACATAAATATATTATTTAAATATAAAGAAAATTTTTTAATTTATTTATTATTTATAAATTTAATAAATGTATTTTAACAAGTATATTATTATCACCTTGATTATAGGTTTTCAAGTAATAATTATAATAAAATTATAGTTTTCAAAGATAATATAATGATTATTTTAAAAAATCGAGTTAAAATAAAAATTGAAATAGGCTCAACCTTAAAAAATTAAGTAGGATAGACATAAAACCGACTCAACTTAAAATACGGTAGAATAGAAAGTTTTGAAAAATATGGTAAGAGTACGGTCAGCTAGACTCAAGTTGTACCCCTAGATAATATTTGATGATATATATTACTTAGGATAAAGTTCATACAATTTCGATATTCATTTCTTTCTTTTTTTTACGAAATTTGATTTTGGTTTTCAATTTATTTTGCGTTGTGATTGCGCAAAGGGCAGTTTTTTCTATAATTGTGACTGGGCTATCACTCATCAGTTTCGGCCTATTAATTGACTTGGAGGTTTGGGCCGTAGATGTTACCCAAATGGGTTCCGATTCAGGGGAAGAAAATTCTCCTAAGAACCTTCATCATATACGACGATCAAATCAAATCTAACCAGCGATATTTTTAAATCTTTTATCATCATACCAAAATGGTTTGATCTGAAGTCTTTGCTTGTTGTGTGTACTTAAAAACGGATATAATTGTGTATAAATTATGAAAAACTTGAATCCATTCACATTTTGCATTGGAATGTTAGAACAATTCATAAAATCATTGATACACATCAAAGAAAGTTTAGATCAATTCATAGAATCATTTATATGAATCATTTATACACATGGAAGAAAATTTAGAAGGTTTAAATGTCGAAGTGACAATTTCGAAGTTGATATATAAATCAAACAATTTAATTATGTTAATTTTACACCTTTACTACTTGAGCTTAGGCACATGTTTGATTTGGCTTAAACTTAGCATTTTTAGTAATTTAAAATTATTAAAATTCCATTGAATTTTAAAAATCCGAAAAAAATCTAAAAATCTTCAAAAATGGTAAAAATCTTCAAAAATGGTAAAAATTGATATACATATTAAACATAATTAGATTAATAATTGTGTAAAACTTTTTTCACAAAAATTAAAAAATAGGTGTATGCACCCGGGTGCATAGGACTAGAGTCCCGGCTTTGAACGGCAGCAAGTGAGGTTTTGTCCCCTTTTTTTATTAGGGAGCTAGTGTTTCTCTAGTTCTTAGGTGAAGTTTTGCCTCTAGAGTTGTAAAAATGTCTCATGACTTTAATGTAATACATGCTGAAATGTATGTAAATATACCAATAAAAAATCCAGGCTCAAACAAACCTTCTATATATATATTTTGCTTTTTTAGTTCAGTATCATTATTTGTTTGTTTATTTTTTTTGGACTACACTCACTCAGAAACTGTTGACTTTGTTAAATCATTATTATACTTGTACAACGAAATAACTATTTTGAATCATAAGCGAACAACCTTTGGTTTTTTGTGTTGAATCATAAGCAAACAACCCTTGGATTTTTGTATAAATTTAATATATTAATATGATCTAAATCACGTATTATGCTTATCTTAATATATAAAATTACAGTATAAAATTACTTTTATTGGAGATTTTGGTAGGCCAATTCATGTTAAGGTAAATTTATCACAATTAAAATTATTTATTAATTAAAAAGTCTTTAATGAATATATTATCATGTATTCTAGATAAATCAATAATATTAAGTATATTTAAGGATTGAATTTCATTTCATCTTTATATTAATATGAAAATTCAAAGGTCAGTGGATTATAAATCCCAACAATCGAGTTATGATTTAAAATAGTGTGGGATATTATATATGATTGTGTGGCCCTTGATGAACATGGAGATAGTTCGGTTGCATGTGTGTTTGTAACATAACAAGACATAACATGATTAGGTGGGGTTAATGAGAGCCCAACATGTGGGTTGCATGTAGTAACTTGGCACACATGATAAATTTGACTTAGATTTGCCATTATTTTCACTAATCATACCTACTTCATGGGTTTGCATGGACTCACATATTTGTTTTAATATTTTTAGCGAAATTGAATTGTAGGTTTCCAGCTATGAGCTAGGTCATTTTGATCTCAGCTTGAGGTGAACCATGGTATGTATAAGTTGTGTTAACCTTGATCATGTAATACTTTTGAGGTTGATATATTTCTGAGATTGAAAATATACATGAATATGTATCATATTTGATAGTGGGATCTACATATATATTGGGTTGTGGTTTATGAATGTATAATCTAAATAGGCTTATTATTAGGATTGCGATTTATAAATATAAAATTTACTTTTGATATGAGCTGAATCCTTACTTCTAAGCATAGTTGTGATGATGATGATGAGATGAGGTTAAACCAATGTCATTTTAGATTGTTTCTACTGTCATACGATTGAATAACATATTAGTTGTGGATATCTAGGGTTGTTACAATTATATTATCATATGTAAGTGGTCCCTTACCTCCTAAAGTATAGTAGGTCCTAGGAAGAAACCAGTCTAGGGCTCAAGCTAGCATGGCGCTACAAAAAGCTAATTTGTTATTAATGGAAGCTGCAACTATTGTAAAGGGAATTAAATGGATGAAGAAATTGGGGTACCAAGTAGTGGGAATTAAAAGTAGCTTTATGGTGATTATAAACTCGCTCACTAGTGCTGACAACACGTTATCAAATCTACATTTTCTGGTTGGTGAGACAAGGGCTAAGTGAATTATTATGATAAGGTGTTGTTCTCCCATGTTCTTAGGAGTGGGAACCACCTAGCATTACATTAGCAAAGCTGGCTTGTCTCTAGATGCTGAGGCGCAAGAATGGGCCCATAAATATAATTTATTGATATTTATTCTTATTTAATATAAATGACAATTAATATAAACAATAACAAAAAATTATGTTGTTATAAGGTGTATAGGGGGTAATTAATTCATTGACTAAATGAAAATAAAATAAATTATAGGTCCAACCATATGCAGGAAATTAACTGAAGTGAAGAAATGAATGTAATTTACACATTAGGCATAAACATCGTTCAATCTTCCTAGCTCCCCTTACATAACACATCTGTTTCTAATGGCCCAAACTTGCCAGCATGCATAACAAAAAGCCAAAAAAATTCTGGTTTCTTTTCACTCAGAATACAATGTAAGATCTCCCCATTGCTGTTAGCTTTTGAAATTCTCAACTTGCAAAAGAAACTCCCTTTAAAAACCAGAATTATCCCATCACAAGTCCAAAATAAATGGAATATATCTTCACTGGCTCCTCTATTACATGGTGAATATTTAGTCTATAATTACTCATCTTCTATTGAGATTCACCTTAGTTGGAATAACATTCATAATCATTCTCCAACCGAATAACTTAACTTTTCTTTGAATTTTTTATTTCCACAAATGCTTTAGGATATTAGCATTATACCCAATCCGTAGAAAACTTTCCTCCTAATTTCTAAGTTCCCTCAATAGCGTATAAGATAATCTTAGTATAAACTGTCCACTTTGTTCCCAATGTCTTCTGTCTGTCTCCACCCCACTTCTCCTTTTGCCCTTTTGATTTTCTATTCATCCCGTCTTCTATTTTCTGCATCAATAGAGAAATTCACTTTTGCATGTGTACTAATATCTTTTGAAAGAGGACCCACCATTTCTAATTTGCTCTCTGCCCATCATTCCTGAAAAAAATCTTATCCTATCTCTGATAATTGAAAATTAACAATGTCTTTGTGGGTATTTTATACTAATTTGGTGGGTAATTAATTGAGTTCGGCGTAAAATTTGCTTTAAAATATGTTTTGACAACATTTGGGCATTAAATATTAATTTCAAATGATTTAAACAATTTTTGTAAACTTTTGGCTTGGAATTACATCTTATTTGTTGCAATGAAATTAAATGGGATTGAAATATTTTTTTTGATAACTTGTTGATGAATTTGAGTAATTAATAATTTAATTACATTTTTTTTTTACGTAGATCGTCCAAGCTCATGCAGATCATGGCACACCATTTAAGCCACGATCAGCAATTAGTGCAGCCAGAAATTTCAGTGAAATCCGACCGTCTAAAGCTGATCTTTAGCCGTCCAATTAATGTTAAATTTTCCACCCTCCAAAATTAAGCCTCCAACAAGGTCTCCACCGTCCAAAGCTGTCCAGCATTGATTAATCCAGGACCGTCCAATTAATTCGTTTGTGGAACAGATGATGTCCACCATCAGAAATTAACGTCCCTTTTTAATTCTCCAGCACCGTCCAAGCTGCCCTTGATTTCAAGCCGTTCATTTTGTCCAAGCCATGCTCCATATAAGCTGCATAATTAACGTCCAAGTTCTGTCCAGAAAATTAGGCCGCCCAGATTTATCAATCCCAGCCATTTATTTGTGATCTAAAGAATTCCAATGGGCCCCACAAGCAAAAGCAGCATGCCATCGTCAATCCATACCGTCCAGAAACTCGCAAGCAAGCCCGCAAATTCCACCGCCATGGGAGAAACTTTCGCCGTCTAAGCTCAAATCAACCGTCCCTTTTATACAAATGCAAATCAATATCCAGCAGATTGATCAAGACTGTCCATCTAATCCCATGTCAACGATCCATGCAGCAGGTTTAACGCAATCCGAATTGCGCAAATCAAGTGACACAGAAGCTATGAGCCATGCACTGGATTAACGCAAATTCAAGGGTAGTCCTGCGCTTATAAAAGGCCACGCAGCAGGATTGGACGGCACAGAATTTTTGGAGAACTACGCAGTAGTAAATTAAGGAGAGAAATTGAGAGATCGAGAGAGAGAGAGAGAGATGGGTGAAGACAGGGTGGAGAGCACGCGTAAGAGGCTGACCGGCGAGTTGTGTGGAGTGACTGTCACAACATCGTGGCTTCAAACCAATAAACTTTCCTATCTCTTTTCCTTTTTAATTTTAATTACATTGTTTAAGATGAGTTTAAATTTAAAATTTATTTTGAACTTAAACATGTTTGGCTAAGCCCTAAATCTAGGATTTATGATGTATCATGCATATAATGTAACATGGTTTGTGGTTTTAATTTATTTATGATAGATGTTGTTGTTAATTTAATTTCTTTTTATTTTAATGCTTGCTTTGTACATAGGCCCGTACTTTGGCATAATTTTATATATTAGGTGATGAAACCGAGATGTGAAAATCTAATATATGATAACCAAGATATTAAACCTGAAAATCTAAAACTATGAGAATAGGCATGATGACATTGAGGAATTCCATGAACAACCACAAGACTTAATGGATTCTGATTAACTTAATCCCATGAGCATAAGTGGCTAAGAAAATGAGGGTACGCTTTGTAGGTTTCAAGAGAATGTGCAAGGATAAATTAGAGTTTGTTCTTCTTTAACAAACAATATCCGGATTAAATAATTATACCAATACATGTTGCAAAAGACGCATGCGAAACAGTAAACCCTAGGTACTCTCATCCTTGTTTTCTACTACTCATCCTTTATTTCTACTACTCATCCTAGTTTTCAATTCTATTTTTTCTTCCTACTTTTCTACTTTTTATTCTATTTTATTTACTTTATTCTCTTTATATTTGACATGAAAGCGTATAAAAGTAAAGTTATAGTCCCAAATTTCTTGAGGATTGATAATTTATATACTACAATCTACAACTCATGTACTTGCGATGAGATTGCGAACAATCTCCTTTACCAGTGCACCACTTGCTACCAACCTTTAAGATTATGATAGTCTACATCAAACACCTTCGGGTAAAATAGCAACTTGCATTCAATTTTGCATCCATCATACCCTCCATTGGAAAATATTTAGCTTTTAAAATTCTGTCACAAAGAGATAAATCATCAGTAGCAATTCTCCATGCATGTTTAGCTAATAAGGCCATATTGAAATCAGTCAGTTCATGAAATCCTAGTCCGCCCTCATTTTTTGAAAAACAGAAAGCCTTCAAAGCCATCCAACTGATTTTTCTCTTTCCACCCTTATTCTACTCACAAGTGAATGTAGTTCTTCGTAGATTTTTGTAAGAAGGAGAAAAAGACTCATCAGATAGTTTAGGACCACTCGGACTACTGCTTTAATAAGGATATCTTTCCCTCCACATGACAAAAATTTGCCTTTCCAACCCTGAATCTTATTCTTATCTTTTTTGATGTTCTGAAATGCTCACTTCTTATTTTTTCCCGACCAAGCAGGTAGACGCAAATATAATGACAGTTGTTTTCCTACTATCCTCAGCTGAGCCTCCACTTCCATTCTCCTTTGCATGCTAGTATTCTAACTATAGAAGTTTGTTGTTTTTTTGAGTTTACTAATTGACCTGATGCTGCTTCATAACTTTTCAAGAATTGCTTTAGATTTTCCACCTCCATAGGACTGGCTTGGATAAACAGAAGAGTATCGTCTGCAAACAGCAGATGGTTAATTTTTGGATCATTTTTGCGCATACTTACTCCATTTAGTCTACCATCACTGTGAGCTGCTTTTAAAATAGAAGATAAGCCTTTCAGTACATAACAAAAATAGATAAGGTGATAAAGGATCACTCTATCTTAGACCTCTATTAGGATGTATTTCTTTCGTTTCAAAGCCATTCACTAGTGTAGAGGCCAAGTCAAAGCCTCTTACATGTGTCCCCCTCAAGATTCCACATTGCCCATAACCTGCAATGTATCTAGCTTGTAACGCCACCACCTAAAGAATCTCCTAAATATGTGGGATCCTACCAAATAATTAAGATAAATATAAATATAGAGAATCCAAAAGACGAGGGGGACTCAAGAGAGATTTCTATTGCCACTACAACTCTTATCTTTCCAAAACTCTCAAGGATTCCTACCTATACTATAGTCTTACTCTTTTCCCAAACCTTCAAGAATCTAAATTCTATTGAAAATCCCGGTCATAAATCCATTACTCGTGTGAAGGTCCATTTTGGACTTCTACACTTGGTGTCATATGCGGGAACGAAGATAAAAATTCATTTCTACTCTTTTCCTTTCCCACAAATCATCTCATTCTTCATTTTCCCCTTTTCCCCTCTACCATGGACCACAACTAGTCTATGTTTGACTTGGAGAATGTCGGATGCGTAAAGGGGTGACACACATCAAAGTGCAAAGGGGGCCTCTGCTGGAACTAACTCTACAGAAATTGACCCCAATGTCGTCATAACCAAAGAAGAGTTCCAAGAGATGTTGATCGCATTGCCAATGGAAAGCGCAGACACAATCGAGTCCCTCAATGCCTCGTCAGAAAATTGCCCTAGGACACAAATTCCACTGCATGAACCTATTAATAACGCCTCCTCTACCCCTTCGCCTCTGTTCATTAATATTACTAGACTCTTACCCTTCACTCCAGAAACCATCAATGAGCATCTCCCTCCCTCAAAAGTTCAAACTCATTGCCATGAGACCATATGAGTCACCCTTTATTGTCCAGGTACGAAAAATAAACCCCATTGATCACTTCACAAATTCAAGTTTTTCTTGCATAGGAAGGATCTTAGTTTGTAAAACGTCATCGAAGACCTCATTACTTCACAAGATAAATAATGTCATCAAAGACCTTATTAGAAAAGCTAGCTCACGTAGTTAGTAAAATAGATTGAAGAAAAGATCTCCATTGCCGCTCCTAAGTTAAGTTTAATTTTCAAGTACAAATCCTTGAATACCCCCACACACGTAATCATATCCATCATCCATGGGGGCATTGCTCGTGGGGATAAAGTGAATTGTGAATTAGATGGTTTATCGAAATATGATAGACATCAGTAGCTCTGTTAATATATTATTCTTCAAAGCTTATGACAGAATGAAGATCCTAAAGAAGAACCTTCATCCCCACACTGGACCATTATTTGGCTTCATTGAAAATAAGGTACGTGTACAAGGTCTAATCACCCTTCCTTTCATAATTGGCACTTTATTGCAACAAGCTACCATTGAAATTGGCTTCCTACTAGTCAATATCTTATCCACCTATAATGCTATCATTGGTCATCCAACTCTTAACAAATTGCCAGTTGTCTTCTTCACTTATCACTTGTGCATTATGCTCCCCTCCCCCAAGGAGAAGGCAATACTTAAGAAAATAAAAAAGTCGCCCATCATTACTATCTTACAACTTGTAAATGAAAATTCTCCATGAATGCTATAGCCCCTTATGATGAAGTCAAGCCTATTGTCATTGTTAACATTAGAGACACAACTCCTAACATGTCATCATAGGTACATCTATTGATCCGTCTTTTCAAATAGTGTCAACTAGCTTTTTATATGACCCTTATGCTATCTTTGCATGAATTGCTTTTGCATTAATAGGGTTGCACCCATCAATGTCTGATCATAAACTAAGCATAGATCTAAATACCAAACTAATGAAGCAAAAGAAAAGAACCTTTTCTTTAGAGAGATAACAAATAATTATATACCCATAATGGTTATTTAATGTAGTACAAGTATCTAAACCAAATTGAAAATGGTGCATTTATATTGACTTACTAACCTAAATAAAGTCACAGACATCCTTTGCCAAACATCGACCAATTGATTGATTTAACTATAAGATATAATATTTTTAGTTTCATGGATGTCTTCTTTGGGTATCATCAAATCAATGAAAATGAGGAAAAAAACATTTTTCATCACCCCAAAAGGAATATACTGTTAGACTAATGCCCTTTGGCCTAAAAAATGTAGGTGTCATTTATTAAAGGGTAGTGAATAAATTTTTTACACAACAAATTGGTGAAAATATGAATATATATATATATATTGATGATATCTTAGTTAAAAGAAAAGACTTTGTGCAACACAAAAGATTTAGAAAAAACTTTTGCTACTCTAAAGCACTTTAATATGAAATTAAATTTAGAAAAATATATATTCGGAGTAACGAAAGAAAATTTTCTAGGTATAATTATTTTTGAAAAGGGTATTGAAGTTAATCCCACTAAAATAGAAGTCATTATAGATATGGATATGCCCAAAAATAAAAAAGACGTACATAAACTCACAAGATGACTTGTAGTCTTGCATAGATTTATCTCTAAATTTGTTAACAAATTTTTGCATTTCTTTAAGATCCTAAGAAAAAGTAAAAAAAATTTCAAATAGATAATAGAATATGAATCTACCTTCCAAGAATTGAAGAAATATACATCGACTGGGTCATTGATTATCAAATTAGAAGTTGGAGGAACTCTTTTTATGTATTTAGCCACTTCAAATAATACCATTAGCGTTGTATTAGTTAGGATGAATAAAGGGATTCAACATCCATATATTATGTTAACTAAATATTACACAATGCAGAAAGTCATTATTTCTTATTATAATATTATTGTACTAACTACTTTTTGCAATAATTTTTGCAAAGGCCTGACATATCTAGAAAGTTGATGAAGTGGGCCCTAGAGTTATCACAATTTGACATACATTTTCCGCCGCTCAATTCAGTCAAAGGACGAACATTTTTTAGTATATTGATCAAATTTATGAATGACCCTCATTATTCTGATGATACATATAATCCCCTTTGTCTCCTAAATTATGATAGGTTTATCAATATAGATACAAACACACCCATTGCTGAGCAATGGGAGCTAAGAATCGACGTGGCATCCAACAAGATAGGAAGTGGAGCTAGTATTCTCTTAATATCGAAAGCTTAGTGTTTACCAACATCAGTTAGCTTGGCATTTCAACAAAAAATAAAATACAATATTCACACCATAGGCGATCTAGCCCCACGAAAGGCAATTTTGTTATCAGAATACAACCACTATAAATTCTTCCCAATTTGGGATGACCCATTTCGCTTATGAAAATCATTCAATAAGGGGTCTTACAAATTAGAAATAATAGAAGACCAACCCATACCTAGAGCATGGAATGCCAACATTTTAAGTACTTTTATGCATAACTAGAGGGGTCAGATGACCCGAACAAAGGGGCCCTGACACACCCCACCAAAATAAAAAGGGTCCTATGACCTCAACAAAGGGGCACACCCATCCCACCAAAAGGGTCCAATGGCCCAAGCAAAGATGATGCATCATCACATAAAATGGGTCTAGAGACCCGATCAAAAGGGCTACGACATCCCCATTAAACCAAAAGGGTTTGACAACCCAAAAAAAGGGACTTTAACACCCCCTATAAAATAGAAAAAGTTTCATAACCTAAATAACAAATAAAATGGGTCTTATGACCCTAGAATATTCACCACATACCACAATGTTTTAACTTGCAACCACAAAATAAAAAACACTTTGGCTTAATCAACACCTCCTCCAACAGCTCTCGCACCTCTACCATACCATCATCATCAACGGTATCATCTTATTCTTCCATTTCTTCTTCATTCTTTGATAGCTCATAGCCACCAAATTTGCTAACATCAAAATTAGAATCAACCTTCACTATTTTGTCAACACATATGTATATCCCTTTTTAAAAGTAGTGCTTCCTAGTTCCTCATATATTCCATATCTTCTTTTTGCAAGACCAATGCTACCTTCAAACAATCATTCTCTGCATCCTTCAACTCAACTACCATTCTAAACTTGACATATTGTCAACTTACTTTTTATGTTGCTTTTCAAGCATCTAACAGCATTGCAGTTGCCTTTGACTCTCAAAATTTGTTGCATGCAACTTTTCGTCATAGTCGACTATCATTTTCACACATTTTTCCCTTACCTCATTCGCATCTTTCTTAACCTTTTTAGCCTGCTCTTTATTAGGGAAGCATTAACATTCATCTGATTCCTCCAATCCTCTTGCGTCTTTTTCAAATTTTTTGCCATTACTTTTAAATGACTGTTCATCAAATGAACAGAATAAACACCATCAACATAACCCCTCATCAACCGTGACATTATTTTTTCTAGCTCCTCTTTTCGTGCATTACTTTGAGTTGGTAAAAGGGTCCCCCTTTAGAAACTTTGAGAAAAATTCAACGTCATCTAAATTGGATGTTGTCCAAATTTTCCATGAAGGAATATGCATCTCACAAGCCTTCTCCTTAACGACACTTCCATTCCCTCAGCGGCAGAAGGAATAGTCACTTCCATATGGTTATCCCCCTTAAGCTCCAACACTTTTGCAACAACAGAAGGATCTATCTTTCTCTTTGCCAGCCTTGGATGATTAACTTCCCTTTTTGCTGCTGTCTCTAATTGGACTCACCAACACCCTTTGCAATTTGTTTCAAATTGACATCCACATCAACCTCACTAACAATCACACCATACAATAACATCTTCTGTCGAAGTTTACTTACCGGCCCCTTTAACAAATCACTCAATTTACTCTCTATTTGTTTCCTCGTATCTGTCAAAGGAGACATCTCCACCCTTGATGCTAGGTTCCAGTTCGTAGGAATCCCCCATTTCTCTTTCTCATCACCCTTTAGGTAGAAAAACCTACCCTTCCACCCCCTGCATGTCGCTGTGTTTTTTCTTATAAGCTTCGCAGTCTCCATTGTCGAAGTAAAATGGCAAAACCGAGACTGCCCAGGGTTCATTAAAGTCACAAATCTCAAAAATATATTCTTATTCATCATTAATTTGTGTTTCTTTATTAGCATGTCAAATGCTAATATTCAATTCCATGCATCGGGCACTATTTGGGTCAGACAGATTTTATACACATTCAACAGCTCTCATACAAACCTCCAATGGTAACTTAATCCCCAATCTAAACATTTTCTCAAAAACAGATAAACTCCCTTTGGGATTTTGATGAACTCTATCTAGGATTGATGACAATACTATGACATACCTCTTTGGAATATAATATGCTAATAGCAAACAAACAACTTGTGATTCATCTTCGGTAAAATTGGACCCCAAAGCATCAAGAGGATCCACCTTCACTGCAGCAAGACCTTTGGCAGCTTTCATTTCTTCTTCTATGCCTTTAGTACACACTGATTCTTCTTCTCTCTTGTTGATAAAGACATAATAACCAGGACACCTTTCACAAAGACAGAAAGACCTTTCTCCAACATGTTAGGACACGGGAATTGACAAGGCATTACATAAATTGGCACCGTCAGACATGGCACTTGAAACAACAGAACATTATGCACTAATAAACAAAATATTCAAAATAATAATAAAATAATCAAGGCAATAAATATACCCTTTTTTGGTAATAATTCTTAACCCATTACATAACAAGAGAACACAACAAAGGGCGACAAAGTGGGAGGGGGCTAGTGTAGAGGCCAAGTCAAAGCCTCTTATATGTTGTCCCCCTCACGATTCCATGTTGCCCATAACCCACAACGTATCTGGCTTGTAACCCCACCACCTAAAGAATCTCCTGAATACGTGAGATCCTAACAAACATCTAAGATAGATATAAATAGAGAGTCCAGGAGACAAGAGGGACTCTAGAAAGATTTCTATTACCACTATAAAAAGTTTTCTATTACCACTATAACTCTACTCTTTCCAAAACTCTCAAGGATTCCTACCTATACTATAGTCCTACTCTTCTCCCAAAACCTTCAAGAATCTCAATCCTATTGGGAATAACGATCACAAATCCACTACACGTGTGAAGGCCTATTTTGGACTTCTAAAACTAGTATCCTATGGGATGCAGAAGAAATACAACTTTTAATCCACTGAATCCATTTCATTATAAAGCTCATCCTCTCCATGACTATAAAGAGATATTGCCACTCTACTCTATCATATGTCTTTGATATATCTAGTTTAACAGTCATCTCCCCACCTTTCCCTCTCTTCTTTCTCTTCAATGCATGAATGACTTCATATGCAAACAATGTAGTATCTGTAATTCGTCTTTTAGGAACAAATGCGCTTTGTTTTTCAGAAATAATTTCCATGAGGTAACTTTTGAGTCTGTTTGCTAGAACATTAGATATGATCTTATAAAAGATATTGCATAAGCTTATGGGTTTGAAATTAGTTAACCTAAAAGCTCCCTTGATTTTTAGAATCATCACGATAAAACTTCTATTGATTTCTTTTATCAATTTAAATTGGTTTGATTCATACCCACTAACCAAAAAGAACTTACACTCTCTCACCACTTCTTCACTAAAAATTTCCCAATACTTTGGAAAAAAACCTATTGATATACCATTCGGGCCCGGTAGTTTCATGGATTCATGCTCTTGATTGCATTCGAAACCTCTTCCCTTGAGATATCACATGTCAATAGGCCATTGCTCTCTCTTGAAATACTACCAGTAATGTGTCTATTTACTTGTTCAATCTCACGTGGACCTTACTTGAACAATTTATCAAAATAACCCTACATTTGTTCTTCTATTTCCTCTTGTTGTTCCACTATCTGTCCATTTTCACATTGTAACATATCAATTCTGTTTTTCCTTCTTTTTGAGGATGCTTTGTGGAATAATGTTGTATTTTGGTCTCCATGTTGAAGCCAAAAAAACTTAGCTCTCTGTTGCCATCTAATTCCTTCATCTTCTAAAAGTGAGTTTACTCTTATTTCTTACATTCTTATTTCTTCATCTCCATCATCTAATGGTATCATTTTCTTGAGATTTTGGATATGATTTAGATGATGTTGTATCTTAGTTTTGACATTTCCTCTTGCCTTGGAGTCCCAACTATATAATTCTTTTATACATCTATTTAACTTCCAATTGATTCTACTAAAAGGAGATATACTTCCCCTATAGTTTTCCTGCTAGACTCTGCTCACAATGTCCCTTATTTATATCTGGTCCAAAAAAGTTCAAATTTTACTTGCATTCTGTTTTTGTTTCTTAAATCCAAAACTAGTAAAATGGGATCATGATAAGAGATTGGAGTTATTAAATGGTAGACCTTTTCGAAAGGAAATTGATCTTGCTAACTATTTGTAGCCAAACTACGATCCAATCTTGACTCTACCCTGTCCATTCCCTTTCTATTGTTCCAATATGTCATGGGGGCCCTAATGAATCCCAAGTCAGCAAGCTCGCATTTATCAATGACCTTCCAAAAATTTTTCATTTGATATTATGCTATGATATGTGTGCTCATGTAGTCCGAGCTCCCAACCACTTCATTAAAATCACCCAGTAAGACTCATGGAATATCTGATTGTCTTCTTAAAATCTCTATTAGGTTCCTTTTTTCAGTTATGTTAGATACGTCTGATTACCCATAGAAGCATGTGAGCTATCAAATCTTTTGTTTTGACCCCTCAACACAGGCATCTATATGATTTTGAGAGAAGGATTTGATGCTTAGGTTAACCTCCCCATGCCACAGTAAAACAAGCCCCCCTCCTATCCACAATCTATGGTGAAGTAGCAAACAAAATTCTTTCTTCTTTTAATTGCTTCAATCTCTTCTTTTCTTTTTTGGCTTTCAAGATGAAAACGACATGGGATCTTTCATCTTGATAATTTAAAGAAGGTTTAGACTTGTATGTGGGTTTCCAAGCCCATGACAATTCCATACTAATATGGACATTAGCCCTAGCGGGGCTATTATAACCTCTCAGCCGCCGCCTCTCCCCCTCTCCTTTGAAGTTTCTTCCCTTACTCGTTCAATCTTTTGGTGTACTCCCTGATATCATCTTCTTTATCATCTCTTTTATGTTTTTCACCCAAAACAATCCTCGTTCTCACTATTTCCAACATTATAGCTACCCTCTTTAGTTTAGCCATTCTCTTCGGCTTTCTCCCTTGTATGGCCTCTTTTCATATACATTCTCTCCCCTCACCTTGTTCCTCATTTCCTTTTGGTGTCTTACATTAGTAGCTCCAGCCTCCTTCAACCCTATTTCCATATCTACACAAAGGGCAATAGTTTTTTTTCTAGCTTCCCCTCCGCCCCTAGCATCATACCTTTAAATAGTTCTTTTGGGTGTCTTTCTTGATATTCCTTTCTAGGCCACTTAGGTTTCTCCTCCCCCTCCCTCTACTCTATGTTATACTTCCATTTCTCTTTCACATCTTCTCCTTGTCTCCTCTCCCCTCTTCAACCCCACTCAACTCCATCCTTCTTTCTTATCCATCCCTTCATCCCACTTCAAATCTTCATTTTTCCCTTCCCTTTGTTGTCTACCCATCCCTAGTAGATTGGAATTCACCATTTCTCTCTTTTCACACTCATATTCCCCTCCCTCCCCAATTGCAAACCCTATTGCCTGCACCTTAATTTTTTCCTTAACTAATTCTCTTTCATCCCACTCCATCTTCTTCTCATCATTATCTCCCAGAACTAATTCTCTTTCATCCCTCTCCATCTCCTTCTCTTCATGATCTCCCAGTATATTTCCCTAACCCCCATCCCCAACACACACTATTCCTTCTCAACCCTCTTCTCTACATTGCCATATGGAAGTTCCAACTCTATTTTCTTCTTCCCTTCTTCAGTGATGTCTGTATAGTCTCTATGATTATGCCCCATTTTACTGCACCAATAGCAAAGCACTAGAAGCTTTTCATATTGAAAATTTAACCCTAATGAAAACTCCTCTCCTTAAAGGCTTTATCATATCTACCATTATTGAAAATTTAACCCTAATGAACACTCCTCTCCTTAAAGGCTTTATCATATCTACCATTATTTTAATTCTAAGGTGCTGGTCTGTTGCTTCAACTTTTGCCCCTCCCTTCCCAAAAGAATCCCTAATCAAAATTTTCAATGCAAGTTTATCAATAAGTGGTGGGATAAGCTAAACATGAACCCATATGGGGGTTTCGAAGAGCACAATATTAGAGATAGAGATAGGACAACTCAAACCTAAGAAGATTACCATTTGTCTGTCATACAACCATGGTCGTCCTCTCAAAATCTCTTCCTTGTCATAAAACGCAATGAGTCTTGCCTTTCACCTTCCAAACTTTCTTCATCGTCGACTTGAAAAGCTCTCTATTGTATTTTCTCATAGTCCATGGAGGATAAAGCATCGAAGTTCTTTCTCTTAGATCAATTTTTTTGCTATAGTCTTCGTCCACCTCCATAGTTTGGAGTTCCTCCACAAATATTTTTGCTTTGGCTTCCACCTGAGAAAAACCTTGATTCCAACCCATCTCAATTCACGAAGAAGACGCCACTTTGAGCCATCCTAGAGAATCTTCTAGATTTTTCTCTTTTACAAAAAATTGTCTTATTTAAACCAAAGGTGCGTACAACCATGAACTTGGGTGTGACGCCCCGTTGCCTAGAGATCCGTAATGACTAGTCAACAGGTGTCATATAATTTAAGAAAAATTCGACAGCATCTCCCCATAATATATAAGGGGTGGTATGAATTAAAAGACCTATTATTTACAAATTTCAATCTCATCCTATAATATCATATTCCATTATACATTTATGCATTTGTATTCTCACACTATAGAGGCATTTATATAATAAGTAAATCATAATAATTTATCATTCACAATAAACAGCCCAAAAGATCATTTAGATATGTGTCAATGTGGATTGCAATCAAGTCCAAAATACCCAAGCATAATATATTTTGTCAAAGTTGGATTTGACTGAGTAAGTATCCATAGGCATTAGTATCAAAAGAACATAAAGTCTAAAATAATTGGAAGCACGAATGCTAATCAAATGGTCTTCAACATTGTGTCCTCCCCCTACGCCATTTTGAGGCTCCTCACCTGGCTTATGATTTAAAAACAAAATAACAAATCTTGTGAGTCTAAATAGACTCAGTAAGTAGATAGCAGTTATCACAATATGGAAATGAGTAAGACTTCGGATGCGCATGCCATGATAGAGTTGTAAAAAGATGATTCTTGAATAACAATACAAGACACATGAGTCCATCACCTACACCCAAGAATATATGCGTAAAGCCATACATAAATAGAAAGATTACAATAATTCTCTCCTCATGTCGATCAAGGGCCACGAACAATCCTTTACAACCATCCATCTTCAATAGTACATCATCCATAATGTAAAGGAACAAACACCACACAGCACACATACACTCACTATTACACACTCACTATTACATAGGCTTTTCATCGAACATCTGATAGATACCAAGGGAAGGACCTATAGTTTCTCCTGTCGGTTTACCTCACTGAAGTAAGATCATATTCTAATGATATAAAACTACTAACGGGTCATCTATTTTATAAAAATCACATAGCAACATCCATTTTCTCCATAAACCCTTCTAACTATAAGCTGCCACAAGCCCTAATTCCCTAAACACGAGATTGTTGAACACTGCCTCTTCTCACCAGCCCTATTTCATGTTTAAAACAAAATTTTATCACTAATTTGAGAAGAGATGACATCTACTTACCTCACTCGTGATTTTTTCCCAAGAACAGCGACCTTATACTCGGATCTTTGAGATTTTGAACTTTCTTGAGGTGAATCAATAATCTATAAAGAAGCTTAGAAGAGCTTTTGACACGGTTTAAGGCTAAATCAACACCAGGAAGAAAAGGAAAAAGAAAGTGGAAGAAACAGCGAGAGAGGGAGAAGAAGAAGAGAGAAAGGGGCGTGCTCGAACTAAGACCTAGTAGGCATGTTCCCATTTTAACTAGGCTCAAACACAATTTGCAACTTGTTTTTTCCACCTATACAACTTAGTAAATTAAAATTTTTTCCAAAGGCATTGCCCCCTCACCCCCACAAGGGGCGCTGCCCCCTTGACCCCCGCGACCTGACCGGGTAGGTCAAACCCCATACCTACTCTATGAGGTGGAAAATAATCATAATGCCTTAAATAGTGCATTAATTATACACATCTAAATCAAATACCCAATAATCATATTATAAACAGGTGGTGACACTACAGAAACATATCAATGTCACAACTTGTACTTGTGTTTAACATGCTCATGAATGTGTCTCATACAACCCAACATGTCAAAATATCATTTATTCCTAGCAGCATATTTGTAAACTATCCCATAGTTAGGAATGAATTGTAGTAGTAATAATAATAATAATAATAATAATAAAATATTTGGTCCTCACATTGGGTATAGCTGGTAGTTTCACATTATAAGTACATACACGTGGTCTCGGCTTCGAGTCCACAAGAGAGCAAACGACTCGACATAACGTAATAAAAAAAATGTATATAGCCTCAACTTAAAAAAACGTAAAATTAATATAATAAAATTAAATTTATATATTAATTTCAAGGTTGCATATTCAATAGTTAAATTGTTTAAAATATCATTCCTGTAGATAAATAATTTCGAAAAGTATTACTACAGTCTAATGCATATATGAATGGGTCTAAATAGTTTTTTAAAAAAAGATTATATATGATCATACATTTTTTAAATAGTCACTACCCACCTTAGAATCCATTTGAAACATATTCAGTAGCATGTAGGAAAAAGGATTTTAAACAATATAATTAATTAGATCTTTTATTCATAGCCCAAGACGTGATCAAGTGGTTTGATATCTATATGTGCATGAATAAGGTCTTGATTTTAAATCCGGATTGGCGTGATCATCTCCAGTCATATCAAAAATAAAAAAATTAGATTTTTTATTTTATTATAAAGCTAGGTACAAAGTGGGGGCGGCACTATGTAATGTTAAATGGTACAGAAATATTGCAGTATTTTCGTTGTATAATAATGTTACATAACTTGACATAAAAAAATAATAATGTTGCGTAAGCGCATATATCTTATAGAATACAACTTTTTAATAAATCTTTTCTTTACAATTTTTCATAATTATGTGTTAAATATTGTTTAAGGATGTCAATTCTTTGTTGAGTTTAGTGATCATTACCAAATTTCAAACGATTTTACAAAATATTTTTGCTTTATATTTTATTTATTTAACCATGTAATTGACCCGAATGGTGGTACTCGAGCTTGATTTAAGCAGTCAGCAGTTTAGACAATAGAAGTATGTATAGAAGTTTAGTAGTACTTTCATAGGTGTTTTCGTGGTTTTCTTTTCCTTTTTTGCAAAATAGACCCCATAGGTATGTATAATTGTTTTTTACCATGTTACGGTATTATGTGGCTTGGGGTGCAACAGAATGAAGCAATTAAAGTTTAATCTTAATCATAAGTCCTAATTCATTTATAAAATATGAATGGTAATCTATTTATCAACTCATTTATAAAACCTCTGCCCTATTTTGTCTACAACTCATTTAATCAACAGGTTAGTGGAGAAAGTCTAGTGAAAAATCCAAGGGTGGCGTAGTAGGCTAATTGCAAGTGGAGGAAAGGAAGCACTTCAAAAGGCTGTGGCACAAACCATCTCAAGCTACTTAATGAACCTCTTCCTTATCCCGAAAAAGGTATGCGAAGAACTCAATTTCTTAATGAGTAGAAATTAGTGGGGTAAGGACGGGAAGAGAAAAATTAGTTGGGTAGCTTAGAAGAGGCTCTGTTTACCAAAGGATCAAGGGGGTCTGGGATTTCATGATCTTTCTGCTTTCGATATGGCTCCTGTGGCAAAAGAAGCTTGGAGATTGCTTTTTCAAACAAGTACTCTTAGCTATAAGGTTTTCAAAAGTAAATATTTCAGATCTAGATTCATCTGACAAGGAAGAACTAGAAAGGGAGCTTCATAAATTTGGCAAAGCATAACTAAAGCCCTCCCCTTTTGAAAGAAAGTATAAAATGGAAAGTAGGCGATAGGAAGAAGATAAACTTTTTAATGACTTATGGGCAGAAGGAAAGATTGAGAAATCTGGTCCTCTTCCTAGTGGCATGGGAGATGACATTAAAGTTGATTTTTTTGTGGATAAGGAAAAAAGGGAATGAAGAGAGAATGAAGTAAAAATGACAGCTGAAGAATGCGAATGAGAGATGATAAAGGATGTTCAATTCAAAATAGAGAAGTATAACAAAGACAGAGAGAGAGAGAGTACTCCCCCGCGTGGCCCGAAAGGCGATTTATTCGTGCTCGGTGCCGGGTGGAGGTCCTGGACAGGAACTCGTTTCCTTCTGCAAATAGCCGGAGATATCAGTGGTGGAGTGGAGACCGAGTTAGGCGGTAGTGCAGGTGCTGAAGTGCCGTGGATTTGGACGACGAAGTGCAGTGGACTGAATACGTTCAGCAATGAACCCGAGCGTGGACGATCTTCTTCAAGCTGAGCTCCAAACCATGTCTATCTCCGGATCAGCGATAAAGAAGATATCCCCGGGAGCTGATGCTGCGTGCCTATGCTCGGTGTGGTCGTCGAAACAATACAATAGGGAGCTTTTTAAGTCAATGATGCGGAGATTGTGGAGGACGATTGGCAGTTTTCAGTTTGTGGATTTGGGTGAGAATCTGTATAAGGTGGTTTTTTCCAAACAGGAAGATAAAGAGAGGATCTTGGCAGGAAGACCGTGGCTGTATGACAGGCAGTTGATAGTGTTCATGGATCTGACTAGGGAGACAGATTATGCCCAAGTGATGCTCGCTAAAACTCCTATATGGGTGCACATATTGGGAATCCCTCACTTGGTAGATAAGCAAGAGTTGGGACGACGTATTGGCGGTACATATGAGTTTGTGGAAGCAATGGAAGCATCTGATTTGGAGTTGAAGCTGAAAGTGTGGATTGATTGCAGGGAGCCACTGCGAAGAGGCATGTTTCTGCAAGTAGGTAAACAAGGGAGAGTTTGGATTTCATTCCAATACGAAAAGCTGCCGATCTTTTGCTACCAGTGCGGAGTTATGGGCCACGCGTTCAAGGAATGCCAGAAATTGGGAAATCGATCCGAAAATGTGGTAGAAGCAAACATGCCTTACGGGAGTGCCTTGAGAGTGGGTACTCGGCCGCTGAGAGTGAGAGATGGCCAGGAATCGGGTAACAGGGTGGCCCCAAGGAAATATTTGGGCTAGTTAAATGTGGATGATGAAGATCAAACGGGCAGAGGGGAAGGATTGGGGGCACGGATGGATGCGTCGTCGTCTCAAGAAGAGATGGGTCATCTCTATCTGTGGGAGCCAGCAGCAGACAGTGGGAGATCACTATCTGCGGGAGCAGCGAAACCTCAAGCCAGTCACCGAGGTCTTCAACATATGCAGAGCCAGAAGCAGACAGTGGGAGATCACCCCATACATGCTCATTTGCAACAACCTGCTGTTTAGATAAGAGATGGTGTGGCTGGAAGGGGATCACGGACGACCCAGACGGGTGCTTTGTCCTCCCAACAAGAGTGTGTTGGCTGTCATCATTGGCAACAGTTTTTTGGGCATGAGCTGCCAACACCCCACGCACAAGGAGCTCATGTGGTGAACCACATCCAAGTGCAGCAAGTCAGTACGGATATGCAATGGCTCTACCAGCCTGAACAGATTGCATGGACAATTCCCCAACAGAGGCCTTCTACACAGCTGGAACCATGGCAGACTATAGGGATCTCCTCTCAACAGCAACAATATGAGAAGAAAGGGGAAATCTCACAAACCAATATGCAGGACATCCCCATTAGCATGGATTCCGACAGGCCACAAGCTTCGCCTTCAACTGCCGGGGCGGAATTGTTGGAAAGGGAAGACCGAATTTCTGAGAAACCTCAAGAGGGAATGTCAGATGACCAGTTAGGGAGGGGCAGATGGAAACGGAGGGCGAGAGGGGAGAAACATGTACTGGTAGGCGGTCCAAGTGTGACTTCAAAGGGGACTACTTCCAAAAGAAGGGTGGATAGGGAGCAGCAGGAGTTCAGAATCAATCATAAGCGTCCAAAAGTGGACAAATCCCATGACGGTAACGAGGTGGTGGCTGAGGGGGTCCCTCAGGCCCACCTCGATTAACATGTCTCTCTTGGTATGGAATTGCCGTGGGCTTGGGAACCCATGGGCAATTCGCTGTCTCCTTGACTTGGTCAAGAAAAAAGATCCCAAATTGATTTTTCTTTCTGAAACGAAAAGGACTACAAAGGAAATGGAAGGAATTCGGCTCAAACTCAAGTTTGATAATTGTCTTGCGGTTGACCCTACGAAAAGAAGGGGAGGGATAGCATTGCTATGGCATAGTGATTTTCCTGTTAGAATAAAAAGCTATTCAAATCATCACATAGATGCAGATATTCATGGGTGGAGGTTCACAGGACTATATGGTCATCCCAGAACGCAGCTGAGGATCCACACTTGGCATCTCCTGGGTATGTTAAGTGACAGGTCGGACTCTCCGTGGATAGTAATGGGTGATTTCAATGAGATTACGGGATCAAATGAATATCTCAGTCAAAGGAATCGACCTCAACAGCAAATGGATTCTTTACGTAATGCCTTGGATAGGTGTAATCTGGCCGATATTGGGTTTGTGGGACCAATTATGACGTAGAGCAACAATCGAAGGGGTACTCAGCGGGTAAAAGCCAGACTGGACAGAGGAGTGGCAACACCAAACTGGTTATCCTTATTCCCTTTTGCGAAAGTTTTCCATTTATCTGTGGCCTACTCTGATCATTGTCCTCTTCTGCTAGTTTTGAACACATTGAATCGCAGAAGCAAACCTCCAAGGGAATTCCGATATGAACTGTTCTGGGCAAGAGATAGGGAAACCCATCGGATTGTCAATCAAGCATGGACTTCGCAGCAGTGTCCTGGTATCTCTGGCCCGATTCCACTGGAACGGAAGATACACTCATGCAGTACGGAACTATCTAAGTGGAATCGATGGAAGAGGGGGAATCTAAGGAAAGCCATTGAGGAAAAGCAACGGGAGCTGGCAATTCTTATGGATCAGAACCCCACTTACCACAGAGACGACGCTATAAAAAGAACTAAGCTCCAAATCAACATCCTACTGGGTGACGAGGAACAGCTGTGGAGGCAGAGAGCAAAGACCGATTGGCTTCACGAGGGGGACAAAAACACGAGGTTTTTTCACCATATGGCATCAAATCGCAGAAGGGTTAACAACATTGACGGCCTAATGGATCACAATGGACAATGGATCAGTGATCAAGATAAGCTGATGGAAATGATAGTGGCTCACTTCTCTTCTCTATTTTCCTCTTCTGTTCCAACTAGATGTGAATGGTTGAATGCTAAGATTTCTTCAAAAATTTCAGACCAGCAGAAGCACTCATTGAGTAGAACCCTTGAATTTGATGAAGTAGCCAAGACAGTCAAGTCGATGAGCCCAACAAAGGCGCCGGGGCCAGATGGCATGTTAGCGGGATTATTTCAAAAACATTGGCAAACGGTAGGGCAGGATGTTTTCCAGTGGTGCAAACAATTCATGGAACAACCGGATTTCGAGCAACAATGCAGGCAGGTTGAAAAGCAAAACTCCACTACTATCGCCCTGATACCGAAAAAGGTGGGAGCCCAATCTTTGGCTAATTTCCGCCCGATTAGTCTCTGTAATGTAGCTTATAAGATATTGGCCAAAGTTCTGGCAAACAGAGTAAAGCTATGCCTCCATGATATTATCAGCGAACATCAGAGCGCTTTCATCCCAGGGCGACTAATTTCTGATAACATGTTGGTTGCATACGAAGTCATACATTCCTTAAGGAGGCGGAGGAAAGGTGCGAAGCAAGAGATGACTATCAAACTTGATATGTCCAAGGCGTATGACCGGGTGGAGTGGGATTTCTTAAAGCAGATTATGGAAGCTATGAATTTTGGTTCGGTGTGGATCAGATGGATCATGGGCTGCATCTCAACGGTCAGGTACAGAGTTAATGTTAATGGCTTTAAGTCAAGATACTTCAAACCTCAGCGGGGCTTACGACAAGGCGATCCGTTATCTCCTTACCTTTTCATCTTATGTGCTGAGGGGCTATCCGCTCTCATAGCAAGTGCGGCCAACGGTGGGAGAATCAATGTCATCAAGCTAAATCCTAGGGGACCGCCTATCACCCACCTTCTTTTTGCGGATGATGCAATTGTATTTACCAGGGCGGAGAGGCGGGATGTTCAAAATCTAATGGAAACTCTTCAACAATATGCGGAGGCTTTAGGTCAAGTGGTAAATGTTGAAATAACTGCCGTGTTTTTTAGCCCAAATGTTAGAAGTACTGTGAGAAGCGAACTCATCCACCTGATTGGAACTATGGGTCAGAACTTGGATCACTATTTGGGGCTTCCGGCATGGCTTGGTAGGGCCAAAAACCACATGTTCAATGGTCTCAAACAACGCATCTGGAACAAAGTTCAGGGATGGAAGGGTAGGCTACTCTCCTAGGGAGGGAAGGAGGTCCTCATCAAAGCAGTAGCCCAGGCTATACCGACATACACGATGAACATATTTTTGCTTCCAAAAGCATTTTGTAATGAAATTAATAGGATGATTAGCAGATTTTGATGGGGGGAAAAGGAGAACAAACGGAAAATGTGTTGGGTGGCCTGGAAGGACATGTGCATATCTAAACTATCGGGCGACATGAGATTCAGGGAACTACATTTCTTCAATATTGCTCTTCTCGGCAAGCAGGTCTGGCGCCCAACTTTACAAACAAACTCTCTCTGCTACAGGGTTCTCAAAGCAAAATATTTCCCTCATGGAGATATATGGAGCTCAAAAACTAAAGCTTCCGACTCTTTTACCTGGAAGAGTATTAGGAAGGCAATGAAGATGATTCGGGCTGGATGCAGGTGGCGAATTAGTAATGGTAAGCGGGTCCAATTCTTTAAGGATGCATGGCTGGAGGACCGGTTGTCCATTGCGGGCCCCCTCCCGCGGGGTATCCCAGAGGACGTTAAAGTCAACCACTTTATTAATGAAACCGAGCATACGTGGATCAGGGAGAGGGTTGAGGCGGCCGTGGGAGAGGTGGGATGGAGACAAATTAGTCAAGTACCCCTACCCAACACTACAGAGGAGGACCGGATGTTCTGGATACATGAACCAAATGTCATTTTTTCTGTTAAGTCTGCCTATAGAATGCTGAACGTGGCAACATCCCACCAATCAAACTTGGCAGTGTACAAGGCCATCTGGAAGACGAAGCTTCCAAGCAAAATCATGATATTTGGATGGAGACTATTCAAAGATGCCCTACCAACCAAGTTAAACTTAATGTTGAGAAACATTGATGTTGACCCATTTTGTCTATTTTGTAGATCGGAGACGGAAGACGCTACTCACTTATTCATGGAATGTCGCCACATTAGGGCGGCTTTCTTGCGAGCAGCCAGAATTACCTATAACTTGGGGTCCATCCAGGGCGTTTTTCGAGGCTTGATCTCAACTATCAGGCAGGGCAGACTAGCTTTCTTCATCACCTTCTGTTGGCGGGTGTGGTTCATGCGTAACAAACTCAGGGAGGAGGGGGTACCGCCAACATTCAGAAACATCATCGAGTGGTGCAACGACTACCTTGAGCAATTCAAGAGAGCAAAATTCCTTACTCTTGATGGGTTGATGGATAGACCTCTTGTGGTCAGATGGACAAAACCACCAGGGGGCTACCTCAAATTGAATGTTGATGCAAGGAGGCATGACGACACGCAGGCTCTGGGGTTTGCCGCCATTATTCGGGACTCCAATGGAAGGTTCGTGGGAGCTAAAGGATGGAGACGTACAGGCACTATGGGACCCCTCTGCATGGAGGCGACTGCGCTAATACTGGGTCTTAAATGGGCGGTCCTACTAAAATTGGGAAATGTGCAGTTCGAAACCGATTCTCTACTTTTTGTCAATTATGTCTTGAAGGACGAGCCAATTCTTTCACCGGTTGGGGCAACTATCGCGGAAATCAAATCCCTCTTCTCTTCATTTCCACATTTCTCTCTTCTTCATGTGCTAAGGCATGGTAATGCCGTCGCCCATTCTTTAGCTGATTTTGTTTCTATTTCTGGTGCGGGCTGTCATGTGTGGTGGGGTAACCCACCTCAGATTATTTTGGAAAAATTGTGTACAGATAATTTTTTGGCAATGAATTGCTTGGACTCCTCTATCCCATCCTCCCCTTCGAATATAGAGGAGAGGGGATAGGGTGTCCTTTTTACATCAAAAAAAATAGAGAAGTATAAGATTGTTTTTTTGGAAGTTGTAAAAGGATGGGAGGTTTAGTGTGAAATCAGTGTATAAGTTGGCATACCTTAAACAGTTAAATGCTGAGACTAATGAGGAAATAAAAAACAGAAATATTGAAGTAGACAGAACTTTTGAAAGAATTTAGAAGTTGGCAATTCCAAAGAAAGCGCAGCACTTTGGTTGGAGAATGTATATAAATACGCTCCCCACAAGGGAAAATCTATCAAAGAAGGGTTTGATGGGGGAGGTATACTTCCATCTGTGTTCAGACAGTAATTCAACTGAAAACAATATGCACACATTCTAATTTTGCCAAAAAAGTTTGCAACTTATTTAGAATTCCATACTTTCAGTAAACAGCGAATCGGAGTTTCAATGATGTAAAAGAAATTATGGATCAGAGAAAGATTCCAGATTATTAGCCCTCTACATTACAAGCTGCTAGAGGATTCGGTACTTCAGGAATAGATGGATCAATGACGAACACATGGGTGCTCTGCAGGAGACGATCCAATGGTGTAGGGCCTACCTCCATCATTTTCAATCTTCAATCCTACTAAAGGGAGGAGGTCTCATGTGCAAAAATAGCCCAGTTAGGTGGGTGAAACCAAAAGGGGAGCTATGAAGTTAAATGTTGACACAGGCGATGATGAGACAATAAGGAAAGTGGGTTATGGTACGATAATTTGATAATTTGAGATTGAATGGGGTGCTTTAGGTAGCTAAGATATGGAATGAGGTTAGTGACCCACATCCAATGGATCAAGAAGCAAAGGCTAGTAGCTAGAGATGCAAAACGTTGAAGTGGAATATGATTCCCTTACAGTCGTCAGCTGGCTACAGGATGGCAGGGAAATTCGTTCAAGCATTAGTGTTATTATTGAAGACATTAGAAACCTAACCACACATTTGAATCAAATTAGCTTTCATCATGTCTTACCAGAGGACAACAGCCCAGCTGGCTAAGATGGCAATGGAAGCTGATTTACAAACTTTATCCGAGGAGGTCCTTTTGCCCAGCTGTATTACTGAATTTTTGTGTAAAGACAATGAAATAGAGTAGTTTTTTAGCATTTTGGTTTTTTATTTTCGTGCCCCCCCTCGTGCCTCCTTGTACAGTTAGCTGAGGCCCAGGGGGCTGGAGCCCATGTTGTTAGCTTAGCTTTATACACTTAAAAAAAAATAGGTTAGTGGATTGTTCATGGATTGTCAATGTGGGTTATAAATAGGTTTTAACGAAATTGATTTATTAACAATTACATGAAATAAAATATTTTAAACTCATTTAAAACAAAAATATTAATAGCTTAAAAATAAATCTAACAATCATAAAAGGTAGCATAAATCTCAACTTTTCAATGGACACTTGCTTAACAACAACAGTTTCTGTATAATATAAAAAAATACGAAGTCTATATGATAACATATACTATTAGCGAATGGGTGGGCTAAACAGATCATTGTACAAGTTGACGGGTTGATAAGGGTCAACTTATGAACCGTTTATTTAGTTAAATGGGTTGTAGATTATCAAATTGCAATTCATTTAGCAAAAATATCTAATCCTAGGTTTTTAAACAGTTTGGACAAATGAGTTGGCAGGTCAACCTATTTATATTGCATCCCTAGCTTTGTCATTTTGCAAAATAAATATGATATTTTTTCAAAAAAAAAAAAAAATTGTTTGTGACTGACTGACAAGGAACTTGAAGAAAAGGTATCTTCAGCTATTGTGGCTATAAGTTCATATTTGCATTTCGATATCACTGAAAATTAGTGACCATATCGCTGTAACTAAGTTGCAAAAGGCTTTACCATTTTTTTAATAGTTGTTATTACACTTTTTGCAACGATAATTTTTGGCTAAAATTATGCTGCATAATGTTGATTTTCCTGCGACGGACCTTATTATAGCCACATCACAGAGGAAATTATACATTCAGTGAATATTCATGGTAGCTAATGATCCATTTTCCTCCAATGATGTGTAAGGCTTTAAGCGAAACATTCATGTGTTGCTCGAGCTATAAACCTTATTTTTAATTTTTTACATTTTTTTATAAAATTATTAATATAGATATATTTAATCTATAAGCCAATTTTTTTACAATTTTTGGAGATGTATATTTTTTTGGGTTATTTTCAACTGATAAAAGTAACTCAAATGCTTATGTGCTTTAAAAATCTATACAAAAATACACATCTTTTGATTCCTTCTATCAATACACCCATACTGGATCTTAAAGCTTCTTCTCCATTAATCTAATTGATTAACAACATAGCATCACTCTCGCATTCCACTTTCTTCACCCCCCATCTCAATCAACCATTCCAGTCCAAGAAGCATGGCTTTAGCTTCCATCCAAGTTGGAGAAGAGCAACAAACGCACTAGAGCTATCTCTAACGATGGCACTATATCTCATTGAAGACGGATTGGCTAAGATTCCAACATCAATATTTAATTTTACAAAACCTTCATTTGTTTTGGTTCAATTAGCTGGGCTATTCATCAGAGTCAACAAGCCTTGCTGTTAGTACATGGATGATTGATAAAAGTGTAGGAAGTACAAGCCGCAAAACCAACAGGTTGTTACAATTAAAATCCTCTCCATCCACTACCCAGAAATTCCTAATATGCTAAATTTTCTAGGAGATTGTGAAATAGAACATAAGAGGATACTTATCTCTATCTTTGGTTAATGGGATGAGGATGTCCTTCATATGATCATTCATTCCGTAAGCTATTGCCAAAAATATGATTCTTGAAGAGCTCTTGAATCTTGGAACACTTCCAAAAAATATGGAAATTATCCTCCTCTTCATCCTCTTTATTGCAAATCAAATAGTGAGTCTTCCTTAGATACCCTTCTTTCGCAAATTAGTTCTAAGAGGGAGAGAATTTGTCATCATTCGCCAACTAAAGATTTGAATCTTCCTTGGTAATTTGTAGCTCCATATCAATTTGAGAATCATTTCCTCATCTTCATACACTCTCCTTTGGCCCTGTTCATTTGTAGTTATTCCCTCGCTCTAAAATATATTGTATGCTAATTTAACACTAGCTTCATATCTCCAGCAAACTATATCCTCGTCATCTGAACTAGAAAGAGGGATATTCTACATTTGTAACCAGCCATATTCTCCCACTGCACTTTTGACTGTCATTTCATTCCATGCCTCTCTATTATGATCAATACACTGGGTCACTAATATGTCTTCATTGATTTATTTAGGGAGAGGACCTACCTTGAAAATTTTTACCCTTAAACCATTCCCAATTCTCCAACTGAATCCAGTCCTTAGTGATTAAAGAGTTTGATGGATAAACCTCCACACATATGAGGATCCATAGCCCAATTTGGAATTCCATAGATCATCTTCTAAAACATATTTCGCTTTAAAGATTTTGCGGCAAAGTGAGGTTGGTTCGGTTAGCAATATCCATGCCTGCTTTGCAACTAGAGCGTAATTGAATGCTAGTAATTCCCTTAAACCAAGTCCTCTATTCTCCTTTGATAAACAAAGTCTCTCCTAAGATATCCAACTAATTTTTCTTTTCCCATTTTTCTCTCCCCACCAAAACCTGTTGCATATAGAATTGAGATCATTGCATACCTTCTTTGGTTTTAAGAAGAGATTCATAGTATACATGGGGATAGTTTGAGCAACAACTTTAATGAGAACCTCCTTTTCACCACAAGATAAGAGCTTATTCCACTAGCCTTGAACCTTCTTCCACATTTTTTCTTTTACACATTGGAAAGTTCTAGTCATGTTTTTCCCCACCCATACGAGTAAACCCAAATATATATTCATCTAATTGCCGATTGATATTAACATAGCTTCCAAGGCCCTTCTTTTGTTATTGCTTGTGTTCTTGTTGAGAAAGGTTGTTGTTTCTCTAAATTCAACATTTGCCTTAAAGCCTGCTGATATACATTCAAGATTTGCAATAGCAACTCAACTCTTCTTTACTAGCACTCAGAAATAAGAGGGCATTATCCGCAAAGAATAAGTGTGTCAATTTGGGACTGTTTTTGCAAGCCTTGACGCCTTCTAGCCTTCCTCTTTCACGAGAAAATTTTATTAAAGATGAAGCCCCTCCACACTAAAGAAGAAAAGGTAAGGGGATAACCGGTCTTCTTGTCTTAGACTTCTACTTGGATTTATGATATTCAAAAGGGCGTCATTAATCACAACATTATAAGTGCCCGAGGCCATACAACTCTTCATTCATTGAGTCTATCTTCGATCAAAGCCCATTCTTTCCTTGATGGTTAGGATAAATTCTCATTCAACCTTGTTGTAGGCCTTTGTCATATCAAACTTGATTGTTATCATTTCTTTTTAACCTTTTTCCTGTTCTTCAACACATGAATAATTTCGAAAGCTATAAGCATGTTATCGGTTATAAGTCTACCTGATATGAAAGCGCTTTGTTCTTCTGAGATGATCTTCTGGAGACTTTTCTTCAATCTATTTGTAAGGACCTTTGAAATGGTTTTTATATAGGACATTACAAAGAATTGTTCGCCTGAATTCTATTATTCTGGTAGCACCTTTCTTCTTTGGAATTAGAACTATGTTGGATTAATTTATCTTTCTGCGTTTTCTATCTGATCTTCCACAACGTCACTCTCTAATAGGTGCTTACAAGCCAAATAGATATCTTCCCCCACCACGGACCAATTCTTTTGAAGAAGCCTGCAAACATCCGATTTGGGCCTGGAGCTTTCAATGAATTCATCTCTTTCACTACCCTCCACGCCTCTTCTCTAGTTACTTGTTGGGAAATTTTCGTATATAGATAAAATATATTTAGATTAATAACTTTATAAAAGTCAAACATAAAATTTATAGCTTAGGCTAATAGGATCATGGCTCTAGTATAATTATACGGAAAGATTTTTTTAAAAAGAAGTTATTGGAATACAAAGATAACAACAGAAAAAAGTAGTACAGTGAATATGGTCGACGTAAAATCACATCAAAACGCGTATGGGGTAGGAATTTTTTTTTTCTTTTTTTTTAAAACCTCTTGTCTAAACGGATCCTAACTGTAACACAGTGGTTCAAAATAAAAAATAGAAGTAATTCCGAGCGGAAATGTTCTCACGGCATTAATGTACGGTGAAAATTTCCATATATTTTTATCATAATTATATTTGCTATTCCACTGTAATCAAAGGCCAAATTGCATGATATTCAATGGTTTCAGGCAACATATATTAATTAAGAGGAATCATAAATATAAATAGCTAAATGAAAATGCAATCCAATTCCAATCTCTATCTCCATTCTCCATGCTAAGCTTAGATTTTAGATAGCCTTCTTTAAAGGAACTCGCCCATCAGTCCCAGCTAGTATCTCATACTTATCCTTCCTGGTGAAGCTGGTGCATTCAAACCCGAGAGTGCCCCCAATCACCCTCTGTATGTGGTTGGCAACCTCAATGGCAGTCCTCCCTCCACTGCACGTCAGCTCCGTCGGCAGCTGGCTCAGGAACGTCACCTCGTAAGTAGGCCTCGGATTCATGAAGTAGCAGTAAGGATCCATCATCTTCCACCCTCTTACCGTCGTTCCGTGGAACATGCTCTGCTTTGTGTTCACGGCCACCGGCACGATCCTATCCGTCAGCTCTGCAAACAGAGCGCTGAACCTGAGGAGGAACGGCTCCCGACACGTTGTCCCCTCGGGGCATATCACGAGATCCCCTTCCTCCAGCAACTG
Source organism: Annona cherimola (assembly GCA_030490835.1). Taxonomy (NCBI): domain Eukaryota; kingdom Viridiplantae; phylum Streptophyta; class Magnoliopsida; order Magnoliales; family Annonaceae; genus Annona; species Annona cherimola. The sequence continues at coordinate 91,362,772 of CM059972.1, forward strand.
TTTGATGTGGGCCGCGTCCTTCTCCCTCTCCCTCGACAAGGCCACCGTTTTGATGGGGGAGATGAGCTCCGAGAACTTGCTTATGCTGTACGTGACGCAGCTTATCTTGCGCCCCAGCGCGACAGCACAGATGACAGGGTCGAGCATCGTCCGGTGGTTGCAGACGAAGAGGACGCCGCTCTGGCCTGGCCTTGGGGGCGAGGGAGGAGTGCCCCGGACGATGAGCTTGATGCCCAGGATCTTGTACATGTGTCTTGTGATGCGCTCGGGCAAAGGGAGGTCGAGGTAGATTCGGACGAGGGCGAGGGCGAAGCCGATGGGCATCCAAAGGAAGGTGAAAAGAGCAACCAGTGGAGTGGGCTTCTGCACCAGTCGACCGTCGTGGAAGACAATGGGGCTGAGGAGCTTGTTCTTGGGCACTGCCTCACATTTCATTTTGGGCACCACATATCCTTCCTGCATACCCATGAATTCATTTCAATATTTTTTTTCTTTTGGGGTTTGTTTGTTTTAATTATTGTTGTAGATGGTTGAATTTTTCAATGGAATAGACATTCCATCTACCGCGTTATTTAATGTGGACTTTCATGTGATCATAGGATAAGATAGGTGGAGAAAGTTTGAGGGATGGAATACAGTTGGTAGCTAGCCTACTTTTCACCCATGCATACCACTTGTTCTTGTTGGCAGCAGGAACACCAACTTCCAAAACGTCTTAGTTTCGAATTGCCTGAATTGGCAATATGACAATCCCAAATTGCCAACTAAAGTTAATAGAAGAAAAGAAATTTTTACGTTGTAAAGTTTAAACAGACTGAAACAGTGTTTGATATTAAATAAGTTTATCTTATTGACTGCTAGCTTATTAACGCAAAACAGTTGGGAAGCAAGCGCCATAATTATGGGGCCCTCCTGATTCCTGGAGTGCGTGGTGGATGCCACCGACGTACCAAACTTATGGTCAAGAGCTCTCTGTTCTACTTAATTAGTCACATGATTGCAGTCAATTTTCTAGGTCCACCTTTGAAGATGACAAGCACACTATAAAATTTAAAGAATTTGTTGAGCAATTAATAGACATTTCAACAAATTCCTGCCATCCAACTTCCAATTCATAATTGTTGGCTGAAATTAAAACAACTGATTTTTAAAAATTTCGCAAAAACAACTAAGTAATTTAATCAATCAAATCATTGTTATTAAATTAAGGCTTGGAAAATTTTATGACTGGTCATATCCAAAATTTGTAGCCTTATTTTGCCCGTAATATGAACAGCCGAAAAAATTTTGAATTATAAATATGAGTCCTAAACAAAGATCTTTCTTCCTGTGAAATTTGATAAACCATTTTATTGGTTTTTTTTTAAATAAAAATAAAATACCATATAAAATTAAAAAATTGCTTCACCAAGTTGTAGATCTATGTGGGGCCTGCATATTTGTTAAAAAAGAAAAGAATTTAAAAAATATAATTTTCTGCTGCCAATATTATAAAATCGCCGGCGAATTTTGATATGAATGAACCGAGTCAAAAACAGAACGGAAAGCACATCAAAAAAATCACATCGCATCAAAAAACAGAATGGAAAGTACTTAGCAACTGAATTCTTGTGGTTTTTGTCCTCAGAAAACAATTGATTCAAACGGAAGGAACCAATTTTCAATAGAAAAGATGAAGAAAATGAATTTCAGTTAATTAAAATCATCAGTCGGTGAGAAAAAACCCAGAAAGGGAAGGAAAAAAGAGGGATTGAGTTATCTATATATGCAAGCAAGACGAATTAATTGAACGAAATAGGAGGAAATCAGCACTAGCCTTGCAAATGGACATGAAATCAAAGTCGGTCCGCCTGTCGCCAATGCCCAAATCAGGCAAATTCTCTCCGAATTCCCGCTCGATGGCCTCTTTCTTGTGCTCCCCAACAAGCACACCAGGTTTCTTCACAAATCCAGTCGCCCTCCCTGTTTTCGATACCTCCAGTTCAGTCCCAAGAACTTTATCAGCCCCGAGAAAATTCTTCACAAATGGCTCCACCATGATTCTGGGATTGGCCGTGACGACGTAGCGCTTCCCAAATGCACTGAACACCCTCCAGCTCTCTGGGTTCACATCATCCGCATAGAATCTTGGCAGAACGGACCTCGCCACCATCTCGATGTCCCGAACCTTCAGCCCCGCGAAGGAGATGAACGTCAGCATCTCGATCGCCATCGACTCGGAGATGAAGACGTAGATGAGGAAGACGAGTGGCACAGAGAGGAGGAGAATGAGTCCCCTTATGATGCTGCCGCCTTCAATCGCGACGAGCATGTAGTAAGGGAAAGCACTGCTGGAGAGGAGAAGGGTCCCATCCAAATCCGCAGCTATGGTCTGGGAAGATCTTCCTTCCGAGCTGCATTTTGCTATTGGCTGGAAACGTGGTGATCCCATTAGAGAAAACTCAGAGAGATAGGGGGAGAGATGACTATGATGATGTGAAGGAGAGATGGGATGTAGGAAAGGAATTTAAGGGTATTTGCATGAGTCATGCAAGAAAGGAAAAATGGGTTGTTTTCTTGTGAGTTTTAACATGTGCTTAGGCAGCTGCATGGATAAATTCCGGTTGGGTAGTTGGAAGTCCAAACCACCACATCCGTCTTGGCCCCTTGAAAAAGCTTCCTCAGCCTTACATGCGTATTTCGTATGACTTTTGTACAAGACAGTGGCTGATTTCCTTCTCTTCCACACGACACGCATTTAGGTGGATCCGAGGCGTTAGTCAAGCTCGTGGAGAGAATTAAAGTGGCTTTATTTGGCCCTGCGTTTCCACGTAGAATTATACATTAGAGTACTTTTTTTAGTAACAAGCGTAGTTGGAAATTTTAATTTCCAATCTCTTCTTCCTAAATGATTTGGGATGTGTTTGGGAAGCCATAAAAATTTTTAATGAAACATTTTGGATTTTTTCAAAATACACCCATTATGTTTGATCATAATTCCAAACATATCCATTATATTTTCAAATTTCTCGATATATTCACTACGTTTGTGGTTACTCCCAAAATGGAAGAAAATGATATTACATGATAGGAATAATGATGAAAAGTAAAGAAAATAAAGTTAAAATAGATATGTTAGATATACGAGTAGTTATGTAAAAATGATTAAAAAGTAGTTTAGTTGTGTGGGAAAAAGTAAAAATAATTTAAAATAGGATAATTATGGAGAAGAAAAAATTTTAAATTGAAATGTTTTAGCTGAAATATTTTTAGTGTAAACAAACACCTCCTTGATATCTTAACATCCAAACTATCTTATTTTTTTATTTTATCTCTATATTCTAATTATTTTTTCTCATGACTATTTGTTTATTTCTATTTCACCCTTATTATATATAAATTTTTAGAGATATTACCTTTCTCACATTCCTACTTCCCTCATCGTTGATATTATATCGGCTTAGGATCACTTTGGCCCTGCGTTTCCCATGTAGAAAATCTGCTTTTTGTTTGCTTTTTATAGTCAAAATTATAAAAAATTTTGTAGCAAGAAGCTCTTGATTAACGTACAACTTTGCAGTAATTTTACCGTCAAAACAAACAGGTTCTTAGTAGTCCAGATACTATGTATGCCAAGCTCAACCTTATCAAGATATTATTACATCTTCACCGGGTTTTGTAGTCAGGCACCTGTCACTATAAGAGAATTAAAATTTTGTAACACACTTTTGCTGACGCTAAATACTTTTTATCACAAAAAAATCTATTTAATAACATAAATAATTATTGTTAATAAAAATTAACTTTTAAAGACAATAACATAATATTGCAACAAATAACTTTTTAGTGACAAATTTAAATAAATCGTGAAAACATTTTGGGATGGATTGATGATGACTCGGTTATAGTGACATTATACTCTTAACTTAATATACAGTGATAAGTTTTCGTGTTGCTTAACATTTGTTTTCTTACAGGACCTATTTGTTTTACTATAAAATTTTTACTTTCCGCGACTATCTCAATTTTTTTAATTATTTCTTCATATTTTCCTATACAAACTAATTTACTTTTTAATTATTTCTACACAATTATCCATATAACGAACCTTTCTATTCTAATTTTATTATCTTTACTCCTTATTATTACTCCTATTTTATCACATCATTTTCTCTCATTTTAAAAAACTTTTATGTCAAAAACTTTTCATCCAAAAGTCTATCACTCCCCAAACACACCAATAGTATATTTATTCCTATCTATCAAAATATATTTTTAATTAAATTTTTAACAGTCAAGATCAATTGATTATAATTTCTACTAATTTAGGTAATATTGAGACAAAATTTCAAATACTCAATTCTAATCATCTATCAAGGTGTCTACACATGATCTAACATCATTTTATATACATCTAATGGTTTGGATCATCTAGATTATATATTGAATCATGCAATGAACGACTGAGATCATCTTCTTGCTATCAAATAATATAGGATCTATTGGGCCCACTTTGATTAAAATTTTGGGTAGAATTTTTCTAAATAACAACCCCAGATCATGGCCATGTTCAATTACCAAAATCTCTCGATCCATAGATTAAAATTAGCCTCCATCAGATTTAAAAATCTGATTTCTATCGACAATAACTTCATTTATTCATATATGAAATCTTTCTCCCAAATTTAACTGCGCAGATTGATCTCTACCCTTGATTCTTTTTGAATTTAGAAAAGAAGACATAAAATAAATAATAACTAACATGGATGATGATGATTGATGGTTAAGGTTAACTTGATCAAAGCTCCACCTTCTCTCTCCCTCTCGCGCGTGCTTTCTCTCTCTCTCTCTCTCTATTCTCTCATTCTTCTTCTTAGTTTGATCCTAAATGGGCCATCAATCCTCATATATAAGTCCCAACAAATTTTCAGCAACAAGGTATAACCAGCCATCTCATTTTCTAATTTCTATTTTTAATAATTATTTGATTATTTTGGCTAATAACAAACCATTTGGATTAATCTAGAAAAGGAGTTTTTAACTTTATGCCTCCTCTATCATGCAAGGACGGTGCATGGGTTGTGCTACCCATTCTTGCAATTTCACCCTTTGATATTTATTTATTATATACATCTAAGCTATTAAAATTTATAATTTCACACTTGATTTATTATAAAGTATAAAAATACTCTTATTTTGCTTTTTAAAATTTCTCAAATTGATAATAATGATACATTTGAATGTACTATATACATTAATAGTAAGATTTAAGTATTTAAAGCATATATTGTTATAGAAAAATTTATAAGAAAATTTTATTTTATATTTTTAAAAGTACAAATTCCTCCTTAGTATGAGTAGAGATCACATATAAATGCCATAGGTGGCTATAGTAGAGGAGATATAGATTGCACATGGAGTGGTGATAGGTGACCTTATTATTTATGACCATTTAGCTTGTGTGTTATTTGATTTAGAGGTTACCCATTCGTTTGTTTCATTAAAATTTATAGTTGGAGCACAAATTCATAAAGTCTCTAGGATCGTGGTCATAAGAGTATGTACTCTTATGCAAGTTGTAGTTAATGTATCATATATATATTTGTTCAATGTTGCGTTAGTAGAGACAAGGAAATTCTGTGCAAATTTAGTGTAATGCATCGGGTATTAGCAACTATATAAATGGACGATGATGTGTATAATATAACCTGAGAAGCCAAATAATAGTAGATTTTGATGAAACAAGAGTTGAATAAGTGAAAGATTACATGAGTTGTGGTAAATGTGCAATTCTAGATATTGAGAAATGGATGTGTGAATTTTGAAAAATAGCTTGATAGAAGCTCAGGATGGATTTGCATGCATTTTTTGGACGATTTGGATATACATAAATGCTTGATTTGATTGAACGATAAATGTTTGGGGCCTAACCTCATCTGTGGACTTTGAACTAATAAAGGCATTATTAAGAGTCGATTCAATTTGAAATGTGTTTAGGTATGAGTGAGGTGCCAAGTGTGTATGGAATGGATATGTATCATTATGAGTAAGATTCGAGTGAGAGATTTGATAGAATAAAAGAAATGGGCCTAATAGTGTAGTTAAACCCGAAAGAACTACGATAGTGAAAATGATCGAGGGTCATTAATAAGAGCCATAATTTTTATGAGAATGATTTTAGACATTATTGAAATATGTTCGTGATGCTAGGGAATGAATTTACTGTGATAATTTTGAGAATTGAGTTATTTGGGGTTAATGGTGTAAATTCGATAAGTAATGAACTTAATGAGTAAAATTTTGGAAATGACATGGAATAAGATGCTTTGAAGCATGGATGAGATGTCAAATGTATGCGTGATGTGTGAGAAGTAATTTTGAAAGTATTAAAGTTGATATATATGATTTGGGCCAATGAGACCTGTTGTAAATGCAAAACAACTAAACAGTTAAGTTGAGTAGCTAAATTTTATATAAGACATGTTTTGAGTAAATACAAAACATAAATGTGATATTATGATGATAATAGATATATGTAAAAGATTGGTTTGGTGTTGGAAATATTTTGACAAGTTATGACTACTTATCTTGTGAACGGGTGAAAGTTGTCGGCAAAGTTGTCTAATAAAATGCATGTCATATTTTGTGATAATGGAATTTTGAGCTGAAATGTGCAGAGAAATAGTACTTGAAGTTAGGAATTCAACACAAGAAGAATCATTTCAATCGGAGTTATCTAGAGAAATTTATGGGCAAAATAGTGTAAGATAGCTGAAGTCACGCTATTTATGGGCCCACACGGATGAAACGTGTGGTTTCCATAATTGCATGGTTCAAACCATGTAAGACACTGTTTTATTTGGGAAGGGTATGAACCGACCCTATTTCCATTTCATTTCATTTCTTTCTTCCTCATCACGACCGTAGCCCTTTAGCCCCATGAAAACCCCTTAAAAGTGCTTGAATCCACGTGATTTTGCATCTAGGGAGCTTGTTGGATCAAGGAGAAAGCTTGGAGCTTTGAAGATCTTGAATGTTTTAGGTAAAAACGAAGTTAAGGTAAGTAGGTTGTTTTGTTTTGAAAGAAATGACGGATTTGAGTTGCAAATGATATGTTTTGATGTTTGTTTATGGGCATTGACTTTTGTTAGACAATTTGAATAGATTTTTACAATTTGGGGCTTTTGTAGAGATTTTTAGGAGGTTGGGATTTAGGGGTTTTGGTGGAAATGTATGTAGTTGATGAAATGGAAGTGGTTGAAAGTGATTTTTTATGATATTATAATATATTGGGTGGAACCCCATGGATTTGGAGTGATTTGGGCTTGATTCTCTATAATGTCTAATTCTCTATAATGTCTACGATGTGTTCGATGAAATGCCTAAGTGAGGCTAAATGTGAGGAAATGATGAATAAATGGGTGGGTAAGACCTTTGTGATGTGAAATAATGTTTTGCAAATGCTTGGGGGCATATGTGATATTGAATTCTTAGGAATGGAACTGGTGATAGACTTGATGAATATGAGTTGTATGAATTGATATGGGGCTTGAACTTTGTGCTTGAAGATATGGTCAGATGTGTGTTGGAATTTGAGATAAATTGACATGGGTTATGTATTGGATGGATTTCGGAATGACATGATACGAGTTTTAGCATGCCGTATGTTGATTGGTGAAGTGGGGCTAGGCCCTTTGAAATTGGTTTGGTATTATTGGCTATGTGTTCGCGTATTTTTTGACAAACTTATGGTGCCTGGTTTAAAATGAGCAAGAGACATGATTTTAGCATGAGCATGACGCATATCGCATGAGTGATGCATATGCATGGTTTGCATAAGATTGTTTATGGCCATTTATTGACATGAGGATAGGGTTATTCATGCCCTTTGATGGACATGAGGTTAGTATGGTTTCATATGTGTGTTTGTGTCATGACATGATTGTGTAGGGCAAGTGAGAGCCTAGTGTTTGCATTATATATGGTGGCATAGCATATGATAAATTGGGAAAAAATTTCCCTTGTTTTTACTGACTGCACCTACTTACTGAGTCTACCCGACTCACGTGTTTGTTTTTGATGTTTTAGCAGGATGGGTATTGCAAATACCTAGCAGTGAGCTTAAGCTAGGTCATATAGATTTCAAACAGAGGCAAATTGTGTTAGGTGTAAGTTATATTGTTTTTCGATTATAATATTTAAGATTAATATATATGTGAGATGTACATATATATATATATTATATGATGAGTAATGAGTTGTATATCGAATATAAAGATGTGGTCTATTGATGTATGGCTTGTTGAGGTATTATTATATTTGAGAATTGTAAATTTGTATTTTACTTCCATTGAGATGTAAATGATGGAAATGATTATAGTTTAATTAATTTTTGTTGTTATATGCCTATTTGATGAATTAGTTGTGGATATCTAGGGTTGCTACAGATGGATTTTTATAAACAGGCGGTCCTTTGTTTTCAAAATTTTGGCAAATCCTGGGGTGATGCTGCCTGATCTCTGGCACAACGATTGCTGGTTTCAGGTGATGGTCGGTGGGGCGCTACACTTAGTAGTGCTAAATACAGTAGACTTTGATGTTGTCTTGGGTATGGACTAGTTATCTAAGTGGTGAGCAGTTGTATACTGTGAGGAGAACCAAATTGTGATTAGACCTAAGGATACCTTACCTTTCACATTTCTTGGAAAACCGCAAGGCAGTGTTTCCAAGTTGGTTTCTGCTACGAGAGCTATGAGCCTTATTCAAAAGAAATGTGTGGGATTTCTAACATCGATGGTAGATGCAAAAATAGAAACGAGGAGATTTGATGAGATATCAATTGCTAAGAAATTTCAATGTATTTCTAGATGATTTGATGAGTTTTCTTGTAAAGAAAGAACTATAGTTTAGATAGAGTTATGCACAAGAATAGAAACCATTTCAAAGGCTTCTTGCTAAACGACGTTATAGAGCTTAAGGAGTTGAAGAAACAATTGTATAAATCATTAGACAGGGGATTTATCCAACCTAGTGTCTCATCATGGGGTGCTCCAATATTATTTATGAAGAAGAAGGATGGTACTTTTTGACTTTGCACTCATTATAGGAAGCTCAACAAAGTGATTATAAAAAATAAGTACCTATTGCAGAGGATTAATGACTTATTAGATCAGTTATAAGGTACTTGTGTTTGTTTAAGGTTATTTTGTAGTTTAGGTATCATCAGGTGCAAGTTCAAGATGAGAATGTACTAAAGACGACATTTAGAATGAGGTGTGATCATTATGAGTTCTTAGTGATAACATTTGGCTTAACTCGTGCCCCAATGCTCTTTATGGACTTAATGAACCAAGTATTCGAGGATTACTTAGATTAATTTATGGTGGTTTTCATTGATGATATTTTAACATATTCGAAAAGTGATAAGGAGCATGAGAAAGATTTGAGGATGACCTTGCACCACGCAGAAGCTAAGGGAGTAACAAGTTTATGCGAAACTCAAGAAATATGATTTTTTTCTATGAGTAGTATCATTATTGGGTCATATGGTGCCAATAGATGACATAATAGTAGAATGTCATAAGATAGAGGCAATAATGAGTTGGGTAAAATCGATTAATGTAATGGAGGTGAGGAGTTTTTCGAGGTTAGTAGGATATTGTAGGATATTTGTGGAGGAATTCTCTATGATTGTAGTTCCTTTAAAGAAACCAACTAAAAGTAGATTAAGTATGATTGGACTAATAACTATGAAGAGGCTTTTCGAGAGTCAAAGAGGAGATTAGTGAAAGCAGCACAGTGCTTTGAGATATATAGTGATGCATTGAAGAAAGGATTAGGCTATGCTCTTATGCAAAATGGAAAGTGATAGCTTATGTATCTAGCGAATTAAAGCCTCATGACTAGAATTATCTTACACATGATTTAGTGTTGGTAGCTGTGGTGTTTGCATTAAAAATTTAGAGACATTATCTATATGGAGATAAATGTGATATATACACTACTCATAAGAGCTTGAAGTATATATTCATACGAAAGGAGTTAAATTTGAGATAGAGAGATGGTTAAAGTTGTTAAATGATTATGACTTGTTGATTCACTGTCATCTAAGGAAAGCAAACATGGTAGCAAATGCAGTTAGTAGGAAGTCAAGTAGTAGTATGGCAAATTTCATTATTAGTTAGCTAGCTGTTTTTGTGGAGATGAGAAGAATGAATTTACATATTGGTGCGGAAGGACTAGTGGCACTAATGAGTCAATTGATGTTGCTTCCTACTTTGACAGATGAAATTAAGTAGGCTCAAAAAGATATAATAGACAAGGATTTCTTAAAGATCATTAAGAGAGCAAAAAAAATCTGAGTTATTTGATTGCACAGTAAATGACGATGGTGTTCTCAGTATAGAGGGCGATTAATTATTCCCATAAGAGCTCCAGTTATAGCAGGGATTCTACAAGACACTCATTATTCTCCATACATTATTCACCTAAAATCTAAGGTAGCAATTTTGGTGGAGTGGGATGAAGTAGGATATGGTTGAGTTTGTGATAAAGTATTTAACTTATTAGCTAGTTAAAGTTGAGCATTAGAGGCCAAGAGGATTATTTCAACCTATAAAGTCGTTTGAATGAAAGTGGGAAGAGATCACTATAGGTATCATTGTGAATTTACCTAAGATAAGTGGATGATATGATAGTGTACAGGCAATTATGAACATGTTAACCAAATCAGCACATTTCATTTCAATCAAGATGATCTTTATAATAAAGAAGTTGACTTGGATACATTATAAGAATACAATGAGACTGCATAGAGTTATAAGATTTATTATCTCACATAAAAGTTTCACTTTTACTTCAAAGTTTTGAAAAGCATTACAGACAACTATGAGTACTCAGTTGAAGTTTAGGTTTAATTTTTATACTCATGCTGATGGGCATACGGAGAGAGTTAATTAGCAGCTTGAGGATACGTTGAGGTCATGTATGCTAGATTGAGGTAGCGTCTAGAGTGAGTATTTGGTGCTTTGCTAGAATTTACATATAATAATAATTACCATTCTACTATCATGATGACACCATTTGAAGTATTACATGATAGGAAGTACAGATCACCGTTATGCTGGGATGCATTAGAAGAGTAAAATTTTGGGTCCTTAGATGATAGCAAAGATGTAAGAGAAGATATATCATATACATGAAAAACTGTTGATGGCTTAGTTTAAGCTAAAGAATTGTGTTGACACTTGGAGACCATTGGAGTTCATGGTGAGGGGATGTGTTGTTCAATGTATCACTTATGAATGGAGTTGTTAGATTCAGAAAGAAAGATAAGTTAAATCTAATATATGTAGGTCCTCATGAGATATTAGGGAACCTGCGTAAAGTTGCATGTAGGTTGGTGCACCTCCAATGACATCAAGAGTTTATATTGTATTTCATGTATCAATAATAAGAAAATATGAGCTAAATCCCTTCCATGTTTTATGGTCAAAGTAGATCTTTGTTAAAGATAACTTGTAGTACGATAAGAGGCAATTAGAGTCTTGGACAATAAGACTATGTAATTGAGAAACAAGGAAATTAAATTTGTAAGAGTCCAGTGGAGTAACCATTTTGAGGAGATAATGTGAGAGTGACAAGGGGAGATATGATCCAAATATCAAGACGTTGTAGTGTAACTTATTTTCAAGGATGAAAGTATTTGTAAGGCGAGTAGAATATAAGACCTTTAAAGTATTTATTTATAAATAATATTAATAGAGGAACTATTCTGAAAAATTATAAAACCTCTTTTAAACTCCTCTAACATCATACAACTAGTTGTGTTAAAAACCAAAAAAATGATAAAGCAAGATAACAGAAGAGAAAGAAGAGAAGAGAGAGAGAGGAGAAGAAGAGAAGAAAGAAGAAAAAGGAGAAGACGAAGGGGAATTTAAGAGGTAGATCTATCTTTGGAATGGTTTGAAGCTCAGAAGATTTGGAGAAAAAGGAGGTGAAAATTATGCAATCAATTAATTTTTAATTTTTCTTTGTTTCTTTTATCTATTTATTTAATTAATATATTATGATGAATTTGGAATAGTTTGACATGAATTTGATGTTAGGATTAAAAATTTTAAAACGTAATAGCATCAAGAAAAAGGGATTTTCTATAGAAATAAAATATGAGCATGAAACCTTGATAAATAATTTTAGAAAGATATTTTTGTGGTGAAATAATTATCGTTTTAACTTTTTAGGTGACAGAAAAGATGAATGTCTTCAGATAGGTGTCTGGAACTCGAGAATGATAAAATAAGAGTATTTGATGATCAAATAATAAGACAAACCACAATAACATATAATTTTAATGTGAACAACCATTAAATATAAAGAAGAAATCATGAGCTAAAATATAAGAAAATTTCACTCTATGAATGGGATTATAGAGTTTCTTCTTATACAAAAGAATTTGAAGAAAAAAAGATGTTAACCAAAGGAAGAAACACTGATTTCTCAAGAAACTTTTTTCTTAAAAAAATCACTTTAATGTTCTCTAGGTTTAGCACATCAAACACTAAGAGGAATAAATTTCAAGATGAATTTTAGAACTTTTTTTCTTTGCTTGAAGCTTTAAAGGTGTGGTAAGCCCTTGTATTTATAGCTCCACAACCTCTTGCGAACTTCAACTAATATAAGGAATTGCATATTAGATGCCATTAGCGCATGGTATCAATATTACGGAAAATGATGCATACAAAGCTACAAATAATTAGAAAATGACTTACTTCTCAATTATTTTACATATAATAATCTCCCCCTCTAGATGTACAAAAAGAGAACTCTCTCTTCTTAGAAGTCGACAAAGTTGTATGCTTGCCAAGTTTTTAAGTAGTTTATGTTTCTCCGTTAGCACAATTTTTTCTATTAAAATTTTTACTTGTTCAACAAATTTTATGGCTTAGTTTTAATATTTTATGAATTTGGTGATGTTTCATATCAATGTACTTGGTTCTAAAGTGATAGGTTACATTCTTGCTTACTTCAATCATACTCTTATTCTCACATCTAATTACATACTCCTTTTGCTCAAAATCTAAATTAATGAGTAGCTACAGTATATATTTACAAGCTTCTATAACAACAATATGCTCTACTTCTAGAGTTGACACGACCACATACTTTTGTAATTTTAACTGTCATGAGATGGCTCCCTTGCAAAAATGAACTAATAATCAAAAGTTGATCTCCTTCATAAATTTTCTAACATATTTGTATTTGTAAAGCCTTTTAGTATTAGTGTTAAAGTTTTAATCGTATGGGGTGTTTTTTAATAAAAAAAATTTCAAATTAAAACTTTTCAATCTTCACAGCCACCCTATTTTTAAATTATTTTTTCACTTATTCCTAGACAACTACTTTACTTTGTAATCACTTCTATACAACTACCCATACATCTAACTATCTATTTTAACTTTATTTTTTTTACTCGTCATTATCTCTATCATATCATATCATTTTTTCTCATTTCAAAAACTTTTACGTCAAAAAATTTTCATAAGTTTTATTATTTTCCAAACACACCCATAAAAGCATAATTTAAATTTACCTCTTAAATACCTTAAAATCTACTTAATAGTTTTTTAGTGTTTGTTGCTAGATTTGAAGATAACCTTCTCAACAAACTACTTATTATGAAAAAAAATAACTTTACATGCAATGTATAGATGTGTATACATCATAAAATACATCAAACTTTGGACTTATAAAAATAATAAATATGAATCCCGCCATTATTTATTTTACTAACTAGGCATCATCATGGTTGGTTGGGGGTGATGGCAAAAATGCTAGCGACCAACATTCGATTCCCCTCATGAAAGTCCGCCTTGTGGTAGGAGCTTAATCTTCCATGTAATAGGTGGGAGCTTGTTGTCACCTATAAAGATATGTGAACACTCATTGATCTCCGTACAGTGTTATTCAAACTAAATTATTTGTAATCATGCCAACAATTTTAAATTTGATACATCCATGTCAACGATTTTTATAAAGTTTTCTATCTATGTTAACTTTATTGATCTCCGTACAGTGTAAAACAACTACTAAATATTCATTGGATAGTTGGCTTTCTAGAGGGCGCAATATCTATGTACAACTAAAAATAATATAAGCGAAGAATAATAATTAATACGTTTATATATAAATTTATATAAATAACAAAATAATAATATATCAGAAACTATCTTTAAAATGTAAAAACCCTTTAGTATCTTTTTAGATTTCATAAATATCCAATTTAAATAAAATTAATCATTAATTTTCGTGTTGTAAAAGAAGGCATGTGAAAATACTTTTAAAATGTCAAAAACGAAAACTTAGAAAGTATAATAGAAATATTAAAATTATGTTTTAAATATATTTCTCAAAACTCAAAAGAAACCAAATTAATTTATTTAATTTGAGGAATATTCTTAAAACGTAGCATTATTAAATATTTTTAATACATGTAATGTAAACATTTTTTATTAGAAAATATAAAAAATTATTTTTAAATATTATTCCTTATTTTAAATAAATTAATTATTTCTTTTAGATTTTGAGAAATATATTTAAAATTAATCTTTTGGATTCTTATATATTTCTTAAACTTTAGAAGAAATTTTGAGTACTTTAAAATAGTTTTACAATAGAAGAAATTTTTTTAGTTTTATCTAATTTGGGGACATTTTATTATGAATTTATTAATATTTATTGAGCATTTCTTGTTATTCATATTTTATTAAAAATAATTCATGCATAAACTAGTGCCGAACAAAGTGCTCTCTCATCACTCTCTTGGCTAGCGAGGCTATCCTAGAAAGCCCACTATTCAAGGAATATTTAGTCGTAGTTTGAAGTGAGATTAACTGCATTGACATACATGTAAAACTTTTAGAAAGTTATTAGCATAGATGTGACAAGTTTAAAATGTTTCGCATCAATATAAATATTTTATTGTGAACTTGGCATGAACGCAAACAATCCTAATTTAATGTACACATATGAATTCTGGTTCAATAAAATTGGTTAAATGAAATTCAGCTCATGTAACCTCTCTATTTGAGGACATTTTGATATTAGTCTATTCCACTCCCTAAATTCAATTTTTGTAAACAATAAATTTCATATTAATCAAAGATGTGCACGATTAGTCTCTTTTAATAAAAGTATAATTCAATGTAATAAAATATTTTGATTTATATGCAGATTTTAAAATTTTCAATTGAACATCTAAAGTGTTTGAATTATAACTAATTTTAAAGCAATTAATTAAACATTTAGACCATCAAGAACATTCTTTAGGCATGGATGAATGATTTTATAAATTAATTATAATATTATAATATGTTTATTATGATTACATATATTTTTAAAGCCAGTGCAGTCCATCCAAAATTGAGATTCAAATGATTTTTGGCATACCACAAACCAAATAATATTAAACATTATTAGTAGTTGACTTTGATTAAGATAACCCATTAAACGAAGGGTTACACTTCTATAACCGGTTTATTAAAAGCGATTTCATGTAACCACTTCAATTTTTAAAAGGTTGATGATTTTTTATTAGTATTTTATATACATTATGACATTTGATATTACAATCAAGCATATTCAACTCTTGCACCACAGAGGGATTTTTCTATAAATATTCCCACATCTGGAGGAATTTGTAAAAAGTTGATGATTGATGTAAAATTCAATCAATTCATTTTACTTAACATCATCTTTTTTACTATTAACCAAGTTTCATTTAAATTAAATATGTGCATGAGTCACATTTATTCAAAAATAAATATATTCATATGTAACCTAGTCTAATAGTAAAATAAATGATATTAAATATAATGAATGAATTAGATTTCGTATCAATCTCAATATCTAAAAAATGGAGATGGTTATATGAAACAGAGCGCATGTTCATGGGCTCCGCTTTTATAAAAACTCTTGGAATTCTCTTCATTTTTAATATTTTGATAGTTAATGAAAAATTCATTTCATCTATTGTGTTTAGTATCATTTAGATTATTATGTGAATTATTTCACATGTTTAGTATTATTATTTATGTGCTCTATCTATAAAAGCGTAAAATCAACATAATAAAATAATTTATATAAATTAGAGAAAACACTTAGATCCATAACATATATATTAGAATACAATCATATTTTATAAAATCATTAATCTACATATTAGTGATATTTTAGATGGTTTTAAATATTGAAAAATTACTAAAAATTAATATTTAGTATTAAAATTTTTTATTATGTTGATTTTATACATTTATACATGAAGCCCATGTATAGTAATACTAAGCAAATAAAAGAGTTTTCATGGTTACATGAATGATGTTAAATACAATAAACAAAACAAATTTTTTTTTATCAATTATCAAATTATTAAAACGAAAAGTGTTAGATAAAACAGAAATTTTATAAAAGCAGAGCCTTTAAATGAATTCCAACTCATGTAACTAGATTCAATACATTCGGTATTGTAAAACATATTTTTCGTGTCGACTGAGGCCGAACGGATTTCGAGAAGCACAAAACGGTGGTCAGCTGTCATTTAAGATCTTTTCAAGGCTTTCGAGAAACTGTTGGCAGATGCGGTTCAATTGGTTGAACGCTAGCAGGTAATTGGATGTGGACCGAAATCTTAAGTGCCGACGACCAAGTGAGACCGGCGTTGGTGGTAACTCGCTGTCAATGTTAGCTCTTTCAAATTTTTTTTTTTTTTGACTTTATTTCAATAAACTAAATCTATCTTATGTAAAACATAATTTGACCAGTCATAATGAAAATAAAAGTCAGATATTATTATGAACTCAAATGAGTAAAAGTCATAGAAATTACATATTTAATATATAAAAATTGATGTGAAATACTTTAAATTTTTTCCTTCAAACAACATACGGGCATTTTTCTAAGTTCGTTAATAGTATTTTTTAAAAATTCAAAAAGTACTATCCAGCTTTCACAAAAACTTTTCAACTTAAAATTCTGGATTTAAAACTTTCTCTATAGCTATCCTATTTTATTATTATTATTTCATCATTTTTTCCTATGCAATCATCCTATTTTTTAATTATTTTTACATAATTATCCATACATCTAACTTATCTATTTTAACTTTACTCTCTTTATTTCTCATCATTACTCCTATCACATCGCATTATTTTCTTCTATTTTAAACACTTTTACATTAAAAATTTTCCATTAACACACTCGTTTATCTAGTTTTTAAGATATTAACCTTTTAGTTGTAGATTTAGAAATCAATAAAAGAAAGGTGGAAAATATTTGGCGGAAAAATTTTGAAAAATTTGAGAAAATATAATAGAGATAATGATTATGAGTAAAAAAATAAAAATAAAATAGATAGGGTTGTTGTATGGAAAAAAATAAAAAATAATTGAAGTTTAAAAATAATAATTAAAATGTAGAATATTTAGACAAGGTAATGATTCAACCTTTGCAAGCTTTATTCATTTTATAATATAGGTATTTTTCATGAGTATATGGGCCTAAGTAGATAATTTTACATAAGAATTATATTTTAATTTAATTTAATATTTTACAATTTTAGAAATAAAAACAACTAATTTTCATGTGCCTTTCAATCAAGTTAATTAATTCTCTTACATTTAGAGTAAACATATATAATTTTAAAGAAAATGCATAGCTCAAATTTCAAAAAAATATATAAACTTGGAAAACCTAATAGTTAGAGTTTTCATAGTAGCAAAGTCTAAGATTTTAAAAAGTATATTATATATTAAAAAATTGTATACACATACCAAATTTATACTATGGGGGTATTTGTTAACACAAAAAACTTTTCAATTTAAAACTTTTTACTTTCTATAACTACCATATTTTAAATTATTTTTCACTTCTTTCAAAACAACTACCTTATTTTTCAATCATTTTTACACAACTATCTATGTATCTAATTTATCTATTTTAACTTTATTCTTTTTATTCTTCATCATTACCCCTATCATATCACATCATTTTCTCCCATTTCAAAAATTTTACACCAAAAACTTTTCATCAAAAGTTTTGTCATTTGCCAAGCACACCCTATATATGTTTGGGAAATACTTTTATGAATTTAGATTTCATAGAAATGATTTCATGAAATCCTTTTTATTTTTGAGAAGTTGATGATTAATGAAAAATCTAATTTATTCATTATATTTAACATCATTGTTTAGTTAGGAGACCAGGTTTCATCAAAAGCCAATATGTACATAAGCAACATTTTTATCAAAAATAGGTACATTCATATGTAAGTTTAGGAAAAATGCTTAGATCTATTTACGTATTTGTACATGGGGCCCATATATAATGATACTAAACAAATGAGTGAGTTTCTTTAAAATCCTTAAAAGATATTTTTATAAATTATAATAATTAAAGGGACCATTTTCAAAATTTATAAAAGTTATGGGTTAAAATGATAATATCACAAAACTAACGCAATAATCCAAATTGCTTCCAGCAACTTCAAAAAAATGAAAAATGAATGAAAAAAGGAAGAAGACAAACAAAAAAAAAATGGAGAGGAGGAAGAGAGAGCATTACAAGAAAATAGAGAGAAAGAGAAAGAGAGAGAGAGAGAGAGGAGAGAGAGAGAGAGAGAGAGAGAGAGAGAGAGAGAGAGAGAGAGAGAGAGAGAGAGAGAGAGAGAGAGAGAGAGAGAGAGAGAGAGAGAGAGAGAGAGAGAGAGAGAGAGAGAGAGAGAGAGAGAGAGAGAGAGAGAGAGAGAGAGAATTTAATTGATAAGGTTTGAAGTCAGAGAATTTGGGAAAAGCAGGTAGAAATTGAGATAAGCAATTTCTTTTTAATTTTTCTTTGTTTAACTTATTTATTACATTTATTTAATATTTTATGATGATATAGAAGAAATTTAGCATGAAATTGAAAGGTAGAGATTAGAAATTCTAAACCCTAATAGGATAGATGAAAGTAATTTCCCCATGGAGATGAAATACGAGTATGAAACATAAAAAGATAATTTTAGGATGATATGTCTATGATGAAATATAATTATTGTTTTACACATTTGAGACAATATGAAAGATGGATGTCAACGAATAGGTGTTTAAAATTTTAAAATGAGAAAAATAGAGCATTTGAGGATTAAATTAAATTAAATTACTTTTAGAAATTGTATAAAAAGGTAATTAGACCTTTTTGCTTTTATTTAAATAGTTATGGATGATGATGGATGTTTATTTTCAATCATGGATGTTTTGTGATGATTTGAATGTTTTATTTATGATTTTTTTATGCTAGTATATTTCTTGAAATGTATATTTTGATGTTTTTAACTATTAACCTAAGTTGAGTAGTTTGAGGAATTATTTGGAGGCAATGATGACTTTATAATGATATTTAAATTATATAAATTATTTAAATTTAAGAAATATATTTAGAATGGGTACATGAGCATGAGCATAATGTATAAGTGCATTGTGCATGTTTAGCATAACATATGATGATTTTCTGGGTGAGCCGAAGAATAAGAGGAGCGACGGTATATTAAGTTATAGCTGTGTAAAATGTTGATTAATGATGAGTCTAACCTGAGTGACAGGATGACATGGATGTGATGTGGAGGATAAGTACTTACATTGCATAAGCATTTATAGCATAGTTGCTTGTACGAGCATAGCATGGATGATTATATGAAGTTTAAAGATATTATTTTTCAAGTTATTTTGATGAGAAGGATGTTTATTTGCTTTAGTTTTTGAATTTTTTCTACTATCCTACTTATTGAGTTAGCCCAAACTCATGTTTTCTTATGTTGATGTTTTTAGATAATAGAATCGAGGTAGGAGCCCAACATAGGTTGGTTTAAAATAGAAGTGAAGAGAGATCCTTGTCCATCGAGGTATATATAAATTATTATCCCAATTAGTAGAAAAGATCAAATTTAACATTTTATTTTTATGCTTGAATGGGTGAGGTAGTGAGGACTTCTTCAATAGTTTATCTTAATATAAAGTTGATATGTGGTTGATTATGTTGATGGATTGGAGTTGATTTGGATGGTTTATTTAGTTTAGTTTTTATATTTCTATGTTAGATATTATAGCAGACAGTATGATGTAAAGATGTTTGCATGAGGTGATTTCATCTAAACCTTTAGCTTCTTGGTTCTGGAGATATGTTGCCAAATTTTCTGATGAAATGTAATGACCCTTGGTTAAGGAGAAGGTTAGTCACAGAGGCATTAATGATGTTAAATATAATAGATAGTGTATTTTTTTTATTAACCAAGTATATGTTAAAAATGGAAGGGTTTCTATAGAAGAGGGGTTTCGTAGAAGTGTCCTCGTATATATTTTATTGGTTCTATGTAAGCCATTCCATGGAACCCATTCCATTTTAAATATCTTTGATGCTAGAAAATCCATTATGTTAATTGTATTTAATATCATTTTCAGGTAGAAGACTAAGTTTTATCCAAATTGAATGTGTGCATACTCACATTTGCTAAAAAAAATATATATTCATATGTCAATTATGAAAAATACTTAGATATTTGTGCATATCTATTAAAAAATAATAGTACTTTATAAGATCATTTATCCACATAATATAATACTCTAAATAGTTTAGATGTTGAAAATATAGCCCGAAAATTAATATTTACTATTAAATCATTTAATTACACTGATTTCATACTTGTATAGAAAGATATGAAAAAGGATTAAAAAATAAAATAGTTTTGGAGGTTGAAAAGTTTTAGATTGAAAAATTTTTACGGAAAAGTTTTCATCTTAACCAAACACACCCTTTGTAAATGAGGTCATGCACAATGATACTAGACAACTAAACTATTTTTATGATAAAATAAATAATTTTAAATCAAAAGATAGGTGTAGATTTTACATCAAGCATTAACATATAAAAAATAGAAGAGATTTCCTTGTATCATAAGGCTATGTTTATATAGGATTCTTCTTTGATGTAACTCCATTTATTTTTATACCTTTGATGATTAATGGAAAATTCACTTTGTTTATTATATTTAACATCATTTATATTCTACAAAGATCCTTTCATTTTTCTAGGAATATTATTATGCACAAGTCTCATTTACCAATATGTAAAATCAATATAATAAAATAATTTAATACTAAATATCAACATATTTTAAAGTTATCTTTTCAATAGCGAGACCATCTAAAACATAATTCTTACGTGAATAAATGATTATATAAAGTTTTTTATATTCTAATGCGTATAATGGATATAAGTAATTTTATAAATTATATATACATATATTTTTAAGCAAATATAGCCATGAACATCTTCACTTTGATGAAACTTAATCTCTTAATTAAATAAGTGGTACTAAATATAATGGACGACATAAATTTTTTATAGATCCTTAATATATTAAAAATAGAGATAGTTATTTTGGGTTCGTTTTCAAGTAACCAGGTACATATACCAAGTGAAGCCCAATAATAAATAAAAATGAATTGTTACAAAAACCAGAAACCTCACATGAAGCGCTTCTCACCAGCTAAGAGGAAAACCAAATTCTCGTGACAGTTTTTGGTGGGGTAAGGAATAATTATATTGTAATCATGCACAAGTAGTCGTAGGTATATAAATGTCCCACAATAATCATGCACAAGTAGTCGTAGGTATATAAGTGTCCCACAATAATCATGCACAAGTTGTGAATAAAGTTATATATATATATTATTGCATAGAAAATACTCTAATAAACTATCATGGCCTTCCAAAATATTCAGATTGCAGAATGCCCATTACGTAAGAATTTTTATCTTTAAAATTTTTCTCAATTCTTGGGGGTACGTTAGCTACTTTCCTGCAGTCATTGGGTAGCTATTAAAGTCAACAGCTCCAAATTTCTTCCTTTTTCCCTTCCCACCACGCAACACCTAACTTAAGCAAGATGCCAGTCGTCCAACACTCCAATCCCAGAAATTAATACTATTTATATATATATATGAGTCTAGATTCCAATAATTTCCAAAACGAGTTTTGCTCTTCGCTAACTATATCTAACCTAAATATGCGAGGAAGTAAAGAATTAATTTATGCATAAAAATCAATTTATCTTCTTCATAATTATGGAGCATATGCCTTTTATATGGTTTCTTTAGGTTTATGACACTGCCTCAACCCTAACTCCAGTGCAATTTGTAAAATTTAATCTTCAACTCTAATTTTAATCATATTCGTAAAAATTAAAATTTAATTCTATTTATGTAAAATAGGTTTTGATTGAAATTCAGTTATCAAGTTTTCGTTTGAGTTAAAAGTTTAAACTTTTAACGACGGCTCTACCCTTTGGTTAATCAAACACGTGATACTAAATATATTTTAAAGTATTTTATTTTATTTTCTATTATTAAGAACTTAATTTTAAAATTATTCATATAGAAATTTTAAATTTCTGAAAAAGATAAATTTCTTTATTTAATGTGAAGAATATTTTTTTTAAAATATTTTAATAATATTTTCTTTTTTTGGGTACCATAACTATGTCTCAACAGACACTCGAGAGAGGTAAATTTTTTGTTTTATGGAAGGATGCTTTATGGAAAAAAAAAAAATTCATTCCTACCAGACCCTAAGGTCTAAAAGAAATGGAAAAAGAGTTCGTCAGATAATATTCATAATAATTATGCAACGCTAATAATATCTCTAAAATACATTATGGGGGCCTCTCGGGGTCTCCCTAACGAAAAATCAGACAACTGATAGGCTAATGCAAATTCAGCCAAAATAAGTGTAGCTTGGTTTCCATGGCGAAGCGCATGGGTGAAAGAAAACTGAATAATCTTCTCGCAGAAAGCCGTAATCTTCTTGATAACGGTATCAACAATTGCTGGAATCTGACTCCTATTTGAAAGAAATTCAATGAGAATCCCAGAATCACTTTCATTTCATTCAATCAACACACCCACAAAGGCATTGCATTACCTTCCATTAGTAGTGAATCCAGCTATCCTACTTATTGCTGGAAAATGTTTCAATGCAATCGAATGCATTGAAATTCTCCTTATGTCTCCTTATGTGTAGCACCTAGCTGCAAGTGCCAAGAGTGTCCCATAAAAACAGCCAAAAGCAATTACTTCGCTATCTCTAACCCATCTGGCATCCACAATTGTGTGTTTAGCATTTGCTAAAACTTTTGAAAGAAAATTGCACAACCATAAAACATTCAGTGTAACTTCCACGGACTCCGATTCAGTGCTCCCGGGAGCATGCAGTGCTGCATGCTCCCGGGCGCATACATATATATATTTTTATTTTTTTTTGAAAATATTTTCATAAAAATGTTAGCCAAAGTGTATTTAACATATATATCAATTTTTACCATTTTTGGAGATTTTTAGATATTTATTTTTTATTTTTGAAAATCAGTGGCATTTTAGTAATTTAAAATTACGTAAAATGCCACTGATTTTCAAAAATAAAAAATAAATACCTAAAATACTCCAAAAATGGTAAAAATTTACACACAGATTAAATACACTTGGGCTAACATGTTTATGAAAATATTTTCAAAAAAAAGTAAAAAAAAATATATGTATGCGCTCGGGAGCATGCAGCACTGCACGCTCCTCGGAGCACTGAATCAGGGTCCAACTTCCACTGCCTTTTGACAGAAAGGAGAAGCAGGATCAACTTGCATGCCTCTTGTTCTCAAATTTAATTGGGTGGAAATTGAAAAGTATAATAAGCCTCCAACAGAAAATCTAAATTTTCTATGGCAGCTATGACTTCCATACACGATTAAAATGGTTACATTCTTCAGCCCCTGCATTAGACCCCCGTCATCCATGGACGAGGCCTTCTACCCCAATGTCAAACGGCATGCGATTTTGACCCTAAAATGTCCATCGGATTCCATTGCCCAAAACAAGCTATCTTCTTCCTCCCTGAACTGCAATGGGACTAATCGAATTCTGTTCCAACCCACTTCCCCCACTGCAGCCATGAATTCCTCCGTTGTCCAACTACCCAATGAATGAAGTGCTCCACCTTGATGTCCTCTGAAATTTGCACTGACGACATCCTTCCTCGCTTAAATCTGCTGGGGCCCACTATCTAGAAAGAATTTAGTAACCTTTTGTTGGGATTTTCAAATTTATAATAAGTACAATATAGTTTAATAGATTAACAATAAAAATATAATAGTTAAAGTGGTAAGAGAGGTTGGCAATTGTGTAATGAGTCTTGGGATTGCAATGATGTGGATCCATCACATAGGGGTGTGGGAGATTTACACACAATCATCTCATCATCCTCTCATCAGACATCCAAGTGTCCTATTCAAGACACATGATGCTCTTGTTCTGATTCAGACATAGTGTGTTCAAGTTGGTAATTTGCATATAGTTTTGAAATTCTCTCCATTCAACTAAAAGTTCTATTATCAAGTGTTCGTGTGCCTAGAAAAGGTGCTGCTTCCTATTCTAGTTCAGATTTCACTTTTTGTATCCTGAGGGCAATTGCAAAATTACCCTAAACAGTAAATGGGGTAGCAAAATTGCCTTAAGGAAATTGACGTCGTAACACGCCTGAAGTGAAACTTGATTTTAATTTCACTTTTCTCACTTTCCTTAATTTTCTCTTTTTTATATTTTGCTCCAATAATCTTAAGGCAATTTTATCCAGTCTTGTCCATTTTCTATTATTTATAAATGGCCCCCTAGTCATCCATTCTACCCACAAAGCCTGATGTCCCAAGATTGGATTGATGTGTTGGTACTAATTTTAAGAGATGGAAACAACAACTTTATCTTTTTCTAACCCGCATTGGAGTTGTATATATCCTCACCATACTAAGACCCGAAGAAAAAGAAGATGAAACGCTGCAAGATCAACGCTGACGAGCAAAGTGAGACATGAACGACTATATTTGCAAATGGCACATAATTGAAGCGCTGTCCAACATGTTGTTTGAAGTGTACCAAGATCAAATATTGCTAAAGAAATCTGAGATTTGCTTCTACACAAATACAGTACTGATGACGCAAGCGTCAAATGGTTTCTAGTAAGCAATTTTCTTAATTATACTATGACTGACGATAAATTAGTCATTGATCAAGTTAATGAGATTGAACATATCATCAATCAACTTGGGTCATAGGGCAGTATGATGGATGAATCTATTCTTGTTGGTGCGATTATTGAGAAATTACCACCTAGTTGGAATAACCACTACAAAAGTCTAAAACAAATGAAAGGATCCATAAGTTTAGATGATCTTGCTCTCAATTTACTCAATTTACGCATTGAAAAAAATCAAGAAAAATTAAAAAGAAAGAAGAGCAAGTTCTTGCTAAGGCTAATGTGGTTGAAGTCCCAAATCAGGTGACAAATGTTAATAATCAACCTTCTAAGAAATTTAAATTAAATACCAAAAAGACTATTATTAAGAAAAAGAAGGGACCTTACTTTTATTGTAAGAAAATTGGTCATTTGAAAAATGAGTGTAGATTTCTCAAAAGAAAAAATAACACTAGTCTAAATCATATCAAAGAAAAGGTCTAGAGGCTCATTTAACTGAGGAACATTTTGTTGTCATGACTTCTGAAATTTATACAATAAATAATGACCAAAGCTGGAGGCTTGACTCTGGAGTCACTAGACATGTTTGCAAAGACAGAAGTCTATTTAAAACTTATGAAACTAATCAAAATGAAAATAATTATTCATGGGTAATTCTTCTACTACTAAGGTGGAAGGGTCAGGAACTGTGATCCTGAAACTGACTTTGAAAAAATCACTTACTCTCAAGAATGTACTTCATGTACAAAAAATACACAAGAATTTTGTCTCAGTTAGTCTTCTTAATAAGTATGGTTTCAAATCAGTATTTGCGTCAGATCAAATTATTGTAACCAAGGGAGTTGTATTTGTGAGCAAGGGTTATGTTGTAAATGACATGTTTCGCCTAAATGTTAATAATGAATCATCATCTTCTGCTTATATGGTTGACTCTTTTTCTGTATGATATAGTAGATTAGGTCATATTAATTTTCATAGTATAGACACTATGATAAAATTAGGTTTAATTCCTAGGTCACCTAATGAATTTTTAGATAAATGTAAAATTTGTGTTCAAACTAAAATCACTAAAAAATCATTTCAAAAGGTTGAAAGGAATTATGAATTGTTAGGTTTAATTCATTCAAATATTTGTGATATGGAGAATATATTAACAAGAGGTGAAAAAATACTTCATAACATTTATAGATGATTTTCGCAAATATACTTATGTTTATTATTAAGAACTAAAGATGAAGCCCTAGATAAATTTAAATCCTATAAAGCTGAAGTTGAAAATCAACTTGGAAGAACAATTAAATCCGTAAAATCAGATAGAGGTGGTGAATATTTATCAAATGGTTTTAACGATTTTCGTGAAAATATGGAAATTATTCATCAAGCAACAATCCCATATACACCTCAACAAAATGGAACTACAGAAAAAGATAGAACTTTAATTGCAATGGTAAATTCAATGTTAATTAATGCAAACCTAAGTAAAGGCTGATGGAGTGAGGCTTTATTAACAGATTGTCATATTGTTAATATAATTCCCCACAAGAAAACTAAAGTTACCCTTATGAATTATGACAAAATAAAACATCTAATCTTAAATACCTAAGAATATGGGGTTGTAGAGATTACCTGATCCTGAAAGACCAAAATTAGGAAAAAGAATAGAATGCATATTTATGGGTTTTGCAATGAATAGTAAAGCTTATAGGTTTGTGGTGGTAGAGCCTAATAGTCCAATTCAATAGAATACCATTATTGAATCCCGAGATGCTGTTTATGAAAATACTTATAAGTCAATACATAGACTCGATCAAACTGATGAAACTTCCTCTCAACCATTGAATAAATCTATAGTTGATAATTCTATAGCCGCTGAAAAATCTATAGAAGATAATGTGAGAAGAAGTAAATGAGCTAGAAAGGATGACTATAATCATTTTGGGCTTGATTTTTAGTTGTACTTTATAGAATGATCTAGAGATAAAATAAGTGAAGAACATATAATTGTGTTTTATACCGAAGGAGATTCATCTACTTATAAAGAAGTCATGAAATCTCCAGATGCATTATACTAAAAAGAAGTCATCTAAGATGAAATGGATTCTATAATAAAAATTAATACATGAACATTAGTTGATTTACCACCTGGGTCTAAACCTATAGGCTGCAAATGGATATTTAAAAAGAATTAAAAGTTTATGGATCTATTGATAAATTTAAAGCTAGATTAGTAGTTAAGGGGTATAGATAAAAGAAAGATATTAATTTCTTTGATACCTATGCCCCGGTAGCTAGAATTTTAACTATTAGATTATTAATGACTTTAGCATCAATTTGTCATCTTAAAATTCACCAAATTGATGAAAAAACTACTTTTCTAAATGGAGATTTAGATGAGAAAATTTATATGGAACAACCTGAAGGTTTTATATTACCTGGACAAGAAAAAAAGTTTGTAAATTAATTAAATCTTTATAAGATTTGAAATAAGCACCTAAGCAATGGCTTAAAATTTTTGATCAAGTTGTGTTAGTAAATGGTTTTAAACTTAATCAGTTACATAAATGTGTTTATAGTAAATTTGTTTCCAATAGAGGTGTCATTATTTTCTTTTATGTTGATGATATGCTCGTATTTGGTATTGACATTAAGATTATTATAGAAACTAGAAGTTTTCTGTCAGTTAACTTCAACATGAAAGATATGGGCAGGGCTGATGTCATCCTTGACATCAAAATTATAAGAGATGGTAATGTATTTTCTCTTTCTCAATCTCACTACATTGAAAAATACTCAAGCAGTTTAATCATTTTGACGCTGGTATGGTCTCAACTCCTTTCGATCCCAGCATCAAGTTATATAAAAATGATGGTAGATCTATAGATCAGATTGAGTATTCTAGAGTAATAGGAAGTTTAGTGTATGCTATGTGTTGTACTAGACTAGGTATTGATTTCTCTGTCGCTGTATTAAGCAGGTTCACTAGTAATCCAAGATATATGTATTGAAATTCAATTCATAGGCTTTTGAAATATTTGAGAAAACCATTGATTGTGGATTGCATTTTGATGGTGGACCCACTATATTAGAAGGGTATAGTGATGCGAGTTAGATTTCTGATACCAAAGAATTTATATCAACAAGTGGCTGGATTTTTATCATTGGAGCTGCTGCTGTTTCATGGGCTTCTAAAAAGCAAACCTGCATTGTACATTCAACCATGAAGTTTGAGTTTTTTGCTATGGCTGCAGCAAGGAAAGAGGCAGAGTGACTTAAAAATTTATTACTTGAAATTCTCATTTGGCCTAAGCCAATGCTTCCCATTTATTTACATTGTGATAGCGAAGCAACCTTGTCTAGAGCATACAATAAGACTTATAATGGTAAGTCTTATAATAGTAAGCCACAACATATTGTATTGAGACATAATTATATAAGACAGTTGCTCCAACATAGAGTGATTAATATTAATTTTGTAAGATCACATGAAAACTTAGCAAACCCGCTTACAAAAGGCCTTACTAGGGAAGAGGTCTGAAAAACATCAAGAGGGATGAGACTGAAATCCACATCTAGGAGTTGCAATAACTGAAACTCAACTCAATTCTTGCAGCCTAAGTCTAAGACTTCAATGAGCAAAGTAAGTTATTCTTGCAACTTGTAAGCACTGGTTATATTTATGATTTTGCATCCCTCAGGTGCTGCTTGGATCCTGTAACATATTTATGAGGTTGAGAGTTTTATACTTTTAATGGATCTAAAACTATTAGGTTGGAGCATTTAGTTATAGAGTACTCTAAATAGATCCACATATATGAATGTTGGAAATGAGGCCGCTTCTGTTTGCAGAGTGTGTGGATTCACTCTGAGGTGCTCATGAAACTAGGATACTGACACATGGCCATAACGTGTTGCCTTTTAGAACACTTGATATATTTTGAAATCTTATATGTTAGATATGTCCGATTTATTAAATGGGGTCAACAGTTGAAAGCCTTGGCCACTGTATACCTTAATAAATCTTGATATATTTTCACTAAGTAAAAGTTCAAGTCTACCCGATACCTTTATTTATGTATGAGATTTCCTTGGTTGAATGGAGTTGACTTAAATTTTGAACATGGTGGGGGAATGTTGGGATTCTCAAATTTATAATAAGTATAATATAGTTTAATAGATTAACAACAAAAATAAAATAGTTAAAGTGAAAAGAGACGTTGGTAGTGGTGTAATGAGTCTTGGGATTGAATCTTGCCTTGTGCTATTTTTTGCATAATTTTACAAACCAATAAACCAATAAATGGATGCATCGGTTGAATGTTGGAAAAATTCAAACATTCAAACATAAACGAATATGTCTGAAACGACATTAGAGCATATTTATTGGATGAAATTGAAAAGATGCAATGATGTGGATGCATCGCATAATATCAAGAGTTGCAACTCATAAAATGAGATGCGACAAAAGGATGTCTTAAAATCTATAAATTGGGGGGGGGGCATTGGGAGATTTACACACAATCATTCATCATCCTCTCCTCTCGTTAGACATCCGCGTGTCCTATTTAGGACATACGTTGCTCTTGTCTTGATTCAGACATAGTGTGTTCAAGTTGGTGATTTGCAATATTACCATATAGAGTGTGTTTGGGAATGGATAAAACTTTTGATGAAAAGTTGTAGAGATGAGAAATTGTCAAATGATGTGATATAATAGATATAATGATGAGGAATAAATATGATAAAGTTGAAATCGATAGGTTTGTTGTGTTGGTAGTTGTGTAGAAATGATTGAAAAGTAGGGTAGTTGTATAGAAAAATGTGAAGAAATAATTAAAAAATAGAGTAGTTGTGGAGAGTGAAAAGTTTTAGATTGAAAAGTTTTAAATTGACAACTTTTTGTTGTTACCAAACACACTCATAGTTTGAAAATTCTCTGCATTTAACTAAAAGTTCTGTTATCAAGTGTTCGTGTGCCTAGAAAAGGTGCTATTTCTTATTTTAGTTCAGGCTTCACTTTTTGTATCCTGGGGGCAATTGCAAAATGATCCTAAGCAGCAAATAGGGTAGCGAAATTATTGTAAGGAAAGTGACGTCGTAACATGCCTAAAGTGAAACTTGATTTTAATTTCACTTTTCTCACTTTTCTGAATTTTCACTTTTTTATATTTTCCCCCAACAACTTTCATTCCCAATAAGCTACTTGCAACCCTTCATCAGCAATCCCTTTGCTCTGAATATACATTGCCAAACCTAAGAACTAGAAGTGGGCTTCTTACATTCCAGGAACTCAGAGATAAGAAATTATTTAGATTTAACCACGTTGTAGATAAGAGAATTCTTATTAGTTGCAAGTCTCAGACCTACTTAGCTAAGAGTGCTAAGTTGAAAGCATCGAGCTTCCGAAAATCCGTACCCCTATAAGCTTTGTGTTATACATTTCTTCCAAGTAATTCAACTAATCTTTTCTTTTCTCTTTTTTTCTCCGGTAAAGGGGTAAGTTTAGTCAATCAAAACTATGAACAATTTAAGTTTTTACCTAAGACAATCTTATAAGCACAGTTTCATTAGTAAATAAACTCCTTTCCAACACAAATCAGCCAGAAGAAGATGAAACCAAGAATTATAGCGATTAATAAGCATGCCCTACTCAACTTTCCAAGCACCACATGCTCGTGTTCTGCTACTAAATTAATTTTCCACAATTACAAGTGATATAGTTTCCTCAAAGTTGTTATTGAGATTAATTTAGCTCGAAGTTACACTGAGATACTGATTGAATTTCTCTTATATAACGGATAACCACCAAGGCAAACACACACTCAAATGAGAAGTATACAAATACTGAAATCCACAAAAACTTTCCAAGTTAACAATCTTCAAGATGTTCAAGCAATTCTTCTGATTTTAGCTTCAGCAAAACAGAGCATTCATCACCAGAGCCTTCAAATGATCTCTGTATTTGTCCCAATAGGATAAATTAACCCGAAAGGGGGAGTTTATAATATTTTAAAAAAATTGCAAGCTGTTGTTTAGATAATCAATCTTCCTTGAATAAGTAAAATGCTAGGAGATAAATAGCAATGCAAGTACGAAGCAAATAAGTAAGCAAAATAACGATTATAGTGGTACAAGACATTCTTTCTACTTTACTCTTCCAAGCATGTATCTTGTATTTTGAATTCAATTAAGATTTCAACAATTGCAAGTTAGAGCCCTTATTTTCTTTTAGTTTCCAACTCTAAGGTACATATAAAATTACTTAGACCAACACATTTTTCTAGATTTCAGCTCTAAAGAGCATATATAACTAGGCAAAACAAATTTTGAAACACACTCCAGTAAATTCCCTTTTTGCCTTCTCTTAGACTTGAACCCAATATTAATCTAACATACCATATAAACAAACCAAATATAATCAAGAAAACTCCACTTTACTTCTGTACACAAAAAGCTATGGAGGATCTTTCAATTGTGATGATAATGAACTTTAAATACATGTGCAATTGTAGCACTTGAGGGCTTTAATAAATATTCAAATGCCTTTGATAATCTTAGTTGATGGAAGGAGAAAGTTTATAAGTGTTTCAATAATGCTATTTATGAAGGAGATGAACTTCTAGCCACTTGAGTTCTGGTTGACATGCATTTAATGTCCTAACATTCATATTTTTCAGTTGCTTAAAGTCAACTTCGGGCAAGACTTCACTTAGATGAAGTCAACTTAAGTTCAGATTACACTTCCCTATAAACTTAATATCTCTCAAATTGTAAATAAGATTAACTTGGAGTGAGATTTCATTCACAAGTGAACTTGACTTCGGGTGAGATTTTGCTTTGTTATAAACTTACTATCTCCTTTTTTATAATACAAGTTATAAGTGAAGTAAATTTAGACTAAGACTTCACTCGAGTCACCGGTGACATCTACTTCAGTGAAATTTGATGCTCTACAGTGTGCTTTATTACAAATCTAGCTTCCACTCTTTATTACTTACAGTGTTAAATTTTGAGAATGTATTGAGGACATCTTTTTTAATCAACATA
This sequence comes from Annona cherimola, assembly GCA_030490835.1. Lineage (NCBI taxonomy): Eukaryota > Viridiplantae > Streptophyta > Magnoliopsida > Magnoliales > Annonaceae > Annona > Annona cherimola. The sequence goes on from CM059972.1 coordinate 91,394,899, forward strand.
ATTCAAATATCATTAGTTCCTTTTTAATGGTATTTTACTATATTTTGTTAATGACCAAAACTAGTTAATCTTGCTTGAATGAAAATCATTATCCTTACTTCAAATTAAAACTAGGTTGAAGCTTCAAATCGTTGATTTTTTATTCTACTTTATGCTTAAATGATACTTTATATATATTTGAAAGGTCTAGCCATATATCCCAACTATATGAAAAAGTCAAGCAACAAACCATCTTTATGCATATGACTCAGATAAAAATGCTAACAGAAAACAAGAAATGTTATTCTAAAAAACTGTTAACATTTTTGCATAAGATAATGTTAATCTTGTGCAAAGGCTATTCAAATAACCTTAATGTAAGAGAAAGAATCAAGTATAAATTCAAACCATAAAACATAAACCAATTTACAAAGACAAATTCTTATTGTGGTTTGGTCAAACACAAACTTAATTTACTTTCCAAGCACAACCACTTGTGTTTCACTAGTCAACTTCAATTCATGAGCTACAGTAGTACAATTAATTAAATTGTCTTCTAAATTTGTATTAAGCTCCAGGTGAACTTATGAAGTAATCAACAACTTGATTCACTTTTCTCTTAGTTTGATTGTTATTAACGCCAAGATAATACAACAAGAAAAACTTAAATAAAAAAAACCAATTCATCATATTTGTAGTAGGAATATTTCGATTTGAGTAGTAATTTCTAGCTTTGAATCACAATAGCAACTTTGTAAATCTACAACTTCAGCTTGCACTTAAATCTTCAAAAGAAATCTTTATAAGGGAGTAAGTTGTAGTCTTTATACATGCACTTGGGTGTCTCTCTTAATGCTTTCTAGCTCTTCCATGAGCTCCTTTGATATCCTCAAAATCACTTGAATGCGACATGGAAGATGGGGCAAAAATCTCCAAACATCCAAAATCCTTAAAAACTATAATTCTACCACCAAGAAAACATCACATGTTTTTCAATCACAAAGGTCAACTTTTTTTTATTCCTCGCTAGATAGAGTGATTTGTCCATTAAACGATTGACCTGTTCCAAACAAAAGGTCAACCATTCCTATATTTTGCTGAACTTGAACTTTGAAAAAAAAGTCTTGTATCTATCATATTAACCCATTCATAATAATTATAAAGACATATACTACTCATTATTCCAAATTAAGCACACCTCAAAAACATATTCCACAAATATTCTAATCAAGGTTATCACAAAAAATCATATTCCAAGCAATCCTATAAGCATATTTCATTTTGAAGATAATCATGAATTTCAAACTCATCTTAACTTATCACAAGCCATGTCACATCAATCACACAAAGATAATTCTACAATCATACCACAATATTCACATAAGCCATAAAAGAGCATAATTTTATGACATACAGCTAACCAACGCATCATTAATACCACATATTTAAAGTTATGATCACAAAAGCATATTCCTTTTCTCATCATCAAAATCAGCCAAAAAGGAGCAATCACATAATCTCATAGATAATCAACCTTTAAATGGAACTTCCATTGTTTTACATGTCGAATAGATTTTAGAAAATTTTAGAATTTAAAACCAGTGATCTTTTGCGCGAAAATTTTGAACATTTCTGACAATTATAGTAGTTATGAAAATCAAACTTAATTTATTTTCCAAAACGTTTTGTCTCATAGAAACTATTTATTCTCCAAATCAAAAACTCTTAATACAAGTACATATAAATAATTATTCAAAGTAGCTTTTGTTCACATAAATCATTAATCAAAACACATTATTACTCAAACTTACATCTATTTTTTTTAAATTGAGTTCAAAATCTAGTATGACCAAGTTCACGAATACTTGACCACCGTGCAAAAATAAATTTTTAGCAACATGATCATATATCTTGCATTTACTTAGTGAAAGACATGCCAACGCAATAATCAACAACACATCCTATCCTTTCTCAAAATACTATTCATATGACTTATTCAATCCAACTTCTCACCAACCAATCACAAATAACAACAAATACAATTTGCATTTGCAAAAACCTACAAAACAAATTTCATTTCTTAAGGGTTGTTTGTTCACCAAAAAAAATTTTAATAAAATTTTCACTCTTCACAATTACTCTATTTTTTAATTTCTTCTTATACTACTTGTTGGAAACAATACTTCAAAACAAAGTAAAATTGACCAAAGATTAAGTTTTGATGATTAACAACAACTAACTTGAGTATATTTAAAGGACTAATGAGTTTGCCATTTGTTTTAAGGAACTTAAGTAGCCAAGTCGATCCCCAAGTCGACTTGGACTTCGACTTAGAGTGAAGTCGATCCCAAAGTCGACTTAACCATCGACTTGAGAAAGAACCTCAAAGGCAAAACCAACTTACAGGTGAAGTCGCATCCCAAGTCGACTCCACATGCGACTTGAGAAGCCAAGTCGCAAACGAAGTCGACCTCGCTATCGACTTCAAACATGAAAAACTGTCCAGAGTTGAATTTCGGGGAACGAAGCTGCCCAAGTCGCAGACCAAGTCGACTCCAGGTGCGACTTGGGTGAAGTCGCAGACAAAGTCGACTTCATCCGCGACTTGAGAAGTTCAGACTTCAAAGATGCAGTTTCAAAGCCTATTCAAGGAATCCCTCACTCAAGACCAAAGCAAAGCTTCAAGATCAAGATCAAATCAAGTCTATCAAGTCTTAAAGACAAACTGAGTCAAATGCAAAGCAAGGTGCATGATTCAAAACTCAGGCTCTCCTAAGAATCATCAAGGAAACAAGCCAAGCAAGAGGAAGATCAAATGAAGAACAAAGCGTATTTTGCAAAGACCAAGTCAAGTCGCAACCCAAGTCGACTCCATGATCGACTTGAGTTGAAGTCGGAAGCCAAAGTCGACTCAGACTCAGACTTGGAACCTGACAAGGTGAAGTCGCACTCAAAGTCGACTTCACCTGCGACTTGGGTCAAGTTGATGCCCAAGTCGACCCTGACTGAAACTTGAAGCTGCGACGGAAAAGCGAAGTCGCACCCGAAGTCGACTCCATCTGCGACTTGGGCGAAGTCGCATCCGAAGTCGACTCCACATGCGACTTGGGTCGCAACGGTCGGAATTTATTCGAACGTTGGCGCATTAAATGCGCGCCACCTACCCTCTAACGTTCGGATTCCCTCCAAAATTATAAAAGGCATTCATGGTGGACGAGGGAAGAAGCTGAAAATCATTAAGAGTGCATAACTACCATCTACAAGAGCTTTAAAGAGATCAAGCTAACCAAAGAGGAAGAACTTTGCTTCAAACTGCAAGAGCTCAACTACTGATCATACAAAGCCACTTCAACAAGTTCTTCTCTGCGCCAAACTGCTTCTACACATCTGTAAAGTGTAGTTTTCTTACTGTTTCTGTTGTATGTGTTAAACTTGATTTAGTTTGAGGAACTAAGATCAAGTGTAAGCAAAGTAGTGTGTGATTGGAGTGTGACTCATCACCTACTTGTGCTGTGTTTTGTTGATGCCACCTAGAGCTGGAATCTAGAAGAGAGCAGTGGCTCTAATTGTATTAAGAGAATACAATAGTGGAACCCAAGTCACAAAGAGTGTGAGCTTGGAAGAGTGGAATAGGGAGGTTGCCCGAACCACTATAAAAATCCTGTGTGCTTGATTTATACTTCTGCTATTTACATTGCTTTCCATTTCATTTCTCCATTAAGGGGACTGGATTAATCCGGGGATAAGCTTCTGTTTAAGATATAATTTTTAAATACCCAATTCACCCCTCCCCTCTTGGGTTTTGCCATCAACTCGGGACCAACAAGTGGTATCAGAGCAGATATTTGAGTTTACCAAAGAGATCTTATTAATATGTCATCCCAATCTACTTCCGTTCCCGCATTTGCTGAAGGCCAATCCTTTACAAGGCCACCGTTGTTTGATGGGAACAATTTTGGATATTGAAAGCTTCGTATGAAGCAACTCATCATGGCTACCGACATGGATTCTTGGATTGCTATCCAAGATGGAGTAACCTTGCCTACCGATGAAAGAGCTTTCAAATGGACCGATGAGGAAGTAAGAATTGTTAAGAGCAACGCCAAAGCTATGAACTCTTTATTTTGTGCTCTTACTGCTTCTGAATATGATAGAGTATCCTCTTGCTTAACCGCCAAAGAGATATGGGATACGCTAACCTCTATCTATGAAGGAACTTCTCAAGTCCAAGGGACGAGAAGAAATATTTTGATTGGAGAACTGGAAAACTTTAGAATGCTAGAAAGAGAAAATATTTCTGAAATGTTTGCTAGGTTCTCGAAAATTACTAATGCTCTAAAAGGTCTCGGAAAGGCTATATCTGAATCTGAGCAGGTCATGAAGATCTTAAGAGCTCTACCCGAATCATGGATTCCAAAGATCACTGCAATAGAAGAAGCCAAGGACCTTAACACTCTAAAGCTTGAAGACTTAATTAGCTCACTCATGTCACATGAGCTAATCAAAAGAAGAAATGAAGATCAACACAAAGGCAAAAGAGCAATTGCTTTGAAAGCCGCACAAGACACAGATGACTCCTCTTCTTCTCAAAACGACGACGAGATTGCCCTACTCACAAAACGTTTCAGGAAATTTGTGAGGAAAGGCAAAAATTTAAGAGGTTTCAAGGAAAGAACCTCCAGAGAAAAGAAGAAAGAATCAACCAAATGCTACCGATGCGGCGGTTCGGGACATATGCAAGTTCAATGTCCAACTTCCGAAGAAAGCAAAGCAAAAGAACAAAGAAAGGATCGAGGGGAAAACAAAAGATTCTAAAGATACAAAGGAAGAGGCATGTACGTGAATGATGAGAAATCTACAACAAGTAGCTCCTCAACCGATCAAATCGAGGCGGAAGAATGTGCAAGAATCTGCTACATGGCACAAATCGAGCAAGACGAACAAAATACCTCAACAAAATGCACAAGCAATGAAGAGGTAAGTTCCAAACTCTCCCATTCTAAATCAAGTTATTCTTCTTTTCAAGATTGCCTCAAATGTACTGAATTAGAAGAACTACAAACTGCATATGATTCATTGTATGAAGAAATGAAGAAATTAGGAAGCAAGTTTACAATTAAGAAGAAACAATGTGATGCAGTAATAATTGCAAATGGTAAACTTGCAGAGAAATTAGACAAAATAAAAGAAGAAAATGATATGCTGAAAAAGGAGAACGAATCATTAAATGAATCATTAGCTAAGTTCTCTAATCCAGGAGAAAGTGTTAAAATGTTTCTGAATATGACCTCCCAAACACATAAAAGAGGTCTTGGATATCATACATTTGAGCAAGGAGAAAGTAGCAAATCAAATGTGCAAATACTTGAGAAATATCAAACTAAAACTGCATCTATATACAAGCCACAAAAGAAAAACTTTAAGTGGATTAGAAGACCAACTATTCAACCATTGCATACTTGGAGGCCTACTCCAAGATTACCTATGGCTTGTAATTTCTGCAATAAACTGGGTCATAAAACTTACAAATGTAATTTTAAGAGATTATATGACCGTGGTGCAAAATTAGTTTGGGTTCCAAGGAACACAAGATTTGGGCTTTCCAAGTTAGAACAACAAAGATTAATTTATATTACTAACCCAAATGGACCCATAAAATGGGTACCAAGGAGATAAGATTTACTTGCTTATTTTTTCAGACATGTTTTAAGGCAAAGGCATATAATGAATGGTTCATGGATAGTGGTTGCTCAAGGCATATGACCGGTGAAAGAAGCTTATTTCATAAACTTAAGCCTTGCAACGATGGAATGATTGCCTTTGGTAATAATGAAAAAGGTAAAATTAAAGGTAAAGGAAATATACATAGTATTTCAAATGCATGCATGGAAGATGTTTTGTTTGTTGAAGGACTCAAACACAATTTAATGAGCATTAGTCAATTATGTGATAAAGGATACAAAGTTGTGTTTGAATCATCTATATGTAATGTATTTGATGGAGAGCCTATCATGTTTAGTGGTAAAAGACATGAAAATGTATATTTGGTTTCACTTGATGAATTAAATGGTCAATGTCTAATGGCCATTGATAATGATCCATGGATTTGGCATAAAAGGCCTTGACATATAAACATGGGAAACATAAAGACCCTATGGAAAAAGAGTTTGGTAGAAGGATTACCAAGATTGAAATATGACAAGGACAAGATTTGTAAGGCATGTCAATTATCAAAACAACCCAAGATGCCTTTCTCTACCAAAAAGGAAAATTCCACCACTAAGCCACTTGAATTGCTACATATGGATCTATACGGGCCATCCGACATTCTAACCATTGGTGGAAAGAAATATGTATTTGTCATAGTTGATGATTTTTCAAGATTCACATGGATAATTCTCTTAGCTAGTAAAGATGAAGCCTTCTCTATGTTTGCAACTTTTGTAAATTTGGTGCAAAATGAAAAACAAAGTACTATTGTGACCATAAGAAGCGATCATGGTGGCGAATTCGAAAACAAACGATTCATGGAATTTTACAATGAAAAAGGAATTCACCACACATTTTCTGCACCAAGAACTCCACAACAAAATGGAGTAGTAGAAAGGAAAAATAGAACTATACAAGAGATGGCTAGAACTATGCTAAATGAGAGCAATCTATCCAAGAAATTTTGGGGTGAAGCTGTAAGTACAGCTTGTCATGTATTGAACCGTGTCACCATTCGAGCAATCTTGAAAAAGACCCCATATGAACTATGGAAAGGAAGAAAACTAAATATTTCTTATTTTCATGCTTTTGGATGTACATGTTATGTTTTGAACAATGGAAAAACTAACTTGGGAAAATTAGATGCTAAAAGTGATGAGGCTATATTTCTTTGATATTCATCAAATAGCAAAGCATATAGAGTTTTCAATAAACGAAACCAAGTTGTTGAAGAATCCATACACGTTGTATTTGATGAAATTAACCAAACTCCGAGAAAGGAGGATGAACTAAGTGATGCAGATGAGACAAAAGGCAAAGAACAACCAAAGGAACTCGAGCTCAAGCCAGAAAATCTCATGGAGGAAGAGGTAAGTGAAGGTAATGATTCTTACAAACCTCCAACTGATTTAAAGTTCAAAAATGCCCATCCAATTGAGCAAGTTATTGGAAATGTATATGAAGGAGTGAAAACTAGAAGATCAAAACAAAATGTTTATGGTCAATATGCCTTTGTATCTAAAATTGAACCAAATACCATTGAACAAGCTCTCAATGATGAAAATTGGGTTATTGCAATGCAAGAAGAGCTAAACCAATTCGAAAGGAACAATGTATGACATTTAGTTCCTAGACCAAATAATCACACTATCATTGGTACCAAATGGGTATTTAGGAACAAATTAGATGAAAGCGGACTTGTGATTAGAAACAAGGTCAGATTAGTAGCCAAAGGGTATTCTCAAGAAGAAGGAATCGATTTTGAAGAATCATATGCACCCGTGGCTAGATTAGAAGCCATACGTATTCTACTAGCATTCGCTTCTTATATGAATTTCAAATTGTTCCAAATGGATGTAAAAAGCGCATTTTTGAATGGCTATTTGAATGAAGAAGTATATGTTGAACAACCCCCTGGTTTTGAAGAAATGAATCAATCAAAGTATGTTTATAAATTGACCAAAGCGCTATATGGATTAAAGAAAGCTCCAAGAGCTTGGTATGAAATGTTGAATAAATTTTTGATTGATCATGAGTTTCTAAGAGGGAAAGTAGATACTACTTTGTTCATCAAATACAAAAATAAAGATATTTTAATTGTACAGATTTATGTAGATGACATAATTTTCGGTGCTACTGACGAAAATCTTTGTCAAGAATTTTCTAAGATTATGCAGAGCGAATTCGAAATGAGCATGATGGGAGAATTAAATTTCTTCCTTGGACTGCAAATCAAGCAACAAAGTGAATGAATATTTCTAAATCAGTCCAAATATGTCAAAGAGATGCTCAAGAAATTTGGAATGCAGAATAGCAAAGGAGTAAACACTCCAATGAGCTCTACAATCAAGATCGACACGGACGAAAACGGTAAAAGTATCGATCAAAAGCTTTATAGAAGCATGATAGGATCCTTGTTATATTTAACTGCTTCTAGACCCGATATTCTATTCAGTGTTTGTATGTGCTCTAGATTTCAAGCATGCCCAAAAGAATCACATCTACTTGCTGTAAAAAGAATTTTTAAATATTTGATAAAAACTGCAAATCTTGGACTATGGTATCCAAAGGAGACAACCTTTGATCTAATCGGGTATTCGGATGCAGATTTTGCCGGATATAAAGTAGATAGAAAGAGCACTAGTGGAACTTGTCAGTTTCTTGGACATATGTTAGTTTCATGGTACTCAAGAAAACAAACAAGTGTTGCTCTATCTACTGCAGAAGCCGAATACATAGCCGCCGGTAGTTGTTGTGCCCAATTTCTTTGGATGAAACAGCAATTGAAAGATTATGGTATTGATTATGTTGATATTCCTATTAGATGTGATAATACAAGTGCAATTTGTCTGACTAAAAATCCTGTACTACATTCAAGAACTAAGCATATTGATGTGAGACATCATTTTATTCGTGAACATGTTGAAAATCATGATGTATGTTTAGAATATGTGAAAACTGAGGACCAAATTGCTGATATCTTTACCAAACCACTAGCCAAGGAATCATTTTATAAAATTAGGAACGATATGGGGATGATAGAGCTAAATTAGGAAATATCAAACAAGAAACTAAAATATGAAAAGGTCAAGTCGATAGGTCAAGTCGACTCCATGAGAGCCAAGTCGACTCCGCCAAGTCGACTTGGGAAAGTGAAGTCGACTCCGCTTCAACAGCGAAGTCGACTCCGAGGGACCGAAGTCGACTTCACCTAGGGTAAAGTCGACTCCGCGCGCGACCGTCCGGATTCCCGCTCTCCTTCCTTTTTCCTTCTCCTCTCCCTTCTTTCTTCTTCATTTTCCCTCTAACCTCTCTTTTTCTTTCCTCTCCGGCGACTCTCCTTCTCTCCTTCGGCGACAGCTTTTCCCTCCGTCGATTCTCTCCCTCTCTCCGGCATCATTGTCTCTCTCTCTCTTCCTCTGTTTCTATCCCTCTCAAACTCTCTCTCACAGCTCATCTCTCTCTCTCTCCCTCTGTTTTTATCTCTCAAGCTCTCACTCTCTCTCTCAGTATCTGTCTCTCTCATTTGTCTCAGTATTCTCTCTCTGTCTCTCTCTCTCTCAGCTCTTACAGTCTCATTCCATCTCCATTTCCCTAAAATTCTAAACTCCAAGCTTCCATGGCACCAAAGAAAGCCGTTTCAAAACCATACCCCAAACGGGTTCCTACACAACCTTCATCTCACACAAAAGAAGTTCCTAGAAGAACTAGGACTCCATCAAAAAGGGCTAGAGAGGAACCATCAACTTCGACAGGTAGACGGGTTCGATTCCAAACCACTACTCAATCATCTGATCAAGCACCCAGGTCGAAAAGTCAACAACAAACCCAAACCTCACAGAGCACACAATCCGGGACAAGCAGAAGGGGCACTGTTGCTGGGAAAGCCCAAGTATTGAAGATGCCCACTACCTACTTCAAAACCGAGTTCCAACATAGCCGTTTTTACAAAAAATTCTACGAACGGAAGGTATTCATACCCAAGATTATAGATTTTAATTTCTTGAAAGAATATGGATCCGACATAGAAGATCTATTAGATTTTCAAGGATGGACCAATTTGCTAAAGGAAGACGAAAGGGTCTATCCAGATCTTACTCGAATCTTTTATTATCTATGGGATGAAGAATACTATGGAACCTTCGTCAAAGAAGTAGAAATAGATCTTGGAATCGGGATAACTCCAAGTCAGACTGAAGTAATGATTCATTTAGGACACATACTTGGAGTCCCGTATGAGGATGAGCCTATTCCAGAAGACCTCACATTGGATCAAATGTATAATCAACTCACCCGGAGCAACAAGTATCATCCGAAAATCAAATTCCTTCGGTACATGGATCTCTCACCCAGGCTACGAGTGCTCAGACTTCTCATTGCCCACTGCATCTACCCAAAGGGCGGTGGAAGAAACCAATTAAACCCACAAGAAGCCGGGATACTATGGAAAGTGGCCAACAGAGTCAAGGTGAGCTTACCAAAATTGTTTCTTGAAGCTTTGGCATCTAGAAAGGACAACCCACGAGGAGTCCTCCCTTATGGCACATGGATCACGAAGATCCTTGAATTTTACAAAGTAGACATTGAAGGCGAGCCTTTTGAAGTGCTTAAGTCCACCAACGCCATCAACAAAGCACTGATCCAGAGGATGAAAATCAATGTTCTTGAACTCAGGCCAGAAGCTCCAGAAGAAGAGCATGAAGATAATGCACAAGCTGAGGGGGAGCAACCTCCCGTGGCATCGCCTGCACAACCTGCATCTCCCATGTCGCACGGATCTCATTCTCCTCACGGATCCGTTGTACCCAATAGAGCGCTTCCTACTTCATCACAAGAGGCAACTCTCCAGAGCATAAAGGCAGAAATCTCAGCTCTACGGGAAGAAATGAGTTACCAAGAAGATCGACTGACGAGTCTTGTGACCGAGGTGTTGACGGCGATCAACGACATGCATTCCCGACAGGATCGAATCGATCGGGAATTACGTACCATCCGATATCATCTCGCCTCAGGCCGTCACAAGAAGCGACCATGCTTGAACTTGATCCCTTCGAATCGGGTTCAGTTCATCGCGAGCCTTCTCCCGCACCCGTTTCCTCCTTCTACTCATCCGCTCATGTCCGTCCCATCAAACAAACTCAGTCTGTCTATCCCATTTCCCAATTTCAATTCACCAAGTCTTTGGTAATTGAATCATTTTTGATAGATTGACAAAGGGGGAGATAGAATAGAAATTGAGTAGAATTTTTGGGTTGGGTAGTTTGTATTTAGGAGTTTCATTCCTTTTTGCTTTACATCGTAAATTGAAAACATGAACGATATGAAACTTGCTTATGATTGAAATGTGCTTATATGAATTGAATGTTTGCTAAAAATCTGTTTTGAAAGTTATGACCAAGTTCACGAATACTTGACCACCGTGCAAAAATAAATTTTTAGCAACATGATCATATATCTTGCATTTACTTAGTGAAAGACATGCCAACGCAATAATCAACAACACATCCTATCCTTTCTCAAAATACTATTCATATGACTTATTCAATCCAACTTCTCACCAACCAATCACAAATAACAACAAATACAATTTGCATTTGCAAAAACCTACAAAACAAATTTCATTTCTTAAGGGTTGTTTGTTCACCAAAAAAAATTTTAATAAAATTTTCACTCTTCACAATTACTCTATTTTTTAATTTCTTCTTATACTACTTGTTGGAAACAATACTTCAAAACAAAGTAAAATTGACCAAAGATTAAGTTTTGATGATTAACAACAACTAACTTGAGTATATTTAAAGGACTAATGAGTTTGCCATTTGTTTTAAGGAACTTAAGTAGCCAAGTCGATTCCCAAGTCGACTTGGACTTCGACTTAGAGTGAAGTCGATCCCAAAGTCGACTTAACCATCGACTTGAGAAAGAACCTCAAAGGCAAAACCAACTTACAGGTGAAGTCGCATCCCAAGTCGACTCCACATGCGACTTGAGAAGCCAAGTCGCAAACGAAGTCGACCTCGCTATCGACTTCAAACATGAAAAACTGTCCAGAGTTGAATTTCGGGGAACGAAGCTGCCCAAGTCGCAGGCCAAGTCGACTCCAGGTGCGACTTGGGTGAAGTCGCAGACAAAGTCGACTTCATCCGCGACTTGAGAAGTTCAGACTTCAAAGATGCAGTTTCAAAGCCTATTCAAGGAATCCCTCACTCAAGACCAAAGCAAAGCTTCAAGATCAAGATCAAGATCAAATCAAGTCTATCAAGTCTTAAAGACAAACTGAGTCAAATGCAAAGCAAGGTGCATGATTCAAAACTCAGGCTCTCCTAAGAATCATCAAGGAAACAAGCCAAGCAAGAGGAAGATCAAATGAAGAACAAAGCGTATTTTGCAAAGACCAAGTCAAGTCGCAACCCAAGTCGACTCCATGATCGACTTGAGTTGAAGTCGGAAGCCAAAGTCGACTCAGACTCAGACTTGGAACCTGACAAGGTGAAGTCGCACTCGAAGTCGACTTCGCCTGCGACTTGGGTCAAGTTGATGCCCAAGTCGACCCTGACTGAAACTTGAAGCTGCGACGGAAAAGCGAAGTCGCACCCGAAGTCGACTCCATCTGCGACTTGGGCGAAGTCGCATCCGAAGTCGACTCCACATGCGACTTGGGTCGCAACGGTCAGAATTTATTCGAACGTTGGCGCATTAAATGCGCGCCACCTACCCTCTAACGTTCGGATTCCCTCCAAAATTATAAAAGGCATTCATGGTGGACGAGGGAAGAAGCTGAAAATCATTAAGAGTGCATAACTACCATCTACAAGAGCTTTAAAGAGATCAAGCTAACCAAAGAGGAAGAACTTTGCTTCAAACTGCAAGAGCTCAACTACTGATCATACAAAGCCACTTCAACAAGTTCTTCTCTGCGCCAAACTGCTTCTACACATCTGTAAAGTGTAGTTTTCTTACTGTTTCTGTTGTATGTGTTAAACTTGATTTAGTTTGAGGAACTAAGATCAAGTGTAAGCAAAGTAGTGTGTGATTGGAGTGTGACTCATCACCTACTTGTGCTGTGTTTTGTTGATGCCACCTAGAGCTGGAATCTAGAAGAGAGCAGTGACTCTAATTGTATTAAGAGAATACAATAGTGGAACCTAAGTCACAAAGAGTGTGAGCTTGGAAGAGTGGAATAGGGAGGTTGCCCGAACCACTATAAAAATCCTGTGTGCTTGATTTATACTTCTGCTATTTACATTGCTTTCCATTTCATTTCTCCATTAAGGGGACTGGATTAATCCGGGGATAAGCTTCTGTTTAAGATATAATTTTTAAATACCCAATTCACCCCTCCCCTCTTGGGTTTTGCCATCAACTCGGGACCAACACTACTATCGTGTTTTTCAATCATTTCTACACAACAACTTATACATCTAACAAGATGATCATTTCAAATTGATCTAAAATGTCCTCATTTCAAATCAGTCTAAAAACATATTTTCTTTTGTTTTTTCAAATTTTCTTTTACGAAACGGTTAACTAGTTATGTTTAATCTATAAGCCAATATTTATCAATTTTGGAAATGTATATATATTTATTTTGAATTTTTAAACATAGGGATATTTTAGTCATGTTTCAACAATTTAAAATGACTAAAATACCCCTATGTTTAAAAATTCAAAAAAAATATATTTATATATATCCAAAATTGATAAAATTTGATTTAGAAATTAAACATAGCTAGAATAATAAATTTGAAAAAAAAAAATATGTTTTAGACTAGTTTGAAATGACATCATTTAAGGTTGGTCCGAAATGATCAAGGCTCATACATATAATCTATCTATTTTAACTTTATTCTCTTTATTTTTCATTATTACCTATTCCATATCGCATCATTTTTTCTCACTTTAAAAACTTTTTTATCAAAAGTTTTATTACTTTTCAAACACAAATCGTGTCTTTAGTAGCATAATCGTTAGCAGTATCATCCAAATCATGCAATTTATCATGAATCACTTTGCATGTCCAGCTTGTACAACACCTATATCATGCACATCAATTTTTTTACAAATTTCCTCAAAACCATTTTTCACATAACACATATTAAACAACATTTACCTTCACATAACATTCTGGAAACATCAATCAAATCATTAAACTTTCAGTTTCATCATTCAAGATGGTCGAAAACTACTTACATTTACACTAGCCGGTCATCAAAGTCCATTGATTGTCATCATCCACATCATCAGTGCATCATGTCATCATCAAAACTTCATATATCAAAGTATAGAGTTTATAATTATAATTTTCCTTGTATACAAATATATATTAACGGCCTGTTTGATAAAAGAAAAAAAAACTTTTCCACTTCTTTTTATACGCCCTTTTATATGATTTAACATTTTAATTGCTTAACTACCATTTTCTATTATTAACTCTTATTCTAATAATTTTTAATATATTTACATATAGCCACAATATCTGTTTTATCTTTTTATTCCTAATCATTATTCTTATAATATCACATTATCTCTTGATAATATATTTATTTTTTGCAATAAGAAATGGTTGCAAATAATAAATTTAATTATTTTCCTGAGGCATTTCCCCAATTTCATTAAAAGTTTTAACTGCCATCCAAGAAACCCTAACAAAAAGGATACACTTGCAATTTTATGTATACCATGTATGGTGATTTGCAATTTTATGAAATTTAGGAATACTCCTACAATTTTGTTCAAAATATGTAAGTACTGATGGAAAGCCCCAGTAATTAAGCATTCGCATAACCAATAAAAGAAGAATTCACATAAAATGTTTAAACAGAAAAATACAAAATACATTAGTGTCGATAAGGTATGGTAATTAATCAAGCAAGATGCACTGATACAAGTAGATGTGGAACCAGCTTCACCGAGTTGAATCCGTGGAACATTTGATTTGTATTGTCCCACCTAGATCACGATTAATCAAGCCTCGAAGAACCAACTATTTTGTTTAACAAATTTTTAAAAAATTGTAACCCAAAAGAATCATTTCAATCAAAGTTTCAAGTTATACTTAATTCGTAAAAGGTATAAAATCTAATACAAAACAAAAGACACTTAAATTCATTCGCATTGCCCTTCATACGATGAAAGTATTTTAAACGGATATAATAATAAAAATTTTAATACACTAATGTTAGCTCTTTTTTTTGAAGTAAGAAATGTTAGCTCTTCAATAATAATAAACAACGAAAATGCTTGACTTAATTGAATTTGGGCTTACCTTAAACCAATTATTCTAAATAAAAAGACCGGACTGGATTTGAATTAATCAGTTGGGGGTTCCAGACCAAAGGGTCTTTTTTTTGAACAAAAGGTTAAATGAATTCAATTTGGTGCAACCTGTTCTATCTATTTAACTGGATTTCATTAATAATTATCACTATGTAAAATAAAAATTGAAAAAATGGAGAGAAAAAAGAGAAAGGCCAATTTAAATAGAAGATATTCATATTTCTCCTTATTAATAACTGCGTACTACTTTTTTTTATTGTGTCACTCATATTGCATGAGTAGACACACTCATAGATGTGTACTTTATAAGCGGGATAATCAGGCCATCGTCTCTACCGAATATTGTAACCCTCAACCTTCCACCTTATATTACTATACACACCAACGCCAGCAGTTTCTATATCTAAATGGTGACACGACCGTATGCGACATTAGTCGAAAGGTTGCTGAAATTAATGCTTGTGGAATTTTGGAAGTCTTCTCGATGAGACCAATCGACCAATGACCAGCATCACCAAACAAACGGCGCCTTTGCTAAATATTATATTAGGCAAGCGAAATTAATTAATTTTTTAATGTTAGCCACAAGCATTTCCTTTTTCTTTTGTATTTATTTAGATTTGCCCCTGTTGGGTCTTCAACTCATTTTCTTGGAGGATGCACGATATACGGCAGATGGGTGCGGTAGCTGATCTGTTCGGGGTGACTTCGCATGCATCTACATATGACTACACGTAAAATCGTCTAATCCTTAATTCCTTCAGCTGAGCTAACGTCCACATTTTTTATGTTTTTTTCTCACTCTCCTCTTAGAGAGGTCTCCAAGGCTCAAGTCTGAGAAAGCGGTATTTATACGGGTAATGATTCACTACTTATAAATTGAAGTATGAAGGCTTTATGTTTACTCTTAGTATTTTAATTCTAAAATTTTTATGTTTAAAATTTATTATTTATTATGTTAACTCATATATTTATATATTTATGATTTTAAAAATTACATGTATTGTAAACTTTTATATACTATATTTATACAATACATTTTTTAAAAATTTTAAATGCTATATATTTACTCTCGAAATGCTATTTTTTTATAAGATATAAATTTTTAATGAAAAATAATATTTGGTAGCACAATAAAACAAAATATATTAGATATGATAGATTTTTTTTGTTTTAAATTATTAGGATCGTGTCTTGTATTCTTTGTAGATGCGATTTGCATATTGGTTCGCATAAGAGAGTACATGGGGAATATGCAAAAAAGTGTGTATTGATTTACATAACTACTCGTGAGAGTCCTTTTTATAAAGGTATTAGTTAAGAATTTAATGGAACCTTATAAGATATCTTTTTTTTATGGGAACCTTATAAGATATCTTTTTTTTTTATGGGAACCTTATAAGGTATCTTATTAAGGCGTTAAAGATGGTTATCAGAGTAGCTTCTTTTGGTATGTGTTATTTTGTGTGTATTCATAACCTTTTTATCATAGTAGATTATTATATCTCTTTGTCATTTTTTTTTATTGAATTGAAGAGCTTTCCACATAAATCTTAGTGTCTTTTGTTCCTATTTTTGTCTTATTTATTTGGTCCTAATTTCTTGTATATATTTTTCCATTAATCTGGATCTAATCAAATCACATTTCTTATATCTGTGATTCTAGAAGGGATTATCATTGGATCAATGGTGTTGATGGAAGGCACAATTTATGTATTATGGCAACTAGTTTTGGAATTTTTAAATTCGATGCGATGTAGTGAGATGAGCCATGGCGTTGCTATGTTTGTGGATCTACATGGAGATCTAGATTGTTGTATAACTAGATCTCAATTGAAGGTGGTAGCCATGGATGATTGGAGTTCAAATCTGGCGCAAGTGATCACTGAGATGCTTCAATTGTCGGTGGATCGGGATGCGCAACCATGACATAAGATCATGCGACAATTACGACCTGGGTTTTTTTCTCAGCGAACGAGAAGAATATAACAACTTGTGGGTGATGTGGAGATAGTTTACGAATTGAGAGATTTGATATGAGGGGTGTTTCAATCATGGTGAAAACATGGCTACATGCAGACGAGCAGCCATGGTAGGTGTAGGGCCGAATCGAGCAGATCTAGGTACCATGGAGATCAATCATGCGTAATGGCTTGATGCGATGATTATAACTGGGCGATGGATTTTTTCCCATTGAAGGAGAAGAACACAACGGCTTGTGGGTGATGTAGAGACAGTTTACAAATTGAGATATTTGATAGATCATGGTGAAAACATGAATACCTGCAAACGAGTGGCCATGGTAGATGTAAGGCCAAATCGAGCAGATCCAGGGGCCACGGAGATCAATCATGCGTGATGGATAATGTGATAGCTACGACCAAGCAATGAGTTTTTTCCTACCGAAGGAGAAGAACATAGCAGCTTGCGAGTGATGTAAAGACAGTTTACAAATCGAGAGATTTGATATGAGGGGTGTTTGGATCATGGTGAGAACATGGCTACATGCAGACGAGCGACCACGTTAGGTGTAGAGACGAATCGAACAGATCCAGGGACCATGGAGATCCGCCGTGCGTAATGGCGTGATGCAGAAGCTATATGTTATGTATGGATTTTTTTCATCATCAGTGGGGATGAAGATCAACCCTAGATTGGAGGTTTGCCACAGATGAGAGAGGCATGGACAACTAGAAAAATAGGGTAGAGATGGTTACCGACGACAGATGGCAGGCGATAGTATGTTATTGTCGGAGACAACATGGTGTGGCAATGGTTGACAAGTGCTCGCGGTGATGAGAAGTGGCAATGGTGGTATTACATGCGTGAGGCTACATAAAGAGGGATGTGACTAGATTCCCATTTATGGAAGGAGTTGCATCAAATTTGGTGCAATGGTGGTGTTCCAAAGCGTTATACATATGCGATGCAGATTGAATGATTTTGGAGTCAATTTGAGTGTTTTAGGTATGGTTCTTTATTGTTTTAGATTCTATGAACATGATAATGGGGTCAGATTGGGTAGCTTTTACTTTAATAGTGTTAATCTAATGGGATGTGCAAAAAAATGACCATATGTTGATCAGAGAGATTCCGATGAGAAGCTTTAGATGAAATCGATATAGATCACAACGAGTTCAGTCTTATTTGAAATAGCAACTCTTGAGTAGATCCAGTATAATTATATGGTTGATATTACATGGAGATGGTTCAAATCAAGGTAGAGTAAGTGGACTTTATAAAGAAGCTATGATGTTCTACATTATTTGTTATCTATAGTTTTAGTAATGTTGAAGACGTGTGGAAAACATGCGAAGATAAACTAGTTTTTCTGAGTTTCACATTCGACGGTGCCTCTAAGGATCCTGAAAATGTCTTGACATTGGATTGTGTGAAGAGCCTGAGAGTCCTTTAAATGCAATGGTGTTGGAAAATAAATATAGTTCATATTGCCTTATAGTTAATGCATAGGAGGTGCATGCTCAAGTGCATAGTTGATGCTTTAAAGTAGGCTGGAGCACATGTGTTGTTCATGCTAGTTTGAGCATAAAGTTGGAGTGGTCTCTCAAGCGGAGTCATGTGGAGTCAAAACATGATGACTAATGAGTTGCAAAATAATTGAAGACACGGATTCTTTATGCGTTGGTGTCTGTAGAATCTAATTCAAGGTAAAAATGGTTAAGTTTGTGTCTTGTATTAAGGATAAGGGTTATTTGCATAGTAGCTCGCATATGAAAGTATATGGTGGATATGTAAGAGAGTGTAAATGCCAATAAGAGTATCATTTAAAGGGTATTGATTAGGGATTCAATGAAGCCCTATAAGGTGCTTCAATAGGGAATAAGATAAGAGTTTTTAGATTATCATCTTTTGGAATATGTGTGTGAAATATCTTAAGGATGAATGCGAATCATTCTGTATGTATCTTTTTAACTTGTTTATCATAATGGTTGTCATCTCTCTCTTGTGATTTTTCCCTTCATGGACTAAACGGTATTCTATGTAAATATTGGTGCTTTGAGTGTTTGATCTTGTTTATTTATTTGATACTAATTTATTATATGTACTTTCTTATGAAATTATATCAAACTAAATCATGTTTCTTAACAAAAAAATCAATATATTAAAATCTTAAAAAAACCAAGAACAAAGCATAATACTGCTATGCTTATGGTAAGTATTGATTCATTGGTTCTTTTTAATATCTTGCGTGTTAGCTTTTTGTTACCCATTTGTTTTGATTCATCATGATGATAATATGAAATACACTCCACATTTCATTTAGAATCTTTATTTAACTCAGAAACCAAGTTTCATTCAAGTCAAAGATATGCATAGATAAAATGAAGATAACAAAATTGTTGGTTTAAAGTTACACTTTCAAGTTCTAAAACGTCATTCATCTATGGATAAATAATTTTATATAATATTTTCATATCTATTGTATTTGTGAATGAAACTAAATATTTTTCATAATTTAAAGATAAATACTTATTTAAATCACCCATACCTTTGATAAAGATGATTTTTGTCTTATGATAAAATTAATGATGTTGCATAATATGAATGGTTGGTCTTTTAATGCCATAATCAAAATAGATTCATCCATGGGTTACATGAAAAAATTAATTATAAACTAGGTTACACCAACACAAGATGAATTAGGATGCCATGTTTTCTCATTGTTTCTAAAATGTTACAAAATATTAGTTATAAGGTTCCACTTAAAAGTCTCCATTTGCCTTTCTGTCTGATTTATTCAAGTTTGTACTCGATGTAAACTTTCTCTAACTTGTCTATATAAATAAGGATTTAAACCGTATGGAGGATTTCTTTCTAAATAATTTTCAAGTAAAGTTCTTCATTGTTTTAATTTTTTTTTAATTCTTTTCTTAATTCTTTCATATGTGTATTGTGTTACATAGAAGCAGTTCCATATAACCCCCCTCAATTTTCAAATTATTGATGATTGACGTAAAATTCAATCTAGTTATTATATTTAACATCACTTGTTTAGCTATGAGAACAAATTTCATTAAAATTAAATATGTGCATAAGCCACATTTAATCAAAAGCATATATTCATGTGTAAATTTTGAAAAATGCTTAGATCAATTGACAAATTATTAAAATATAATAATACTTCATAAAACCCTTTATCCATATACTAGTGATATTTTAGATGGCTTAGACATTAAAAATACCACTTTACAATTTAATATTTTAGCATTAAATTGTTTTATTATTTTAATTTTACACATTTATAGATAAGACCCATATATAGTGATATTAGATGAGTGTAAAGGTTTCCATGATAATACAAATAATATTAAATATAATAGGTAAAGTAGATTTTCTATCAACTATCTAGCTATTAAAAAATGAATGAGGTTACATAGAAAAGAGATTTCATGGAAGTGGGCCCATTAGTTATATATTTTCAATAATATCAAACTATTGCCAAACATGTCATCATGTATAATATTATTTTAAAACGGGGATATGATAAGGTGCATTATTGATGAAAAGAGACCCATATTAATGATGAAATCAAAATCTACTAGGTCATGTGGTTTATCATCATTTGTTTTATGATGGTATTGAACATCAATCAAATAATCTTATGTTAGCTAAATTTGTATAAAATATATGTAATCATGTTTGAATTATTGAAAACACATATTTATTCATAGATGCATTAAAATGACATGATTCTTTATATAATCATTTACATACATAGGAATGATGTTTTAAACTCTTTAAATATTATATTAAAAAATTTAAAATTGATATGTAAGTCAACTACTTATGTTATATGAATTTCGGACCCGCTTTTATGTAACCAGATTACATAAAAGTGATTTCATGGAACTACCTCAAATTTTAAGATTTTAATGTTTAATGAAAAATATAATCCATTAATTATATTTAACATCATTTGTTTAATTATAAGACAAAGTTTCATTCAAATTCAATATGTTCATAGGCCATATTTGCTCAAAAATAGGTACATTTATGTGTAAACTAGGAAAAATGCTTAGATTCATTCACATATATATTGAAATGTAGTAATATTTTATAGATTCACTTATCCATGTAGTAATGATATTTTAGATAGTTTAAATATTAAAAATACTAAAAATTGATATTTAGCACTAAATCATTTTATTATGTTGATTTTACATATTTGTAGATGAACCCATATATAGTGATATTAGACAAATGAGAGAGTTTTCATGATAATATAAGTGATGATAAACACAATAGATGAAGTGAATTTTTATTACCCATCTAAATATTAAAAATGAAAGGGGTTACATATAAATGGAGTTTCATAAAAGCATTCTCATATTGATTTTATAGCTTTTTAGATAGGCTCATTCACATATTTGATTTTAATTAAATTTGGTATCTTCTTTAAGTAAATGATGCTAAATATATTAGGTAGAATGAATTTTTATTTCATTATCAAAATGGGTCTCATTTAAACCACTTATGATTAGCGCAGGTGGCTAGGAACTTTGTCCCCTTAAGCAGTGATCTTAGGTTTGAAATCTAGCAATGGTAATATCTCCTTGATTTAATTTTGGAGGCTATATTGCCTCCCTTATTTATATTTGGGAGCCAATGGTCTCACTTGTGCTAATATTTGGGAGCTCGCAGTAGTCTCTTTTTAGAAAAATTATAAGAATTATCTTAGCTTTGCTTGTAATGTGAGTTGAAATGTTATGTAAAATATACACCCTTCAAAAAATGTGCCCCATTTGATGACAATATAATCTTAACTAGGGTGAAATATGATGCTCCTAGTATATCCTTCAAAATATGGGGTTACTTATATTTAGAAATTCACATAAAATCTATCATCATGAAAAAGACCCCTCGAGGAATATTGCATGATACTTTCTAGTGTTCAAAGAAAATAATTCTGATAGATATTATCGTGACACCCCATTGCTTAGGCATCTTTAATGGTTAGTCAATAGGTGCTACATGATCTAAGAAAAATTCGGCACCATCTCTCCTAACCTGTAAGGGGGTGGTATGATGTACAAAACTTGTTATACATGAATATCAGAATTCCATTCTAAAATTTATACAATTAGCTCTACATTCACTTATTCACATGCCCATACTATAAAGACATTCATAAAGAAAGAAATTATCACAATTCATCATTAATCTACAAATAATCCAAAATAACATATACATATGTTCACATAAGTTGTAATCAAGTTTAGAAATATCCAAGTATAATATGTTCCTCATAGTTGGGCGAAATTAGGAAAACATTTACACTAAATAGTGTCAAAAGAAGCATAAAACTCAAAAGAGCTAAAAACACAAGGCCTAATCTATTGGGTTTTGTCTCCAAGATTATATCCTCCACCAATCCCATCTCGCGGTTCTTTCTCCTGGCTTATGGTTTAAAAGCAACATAACAAATAATGTGAGTTTAAACAGACTTAGTAAGTAGACAACAATTAGCATGAAAATAGAAGCAGATGAAGCTCATGATAGACATGTCATGACAATGGTGCAGAACGTGAACTCCTGAATGACTATTTAAGATGTGAAATCAACACATTTAAATTTATCTCTAATGATGCATCATCCCATACACACAAAATGAATATCATAAATCATGCATATAATATCATTAAAATCAACAAATATATAATTTGACTTAGTACATCAACTGTTACACAAGCAATTCATGTAACACCTAATAGGCATTAAAGGGCAGACCTCTAGTTCTCCATACAAGTTAACCACACTCGGACCATATCACATTCTACAGTTGCAAAAGCTATAAAGATGTCATTTGTTTCCCCAAACCTACATAGAAATATCCAATTTTCCATGAAACCATCTAACCTCAACTTAGTCGAATCTCAAAATGCCTTAACTATGAAATTTCTTGGATGATACCCACTCTCACCAATTCTGTAATATGTTTAAGTAGGGAATACTTAATTAACTCAAGAAAATGGAACATCTACTTAACTCAATCATAGTTTTTCCCAAGAATAACAACTTTTAACCCGTATCTCTTAGATTTTAAACTTTGTTAATACGAATTGATGATCTTCAAGGCAGTTTGGGGAATGTTCAAGAAGATTTTGGGTAGATCAAATGTTGTGAAGAAGAGGAAATAGAAGAAGAGGAGCCAGAAACGAAAGGAGAAGAAGAGGAAATGAAATGGAGCCCTAGCCCAGATGGGCCTTCCTTTTAATAGTCATCGTCGGGACGAGCCAAGCCCAAGCATGGGCCAAGGTTGATCACAGTTTGCAAGAACTTAGTAAATTAAAAATTTCTTCAAGGGTGCTACCCCCTACGTGCCCTACTCTGCGAGGTTCAAGATAGTCTTAGTGCCGCAAATGGCTCGTCAATCATACACCTCTAAATCAATATCCAATAAATCATATCATAACCAAGTATTACATTTACAAAAACATGTCAATGCATAAACTCATACTCATGTCTAGCATCATCATGAATAGTGTGTTATACAACCTGACATGCCAAGATCATAACATATACATGCATGCACTAGATGTCATATTTATATATGTTATACATTACATTAACACTATTAATTTCTAGTAGCATATTCGTAAATGACCTTATGATCAGAAAAAAGTTATAATAAAAAACACCTGCAATTTGGGTAAATAAAACTAAGACATTGAAATATAGCTTGGGTATGTTTGACTTAAAAATTAGTGTAAACATGTTTGTTAGATATATTAGTGAGTGATTGGATTGGTATTGGATAATCATTTGTGGAATATGACCACTAAGTTTGATGTGAATTGTTAAAATTAGCGTTTTTCTTGTGTTTCACTTTGATTATGCATTGGATGACAAATGGATTGATATGCTTGCAATGTGGAGCAAATACGGAAGGCATGGGAGAGATATTTGAAAGATTTACAAAGTTAAGATAAAAGTACTTTTGAATTTAAAAAAGGGCATTTCATAGATATACCCATTACATTTGGTCCTAATCCCAAATACACATACAACATTCTCAAAATCCTAAATATTCCCGATATATATGCATTTAATCTCACAAATGTTCATTTTATCAAAAACCATAAGTTAAATTTTTGTAAATACATAAAATACTTCTGTTGTAAAATAATAAATGATGAAATGAAATAGAAAGAAAATGAAATTAGAGCTCTTTAAATCTAAAACTCATGTACAATTAGGGCATCAATGAGTTATGATATTTATTTTTTCAATCTTATACTAAATTTGAAGAGCATAATAGTAATTTCACATATTCACTAACGACGTTAACCCACATAATAGGCTTTTTAGGATAAAATACAAACATAGTGGGTATATTCGGAATTTTAAAAAATTACTAGAATATTGAAGATTAGGGTCAAGCGTAGCGTATATATTTGGTAAAAGAGTTAAAATAAAAAGCATTTAAAATGACTTATGCGCATCAAAATTTCACATACTATAGAAGTGAATTTAAAAGGGGCCGGAATGGTAGTTATTAGAGATTAGGGGATAGACTGTTATAGAAGGGTTCACTTAGGGCTTTAAATGAGGAGTATTGAAAGACTAGTGGGTAATTAATAGATAAGGAGGAGATTGTTTTGTGTAACTTCTAGAATAGATGGAGAGAGAGAAATCAATTAGGTTATTTTTTGTTTAGGCGGTAAACTCTTGTCAAAATCGGATCAAATTGGTACTATTGGAGATCGACCACGTGACTGGTCAAATTCACCTGGATTGCTGGGTCATATCAGGTCATACTTTTCTAACCAGTGAAAATTGGTGCCTGGTCCGATTTTCCTGGCATTTGGTTAAGCCAATTTACACATATTTTCCTATTAGGTGCATTTACCTTGGATAATATTTTCTTTTTGATTCATCATGAGGAAAAATATTTAAGAATTAATAGATAGCCAAAGTCAATCACCGTAAGAGATTAATAGTATTCATTTATGTGTGTTTATGTGAAGCTAGGTTTGGGGACATGAAGGAAAGCCCTCGACCTACACCTCAGTGTTTAAAAATTTTCAAATGTGTGCCAATTAACATTTTGAGCTTTAACACTTCTGTGAATTTGTGTTATAGTTTACACCAATTTAGCTTGACACTGTCATAATTTCTGCTTGGTTCATAAGTTTTTCTATGATTTAGTAGTCGTTTCAATCTTTATGATTTAGTGGTCGTTTCAATCTTTCAAACTTTTACAGGTGTGTAATTTATTATACCTTACAATTCAAATTTCTTATTAATATGAATTTTGATCTTCTCAATCCGGTCAGTGCCCTGTTAGCTATCCCATTCAGTAGCTTAAAGTAAGTAAAAACAGGGCCGTTAGATAAAGATTTGAAATCGCAGCTAAGGGGACAAAATTAATACCCACAAAAATAATAGGCAAGCCCTCGTCAAATGATACTATTTATAAAATTCGTTCGCAGCTTTTATGATGCCCCATTTTTGTTGAAAGGTGTGAGAGACATGGACATAAATGTGTTGGTGTATGAGCTACGGGCAAATTTTAGGATGAAAGGGACAATGGGTTGAGATCCATGGAATACTTTATTTTTTAATCAAGCAGAAATTTTTATTGTTGATGATTTTGATTAAGGGGGTTGTTTAGGATTCATAGGGTTGTTATGATCCTTCTATCTTATCAGCTTTGTTGTAAGTTTTGATTCCTCCTTGGCATTTTTTCTTGTGTTGTAATGGTGTTAAAATTGGCTGGATCTTAGTAATCCATCCTAGTAACCCATCCGAATGGTTGTTGTTGTGGACTTGAGTTCTAGCCTTTGAGTTTGTACACAGTCCAATCTTGTACGTGTGTTTCCTAATAGAATCATTTGTTTATTTGAGATTTTTCCGTAGAGCTATTACGAACACGTGTATTTAGAATGGTACAGAAACTATATGTTGAAATGTATGAACCAAATTTCTTAATTTTAGAACCTGTAGTCCAAATATCGCAGAGTTAGACTCTCCGGTTGATTTAGAGATTTAGAGATTTCATAAAAATTTTAATTGCCATTGAAGCTTGAAAGTGATAAACTACTTTATGAGTTGTTTATATGTTTGGATAACAATTCTATTGCACACGAACACTTTGGGATGAAAAATTCGAAGTAGTTAATTAGTTGGGTCCAATGAGGTACTATTGTTAAAGTGGTATAATTAGTGATAAATCTATTTCATAGTCATTATTAATTGCTCATGATTATAAAATAAATATGAATGTTTCATTTTTAGATTTTAGTTTTCTTAGCTATGACTAGCTAAGCTTTAAGACAATTGATCTTTCTGCAGCATTACTAAGGAACAATTTAGACTGTGATGGTAACTGTATGCCCAAAAGAGATCAAGATTTTATCTCTTTTTTTATTTTCTTAGCATTTATTAAAGTCAACATGGACTAATTGAATAGGCTTTGTATTATCTTAAATTGAGAGTTGTGGCATATTACTATAACACCCCGATGGCTAACATTCGCCCTTTGCCAAAGGTCATTATATTTCATCAAAAAATCTAGCAACATCTTCCCAAAACCATGAGGCTACATCTTGTACCAGAATTCTCACATTATACTATCTATTATAATACATAACATAGAGATATAGAAGTTAAACAAAATAAATAACCCAAATTTTCTCCAATCCATCAACATAATCAATCATATATCAACTCTATAATAAGATAAGTTTTACAAGAAGTCCTCACTACATCCCTCATTTATGTATAAAAATGTTAAATTTTATCTTTTTACAAATTAGGATAATAATTCATATATACCCCGATGGATCGAGATCTCTCCTCACTTTAGTTTGAGCACTAACCATACGTTGGGCTATTACCTCAATCCTATCATCTAAAAACATCAATATAAGAAAATATGAGTTCAAACCAACTTATTAAGTAGAATAACAAAAAAAAATTCAAATGTTAAAGCGAATAAACATCCTGCTCATCAAATAACTCAAACATTCAAGTCTCTGAAGTTGATATGCTCACCCATAATATGCTCATGCAAGCAATTATACTCCAAATATTCATGCAATGCAAATGCTCATCCTCGATATCACATCCATGTCACTCCAACACTCCAGATAAATTCATCATCATCAAACATCTTACACTGCTATACTATAGTACACCGCAACTCTTCTCATTTTCGACATGCTCAGAGAATCATTATGCACATACCATGCTAACCATACAACAATGCATTCATAAATCATGCTAATGCTTATTTACTCATAAATAACCATCACACTTAAATACTATCATTAATTTGAAAATCTTATTGAAACTTCATTAACTCATAATAAATTTGCAATCAATACAACTCAATGAAATAATTAAAGCCATGAAAAACATATATCTCAATAAAAGAATTTTTAACAAAAATCTTAAATAAAATATCTAAACCATCACAAAAAATTTATGTCTATAATAAATAAACATCCGTGAACATTTATAAGCATCCAAATAAAAGCAAGGAAAATTTCTACTTGTCTGTTATACAAATTTTCAAATGTCTAACACTAAACTTTTCAAGATTTTAATATTTTTTCACTTTAATCTACATTAAAATAATAATAATATTCTTAAATAATATTTCAAAAATAATTTT
Source organism: Annona cherimola (assembly GCA_030490835.1). Lineage (NCBI taxonomy): Eukaryota > Viridiplantae > Streptophyta > Magnoliopsida > Magnoliales > Annonaceae > Annona > Annona cherimola. The sequence continues at coordinate 91,422,503 of CM059972.1, forward strand.
CTTTAATTTCATTCTCGAATACTCTAATTTTCTTATTCTCAAGTTCTAAACACTTATTTAGAGACACTAATCTTCCACATTGCCTAAAATTTTAAAAGAATAGTTATGTATCATTACAAAAATATCATTCTAAAAGTATCCATCTAGGTTTCATGTTCATATTTCATCTACATGGAAAAAAAATTACCCTACCTTATTAGAGTTTGAAATATTTAATCATAATAACTTAATTTTATGCTAAATTTCTTTCATACCATCACAATATATTAAATAAATGCAATAAATAAGAAAAATCAAAAAGAAATTACTTACCTCAATTTTCATCCATTTTTTTCCAAATCTTCCAACTTCAAGACCTAACTAAAAAATCCAAATTCACCAACCCTAAAGTTTTCTCTCCCTCCTCTCTCTCTCTCTCCCTTTCTCCTCTTCATTTTCCCTCTGCTCCATTTTTTTTCCTTCCGCTAGCTTTTTTTTCTTTTGCATTTTTTAAAATCGTCATTGGACGATTTGGGGGCAATGGAAGAGTTTTTCTAATATTCTTAAATTAGTCCCTCTATTATAAATATTTTTAAAATAGTCCCTATGCTTAAAATTTTTTTATAAATAAATATATATGGGGTTTTACAATTACTTTCTTTTGTTTGACATGAATGAACATATGAAATTATATGCAATAAACCAAATTTCAAAATTGAATGATTTAAATATCATGCACCTTGATCTAATAAACGAGGTAGAAGATGCTTTGATTAAGGGTGTGACAATGAATCATCCATTGAATGAGAGGGGCAAAGCTCCAAGCTTTAGTATAGTAAATGAGGGGGTTGAAGCCAATGTGGATTATGGACATACAAATGGGATGTTCATACCTTATTCTCCAATTGAGATGAAGCCAAGAATTAGCTTGACATTTGTTTCCGTGGATACAGCCTATGAGTTCTACAACACATGCATGGCGTTGTGGATTTAGCATTAGGAAGGACAACACTTGTAAGTTAAAATCAAGAATAACATCATAATTAAAATCATGTTAAATTTCGAGGAATATCTTAACATGCTCTAGAGCTGGTCTTAGTAGGAAAAATGAACTAGTAAAGGTGATTTTATAACTCATTGCTTATGTGTTGCTAAACTGTATATAAACTTAAATCAAGAAGGCAATGCTTACAACAAGTCTCAGTTTGTGGAGAACCATAACCATGCATTTTGTACTGTAATAAAGACTCATAAGTGGTGGTCGAATAAGAGGTTCATAGAAGATGATTTGAATCTCATAGCATCAATGAAGGCACCTAGTGTCGATGTAGTACAGTCTATCTATTTCATGAGACGTGAAGTATGAGGTTCTTCTCATCTTAACTTTTTCAAAAGGGATACCAAAAATGCACTCAAGAGGATTCTAAATTCTTGTATGAAATTTAAATTGATGAGAACATGAGATTAAGCTTATGTTTTTAGGAAGATGGAAAATTGAAAGAAGACTATTTAGTATTTGATGAGTTAAGCTACACATTGAGATATCATAATAACTTAATTAATTTTCTATAGGATACTTTTAAACAAAACCAATCCCTCATGATTAAGACAAGATACAACCAGTTGATGAATATTAAGCAACATACATTGCCACATACTTGGCAAGACCAATCCCTTTTCCTGATGGAAAAATCCCTTTAATGTGCAAACCTAGTTTCTTGGCGGGGCATCTAGCGGGTTGAGAAGGAGGAGGCTATGACACTTATCAAGAGGACTCGAGGGATAGATTGGGGGGAATAACAAGATTAAAGGGGATCAAAGTCGAAATTACTGGAAGGATTGAGGTTCTTATTCTAGTTGGGGCAATGGTAGGTAGAGATTTAGAACTCTTGGAGGAAGAACTAAAGATGCTCAAAATCCAAGACATGTTATGTAGGAAAATCGATCCTAAAGGCCAATCAGCAATCTTGTGCACTATCTAGGAGATGAAGAATTATACTAAAGAGGTATTCAAGAACACTATGAAACGGCTATGAAGAACTAAAGATAAATTGAATTTTAATGATGTAGAGGAGAACCTCTATCTAGTCCAATTTGAATAAAGAGAGGAAATGTTGTCCGTTCTTGATGGTTGTCCTTGGCTTTTCGACAAACACCCAGTGATCATGCAGGAAATTAATGTACCCATGAACACGAAAGATCCAGCATTGCATATATCACCTTTCTAGATCCAAGTTAATAACGTTCCTTATCTTGTTGACAAGAAGAATTGAGGGAACTTATTGGTGCCTTATTTGAAAAATGCTGTAAAGTTCATGTAGACGAAAATGCTCTCAAAATCCATATGGAATGTGATGTTCGAAAGTCTCTTCGTAGGGGGATACACATTCGAATGGAGGCGCAAGAGAGAGAATGGCTATCCTTTTAGTATGATGAGTTGCCAAATTTTTGTTTTTACTGTGGCCGAATAGGACATGGATTTAAGATGTGCCAATATGTGCACAAGGAAGAACAAGAGGAAGATACACTACCATATGGAAATTTCCTACGAATGGGGTATAAAGAAGGAGGGTTTCAAACAGAAGTGTAGAAAGGTCAAAGGGTGATGCCAAAGAAATACATTGATGGGGTAACTGATAAGGTGGGGGAAGTAAAGTTGGTGGATGAAAACGAGGATAGTATGGAGGTGTCTAATGAAGAGCAGGGACATTTGCAGCAGAGTGAACAACTATCTACTATTGGTAAAGGAATGATATCAGAAGTAGACACATTAGTGGTTAAGGAGGAAGTGAGGGAGGAGGCAGCAAGGGAGGGTAATCTTATACAAATAGGGAGTGAAATGGGGAATGAGCAAAAGGGGGGAGAGGAAGCAAATTCCATGGACAGCAGGGTTACTAAATCTATGAGGGATCCAAAGGAAATTCTCATACACCAAAACGTGTAGATGGGGATGGACAGATGGAACTTTTGGGTGGGTACCATACTCAAAACAGTAGAAGGGAGGTTCCAAATATAGGACATATGTTGTATTTGTTTGATCAAGTCCACTCTCAACAACAATCAACTCAATCTTATACCACTAGGCGATAGAAAAGACTAGACAAATTGAAAGGAGAAGGGCACTTAAGGGAACCTCAAGTAGGTAGAGAGCAAAGTTTTTATACACCCAGTAAGTGGGAAAGAGAGGAGAGGGGTGATGTTTCTTTCGATAATAAGCAGTCGAAGAGGCTTTAAGGTTTGGTGGTCACTAAAGTGAAGTGGAGGTTAAGAGAGTTTCTCAGCCCCGCCAAAATAGATGGTGTGTTTAGCTAGGAATTGTTGTGGACTTGGGAACCCACATCCAATTCGAAATCTCCTTGACTTAGTCAAGGAAAAAACCCCATTTTTCTATTCCTATCAGAGACAGAGAAGAAAAGAGGAGATGAAAAACATTAGAAGAAGACTGAAGTTTGATTTTTGTTTAGCAATGGATTGTGTGGAGGAAAGGGGTGGCCTAGCATTATTAGAGAAGAAGGATCATTTTGTTAATATTCAATCATATTCTACCAATCACATTGATGCTGAGGTGCGGATTCCTAGTCTTACCAACCGGTGAATCATAAGTTTCTTGGCATACCTAAGGCTCACGGAAGGATAGAATCATGGAACTTGCTCCGAACCCTCAAGGGACGGAGTTCCTATCCTTAGTTGGTAGTTGGGAACTTTAATGAAGTTGTGAGAGTGTCAAGTATCACAATACTCATATTCGAGCTGAGCATCAAATGAGGTTGTTGAGAGAAGTAATCGATGAATGTGAATTGAAGGATTCGGGGTTTGTTTGGCCATAATTCACATGGAGAAATAATAAAATGGGGCTTGAAAGGGTGGAAGCTCGTCTCGATAAAGCCCTTTCTACTACTGGATGGTTTGATTTATTTCCAATGGCAAAGAATCACCATTATGTTGTTGCTACTTCTGACCACAACCCACTATATATAACTCTTAACAACTAACATAATTTTATTACACTACCAAAGATGTTCATATTTGAAGCATTTTGGTTAAAGGAAAAGCATTATTCAACAGGCCTAAGTGGTAGGTGGGGAATTTTATGATCCATCATTTGGCAGCATTTAGCTTAACCTCCACCAATGTAAAACAAACTTGCAAAAATGGAATCATAGAGCTAAAGGAAACATCATGAGAAAGATTCACGAAAATAAGGAGCGTCTATATCAACTCTGCTCCTCTAGTCACTCACTACAAATGAAGCTGAAATTAAATTAATTGAAGATTGAATCAATAACTATTAGAAGAAGAGGAAATTATTTGGCACTAAAGATCTAGTTGGCTACAGTGAAGACAAGAATAACAGATATTTTCACCAAGTGGCCTCTGATCCAAGGCATAAAAACACTATTATGCAATTAAAGGATGATCATGGTAATTGGATTAGTAGGCAGAAGGATATTAAGAGTGTAGCAACTAGATACTTTGACTCCCTGTGCATAATGTGGAGAGAATTACCTCAACTTTTAAGCAATGCATTTCCATGGAAGAGAAGAATGTCTTGATGGCTCCCCTTTCAAGAGAGGAAGTTCAGAAGGCAATTAAAGAAATGGCCCCTTGGAAAGCACTTGGATTGTATGGATGGCTAGCAAGTATCTATCAGATTTATTAGTCCATTTTGGGGGATAAGGTATTTAGAGCATATAAAATTTTTATGGAGATTAGGGATTTCGAAGAGAGATAGGAATGGATGCGTGGAATAAATCAAATAGATATTATCTTAGTACCAAAGAAGCTAGGAGCATGTAGTATGGGTGAGTTTAGACCGATCAGCTTATGTAATGTCTTCTACAAAATTTTTGCAAAAATCCTAGCGAACAAGCTGAAGATAGTCCTTCCAAAATTATTTCACCAAATCAAAGTGTATTTATTCTTGGTAGACTTATAACGAATAACATGTTAATTGCATATGAAGCTTTACACACACTTCGGCGAAGGTCAAGGGATGAACTAGAAGAAGTGGCAATCAAATTGGATATGACAAAAGTGTATGATAGAGTGGAACGGGCTTTTCTTTGTCAAGCCATGACAAGCTGGGGATTCAATAAAACCTGGATAGATTGGATATTTTCTTGTTTCTCTACAGCAACCTATTGTGTAAAGGTCAATGGCTTTAGAACAAATTCCTTCATGGTTACTAGTGGTATCCGACAAGGTGATCCTTTATTTTCATATCTCTTTCTTATGTGTGCAAAATGATTGTCATCTTTATTAAATGTAGATCAGGCCCAAAAGCAAATTCGTGGAATGAAGATTTGTAAGTCTGGCCTTACTAATTTCCCATTTGTTCTTTGCACATGATGCATTTTTCTTTATTAGGGGAGTAAGAATTTGAACACTCGTTAACTAATTTGTGAATTTATGGGAAAGTACTAGGCAAAACGTTAATATGGAAAAAACTACTTTCTTATATAGTCAAAGTACTGAGAACTAAGATTGAGGTCCAAAGGTGTTGTGGGCCTAGTGATAGGAAAATACAAATATAACTCGGCTTGCTGGCGTGGCTTGGAAGATCTAAATTGCAAGTTTTTCAAAACATGAAGGAAAAGGTTTGGAACAAGCTCCAAGGTTAGCAATACAAGTTCTTGTCTTCAGGTGGAAGGAAGTTCTCACTAAGGTGGTGGCACAAGTGATTCAATTATTCTATGAGTTTGTTCCTTCTTCCTAAAAGGATCTGTGGGGACCTTAATGCAATGATATCTAAATTTCGGTGGGGTGATAAGGATGGCTGAAGAAAGATAAGTTGGTTCTCATGGTCAAAGTTGTGCAACTCCAAGGGTGGGGGATGTATGGGATTTAGGGAGCTAATGGCTTTCAATCTGGCATTATTAGCAAAACAAGCTTGGAGATTGACAACCCAGCAAAATTTGTTATGCTTCCAGGTCTCAAAAGCAAGGTACTTTAGGAACTATGATTTTTGGAACTACAGACTTAAACCTCATTCATCTCATACTTGGCGAAGCATTGTGGTGGCCAAGGACTTATTAAAAAAGGGATGTATGTGGCGTATTGGGAATGGGCTTCAGGTCGAATTTTTTATTGACAAGTGAACTGATGAGAGTCTACTGAAGGCTAGACCGTTACTATAAGATATACCCGAGATATAAAGGCTGTTCGTTTCATTGATGGTGAAAATCAACAATGGAATGAAGAGAAAATCAAAATGGTTGTTGGGATATGTGGCTGGGTTATAATAAAATGGATTCCCATTCCTCCATAGGATTCAAATGATAACATATTCTGGAGTGCTGAAAAGGATAGTAATTTTTTAATTAAATCAGCATACATTTGCAACAAATTGAGTTGGGCAACGATAACCATATTGAACCTTAATTGAGAGAGCTGAAACTAATTTCCAACAGGTTGTCGCGAAGGCTTAAATTCCTCTCAAAAGTCTTGATCTTTGGTTGGCGGCTGATTAATGATTCATTACCAACAAAACTTAACTTACAGAAAAGGGGGGGGTCCAACTTTCATTTACTTGTGATCTATGCCTTATTGAACTTGAAGATGTGTTCCACCTAATTTGGGGATGCCAGATTGTGAGGAAGGCATTTGATCGGATGATGGCCTCTCTTCTTTTTCAACATAATCCAACTAATGGTGTTGAAGTGGTACATGCATTCACAGAAGCCAAATTAAAACCTATGTTTGGTCTATTCATTGTGACTTTTTGGAGATTATGGTATTACTAGAATGCTAGAAGATGTGGGCATATTTCATCATCGGTACCTGACATTTCTAATTGGAGTAGGAAGTTTATTCACCAATATAACTCTGCCCTGGAGGGAGCATTTAAGCCAAGCTAAATGGAGTCCACCCCCACAAGGTAAGGTAAAATTAAATGTTGATACAGGTATGTGCACAAAGGATAATCTTCATGGGATTAGGGTGGTAATTAGGAGCTGGAATGGGGATCTAGTAGCTGTTAAAAATTGGACATGGTATGGTATGACTAGCCCTTTATGGCTTGAAACATATGCATTGCTATTTGGGGTGTTGTGGTTTGCTTAACTGCATTATTCAGATGTTATGTGTAAGACTGAGTCCATCATCTTGAAGAATATGATTGAAAGTGACAAACATATTCTATCACCAGTTGATCGACTCATTGACAGCTTGAAAGAAGTGTCCAGAAAATTTACATCTTGTGAATTCTCACATGTTTCTCGAGAGGGTAACAAGGTTGCACATATCACTATAAAGCTAACTTTGCAACAAGGTATAGGTATACACACATGGTGGGAAGAATTTCCCCATGGTATTCTTTTTGAAGCATGTAAAGACATTGATTTTTTGTTAATGGATGGTGGAGGTTCATCTCCCATTACATAGCAGTTCTGTTGTCATGTGGGAGGTGTTCATAATCCCACCTTTTTTTGCCATAAAAAATATATATTTGACAAGACCAGAAAACAGTTTTTTCCTGAATGGTTAGCATAGATGATGGTCACACTATCCTCATCAAGTTTCTGTGACATCTCTTTGCTTATTCTAAACCTAAGTTCCATAATCATTATCTTCATCTTCTTTGTACAATTATTGGACAAACCATCTGGTTTTATCATTGCCAAAGTCATCTTTCTCTCTTCACTTGCTTTAATAAGAAAATTAAAGCCTATATAGCATTAGGGGGGCAACTTGGTGTCGGGTCGGTTGAAACCTGCTCGATCAGACCCAATTTCAAAACCAGGTTTGGGCTTTTTTATTTCAAATTAGATCCAGTTTCAACCGGACCCAAGGATACCCGAAACTAATACAAGTTTCCATCAACCCGATATCAAAACCCGACTTAGTCCGAATTCGATATTTTCCCTAATTTATTAAAATAATTATATTTATTTATGCGTTAAGTATTTCAATTAGAATTATGATAAAAGTTATTCCATATGATCATAACCTAATTAAACTGTAAAATATTTATTCTAAAACCTAAATGTTATATGTATTTGTCCATAAAGGTTAAATATATTACATCTATATTAACTTTATTTACAAATAATTATAAATATATCAACTCTTTAAAATTATTTCATATATATTAATTAACTACGAGATATATAAGTTTCACTTTCATTAAACTTTAAATATTAATTTCATGTAGTCTCATTTATTTTTTTGCCTTGATTTTTATGTATAAATTCATTACGTTCATTGTATTTAAAATTATCTTTTAATTAAAAGACCAACTTTCATCAAAATCAAAGATATTATAAGTCATATAAATATATTCACATGTAAATTATTCATTTGCGAATGCAATAATAGTGAAAAAAATTTATTATCTCTATTAGTAATTTTAACTTCTATTGATTTTAGAGTGATTTGAATTTCAATTCGAAATCAAGACCAAAACCAATGACAACCTGGTCTGAACCCAACCTAAATCTAGATTCTAATATTAGCATTTGGGTTTGGATTCACCTAAACTTGGTAAGATTAGCTCGAACCCGATATAACCTAGCCCAAGTCGCACCGCTATACAACATGTAATAATTACCAATCTGTTGGAATGAATTAGTAGAGATTTAAAGAAACGAAATTGACCTAAAATATTATTTGATGTACCATGGATGAGAGGACCCCTAAAACTCATAACAATGGACAAGCCATCCTTGTTTGGGATGGGGTTCCAAAGTTGAGGCCAATATGAGTTTCAAGTGACCCACATCAAATAAAATATGGAGTAGAGGGGCAAAAAAATTCCTTACTTTCTATAGATGAACAATCTATGAATCAGCAAACAATAGCAAGACATGCAATCAAGTAATTGCTCATGGTTGGGTCTTACCATTCAGTTGCCTTCCATGGTCCATGGGTAAGATTAGTCCTTCCATTTGATTATTCATACAAGAATTGAACGCGCTACCAAAGCAAAGAATAAACACTTGCATTATTATAAGTCCCATATATTTCACTACAATAGCCACATAAAAAAGCTTTCAATTTCACTAAAATACTCACCTTAAATCTTTATGCCAATTATGTAGCTCTAGTGAGCATTGAAGTTTTAGACCACAACACAGATGTCTTCACCGTGCTTAAGAGTATTTAATGCATCATGAAAGAGGATCCCCCTAAATTATATCATATCAGTGCCCTACTGGCAGCTTGTAATTAACTGTCTCTCTTAGAATTGAATGCAATCAGAAATTGCATGCAGCTATAAAGAAAATGACCAACTGTTACAGCCTCTTGTTGCATTATTAAGCAGGTAGAGTACAAAGCTATCTCAGTCATAAACGCATCACACAGGCACATTTTTTAATTTTCTTCATCGTTTTCTGGAAATTGTTGGCCTTGAAAGTCTCAGAAAAACTTAGTTCCCAAATTTATAGAACAATTTTTGTAAGTTCCAGATCATCACGGAATGCAGTTGAAATTTCAGGAGGGTTCAAAAATCTCAACAAATACCAGGAGCCAATTCACCTCCTATTGTTTGAAATTGCAATGCAAACCAACCTACGTCACAAAGATGTAGATGGAGGAAGGCCTCTTGTGGGACGGAGATATAAGGTAGCGAAGATGTAGATGAAGGAAGGCCTCTTATGGGACGCTCTGCTTTTGTTTAAGGCCAGGGAAAAGGCAACATGGGAGAGGGATGAGACGGAGCACACAGCCTTCAGCAGCAAATGGGGACAAATCCCTGCTACGTAAGAAAAAAACCAGCTGCAAACGGATCTTGTAAACAATATCATATTAACGGGGCCCTGCCTATTATTTTTCTGGGCATGAATTTCATCCCATCAGCCTCAATTTAAATCTTCATCCAATGGCCCCGGTTTTACCCACCGTAAGCTATCAATTGGACGGCTCGCAGGGCTACATTTCTGACCCGTTCGAAAAGATCAAAACTCTATTGGTATATATATTATCAATTGATAATTTTTAAAAATTGTGATTGTTAATTTGTATTATTTTCAAACTTTCTACTTCTATTTTTTAACTTAAGAATTTATCATATATTTCATATAAATTGTTACTATACCGATCTAATCTTGTTTTAAAAAAAGGTTAAACTAGAACCAGTCTTAAATGTGTTACTTCATTGCATCTTATAACTCAAAATACTTAATTATTAGTATACACCATTCCTTTATAACTTTTTAAAATTCTGATTGTTAATTTGTATTATTTTTCAAACAAGTTAGAATTTTAGCTTAAGAATTTATCATATATTTCATATAAATTATTAATATACTGATTTAATCCAATTTCCAAAAACAGTTGAACCAAAATCAGTCCTTTCATGCATTCGGTTTTAGCAACATAGACCCGAAGCCCATTTCACTAAGATTCTTCAACCCCATAAAGTCCATTTTCTTCATTAAGGTCTAGTTACTGGGATCCTTCCCATAGTCTTTTGGAACATATCAAATTCTCGTATTTAGGTTTTGTTTCCTTAATGTTTGATAAGAGAAGAATGTTTAGTAAGAGGAGGATTTTTTGTAGAGGAAGAATATTTTTGCAATAATTAAGGAGGGCAATTGTTTTTTTTTTTAATTACAGAGGAGGGCAAGGGCAATTATCATCTACAAGATTCAAAATTATTTATACTTTTCAACCTTTTACAAAATATTTTATTTTTAACTTTTGAGGAAAAATTGCCCACCCTCAACTCCGTTTAGTTACACCATGAAAACTAAGCTTTAGGTTCTACTCTCTGTGTATATATATAAACACACATATAAACACACACATAATCACTAAAATCATCATAAATTAATTCAAATTCAGTTGTTAATTTGTGCTATCCTCAGCTCAGCTCCATGTGGATCCGCGCATGAACTCACTCTTAATTAGTCCACATTATATTTTTATTGTTATATTATATATATAACAACTGATATTACAAGTGAGCACTTTTACTACCTCACAGCGTAAAGGGAATTTTTTGTAAATATCCCCATGATAGAAGGAAATTTGTAAAACCCTCACCGCCAGGGAGAACCTGTAAATAGACAACTTGAACAAGATAAGACTTGAACACCTGACCTCTTGTTTCTACATCATGGGTGTTATCACTAGGTCCACACTATTTATAATAACTAAAATCCCATTAACTTCAAATTCAATTCTCAATTTATGGGTGATTTAATTAATTTAAACTACTGCACTCAACTAGCACATCATGCCATGCGCATGTTGTTGGGAGGGTCCAGCCCACATGATATTTCTTTTTTCTCATTTAGGACTGGGCCTCCAAAGCTGGGATAGCTAACTATAATGGGTTGGTTGAACCGGCCCAAGTCAACCCAACCTAAGTAGCACTACCAAATTTACAAGGGTTATGCTTCGGTGTTTTCACAAACTTTATTTATTTTTTTTATAGATATGTACGTCGACGCAAGGTCTTTTTACCTATGAAATTTTAATTTTTAATTTTTTTTAATTCATGAAAAATGCATATTCTTATTTTGAAAATTCAGACAAATATACATAAAAAGTTGAAAATGTTTAGAAAAAATCTTACTTGGGCTTACATATTTATGCAAAAAAAAATTAAAGAATTTTAACTGAGTGAAAATTGCGCAAGCATTGATGTATCACCCAGTTCATAATGAAACAGTCAATTTTACTAAAATTTGATACTTCGGCTATTCCGCTAAGATGAAGTTCGAATTTAATCAAATTATTTGGATTTGATAGATAATGCCTATGGGCCCAGACGTGGCATCTTGAAAAGAGTTAACACCGGCAAGAAGATAGAATGGAATGTTGAACTTTGTTGCACTTTCAAGCACATGATCACAAATCTGGACCTAGAGAACTAATTAATACATCCATGCATCAACATTTTGTTTCATAATAGTTGGATTATTGTATGCAATTTTCTGTATCAGTTAGGGGTGCAACTCGGGCTCATGAAACTTGCGTTTACCTCAACCCTAACCCTAACCCTATTTATAAAACATCGACCCTAACCCTAACCCTAACCCTATTTGTAAAACCTAAACCCTAACCCTATTTTGAAAATCGGGTTCGGGTTGGGTTTCGGGTTGGAATTTATGTTGATAATTTTACATTTTATTTAAGAGTGATAGGTTTAAAATTTTATATAAATGTACAATAATAACAAATCATATCAATAAACATAATAATATACGGTCAAACCACATATTTTTAAAAAATATAACAATATAAAGAAGACGAGTGATCCTGTTAGCTCAGGCTAAGCAAATGTCCCACTTAGTCAACTTCAAAAAACTCATTTACAATAACTTTTTTGTTTTTCTCTTCATACACTTGTTTATCTAAGTATATTTAACATATAAACTAAGTTTTACCATTTTTGGATATGTGTATATATTTTTTTGAGATTTTTAAACATTTGTGTATATATGTATTTAGAACCCTTATCTTTAAAAATCTAAAAAAATAAATACATATATCCAAAAATTGTAAAACTTGTTTTATACGTTAAATACACTTAGATAAACAAGTGTTTGAAGAAAAAAATAAAAAATTATTATAAATGAATTTTTTGAAGTAGGCTAAGTGGGGCATTTGCTTAGCCCAGGCTAATAAAATCATTCATCTATAAAGAATATCTTTCAAAAAGTTTAACATAAAAAACAAGATAAATGAAGAAGATTATATAAATAAAAGATAAATATAAATGAAAATAATATATTTACTTATAATATAATTACAATATGTCAAACATGTATTTATAAATATAAATAACATAAAATACAAAAAATATAAAGAAATATTGTTTGGATATTATATATAAAATATATTTTATAATATATATATAATAGAATCGGGCTCGGGTTCACTCAAACCCTAACTATATTATATTTACAAATCGGGTTCACCGGGTTCGGGTTCTTCGGGCTCGGGGTTGCAAAAAAGTGAGTTTTAACACTGTAAAAATTCGGATTTGGCGGGCCGGGTTCGGGCTCAACCCAGCCCAAGTTGTACCCCTAGTATCAGTAGCACTTGTCGGACGCTCCATTTTCGTAAAAGAAATTTTTGATGTAAAAAATTTCACACGCTCGTGGGTCAGGAAAAGATGCACGTTCGTGTAGTTAAAAAGGAGTTGTCGCCCACGTAAGGCTGCAAAAGCTTCACACGCGTTTATACAAAAAGCTTTAGCAAACGCAACAATTTTACTTTAGATGATCTAGGGTGTGTTTAGCAATTGATAAAAAATGTCAGGTTAAAACTTTTCAATCTAAAACTTTTCACTCTCCACAACTATCATATTTTTTAATCATTTTTTAATATTTTCCTATACAACTACCCTACTTTTCCACACAACTAACTTATCTATTTTAACTTTATCATCTTTACCATTCGTCATTTCCTCTTTCATATTATATCATTTGACAACTTTTACTTTCCAAAACTTTTCATTAAGGGTGTGTTTGGGAATGGATAAAATTTTTGATGAAAAGTTGTAGAGATGAGAAATTGTCAAATGATATGATATGATAGAGGTAATAATGAGGAATAAATATGATAAAGTTGAAATAGATAAGTTGGTTGTGTTGGTAGTTGTGTAGAAATGATTGAAAAGTATGATAGTTGTATAGAAAAATGTGAAAAAATAATTAAAAAATAGGGTAGTTATGGAGAGTGAAAAGTTTTAGATTGAAAAGTTTTAAATTGACAACTTTTTGTTATTGCCGAATACACCCTAAATGTTTTATTCATTACCAAACACATCCTTATACAAGTTCCTTTGCTTTTGGACTTGATGATTGCTTAATGATCCTTTCAGACCGCAAACCGGCGATTTCAGATTGGTTCAAAAATTATTTTTTTTTGAAATTGTTTTTCAAATATATTAATCTAGTTATATTTAATCTATAAATCAAATTTTTATCATTTTTGAATATGTGATTTAAAATAACTTAAATACCTTTGTGTAGAAGTCCAAAATGAATCTTCACAAGTTTATAGATTTGTAGAGATGGTTTTCTAATTGAGTTAGAGAATCTCAGAATTTTGAGAGTAGAGTTATAGCGATGACAGAAGTCTTGAGTCCCCATTCGTATGGATTCTATTTCCTTTTTAAGTCGTCATATTTGTTTGTTAAGATCCTATATTTTTAGGAGATCTTGTAGATAATGGCCTTATAAAGTGGGATGTATAGGAGATCATGGGCTACGTGAAAACGTAAGGGTAGACACATGTAATAGGCAGTTTGACTTGGCCTCTATACTAGTGTCAATTTTAGGAGAATTAGTAGATATGTGAACAGTGAAAGCCCAGTTCATTTGGGAAGTGGTGGCATCATGAAGAGAGGGATGAGGACACATGTGAGGTGGTTTTGATAAGGCATCTGCACCTTCTATTTAAAAATTCAAAATAAATATATACGCATATCAAAATAGTAAAACTTATAGATTAAATATAACTAGATTAATATATTTATAAAAAATTTCAAAATAAATAAATAAATACATTTTCTGACCAATCTGAAATCGCCATGTTTCAAACCAATCTGAAAAGATCAATGCTCTTGATGATTTGCTTAAATGTATTATATTACATGTAAATGACCCCTATTTAATCATCTCATTATGCATATTATATTTTATTAATTTTTAGACAGCCATAAAATCACAGTCAACGTAACTTAATTCGGAAGAGGATTAGAACTCAAAACGTAGAGCACTGTCACGTATGCTAGAATAGAGTTAATTATGAAAGAGGGCTGATCTTATGCTGCCGGTCGTATAGGACCTCCATGCGTCCGTCCTTAGACCCCTTTTAGCTTTTTTTTTTTTTTTTTTTAAACATGTAGAGTTAGTTATATTTAATATATAAACTAAGTTTTATTATATTTGAATGCTTTTAAATATTTTTATTTTTAAACACAGTAATAGTTTCGTAATTTTCTGAGTTTTACGAAGTAATAGTTTCATAATTTTCTGAGTTTTACGAAAATGTTACTGTGTTTAAAAATAAAAATACTTAAAAGAATCGAAATATGGTAAATTTTAGTTTATAGGTTAAATACACATAGCTCTATATGTTTATAAAAAAAATTAAAAAATATATATATTTTTGGGGAGTTCCATGGTTGGACTCATGAGAGGTCTCATGTGGCCGGTTGCATGGGATCACACCTCATTATGCAAACCCTAGGTCTCTGTTATGATATTTTCTCTAATCGATAATAATTAACGGTGGTAATAAAAAATAAGGTCATTAATTGAAAGGGAAAACATTACAATAAAATGAGCTTTTAGCGACGGTAAACTGTATTAGTATATGTATTAATTTGGATGCTATAATGCCTGGATAGCTAAGCTACTGCAAATCAGTTGCAAGGGGCTTTAGTGGGAAGTTTTTCGCATATTAATTTTTACAACATTCATTATATTATTGATGACAATAATGACTTATATTATTAACTAGTATATTTTTGCAACAAATAGTACTGAATATTGTTGAAAATGTATTGCAATTTTTTTTTAATAGTGAAAGGATTTTTGGTCTTTAGTCATATATTGCCATGATTAATCCCGAGTATATTGCAACGATGCCAAAAAAATAATAATAATAAGGCCTAGGTCCAACTGTAACAAGGTCAAACCCTAACTAAAAACCTAAGAGGTCATATTGTCGACCCCAGTTTTGAGTAAAAATCGTTGCTTGCCTTGTGCTCAAACGCATGGCTAGCTCCACGAGTCTGAAGGAACCAACAGTCCATTCGCTTACGCCATCAGCCATGTCTATGGTAAGAGCAAAGCACATTTTCCCGCACACCCCGTCTGAATGGTTGGATCATGCCATCTCCCAAAATGTCGGATAATTTACTGATGTGCTCCTTTAGTTTAATTTTAATTACTAATATACCCACATTGTTTTATGAATTGAACATTACTCCGATAAAATTTCACTAAAATTGTTTACATATCCATATTAATGGCTAACATTTAATGGAAGTACATATGTTACTAAATAAAAGGATAATTTGCAGATATATCTACTTAGTTTGACACTAATTAATAATATATCTGCATTCTTTTGTGAATTATAGATTATCCTTACAATGTTTCACTAAAATTACTTGCGTATCGATGACACCTTTTTGTCATCAAAAAATTGTTAATGCGTACATTAAAATTTTAATAATGATATAAATAGCCTATTTAAAGCTATATTAGAATTCCACAATTTTATAAAATACCTAGTTGTGTAGGTAAAAGGGGATTACTAAGGGTGTAACATGTTAGTAGTTGACACGAGTTGACAAGCAATTTTGGTAAAAAAATTTTGGGGTAATATACAATTGATAAAATAATGTGGTGATATCAGCAAATTACCCTTTTTATTTAATATCTCATGTACTTTCATTAAATGTCAGCCGTTAGTATGGGTATGCAAGCAATTTTTAGAAAATTTTATAAGAATAATATGCAATTCATGAAACAATGTAGTATATTAGCAATTAGTGTCAAACTAAATTGGTATATTAGCCAATTACCCAAAAATGTCAAAGTATATATATATATATAGAATGCTAGATAATAAGCAAATCTCTTTGAGAAGGGTCTAAACCTCTGAAAAGCACCCGTAAATGATCATCGCGTAGGTCCGTCAAACTATGAACTAAGAGGAGATCAAAGCGATTTGCCCCTAGCTTTATAAAAATTGATAACTCTATGTAAATAAAATTATTCTTGTTATTATTCGAGATTAAAATCAGCTAATCCAAGAGTTTTGCATGGTGTTAGGTTAATTTTGCATGAAATTAGAGTCGAATTATAATTTAAATGTGGTTATGTATAGTTTGCATTAAATCATCGTTTTTATAGCATTTCATCTTTTATATATTATTTTGTCTTTTTTGTATTTTTGTAGACGGGAAAGAATAAAAATAAGGTACTTACATGTAGCAAAGCAAACAAATTACTTGGGGTTGTGGTTCTAAAGTGTCAAAGGCCAAACAAAGTGTTGAGCGTTGTGGCGCCAGTTTATCCATGTTAAAAATGTTATATAACTTGCTTTTCAAGCTACTAGGTATAAAAGGAAGGTCGAAACTCATATTAGGGCATTCTTTTTACAAGAAATAAGTTAAGAAGAGTTAAAGGAGGAAGAAGACAAGCAAAAGGAAGAGAAATCTTCAATAGATTTTCTTCTTATCTCTCATTTCTTTCTTTCTTTCTTTTACTTTTTGCTTTCTTTTGGTATGATTTTGTACGAGAATGCTTTATTTTAGGATTTGTTATGAAATCCTTAAACTAATTTTTTCCTTAGAATTGTGATGGAATTTTGCATGGATTAAGAAATTTACTTTCTTCTTTTATGTGATTTTGTTGGTTGAGTTATCTATTTAATACTTTCATAAGTATGACTATCTTGTGGATCATTGTGATAACTCTTTTAAAGCTTGAAAAAGCTAGCGTAGAGTTGGACAAAGCTTGAATGGCATGATGTTATCTCACTATGCTAAGGATAGTTTATCTCAGCAAATGAGTAATGAAATTTATTAGCTTGGATAGGAATATACCAGTTAATTTCATATAATCATAGTTAAAGTTTGTCATTAATGCAATGAATTATTCTCATTCTCATGGGAATATAGAGATTAAGATTCTTTTAATATGTTTACACATAATCGAAAGGTTAATTTAAATATTATAGTGCCATCAATTAATAACTTATCTATATTAATCACATTAAGGGTTGTAAGCAATAAAATCATTAGGAAGTGTTAAGGAAAATTACAACTCTGATTCATTGCTATTAAAAGAAAGAAGATAAGCACATAAATTTATGTGTTTTAATAATTGGCCACTCCACAGTGGAGGACCCTTTTTCCATCATCATTATGTCTCCATAGATCCACTATTTATAAGCATTTTATGCCAATCAATTGTGTAGAATCGATTACATATCAATCATCTACTGATCAATCTCCGTGATATTGTATGCAGTTTTCTACTACCATATTAGGTTGTGGCTTTTAACACTCCCCCTTCGTGCAAAGATACCAATTGAGACCAACTTTGATAATATATATTCAAATTGCTTCTTTAGTATGGTCTAGGTAAAAATATTTGAAAGTTGATCTCTGTTTTGAACATAAGGGGCAGAGATTAGTTTTGCTTGAACTTTCTCTCGTACATAGTGATAATCGACTTCTATATGTTTTGTTCTTTTACGAAACACTAGATTAAAGGTTTATATAGATTGGCACCTAATTATCACAAAATAATTTTATTGGAGTACACAGAGTAAGACCAAATCAATTCATTAATTGCTGATGTCATCGCCCTATACTCAACTTCTACACTCAATCGTACAACAACATTCTATTTCTTGTTTTTCTATATAACCAAATTACCACCTACAAGGATACAATAACTAGTAGTAGACTTCCAATTCTCCAAGTCTCCTACACATCCTACATTTATATATCCTATGAGTTCTATATGCCCACATATTTCATTATGCCCATTAGCCTTCATCCAGATTCCTCTTCCAAGATTTGCTTTTAAGTATTAAAGTATTCAATGAGCTATTTTTATATGTTCAATTATGGGAGAATATTATATGAACTGACTAATAAAGGTCACTACCTATACAAGTTTTAGAAGTATTTCTTTGAACGAACATAGAAGAATTTGAATTACATTTAAAGAAACCATAGTTCAAAAGAGCAACACTTAGTTTTTCATATTCAGATCATGGTGATTGTTTCTAACCATAAATTATCTTTTTTAATTTGCATGTCAAACCATGTTTTCCTTCAAGTGGATGACCTGAGGGCTCCATTTCTTCATCTAAGTCTCCATATCAGAACATATTTTTACATCCATCTAAAGTAAGGACCATTCATAACTGACAGTTGTAGATTACAAAAACTCTAATAGTATTCGTCTTGGTCACATGGGCAAATGTTTCTCTATAATCAACTCAGCATGTTTGTGTGAAACCCTTAGCAACTAGTCTTGTTTTATATTTTTCCATCAAACCATCATTTTCATTTTTATATATTCATTTACATCTTTTTTTCCTTTTGGTAAATTAATAATTTCTCATGTATGATTTTTGTCAAGGGCTTTAAGCTCTTCCTACATTGCATTTTTTCACTCAGAAAAATTCAAAGCTTCATAAAATTAGATGGTTCAACATGGGATTCAATAACAACTAAGAAAGAAAGGCGCTTGAGAAAAACATTATTATAGCAAATGTGTTCCTGAATAAGAAGGGCACCGGTCTAATATTTATATAAACCTTGTAATCTAGAAGAAGATTTTTTAAGTACGAGTCGACCTTTAAGGAAGATTGGGAAGATTCTCTACAACATATTCACGTACGACATTGAGAGGATGTTGACTATTTAATTGGCTTTTTATGATTTGTTCATGTCTACCTTTTTCATCAATATATATCGTTGAGTGAGTGGTTGAGGAAGAGTACCATCCAGAGCAAATTCTTCATATCTCTCCCCCTAAACTTATTTTTGGTGAGAAAAATAAGGTACCTTTTTGACAAAAGAGACATTTCGAGAGATGAGTACTTTGCGTCTGAGAGGATCATAGCATGTGTATCCCTCTTTGAATTTGGCAAAGGGTCTGTTTGGAAAGTGATAAAACTTTCCCATGAAACTTTTTTGGTACAAAATTTTTAAATTAGTAGAAAATGATGTGACATAATACAGATAATGATGAAGAGTAAAATAAAATAAAGTTAAAATAGATAAGTTAGTTGTATGGATAGTTGTATAGAATTAACAAAAAAGTATGGCGATTATATAAAAAAATGTGAAGAAATAATTAAAAATAAAGTAGTTATGGAAAGTGAAAAACTTTATATTGAAAAGTTTTAGTTGTAAACAAACATGCCCAAGTTTTCCAAGAAAATGCATTTCTTGTCATGATGATTAAGTTTTTCATTATTCTTTATATGAACATAATAACAACATCAAAATACTCAAAGATGAGATAAATCAAGTCTTCAACCTTTCAATATGTGTAATGGAGATTTATTTTTCAAGGTTTGACTAAGAAGGCAATTAAACCAATAACAAGTGGTAAGAATAACATTATGCCAAAAATTTTGGAAACATTCATTTCAAAAAAAAGAAGTCGAGCGACTTCAAGAATAAGTTTATTTTTTCTTTTTGCAACCTCATTTTATTGAGGTATTCAAACACATGTAGTTTGCTGCAAAATTTTATGACCTTCTAGATAAGTTTAGAAAGCATGATTGATATACCCAGTTTCATTATTGGTGTGTTAAGTTTTTTAGGGAACTAAACTAACCGATAAATTTCAACAAGCAAACCCAAGTAGCTCGAGACTTTTTATTAATAAAAGTAATCATAAATTTATATCCCTCCCAAGAATCAAAAGGAGCAGGTCCTCACACAATAGAATGAACTAATTCAAAAAAGTTATTAAAAAAGTCAAATGTGCTAAGAAAGAAAGTCTATGCTGTTTAAAAAGGTGGTAAATATAATAGTTATTCAATCTTAAAGTAAAGTTATGATCTGATAACTGAAGAACTCGATTTGACGGGTGCCCTATTCTTTGATGCTTGAAGAGGGACCATTCTCTTTATTTCATGAAGCTGCAAAAACCTTATGAGTGGAGTCTAAGATGTATAGCCCTTGAACCCTTTTTCCCTCATCAATCTTAATTCCATAATTTTGTGCTGAAAGTAGCAGCATTTAGCAAAAAATTGCATTGCAATTGAGATCTTTAGTTAATTTGCTTATTGATAATAAATTTGATCTAGGGAAAGAGCAAATAAGGCATCTAAAGTTATTGGAAATAACTTAATTTTTCTTGTTCCTCAAGCTGAAATTTGTTGACCATTGGCAACTATTATATGTAGTTTGAAAGCATATGATTGAATATCATAAAGTTGAGAGGAATAATTACTCATATGATCTATGGTACCTTAATTAATTATCCAACTATGCTTGCCCCACCGACAAAGTCAACGGTCACTAATAAATTGCAGGATTGATGATAATAAGAGAACATACATAGGTACAATATATAATCTATTAGGTCGTCATCAATCAACAATTTCACTAAATTCAAATTAAACCAGATCCATGTAATTAAATCCATAGAATATATACTTTACATCTTCACTACATTGCTCTTAAAAATCAAAATAAATAATTCTAAATCTGGATTTGTTAAGTCCTAACTTCATCCGGTACACCAACCTCATGTTAGTCTCCACCCGCATACCTATTGTCTAAAGAAAATTAATAAAATTCGATAAGTTCACGCAAACTCAATAAGTAAATCATATAAATGTAAACTGGCACAACTTGAATAAACAATATGCATAGGGGTTGACAAAACATAGATTAAATCATATATCCAAATTAGATTTAAATCCATATGAAACATATACTAATTGTTGAAAACATGTGGAAAATAAGCCAAGTATATGTTTTGATGATTAACAAATCAATTTGAGTAAGTTTTGGTTACTAACATGTTTGTGAAAATGATTAAAGGATATAGAAATGAAGAAAATGAAGCATGACAAGTCAAGTCGATTTCCAAGTCGACTCAGGCTTCGACTTAGACCAAGTCGATCATTAAGTCGACTCCAGTAGCGACTTTGAGGCGTCATTTCCTTCCAGAGTTGAAATCGAGAACGAGAGCTGCAGAAGTCGCATCCCAAGTCGACTCCGCATGCGACTTGGGTGAAGTCGCAGACCAAGTCGACTCCAGCATCGACTTCGAAACGTCATTTCCTTCCAGATTTGAAATCGAGAACGAGAGCTGCCGAAGTCAAATCCCAAGTCGACTCCGCATGCGACTTAGGTGAAGTAGCAGACCAAGTCGACTCCAGCTTCGACTTCAGTGCAGAACTTGCAGATCAAGACGGCTCAATGCTAGATTCAAGTGGAAATGAAGATCAATTCGACTCAGACACTCAACATGGACCAAATAAGGATCAAATGAAGATCAAATGAAGATCAAAGCAAGTAGGGCTGCATGAATCCATCATGTTGGATCATGAACACTTACTCGGACATCTTTCATGCATTCCAAGAATCAAGTACTCAAGAACTCAAGAAAAGGAATCCAAGATTTTCAAAGTAAATAATCATACAGTGTTCCAAAGAGGTATAAATCAAGAGAATAACATCAATATGAAGAAAATCAAGTGATTAAAGTCATCTCCGAAGTTTTCAAGTTCAACTAGCAAGCTGAAGAAGTGAAGTCGCATCCGAAGTCGACTTCACCTGCAACTTGGGTCAAGTCGAAGATCAAGTCGACCCAGACTGGAACTTGAAGAAGTTGCGGAGAGCCGAAGTCGCACCCGAAGTCGACTCCATCTGCGACTTAGGCGAAGTCGCACCCGAAGTCGACTCCACCTGCGACTTGGGTCGCAACGATCGGAAATTTTTTGAACGTTGGCGCATTAAATGCGCGCCACCTATTTCCAAACGTTCGGATTCCCTCGCAAATTATATAAGGCATTCAATATGAACGAGGAGGGTAGCTGAAAATTCATTGAATGAGCATATCTCCCATCTCTAAGAGCATTAAGTGATCAAGCCAACATCTAGAAGAAGAACCTTGCTTCCAAACTGCCAAGAGCTGCTTACTGAATCATTAAGCCTACATTATAAGTTCTTTTCTGCGCCAAATATGCCTCTACACAACAGTAACGTCTAAAAACTTTCTTTTGTTATTTCTTGTTGTATTGAACTTGATTTAGTTTAGGTAATTAAGATCAAGTGTAAGCAAAGTAGTGTGTGATTGGAGTGGAACTCGTCACCTACTTGTGCTGTGAATTGTTGATGCCCCCTAGAGATGGAATCTAGAAGAGAGCAGTAGCTCTAGTTGTATTTGTGAAATACATAGTGGAACCCAAGTCACAAGAGGTGTGAGCTTGGAAGAGTGGAGTAGGGAAGGTTGCCCGAACCACTATAAAATCTTATTTGTTGATATTTATTTCTGTTCTCTGCTCTATATTGCTTTCCATTTGCTTCTTCATAAAAGGGGACTAGATTAATCCGGGATAAAGTTTCTGTTTAAGTTGAAATATTTTAAATACCCAATTCACCTCTCCCCTCTTGGGTAATTACCATTAACTCGGGACCAACGAGTGGTATCAGAGCGGGTCTTTGAGTTTTACCAAAGAGATCTTTTGATATGGCATCCCAATCTACTTCTATTTTTGCTTTTGTCGAAGGCCAATCTTTTACTAGGTCACCATTGTTAGATGGGAACAATTTCGGCTATTAAAAGCTACATATGAAATAACTCATCATGTCTACAGATATGGACTCTTGGATTGCTATCCAAGACGGTGTGACTTTGCCAATCGATGAAAGAGCTTCCAAATGGACCGATGAAGAAGTAAAAACTGTTAAGAGAAATGCTAAAGCTATGAACTCACTGTTTTGTGCTCTTACTGCTTTTGAATATGATAGAGTATCCTCTTGTCTAACTGCAAAAGAAATATGGGATACATTAATATCTATCTATGAAGGAACTTCTTAAGTCCAAGGGACAAGGAAAAATATTTTGATTGGAGAGTTGGAAAGCTTTAGAATGCTAGAAACAGAAAATATTTCTGAAATGTTTGCTAGATTCTCAAAAACTACTAATGCTTTGAAAGGTCTTGGAAAGGAAATTTCTGAATCTGAACAGGTCATGAAGATTCTAAAGGCGCTACCCGAATCATGGACTTCAAAAATTACTGCAATAGAAGAAGCAAAGGACTTGAACACATTGAAGCTAGAAGACCTTATTAGCTCACTAATGTCACGTGAGCTAATCAAGAAAAGAAATGAGAATCACCACAAGGGTAAAAGAACCATTGCATTGAAAGCGGCACATAACTCGGATGAGTCTACCTCCTCATCTCACAACGATGATGAAGACATTGCTCTACTTACACGCAGATTTTGAAAGTTTGTTAGAAATGAAAAGAACTTCAAAGATTTCAAAGAAAGACTGCGAAAAGAGAAGAAGAAGGAGGCTACAAAGTGCTATAGATGCGGTGGTATGGAACATATGCAAGCTCAATATCCTACACCGGAAAAAAAAATCAAAGGATCATCAAGAGATGAAGGAAAGATATGAAAGCAGAAAATTCCAAAGGCCGAAGGGAAGAGGAATGTACGTGAATAAAGAACCTTCATCAATACGTAGCTCCTCAACCGATGATTTTGAAGCGGCAAATTGTGCAAGAATATGCTGCATGGCGCGGATTGAGCGAGAAGAAAATTTATTGTGTTTAAACACAACGGAAGTTTTGGAAGAACAAACCACCTCAACAAAGTGCACAAGTAATGAAGAGGTAACTTTCAAATTTTTCTATTCTCAATCTATTCAGTCTTCTATTCAAGAATGTCTCAAATGTGCTGAATTAGAAAAATTACAACATGCATATGATTCATTATATGAGAAAATTAAAAAACTAGAAAACAAGTTATCTTTAAAGAGACAACAATGCAATTCCATCATTATTGTAAATGGAAAACTAGCTGAAAGTACATCAAAACTGAAAGACGAAAATGAACTACTATTGAAGAAAGTGAAAAAATTGAAAAAGGAGAATGAATCCTTAAATGAATCATTAACACCTATTTACATACCTAAACTGAAAGAAGAAAATGAACAAATCGAATCTGTCAATACTTGAGAAAAATCAAACTAAAACTGCACCTATTTACATACCTAAAGGGAAATGAGTTGTTTGGACCAAAAGGCCAACTTTTGAACCACTACATACTTGGAGGCCTACTCTTAGATTACCAATGACTTGCAATTTTTGCAACAAGATGGGTCACAAGATTCATAGATGCAACTTTAAGAAATTATATGACCATAGTGTAAAACTAGTTTGGGTTCCAAGAAACACAAGATTTGGACTTTTAAGAATAGAACAACAAAGATTAAATCAGTTTACTAACCCAAATTGACCCATAAAATGGGTACCAAAGAGATAAGATTTATTTGTTCATTTTTCAGATATGTTTCAAGGCAAAGGCAAGCAATGTTTGGTTCATGGATAGTGGTTGCTCAAGGCATATGACTGGAGAAAGAAGTTTATTTCATAAACTCAAGCCTTGCAACGATTGAACTGTTACTTTTGGAAACAATGAGAAAGGTAAAATTAAAGGTAAAAGAAATTTTATTAGTATTTCAAATGCATGTATGGAAGATGTATTATTTGTTGAAGGACTCAAGCACTATTTAATAAGTATTAGCCAATTATGTGACAAAGGATACAAGGTTGGGTTTGAATCATCTATATGTAATGTATTTAATGGAGAACATATCATGTTTAGTGAAAAAAGACATGGAAATGTATATTTGGTTTCACTTGATGAACTAGATGGTCAATGTCTAATGGTCATTGACAATGATCCATGGGTTTGGCATAAGAGGCTTGAGCATATAAACATGACAAATATAAAGATCCTATGGAAGAAGAGTTTGATAGAAGGATTTCCTAAATTGAAATATAACAAAGATAAAATTTGCAAAGCATGTCAATTGTCAAAACAACCTAAAATGCCTTTCTCTACCAAAAAGAAAATTTTCACCACTAGGCCACTTGAATTGTTACACATAGATCTATATGGGTCATCCGACATTTTAACTATTAGTGGAAAGAAATATGTGTTTGTAATAGTTGATGATTTTTCAAGATTCACATGGGTAATTCTCTTAGCTAGCAAAGATGAAGCCTTCTCTATGTTTGCAACTTTTGTAAATTTGGTGCAAAATGAAAAACGAAGTACTATTATGACCATTAGAAGTGATCATGGTGGTGAGTTTGAAAATAAACGATTCATAGAATTATGCAATGAAAAATGAATTCACCACACATTTTCTGCACCAAGAACTCCACAACAAAATGGAGTGGTAGAAAGGAAAAATAGAACCATACAAGAGATGAGTAGAACAATGCTAAATGAAAGTAAATTATCCAAGAAATTTTGGGGTGAAGCTGTAAGTACAGCTTGTCATGTGTTGAACCGGGTTACCATTAGAGCTATCTTGAAAAAGACCCCATATGAGTTATGGAAAGGAAGAAAATCAAATATTTCTTATTTTCATGCTTTTGGATGCACATGCTATGTTTTAAACAATGGTAAAACCAACTTGGAAAAACTGGATGCTAAGAGTGAAGAGGCAATATTCCTTGGTTACTCATCAAATAGCAAAACATATAGAGTCTTGAATAAAAGGAACCAAGTTGTAGAAGAGTCAATACATGTTGTTTTTGATGAATTTAACCCATGCTCCAAAAGAAAAGATGATTTAAGTGATGCAAATGATATCACAAGTAACCTTGAAAAATTGCATGTGGAGAAGCAAGAAAAATCCATGGAGGAAAGGGTAAGTGAAGGTAATAATTTCTATAAACCTCCAACTGATTTAAAGTTCAAAAATGACCATCCAATTGAGCAAGTTATAGGGAATATTTATGAAGGTGTAAAAGCTAGAAGGTCAAAACAAAATATTTGTGGACAATACGCCTTTGTATCCAAAATTGAACCATCCACTATTAACCAAGCTCTTAATGATGAAAACTGGATCATAGTAATGCAAGAAGAGCTAAATCAATTTGAAAGAAACCAAGTTTGGCATCTTGTTCCAAGACCAAAGGACTGCACTGTCATTGGCACAAAATGGGTCTTTAGAAACAAGTTAGATGAAAGTAGACTTGTGGTGCGAAACAAAGCTAGACTTGTGGCAAAAGGATATTCACAAGAAGAAGAAATAGACTTTGAAGAATCCTATGCCCCGGTTGCTAGATTAGAGGTCATTCGGATTTTACTAGCTTTTGGATCTCACATGAACTTTATGTTGTTTCAAATGGATGTTAAAAGTGCATTTTTGAATGGGTATATAAATAAAGAAGTGTATGTTGAACAATCACCTGGATTTGAGGAGAAAGATCAATCTAAATTTGTATACAAATTAACCAAAACATTATATGGATTAAAACAAGCTCCAATGGCTTGGTATGAAAGATTAAGCAAATTTTTGATTGATCATGACTTTCAAAAGGGAAAGGTAGACACCACTTTGTTTATCAAGTATAAAGAAAGAGACATTTTGATTATTCAAATTTATGTTGATGATATTATTTTTGGTGCTACTAATGAGATTCTTTGTCAAGAATTTTCTGAGCTTATGCAGAAAGAATTTGAAATGAGTATGATGGGGGAGCTAAACTTCTTCCTTGGACTCCAAATTAAGCAACTAAGTGAAGGGATCTTCATAAACCAGTCCAAGTATATTAGAGAAATGTTAAAGAAGTTTGGCATGAAAAATAGCAAATGGGCAAACACGCCTATGAGCTCAACAATTAAAATTGACAAAGATGAGAAAGGCAAATCAGTTGATTTAAAATTATACAGAAGCATGATAAGTTCTTTATTATATTTAACTACTTCTAGACCCGATATACTGTTTAGTGTTTGTATGTGCTCTAGATTTCAATCATGCCCAAAAGAATCACACTTGGTAGTTGTAAAAAGAATTTTCAGATATTTAGTAGATACTACCAACATAGGACTTTGGTATCCAAAGGGCTCTAATTTTGATCTAATCGGCTACTCGGATGTGGACTTTGCCGGTTACAAGGTAGATAGAAAAAGCACTAGTGGAACATGTCAGTTTCTTGGGAACATGTTGGTTTCATAGTTTTCAAGAAAACAAACTAGTGTTGCTCTATCCACCGCGGAAGCCGAATATATTGCCATTGGGAGCTTTGTGTCCAATTGCTTTTGATGAAACAACAACTTAGGGATTATGGTATGAATTTTAGAGATATACCTATTAAATGTGATAATACTAGTGCAATATGTTTAACTAAAAATCCAATATTGCATTTTAGGACCAAGCACATAGACTTTAGACATCATTTTATCAGAGAATATGTAGAAAATCATGACATATGCTTGGAATATGTAAGAACAGAAGATCAAATTACAGATATATTCACCAAACCTCTAGCAAAAGAACTATTTTATAAAATTAGAAATGATATGGGAATGCTTGAATTAACTTAGAAAAGCACAAGCTAAAGGGAAGCACAGGTTCAGGGGGAGCTGCCCCGCCATTCTCAAAGGATTAACCTGCTCCATCTCTATTTTTTGATCAATTGACAAAAAAGGAGAGAAGAGATCAAGATTTAAGTCTCAGTCTTAAATGCTTGTATGAATGATTTTAACTTGTGATGTATTGGAAATGAAATATGTATGCTAAACTCATATTTTTAATTTGTGATGAAAATGTTAAATTTCAAAATACACAAATAGTATGCTTTAAAGACATTGAAAAGGTATACACTCAAATCGGTTTTGTCAATCATCAAAAAGGGGAAGATTGTTGAAAACATGTGGAAAATAAGCTACGTGTATGTTTTGATGATTAACAAATCAATTTGAGTAAGTTTTGGTTACTAACATGTTTGTGAAAATAATTAAAGGATATAGAAATGAAGAAAATGAAGCATGACAAGTCAAGTCGATTTCCAAGTCGACTCAGGCTTCGACTTAGACCAAGTCGATCATTAAGTCGACTCCAGTAGCGACTTCGAGGCGTCATTTCCTTCCAGAGTTGAAATTGAGAACGAGAGCTGC
The DNA here is from genome assembly GCA_030490835.1 of Annona cherimola. Taxonomy (NCBI): domain Eukaryota; kingdom Viridiplantae; phylum Streptophyta; class Magnoliopsida; order Magnoliales; family Annonaceae; genus Annona; species Annona cherimola. The sequence continues at coordinate 91,451,094 of CM059972.1, forward strand.
AGAAGTCGCATCCCAAGTCGACTCCGCATGCGACTTGGGTGAAGTCGCAGACCAAGTCGACTCCAGCATCGACTTCGAAACGTCATTTCCTTCCAGATTTGAAATCGAGAACGAGAGCTGCCGAAGTCGCATCCCAAGTCGACTCCGCATGCGACGTAGGTGAAGTAGCAGACCAAGTCGACTCCAGCTTCGACTTCAGTGCAGAACTTGCAGATCAAGACGGCTCAATGCTAGATTCAAGTGGAAATGAAGATCAATTCGACTCAGACACTCAACATGGACCAAATAAGGATCAAATGAAGATCAAATGAAGATCAAAGCAAGTAGGGCTGCATGAATCCATCATGTTGGATCATGAACACTTACTTGGACATCTTTCATGCATTCCAAGAATCAAGTACTCAAGAACTCAAGAAAAGGAATCCAAGATTTTCAAAGTAAATAATCTTACAGTGTTCCAAAGAGGTATAAATCAAGAGAATAACATCAATATGAAGAAAATCAAGTGATTAAAGTCATCTCCGAAGTTTTCAAGTTCAACTAGCAAGCTGAAGAAGTGAAGTCGCATCCGAAGTCGACTTCACCTGCGACTTGGGTCAAGTTGAGGACCAAGTCAACCCAGACTAGAACTTGAAGAAGTTGCGGAGAGCCGAAGTCACACCCAAAGTCGACTCCACTTGCGACTTGGGTCGCAACGGTCGGAAATTTTTTGAACGTTGGCGCATTAAATGCGCACCCCACCTACTTCCAAACGTCCGGATTCCCTCGCAAATTATATAAGGCATTCAAAATGAACGAGGAGGGTAGCTGAGAATTCATTGAATGAGCATATCTCCCATCTCTAAGAGCATTAAGTGATCAAGCCAACATCTAGAAGAAGAACCTTGCTTCCAAACTGCCAAGAGCTGCTTACTGAATCATTAAGCCTACATTATAAGTTCTTTTCTGCGCCAAATCTGCCTCTACACAACAGTAACGTATAAAAACTTTCTTTTGTTATTTCTTGTTGTATTGAACTTGATTTAGTTTAGGTAATTAAGATCAAGTGTAAGCAAAATAGTGTGTGATTGGAGTGGAACTCGTCACCTACTTGTGCTGTGAATTGTTGATGCCCCCTAGAGCTGGAATCTAGAAGAGAGCAGTGGCTCTAGTTGTATTTGTGAAGTACATAGTGGAACTCAAGTCACAAGAGGTGTGAGCTTGGAAGAGTGGAGTAGGGAAGGTTGCCCGAACCACTATAAAATCTTATTTGTTGATATTTATTTCTGTTCTCTGCTCTATATTGCTTTCCATTTGCTTCTTCATAAAAGGGGACTAGATTAATCCGGGATAAAGTTTCTGTTTAAGTTGAAATATTTTAAATACCCAATTTACCCCTCCCCTCTTGGGTAATTGCCATTAACTCGGGACCAACACTAATGCCCAAACATACATTAATGCATCACATACATGTCATTTCTCTAATCCATCCAACAAGGTCTCAAATCCAATGGGGTGGTTCGGTATCTCGCCCCATAATCCAACCTAGGTTGTCATCACTGCATATCAGCACGAGTGACCAACATTGCACAATATAGATAGATTGGGAAACACTTTTAACTAAAACAAAGGTGTAACTGATACCCATGTCACACCACATTATATGAACAACTCCGACCTCAACCGTTGCATTAAGGACCACTAGTCTTATAGAATGCGTCACCAGAAGCATTAAACAAATTATAATGGCCAGACAAATTAGGTCCACAGCCCACTAATCAAATAGGTAAGTCTGAATGAATGCCACATAGGCTATCACATTTCGATTCCCAGTCAGGATGTGCAACAGTCGTCACTGATAGTCCAACAACAACACCTTATAAATCTACAACTACAGTCATGGCTCATGAATATGCCAGCATACCAAGCAACATATGTCAATGTCATAATGTATAATACTAGCATGAATAAAAAGCCAAACTTGGCATCACAATAAATCATCATATCGGATAAAATTTATTCACTCAAAATTAGAAAACAACGACATCGAAAACATCCATGCACGTGACCATACATTAGAATACAAAATTAAAAAGAGAAGAAAAGAGCTCTACTTACCTTGTATGGAACTCGGATCCATCCTTGTATCGTATATCGCTATAATGTTCAAATCATCACACTGGAAAATAATATTTTTCTTTAATCAATATTTTAACTCAAATTATCTCTTTTGAGAAATGATCTAACATGATATCTCATCCTAAGATATACATATATCTCTATGTATCCTAACTTTTACACTTTAATCAACATGCGATTCCTTATATAAATTAAATTATTCTAAAATTATCATTTATAATAAATTTTATTAATTCTCGAATATTACTTGCTCCAAGTTAATAAAATAATTAATTGAGTCGGAACTCATTTCATAGAATTGTCGAATTAATATTCTACATTGTATTTTTTGCATCATATTCAACCGTATCTTATAAACATTCAATTTTATCTAGTAAACAACATTCTTATACTATTAATTACTAACTAGTAATCATTTGAGCTTCGAAACTTAATATGATCACAGGGACCCCTTCCTTGATCACATTAACTTTTTGCAGTCTACTTGTATCTAATTTAATTTCTAATATTCTTCAAATATTTTATGAAAAATTTTCCACATTAATCAACTCAATAATCATTTATTTAAACTATTCATATCAATTTAGATTATTATTATTATTTAAGTTTCAAATCTCATTTTGATTATTCCCCAATCTATCCATATTTTCTAAAATCAAATATACTGAAGTCTCTTAATTTTTGTGTATAATCAACTCAAGGTGTTTAAGTCTAAAATTTCTATCATATATTAATAACTACATAAATTAATCAAAATAAATATTTTTAGTACAAAATATTAATTTTTTATATTTATTTATGTATTTTTATTCTGCCGGACAAAAGCAGAAGTTTCGGGATTGTTCAAATCAAGTTAATTATTACCCATATTTATATCATCCAAATATTTAATTTTATTTTTGATAAGTGATATTTAGGATGTATTTTATATTGTATAAAATTTTTAGATCAAGTTTTCTTATATAAAATAACAACATTTAATACAACTAGTTTTGACAGTCGTTCTACCCTACTTAGGCTGATTTTCCAGATTTTTAATTTACAAATTACAAAACGTTTTATTCTAAAATTTTGATCATTCATTAATGATTACAAAAACTCTCAAAAAAAATTTCATACTAAAAATAGTTTTTTTATTATTTATTTTATATTTTTTATTTTGGTTCTTAATTTACAACATGGGTGGCTAAAATTAATTTATAAACAGTTATAATTGTTAGTCTAAACCACTATCTCAGCTCTAATCATAGCTTCAACACATATATCATAGGAAATGACTTATTTATCCTTAATCCAATGATTTTGATCACGAAAATACAGTTTTAGTTAAATCTTTAACGGTCTAGATCAACTTATCATCATTTCCGCTAACATAGATATTATTGAGACAGAATTGCAAATGATCAAATCTAATCATCTATTGAGGTGTTCGCACATGATATAACATTATTTATTTATGTAAAACTATATTCTACACACATCTAACGGTTTGATTATCCAGATTCTATATAGAATCATAGATTCAATGGTTGAGATCATTTCCTTGTTGTCTAATGATATATAATCTATTTGGGCCCACTTTGATCACAATTTTAGGCAAAAATTTTCCGAAATAACGATCTTTGGTCATGTCCATTTCCAAATAATAAAAATTTCCAATTCATAGATTCAATTTGATCTCCATCAGATTTAATAAATCTGATTTCTATGGACATCAACTTTCTTCAAATTCGAAATTCTTCTCCTAAATTCAATGGTCCAGATTGATCTCTACTTTTGATCTTTTCTTAATTTAGAAAGTAAGACATGAAATAAATAGCAACCTGGATGATGCTGATTGATGGCTAGATCACTTGATCAAGGCTTTCCTTTCTCTATCTCTTTCTCTACACTAATCTAAGATGGTTCATCTGATTTATAAGTTCCAAAAATTCCAGCAAAGGGGGTAGATAACTAGCCACCTCATTTTATACAATTTTCACATTTATTTATTGTAATTATTTATTTTGGTTAATAAGATGCCATTCGCATCCTTTTAGAAGTTTAAATTTGACTTCCAACCTATATGGCAGGTGCATTGATGCAATTGTTTTTATTTTATAGTTTAGACCAATTTCTTGTTATTTATTAAGTACTCCCAAGTTGCTAAAATTTGTAATTTCACACCCAATTTGTTGTAATATATCAAATACCCTTTTTTGTTTCAAAACCTTCCCAAATTGATAATAATGACATACTTGAATATATTGTACATATTAATAAAAAAATTTAAATATTTAAAATATGTATTATCATACAAAAAATTTTAAAAATGTTTATTATGTACATATATTTTCAAAAATATAAATCTTTTTCCAAATTTAAAATAGGGGGTTTTATAACTTATAAAGAGTGGAAGTAAGAAGAGCCATGCTAGATAAGGAGTGAGCCAAAGGAGTGGAGGCATCTTGATTTTGCGAAATGGATGCATCTTCTCTTTGTTTAGCTACATGAGTTATTAAAGTTGTTTCGAGATACTCTACGGAAATACTTAAGATTCAAGGAATTGGCTTGTGCAGCCATTTTGTTGTTTGCATTCTTATTCAAATTCCATGAAGATGAGGATGAAGAATCCAACACTAGTGGTTGGTATGACCTATCTTGTTAAAGTGATCATTGTGAAGAGTAGGACGAGTACCTCTTCTCTATCCTCTACCTTCCATATTTATACATTTACTACCAATGACGTTATCTATTTTTTTTAAAAGTGCATGGTTTTCATTAAAATCTCCCCAGGCTTCTTTTTTACGTTCACGACTCTTTTCTTAGTTTCTTTACGTTGTATGATTACACAAATAATGGAAAAGGAAGGTAAGGTGGCACTCATTAGAATGTCTTCTCAATCCTCACATTCTAGTTTGAGACTAATTAGTAACTAAAATATTCAATCTTGTTCTTTATAGTTAAGATAATTAGTAACTTTTTCTGCTAGAGGCTGATATTACCTTAATTCATCCCAATTTTTTTCAAATATCCTAAGCGCTCAATAAATGATTAGTTTGAGTTTTTCTTTGCATGAGAAAAATTCTTATTGAATTTCGAAAACTCGTGAAACATTATTTTTCTGCACATACTTGTCTTTAAATAGAATCCCACAATGATTTAGCATTTTCAGCAAATGCAATAATTTTGCATATATGAGGTTCCAAAGAATTAAATAGCCAAGACATAACCAAGGTGTCGTTGCTTGCTGTTCATTGAATTTTGAGTCATCTAATGATGGAGCTATTATTTTACCATTTATGTAACTCAATTTCAATCTTCCTACTAGAGAGATAGTAATATTTCTTAACCAAGGAAGGTAATTTTTTTCATTTAGTATTATTGTAGTTAAATTGATATGAACATCATGATCACTTTTGTTTAAAGATGATTTTTGTGAACTGTTACCTTAAGAATTCACAATTCAAGTGATCAAGATTAAATTATCAATTTAAGAAAGGCAGAGATGTTTGTATAGAAGAACTTACAATCTGTAGAGAATGATAATTTTAACAAAAATGTTTCTAGACTAAGGGTGTATTTGGTTGGGTTAAAAAAATGTCAACCAAAATTTTTTAATCAAAAACTTTTCACTCTCCATAACTACCTTATCTACCTACTTTTCAATCATTTCCACACAACTACTCATATAATTAACTTATCTATTTTAACTTTATTCTCTTTATACCTTATTATTGCTCATATCATATCATATCATTTTCTATCAATTTGATAACTTTAACCTCAAAAACTTTTCATCAAAAAATTTTATTCCAACCAAACACGCCCTAAGATAGTTCTGGTAACTAACAAATATGAGTACTAATGAGAATCACCCATGTTACAAGATCTTATAAAAAGAATAGGTCAAAAAAAGAAATAATCTGCCTTAAAAAGATAACCTGGACAATGTTTCACGAAGTTGTCTTGAGAAGACAAGATAGCCTTAGAAGACAATTTGAAAAATATTTGTTAGATCGTCACTCTAAGTGTTTTAACATAATTCATAGGTTGCAGTAGCTACTAAAATGGTAGACATTCTAGGCAACATATGCTAAATTTGTGGACATCTTGGTAAAACATGACATTGTTGAGTTGGTGGAAAACATGCCACTATAGATGAGATCTTATGATCAGGCACACTATAAACCCAAATGGAAGAAGAGACCAGCATCTAGCACTAAGTAAGTGTAACACCCCATTCCAAGAATTACTCAAGAACTAGTCAATGAGTACTACACAATCTAAGAAAAATTCGGCAGCATCTCCCCATAATATACAAGGGGTAATATGGAATACATGACCTGATATTCATAACATTTCAATCTGTAACATTCAATCCTATTTATATACTTGCATCTTCATATAATAAGAACATTCATATAGAAGGAAATCATTAAATATTTTCCTTACACATCAAACAGATATAATAGTCATGCATATGTGCATCAACAAGGATTATAATCCAATCTGAAATACCAAATACATTATAGTTGTCAAAGTGAATCCGCCTAAATAATTGTCTACATATATGATTATCAAAAAAAGCACAAATCTAAACGAACTGAAATTAACATATTGTGCTATGGTCTCTCATGTTTGATCTTCAACTTGTCCCATCCTTAAGTTTCCCTTCTGACCTGCGATCTAAAAGCACAATAACAAACGATATGAGTCTAAATAGACCCAGTAAGTAGATAGTGGTTAGCACAAAGTAGAAATAAGTATAATGATGGATACTCATATAGTGATGAAGCTAATATATATGAGTCTAATACCCACTCCCAAGATCGTATGCATATAACCATACACACAAATTGAACAACACAACCAATCATCTACTCATGTCCATCAAGGGCCATGAACAACCCTCTCCTCATGTCAATCAGGGGTCATGAACAACCCTTACAACCAACTATTTGAGATAACACATCATACTTAACAGACAATGAAACACGTCGCAAACCACACATACAACATCAACACAATTCAGATTCAACACATAGATCTGTCACACAAGCATTTTATCAAACACATGATAGGTGCGAAATGAAAGAACCTTCAATTCATACTCTCGATTGGGGCAAATCAATTCACGTCACATTCCAACAATATAAAAACTGCTAAGAAGTCTTTTACATCATAGAAATCGCACATTCAAAGTAAATTCCCCATGAACCCTGACTGTTACGAACCCTACGCCTAATACCATGGAGTCGTCAGGAGCTATACATTCCCTCTAGCCTCACATCGCGTTTAACATAAAATTTTATCACTAAATCGAGAAGGGACGACATCTACTTACCTTGACCGTGATTCCTCCGAAGACAGCGACCCTAGATGTGGACTGCAGAAATTCGGAGCCTTGGAGCTTCCTGGACTCGGATCTATGACCTTCAAGGTAGTTAGTATAGTTTCCCTCAAGAGATCATGGGTGGTTCGAACTGAGTGGAAGAGAAAGTAGAAGAGGAGCGAAGAACCAGAAGAGGAGAAGAAGAAAATGCGGTCAGGCGCGAAATGGGAAATGAAGCCCTAGAGCGCGGGCCGCTTATGTTAATAGAATCCATTGAGTCGGGTCGGGGCATGGGTCGGGTCCAGTCGCAATTAGTAATTTAATTTTCGGCTCCTACAACTTAATAATTAAAAATTTCTCCGGGGCGCTGCCCCCATGACCCCCGCGACCTGACCGATCAGGTCGAACCCCATACCTACTCTGCAAAGGGGGAAAATAGTTATAGTGCTTAACTATGACACACTAATCATACACATTTAAATTTATACTCAGTGTGCTAAGATCATAATACATGCATATATGCACTATATGTTCCCTAGATACTATATTCATATATGTTATGTATCCATTAACATTATAAACTCCTAGTGGCATGTTCATAAGTTATCTCATAAATAGAGAAGGGTTATAATGAAATTAAAATAAAATAAAATACCTGGTCCTTACGGTAAGATGGAAGACGCTATAACAAACTAATTTTATGGTGAAGACGAACATGGAAGATTCAGGGAAGCAACACTGCAACAGATATTATGATTACAGCAGCTAACATGGGCAAAAAGGAAAAACTTACAGCAACCAATGATGCTTGTGCTTGTGCTTTAAGATCAACAGTTAAATAACATCTTTCAAAAAAAAGCTGAAAAATAGTTCTATAGGGTACAAGAAGGTTGCTCATTGATGGATATTACTAGAGCCTGCAAGAGACAGGGTAAACTACTTTGATACCATGTTAAGAGAGAAAAGATAAGCACATAAAATAAAAACATATAAATTATGTGCTTAAGCAATTTGCAACTCCATGGTGGACCCTTGTTCCTTCATCCTTAGGTCTCCATAGATCCACTATTTATAAGCATTTCCTTCATCCTTGGGTCTTCATACATCCACTATTTATAAGCATTTTACACCATATACAACTATCAATTACATATCAACCATCTACTCATCAAATCTCCATAATATGGTATACACATTTCTACTGTGGTATGAGGTTGTGGTTCCTAACAATTTTCATAAGCAAATCATACCACTTGTGATAGATTCTAGTCTTTCCTTGTTATATAATTTTTAACTATGCACTCTTATAAACAAATTCTCTTAATAGAATTTGGTGTGACAGATTGAATGTGTAGCTTACTTCTCGATGGGAATGATACTCTCATAACTTTATTCATTATACGACATGTGCACTGCCATAGTGACACCATATAATTTTGCATACTGCTAAAAATCATGTAAGGTAACAAATAAGAGACTTATCTTCAACTTCCCTCATGCTCCTTATAATTACTTCCTTAACTCTCATTAGTTTTCACTTCTTCGTCCACTCCACTTCTTTTTAAGGCTTCTATTAGTTAGTTGAACGTACAATTGGTACTTTTGCACTTACGCTTACTAAAATTTTTTTGCCTATGGTTTATCAGGAGAGCCTGAAGTCTTCCTTTTATATAAAGTCCTTGTATTATCCACTCTCTATCATCTGCCTTAACACCCCAACATCAACTTCATTCTTTCATCTTGCCATCTTTGACCTCATCACCTAGTGCCATCTATGGAAATTTAACTTTCTTACACTCACTCCCACTAAAAATGAAGATGAAGAAGGCCACTCGCCAAGCTACCAGCTCATTCCAAGTCTCAACTCTAAGGTTTTAATTAGTCATAAATTAACCTATAACTAGCCAACCCAACCTGGTAAAAACTCGATTAGGGACAAAATATAGATAGTTAGGTCAGAAATGAGTTGTGGTCACCTAAATGAACAAGCTGATCATGGGTCGGATTTGAATAACCTATCAACCCGATAGTTCTATATTCTAGAGTTGCATTTGCATATAACTCCCGAAATAAGAATTTTGTTATCATATCAAGTTAGTGTGATTAAAAATTTAATAATACCAACATAAAATATGCAACATACCAATCAGATGATCAAAATGAGTGCGAAAAATAACAACCAGGATATTACTGAAAAGTAGCCACTAACTCAATATTAAAAGGGTGACTGTGACCAATGTTTAGAAAAATGTACTCAAGGTACAACAAAACCTTGGTTGAACAAAACTGTGACTAAAAACATTGGAGAGCAATTGGGAAAATAGTTTAGTTCTACGTCTAGTTTTCGAAACACTAGATAAAACTCCATTCTTATCTACATGGGCTCTATTCACATAAATAATAATGAGTTATAACTAAAAGAAGTCACGCGATCAAAAAATTTATTTTTTATTTTTATATATGCAATCCCTACTTAGATTTTTTATGTAACCAAGGTGTCTCATTAAAAAATCATCAAGTGGAGCATAAGATCTGGAAAAACAGTGCACCTACATATCATTCATTATAACTTGAAGTGTCCTTACATAGCAATACCTTTATATACTCACGTGGACTTTCTCGCTACTTCTAATCCTAAATAACATTAATGATGTTAAGGTTTTACAAGCTTATGTGCAACTTGATTGCCTATTCTAAGCACATGGTCAAATTCTACATCATCAAAATTTACACTAACATTTCATCTCTTCTGTCAAAATTATATGATCACTTCATTGTCTTGAAGAACGTTTAATAGGATTAACGAGTCCATTTCAAGTTCAATCTCTCAGAATTCCATGTTTAACCAATTGCACCAAGTAATAATTCTTTAGTCTCCACTATTAGAGGATTACTTTGCCCACGTCATTCCAAACTTTTGCTACAATAACGTTTCCTTCACAAAATTACAAAGTACCACTCTAACTCTTAAGAGATCAACCTAACATCCATATTTATCTTTATAAAGTTTCCTTTAGGCAGTAACCATTTGAACTAAATGGTAATAGAAATCTCATGTTTAACATTAGATTTGCTAAGGAAAATTGCTTGCAAAAGTACCTAGAATACAATGCAATATCAAAAATGGAAAAATAAGTCTCATTTGCCCTTAATTTATTTCAACAAAACCAAATTCACAGACACATTATGAAATAAAGCATTAGTAAAAATTTATCTTCGATCTCGATAGTGTATACAAGATCCGGTTTACATTGGAGTTAGTGTTGTTAGTAACATGTTAAAAATGGGCTTCTAAGCAATGCAAAAAAGGCATAATAGGTTCTCCTTTTGGTTGGTTCTCTTTTTAGTCATTACATAGCATATATTATTATCTATTGGAATCCCCTACTTGTCTGATTTGACTTCATGAGAAGGGAATTTATGATCATCTTTCACTCAAATAGCTAAATCTTTCTTATAATTTTAGCTTGCAGATTATTTTGCAAACACTAAGACTAGAGTCACTAACTACAAAGGATCTCAAGTTTCTATCTTGTATTCTTTCCTTAGTCATTAATTGACATGTTGATCATACATAAAATACCCCATTATCTTTCATAACCCAATAGTAATAGTTATTCTTAGCCCTTTTACTAATTGGAATTTCTTCGATTATGTTCCACCCAATTAAGCCCATGAAAGATATGATTTATTCGGTTTCAAGTTTTTTTAACACCATTAATGAAATGCTCAAACCTTATGGCATCCCTTGCATGCTCTAATGGAGGTTCAGCCTTAATTAGTCCTATATCAGTCCATTTATTAGCAACGAACTAAGTAGTTTTCCCATTTACAATGTGCCATCAACCTCCCTTCTTTATTACAAGCCATGCCTTCAAGATACTTTTCTAAATTTGAAAACCATTTCGCTTTCTTTTGTGGTTCCACAAATTTCCATCTGAAAAGTAGCGTGCCTTCTTCACCTTGTAACTTATTTTATTTTCTCCATTTATGAGTCTCCACATCTACTTAACGAAGTGTGTAATGTCAAAAGATTCTAGGTACTAGACCGTCTACACCTTTGGAATAACATAATTTGTTTTAAGAGAACTAGTTAAGCTTTTGTGGCGTCCTCAACCCGATGTGTCACAACCTGAGTTACTCCGGGATCGTTATCAATTGGTAAATGTGACACAGGATTGTTGCCCTGTTCACGCGGCAAGATTCTTGTATACATTTTGTTTAGTGGAATAAATTTTTTTTCTTTTTTTTCCATTTCTTTCATCATTTTTCAAGCAATATATATACTTGAAGTTAACGATACATCTCATTATCATAATTCATTTCACAAGCAATGATATACTTGTAACATATCAACTTGTTTATATACATTAGGAACATTCATGACCTAATATATTCATGATCAACACAAGCATTCAATCATTCTCTAAACATATTAGTTATTACATGATAGCTAGCAATTTATTAACATATTAAAGAATACCAGTCATACTTCCCTTCAATTTACTAGGTCCTTTTTCCTTGAGCTTTTTGAACTTGTCTAGGGTTGAAAAACAAAATGTGAGTGATAAACTCTATCAGCAACCATTTTTTATTTTCATGTAAATACATTTCTCGCCGTTCAGTAGGAGACACTTATCAAGCAATCAACTACCAACAGGAAGAAACTTTTCATGTAAACATTCTATAAATTTTTCATAAAATTCTCTTTTTTATGAGGACAATTGTTGTCCTAAAATATTTTCATATAAACCTTTATTCATAGGATAATTGTATGTCCTAAAATATTTTAGTATAAATCATTATTCATGAGGACAATTATATGTCTTAATACATTTTCATATAAACCTTTTTCTATGAAGACAAATGTATGTCCTAAATCATTTTCGTATTAACCTTTTATATCCCAAATTATGGGCTTCTCAAAAGTAGTGCATATACATATAAATCTTTTATCTGTGTGGACATTCTCATGTCCTAAAATATTTTCATGTAAACTTTATTTTTTATGGACATAATCATGTCTTAAAATATTTTTATGCAAATATTATTTTCTATGGACATAGTCATGTGCTAAAATATTATCATGTAAATATTGTTTTCTGTGGACATTATCATGTCCTAAAATATTATCATGACCCCATTTTGGGGCTTTTAAAACAAAGCATATGCATATACGTCTCTAACCCTCAGGTAGGTGACACCTACCAAGTGATCATCCTTTCATAGGAAAGAAACCTTTCATGTGATAGCCCCACTAGCTAGGCGGCCATCCATGATCCTACTAGCGACTCGGCTACATGTAGAGGTAGGCCCTGGTCTACAACCATCTCAGTCTGCCACCACCTCTACCATGGATCTAGTACATGATGCTCGTGCACACTAGTTTATACTCGCATTGTCATTCTAGCATGATTTCATAAAACTAACACAGTCTTCAAACCATACCATTTTTAAATCAAAATTTTGATATAACATAATCTGTCGCTGTCCTTAGACTGAGCCCTTTTCAAATTGAGAACTGGGCATAATCATTTTAAAAATCAAACATTTTAATAAACTGTTTTCAAATAATAACTTTATGATGACCATCCTTAAAGAATTTTGGAAACATTTTAGTAAATCAATTTTACAAAACATTTGCAGTATTTGAGAAAATAATATTTTTTTCAAAACTTTGCTTATTTATTGGTAAAGAATTTTTAGAATTCTCATTATAAAATTTTTTAAAACATTTTAGTATTCGAGAAAATCAGGCTTTTCTTAAAAACATTTTTATTCCCATTTCTAGGCTTTTTATGAACAAAGAATATGCAAACATATTCCCATCCATTTGTATCAGCATTATATGCCTTGTCCACACAACAACCTTGTCACTCTTATGTAGAGAAGAGTTTGCATAATCTTTTGAATATCATTTAAACAAAACAGTCATCAAATCATTTATATTATCAATTTATTGAGTGGGTCATCATTAAAACTCTTTTGAAAACAACAATACAAGAAATTTTCAAAATATTTCAACTTTCAATGAGACTTAAAAATTTTAATACCATTTCAAAGAATCTCAATAAACAATTTAAAGACATTTAAATAAACTATTTCAAAAACCTTATTTATTTACAAATACCAATTTATGAAGAATCACACCTTTTTTCACAAAATCCCTTAGGAATAGAATTCCCAAAGCTTATTTTCAAATATCATTCTGTAGAAGAGTCGAAACTCTCTCATCATATAATGCTTTTGAAATAGCATTTTTAAGAACTTACTTATAATGAAACCATCCTGAAACATGTCAATAGTAAAAAGTAAAATCATACTTTCAAGAAATGAGCTTGCTTACTTTGTAAGTAATTCTAAAATCATCAATATAAATATTATCAAGTTATTTGAATACTTGATACAAAATCAACATTCTTGAAAGTTTACTTGCTTACCTTGTAAGCAATCTTGAAATCATTTTGATAAAGCAAATTCATATTATCTTAATATACACAAATAAAGTAACATTTTGAAAATGCTTAATAGAACATCATCATAAAGCACTTTCAACATTTGGGATGAAACTAATATTTTCAAAAAGTTGCTTGTTTACCTTGGCGATCAACTCGCGCCTTTGATCTTTTTCATGCCTTTTCATAGACAATTAAAAATGATCATCTTATATACACCTATATAACATCATATATTTGCATACTTTGACTTTTATTAACTCATATATATATATCTCACTTAATCTCAACCCTTTTATAGTCTCATTTTATATGTGACTTTTAATATTTCAACTTTATTCTATTTTTTCTTGGAGATAAACGCTCTCATCTTTTTAAGTCACATATATTCATTTTATTTCATTCAATATCTCAATTTAGGGCATCTATTTTTTTCAATCCTTTAAGATACTTACTTGAAACTATAATCTAAGTTCAAGTAAAATTTCTGAAGTTCACATCTAACTTTCTAATATTCACATAATTTTACCTAATTATTTTAGTGATTTTTTTTTGCTCCTTTCAAAATTCACTCCTAGTAGGTTAAACTCTCATAATCACTTATAGTACTTGTTTATATCCTATTGTAAGTTAAATTTCATTTCAAAATTTTGAAATTTAACTTTCATTGTAATTATTCCTCAATTTGTCCATATTTGCTGAAATCAATTGAAAAACTTGCAGCTTTAACTGTGCGGCAAAAGCAAGCATAGTTCTAATAGTTTCCATACAAATGACTGGAGCAAATATTTTTATGTAATTGATTTCATGTAACTGTGAATAGTCTTTGGCAACTGGCCTAGCTTTATATTTTTTAATGAAGATTATTATATTTGGTTTTATAAACTCATTTCAGTCCAATAATCTCCTTGTCTTGTGGATTGTCAACCAGCATCCAAGTTTGATTTTTCTTTATCATTTTCATCTTCTCTTTCATAGCATCAATCCAATGTTATTCTTTTATAGCATCTTAAAATTTTTGTGGCTTGCAAGCAAAGAAAGGTAAATACAGCTTTGATAAATACCTTCCAATGATCACTACTTCCTTGGAGGAGATAAGTCTGGAAATGTAGTAGATGAAGAAATAGGGCTTGAATCAACCCTTAGAGACGCTGGTGGAGAGCTTAGGCCTTGATCATTTTTCTTTTCATCTTCTTGTATAGTTGTGGCCCTATTTTTTTAGGCTTATTCCACGGCCAACATTCCATTTTATTGAAGATGACATCCTTTAAGATAATTAATTGCTTGACATCGAGTTCATATAGATGATAATCCTTAGATTCATTATTATAGCCAACAAAAATACATTTTTTTTCCTTTTTGATCCATCTTTTCTCTGTTTTCTTTTCAAATGTGTGCATATGCTACCCACAAAAATTCTAAAATACTTCGGCTTTATTTTTTTGATGTCAAGCCTCATAAGGTGTCATATCAAGAAATGCTTTGTGGGGGATCTATTGAGAATATAATGATTAGGTTGATAGCCTCAGCCTAGAAAGACTTTAGCATATTTTACTTTATAACATACTGTGAGTTATTTCAGCAATTATTCTATTATTTATCTTAGCCACACCATTTCGTTGTGTTGTGTGTGAACTATGAGCTCTCTTTTTATACCATGCACTTTGCAAGATTTATCAAACTAATGACTAGTAAATTCCCTCCTACAATCAGTTCTTAGAATTTTTAGATAATGTCGACCTTGTTTTTCAACAAGAGTGTCAAATTGAATAAAATAAGAAAAAACTTCTAATTTTTCTCTAGAAAATATACTCATATCATACGGGTAAAGTCATCAACAAAGAAAAAGAAAAACCTTTTACCTAGAAGAGATGTATTTTGAGAAGACTCTCATATATCAGCATAAACTAGCTCTAGAAATGCTTTAGCTCTCCAAAATGTCTTAGGAAATGACAATTTATGAATTTTTCAATAAATGCAACCTTCACATACTTTCTTCTAAGTGGTAATAGATGGAAGCCTAATAATCATATTTTTTGTTCGAGCCATTTCAAGCCGTTGAAGTTTAATTGCCCAAATCTCAGATGTTATAATGTGGAATCATCCACATTTTTACAATTTTATGCATATCTTGGAGCAAGAGACATTATAAGAGTAAATACATGATTGGAAGTCATTTTCACTCTGACAATAATTTCCTTTTATCAATAATGAGGCATTTACCATATCAAATTTTACCATATAGCCTCTCTAAACTAGTTGCCCCATGCTTAATAAATTTTTGGTTAGACTAAGAACATAAAGAACATCATAAATAAATTTATAAATTTTTTCTTTTGATTTTACTATAATGATGCATTTTCTTTCAACATGTTGAGATTTACCATCTCCAAGTGTCACCTTGAACTTCATATTTTCATCAATTTTGACAAAGTAATTTTTATCATCAGTCATATAGTTTAAACAACCACTATTAAGGTACCAAACATCATGTGGCTCTCTTTGAAGATTTAATCAAGAGATAAATACTTGATAATTTGAGCGATTATTTTCGGAATAATTTTCCTTATGTTTATACCAACAATCTTTATCAAAATAAGTGGTCCTCTTGCATCTCATGCATTTATATTGGCAATTATTTGTATCATGATCACTTTTATTGCATAACTTGCAATAAGAAAAAATTTAGGATTTTTCTATTTTTATTTTCGATCCTTGGCTATTTTTTCCCTTTTTCTTTGATTTTCTTTTTTTCACCCCTTTTTAAAATATTAAACTTTGACTAGAAACTTGCTCCAGTAGCTATTTTGAAAATCTACACTTCTTTCCTCATGGGCTTAAAGAGAACCCATTAATTCGACTAAAGAAAGTATATATAAATCTTTTGATTCTTCTATAACAATCATCTCATGATCAAATTCAGGAAGAAATCTTCTCAATATTCTTGAAATAATAATTTTATCTTCAATTGTATTCTCATAGTTTTTAATCTGATTTATAATATTAGAAATATGAGAGAAAAATACTTGTTCGATTTTTCCTTTTTTCATTAAAAGAGTATTAAAATCCTTCCTTAATGACTAGAGCTTGAGGTAAATTAATCCGCCATGATTTTAAATTCATTTTTCAAAACATTCCAAGTCTCATTCGACGTTGTAGTAGCCATAATTCTTGGATATATTGTCTTGCCTACTCCTTATGGAATATATAGAAAAGCTTTTGCATTACGTATTTGATTTTTATAATATTACTTTTTCTTATTTTCATCCCAAAATGAGAGCTGTGTCATTTTTGGGTTGCTTATACTATTTTGGACTAAATCTCATAATCCTTGTGATATAAATATGGTCTTTATTTAAATACACTAAAAATCATAGGCTTCACCTTAAAATTAAAGGATTGATGCTTAGGTATAATTAAATGTAGTAACAGAAGCCATTGATAGGGTGCCTTATAATATCTTCTTGCAACAGCAGCGTAGTAAAAAAATAACAAACTCATTAACTTTAGAATAATGTAGCTTTGATACCACTAGTGGAATCTAATTGAAAAAAATATACAAGGGCTGCTGAAATTTATGGAGAAGAAGGGAGGATAGTGAAAATAATGGGGAGATAATAAAATTTTATTAACTGTTTAAATTAATACAAATGCTCTTACATGAACCGAAGTTGTTAAATATTCAAGTTCCAAATATTAAGCTCTATCTATAAAGCTCTAAGTCGGTTTTACAACCGAAATTTGTGGCTTTCTTACACAGGCTAGTTGTATTTAAATTCTCTAAATGTTTCACTGTTTTGCATATCATGCCAATACTCAATTTTTCTGCTAACCAACTCAACCAATTTTTCCAGATTTCATATTTCTTTTTGTCATCTTATATTCAGCCATAATTTTGCCAACATGCATGTTAATGCACCAACTTTATGGATTTTTCTAGATTAATTAATAT
Source organism: Annona cherimola (assembly GCA_030490835.1). NCBI lineage: Eukaryota > Viridiplantae > Streptophyta > Magnoliopsida > Magnoliales > Annonaceae > Annona > Annona cherimola. Next base: position 91,468,933 of record CM059972.1, read on the forward strand.
ATTTAACACATTTGTCCCAATAAGATTTTCAATTAGCTGCATTCCTTGGTTGCTAGTGTTTTTACTATATAATAGATTGATCTTTTCATATAAAACCCTTTGCCCTAAATAGTCATTGTATACATTTGACAATGCTTTCATCTGTCGGACCTCTTCTTACTTCGCTTTCATAAATACGATGACTATTTAGGGCAAAGAGTTTATATGGAAATGATCAATCTGTTCTTTTCTCCATATCATTTGCAAAAAAATGAGAGAGAAAAGTGTTAGTCCCGAGTTAATGAAAAATACCTAAGAGGGGAGGGGTGAATTGGGTAATTAAAAATTTACAATTTAAACAGAAACTTTACCCCGGATTAATCTAGTTCCCTTTATGAAGAAACAGAATGGAAAGCAATATAGTGTAGAGAGCAGAAATAAACATCAACACACAGGATTTTATAGTGGTTCGGGCAACCTCCCTACTCCACTCTTCCAAGCTCACACCTCTTGTGACTTGGGTTCCACTATGTATTCCGCGAATACAACTAGAGTCTCCGCTCTCTTCTAGATTCTAGCTCTAGGGGGCATATACAACCAGAGCCTCCGCTCTCTTCTAAATTCTAGCTCTATGGGGTATATACAACTACAGCACAAAGTAGGTGACGAGTTCCACTCCAATCACACACTACTTTGCTTATACTTGATCTTAGTTACCCAAACTAAATCAAGTTCAATACAACAAGAAATAACAAAAGAAAGTTTCTACACGTTACTGTTGTGTAGACGCAGATTTGGCGCGGAGAAGAACTTGTAGTGTAGGCTCAGAGATTCAGCAAGCAGCTCTTGACAGTTTTGAAGCAAATTTCTTCTTCTAAATGTTGGCTTGATCACTTGAAGCTCTTGAAGATGGGAGTTATGCACACTTAATGATTCTCAGCTCCCCTCCTCGTTCATATTGAATCCCTCTTATAATTGTGGAGGGAATCCGAACGTTTGGAGGTAGGTGGCGCGCATTTAATGCGCCAACGTTCGAAAATTTTTCGACCATTGCGACCCAAGTCGCAGGTGGAGTCGACTTCGGATGCGACTTCGCCCAAGTCGCAGGTAGAGTCGACTTCGGGTGCGACTTCGCCTGTTCGCAACTTCTTCAAGTTCCAGTCTGGGTCGACTTGGTCCTCGACTTGACCCAAGTCGCAGGTGGAGTCAACTTCTGATGCGACTTCACCTTAACAGCTTGCTTGACGAACTTGAAATCCTTGGAGATGCTTTCATCATTAGATTTTCTTCATATTGAATGTTCTCCCTTATATCTCTTTACATAAAATACCTTGGATTCCTTTTCTTGAGTTCTTGAGTACTTGAATCTTGGAATGCATTGCTTGCTTGAATTCCTTCATTGTTTGGAGACTCTTTATAATTCTCACGTTTGATTTCATGTCTTGAGTCTTGAGTCTTTGAGTTGTCTTCTACCTTCATCTTCTTTTGAAACTCTTGAATCTACCATTGAGTTATCTTGATCTGCATGTTTTCGTATTGAAGTCGGAGTCGGAGTTGACTTCATCTGCGACTTCACCTAAGTCGCATGCGGAGTCGACTTGGGATGCGACTTCGGCTGCCCCTGTTCTTGGTTTCAACTCTGGACATAAATGACGCCTCCAAGTCGCTACCCGGAGTCGACTTGGTCTGCGACTTCACCTCAAGTCGCAAGTGGAGTCGACTTGGGATACGACTTCGGCACCTCTCAATCTTGATTTCAACTCTGGAAGGAAATGTCGTTTCGAAGTCGATGCTGGAGTCGACTTGGTCTGCGACTTCACCTAAGTCGCAAGCGGAGTCGACTTGGGATGCAACTTCGGCACTTCTCATTCTCGATTTCAACTCTGGAAGGGAATGACGTCTTGAAGTCGCTTCTTGAGTCGACTTGGGGATCGACTTGGCCTAAGTCGAAGCCTGAGTCGACTTGACTTGCCATGCTTCATATTCTTCAAATTTATAATCTTAAGTCATTTCCACAAACATGTTAGTAACCAAAACTTACTCAAATTGATTTGTTAATCATCAAAACATAGACTTGGCTTATTTTCCACATATTTCCAATAATCTCCCCCTTTTTGATGATTAACAAAACTGATTTAAGTGTATACCTTTCAATGTCTTAAAAACATGCCAATTTTGTATTTTGAAGTTTTTAACATACTCATGCAAACAATAAAAAATATTTAAACAAAAACCAGTCATAAAAACTTAGGCTCAAACCCAAAACTTAGGCTCAAACCCTGATCTCTTCTCCCCCTTTTTGTCAATTTATCAAAAAATAGAGATAGAGTGGGTAAAGCTTCTTAAGAATGGTGGGGTTGCTCCCCCTGAACCTGTGCTCCCCCTCAGTTTGTGCTTTGCTAAGTTAATTCAAGCATTCCCATATCATTTCTAATTTTATAAAATGATTCTTTTGCAAGAGGTTTGGTGAATATATCTGCAATTTGATCTTCTGTTCTTACATATTCCAAACATATGTCATGATTTTCTACATGTTCTCTAATACTAGAATGCAATACTGGATTTTTAGTTAAACATATGGCACTTGTATTATCACATTTAATAGGTATATCTTTAAAATCCATGTCATATTCTCTAAGCTGTTGTTTCATCCAAAGTAATTGGGCACAACAGCTCCCGGCGGCAATATATTCGGCTTCCGCCGTAGATAGAGCAACACTAGTTTGTTTTCTTGAAAACCATGAAACCAACATGTTCCTAAGAAACTGACATGTTTCACTAGTGCTTTTTCTATCTACTTTGTAACCGGCAAAATCCGCATCCGAGTAGCCGATTAGATCAAAATTAGAGCCCTTTGGATATCAAAGTCCTATGTTGGTAGTGTCTACTAAATATCTGAAAATTCTTTTTACAGCTACCAAGTGTGATTCTTTTGGACATGATTGAAATCTTGAGCACATACATACACTAAACAATATATCAGGCCTAGAAGCAGTTAAATATAATAAAGAACCTATCATGCTTCTATATAATTTTAAATCAATTGTTTTTCCTTTCTCATCTTTGTCAATTTTAATTGCTGAGCTCATAGGCGTGTTTGCCCCTTTGCTGTTTTCCATGCCAAACTTCTTCAACATTTCTTTGATATACTTGGACTGGTTTATGAAAATCTCTTCATTTAGTTGCTTGATTTGTAGTCCAAGGAAGAAATTCAGCTCCCCCATCATACTCATCTCAAATTCTTTCTGCATAAGCTCAGAAAATTTTTGACAAAGAATCTCATTAGTAGCACCAAAAATAATATCATCAATATAAATTTGAATAAGCAAGATATCTTTTTCTTTATATTTGATAAACAAAGTGGTGTCTACCTTTCCCTTTTAGAAGTCATGATCAATCAAAAATTTGCTTAATCTCTCATACCAAGCTCTTGGAGCTTGTTTTAATCCATATAATACTTTGGTTAATTTGTATGCAAATTTAGATTGATCTTTCTCCTCAAATCCAGGTGGTTGTTCAACATACACCTCTTCATTTATATATTCATTCAAAAATGCACTTTTAATATCCATTTGAAACAATTTAAAGTTCATGTGAGATGCAAAAGCTAGTAAGATGCGAATAGCTTCTAATCTAGCAACCGGGGCATAGGATTCTTCAAAATCTATTCCTTCTTCTTGTGAGTATCCCTTTGCCACAAGTCTAGCTTTGTTTCTCACTACAAGTCCACTTTCATCTAATTTGTTTCTAAAGACCCATTTTGTGCCAATGATAGTACAATCTTTTGGTCTTGGAACAAGATGCCAAACTTGATTTCTTTCAAATTAATTTAGCTCTTCTTGCATTGCTATGATCCAGTTTTCATCATCAAGAGCTTGATCAATAGTGGATGGTTCAATTTTGAATACAAAGGCGTATTGTCCACAAACATTTTGTTTTGACCTTCTAGTATTTACACCTTCATAAACATTCCCTATAACTTGCTCAATTGGATGGGCATGATTGAACTTTAAATTAGTTGGAGGTTTATAGAAATTATTACCTTCACTTACCCTTTCCTCCATGGAATCTTCTTGCTTTTCCACATGCAGTTTTTCAAGGCTACTTGTTATATCATCTGCATCACTTAAATCATCTTTTCTTTTGAAGCAAGGATTAGTTTCATCAAAGACAACATGTATTGATTCTTCTACAACTTGGTTCTTTTGTTGAAGACTCTATATGCTTTGCTATTTGATGAGTAACCAAGGAATATTGCCTCATCACTTTTAGCATCCAATTTTCCCAAGTTGGTTTTCCCATTGTTCAAAACATAACATGTGCAACCAAAGGCATGAAAATATAAAATATTTAGTTTTCTACCTTTCCATAGCTCATATGGGGTCTTTTTCAAGATTGCTCTAATGGTAACCCGGTTCAACACATGACAAGCTGTACTTACAGCTTCACCCCAAAATTTCTTGGATAATTTACTCTCATTTAGCATTGTTCTAGCCATCTCTTGTATAGTTCTGTTTTTCCTTTCAACCACTCCATTTTGTTGTGGAGTTCTTGGTGCAGAAAATGTGTGATGAATTCCTTTTTCATTGCATAATTCTATGAATCATTTATTTTCAAACTCACCACTATGATCACTTCTAATAGTCATAATAGTACATTATTTTTCATTTTGCACCAAGTTTACAAAAGTTGCAAACATAGAGAAGGCTTCATCTTTGCTAGCTAAGAGAATTACCCTTGTGAATCTTGAAAAATCATCAACTATTACAAACACATATTTCTTTCCACCAATGGTTAAAATGTCAGATGACCCATATAGATCCATGTGTAGCAATTCAAGTGGCCTAGTGGTGGAAATCTCGTTTTTGGTAGAGAAAGGCATTTTAGGTTGTTTTGACAATTGACATGTCTTGCAAATTTTATCTTTGTCATATTTCAATTTAGGCAATCCCTCTACCAAACTCTTCTTCCATAGGGTCTTTATATTTGTCATGTTTATATGCCCAAGCCTCTTATGCCAAATCCATGGATCATTGTCAATGGCCATTAGACATTAACCATCTAGTTCATCAAGTGAAACCAAATATACATTTTCATGTCTTTTTCCGCTAAACATGATATGTTCTCCATCAAATACATTACATATAGATGATTCAAACACAACCTTGTACCCTTTGTCACATAATTGGCTAATACTTATTAAATTGTGCTTGAGTCCTTCAACAAACAATACATCTTCCATACATGCATTTGAAATACTATAAATATTTTCTTTACCTTTGATTTTATCTTTTTCATTATTTCCAAAGGCAACAGTTCCATCGTTGCAAGGCTTGACTTTATGAAATAAACTTCTTTCACTGGTCATATGCCTTAAGCAACCACTATCCATGAACCAAACGTTGCTTGCCTTTGCCTTGAAACAAATCTGAAAAATGAATAAATAAATCTTATCTCTTTGGTACCCATTTTATGGGTCCATTTGGGTTAGAAAACTGATTTAATCTTTGTTGTTCTATCTTTGAAAGTTCAAATCTTGTTTTTCTTGGAACCCAAACTAATTTTGCACCATGGTCATATAGTTTCTTAAAATTACATTTATGGACTTTATGACCCATTTTATTGCAAAAATTACAAGCCATTGGTAATCTAGGAGTAGGCCTCCAAGTATGTATTGATTCAACAATTGGCCTTCTAGTCCACGTAGTATGTTTCCCTTTGGGCTTGTAGATAGGTGCAGTTTTGGTTTAATTTTTCCCAAGTATTGGCACATTCGATTTGTCACTTTCTCTTTGCTCAAATGTGGAGTATCCAAGACTTCTTTTATTTGTTTGAGAGGTCATGCTCAGAAACATTCTCACATTTTCTCCTGGATTAGAGAATTTAGCTAATGATTCATTCAATGATTCATTCTCCTTTTTTAATTTTTCCACTTCTTTCAAAAGCAAATCGTTTTCTTCTTTCAATTTTGTTGCTTTTTCTGCTAGTTTTCCATTTACAATAATAATGGAGTTACATTGTTGTCTCTTTAATGATAACTTATTTCCTAGCTTTTTGATTTCCTCATATAATGAATCATATGCATGTTGTAATTCTTCTAATTCAGCACATTTGGGACATTCTTGAAAAGAAGAATAAGTAGATCGAGAATGGAAAATTTTGGAAGTTACCTCTTCATTACTTATGTACTTTGTTGAAGTAGTTTGTTCTTCCAAAACTTCCGTTGTGTTCAAACACAACAAATCTTCTTCTTGCTCAATTCGTGCCATGCAACATATTCTTGCACAATTTGCCGCATCAAAATCATCGGTTGAGGAGCTACTTGTTGATGAAGTTTCTTCGTTCACGTACATTCCTCTTCCCTTTGGCCTTTGGAATTTTCTGCTTTCATGTCTTTTCCTCCTTTCTTGTTGATCCTTTGATTTCTCTTCGGGTGTAGGACATTGAACTTGCATATTTCCCATACCGCCGCATCTATAGCATTTTGTAGCCTCCTTCTTCTTCTCTTTTCGTGATCTCTCTTTGAAGTCTTTGAAGTTCTTCTCGTTTCTCACAAACTTTCGAAATCTGCGTGTGAGTAGAGCAATGTCTTCATCGTCATTGTGAGATGATGAGGTGGATTCATCCGAGTTGTGGATGACTTTTAGTGCAATTGCTCTTTTTCCTTTGTGGTGATCTTCATTTCTTTTCTTGATTAGCTCATGTGACATTAGTGAGCTAATAAGGTCTTCTAGCTTCAATGTGTTCAAGTCCTTTGCTTCTTCTATTTCAGTAATTTTCGGAGTCCATGATTCGGGTAGCGCCCTTAGAATCTTCATGACCTGCTCCGATTCAGAAATTGCTTTTCCAAGACCTTTCAAAGCATTAGTAATTTTAGAGAATCTATCAAACATTTTAAAAATATTTTCTATATCTAGCATTCTAAAGTTTTCCAACTCTCCAATCAAAATATTTCTCCTTGTCCCTTGGACTTGAGAAGTTCCTTCATATATAGATGTTAAAGTATCCCATATTTCTTTTGCGGTTAAACAAGAGAATACTCTATCATATTCGGAAGCCGTAAGAGTACAAAATAGTAAGTTCATAGCTTTAGCATTGCTCTTAACAGTTCTTACTTCCTCTTCGGTCCATTTGGAAGCTCTTTCATCAATAGGCAAGGTTACACCATCTTGGATTGCAATCCAAGAATCCATATCTGTAGCCATGATGAGTTGCTTCATACGAAGCTTCCAATAGCCGAAATTGTTCTCATCAAACAATGTTGGCCTAGTAAAAGATTAGCCTTCTACAAATGCGGGAACGGAAGTCGATTGGGATGCCATATTAAAAGATCTCTTTGGTATAACTCAAAGACCTGCTCTAATACCACTTGTTGGTCCCGAGTTAATGGCAAATACCCAAGAGGGGAGGGGTGAATTCGGTAATTAAAAATTTACAATTTAAACAGAAACTTTACCCCGGATTAATCTAGTTCCCTTTATGAAGAAACAGAATGGAAAGCAATATAGTGTATAGAGCAGAAATAAACATCAACACACAGGATTTTATAGTGGTTCGGGCAACCTCCCTACTCCACTCTTCCAAGCTCACACCTCTTGTGACTTGGGTTCCACTATGTATTCCGCGAATACAACTAGAGTCTCCGCTCTCTTCTAGATTCTAGCTCTAGGGGGCATATACAACCAGAGCCTCTGCTCTCTTCTAAATTCTAGCTCTATGGGGTATATACAACTACAGCACAAAGTAGGTGACGAGTTCCACTCCAATCACTCACTACTTTGCTTATACTTGATCTTAGTTACCCAAACTAAATCAAGTTCAATACAACAAGAAATAACAAAAGAAAGTTTCTACACGTTACTGTTGTGTAGACGCAGATTTTGCGCGGAGAAGAACTTGTAGTGTAGGCTCAGAGATTCAGCAAGCAGCTCTTGACAGTTTTGAAGCAAATTTCTTCTTCTAAATGTTGGCTTGATCACTTGAAGCTCTTGAAGATGGGAGTTATGCACACTTAATGATTCTCAGCTCCCCTCCTCGTTCATATTGAATCCCTCTTATAATTGTGGAGGGAATCCGAACGTTTGGAGGTAGGTGGCGCGCATTTAATGCGCCAACGTTCAAAAATTTTCCGACCATTGCGACCCAAGTCGCAGGTGGAGTCGACTTCGGATGCGACTTCGCCCAAGTCGCAGGTGGAGTCGACTTCGGATGCGACTTCGCCTGTTCGCAAATTTTTCAAGTTCCAGTCTGGGTCGACTTGGTCCTCGACTTGACCCAAGTCGCAGGTGGAGTCGACTTCTGGTGCGACTTCACCTTGACAGCTTGCTTGACGAACTTGAAATCCTTGGAGATGCTTTCATCATTAGATTTTCTTCATATTGAATGTTCTCCCTTATATCTCTTTACATAAAATACCTTGGATTCCTTTTCTTGAGTTCTTGAGTACTTGAATCTTGGAATGCATTGCTTGCTTGAATTCCTTCATTGTTTGGAGACTCTTTATAATTCTCACATTTGATTTCATGTCTTGAGTCTTGAGTCTTTGAGTTGTCTTCTACCTTCATCTTCTTTTGAAACTCTTGAATCTACCATTGAGTTATCTTGATCTGCATGTTTTCGTATTGAAGTCGGAGTCGGAGTTGACTTCATCTGCGACTTCACCTAAGTCGCATGCGGAGTCGACTTGGGATGCGACTTCGGCTGCCCCTGTTCTTGGTTTCAACTCTGGACATAAATGACGCCTCCAAGTCGCTACCGGAGTCGACTTGGTCTGCGACTTCACCTCAAGTCGCAAGTGGAGTCGACTTGGGATACGACTTCGGCACCTCTCAATCTTGATTTCAACTCTGGAAGGAAATGTCGTTTCGAAGTCGATGCTGGAGTCGACTTGGTCTGCGACTTCACCTAAGTCGCAAGCGGAGTCGACTTGGGATGCAACTTCGGCACTTCTCATTCTCGATTTCAACTCTGGAAGGGAATGACGTCTTGAAGTCGCTTCTTGAGTCGACTTGGGGATCGACTTGGCCTAAGTCGAAGCCTGAGTCGACTTGACTTGCCATGCTTCATATTCTTCAAATTTATAATCTTAAGTCATTTCCACAAACATGTTAGTAACCAAAACTTACTCAAATTGATTTGTTAATCATCAAAACATAGACTTGGCTTATTTTCCACATATTTCCAATAATCTCCCCCTTTTTGATGATTAACAAAACTGATTTAAGTGTATACCTTTCAATGTCTTAAAAACATGCCAATTTTGTATTTTGAAGTTTTTAACATACTCATGCAAACAATAAAAAATATTTAAACAAAAACCAGTCATAAAAACTTAGGCTCAAACCCAAAACTTAGGCTCAAACCCTGATCTCTTCTCCCCCTTTTTGTCAATTTATCAAAAAATAGAGATAGAGTGGGTAAAGCTTCTTAAGAATGGTGGGGTTGCTCCCCCTGAACCTGTGCTCCCCCTCAGTTTGTGCTTTGCTAAGTTAATTCAAGCATTCCCATATCATTTCTAATTTTATAAAATGATTCTTTTGCAAGAGGTTTGGTGAATATATCTGCAATTTGATCTTCTGTTCTTACATATTCCAAACATATGTCATGATTTTCTACATGTTCTCTAATACTAGAATGCAATACTGGATTTTTAGTTAAACATATGGCACTTGTATTATCACATTTAATAGGTATATCTTTAAAATCCATGTCATATTCTCTAAGCTGTTGTTTCATCCAAAGTAATTGGGCACAACAGCTCCCGGCGGCAATATATTCGGCTTCCGCCGTAGATAGAGCAACACTAGTTTGTTTTCTTGAAAACCATGAAACCAACATGTTCCTAAGAAACTGACATGTTTCACTAGTGCTTTTTCTATCTACTTTGTAACCGGCAAAATCCGCATCCGAGTAGCCGATTAGATCAAAATTAGAGCCCTTTGGATATCAAAGTCCTATGTTGGTAGTGTCTACTAAATATCTGAAAATTCTTTTTACAGCTACCAAGTGTGATTCTTTTGGACATGATTGAAATCTTGAGCACATACATACACTAAACAATATATCAGGCCTAGAAGCAGTTAAATATAATAAAGAACCTATCATGCTTCTATATAATTTTAAATCAATTGTTTTTCCTTTCTCATCTTTGTCAATTTTAATTGCTGAGCTCATAGGCGTGTTTGCCCCTTTGCTGTTTTCCATGCCAAACTTCTTCAACATTTCTTTGATATACTTGGACTGGTTTATGAAAATCTCTTCATTTAGTTGCTTGATTTGTAGTCCAAGGAAGAAATTCAGCTCCCCCATCATACTCATCTCAAATTCTTTCTGCATAAGCTCAGAAAATTTTTGACAAAGAATCTCATTAGTAGCACCAAAAATAATATCATCAATATAAATTTGAATAAGCAAGATATCTTTTTCTTTATATTTGATAAACAAAGTGGTGTCTACCTTTCCCTTTTAGAAGTCATGATCAATCAAAAATTTGCTTAATCTCTCATACCAAGCTCTTGGAGCTTGTTTTAATCCATATAATACTTTGGTTAATTTGTATGCAAATTTAGATTGATCTTTCTCCTCAAATCCAGGTGGTTGTTCAACATACACCTCTTCATTTATATATTCATTCAAAAATGCACTTTTAATATCCATTTGAAACAATTTAAAGTTCATGTGAGATGCAAAAGCTAGTAAGATGCGAATAGCTTCTAATCTAGCAACCGGGGCATAGGATTCTTCAAAATCTATTCCTTCTTCTTGTGAGTATCCCTTTGCCACAAGTCTAGCTTTGTTTCTCACTACAAGTCCACTTTCATCTAATTTGTTTCTAAAGACCCATTTTGTGCCAATGATAGTACAATCTTTTGGTCTTGGAACAAGATGCCAAACTTGATTTCTTTCAAATTAATTTAGCTCTTCTTGCATTGCTATGATCCAGTTTTCATCATCAAGAGCTTGATCAATAGTGGATGGTTCAATTTTGAATACAAAGGCGTATTGTCCACAAACATTTTGTTTTGACCTTCTAGTATTTACACCTTCATAAACATTCCCTATAACTTGCTCAATTGGATGGGCATGATTGAACTTTAAATTAGTTGGAGGTTTATAGAAATTATTACCTTCACTTACCCTTTCCTCCATGGAATCTTCTTGCTTTTCCACATGCAGTTTTTCAAGGCTACTTGTTATATCATCTGCATCACTTAAATCATCTTTTCTTTTGAAGCAAGGATTAGTTTCATCAAAGACAACATGTATTGATTCTTCTACAACTTGGTTCTTTTGTTGAAGACTCTATATGCTTTGCTATTTGATGAGTAACCAAGGAATATTGCCTCATCACTTTTAGCATCCAATTTTCCCAAGTTGGTTTTCCCATTGTTCAAAACATAACATGTGCAACCAAAGGCATGAAAATATAAAATATTTAGTTTTCTACCTTTCCATAGCTCATATGGGGTCTTTTTCAAGATTGCTCTAATGGTAACCCGGTTCAACACATGACAAGCTGTACTTACAGCTTCACCCCAAAATTTCTTGGATAATTTACTCTCATTTAGCATTGTTCTAGCCATCTCTTGTATAGTTCTGTTTTTCCTTTCAACCACTCCATTTTGTTGTGGAGTTCTTGGTGCAGAAAATGTGTGATGAATTCCTTTTTCATTGCATAATTCTATGAATCATTTATTTTCAAACTCACCACTATGATCACTTCTAATAGTCATAATAGTACATTATTTTTCATTTTGCACCAAGTTTACAAAAGTTGCAAACATAGAGAAGGCTTCATCTTTGCTAGCTAAGAGAATTACCCTTGTGAATCTTGAAAAATCATCAACTATTACAAACACATATTTCTTTCCACCAATGGTTAAAATGTCAGATGACCCATATAGATCCATGTGTAGCAATTCAAGTGGCCTAGTGGTGGAAATCTCGTTTTTGGTAGAGAAAGGCATTTTAGGTTGTTTTGACAATTGACATGTCTTGCAAATTTTATCTTTGTCATATTTCAATTTAGGCAATCCCTCTACCAAACTCTTCTTCCATAGGGTCTTTATATTTGTCATGTTTATATGCCCAAGCCTCTTATGCCAAATCCATGGATCATTGTCAATGGCCATTAGACATTAACCATCTAGTTCATCAAGTGAAACCAAATATACATTTTCATGTCTTTTTCCGCTAAACATGATATGTTCTCCATCAAATACATTACATATAGATGATTCAAACACAACCTTGTACCCTTTGTCACATAATTGGCTAATACTTATTAAATTGTGCTTGAGTCCTTCAACAAACAATACATCTTCCATACATGCATTTGAAATACTATAAATATTTTCTTTACCTTTGATTTTATCTTTTTCATTATTTCCAAAGGCAACAGTTCCATCGTTGCAAGGCTTGACTTTATGAAATAAACTTCTTTCACTGGTCATATGCCTTAAGCAACCACTATCCATGAACCAAACGTTGCTTGCCTTTGCCTTGAAACAAATCTGAAAAATGAATAAATAAATCTTATCTCTTTGGTACCCATTTTATGGGTCCATTTGGGTTAGAAAACTGATTTAATCTTTGTTGTTCTATCTTTGAAAGTTCAAATCTTGTTTTTCTTGGAACCCAAACTAATTTTGCACCATGGTCATATAGTTTCTTAAAATTACATTTATGGACTTTATGACCCATTTTATTGCAAAAATTACAAGCCATTGGTAATCTAGGAGTAGGCCTCCAAGTATGTATTGATTCAACAATTGGCCTTCTAGTCCACGTAGTATGTTTCCCTTTGGGCTTGTAGATAGGTGCAGTTTTGGTTTAATTTTTCCCAAGTATTGGCACATTCGATTTGTCACTTTCTCTTTGCTCAAATGTGGAGTATCCAAGACTTCTTTTATTTGTTTGAGAGGTCATGCTCAGAAACATTCTCACATTTTCTCCTGGATTAGAGAATTTAGCTAATGATTCATTCAATGATTCATTCTCCTTTTTTAATTTTTCCACTTCTTTCAAAAGCAAATCGTTTTCTTCTTTCAATTTTGTTGCTTTTTCTGCTAGTTTTCCATTTACAATAATAATGGAGTTACATTGTTGTCTCTTTAATGATAACTTATTTCCTAGCTTTTTGATTTCCTCATATAATGAATCATATGCATGTTGTAATTCTTCTAATTCAGCACATTTGGGACATTCTTGAAAAGAAGAATAAGTAGATCGAGAATGGAAAATTTTGGAAGTTACCTCTTCATTACTTATGTACTTTGTTGAAGTAGTTTGTTCTTCCAAAACTTCCGTTGTGTTCAAACACAACAAATCTTCTTCTTGCTCAATTCGTGCCATGCAACATATTCTTGCACAATTTGCCGCATCAAAATCATCGGTTGAGGAGCTACTTGTTGATGAAGTTTCTTCGTTCACGTACATTCCTCTTCCCTTTGGCCTTTGGAATTTTCTGCTTTCATGTCTTTTCCTCCTTTCTTGTTGATCCTTTGATTTCTCTTCGGGTGTAGGACATTGAACTTGCATATTTCCCATACCGCCGCATCTATAGCATTTTGTAGCCTCCTTCTTCTTCTCTTTTCGTGATCTCTCTTTGAAGTCTTTGAAGTTCTTCTCGTTTCTCACAAACTTTCGAAATCTGCGTGTGAGTAGAGCAATGTCTTCATCGTCATTGTGAGATGATGAGGTGGATTCATCCGAGTTGTGGATGACTTTTAGTGCAATTGCTCTTTTTCCTTTGTGGTGATCTTCATTTCTTTTCTTGATTAGCTCATGTGACATTAGTGAGCTAATAAGGTCTTCTAGCTTCAATGTGTTCAAGTCCTTTGCTTCTTCTATTTCAGTAATTTTCGGAGTCCATGATTCGGGTAGCGCCCTTAGAATCTTCATGACCTGCTCCGATTCAGAAATTGCTTTTCCAAGACCTTTCAAAGCATTAGTAATTTTAGAGAATCTATCAAACATTTTAAAAATATTTTCTATATCTAGCATTCTAAAGTTTTCCAACTCTCCAATCAAAATATTTCTCTTTGTCCCTTGGACTTGAGAAGTTCCTTCATATATAGATGTTAAAGTATCCCATATTTCTTTTGCGGTTAAACAAGAGAATACTCTATCATATTCGGAAGCCGTAAGAGTACAAAATAGTAAGTTCATAGCTTTAGCATTGCTCTTAACAGTTCTTACTTCCTCTTCGGTCCATTTGGAAGCTCTTTCATCAATAGGCAAGGTTACACCATCTTGGATTGCAATCCAAGAATCCATATCTGTAGCCATGATGAGTTGCTTCATACGAAGCTTCCAATAGCCGAAATTGTTCTCATCAAACAATGTTGGCCTAGTAAAAGATTAGCCTTCTACAAATGCGGGAACGGAAGTCGATTGGGATGCCATATTAAAAGATCTTTTTGGTATAACTCAAAGACCTGCTCTAATACCACTTGTTGGTCCCGAGTTAATGGCAAATACCCAAGAGGGGAGGGGTGAATTCGGTAATTAAAAATTTACAATTTAAACAGAAACTTTACCCCGGATTAATCTAGTTCCCTTTATGAAGAAACAGAATGGAAAGCAATATAGTGTATAGAGCAGAAATAAACATCAACACACAGGATTTTATAGTGGTTCGGGCAACCTCCCTACTCCACTCTTCCAAGCTCACACCTCTTGTGACTTGGGTTCCACTATGTATTCCGCGAATACAACTAGAGTCTCCGCTCTCTTCTAGATTCTAGCTCTAGGGGGCATATACAACCAGAGCCTCTGCTCTCTTCTAAATTCTAGCTCTATGGGGTATATACAACTACAGCACAAAGTAGGTGACGAGTTCCACTCCAATCACTCACTACTTTGCTTATACTTGATCTTAGTTACCCAAACTAAATCAAGTTCAATACAACAAGAAATAACAAAAGAAAGTTTCTACACGTTACTGTTGTGTAGACGCAGATTTGGCGCGGAGAAGAACTTGTAGTGTAGCCTCAGAGATTCAGCAAGCAGCTCTTGACAGTTTTGAAGCAAACTTCTTCTTCTAAATGTTGGCTTGATCACTTGAAGCTCTTGAAGATGGGAGTTATGCACAATTAATGATTCTCAGCTCCCCTCCTCGTTCATATTGAATCCCTCTTATAATTGTGGAGGGAATCCGAACGTTTGGAGGTAGGTGGCGCGCATTTAATGCGCCAACGTTCAAAAATTTTCCGACCATTGCGACCCAAGTCGCAGGTGGAGTCGACTTCGGATGCGACTTCGCCCAAGTCGCAGGTGGAGTCGACTTCGGATGCGACTTCGCCTGTTCGCAAATTTTTCAAGTTCCAGTCTGGGTCGACTTGGTCCTCGACTTGACCCAAGTCGCAGGTGGAGTCGACTTCTGGTGCGACTTCACCTTGACAGCTTGCTTGACGAACTTGAAATCCTTGGAGATGACTTTCATCATTAGATTTTCTTCATATTGAATGTTCTCCCTTATATCTCTTTACATAAAATACCTTGGATTCCTTTTCTTGAGTTCTTGAGTACTTGAATCTTGGAATGCATTGCTTGCTTGAATTCCTTCATTGTTTGGAGACTCTTGATAATTCTCACATTTGATTTCATGTCTTGAGTCTTGAGTCTTTGAGTTGTCTTCTACCTTCATCTTCTTTTGAAACTCTTGAATCTACCATTGAGTTATCTTGATCTGCATGTTTTCGTATTGAAGTCGGAGTCGGAGTCGACTTCATCTGCGACTTCACCCAAGTCGCATGCGGAGTCGACTGGGGATGCGACTTCGGCAGCTCCTGTTCTTGGTTTCAACTCTGGACATAAATGACGCCTCCAAGTCGCTACCGGAGTCGACTTGGTCTGCGACTTCACCTCAAGTCGCAAGTGGAGTCGACTTGGGATACGACTTTGGCACCTCTCAGTCTTGATTTCAACTCTGGAAGAAAATGTCGTTTCGAAGTCGATGCTGGAGTCGACTTGGTCTGCGACTTCACCCAAGTCGCAAGCGGAGTCGACTTGGGATGCGACTTCGGTACTTCTCATTCTCGATTTCAACTCTGGAAGGGAATGACGTCTTGAAGTCGCTTCTTGAGTCGACTTGGGGATCGACTTGGCCTAAGTCGAACCCTGAGTCGACTTGGAAATCGACTTGACTTGCCATGCTTCATATTCTTCTAATTTATAACCTTAAGTCATTTCCACAAACATGTTAGTAACTAAAACTTAGTCAAATTAATTTGTTAATTATCAAAACATAGACTTGGCTTATTTTCCACATATTTCCAACAAAAAGGACTAGTGGGGCTGACCTTAATGTCGAGGGATGTGAATCCTTCGTTAGAGCCGAGAGACCTTTCGTACAAATTAGAAAGAAGTAGGGGGAGATGATCCCATTTTCTACGACCTCTTATTACTCCAAAAGCCTCAGTCTTATATCCATTTAGCAAAATTAGTAGTTCAATATGCTAATACAGCTGAATATCCATCCCACAGACTTCTCATCAAAATTTACCTTTAGCATCACTTGCCATAAATACTCCCATTTTATCTTATTATAGACTTTAAACATGTCCAAATATACTACCATCTCTTCTTTCCTGCCACTGCTTCTATTCATCATAAATTCAAATGATGAAGAGCTTCGAAGGCTATCATTATGCTATTCGTGATTAACTTGCCTAGTATAAAAGCACTATGCTCTTTTAAAATCAAGCCATGGAGGTAACATTTCAACATGTTAACTAGCATCTTGGCTATGGTTTTGGATATTACATTATATAGGCTGGTTGGTCTAAAATCAAACACCCTAATTGTACCTTTTTCCTTGGAATTAGTATAATGTCTATGTTGTTTATTTTCCTCATAAGAGCTTGTCACTACAAGTGGAAGACTCGTTCAAGAATTCTTGATAGACTTCAACCATTTGTTCCCCCTGTATCCCATTTTTTTTTATAAAATCCTAAAAGCATACAATTAGATTCGAAAGCTTTCATTAGGTGCATGCCTTTCATAGCCTTTAGTATCACATCTCTTTCAACTACCCTTATTAGTTGTCGATCATCTTCCATAGAGAAGCATGCATGAATTTTCTTAATTACTTTATATATATCATTTTGCCTTTCTAACCTAAATATCTACTAGAAAATGGAAATAAGAAATAACTAACCTCTCTTTTTCCTCTGTTTTTGAGACTATGCAATTGTTATCATCTTGTAAAATTTAAATTTTTTATATTTATTTAATATATTTAGTATTTTATTTTTATTTTTAAAAATAAAATAAATACTAAATAAAATTTAAAATTTATCAAATTTCATGACATAAAATATCTAAGCAATGCAAGCACATGTAAAAAAATTTGTAAATATTATCTTAGCAACTTAGGTGAAATTGACTAGGAGTGGACCCGAGGCGAGTCATACCAAACTAGGATCCACCTAACGTTAACCTTACTTTTTAAAAATTTTATTTAAACCCATTTTTATATCAAGTTGGGACAAGATTTATTTGACCATCATCTTTTTTCAATAGATCTCAGGACAAATATTGGGTTAATCTTAATATTATAGATTAGGTAAAAAATGCTTTGGTGTTTGCTTAGCTGATGTTGTTTTACAAGTTGATTGCAATTCATTGAAGGTTATTTAATGTATATGTGGGTTGAAATTGAAATCATTCATTCGCATGTTTCTTATGAATTCTTGTTTTTTTGGCTCTTATTTAACATTGTTAAATTGTCCTTTTTCCTTTTTTAGGTATATATTTTTGTTTCATAGGGTAGATTTCTTATAAATGAAAGATTCGATATTATACAATCATTATATGAATAAATTATCTATTTTACTTAGAAATTATCATCTACCTATGGGAATTACCTAGCAAATATATATTATAATTTTTTAGAAATATTGTTTATTTTGATTTGATCAAAGTATTATGAAATATCCATGAATTCTCTTAAATGTACATGATATGCTATTTTAAACAAGCTCTATATAACCAGGCTATATAGAAGTAATTCCATATAACCCTTCTATTTTTGAGATGTTAATTATTAATGCAAAATTTAATTCATTCATTGTATTTAATATAATTTATTTAGCTAAGAGATAAAGCTTCATACAAATCAAATATGTGCATGGGTCATATTCGCTCAAAATAGGTAAATTTATATGTAAATTAGGAAAAATGCTCAGATTCATTCACATATGTATTACAATATAATAATAGTTTATAAACATTGGGTGTGTTTTGGGAAGTGAAAAAACTTTTGAATCAAAATCTTTTGGTGTAAAAATTATCAAAATAAAAAAATGATATGATATGATGGGAGTAATGATGAGGAATAAAGAAAATAAAGTTAAAATAGATAGATTAGTTATATGGATAGTTTTGTAGAAATGATTAAAAAATATGATAGTTTGTATTGGAAGATGTGAAGAAATAATTAAAATTTTGGGTGGTTGTGAATAGTGAAAAGTTTTAATTTGAAAAGTTTTGGAATAAAAGTTTTATTGAAAGCTAAACACACCCATTATATCTACATAGTTTGATATTTTAGATAGTCTAGATATTTAACATATGATTAAAATTGATAATTATTATTAAATCATTTTATTATATGGATTTTACACCTTTTTAGATTGGCCCATTAAAATAACATTAAATAAACAAAAAAAGTTCCGATAATAATACAAGCAAATGATAAATATAATAACTATAGAGGATTTTCCATTAATTGTTAATATATTAAAATTGAATAGGAGTTACACAAAAGAGTTTCATAGAAGCATTCCCCATTTTAAACTATCCATTTTTAAGGACACCAGCACACAGTTCAAAGGAAAATTACAATCTCAATAATAAAAAATTTCTTTTCCATATACTTTATATGTTCTTTTTTTATTTTTATATTTACAATTCGACCTAAGTACATATTACAATCCTAACTCTAAAGTTGTAAATTTCATAATATTACTACCAAAGTAGATATGAAGAAATTCCTCTGGTCCTTCCGGTACTTAAAGCCTAGACCTCTCACACGCTATTGTATGTTCTTGATTCTAATTTATTGTCCAGATACTGAGATACAATATAGATATCTAATTAAGCTATTGGTAATTTATTGCTAATACTTGGCGGGTGGATCACAGTTGAATTGACGGATTTTCTACATTTTAACGTCAATTCAAGGATGTAAGGAAATCTCATAATTATCTTATGGTCGGAAAACAGATGCCCCCAAAGACTTGGAAAAGATTGAACAAAAGGTATTTTAATATTGATACGGCATACGACATTGATTTACTCTGTTGTAATTCAATTTGATTACAGCCAGAACACCTATATACAATTGGCAAAGCCAGCAACTCAATTTATGAAGCCTGACTTCAACTTTAGGAGGGTTGAAACTTTTTTTAAAAAAAATCATTAGCAGACAAAATATTATATTTTACCAATTTAACCCAAAATATTTTACAAGTCACCTTCATGATGAAATGAAAATTCAATCGATGACATCATTTAAGATTATTTCACATCATTTTAGGAGGGCTCATCTTCATGATGAAACGAAAATTCAATCGATTACATCATTTAAGATTATTTAATATTGTATTATGTTAACAAAAATTTATTTCAATTAGAGCCTTCACAAATCGTACTTTCTCGAAAGAATATAAAATCATGTATAAATAATTAAAAAATACTTAGATCATTCACAAATGAATTATAATATTACAATAATTTATAGAGTAATTAATCTATATTTTTAAATATTTATACATTCTAGACGATAAATTAACGGATTTGAAATTAATATATAAATCGAAAAATTATCACATTGATTTTAAACTTTTTTGAATGATATCATGCAAATATTTGCTTCAAAAAACTTACTTTTTTATTAAGCAAATAACTTTAAGTATAATGGCAAAAAGTGAATTACTTCATCA
The DNA here is from genome assembly GCA_030490835.1 of Annona cherimola. Taxonomy (NCBI): domain Eukaryota; kingdom Viridiplantae; phylum Streptophyta; class Magnoliopsida; order Magnoliales; family Annonaceae; genus Annona; species Annona cherimola. Next base: position 91,488,861 of record CM059972.1, read on the forward strand.
TTGACATAAGAGGTTCCATGGATAATTATTAGACTAATTATATTTACCATCTACCTTAGGCATAATAATAGGTCAATAATTCAATCCAACCAGTGAGTGGACTTATTTTTAACTTTTTTGACAAATATAATTCTTTAGTTTTTACTACCAATTTAAATATTTATTTTATTGACGCCATTTTTTTCTTTATATCACCAAGAAATCACTTTCATTAAAATCTGATATTTGGTAAAAGTTAACATCTTTTTTAGAATGAATACATAACTTTCAAATTTTTCAAAATGTGTCATACATCTATAAGAAATACATATGGATAAATACGATAAATGATTAAACTTTGATAAAAATAAATTTTAAAATAAAAAAATAGAAGACCGTATGGACACCTGTAGTCATTTCACATTTTACTATAAACAAGCAACAATAGTAACGTATTAAAATGCTTCACATGAACCTGCAATAAAAATAATTAATGAAGATGTAACACAATACACGCGTGTAAAGATTTTCTACAAATTCTGCAGTTGACTGCCTATACAAAAAGATTATGATACTGTTCATGTTTTTAAAATTTTTCTCATGAAGAGTATTTAAAATTTATGGGTGTATATATATATATATATATATTTTTCTTCTAATGGTTGGAAACATGTGGAAAATAAGCCAAGTCTATGTTTTGATGATTAACAAATCAATTTGAGTAAGTTTTGGTTATTAACATGTTTGTGGAAATGATTAAAGGTTATAAAATTGAAGAATATGAAGCATGGCAAGTCAAGTCGATTTCCAAGTCGACTCAGGCATCGACTTAGGCCAAGTCGATCCCCAAGTCGACTCCAGCAGCGACTTCAAGACGTCATTTTCGTCCAGAGTTGAAATCAAGAATGAGAGCTACCGAAGTCGCATCCCAAGTAGACTTCGCATGTGACTTGGGTGAAGTCGCAGACTAAGTCGACTCCGGCATGGACTCCAATCGGACAGGGCAGAAACTTCAGAAGTCAAGTCGGGGACTAGGTCGATTTCAAGGTAGACTTGAGTCAAGTTGAAGACCAAGTCGACTTAGATATTCGACTTGGAACATATGAAGACTAATCCAAGTCCAAAGCAAGCAAGATGCATGAATTCAACCATTCTAATCAAAATATATATTGAACTTATTCATGCATATATTCAAGAATTCAATGATTCAAAGTTTGCAAGTCACGAAGCTAAAAGGACATCAAGCTAGGATGATTATACTAAGTTGCAAAGATATAATTAAAGGAAGAACAACCAAACATGAAGAAATTCAAGCAAGCAAGGCACTATAAAGAACTTCAAGTTCAACTAGCAAGCTGAAGAAGTGAAGTCGTACCCGAAGTCGACTTCACCTGCGACTTGGGTCAAGTCGAGGACCAAGTCGACCCAGACTGGAACTTGAAAAAGTTGCGGACAGGCGAAGTCACACCCGAAGTCGACTCCATCTGCGACTTGGGTGAAGTCGCACTCGAAGTCGACTCCACCTGCGACTTGGGTCGCAACGGTCGGAAAGTTTTCGAACGTTGGCGCATTAAATGCACGCCACCTCCCTCCAAACGTTCGGATTCCCTCGTAAATTATATAAGGCATTCAATATGAACGAAGAGGGTAGCTGAGAAATCATTGAATGAGTATAACTCTCATCTCTAAAAGCATTAAGTGATCAAGCCATCATATAGAAGAAGAACTCCTCTTTCAAACTGCCAAGAGCTGCTTGCTGAATCATTAAGCCTACGTTACAAGTTCTTCTCTGCACCAAATCTGCCTCTACACAACAGTAACTGTAGAAACTCTCTTTTGTTATTTATTGTTGTATTGAACTTGATTTAGTTTGGGTAACTAAGATAAGTGTAAGTAAAGTAGTGTGTGATTGGAGTGAAACTCGTCACCTACTTGTGCTGTGAATTGTTGATGCCCCCTAGAGCTGGAATCTAGAAGAGAGCAGTGACTCTAGCTGTATTTGTGAAATACATAGTGGAACTCAAGTCACAAGAGGTGTGAGCTTGGAAGAATGGAGTAGGGAAGGTTGCTCGAACCACTATAAAATCTTATTTGTTGATATTTATTTCTGCTCTCTGCACTATATTGTTTTCCATTTGTTTCTTCATAAAAGGGGACTAGATTAATCTGGAGTAAAGTTTCTGTTTAAGTTGAAAAATTTTAAATACCCAATTCACCCCTCCCCTCTTGGGTAATTGTCATTAACTCGGGACCAACACTAATGTGTGTCGGAGAAATGATAAAATTTTTGGACAAAATTTTTTTATTTAGAAGAAAATGATATGATATGACAAAAGTAATGATAAAAAAAAAGAAAATAATGTTAAAATAAATATGTTAGTTATTTTGTTAGTTGTGTAAAAATGATCAAAAGTAGAACGATTATATATAAATATATAAAAAATAATTAAAAATAGAATAATTATGAATGGTAAAAAGTTTTAGATTAAAAAATATTTTGAAAAATGTTCAGATTAAAAAGTTTTAGCTTGAAAAGTTTTTCTTATAACCATGCCCCTAAATTAAACTCGTACTTCTAAACCAACTGGTTTTGAAAGTCCAAGAAAAATATATACATTTAATAAATTATAAAATTTAACGTATAAATTAAATAATTTGAACTGCTCTAGTGCACTCCAGTGCACTTAGCTTAGGTGCATTTGAGTATATTTAACCTTTTTTTAATATTTTTTAAAATCTTTTTATATAAATGTTAATCTATGTATATTTAACGTGTGTATCAATTTTTATCATTTTTAAAAATTTGTAAATTTTTTTGGATTTTTTAAAATTAATGACAATTTTGTAATTTATAAATTAAGAAATATCACTAATTTTAAAAATTATAAAAAATATTTATAAATCTCCAAAAATAGTAAAACTTAATACACATGTTAAATATACCTAGATTAATGGTTATATAAAAAGATTTTTAAAAATATAAAAAATAAATTTTTTTCACCCGTGTCTACCCAAGCTAAGTTTGCTAGAGTGCATTTAGAAAAGTTACAAACTAAAAACACGAAAAGATATATGGCCAACGGGATCATTACCGACTAAGAATCGTCAACACACTCGCGGAGACATATCTGACACACATTTTTTGATTAGTTTGCACAATCTTCCTCGCGACGAGAGAAAAGCCAGCGGTTACACTTACACAACGAGATTTACACACGTGCGGCATGCCCACAAGCCAAAATTACAAAAGAGCAAACCATGCATTTGTAGCAACGACAACATGATCGCTCGATCGATGATCATGACCACTCCAGTCCACGTCGGACACTATCATAACATGTATCCAATCAGACGGTGTAGATGACCACAAAGCAAGGAAGGACAGCCCTCGGATTAAAAACCAGAAGCTCCTCTTCCCCATTATCTGGCCTACCTTTGTGGGCCCCCCCTCCTCCCGAAGAAACCAGCAAGGAATCGAATCCCCCGCTCTCCTTCTCGTCTCCGCAACCGTCGCCCTCTCTCGCCACCCTCCCTGCCACCACCCTGCAAACCAGCATCGCCCTTCCCACCTTCATGTACGCGAACTCCTGCTCCATCTCCTCCGGAATCGACTCGTGTGCCCTCCGGCTGCTCCCCATCGTTGCAATCCCGTCCAGCTTCGCTGAGAATCCCCTCCTGATGATACCACACACGCTGCAGAACTCGCCCCCGCAAACCCCGCCGCCGCCCACCTCCTCCCCAAGCGAGCACATGAACGTCGAGCATTGGAATCGCAGCAGCTCGTTCCCGTCCACGACGCACCTCTCGTTCCATCGTCTTACTTCGCCGCCGCTTCTGGAGGATTTCATCTTCACTGAATCTCGGTACTCTTCGAACCGGGACAGGATTTTTGGGCTGCTGTGGATTTTGAGGATGCGGCGGATTTGCGGCTGCTTGCCCTCCTTCGGATTGTTGATCCAGCCAGATTGGAAGATGATCCGGACGATGTTGGCGGCGGTGTCGCCGTCGCGGAGCTCCGAAACGGCGTGTTTGGTGGACTGATGGATTTCTAAATTTTGGGTCTTGTGGAAGATTTCTCCGCAAGTGGGGCAAGGGAAGACGTCGGTCCGGATGATGGCGAAGGAACTGGAGCTGTTTGGAAGCGAATCTGGTGATAGTAGTTCGGATTCAGCTGAGGATGAACTGAAGGATCTCTTGTGAGAAACACCGGGAGGGGGTGGCGCGTCGCATCTCTTGGACGATTGATCATGCCGCGGCCTTTTGAAGGAGAAGATTGGCTTCAGATATGGCCATGGATTGAGAAAGGAGAGAGTAGTTGTGTGAGTTCTGGGGGGAGGAGGTGAGGAGGGGAGCTTGCGGAGCTTTCTCTTCTTGGTTCGGGGAGTTTTAGGAGGGAAGAGAAAGCAGCCCAAATGGAAGAGGAGGAGAAAAAGGGAGAGGAAGGTGTTGAAGAAGGAGGTTTTGGAAGGCATGGCTGGTGTAGAGGGGGATGGAAATGAAGGGCGAGATGGAGGGAATTATGAAGAAGCGGAGGTAGAAGGAAGGAGAGAGAGGAGAAGGTGGTGAGAATGATAAGGGGGAGTGGAAATGGTGGTGGGGTTTGGATTAAAAAAAAAAAAAGTAGGTGGGGTCTCGGAAGAAAGAAAAAGAAAGCAAGCCATCTGTCGGCGTCCCGGACCCGTCGGTGGAGAAATTCACCGGTGCCTGTGCTGTGAACCTGTGACTGTACCTCGCATGTAAAAAAGCCCTATCGTTGACTTCACCAGGTTAATTGCAATTTTTTGACTAGTCGATCGTAAATTCCAACGATATAGAGGGAAGGGCACCGGTCATGTACAACCGGGTTAACTAATTAGGCAAGTATTTAATTTATCCCCCACTTTTTATATTATAAAAATAGTTCTAAAATATAATTTATATATAGTGTTCTACTATATATATTATAAGCGAGCGATAGCGGATCCTAACCCCAAAAATATATTTTATAAATTTTTTATAATACCATTAATCTAAATACACTTAATCTATAATTTACTATCTTTAGAAATGTATAAATTTCTTTTAGATTTTTAAACATATGAATAATTTGATCATAAAAATTCCAATTTTTGTTTTCTGATTACATACTTGTAATCCTCAAAAAAAACTTAAAGAATTATTTAAGAGTATTTTAATTCTATTAAAAATAATCTATTTATTATAAAGATATATAAGGTGCTAATTCAATATCTAAACCATCTACAGTATTTATCCTACTAGTTTAATAATTTTCTCTAATCTCATAGCATTTTAATACTTTAATGCACAAATGCAAATAATTTTATAAACTAACAGGGAGAGTGATTCTTTGTGTGTGTTTAATTGCAATTTTTTGACTAGTCGATCGTAAATTCCAACGATATAGAGGGAAGGACACCGGTCATGTACAACCGGGTTAACTAATTAGGCAAGTATTTAATTTATCCCCCACTTTTTGTATTATAAAAATAATTCTAAAATATAATTTATATATAGTGTTCTACTATATATATTGTAAGCGAGTGATGGCGTATCCTAACCCCAAAAATATATTTTATAAATCTTTTATAATACTATTAATCTAAGTATACTTAATTTATAATTTGCTATCTTTAGAAATGTATAAATTTCTTTTAGATTTTTAAACATATGAATAATTTGATCATAAAAATTCCAATCTTTCGTTTTCTAATTACATACTTGTAATCCTCAAAAAAAACTTAAAGAATTATTTAAGAGTATTTTAATTCTATTAAAAATAATCTATTTATTATAAAGATATATAAGTTGCTAATTCAATATCTAAACCATCTACAGTATTTATCCCACTAGATTAATAATTTTCTCTAATCTCATAACATTTTAATACTTTAATGCACAAATGTAAATAATTTTATAAACTAACATGAAGAGTGCTTCTTTGTGTGTGTTTCCATCAACGTATCACTATAACGATAATGGCACAGCATTCCTCAGTGTTTTTTGCATTTTAAACTTTTTAAATTTTTCTTATTTGTATTTTAAACCTTGAAATTTGGCCCTTTGCATTTTAAACCCTCGGTCATAGTATTTTTAGAAAACATATGAAATCAGGCCACTCGCATGCTTATTTTTTTTAAGATGGCGCGTATGATCTTCAATATAAGGCTATAAAGCTATGACGACGATGCAGAATGGAAACCTTGATGCCTTCAAGTTGTTGCTCATCTTAAACCCCTCACTGGCCCGAATGCAAAGTCATGCAAATTTGTGCTAGCTTGCTAGGTTCCATAACTGAATAGTGTTGGATTTTTGGTGTGTGATGATGGATATGGCTGCCAGCAATTTGCAGTAGAGAACATCTTTTGGTGTGTGATTGGTACCGATTTTTAAGAGTAGGGGCTATTTTTAATCTGTCAAAGGATATGTCAATGGGCAACTTGAATTTTTAATTTTTATTTATCAAGAATCAAGATTAGAGAAAAAGCTATTTTAATTTCGGTGAGTATTTCGACTAGCTTGGACAAAAATTTAAATTTTTTCTTAATAGCACTAACCTTCCATGGGCGAGAATTTTGAAATTATAGATAATGGTGCATTACTAGAGAATGGAGATGTTGCTGGTGTGTGGCTTTTTATTCACATAGCAGCCTTGCTAGATGACCAAGATGGGCAAGGTGAATTTCTACATATTATGAAGAATGAAGGCCGCCTATTGTCACTAAAATAGGGGAGAATGACTATGGCTGCTTCAACCGAAGAGTTTAAAATACAAATAGATAAAATTAGATAATTCAAAATACAAAAAAACCTCATTCCCTTCTTCCTCTCAACATTTCCTTGACATGGGGGATGTTTGTTAATGTGAAAGTTGTGGGAATTGTGGAATGGGGTGGAAAGTGGGAAATGAAATATTTTGAGAATTATGTAATAAATATGAAATGATAGGTGTAAATGTGGAATAAATAGGTTTGTTGTGAGGCAGTTATAAAAAAAAATAGTTAGAATATAAGAGTAAAAATGAAAAAATATGATGATTGGTTGAAGAATAATACACCTCGAAATTAGCGATACTGTGTTTCCCAAACCATGTTTATCACGCACGATGTCAAACGTGGATAGAGACTAGAGCAATGGTTTATTTAGGAAATGTAAAAGTGGTGAGAAATATGAGATAAAGTGGAAAGTAAGAAAATAAATATTTTAATAATTGTGTAATTAATATGAAATAATAGAGGTAAACATTAAATAAATAAGGTAGTTGAAGTAAAACGGAAAATAATTGAAAATAATGGAAATATAAAGGTAAAAGAAATAAAAATATAGTTATTAATCAAGCATGAGAATCCGTAATTTCACGGATTCCCATCCCTCATTTCATGTATACGTTAACGAACATAACCCATGTTTTGATTTCCTATGTTGGCTGGAGTAGCACAAATGCAATAAGGCATCCGCAATCAAAGGGTGTGTTTGGCAATCCACAAAAAATGTCATGTTAAAACTTTTCAATCTAAAACTTTTCACTCTCCATAACTATCATATTTTTTAATCATTTTTTCACATTTTCCTATACAACTACCCTACTTTTCAATCATTTCTACACAACTGTCAACAAAATTAACCTATCTATTTTAACTTTATCCTCTTTACTACTCATCATTACCCTTATCATATCACATTATTTGATAACTTTTATTTTCTAAAACTTTTCATCAAAAATTTTATTTATTACCAAACACACCTAAAATCGATTAACGTCTCACGAACCGTATATTGCGCAGGTAATTAATTCGGCGGGAATTGAAAATGACGATGCGACAGGGAAGAAACATAAAAGCGGCAATGAAAAGATGGCGGAGCCCCACGTGCATCGAATCTCTCAATCTCTTGAGAAATGAGTTCGCTTCCGTCTAACCTGTGGTATACAAGTGAATGTATGAAACGTCCCTTAACGATCGACGTTCATTTTTACAACGAAATCAAATTACGGCCTATCATATATTAGCTAACATCATCTGTTTTATCATGTCATCAAAATTTCTTTGATAGAAGTCCTTAATAGGCTGCGTCAAAATGTTATTCACAAATGCATTATGCCGTTGTTATAATAATTTATAAAATTATCCGTCCACGTAGGAGAAGTATTTTAAATGGTACAGATGTTGTTGGATTAACAGGTGGAAAATATTCTACAAATCAAAGTATTTTATGGCATTAATTTTACACCTTAATAAAGTGGGTCTCGATGTAAAAGTTTTGAGTTAGATGAAACTTGGTTGCTACTTAAATAACAATTTTGAATGTAAATGGGTGGGAGTAGATTTTATATAATAAATAAGGTGCGCGGAAACCAAAATCTTTCATGGGCAATTCCATTCTATATCACGGGTAACATGCAAGCAAAGGTCCCCAATTGCCGATATTTTTATAGTTGTTGGTCGTCCGCCACAACTCCGCACCAGGACACGTACGGATGTTTTCGTTCTCATGATGCAGCAGATCAACCATCGTGTCGTTATCCTAAAAAAAAAAAAGAAAACAAACAAACATCGCGTCAAACAATAATTTCTTTTTTCAGATTTCGGGTGTGTTTGGTTACACACAAAATATGTCAACGAAAATTTTTCAATTAAAAACTTTTTACTTTCATAACTACCTTATTTTTTAATTATTTTTTCACATTTTCCTATATAAACAACCCTACTTTTCAATCATTTCCACACAAATACCCATACAACTACCCTATTTATTTTAACTTTATTCTCTTTACACCTCATTATTACCCCTATCATATCACATCATTTTCTATCAACTTGACAACTTCTACTCTGAAAAGTTTTCATCAAAAAATTTTACCTCCAACCAAACATACCCTTCATGGGTTCGATAAGAAAAGACATTTTTCAGTGCACATAGCTTTAGGACAGCGGGGTGCACGTAGCTACGGTGCATTCGGGCATATTTAATTAATTTTTTATTTTTTTAAATTTTTTTTATACAACTATTAATCTAAGGGTATGTTTGTTTGGGGCCAAAACTTGTCAATTAAAACTTTTCAATCCAAAACTTTTCACTCTTCATAACTACTCTATTTTTTTTATTTTTTTTTAACATTTTTCTATACAAACTACCCTACTTTTCAATCATTTTTACACAACTACCCATACAACTAACCTATCTATTTTAACTTTATTCTCTTTACTTCTCAACATTACCCCTATTATATCACATCATTTTCTATCAATTTGACAACTTCTACCTCTAAAACTTTTCATCAAAAATTTTACCTCCAACCAAACACACCCTAAGTATATTTATGACGTGTATAAATTTTAATAATTTTGGTCATTTTTAGATTTTTTTAAAATTTTTTAAATTAGTGGCAGTTTCGTAATTTATGAATTATGAAATTGCCACCAATTTTAAAAATAAAAAAATCAAAAAATCTCCAAATTTGGTAAAAATTTATACACATACTAAATACACCTAGATTAACGGTTATATAAAAAGTTTTTTAAAAATATAAAATAAGATTTTTCACCCGGATACACCGAAGCTAAGTGCACCCAGGTGCCCTAGATCGGTGCTCTAATAAGAAGTGATTTTAATAAATGCACCGGGTGCAATTAGCTTCAGCACACTCTATTTAATCCAGTTTTAATAATTTTTAACTTTTTTATAAAACTATTAATCTAAATATATTTAATATGTATATCAATTTTTACCAATTTTGAAAATTTTTAGATTTTTTAAATTTTTAAAAATTAGTGGCATTCATTAAAATGTCATTGAGTTCTAAAAATTTTAAAAATATCTAAAAATATTCAAAATTAGTAAAAAAAATAATACACATATTAATACACTTAGATTAACAGTTATATAAAAAAAATTTTAAAAAAACAAAAATGAGTATTTGCATCCAAGTGCACCCCGGTGTACCTAATTTAGATCTTACTAAGAAACATACTGCACTATTCTAAGTACATTAGTACTCAAATTAATGGAAAATTTCGAATCTTAAACCCTCCAACTTTAACGTATTTGCTTTTTAAATTCTTAGCTTTATTATTAGTATTTTAAACTTTTGGAAGCTTTCTTTTTAACATTTTAGACCCTCGGTCCTCGCAATATTAAAAAAAATACTGTTATTTTTAAATTTTAAACCATCTAATTTTACTTATTTGCATTTTAAACCCTGAAGGTTGTAAGTGCATCATATTATGTACAACATTAGAATACTAGTTTAAGTATTTCATTACTAATAATTTGCATATTTTTGTATTTTCTCATTTAATATTATTAAACTTAAATATTTTTAACTAATCTAAAATTATTTTAAAAATATTTTCATAAATATTGTGCAAAAATAATATTAAGCTCCAAGTTGCAAATTGTTTACAATACTTCTTTTAGCTTTTAGCCCACATATAACTTTATAAGATAGTTGATAGATATTTTGGCTTTTTTTCCTTTTTGACCCTTCTCTTTTATTGTCTTTTTAACTACTTGTTTTCACTTAATAAAATAGTTCATCTTTTGTATTATTTTTGTTCATCTATTTGCATACTCTAATGAACTAAGTACCCATTTGATAATGAGGAAAAAGAAAATTATTTTTAAATAATTTCAAATAAAAATTTCAGTTAAGAATATTTAAATGTCATACTGTTATATGAGAAAATACAAAAATATGCAAATTATTAGGGATATAATACTTAAATTGGTGCTCTAATGGTGTGCTTAATATGATGCACATGCAATGACAAACTTTAGGGTTTAAAATGTATTAACTTATTCGCAAGTGCACATCTTAAATTGCAGTATGCAAATATCAATCCCATAAGACATTTGAAAATTAAAAGGATCAAGGATCTAATGTGTCATATATGACTTTTCTGCGGTGAATAATTAAATATCTTGTTTAATTATAATAACTTATGTTAAAAGGTAACAAACTCTAATGTAATCTTGTGTCATCTTTCAATGCATGAAAGACATATTTTAACCTTCATAACCACGTATTTTCATGGGATTATGTTGATTAGAATATATTAAGTTTTATAGCAGTTCATATAATTCCTCAAAGGTATCATGCTTATTTTCATAGTCAAGACTCTTAGGTTAAATATTTTGTTTATCTTATATTAGATTTCACCATTTGTTCTATGACATAATATATGAAATCATGCTAAAGTGTCGGCCCATACATCAAGAAAAAAATTAAATCATAAGATATCAAATTAATATAAATTATCCCTCGTGCACAAGCAGAATCCAATCATCTAAGCATAGGTTCACGTACTACGTCCCTAAACCCAAGAAAAGAGACTTAGTCAAACACAATTTGAACCAAATTACACGATAAACAATAACATTACAACTATCCATATCAAACTAAAAAAATTAAAAACCAAAATAAAAAGAAATTGAAAGTATATTGTTTGAGTCTTTGATAGTGTCTTAAATCTCTTGCAGCAACCTACCTCCTTTATCTTCTCTTTCTAGCTCTCTTCTCAGCTCTCTTCTCTATCTCCAAACCCAAACTGAAGGACTTCCTCAAAATATGATCTAAAGATTCCCAATTCATATGCTACAAATGTTTAAATAGTATGTTTTCAAAATTTACGCAAATGGAGTAAAATCAATGCATAAAGTGCGCATTTGAGTGGGACATGGTTTCAACGGTGTCTCCCCCAGGCAGACAAAGTTTGAACCATGTCCTACTTGAGGAAAAGTTGTTGCACTAATTTTTTATGATTTTGGCTCGACACAAGTGAACTCGTGCTGAAACTCCTACACATTTTAAGCTATGTTGTTCACTGTTTAAGATCCTTTGTATCCTTTGAATCTTTCATCTTGGATGCATCTTCCTTCTTAGCTATCAAATCTTCAATTCTTTGTGCTGAATCTGCATTTGATTTACCTAATTATACAAATGATAACTAAATATTAGCACTTGCACTTAAATGGGTTAGTTTTGGCATTTAATCTCTTAAAATCATAATTCTATCAATATTTAGAACTTGAAAATACTTGAAATTTGAGATATATATCTGACATACAAAATGCAAATGTATAAAGTTATAGAGTTTAAAATGCAAAGGTAACAATGTCTTTTAATGTCATAACATTTGAGGTCTAAAATGCAAAAAATTAAACTTCATAGAGTCTAAAACGCTAATACAAAAATCTCGAGATTCAAAATGTAAATACACAAAGTTAGAGAATTTAAAACATGAATTCTCCAAGTAAACTAGAAGTTCTAGTATCATGGTTATGAGTGTAGAGCAGGATATTATGGTTAATATATTAAACCATGCTTTTCTTATATGTCATAATGAGTAGCCTGACCAATGTAACTTGCTACTTAATACACATGACTATCATGTGAAAACAATGTGTTCATTGTTCGAAACCGTATCCCATTAGTACATATATGGTAGTAGTTACACAACTTATATATAGCTAAAATTTTCCCTATGATTTTTTGCCTCTTCATAGAAAAATTGCGTCATCTTAGATGAAGATTTCACTTTTTTTTATTGTAACTTAGATGCCCTCTTAGAAAAGCATACCTTCCCAACTGGAGAGAGGAGTGGAAATTAAAAATGTGCAACACCTGAATCATTCGTTCATGAAACTTTGTCTTTACACAACAATTCCGTGATACATTTCGATGGCCTTCCCCATCATACAAGATCACATTCAAGACCCCTAGATGCAAACTTTGCTAGGTAATAAGCGATTTGGTTTGGGCTTAAGAGAGTACGATGAAAAGTCACACTTCCAAAATATTGTCAAGTTGTCTAGATTTTTTAACTAAGAAACCCAAAGTAGAATGGAAGTAGTTATTATTGTTGAAAAAGTTAATATGTACTAAGAAATCACTCTTCTCTTCAATTCCCTTGTATTGCATTTCAATAGTCCTCTTTATAGCCAATAGCATTGCCTTAGCCACCACAACCAAAGGTATACTATTCCTCTTAAGAACCAACATTGAATAGCAATGACGTTTCCTCTTTGATCTCCGGTTATTGCATGATACTTGATTGCTTCTTCACTCAATCTTCATCTAGCATACACGTTCATTTTTTTTTGTCCTTCCCTTAGTCCAATCCAATAAACTAAAGCTCACTATGATTAATTATGGCACTACATTAGAAAGTTAATAAGTTGCTATTATTCTATGTAGCCTAACTTGTTATTATTCTATGTAGCCTAAGCTCCAGTTGTGCTCTTCATCAAAGGCATAAATCCAGGCTAACTAAGTAAGTAGGATAACATTAAAACTCAAATGCTAAAGCAATTAAACATTTTTTTCAACAATTAACTCAAATATCAAAATATCTAAAATTCATATATGTAGCATCCCGCCGACCACTGCCTCAGACCTATAGTCGCTATGGTAGAGATTTGGCAATATCTTCCCAGGATCTGCCATAATTTTAAAAGCAAATGACCATGTATATATGAAAATTTACCTGTGACAATCTTTAATATTTATAACTAATTCACTAAGTAGACATATGATAGCAAAAATTAATTAGACTCAAATTATTTCCATTATTTGTATCTCAAGGGAAGTAAAATGCACATTTACAATTCCTAAACATATTAATAAATCCCGAGCAGGCCATACATCTATAACCCATGATCCCAATATACAAATATATCTCATAACTAATCATACAGATATACATTACATCTTACATATATATCAGCTTCAAATAATTATAATCCAAAGCTAACATTACTTATAACTGGAACATTCCACATTAGTCTGAGATCAAATATAATGAAGCTCATAGCTAGGTGCCTGCGGTATTAGTCTTGTTAAAAATATCAAAAATAAATATGTGAGTTGGGCAAACTTAGTAAGTAGGTGCGAACAGTGAAAATAACAACAAACTCATGCCAAACCATAATACGTTATATTGTCGCATGCAATGCACTCTCACTAGCGTCACACAATATGCCATGCCGCAAACGTACACATGAAACTATACTAACCTTATGTCCATGAAGGATCATGAACAACTCTATTCTCATGTCAATGAAGGGTCGTGAACAACCCTATGCAAATCACGCACATACATCACTCATGTCATTAGCATCATGCATCATGCCCCGTGCTCATTTCAAACCATGTATCATCGGTTTATCAAAACATGCTCAAATTCATAGCCAACACTACAAAACCATTTTCAAAGGGCCTAGCCCTAATTCATCGAATCAACATGTGGCATGCAAAAGCTACATCAAGCCATTCTAGAATCCATTCAAATATACAACTCATATCAATTCATCACAAACTCCAACATGCATCTAATCATATCCTTATGCACAAAGTTCAAACCTAATTTCAATTCATACAACTCACATTCATCAATCCTATTACAAGTTTCATTCCAAATAATTCAACATCACATATGCCCCAAACATTTACAATATGTTATTCACATCATTAATGTTCTACGCTTCCATTATATATGGTTCTACATATTAGGTCTCATTAGGTATTTCTTCAAACACTTTATAGGCATAAATGAAAATCAAACTAAACTCATCCAAAATTCATGGGATTCTACTCAACATATAATAATATCACATAAAATCACTTCTAAACATTTTCATTTTATCCTTTACATGCATTTTCATCAAAATCCTTAATTTCTAACCTCCTTATAATCTCTACACAAGCATCATATCCCAAAAATTTATACAACTTATAAAAACAAACATGGTGCCCACAAACAATCATAAAAACAACATAATTCTAACCTAAATCCATGCTTTAATTCAAAGAAAACAATTCACTTACTTCAAATTCAAGTTTATCCAAAATTCTCCAAGATCTCCAAAGGTTGAAGCTTTATCCTTGATCCAAGAAGCTTTCTTGATGCAAACTCAAGTAAAGTCAAGCATTTTTAGGTAGTTTTCATAAGGACAATAAGCTTAGGTCACCCAGAAGAAAGAGAAAAAGAAAATGGCGTGCAAATGGAGTTGGTTTGGACACACCCTGCTTAAAATAGCTTTCCACATGGCCACACTGTTTGGCTTGTATGGTTCCATAAACGGCTCGGTTTCAACTAATCTATGCTATTTTACTCATAGCTTTTTCTATATAACTCCAATTGAGATGATTCTTTTTGTGTTGGATTTCTAAATTCAAGTACTATCTTTTTCAAAATTTCTGCTCAAAACTTTATCATCACAAAATTTGGCATATATTTTATTACACAGCTTTACCGAAATTTCCACTCATTCACAACAAATATAGCTATCTCATATAGAAATATTCTTAAATGTCAAACCAATCATTCATACACATCTTTTATCATCATCATATCACATTTACATCATTTTTTGACCAAAATATATCCTTTATAAAATTTAACTCATCAACTCAAATCTTTAGTCGTTTTCCCTCAACTACGGGTCTCATGGCCCATATCACATATATCACCTCTAATCCTATAAAATCACTTATCACATATCACACATACATCTAGCATCTCATACATGCTAGAAAATATCATGTCCCATGTCATTTTTAAATTTCACGCATTAAGTTCATTTTTACTGAATTCTCACTATTAGCCCCAAAATAGTTTAATTTTCAAAATTATTATCTCAATTTCATTGTTGAGTATCGTGGACACATTCAAATCATGTGTAGAGTGATTCTCATAAAAATAACGGCTTTTATCAATGATCCTAGATCCTTTTCGCTATCGTAGTTTTTTAGGACGTAACTATACAATTAGGCTCATTTTCATCATTCATCCAAATCTGCCATTCAAATCCCACCCACAACCATCTATATCCATTTCAAATATGCTAGGCGTCTCATTTATACCTAAATACATTTCAGATCTAGTCAACTCCAAGTTATATTCTAATTCAAAATCTACATATAATAGTAAAGTTTCAAATACCTATCATTTAATCAAATCTAAGATTCCTGCACATCCAAAATCATCTAACAAATACTAGATAATCCATCCTAAGCTTTTACTAAGCCATTTGTCAAAATTTACACATCCAGTTCTCAATGAATGGAATTTTCACATTCGCCATAATTTACACAATCTTTTACATATAAACCCATTGGTTCCCAAAATCCTACTATCGCTTGGCTTCTTAAGGTACATTTATACATTACGATCTCTTTACATAGTTGCTATTACTCAAGGTATTACATTCTACCCCCCACAAAAAGTTTCATCCTCGAAACTTATACATCATATCATCCAAATACACTAGTTTCAAATTCTTTGAATTTCCCTAATCATTCAAGACCCTCATAATCCAATCATTTAAATCAAGATCTTTTCCATATGAGGTTCTATACAAAACCCATCTTACCATTTTGCAATATAAATACAATTCATAACTCAAAGCAATTAACTTTGCCCTTACTATCAACCAATGGTCATCATAGACAATCATCAAAGCATTAACAAACCCATAGTAGAATCATCATTGATCATTCTATTTTACTGAACAATCCAACCTACTCAAAGGTGCAAGCCCCTTAGCATTCAGTCTAACAATATTCTCCCCCCACATTCCTTCTCATCCATGAACAACTCTTTGGGTTTCAACCCCAAATACCTCAATTTTAAAATCATTATCAAGTCAACAATAGGGTTCAAAACCCTTAACGCATTCAACATTCGATCACAAACTGATCGAGTACAAAGGGTAAACCTTTAACTTGACCCGTACAATCAAGCACTTGCAACGAATGCTGGGAATTCAATTCCCTCCTTGCTCAAAGAATCATCATGCACATGCCATGTTAACCATACAATAATGCATTCATACATCATATACATCATGCCCGTGCTTATTTACTCATAAAAATAATTATCACACTTAAATACTTTCATTAATTTGGAAGTTCTTTAAAAAAATCGTTTACTCACAATAAATTTACAACCAACCCCATTCAATCAAGTAACTAAAGCCACAAAAAGCATATATCTAAATAAAAGAATTTTTTTTAACAAAAATCTCAAATAAAATATTCAAACCATCACAAAATATCCATGCCATGATAAAGAACATCCATGAACATGTTTATGCAACTACCTAGAAATTCGTAGCAATAGTAAGTTGTGTTGACGACACTTAGTTTAGCTTATTTAAAGTAGTCTACATGAGTTATTCCACAGTTTGGAAGTAATTGGAACTCGTCAAGAGCACTTACCTCGTGACCACCAAAAAGAGTTCAATCGAAATGTCAGTTTAATTTTTTAAAAAACATATTTATGGACAATTGAAGAACATCTTAAAATCATATGCCCTTCTTCTCAAAGTGCTTTAATCATGCTCTTTAATGGACCACTTATTGATTTTAGAAATAACTATTTTAACAGCTTTGGATAGGCTTTACGCGGTGGCTTTCTCTGCCACTACGGAAAAGGCTCACTGACTACCGACAGATGCTCCTTACAAAAATTGGTGTGCAATCACTTTC
Organism: Annona cherimola; assembly: GCA_030490835.1. Lineage (NCBI taxonomy): Eukaryota > Viridiplantae > Streptophyta > Magnoliopsida > Magnoliales > Annonaceae > Annona > Annona cherimola. The sequence goes on from CM059972.1 coordinate 91,506,325, forward strand.
CGGTTGGTACCGATTTCAGATTACAAATGGACGATGCAAGCTTTCGAGCTGTAGGGGGGCATCAAGATATACAACTTCCATATAGTAATCCAAAATACAACAAGACTCATAATTAAGGTAGGACACACTGCATGAAAGGAGAAATTAATGTGGCCCCCCACCCTACGGATTTCTTAATGGAATGTGTTTTGGTTTGAGCCTCCAATTGAATGTGCCTACTGTGGGTGGGTGCATGAGACTTGAACATGCACACCGATGACAGAACCATGAAGTCTACAGGGTCAATTAAATGTTATTCAATCCACATACCTGGCAAAAATATTGCTTATATTTGACCCTGCTGTGATGCGATCGAGTTACGTAGAAAGGATAATCCCTTCAATTTTTAAAAATGTTGATTATGGATGTAAAATCTAATCTACTTACTGTATTTAACATCTTTAATTTAGCTAGGAGACTAAGTTTCATTCAAATCATTATTTATATTATAATGAAAATCTTTTCATTTGTTTAATATCACTCTATACAAGCTTCATCCTTATAAATGTGTAAAATCAATATAATAAAATAGTATGGATTTTCTATTAACTATTGATATATTAAAAATGAAAATGGTTACAGAAGATCAATTGGGTTAATTAAATCTACTTTAAATACGGAAATGCTTTTATGGTGTAATCACCGTTGAAGATCAATTCAATGTGTCTCAGATGAGCCCACCTTGATAATTAAACTATTAAAATCTAATCTGCTAATTTTTTTAGCATAATTTGTTTATCATTATATAGAATTATTTCAGTCAAAGTGTTCAGTTGGTGAAACTTAAAGATATTTATTACCATAAGTAAAATATGAAAATTAACCAAATATATCCTCAGATACATTAGAATATTATAGTAATTTGTATTATCATTTATCTGTGTAAATTATAAAAAAGTATTTTAGCTGATATAGATATTGTTGAATTAGCTATCAAATATTTGGGGTCGTGAAAACATCTAACTTAGGCTCCCTTTCGCACTTTGATTTGAGAATAGCCACTTTAGCCAAGTGCTTAATTAGTCTCCTATTTAAATAAGTAATTTTTAAATGTAATGGGGCTAGTGAGTTTCATATCATCATCATGGCAGGCAAGGGAGGCAAGGGCAACACTGTTTAAAGCTTAAATTGTTGACTCTCTCTTTGAAAGTGATCCCAAGTGATGGCCGGTAGCATAATGATCATTTCAAACCGGTTCCAAAACATACGTTTTTTAATTAAAAAAAATTCTTTATAAAATTGTTAACTTAATTATATTTAATCTATAAAATAAATTTTACTACTTTTGGAGATATGTATGTATTTATTTTTAAATTCTATATAAAATTGTTAACTTAATTTATTTAATCTATAAAATAAATTTTACTACTTTTGGAGGTATGTATGGATTTATTTTTAAATTCTATATAAAATTGTTAACTTAATTTATTTAATCTATAAACTAAATTTTATTATTTTTGGAGATATGTATGTATTTATTTTGGACTTTTAAATATAGGTGTATTTTAGTCCTTTTAAATTATTAAAATGTCACTAAAATTCCCTTATGTGTTAAAAATTCAAAATAAATATATAAAAATTTTCAAAATTAATAAAATTTAATTTATGATTAAATATATCTAAAAATTTGGAAAATTTTAAAAATGCGTTTTTGACCAATCTCAAATGATCTGGGCTTCATTATATTAGGGTGATATATGAAAAAAATTATTTTTTTAGCATAGATGTGCTGCTGTACATAGATTTTTTTATTTTTTAATGTTTTATTTTCAGAATTCAATAAACCTAGAAGAGTCAAAAAAAAAAAAAAAAATTTTGATGCGTGAGCGTATCCATACTCTGCGGCACATCTGCGGAAAAAAAAAAAAAAAAAAAAAAAAAAAACGGAATGCCTTTTGGGGCGATACACGGTAACACGGGCAGCCGAATGGGATCATTCCTCCCTCCTGTTTCAGCATAATTTTATTATTTACAAATTAGACTGTCCAGTATAAGTCTTTAGAAAACAGACTTTTTATGTTTGTAGTATTACAAAATATGGTTTCAAATATATTCTGAAATATTTGAGAACTAGTTATATTAACCTAATTTTATACCTTAGGGTGTATTTATTTAACTAAAAAAATTTTCAATATAAATTTTTTTACTCTTCACAATTATTATTTTATTTTTTAAATTATTTTTCACATTTTCTTATATTATTGTCTTATTTTTAATTCTTTTTATACAATTATTCATATAACTAATATTTCTATTTTACCTTTATTTTCTTTACTCTTTATTATTATCTCTATTACATCACGTTGTAAAAAAATAAGTATTGCTTTACCAACTGATTCGGATTGACCTAGCTAAGCCGGGTATGACCCAATGTCCATTTTCAACCTAAATTAGGTACTAATTTACTATGAACCTGTGCGTTACGAGGTGTAGCATTCACCAGTTCACTTTAGGTGAAGAGCATGGCTACATCAAATTAGAGGTGGAAATTGTTTCTACAAAACGCTACTTCTGAGCCAGAAGAATGAGAAGATCAGATTTACGAAACGTCTCACAATTTAACTCTAACTTGATTTTATAGGAGTTGATTTTATTTTAAATACTCTTAATTTAGCTAAATAGATTGTAGGGGCCTGACCATTTATGCCCCGGCTAAAATCATGTTTTTTAATTTTTATAAAATTATTGATCTAAGTGTATATAAACTATAAAGTTCTACCATTTTTTAAGATGTATAATTTTTTAATTTTTAAACTCGAGGTATTTTAATCATTTTGAACAGTGTAAAGTGAATAAAATGTCACATTATTTAAAATTTTAAGAAATATATAGACATCTCTAAAATTAATGCAACCAGGTTTATAAATTATATATATACTTAAATTAACGATTTTATAAAAAAAATAAAAATATATAATTTTTGAACCCATCTGAAACGATCAGACCCTAGATATTATTAGCGACCCATTCATTCTCCCATGCATGCACAGCATTGCATCTTCTTGCTTTTCTTGCATTTCCGAAATAAATTTTACTTAAACAAATTAACATTTTTATGTCGTAGGTAATATAAAATATATATAAAATTACGGTTAAAAGATGCTGACCCAGTTTTGAACACTTTTCTCATTTACCCGAATTTAACCTCAATAATAATTTGTTAGGTTTAAAAATATAGGAATAGAAGAGAGTTAAGATCAAAATTTTGCAAGTAATATTAGGGATAAGTTGGTCCTCAAGTTCAAGGAACTTGTTTTAATGCAGCAGGTGCATCCCTGCTACAAAACCTCATTTTTTTATATACTTTTTAAACTCTTTTCACACAAATTTTAATCTAGGTGTATTTAATATGTGTATCAATTTTTACCATTTTTTAAAAATTTTAGATATTTTTTTGGATTTTTAAAAACCAGTGGCATTTTAGTAATTTAAATTACTAAAAATGCCACTTTTAAAAATTCGAAAAAAATCTAAAAGTCTCTAAAAATAGTAAAAATTAATGCACATGTTAAATACACTTAGATTAATGGTTTCATAAAAAATTTTTAAAAAATATTAAAAAATAGGTTTGCAGCACGGTGCGTTAAAATTTCAATGCACCTTGCTGCATTGAATCGACGGCCCAAGTTCATGCACTCTGATGATCTTTCCCTTGACCAGGGTTCCAAAGCATTTCATGCTTTGCCCAAGCCCGTAACCTCTTCGAAGTTGGAGCAGAACACCGAAAATGAATGTAGCCTGGGCTGATTTGCCAATCTTAGCCAGAGGGACGCAAGTGGGTATTTGCGCCAATTTCCTTGTAAATTTGCATAATTATCATTTTGTTTATATGCTTTCAATATTTTCAGAATAAACCTTCTAAGATTAAGAATGTTACAAAATAAATCTTGTCTACTCACAAAGCCAAAAAATGTTAATGGTTGAGATTTCAAATGAGTAATAACGATTCTAACGGAGTAGCTATGAAGACTGCTTCGAAAATGTGAGATAAACTTTTCCCGTTGAGATTCGAAGCTCGAACTTCCCACACCAGAAGGTAGGACTATTTGTCAGCAGCGCTAGTTGCATGTTAGTTCTCCACTTAGTTTGATACAAGGTGATATCTTATATTTTTTAGAGGGTTGGTTACATGCAATTGAGCCCTCCACAAGGATTTTATTTTTTATTTTTCTTCATGAACATATTTTTCTAAGCATATGTAACTCATATATCAAGTTTTACTATTAAATAAAATTTTTACATATCTATAAAAACCAAGTTTTTAAGGGGTGAAACTGACTATATTGCCCCCAAAATTGATGATTTTTAAAAATAAAAATTAAATATGTGAAAATATTGTGAAATATTAAAACTCGATATATCGGTTAAATACACCTAGAAAAATATGGTTCTGAAAATAATAATAATAATAATAATAATAATAATAATAATAATAATAATAATAATAAATATTGTAAAGAGGGCTATATGTGATTGATCACGTAAGGTCAGCCCTTTTTTTTATTAGTCCCCGTACATCGCCATTAGTTTTTACTTGTTTTCAACATGTTTTCATATAATTATCCTATTTATTTTATCTGAATTTCTTTACTATTAATCATTATCCCAAACACATCACATCGCATGCTTACCTTTTTCAAATTTTTTCAATAATTTTTTATCCCATTTATTCTCACTACTGGATATTCACAACATTGGTATCTCTACTAATAGGGTCTATTGTATGGGTGCAAGTTAGGTAGAGTACTCATGGTTATCCACCGATTCGACTCTAAATTAGGTAAGGTATGGTAGAAAATTTTACCCATGTGTACGGGTAAGATAGAAATCATTATCCAACTTCGTAAATAGGATAAGTGTAGGATACACACGCTTAGGGGTGTTAATGGTCATGGTCAACCCGTCAACTCACTCATCCAACCCATTTATAAATGGGTTTGGGTTTAGTTTTTTGAATAAATGGGTTATGATTTGCCAACCCGTTCAACCATTTAATTAAATAAACATATTAGGGTTAACATTTTATAACCTGTCAACCCGTTTAGTAACTCGTTTAACCCATTTAACATAACGTTTAACCTATTAAAGTTATATATACTGTAAATCCCTTGTTTATTTTTCCCCGCCGAGTCTTCCTCCCGTCATCAAATTTTCATTTTTCCACTGTTGCCTAATTTCATTTTCAAGTCACTACCTTATTTCCATTTATCCTAAGCCAAAAACACTCTCGATTCTCGCTACTAATTCATCGTCCGCCAGAGTTTAGGCCTTCAGGTCGTTTGCTATACAACCTATTAACATCCTACCAACACATTTATTAAATTGGTTGTAAATAGGTTAGGGTTAAAGTTTTTTAAATGGGTAAATAAACAGATTCAAGTTGAGATATTTTAAATAGGTTAGGATTAGGATTAGACTTCAACCTGTCTAAACCGATCCGTTAACACCCCTACACACATCGGGTACCAAGAACCAACCCGGATGGGTACCCAGCGGATACCCTAATATGTAAATAACTATAAATATGTGTATATAAATAAAGACGAATGATCCTATTACCCAGCTAAGCAAATATTCCACTTAGTCCATTTCAAAAAACCTATTTACAATAATTTTTTACCTTTTATTTATATGCTTGTTTATCTAAGCATATTTAACATATAAATCAAGTTTTACCATTTTTAGATATGTGTATATATTTTTTTGAGAATTTTAAACATCTATGTGTATCCCATTGGTTGAAAGGTAATCGATCACATGGATTAGAGATGCCCACATTCACTGCCTAATGCCTCGTTTAGAAACCTGCTGATGTAAATGTCTAACAAAACCATCCTATTGCACTAAACGAAATTGGGGTGAAAATTGGGGAGGGTTAGTGTTACGGATCTAGATCTTCTATATGATTCTGCATCGCACACCGACCTAAGGTCTCCGATCTTAGCAGCCTAATCGAATGCTTATGAAACCAAACAACCCAACCAAGCCAAATACAAGAGATAGGTACGAAAGCAAAGCAATACAAAAGTCACACAAGCAACTTACAGGAAAGTCACGCTATCTCAACCTTTCATTAAGGAAAATAATGATTTGTACATAGTATACAACAAGCCCACAACTTAGCACCTCATAGTCATCTTAACTCCTTACCGAGTCTCTTCTATGTGTGCCTCCCTCCATGTCCTTATGCTCCCAAATGCAAATTCTCAAGTGTCACTTAAGTCTCTCTCCTCAAGTCTCTCCACTTATGTCCTCCCCTTAAGTGCCCTTACAAATAACAAGCCTAAGGTATATATAGTATACATAAGCTAACCAACTAGACACATGTCAAGCCCAGCTCAAGCCAAATGTCCTTGGTTCTCTCATGTGAAGACACATGTCGCACACATGTTTCACATTCGAGAAGCCCACATGTCCTCCCAGAATGCATGTCTCCCTCCTTGCATCAAAGAATTAGTTATGACTAAGTCTCCCACTTTCTAGGGAAATGGCTTAGTCATCAAAGACTTAGTCCAAGCCCTTCCACACGTGCACCACATAAGCGCCACATGTACAGTAGCAATCCATGTCGTCACCAAGTCACTGCCACCTAGCGGTCCTCCTTGCCTGTCATGTGTTTAGCTCACTTGGTATAAACCTTACTACTCCTACTCAACAAGATCCTCAATACATCACTGCCTACACGCAACGTGCATTGTCGATGTGATCCGCGTCCATGACCCATACCACATCCACCTCATATCCACGATCATGCACACATAATTGTCTCATGATCTCACCATAGTCTCGCTCCATGATCCACCTCACTCATGTCTCGTGTCTGCCGAGACTTGAATAACGAACATGCATCATCACTTCTCGTCTTACTTGCCTCATGCAAATAAGCGCTCTACATGGATTGTCCCTTCGCTCCGCACGATCCATTATACAGGGTGTTATAGTTTGGATGTGTAAATATTGATCCTACATTATCTTTTGTGATTCTACTTTTCATACCTAAGTGGGATAAGATTGGTTTGACTCTCATCTTTCTTTAATAGGTCTTAGGATAAATTTTGGATCAATTTCGGGTCGATATCGGAATAAAATGTTAGGTTAAAAAGGTAGATCATTTAGGAATTTATTTACTTCTCAATACAAATTTATATTTATGATAAATTTAAAATTTAAATGCTTTAATATTTTACTACTTAGTGGAGTAAAACACAATTGTCATGCAAACTGTTAATAAATTTTTTTAATAATTTCATTTTCAACTTGTTTGATTAGTGCATATAATACAACTCATTTTAGATACTAAAATCAAGTTCAAGGACAACAAACTCCCATCTATGCCTTGAAGAGACAAACATGCTCCCATCTATATACTTGAGGGAGACAACAAGCTCTAAGCAAATCACCATGGCTTCACTAATTAATAATGAACACTACGGGTGACAGGGTTCAAAACCGAGGTATTTTGCCATGCTACCTACACTTTGACCTCTAGGTTGTTGCCCGAGTGGTAATTTCATTTCATTTGCAACTTGATCTTAATAAATATGTGCATCAAATTTCAAAATAAATAAATTTTGAATTACAATTTAAACTGCTAATTGCAAAATGATTATATTTGTTCTTATAAAATATAAACAACAAAGAAAATGTATTTTTATTTCATTGATAAATCATGTGAAGGGCATAACTTGAACAACATAAAACAAGTTATCAAATTATATGTACATCCACATAATATTAATAAATTATAAAGTTGAACATATTTGTCTAACAAAACCGCATTCACGTAAGTGTTATATGATTTATAAAAATAATTTACACCTTGTGGGGCAGGTTGGGACGATCAAGGTGAGTCGGGACATAGTCAATCCACCCTGCCCCTAGAATTGAAGCATGAGTCTAAAATCCTGATCCACTTCGCCCCATTAGATTACAATTTGTGCCCCAACCCTCTGTAAAATCAGCACAGGGTGGGCATCAGGACAGGGTGGGCGGGTCATAGGTTGACCTAACCTTATTTTCACCCCTAAAATGGAACCATTTTGGTTCTTGATAAAATCACCTTGGGACAATACCACAAATCCAATCAAGCCATGATAGTCTCCATGGCAAGAGGGTACATGATGAGTTCAGTTCACGGTTCAGAATATTACTATAGGATCGAGTATCTATCCCCTCTAAAAATGATATAACATGGGCTTGTTGTATTGGTATTGGACTATATTGGATGTAAATTTAACATAAAAGATGAAAACATATGTAAAAAATAAAAAAATTAGAAAATGCAAGTATATATAATTACTTAAGATTTTACCTATATATAGGTAGTGTATCAATGCATTTTTTCTTTTTGGTAGTTTCCTATGGTAAAACATACACAATAAATTTTGTATCCAAAAAATCATCAGCAAGACAGGTAAACTTATTAACAATTCCATACATGATACATAGCAAAATCAGATTTGACTAAAGTAAAAAATATAAAATAAATCATAAATCAATTAATTGCAATTCACAAATAAAATATATTTGCATAAATACAAGGTAAAAAACCAACAAAAAATTTAATAACTTTCTATTTTTGATGTGTCTAAGTTTACTTCTAGATTTTTAAATTTTTATAAATTAAAACAACCTCAAATTATATCTAACTTGCAAGAAAAATTAATTACATTACTATAAATAGATTCATGTAACTGATAACAAGTTTTTAGTTTTTCAAAATAATATCTAAAATTTTTAGATTTCTAAAAATTTTAAAAATATATAAAAATAAAATAAAATTTTATCTAGTTGTAAGAAAAAAACAATAATTATTAGTGTAAAAATAAGTGTAGAGGAAGGAAAGAGTATTGGAATAGAAAATAAAAGAGTAAAAAAATAAAAATTTTCATAATTTTATTCATTTAGCCAATACACTTTGACCGATACACCTCCTATATCTGCTGATAGTTGAATCCATGGTTCAATGAGATAGCTATATAAAGCAACGGAGAAGATGGAAACGGTTCCTAGGTCCATTCTTGATCATCTCTTTTCTTGTGCTTTTTCGAAGGCCATAAATCTCTTGGGACTTCCTTTTTTTCAACATAAATCCTTGACGTTGATGAATTCCGTCATTGTACACTTGTTCCTCTTCAAGTTGAAGCTCCCGACCATCGACACTTACAATCGAGTAAAAATTTCAATTTCCAATTATAAAGGAAAATACCAAATCTTCTAATTTAATATTTCGTAAAAATTAAAAAAATATTATTCATTAAGGCAACATAAACATTCATTTTAACGCATTCCTTTATAATTGTGTCAATTAAGTAAAGGAACTGATAAATAATGGAAAAAAAATATTACAAATTGAGGACATCAACAAATTAAATATATTTTCTCGTTACAAGCAATATACTATACTGCAAGACTCACAAAATTTAAAAATCGTACGTTTTAGTGCACATTCTTATCTGTTTTCATCTGTCTCGAACTTTCATTCGCCATTAGTCTATTCCATTACCATTACTCATCCCCGTAAGTAGTAATCCTGTAGGCCTTCCATGCACATACCATAGTACCTCTACTCCATGGGATGTTGGGATGAGATGCTGATGAAACTCAGACGAGATATTGACGTAGGATGAAATTCTGGTGAAATTCGAGAGGAGGAGATTGACGTGGAACCCTCTTCAACTGATTCAACTGAGATTGTGGGGTTTGTGATCCAAACACATACATCATTCCTCATTGGCGGCGGCTTCTTGTGGCAGTGCATTTTCTCAAAGGCACTAGTACAGCGATTGCGGACGCAGCACATCACTAATTTGTATTTGAGCCCCAAGATTTTAATCATTTGCAATTATACCTATGACTATAAATTTTGTAGATTATCACAAACCTACCAATACTGATGGTCCTCAGATTTTCTTATGACACCGTTAATTTATTTATTTATTTATTTACCATTGCCGAAAATGAATTGTAAACATGGTTGGTTGCCCGTTGAACCCGTCCAATTCCAAAAACATCGGCCCTAATTTACACATTAATAATTGCCTAACATTCCAAACTTATAATTTCAAATTTTGAAATTTGTTCCCTCCACCTACCGTGTATAAAATATAAATGTGCGCAATCACTCCTTTTTCTTAACATTTTATTTTATTTTATTTTATTTATCACAAGACTCCGAATCAATCCCGTTGGTCTTCGCGTGTGACCGTGTGAGTGCTTGTTATTAAAACAAGAGTGTTGCATCCGTTCCTATATAATTCGAGCGAAATTATAATTATAAATGTACTGTTACTTTTAATGAAATTACGTTCCTACCTACATAATTTATGTGAAATTAGAGAGGAATCCTTTTGTTAGGGGCGTGTTAATGGACGTTAAAAATGTTATTGGAAGAACAAAAGTGCCTCTCGAATAATTTTTTTGCATTTTAAAGATATTTTCTTTTCATCATATGGAAAAATTAAAAATTATTTATTGTAGAAAATTGAAAAATTTTACTTACACAAAAGTGAAATGTGAGGAATATTTTTAAAAAAATTTCTATTTTAAAAGCATTTTCATGTCATTTTATTTTATACATGGACAATTTTGTCATTTTGTTGAAATTTTTAGAGCACATTAACATATCAGTAATGGAATTAATATACTTTCAATTTAGGCAAAACACGTAGGTATGCATGCAATTTCTTAGTAATGTTACACTTACAATTTTACCCAAACTATATAGGTATAAATAAATAAAAAAATATTCCTACGAAACAAAAGGTGTATTTGGTTAGAGGTAAAACTTTTTTATAAAATTTTTTTAAGGTAAAAGTAGTCAAATTAATTGAAAATAATGAGTAATGATAAGAAGTAAAGAGAATAAAGTTAAAATAGATAGGTTGGTTGCATAAGTAATTGTGTGAAAATGATTGAAAAGTATGGTACGTGGTGAAGAAAAATATGAAAAAATAATTAAAAATACAATAGTTATAGATAATAAAAAAAATTTATTGAAATATTATGATTGACATTTTTTCAGCACACCCAAAAGGTACCGAACAAGGGGGTGTATGGAAAGGACATGCACTTATTCCATCTAGAATCATCGTTAGCATGTCTAATTTTATTTTTTATTTATGGCAACTATCTATTCTCCCTGATTCACAGCAAGCTGCAATAGGGATGAGCTATATATAAATGCAAAGCGTCGTCAGTCCTCAATCCTCACCCAGGGATGGGCGGCTGCACAGTACAATACGAGAATTGAGTTGGGGGGCAATGGGAAGTGAATGGAGGAACTGGGGCCTTTCCATGCTTGTGGGAACCCTGTAATTCTGTCTTACAGCGGGAGATGCGAAGGAAGGATTGAAGAGGGGGGAATTACGGCGGCCGCTGATGCCTGCAGGAATGGCACCATTGGGCATTGCCTCTTGAAGAAGGAGGCCTTCACGGACGACATCGACAAAGTCCAGGACATGTATGAATCCGTGGAGTTTGCGATGGAGTCCGAAATCAGCAGGAGGATTTTGCAGTCGAATATTCCGTACGATACTCTTCGACGAGGAGTCGCGCAGACAGGTGCGCAGCGTGGACAACCCTATACTCGACCCTGCACCTACAAAAATCAGTGTCAGAGGGAGCCCAGACTAGGGGTGCAAGTCGGTCCGGGTACCCACGGGTCGACCTGCTGGGTACCCGAATTTGGGTCGGTTCGGTTCCACGGGTAAAATACCCGTTCAAATTCGGTTAGGGGTCGGTTCCGGTGCTGGGTACCCGGAACCGACCCGGATTTCCTATACCATAGTATATATATTATTTATAATATAATATTAAAATCTCCCCCAGCTGGCCAGCCCTAAATCCCCAATTGAATCCCGTCCCGACGAATTGCCCTGCGGCTGCGATACGCCAACCCTAAACGGCTAAACCTTTCTTCTCTCCTCTGCGTCGTCTGCGATACACCGAACTGTTGTCGGTGTCGGTGCCGGTGCGTGGCTGTTTGCGGCCATTCTTCTCGCCGGCGTAGCTTCAGTCCTTCCGGGCTTCTCTCTCTCTCTCTCTCTCTCTCTCTCTCTCTCTCTCTCTTTCTCTCTCCCCCCGACCCTCTGCTTCTCGTTTCCAGTTTCCACATTTGCGATTTGCCCAGATTAGATCTGTCCGTGCACAGCTAGACAACTGCAAAAGCGATATTCGCAACTTCCTTCCCAGCTTCCCTGGCCTTACAACTCCTCCTCTTTCGTGTGCAGACCTGTTTGGAATTCATTCATTCGTCGGGTAAGCAGGTTGCAGTTTTTCAAGCAAATGCTGTCTGTTTGGAATTCTCCTCTTAGCTTTTTACATTTTATTTTCATGCTTTTCTGAATTTTGTATGTTCAGACATATCTAACATCATACAAATAAAAAATAGTGGTCGAACCGAGATTTTTGCGATTGGTTACAATTCAGCCGGGTCGTTGATTTCGTCCTCCTTGTTCCCAAATCCCACGCCTTATGAATTCCAAATTTGTGCTTGCCTCTCACAATTTACTTATCCCTCGCGTCTTCCATTTTCATTTTTCGTTCAGATTGATGACAGGAGCCTCAATTGCATTGCTCCCATGTCTGCCACTCCACCTCTCCATCAATTGACGATCATTAGCAACCTCTTCGGCTGCTCTTTCTACCCACACCAGTTGCCATCACCTATCTGCACGGTTGCATGTGGAAACTCTCCGGCTTGCTCTCATCAACAACGTCTCCGGCCACCTCACTAGTCACCATCTTCCCCTCTCAAGCCTTGTCTCCCTACCCATTGATCATTGACAGCCTCTCGACGTCACCACCTCTCCATTTCGACCTCCTTGCTTTCGATTCCCTTCCAATAGCTTCCGATTCTCTTCTCTCTACTTTTGATTTCCTTCTCCCTGCTTCCGATTCCCTTCTCCTTGCTTCTGATTCTCCTTCTCTCTCATCTCTAAGCCTTCAGCTCTTCTCCCTTGTCTTTACAGTGCAAACCCTAGCCAAGTTGGATGCATGACGTTTTTAGGAACCGATTTGGAACTGAACCGGAACCGACCCGCACTTGAAAAAATTGGGTAGGGTAACCTCCGGACCGACCCGGTCTAAAATAGGGTAGGGTAGACATTTTTAAAAAATGGGTAAGGGTAGGTTTCACCCCTACCCGGGGGTACCCGAACCGACTTGCACCCCTACCCCAAACCCAGGGGAAGCTTTACCCGTGAGGGAAAAAAAAAAAGAAACAGGGAATTGTATTAATTTTAGTGTATGAGTATATTTGTTTAAAAGTATGAGTATTTTTGGTTTTTCAATAAAATTTGTATTATATAGATACAAAATCTCAATCTATTCTATTCATTTGCTGAATCAACTACTAAAACATATGCAGACATAATTTTTCATTATTTGACATTTTTTAAAAATATTTATGTACAAAAACTTATTTTTTAATAAGATTTCATTATAATTGGTAAAGTTGAAAAATATATTTTATATAAAGAGTTATGTTATATTATTTAAAGTTTATGTAATTAAGGTACTCTCAAAAATAATAATTTCGATATTTATTTCTGAATTATTTGAAAATTTAATAATATTTTTTTATTTTTCGAATATTACATCATCTAACAGCATCTAACTGGATCTAACGACATCTAATATCATCTAACTTCTTATATTAATAAGTTAATCCTAATTTAACACATGTAATATGATCTTAAGCCCCTTATAAGGTCATTTATATCTTAATTACATAATTTAAAACCTAGATAATAGGATTTAACGAAATTCACCTTAATCTAATTGCATCTAACAGCATCTAATAGCATCTAACGACATCTAACGATATCTAACAACATCTAACCAAATCTAACGACCTCTACTAGCATCTAACTTTTGATATTAGTTAGTTAATCCTAATTTAACATATATAATATGATCATAAGTCTTTTATAAGGTCATTTATACTTTGATTACAGAATTTAAAATCCAGATAATAGGATTTAATTAAATCCACCTAAATCTAACCGTATCTAACAACATCTAATTGCATCTAACAATATCTAACGACATCTAACAGCATCTAACAACATCTAGCAGCATCTAACCGGATCTAACGACATCTAACAACATTTAACTTTTGGTATTAATAAGTTAATCATAATTTAACACATGTAATATGATCCTAAGCCCCTCATAAGGTTATTTATACCTTAATTATAGAATTTAAAACTCAGATAATAGGATTTAATGAAATTCACCTTAATCTAATGACATCTAACAACATCTAACTGCATCTAACAGTATCTAACGACATCTAACACCATCTAACAACATCTAACATCATCTAACCCGATCTAATGACATTTAACAACATCTAACTTTTGATATTAATAAGTTAATCTTAATTTAATACGTGTAATATGATTCTGAGCCCCTTATAAAGTTATTTATACCTTAATTATAAAATTTAAAACCCAGATAATAGGGTTTAATGAAATCCACCTAAATCTAACAACATCTAACAATATCTAACCGTATCTAACAACATCTAACAGAATCTAACAGCATCTAACAACATCTAACGGGATCTAACATCATCTAAAAACATCTAATTTTAATATTTTAAAAATATTTTACATAATTTGTGTATTTTGCAAAGGTTATATACTTAATAATTCATTATAGAACTATACAAACCTTTAAATAATTTTAAAACTAAATAAATATATAAAGTTATAATTAAAAATAATAACTAATTTAAATTAAATTAAATAGAAATTTACCTAAATATATAAAACTACAATAAGGTTATATATGACTTTTTGAAAGTAAGACTGTAATAAATTATATCTATTTAAATTATATATAAGTGCAATTTAGATTTAATAATATAATTATTAGCTTTTATTTGCATTATCCATAAATAGTTAATTGGTATTAAATGTGGTATCAAAATGTAATATCTATATAATTTATAAAAATTCTAATACATGTGATTTCTTAAATTATAAATAATAACTATTAAATGTGGTCTAAAAATATCTGTATAATTTATAGAATTTTTAATACATGTGATTTCTTAAATTATAAATAATAAATATAATTAACATATAAATGTTATATTTTCAAAATGTCATATTTTAAAATTTATCTGCAATATAATTTCGACTTATAAACATGCACTCAAACATAAAAGCGAACAATATAAAATAAAATAATTATTTTTAAAAAAATAAAGAAATATAATCTATATATCCATAGAATCTTAACATAGTAATATGATTTTACGTAAATGAGACCCATAAAAATTTTATAATTTTTAAAAGGTATATGGGATGATCCTTGAATTAAATAAAAATAAGTAAAAGTTAGATTGAACATTATTTAGCATGGAGCCAAGGGTTATTAAAAATTGTTTCTCATTTTTATGAACTAAATTAATTTAAACGGAAACTCTACAAAAATGAATATATTTAAATTAAGTTTATATCTACAACAACTTGGTTATTTTTTATTTTTATTTTTTTGATAGAGAATTACTCTAAGCCGACACCCTTTCCATTTGAAAAGGGTTCGGAGGAGGGTAATCCGAGCAATTCATTGCCAACTTGGTTATTTTAACTTAAGTAAAAAAAATATCTGAATTATTTTCACGACGAAAATTTAGATTGCATATACTTTTTATTGTAAATTCATGAAAATAAATATTAAGCTAAAAATAAAAAATTTAAAATAAAAGGAACATCTATATTATTTTAGTGATGAAATTATACCAAGTTAAAATAAAAAGGAAGATCTAAATTATTTTAATGACAAAAATTATACCATGTAAACTTTTTATTATCCCTTATTTTTATACATCAAATTAATTAAATTAAACTTACATACACTCGGTCTTTTTAATTATGGGGAGAATATTTGCAAGTTATGTTTCTGCATGTGTATGGTTTGAAGTCCACCGCTGGAGCACCACGTTGACGATGGATGGAGGAAGCCATGGCTCTATCGCAAAATCCATTCTCCTCCAAATCTGATGCCACCAAACTTCAGTCAGACGATCGGAGTCATTGGACCGAAAGCTCGTGAAAATGCCTAAATTTTGGCAGTAACGGTTTCTTCTCCAATAGTAGCCATGTCCATCATCCAATACGCCATAGCCGCTGAATCAAAACCCACCAACCTACCGAAGATGGATTGCCGATCAAAACTAACCAATGAATCAACTCAGGCTTCCTAACTCTAGTGCCCAACTCGTAGGATCAGATCTATTCTCTAGTTGCTTGAATCTAAGAAAATTTCGCTGATTTTCTTCTTCGTCGCCGGTTGCTGCCGCCAACCGCCGATCAACGCTACTGGCTTCGTTGTCGCTCACTGCCGACTTCTCAAACTCAATAGCCCTCTACTGGCTGCTCAAACCCAATATAGCCCTTTGCCAGCTTCGCATCTCTCACCAACTGTAGCATGCGTATAGTTGATGCTGCGAAAAATACCCTCAGCCCAAAATTTTCGATTAACCAAAAATGCCCCTTTTAATCCTAATCGTTTGACAAAAAGAGCCCCAACCCTTGGAAGCCTTTCCATGAGAAAAAAAAGAAGTAAGGGTATTGTGGTAATTTTACAGCGTTAGTATATTTCTTTAAAAATGTGAGTATGTTTGGTATTTTAATAAAATTTGTATTATATATATACAAAATCTCAATCTATTCCATTCATTTGCTAGTTCAACTACTAAAATGTGTGTAGACGTAATTTTTCATTATTTGACAATTTTTAAAAATATTTGTGTACAAAAAATTATTTTTTAATAAGATTTCATTATAATTGGTAAAGTTGGAAAATATATTTTATATTAGCAGTTATGTTATATTATTTAAAGTTAATGTAATTAAGGTACTCTCAAAAATAATAATTTTATTTTTTTATTTTTTGAAAATTTATTAATATTTTTTATTTTCCGAATATAATAGAATCTAACCGCATCTAACAGCATCTAATTTTTGAAATTAATAAGTTAATCCTAATTTAATACCTGTAATATGATCCTAGACCCCTTATAAGGTCATTTATACTTTAATAGTGGAATTTGAAACCCAGATAATATGATTTAATGAAATCACCTTAATCTAACAGCGTCTAACAGCATCCAACCGCGTCTAACCGCATCTAATTTTTGAAATTAATAAATTAATTCTAAATTAACACCTATAATATGATCCTAGACCCCTTATAATGTCATTTATACCTTAATAATGGAATTTGAAACCTAGATAATACGATTTAATGAAATCATCTTAATCTAACAGTGTCTAACAGCATCTAACCGCATCTAATTTTTGAAATTAATAAATTAATCCTAATTTAACACCTGTAATATGATCATAGACCCTTTATAAGGTCATTTCTCCCTTAATAACGGAATTTGAAACCCAAATAATACAATTTAATGAAATCCACCTTAATATAATAGCGTCTAACAGCATCTAACAGTATCTAACCACATCTAACCGCATCTAACTGCATCTAACGGAATCTAACAACATCAATTGCATCTAATTTTTTAAATTAATAAGTTAATCCTAATTTAACACTTGTAATATGATCTTAGGCCCTTATAAGGTCATTTATACCTTAATAACGGAATTTGAAACTCAGATAATACGATTAAATAAAATCCACCTTAATCTAACAACGTCTAACCACATCTAGCAGCATTTAACTGCATCTAATTTTTGAAATTAATAAGTTATTCCTAATTTAACACCGGTAATATGATCTTAGGCTCCTTATAAGGTAATTTATACCTTAATTACAGAATTTAAAATCCAGATAATATAATTTAATGAAATCACCTTAATCTAGCAGCGTCTAATATCATCTAACTGCATCTAACAACATTTAACAACATCTAATTTTTCAAATTAATAAGTTAATCCTAATTTAACACTTGTAATATGGTCCTAGGCCCCTTATAAGGTCATTTATACCTTAATTACAGAATTTGAAACCCAGATAATACGATTTAATGAAATCCACCTTAATCTAATAGCATCTAACAATATCTAACCATATCTAACAACATTTAATTTTTGATATTTCATAAATATTTACCTAATTTGTGTATTTTACAAAAGATATATACTTGATAATTTATTTCAGAACTACGCAAACCTTTAAATAATTATAAAACTAAATAAATATATAAAATTATAATTAAAAATATTAACTCCACTAAATTAAATGAAATAGAAATTTACGTAAATATATAAAACCATAAAAATTATTCTATATATGACGCTGTAAAACTAAAATTGTGATAAATTATATATAACTGTAATTTAGATTTAATATATAAATATATGTTACTTTTTCGGATTTGTTAAATAATCAATTTAACAAATAACTATATTTAATAGAAATCTTATAAGAAAATTTATTAAAATTATAAAATAATATTATTACAGTTTATGTTATAAATTTAACATATTAATATAATAATTGTCATTTATTGTTACTATAATTAATTAATTTAAAATAAAAATACAAATTTATTTACTTCAAGTGAAATCAACGTAAAACTATCAATTTAATAAATATTTATATTGAACGAAAAATTTATAGAAAATCTTCATGTTATAGAACACCTTTATGTACCCTCACGTTATATCTCCCGCAAATTTTTTATCAAAATTTGAGTTTTTCTAGAATTTCTTAGTAATAGATACCTTTTTGTGAAATCATAAATTCACGGGGGTTTTCTGTAAAATTTTGCGTCCAGAAGTCAAAATTGCTATAGTAGTCAAAATTGCTACAGTATTCTTGGGTTCGTCCGTTTCCACGTTTCACTATAGGGATTCGGCAGTTGCGGCAACTGTCTAAAGGAAGCCCGAATTCACTTCTGGGAACAAATATGGGTTCCTTATTTAATATAGATTTGCCCAATATTTTTCTTTTTGTAAATCTAGCGAATCTATGGAGTTTGGGAAAAAAGTGAACGAATTATAAAAGCTTAAAATTATTATTGAATCTTCAATAATAAAGCATGAAAATTTCCAAAAACCTAATTGGCGTACCTACAGAGGGATTTATTGGAATAGATCTGAGAAAGATAATTTCATTTAGAGTAGATCTGGAACGAATATTAAATTTAAATAGTATTTTTTGCTACAGTATTTTTTTTTATTTCGTCCGTTTACACGTTTCACTGTAAGGGTTTGGCAGTTGCAGCAATTGCCCAAAGGAACCTGAAATTCACTTCTGGGCACATATCTGGGTTCCTTATTTAATATAAATTTGCCCAATACTTTTCTTTTTGTAAATCTAGCGAATCTATGGAGTTTGGGAAAAAAGTGGACGAATTATAAAAGCTTAAAATTCTTATTGAATCATCAATAATAAAGCATAAAATTTTTCAAAAACTTAATTAGCGTACCCACGGAGGGATTTACTGGAACAAATATGAGAAATTAATGTATACCATAAATTTAAACAAAAGATATTAAATTTCATTTAGAGCAGATTTGGAATATAAAACTTTTCACTTGAATATATTTCTGAATTGAATAATTGGACATCCATACAAATCTAACAAATTTCAGTGATATAAAAGATTTATTTTTACAAGTTTATTTTATAAAAGATTTAAATAAAAACTTTATTTAAAAATTACATCATTTTGTAGTTATTTTATATCATTTTCACACCATTTTAAGAGAAATTACATTGAAATTGATGTTTTGATGCAACAATTAGTGATATTTATATTTTTTACACAAAAATGATGTTTATATAATTTGGGGATTCTGTTAGATTATTGAAATTTTTTCGTAAAATTGTTTCGAATGCTCTATATTGCAAATAACAATCTGCATGTGCATGAATTCAGGTGGTCGAGTGGACCACCAGAAAAATATACTAATCTCCTCCCAAGCTCGCTCATGGCTGTTGGCTTTCAGGGAAGAGACCCATCGTCAGTTTCCTGTCCTTTAAAGCCACCTAAATCGAGTTTTAAGAGAACTCAACAAACAAATTTTCAGGCTACATTCATCTCCTTCAATTCCGGGCAGCGAGCAGACTTGAAAAGCCCATCTCCGGCAACCCATATTTTTTCAGATCCGGATATCTAAGCCGTTAGGTTGCAGATCAGATCTGGTCAATCAAAAGCGGGTACAAATCCCCCATGTCCGGTAGCTATCATAGTCGTTACTTCCCCTGCTTGTTGTGGATGATTTGCTCGGGATCGATTGTTGGAAATATGTGGAAAACTAGCTAAATCCATATTTTGATGATTAACAAATCAATTTGAGTATGTCTTGGCTACTAATAAGTTTGTGAAATGTTTAAGGAATATACATTTTGAAGAAAATCAAGTTAGGAAGGCCAAGTCGATTCCTAAGTCGACTCCATGATCGACTTCAAACATGCAGAACTGTCCAGAGTTGAAAACGGAAGAAGGGAAGGTGAAGTCGCAGGCCAAGTCGACTCCACCTGCGACTTGGGTAGCCAAGTCGCAAACGAAGTCGACCTCACCATCGACTTCAGTCGAGCAAATCCTTCCAGAGTTGAATTTCGGAGCAGCAGAATATCGAAGTCGCAAGTGAAGTCGACTCCAGTTGCGACTTGGGTGAAGTCGCGAACGAAGTCGACCCCGAAGTGCGACTTGAGGTTTTGGAGATTCAAAGATACTGATTCAAGCTTCTTTCAAAGATCAAAGATGCAGTTTCAAGATTAAATGATTTCAAAAATCAACTCAAAGCCTCTTAAGTCCAAGACAAAAAGTTTCAAGGTGTTCAAGATCAAATCAAGCCTATCAAGTCCAAGAACTCAAAATGAAGAACAAATCTATCAAATCAAAGGCAAAAGACATAAGCTTGCTTCAAACATTCAAGTCTCCAAAGCAAGCAAGTTCTCCAATGATTCACAGTATCAAGCAAAACCAAGAAGAAGCAAAGTCAAGCTTCTAAGGATTGCAAATCATGGAGCTAATACAATCAAGGCACAAGGATTCAGAAAGTAATACAAAAGAACTAAAGGCATGAAGAAGACTAAACAAAAGAGAAAGAATTTCAAGTTCCAAATTCAGAAAATCAACTGCCAAGGTGAAGTCGCACCCCAAGTCGACTCCACCTGCGACTTGGGTCAAGTTTGAAACCAAGTCAACCCGACCTGGAACTTGAAGTCGCTACATGAAGTGAAGTCGCGAAGCCAAGTCGACTCCAGACTGCGACTTGGGTGAAGTCGCAAAGCCAAGTCGACTTCATGATCGACTTCAATCGAGGAAAAACTTCCAGCGTTGAAAACTGAAGACCGGAGTCTGCGAAGTCGCACCCGAAGTCGACTCCGTCAGCGACTAGGGTGAAGTCGCACCCGAAGTCGACTCCACCTGCGACTTGGGTCGCAACGGTCGAATTTATTTTCGAACGTTGGCGCATTAAATGCGCGCCACCAACCTTCTAATGTTCGGATTCCCTCCAAACTTATAAATACAACCCATTGTGAACGAAGGAGGAACAAGAGGATCATTAAGTGAGCATAACTCATATCCATAAGAGCTTCAAAAAGATCAAATCACTCAAGGAGGAAGAATTGTGCTTCAAGTTGCAAGAGCTACATTCAGAAACTTCAAAGCCATCATCTACAAGTTCTTCCCTGCGCTAAATCGTTTCTACACACCTGTAAAGTGTAGTTTACTTTTATTGTTTACTTGTTTGTGTTGAACTTGATTTAGCTTGCGTAGCTAAGATCAAGAGGTAGCAAAGTAGTGTGTGATTGGAGTGTGACTCATCACCTACTTGTGCTAAGTGTTTGATGCCCCCTAGAGCTAGAATCTAGAAGAGAGCAAGAGGCTCTGGTTGTATATGCCCCCTAGAGCTAGAATCTAGAAGAGAGCAAGAGGCTCTAGTTGTATTCGCGGAATACAATAGTGGAACCCAAGTCACAAGGAGTGTGAGCTTGGAAGAGTGGAGTAGGGAGGTTGCCCGAACCACTATAAAATCCTTGTCTACTTGCTATTATTTCTGCTCTCTTTATTACTTTGCTTTCCATTCAGTTTCTTCATTCAAGGGGATTAATTCTACAAGGGGTTAAGTTTTTAAGTTACCAAAGAAATTTTTAAGAACCCAATTCACCCCTCCCCTCTTGGGTTTTGCCATCTATTCGGGACCCAACAAGTGGTATCAGAGCAGGCCTTTGAATTGAATCAAAGAGATCTATTATCATGGCATCCCAATCTACTTCCGTTCCCGCTTTTGCCGAGGGCCAATCTTTTACAAGGCCACCATTGTTTGATGGGAACAACTTTGGTTATTAGAAGCTTCGTATGAAGCAACTCATTATGGCTACCGATATGGACTCTTGGATTGCAATCCAAGACGGTGTAATCTTGCCTATAGATGAAAGAGCTTCCAAGTGGACCGAAGAGGAAGTTAGAACCGTCAAGAGCAATGCCAAGGCAATGAATTCTTTATTTTGTGCTCTTACGGCTTCGGAGTATGATAGAGTATCTTCTTGTTTGACTGCAAAAGAGATATGGGATACTCTAACATCCATTTATGAAGGAACCTCCCAAGTCCAAGGGACTAGGAGAAATATTTTGATAGGAGAGTTGGAAAGTTTTAGAATGCTAGACACTGAAAATATTTCTGAAATGTTTGCAAGATTTTCTAAGATTACTAATGCTCTCAAAGGTCTTGGAAAAGCTATCTCTGAATCCGAATAGGTAATGAAGATACTAAGAGCTCTACCGGATTCATGGACTCCAAAGATTACAGCTATTGAAGAAGCGAAAGACCTCAACACCCTAAAGCTAGAAGATCTTATTAGCTCACTCATGTCACATGAGCTAATTAAGAAAAGGAATGAGGATCAACACAAAGGCAAAAGAGCAATTGCCTTGAAAGCTACACAAGACACGGATGACACCTCATCCTCTCAAAACGATGACGAGATGGCCCTACTCACAAAACGATTCAGAAAGTTTGTGAGAAAAGGCGGAAATTTCAGAAATTTCAAAGACAGAAATTCCAGAGAGAAAAAGAAAGAACAAATCAAATGCTATAGATGCGGGGGCGTAGGACATATGCAAACCCAATGTCCTACACCGGAAGAAAGGCCAAAGGAAAATCATGAAGGCAGAAGACATCAAAGGTCAAAGGGAAGAGGCATGTACGTCAATGAGGAGACGTCATCAACATGCAGCTCTTCAACCGATGACAACGATGCGGCCAACTGTGCAAGAATATGCTGCGTAGCACAAATCGAACAAGAAGAAGAACTGCTATGCTTGAACACGATGGAAGTGTTGGAAGATCAATCTACCTCAACAAAATACACAGAAAGTGAAGAGGTAACTTCCAAACCTTATTCTCAATCAAGTTATTCTTCTTTTCATGATTGCCTCAAATGTGCCGAATTAGATGAACTACAAATTGCATATGATTCATTGTATGGGGAAATCAAAAAGCTAGGAAACAAGTTGACATTAAAAAGAAAATAATGTAACTTTGTTATCATTGAAAATGGAAAACTAGCTGAAATGTCAACAAAATTGAAAGAAGAAAATGAATTGTTGTTGAAAGAAGTTGAGAAACTGAAAAAGGAGAACGAATCCTTGAATGAATCATTAGCAAAGTTCTCTAATCCCGGTGAAAATGTGAAGATGTTCTTGAATATGACCTCACAAACAGATAGAAGAGATCTTGGATACAATACATTTGAGCAAAAAGAAAGTGGGAAATCAAATGTGCCAATACATGGAAAATATCAAATAAATACTGCACCTACATTCAAGCCACAAAGGAAAAATGTTGTGTGGACTAAAAGGCCAACACTTGAACCAAAATATACTTGGAGGCCTACTCCTAGACTACCAATGGCTTGCAATTTCTGTAACAAAATGGGTCATAAAGCCTATAAATGTAACTTTAAGAAATTATATGACCATGGTGCAAGATTAGTTTGGGTTCCAAGGAACACGAGATTTGGGCTTTCTAAGGTAGAGCAACGAAGATTGAATCATTTTACTAACCCAAATGGACCCATAAAATGGGTACCAAAAAGATGAGAATTATTTGTCTATTTTTCAGATTTGTTTAAAGGCAAAGGCAAACAATGTATGGTTCATGGATATCGGTTGCTCAAGGCATATGACCGGTGAAAGAAGTTTGTTTTACAAACTTAAACCTTGCAACGATGGAACGATTGCCTTTGGAAATAATGAGAAAGGATGATTTAAGTGATGCAGATGACATAACAAGCAATCTTGAGAAACTGCATTTGGAAAAGCAAGAAGAATCCATGGAGGTAAGGGTAAGTGAAGGTAACAATTCCTATAAACCTCCAACTGATTTAAAATTCAATCATGCACATCCAATTGAGCAAGTTATAGGAAATGTGTATGAAGGTGTAAAAACTAGAAGGTCAAAGCAAAATGTGTGTGGACAATATGCTTTTGTATCCAAGATTGAACCTTCTAATATTGAACAAGCTCTTGATGATGAAAAGTGGATTATAGCAATGCAAGAAGAGCTAAATCAATTTGAAAGAAATCAAGTTTGGCAACTTGTTCCTAGACCAAATGATTGTAGTGTTATTGGCACCAAGTGGGTCTTTAGGAACAAATTAGATGAAAGTGGACTAGTAGTAAGAAACAAAGCTAGACTTGTGGCAAAGGGGTACTCACAAGAAGAAGGAATAGATTTTGAAGAATCCTATGCCCCAGTTGCTAGATTTGAAGCAATTCGCATATTACTAGCTTTTGCATCTCACATGAACTTTAAATTATTTCAAATGGATGTCAAAAGTGCATTTCTGAATGGTTTTATAAATAAAGAGGTGTATGTAGAACAACCACCTGGATTTGAAGAAAAGGATCAATCAAAGTATGTTTACAAATTAACCAAAGCATTATATGGATTAAAACAAGCTCCAAGGGCTTGGTATGATAGACTAAGCAAGTTTTTGATTGATCATAACTTTCAAAAGGGAAAGATAGACACCACTTTGTTTATCAAGTAGAATGGAAAGGATATATTAATTATTCAAATTTATGTTGATGATATTATTTTTGGTGCTACTAATGAAGCTCTTTGTCAAGAATTTTCTGAGGTTATGCAGAAAGAATTTGAGATGAGCATGATGGGAGAGTTAAACTTCTTCCTTCGACTGCAAATCAAGCAACTAAATGAAGGAATCATCATAAACCAGTCCAAATACATCAAGGAGATGCTCAAGAAGTTTGGCATGGAGAACAGCAAAGGAGCAAACACGCCCATGAGCTCCACAATTAAAATTAACAAAGATGAGAAAGGGAAAATAGTTGATTTGAAAATGTATAGAAGCATGATAGGATCTTTGTTGTATTTAACTGCTTCTAGG
Organism: Annona cherimola; assembly: GCA_030490835.1. Taxonomy (NCBI): domain Eukaryota; kingdom Viridiplantae; phylum Streptophyta; class Magnoliopsida; order Magnoliales; family Annonaceae; genus Annona; species Annona cherimola. The sequence goes on from CM059972.1 coordinate 91,531,717, forward strand.
CCTGATATATTGTTTAGTGTGTGTATGTGCTCTAGATTTCAATCATGCCCAAAAGAATCACACTTGGTAGCTGTGAAAAGAATTTTTAGATATCTAGTAGACACTACCAATTTAGGACTATGGCATGGATTTCAAAGATATACCTATCAAATGTGATAATACAAGTGCCATTTGTCTAACCAAGAATCCTGTATTGCATTCTAGGACCAAACATATATATCTTAGACACCATTTCATTAGAGAACATGTAGAAAATCATGACATATGTTTGGAATTTGTTAGAACTGAGGATCAAGTTGCAGATATTTTTACTAAACCCCTAGCAAGAGAAGCATTCTATAAAATTAGAAATGACATGGGAATGATTAAGCTCACCTAAGTAACAAAGCAACAAATGCTATAACAAGTGGTATCAGCTGGTAAATCAAGTGGTATAAAATCTAACAAGTAATAACAATTGGTATCATGTCCAACAAGTAGTATCTAAAATTAAGATAAGCATAAACTCAGGGGGAGCACCCATTTAGGGGGAGCTAACCCACCTATCTCTTTGATTACCCTCTAATCTTTTTGATATATTGACAAAAAGGGGGAGAGAGATTTAAGGAGAAGAAGAGAATTTGAGTTGAAAAATTGAGTATAAGTCTTTATGATTAAAAGGGAGAGAGACGATTAAAGGGGAGAGAGATGTAAGAAGAGAAGAGTAAGAATGGGGAGAAGAGTAGGATATTCTAACATGATATTTATATGTGAATGTTCTGTTTACATGAGCATAAGCATGATTTTAAAATGCAATATGAGCATATTATTTTTAATGGAAGGTATCCACTCAAATCGGTTTTGTCAATCATCAAAAAGGGGGAGATTGTTGGAAATATGTGGAAAACTAGCTAAATCCATATTTTGATGATTAACAAATCAATTTGAGTATGTCTTGGCTACTAACAAGTTTGTGAAATGTTTAAGGAATATACATTTTGAAGAAAATCAAGTTAGGAAGGCCAAGTCGATTCCCAAGTCGACTCCATGATCGACTTCAAACATGCAGAACTGTCTAGAGTTGAAAACGGAAGAAGGGAAGGTGAAGTCGCAGGCCAAGTCGACTCCACCTGCGACTTGGGTAGCCAAGTCGCAAACGAAGTCGACCTCACCATCGACTTCAGTCGAGCAAATCCTTCCAGAGTTGAATTTCGGAGAAGCAGAATATCGAAGTCGCAAGTGAAGTCGACTCCAGTTGCGACTTGGGTGAAGTCGCGAACGAAGTCGACCCCGAAGTGCGACTTGAGGTTTTGGAGATTCAAAGATACTGATTCAAGCTTCTTTCAAAGATCAAAGATGCGGTTTCAAGATTAAATGATTTCAAAAATCAACTCAAAGCCTCTCAAGTCCAAGACAAAAAGTTTCAAGGTGTTCAAGATCAAATCAAGCCTATCAAGTCCAAGGACTCAAAATGAAGAACAAATCTATCAAATCAAAGGCAAAAGACATAAGCTTGCTTCAAACATTCAAGTCTCCAAAGCAAGCAAGTTCTCCAATGATTCACAGTATCAAGCAAAACCAAGAAGAAGCAAAGTCAAGCTTCTAAGGATTGCAAATCATGGAGCTAATACAATCAAGGCACAAGGATTCAGAAAGTAATACAAAAGAACTAAAGGCATGAAGAAGACTAAACAAAAGAGAAAGAATTCCAAGTTCCAAATTCAGAAAATCAACTGCCAAGGTGAAGTCGCACCCCAAGTCGACTCCACCTGCGACTTGGGTCAAGTCTGAAGCCAAGTCAACCCGACCTGGAACTTGAAGTCGCTACAGGAAGTGAAGTCGCGAAGCCAAGTCGATTCCAGACTGCGACTTGGGTGAAGTCGCAAAGCCAAGTCGACTTCATGATCGACTTCAATCGAGGAAAAACTTCCAGCGTTGAAAACTGAAGACCGGAGTCTGCGAAGTCGCACCCGAAGTCGACTCCGTCAGCGACTAGGGTGAAGTCGCACCCGAAGTCGACTCCACCTGCGACTTGGGTCGCAACGGTCGAATTTATTTTCGAACGTTGGCGCATTAAATGCGCGCCACCAACCTTCTAACGTTCGGATTCCCTCCAAACTTATAAATACAACCCATTGTGAACGAAGGAGGAACAAGAGGATCATTAAGTGAGCATAACTCATATCCATAAGAGCTTCAAAAAGATCAAATCACTCAAGGAGGAAGAATTGTGCTTCAAGTTGCAAGAGCTACATTCAGAAACTTCAAAGCCATCATCTACAAGTTCTTCCCTGCGCTAAATCGTTTCTACACACCTGTAAAGTGTAGTTTACTTTTATTGTTTACTTGTTTGTGTTGAACTTGATTTAGCTTGCGTAGCTAAGATCAAGAGGTAGCAAAGTAGTGTGTGATTGGAGTGTGACTCATCACCTACTTGTGCTAAGTGTTTGATGCCCCCTAGAGCTAGAATCTAGAAGAGAGCAAGAGGCTCTGGTTGTATATGCCCCCTAGAGCTAGAATCTAGAAGAGAGCAAGAGGCTCTAGTTGTATTCGCGGAATACAATAGTGGAACCCAAGTCACAAGGAGTGTGAGCTTGGAAGAGTGGAGTAGGGAGGTTGCCCGAACCACTATAAAATCCTTGTCTACTTGCTATTATTTCTGCTCTCTTTATTACTTTGCTTTCCATTCAGTTTCTTCATTCAAGGGGATTAATTCTACAAGGGGTTAAGTTTTTAAGTTACCAAAGAAATTTTTAAGAACCCAATTCACCCCTCCCCTCTTGGGTTTTGCCATCTATTCGGGACCCAACATCGATGAGGCGTAGGTAAGAGAAGACGCCGACCACTGCTGGAGTGGGAAAATCAGAGACGACACGCTACGGGCAAAATGCATCTGAGAACCCTAACCCGGAGAGACAGAGAGAAATGGAGCAAGTGCATGGGAAGTCCGTTCGATACCCGAAATTTTTGATACTGAAAATGCCCTGTCTAATCACACCCATAGAATGAAGAGAGTCAACCCATGGGAAGCGCTTTCCACATTTTTTCATGGGAAGTGTCATATCCATCGTCCATTTTGAACAGACGGCTGAGATCAGAAGGGGCACTTTTGGTATAAAATTTTTCCTGAAGAAGAGATTTCTCACACGCACTGGTCTCTCTCACCTTCTTCATTGTTGTCGCGCTGTTTTCCTCTTTTCCCATTTTTTCTCCCACCCATCCCGTGATTCCTCACACCCACTGGTCTCTCTCCCCTTCTTCAATGCCACAACATGTCTTCCCTCTTTCTCCATTTTTTGTCCCCCCCATCCCATCTTTGCTGTCGCTGCCCTATCTTCCCTCTTTCTCCATTTTTTCTTCCACCCATCTCATAGTTGCGGCTAAGGAGAAATAGTGAATAAGCAACTTCGATCTGATTCACAGCAGCTCTTTCCGCTCCTCATCAATCTCGAGCAAATCATCCACAGCAGATAGACGAAGGAAATTCGATTCGCGACTGCAGCCGCTAGGTTTTCTCTCCTACCTCCTCGATCTCCTGTCAAATTCCGTATGTAGTTTTGAGATTTTTATGAATGCATTGCCAAATGTGTGTGATTGGCTGGTGGTGAAGAGATTGGCAGAACCATGATTGCTGCTGTCGGCAGGTTTGATGGATTGGTAGATGTTGTCGGTCAGATTTCTACAACGTGGTGCCATACCTGGTGGTGAAATGACTAGATCTGTGGATATCGGCAGTCATTAGAGGTGTATATGGAAGAACCTGCCTTTTCCTTGTTCGCTATCTGTGTGAATCTACGTAGGCTTGTTCATCTTGCAGTCTATATATCAATTATATAGGTAAACATAAAATCAGTTCGATCTGATTCTTATACTATTTTTGTTTATCTTAATTTTTGCATTGAATAAAGCAGACGACATGATGCGCACATGCTCTCTATAGAATCTGTTTTCACTATTCCTGTTGAAGTATGTAGAGGTAAACATTCGATTTTTATTGGTACTTTTTTGTATAAATATGAATTCATGCATTAGATAAGTGCCGGTCACACCTGTTTACTGGATGACCAACATCTATAACAGATAGATTGTCACCCAGTTCTCCTATCATCTATTGTGTATATAGTTTTGGTCCATAACTAGTATCAATCTAGTTGTTGGATAGATGATGAATTTGATGGTGAAATTAATCTTTTAAGAGGCTTTAGAAATTAAACCATCATGCCATTATTCTGTTCTGTCTAAAATAAACACCTATGCCATTAAGAGTTGGGCATATGCACAATTGCATCACTGTTTAATCTTCTTAGCACGTATGATCATACTTGTATTTGATGACTTGGTTGGATTTTCCATATCTGGATATATTTTTTTCATTTTTTTACTTTTATGATTGTGTATATGTGGTCTGCGATATGTTATAGTATTGCAAATAAAGTTATTACTGTGATTTTTGAGAATTATGTACTTGCCACACAGTCATATTCCTGTTCCCATAATAATTTATGTATCAAGAGAGTTTGTAATCTATTCAAGGATTTGGAATGAGATGTTAGAATGAGTAAATTCTTATCCCATGTATGATTCTTTAACAAAATCCAAACAATTAAATTGAACTTAAGTTTCAAAGATATATCAATGAAAGCTAATAATTTTCTTCATCATCACATAGAATTGCATGTCCCATGTTCCTTCTTTTACCATTTTTGTTTTGTTTTGAAATGTCATAGGTCATCTCCGTAAGGATTCTTTGATTTTGATCTTAAATTATTATGCACCATGTTATAATCTGTTCTTTTTGTGTGTTTGGTGCTATTGCATTTGCCAAACAGTTATTTTGTTGAATCATCCAATCTCTTTTCATAATTCTAGATACAAAAGAGATTGCTGGTTGCTTGAAATCACAAGGCATCACACCCTTATTGCTATTAGTGGAACACATGGTATTGTTAACAGGCTTCCTTAATAATGCAATGGTCATTTTTGAGACTTTCAATTATCTTTTTGCTTGTTATTTTATTCATCTCATATTCCCACATTATAATTTCTAGACTATTGTTTTAAATGCACCACAACAATAGGTATGCTTGCTTATGTTTTAAATGTAATGGGAGATGATCTTACTATTGTTATTGGGGCAAATGTGCCATAGGTATGTTTTATTGTAACTTAGCTATTCAATGCGTAGATTTATTATTTGTATAACCTTGGTCGGTCAACATCTTTTGAATTTTATATTTGTTTCCTATTTTGATACATAATCATTTGATTATATCAGATTTGCTACTTTTGCAAATGGAGGTTGTGGGTTTGAGTCATGGGAAACAGCCTCCTAGTAAAACAAGGGTAAGGCTGTGTACACGGCAACCTTTCCCCAGAGCTTGCAATGTGCGGGAGCTCCATGCAATTGGTTGGCCCTTATCTCATTTTTGCCATTTGATTAGATAGCTGAAATGTCTATCCATTTTTGAAATTGATGATCCTTATGATTTCTATCTCTGCAACAAATAGATATGGTTTGACCGACATTAATAAATGCACTAGACCTATGATCAAATATCATTTTACACTTTGCCAACCATGTTAATGAATAATCACTAAGCAACCAGCAAATAATCAAAATGCATGTTTGTTTTAGATTGGAAGAGGAAATGTTGTATTTGGGCTTGGTCAGAATTTTGTACTGGAGGTAGGTTTTTCATTTGGTTCCATGTGGGGAGTTCACCAATCAATGTTGTTTGGTCATATGAAGGAGATAGTGATTTCATGAGTTGCCTTTTTGTGTTTTCTACTTTTTCAGTTTTTAAGTTGTGGCAGTCAGAGATAGTGTTGGAATTACACTTATCGAATTGGTATCCTCGGGCTATTTCTTTGCTTGCAGGCTGATGAATATGGAGATTGTTTCATTGGATTATCTCCATATGTTGTTGTAGTAACCAACATAGAGTGGGAGCATGTTGATATCTTCCCTAATGAGGTTTGTTAAAATGGGTCCTCCTTTATTAATACACATTGATTTCAAAATCATCACTGATTTTTTATTTTCTAAAGTACTTTATCTTTGAATTCTTTTCAATGAATAGGATGCAGTCAAAAAGACATTCAAGAAGTTTCTGCAACGAATTGGAAATTGATCACAGGCAGTCACTAAGTAGTCATTACTAGTGCCAAGTTTCCAGAGTGTTTTTCACTTTTCTTTTCATTTCGTCTATTACATTTGAGGATTGAGAAGCCCCACTTTCAGTGTTGCAGAGTTTGAGCCGGATTTGTTTTTCAGAATAGCTAGCATGTTGCCTCTATTTATCTGAGCAGGTGAATAGTAATGTGGAAGATGTACTTTTCATGCATTAAATGGGATATGTAGAAGGCTATATTAAATCATGTGTTCTTTTACGAAAGTAGGATCATTCGTTTTCACGAATTATTGCTATATACACCTATCTGAAGAGGCCTGCGATTACTGCCAACACTAGTAGGGAAATTTTGATCCATCAGTCAGAGGCTCTTATTGGTTGTAACTTGTAAGCAATAAGTGCTCGAGAAATCTGTTTGATAAACTCAAGACCGCCTGACTACTATAACTATTCTAACTTCTAAGTCTTCATGAACGTTAAGCATAGTTGATACTGTGATGATGTGCATGAAATAGTTTATCATGTTTGCAAAATGTCTTGCAAAGTGTTGATATAGGATTCTGAAGCAGTCAAGTTTTGTTCCTTTAGATCTTCAGATAGTGCAGGTGTGTTTCATCAGATACTTTTGCTGCTTAAGATGAACAAAATGCATACTTTACTTCATTAGATAGTTGTTGGTTCTTAATTGCTTTATAATGTAACCGATCTTGTTACCCTACTGGTTGGTTGTTTTGGTTAGACCAACTTAATTCCATACTTACATGTTCTAACTGAGATTGGTGGCAAGTAGCCAAACCGGTGAACATTTGTTAGGACTTGAACATATCGTAATCCAATTGAATCAATAGTTTGCCTTCATGTTGATATAACCATTTTATTTAAACCATTTTATGTTTATAGGTTGGTGCAGGTGGAAGAACAAACATAAGGGCCGCTCCAGTAGTTGCAGGAACTTATCAAAGATATAGTTTATATTGTTGGATACCACTTGAAGGCCTTAAGTACTAAAAGTCTATTGTCATATAGAGTGTTGTTGTGCTTGTTAGTGGAGTTTCTTCTCTGGGAATGATTATTGATGTTCTATTAGGTTACATTTGGAAAATCTTTCCAACAAATGCTGCGAGATAATCATGCTGATTGCATGCAGGTGCAAAGTTAGGAGTGATTATCAATGTTCCATTAGGTTACTTGGTAAATCTTTCCAACAAATACCGTGAGATAATCATGCTGATTGCATGCAGATGCAAAGCTTACAAAGCTACTAAGAAAAGAAGCTTTGTGCTCATGGTATAGTAAAGATATTTTGAGGAAAGTGATAGTGGTCACCTCTGCTCTACCACAAAATTCAGACACTTTGAGAGTATGGTACTAAAGCAACATAATATGATTGTGCTCTGATTACCTTCATCTTGTTTGGTTTATCCCTTGCAACTAAAGATGATCATACATTGGCATCAATTTTATTGACTTTTTTCTAATGGTGTCATTGTAGCTTCACAATAAATGTCCCACTCAAATGAAATTGTCAAATCAACAAAATTTCAGCCGTTTCAGCTAGATGCTCTCTTAGAATTGCAGTTTTTATCAATTCTGCAATATCAATCATCAAAACAGTTGTTGATCATTGAATGGTTCTGATGGCAGCATGGCGCCGTGATGACCAGTTAAACAGAGCCTAAAGAAACTATATTTCTGGGTGGTCTAGTTATGTATGAGGAATTGACTTTTGAATGAGGTGATCTGGTATCTTCTTGGTGCTTGAAACTCTTCCTCTATCTATGTAAAATACATTACATTGATATAGACAATCCCAATAATTTCGTTTTTGGATGTGGGCTAGGCTAAAAATCACTCTTTCAGCTAATTCTTACATCCATTTACCTCATTTCAAATCCAAAGGGAACCGAAGACCGGGAATTAAGGTTGTTTAACATGAACTAGAGACCAGGAATAAAGATTCTTTAATCTTTTCTAGTGTTAGCGAGAAATGAGGATCAGTAAAAAGAGTATACCGTCTTTCTATCTGTGGCCATGTTGCATCAATAGTTGACTAGCAAATCTAATATCTGGACTTATTTAATATAATTGCTGATTGGAACTTCTACTATCCTTACAAGAAGCTGCATAGCAATGCATTTCGTTGGAATTTGTAGTCTTTGAACATGAAGCAATCCAGAATAACAACATATCTGAAAATATGAAAGAATTTTTAAATAGCATATCTGACCTTGAAAACTGCTTGCTGAAAAGTTATTTTCCTAGTACGATCATTATCTTTACACACAGCTAATATAGTTGCTGAAGATTAATGATAGAAGCCAAAAATAGGTGTCTCCTATCTCCTAACCAGATAATTACCAGAGAAACTTTTTTTCTATTTTATTTTTTTCTACTTTTTGCAGTTAATCTTAGTCAGCAGGATTAGTTAGTGCTGTTTGCTACTGCCACCCACACAATTGATGGTTTCATTTCTTGCCAGGTATGAAAGATTCTATGCTCTTTTCTTGTAAATTATTATGAGCATGCATATTGTTGAGGACAATTTCCAACGAAGCATGAATGTAATAGTGTGGTGTACAGCTTGTCATCTTGAAGCCCAACTCAAGAATTTTCTTTGAGTACTTTGATTCTATTAATTAGCTAAAAGTTTCTGGCAATGTAGTTTCACTTCTTTGTTTATAATAAAAGCAGAAAACTTTCACTTTGTTTCTTCTCAATAAGTGTCAGAGGAAATGTCCCTAACATTTTGCTAATATATCATCAGGTTACTATAAAGTGTACTTCTAAAAGGCATTTATATTCAAACCCGAATTCATAATTTAAATCATTCTGGCTTTCGTTGTGATGCAGAGGTTGGCATATGAAGTCAAGGCTGAGGCAGCCATTGCTAATGGGTTTGATGCTTTAAGGGGCACTGCATGCTACCAAAAGGCCCACTAGGAGATCAAGAGAGCTGATGGCAATGTTGTTGTCATTACAGAATAAGTCTTTCCGAAGATCAACGATCACAAACATTACTATCAAAGAATTGTACAATTTAAGATCTTTTGGACGTCTTTGTATGCTTTGAAACAAACAAGGTTGTTGACATGTAATGTCTTGAATAAAAATACAATTTTTTTAGGTTGTAGCAGAATGTATGCAACAATGTATTACATTCCAATTCGATTTAATAATTTAGTTATTAATAAATCTTCTACAAGTTTTGTTATGCAAATTTTGGAATAGGTACATTATGTTTGAAAAATTAAAATATGTGTGCTTCGTGTGCTAAATCGGATATTATACATGTCAATTATATTTTAACATAATGGGACGGAATAGAAAACTGAGAATGTGCTCTCTCTGTGCCCATCATTGTCTTTTTCTTTCCCAAAGATATTCAAAATTGCGGCAATAAACAAATAATGAGAAGTAACAAACTGATAATTAAGAAAAAAAAAACCAATCTTATGGCAAAATCGGTTGAGCATGCACATATAATAAAGTTGCAAACAGATAATTAAATTTGAATGTGTAAATTTGAAAGGAGAAAATCCATATGGTCATGTAGTGATAACTAGAATCTATCTGTATACATATATTTTTAAATTTTTTATTATTTTTGTAGGCATCATTTGGAATATGAGTATTTATAATTTTTTATTATTTTTGTATACATATGTTTTTAAATTTTTTATTACATTTATAATTAATTTCTTTAATTTTATTTAACAAGCAATGAGACAGATGAGTATAATTTTCACTAAAATGAATTATTATGTTATTTTTTGTATATTTCTTTCACAAAATATGTAAATTATAGTTTATTTAAATCTAAATTATAGTTTTATATAAAAAAAAATTCAGTGGACTTTAAATTTGATTGGACTTTATTTAGAGGTGTTCTACAACATGAAATTTTCTACAAATTTTTTATTCAATGTAAACATTTATTAAATTGATACTTTTAGCAAATTTGACTCTTAAATTTATGAAAGTTTACAAATCTAACATGGAGGGTTATTGCTGTGAAATATATTAGTATAAAATTTTCAAATAAAGAAATTGTTACCATTCTAAAATGAAAAAAAATCAAATTCACTTCACTTTCCTTGTTTTCATAGATTATTTTTGAATACTCTCACTACTCTATACTTAAAATCAAAATTTTTTTAAAAAATTAACCCTCTGTGCATTCTTCATGTTTGAAAAACTTAACTATATACATGTATATCTTAGGTTAAAAAATCTAATCATAAGCATCCATTGGTAATCAATTTTTATAAATTTGATTTAAATTAATATTTATTTTAAAGTTTAAATTATAAGGAGCAATGGGAAAGATGAATGAACTCTTAGATCTTTAGAAGACTTAGCTTACTAGGTTCACAAAATAAATCAAAATAGTATATTTATTACATTTATAATTAATTAATTGATTTAATTTTTATTTTAATTATAAATAATATTTATTTTTATTATTATACTTAATTATTAATTTCAGTACATATAAGTAAATAATCATTTAAATTAAATATTTTGTACCAACCTAAGTTTTTGGACAGTTTAAATTATGATTTTGGGATTATTGTAAAAAATAGAATTACATATGAAAGATTATAATTAGATGTTAGATTTAGGTGGATTCATTAAATAATTTTTTACTAATATAAAAATTCTTACTGATTAAATTAGTCCTAAAAATCATATATATTTAGTTTATTTAAATCTAAATTATAGTTTTATATCAAAAACTTTTCATTGGACTTTCAATTTAATTGGACTTTATTTTAGAGGTGTTCTATAACATGAAATTTTTTTATAAATTTTTTATTCAATGTAAATATTTATTAAATTGCTAATTTTACATTGATTTCACTTGAAGTAAATAAATTTTTATTTTAATAAATTTTATTATAAAATTTCTATTCAATATAGTTATCCTATATATGTAAATTACAATTTGGGACATATAATTGAACCATTCCTAAAAGGTCATATATATTTATTTTGTTTAAACCATTATTTTATTAATTAAATATTTAAAAATACTTAATTATTAACCCAGTACCAAAAAGTTATATATATTTATATTATTAACTGTTAATTATAGTTATACATAATATATACAATTTTATTTTTAAAAGTCAATATAATAATTATAGTTTTATATATTTATTTAAATTTTATTTTATTCAATTTAAATTAGTTCATATTTTTAATTATAAATTTATATATTTATTTAGTTTTAAAATTATTTAAAAGTTTGCATAGTTCTGAAATGAATTATTAATTATATATCTTTTGCGAAATACACAAATTAGATAAAATATTTATAAAATATCAAAAATTAGATGCGGTTAGACGCGGTTAGATGCAGTTAGACGCGGTTAGATTAAGGTGGATGTCATAAAATCGTATTATTCGGGTTTCAAACTCCGTAATTAAGGTATAAATGACCTTATAAGGGGCCTAGGATCATATTACAGACGTTAAATTGGGATTAACTTATTAACTAGTTCCAAAAAATCATATATATTTAGCTTATTTAGATCTAAATTATAGTTGTACATCAAAAAAAAATTCGTTAAAAGTTTTATCATTTTCCAAACTCACATATAATTTAAATAAATATAGTTTATTACAAATTTATTTCTAAAAGTCATATATAATTATTACAATTTTATATATTTTTTAATTTTATATTTAGAATTTTTGTAAATTTTCTATTTAATTATAGTTTTATATATTTACGTAAATTTCTATTTAATTTAGTTTATAGTGAACAGTATGGATCTTTGCAAATTTAAAGCACTAAATTAATCAAAATAATTATTTTCATCAACTTCGCATAAGGTATTTATATTTGTATATTTGTTTCAATTAAAAAGAAAATAATAATTTATAATTAATTTTTAAGATAAAATTCAATCATTGATATTTTCTATTTTTTGTATAAACTACATGAATGTCAAAGATAAAAAAATACATAAGTTTAAATCAATCCCAAAAATCATATATATTTAGTTTATTTAAATTTAAATTATAGTTTTATATCGAAAATTTTCATTAGACTTTAAATTTGATAGGACTTTATTTTAGAGGTGTTCTATAACATGAAGATTTTTTTATAAATTTTTAATTCATTGTAAATATTTATTAAACTGATATTTTTACATTGATTTGACTTGAAGTAAATAAATTTTTATTCTTATTTTAAATTTATTAATTCTAGTAACAATAAATCACAATTAGTATATTAATATGCTAAATTTGTAATATAAACTGTAATAAATTTAGAGGTGTTCTATAACATGAAATTTTCTATATATTTTTTTGTTCAATATAAATATTTATTAAATTATTTGTTTACATTGATTTCACTTGAAGTCAATAAATTTGTATTTTTAGTTTAAATTAATTAATTACAGTAATAATAAATTAAAATTATTATATTAATACTTTAAATTTATAATATAAACTGTAATAATATTATTTTATAATTTTAAGAAATTTTGTTATAAAATTTCTATTAAATATAGTTATTTGCAAAATTAATCATTTAACCAATCCCAAAAAGTAACATATATTTACATATTAAATCTAAGTCACAGTTATATATAATTTATCAAAATTTTGGTTCTACAACGTCATATATATAATATTTTTTACTGTTTTATTTATTTACGTAAATTTCTATTTCATTTAATGAAGTGGAGTTAATATTTTTAATTATAACTTTATATATTTATTTAGTTCTAAAATTATTTAGTCCTCGAATAAATATTTGAGTATATATATTTTTCAAAATACATAGATTAGGTAAAAAATTCATAAATTATAAAAAATTAGATGTTGTTAGACGCGGTTAGACGCGGTTAGAAACGGTTAGATGCGGTTATACGCGGTTAGACGCAGTTAGACGCAGTTAGATTAGGGTAATTTCATTAAATCGTATTATCTGGATTTCAAATTCTGTTGTCAAGGTATAAATGGCCTTATAAGGGGCCTAGGATCATATTACAAGTGTTAAATTAGGATTAACTTAATAATTTCAAAAATTAGATGCGGTTAGATGTGGTTAAACATGGTTAGATGCAGTTAGACACGGTTAGACACAGTTAGACATAATTAGATTAGGATGATTTCGTTAAATTATATTATTTGGGTTTCAAATTTGGTTGTTAAGATATAAATGACCTTATAAGGGCTCTAGGATTATATTACAGGTGTTAAATTAGGATTAAATTATTAATTTCAAAAATTAGACACGTTAGACACGGTTAGGCCCGGTTAGACACAGTTAATTAGGGTGATTTCATTAAATCGTATTATTTGGATTTCAAATTTGGTTGTTAAGATATAAATGACCTCATAAGGGCCTTAGGATCATATTACAGGTGTTAAATTAGGATTAAATTATTAATTTCAAAAATTAGACACGGTTAGACATGGTTAGACGCGGTTAGATACAGTTAGATTAGGGTAATTTTGTGTAATCGTATTATTTGGGTTTCAAATTTGGTTGTTAAGATATAAATGGCCTTATAAGGGCCCTAGGATTATATTACGGGTGTGTTTGTTTAGAGCAAAAAAGTGTCAACTAAAACTTTTCAATCTAAAACTTTTCACTTTCCATAACTACTCTATTTTTTAATTATTTTTTCACATTTTTCTATACAAACTACCCTACTTTTCAATCATTTCTACACATCTACCCATACAACTAACATATCTATTTTAACTTTATTCTCTTTACTCCTCATCATTACTCCTATTATATCACATCATTTTCTATTGATTTGACAACTTCTACTCAAGAAACTTTTCATCAAAAGTTTTACCTCCAACCAAACACACCCTACATGTGTTAAATTAGGATTAAATTATTAATTTAAAAATTACACGTGGTTAGACGCGGTTAGACACGGTTAGACACAGTTAGATTATGGTGATTTCCTTAAATCATATTATTTGGGTTTCAAATTCCATTGTTAAGGTATAAATTGCATTATAATGGGCCGAAGATCATATTACAAGTGTTAAATTAGGATTAACTTATTAACTTCAAAAATTAGACACAGTTAGACACGATTAGACGTGGTTAGATGCGGTTAGACACTGTTAGATTCTATTATATTCAGAAAATAAAAAAATATTAATAAATTTTCAAAAAATCAAGAAAAATAAAAGAAATTGTTATTCTTTAGAGTACCTTAATTACATTAACTTTAAATAATATAATATAACTCCTAATAAAAATTATATTTTCCAACTTTGCCAATTATAATGAAATCTTATTAAAAAATTATTTTTTGTACAATAATATTTTTAAAAATTTTCAAATAATGAAAAATTATGTTTACATACGTTTTAGTAATTGATCTATCAAATGAATGGAATAGATTGAGATTTTGTATGTATATAATACAAAATTTATCAAAAAACTAAACATACTCACGTTTTTAAACAAATGTACTCACAATGAAAAATTACCACATTGCCTCTGCTTCCTTTTTTTCCTCATGGGAAGTACTTCACATGGGTTGGGCCTCTAGAATGAAAATGAACGGTGGATACGTTGCTTTCTACGAGAAAATCGTAGAAAGCGCTTCCCATGGATTGACTCTCTAATAAAAATTGACGGTTAGAGACGAGGTTCCCGTGAGAAAATTGCAAGGACGTGTTCCCCTGGGTTGGCGCCCGTGAGAGGGAATAGCAGCAGGACTCGGATGTGTGCTTATCTTCGTTTTTATGCTTGTTCCCTGTATTTCTTGGTGAATTGAACGAGCTCGAGCCCGTTCATTTTTCACCAACGCTTTTTTCATCCATAAAAAGTAATCTATTTTTAGCATTTTTTCTGATTCTTGCACCAAATGATTTCATTCCAATTCAACTCGTCTTAGTAGAGATTACGCGTTTGAGCCTCTCCTGGCGGGTGAGTAATGGCTGTGGAAGCTTATTATTTTCTTTGTGAATGGGCGTCGTATGTAATGTTAAATATCACGTTGCAGACTACTAATTTTTAAAAAATAACAATTCTTCAAGCCGGCTGTAATTCAGGTTCTTACGACAAATGCTCCCTTTGTGAAAAACCGGCACTCTAAATTGGGGAAGAACTGAACAAATTTTATTTATGAAATTGTATTTCAAGATCTGGACCTTTTATAATGTAGATCTACTCGTATATAAATAAGGCTTGTATTTTTTAAATTTCTAAAATTTGCAGTCAAAATGTGGTTTGACGGCTTTGACGGTTTCACGGCAACCAAGCCAAGGCTGCAAGAAAATTTGATTTTGGCAATACGCATGGCAGCAACCAAGTGTATTTATCAGCACCTAGAATTTATAAAGAATCAATTTATGGGCTCGGATTTCATGCTAACGTGCCGACGGAAGTATCCAGCCGTTCGTTGCTGCTGGCGATTTCATGTTAACTAAGGCGACGTCTGGGAACATGGCGTGGGAAAAGTGGGAGGGAAAATGTGGTGATACGGATTTTAAGATCCATCATTTCACAACTAATTATTATATTTTTTCACTTTTATTCCTATATTCTAATCATTTTCCCTATCAATTATCTTCCATCAAACCTATTTATTCCAACTTTACCACTATTATTTCATATCAATCACACAATTTTCAAAATATTCTATTTTTTATTCCCACCAAATACCACATTTCCCACAACTTTCATATTTCCAAACATCCCCTAAACTTGTTTAAACAGGCAATGTTAGCATGAAATATTTATGATATTATAAATATTTAATTATTTTTAAGTAAATATATATTTGTAAAATTATATATTCATAAATCCTAAATACATATATTAGATTTTAAGAATCACGACAAAGTATAAAACATGCAGGAAAAATTAATAGAAAATTTTTAAAAAATTTAAGCATGAATATTATAAAAAATTCACTACATTAATTGACCTGAAAGGCTAAAATTTGTAATAAAACTTGAATATTGATGCTTGGCGGTTGGTTTTGGAGTTCTCCCTACGTATATTGGTACCTTTATGAATTGTACTTCTGTAAACATATCTAACAAAATTAGTAATTGTCGAAAAATTGAATAATTAAATAACCTATAATAATAGAAGAATTAAGAACATCTCCTATGTTCAGCAAAAATGAAAATTTAGAAGTCTTTAAACTGTTAAATGCATCATTCTCATCAAACATGAATTTTAAAAGTATACAAATACATCATTCTCATCAAACATAAAATTTTAAAAGTCTACTAACACATCATTCTTACCAACCATAAAATTTTTTAAAAGTCTACAAAAACATCATTCTCACTCCAGATCCACCATTTACATCATTGCAAAAATTAGATTAATTAGATGCGGTTAAACGCTGTTAGATTAAGGTAGATTTTATTAAATCGTATTATCTGCGTTTCAAATTTCGTAATTAAGGTGTAAATGACCTTATAAGAGGCCTAGGATCATATTACAGGTGTTAAATTATAATTAACTTATTAATTTCAAAAATTAGATATTGTTAGATGCGGTTAAACGTGGTTAGATTAAGGTAAATTTTATTAAATCATATTATCTGGGTTTCAAATTCTGTAATTAAGGTGTAAATGACCTTATAAGGAGCCTAGGATCATATTACAGGTGTTAAATTAGGATTAACTTATTAATTTCAAAAATTAGATACGATTAGATGTTGTTAGATGCTGTTAGATTAAGGTGACTTCATTAAATCATGTTATCTAGGTTTCAAATTCCGTAATTAAGGTGTAAATGACCTTATAAGAGGTCTAGGATCATATTACAGGTGTTAAGTTACGATTAACTTATTAATTTCAAAAATTAGATGCGGTTAGACGCAGTTAGATTAAGGTAATTTCATTAAATCGTATTATCTGAGATTCAAATTCCGTAATTAAGGAATAAATAATGTTATAAGGGGCCTAGGATCATATTATAGGTATTAAATTATGATTAACTTATTAATTTAAAAAATTAGATGCGGTTAGGTCCGGTTAGATGCTGTTAGATGCGATTAGATTCTATTATATTCAGAAAATAAAAAAGTATTAATAAGTTTTCAAAAAATCAAGAAAAATAAAAGAAATTGTTATTTTTGAGAGTATCTTAATTACATTAACTTTAAATAATATAACATAACTCCTAATAAAATTTATATTTTCCAACTTTACCAATTATAATGAAATCTTATTAAAAAATAATTTTTTGCGCACAAATATTTTTAGAAATTGTTAAATAATGAAAAATTATGTCTACATACATTTTAGTACTTGATCTAGCAAATAAATGGAATAAATTGAGATTTTTGGTGTGTTTGGGAATGAATAAAATTTTTGAAGAAAAGTTTTAGAGAGTAAAAGTTGTCAAATAATGTGATATGATATGGGTAATTATGAGGAGTAAAGATGATAAAGTTAAAATAGATAGGTTAATTGTGTGGGTAGTTGTATAAAAATGATTGAAAAGTAAGGTAGTTGTATGAGAAAATGTAAAAAAATGATTAAAAAATATTATAATTGTAGAGAGTGAAAAGTTTTAGATTGAAAAGTTTTAGGTTGACATTTTTTCTTCCATGCTAAACACACCCTTTGTATATATATAATACAAATTTTATCAAAAAACCAAACATACTCACGTTTTGAAACAAATATACTAACGCTGTAAAAAAATTTCATTTGTTTAATATCACCATATATGATGCCGTTTATAAATGTGTAACATTAATGTAATGAAAAATTTAATACTAAATATTAGTTTTTAATTAGTATTTTTGATATCTAAATCATCTAAAATATTACTATTGTGTGGCTAAATGATTCTATCAAACATTATTATATACACATACTTGATTTGAATCAAACTCAATCTCCTACTTAAATAAATGATATTAAATACAATAAATTGATTGAATTTTATATCTATCATCAGCATTCTAAAATTAGAGGATGTTACATGAAATCGTTAGAGGAGCCTTTCAACCTGAACTAGGTACAAATGAAAAAACCCCAAATATATCCATATGGTGAGCATTTTTCCCTATTCTTATTTCCTACGAAATTAAAATGTCCAAACGTGCTCATTGTCCTTGATCTCTATTCTTCCAAACCGTCTATATACTATTGTAGGCTAAGGGCTCCAAAATGCATAAAGAAAAAATTCTCGCTTGTTCAAGCTGCTGCCATTCCGATTGTCATGTTGCCACTGTCTCCAATATTGTAATTTGGAAGCTAAAATCCAATCAAAAGCTTCCTAATTCGCATACGCGCGTCGACTGCATGATCCCATTGTTTACAGGAATTGACATATATCAACCTTTTTCCTACCGTGAAAAATGAAAGAACTTAGGCATGGATATTAACCCTTTCCTATCATGAAAAATAAAAGAACTCTATTTGCTGTGAGTGTGTTTGAAATGTGAAAAAAATTTGGATGAAAAATTTTTGACGTAAAAATTTTTAAAATAGAAAAAACTTATATAATATAGTAGGGGTATTGATAAGAAATAAAAAGGATAAAGTTCAAAATAGACAGGGTAATTATATATGTAGTTGTAAAGAAATGGTTAAAAAGTAAAGTAATTAAATAAGAAAATATGAAGAAATAATTAAAAATAGGATATTTGAGGAGAATGAAAAATTGTAAATTAAAAGGTAGTTTGAACAGTTCTGCTATTAGCCAAACACACCCTATATAGGTATCATAATAAAAAGAGTTGAGTATCACATTAATGAAGAAAAGTACATAAATTATTAAAATTTATTAGTTAAGAGATTATACGTGGTGGAAGGAAGCTTAAAATTGATGCATATTTCTTAGACTAAATGCCAGAAGTCCACCTACTATGGAACGGGCTTAAATAGTAAAGGTCAATATTCATAAACCACAGTAAATATACACTACAGTAAATTTCATTTCATGCAGCTATTTTTTTAGTTATATATGATATTTGGTCATAATTGATTATTTAGCTATGAATAGGGTCAAATAGCTTTTTTTTTTTTTTTTTTACATCAAAGACAACTAAAAGTAATATTTAATGTACCTATAGCTATTAGAGGCATAGCCCAGCTGGATGATAGTCTAACTTTTATGTCAGTTGACCCAGTTTTGAACCAAAAGAAGGGATCATTTATCTCTTATTTATTATAGTGAGCTTGTCTTCCATTTATATTAGGAGTGTGGTCTTGTACTATTCTAAGTAAAAATCCATTGAGAAATATAGAAAAGTATACTTTTGGATGAGTCGTAAAGATAATAATTAAAAATTGTTAATGTATCTATCAAAATTTGACTGTAAATACTAAAAAAAACTTTGACTATAATTAACATAAGACTTAGCTGTATTTGGTACCAAATATAAGAAAATTAATATTTAGCCATAGAAAGGTGGCGAATGTAATAAACTTTGTTGCAATCACGTATAACAAAGGAAATCAAGGGCCTTGCCTCACTTGTAATAATATTCACCCATTGCATTGGCAACGCTATTTCAAGCCTTGACGTGGCAAATTTTCAAAGTGTTTAGTAATTGCGTATTGTCCTCTCAAAATTTCCGTGGGAACATCCACTAAGTTTGGATTTTCCGAATATTGTTAGAAAAATTAAAATATTGGTAAAGATATTTATAGGATAATATTTGGATATTATAAGAATATCTCAATAGTCTTATTGTAATACCAATTGAGATTGTATACTATATAAATACATAATATACAAATACTCAAAAAAATATAGTGCAAATTGCGACACAAACATGGAAGCGATGATTTTTTTTTTTTTTTTTTAACATGGAAGAAAGGGAAAGAAGATGGCTAGGAAAGATGATGGTATTTTAGGTATTTTGAATTTTTATCAGCATAATTAAAGGAAATCTTAACCGTGCAGTTACTTTTGCACTTTATGCTATAAAATATGGGGTTAATATGCTATTTTTTATCACATCAAAAAAATGCTATTTTTCAAACAACGTGATATATTTGCAGTATACATCAAACAATGTGGGTATGTTTATTGCAAAACGCCCTCCAAATAAAAAATATAAAATTATATGGATAATGTTGTTGTATTAAAAATGTGAAATGATGATTGAAATATCCATAACAATTGAACAAAGTAAAATTATTGGTTAGCTAATTTGTTAATGCATATTACGAAGATTGAAAGTAGTGGTGGATTTTTTTATTTTCCCTCTCGTCAAATCGAAATCAAACATTAAGGAATTAGTCCTCACACATTTGGAAGCGTTTTTTTTTTTTTTTTTGCTTTTTACTTAAGCTACTACAATAAAGATGCATTTCATATTCGTTGGAAAGCATGTTTTCTATTAACTTTTCTTTCATTCCCAACTATTATATTTTTTAATAATTTCTTTATGGAAATTGATTCAGTGCACTTGAATGCATTTAGGCTTGGTGTACTCAGGTGCAAATATTCATTTACATATAATTTTTGAAATTTTTTTACATAACTATTAATCTAAATGTATTTAATATGTGTATCAATTTTTACCATTTTGTGAAATTTATAGATTTTTTTTGGATTTTTTAAAATCAGTGGAATTTTAATAATTTAAAAAATCCAAAAAATCTAAAAATCTTTTAAAATGGTAAAAATTAATACACATGTTAAATATATTTAGATTAAAAATTTTATAAAAATATTTTCAAAAAAATATTAAGAATGTGTTATATGAACCCAAGTGCACAAGATTAAGTTCCTTTCTTTACATGTTTCTATACATTTTATTTTCTAATCGTTTCTTTACAATTTTTCTTACAATTAAACTATCAATTTTAACTTTATTCTTGATCATTATCCCTCTAATATCACTTATTTTTATATTTAAAAAACCTTTTCATAAAAAATTTATTTCAAAAATTTTATTAAATACTAAACTCACTCTAAATTTAAAAGGTTATACATTTGAGTACCTTTTATGAAAAATTAAGCTATAAAGAGTATGAATAAGCTTGAAAATATTGCTTTTGTCCAAAGTGTGTAACCAATTTTTTGAAAGTAAAAGAGTACGCAAAATTAATTATATAAATGAAAGAAATTAAAATTAGCAAATATAGGGTGTGCTTGTTAATTAATAGAAAATGTCAAGTTAAAACTTTTCAATCTAAAACTTTTCATCCTCCACAACTATCATATTTTTTAATCATTTTTTCACATTTTCCTATACAACTACCCTATTTTTTAATCATTTCTACATAACTATCCACACAACTAAACTATCTATTTTAACTTTATCATCTTTACTACTAATCATTACCCTTATCATATTACATCATTTGACAAATTTTACTCTCCAAAACTTTTTATCAAAAGTTTTATTCATTACCAAACATACCCATAATTAGGATTATGATACTCTGTAACGGGCAACCTCATGTATTTTATAATTTTATATTTTTACTTTTATGTAAGTCTAAATATATATTTTTATATACTAAATTTTACCATTTTAAAATTATTGTTAATACATGAACCAAACCAAATATACTTAGGGTGTGTTTGTTTGGGGCCAAAATATGTCAACTAAAACTTTTCAACTCAAAACTTTTCACTCTCCATAACTACTCTATTTTTTAATTATTTTTTCACATTTTTCTATATAAACTACCATACTTTTTAATCATTTTTACACAACTACCCATACAACTAACCTATCTATTTTAACTTTATTCTCTTTACTCCTCATCATTACCCCTATTATATCACATCATTTTCTATCAATTTGACAACTTCTACCCCCAAAACTTTTCATCAAAAGTTTTACCTCCAACCAAACACACCCTTAGACTCGTGTAAGCGCAAAGAAAAACAAACAACAACAACAACAACAAAAAATACAAAATACACGCCAATTCTATAATATCATAATCCATAGAACCATGCATAAAAATCAAATTAAAAATATCCAAAATCAATGTTTGATTAAGCCAATAAGCAGCAAAAATTTCTTTTTCACGACGGAATTATGGTGCGCCATTTAGCAGAAAAAGACGTTCCTGCCAACAAAAATATCAGTTTTCCGATTGGACACGTGTCTCAACATAAGCCATTCCGGAGATCTCCTCCCCCAACTTCTGTCCAGCCTCCAAGGATATGAAGGGTGTGTTTGATTAGAGGTAAAACTTTTGAAGAAAAGTTTCTTGAGTAGAAGTTGTCAAATCAATAGAAAATAATATGATATAATAGAAGTAATGATGAGGAATAAAGAGAATAAAGTTAAAATAGATAGGTTAGTTGTATGTGTAGATGTGTAGAAATGATTGAAAAGTAGAGTAGTTTATATAGAAAAATGTGAAAAAATAATTAAAAAATAGAGTAGTTATGGAGAGTGAAAAATTTTAAATTGAAAAGTTTTGGTTGACACTTTTTTGCCCTGAACAAACACACCCGAAAGCAAGAGAAAAACAGAGCCGGGGAGAATCAAAGCCATGAAGGCCGGAGTTCTCCTCCTTCCTCTCGCCTCTCTCTGCTCCCTCCAGGACCGCCGCCTCGTCGCCGACAGGAAGAGCAACAGCAGTAGCAGCAACAACAACAGAAGCTTCTTCCCATCCCACAGCTCAAGCGCTGACGACGAAACCCCCGCGTCGTTGCTCCTCTTCCCCAGATCCCCGTCCCGAACTCGCAGCAGCAGGTCGACCCTCTCCAAAGCACCTGCCGCTCTACGGCAGAGGAGGGTCTCTGGCAGGGCGGCAGCGGATGTGAAATCCAAGCCTTGCGAATCATCCAAATCGGTGGGACTATGGATAAGAAAGCTGTCGCGGGGACGGCGACAATTCCGTGGTTAGAGCAGTTCCCAAAGCGATGGCTGATCGTGGTTCTCTGCTTCTCTGCTTTTCTCCTCTGCAACATGGACCGAGTAACAAATCTATTTCCTACTCTGATTTCGATTTTTGCGGTTGCAATTATAGTGTTTGACTATTGATGCAGCATTATGGATTTTTTTCATTTGGTAAATGTTAGTAACAAGAGCAAATTGGGTGGAGATACTTTTTAATCTTCTATCCGATTGGGTCAGCATTAGATTAGTTTAACCTTTACCTTTTTACAATAATTTTGGAATAAACTTTGGGTCAGTATTTGGTTGGGTAAAAAATGTAGGGCTAAGTAGGATCATTCTAAGAATTTATACATCTGTCAAACTTATACTAAATTTAAATGTTATATGTGCAAAGATTTCAGTGGTAACTGCATTTCGCTGTGGCGATGCTGTTTCTATCTTCATGACCGTAAAAATTTATATGTTTTGTGGTGTTGTTTGTCTCTCCAAAAATTTCTGTGGGAGTGTTCATCCCCGTAAGTGGTAATCCTGTGGGCCTTCCATGCACATACTGCAGTACCTCTACTCGATGGGATGTTGGGATGAGATGCTGATGAAACTCAGACGAGATATTGACGTAGGATGAAATGCTGGTGAAATTCGAGAGGAGGAGATTGACGCGGAACCCTCTTCAACTGATTCAACTGAGATTGTGGGGTTTGTGATCCAAACACATACATCCTTCCTCATTGGCGGCGGCTTCTTGTGGCAGTGCATTTTCTCAAAGGCACTAGTACAGCGATTGCGGACGCAGCACATCACTAATTTGTATTTGAACCCCAAGATTTTAATCATTTGCAATTATACCTATGACTATAAACTTTGTAGATTATCACAAACCTACCAATACTGATGGTCCTCAGATTTTCTTATGACACCGTTAATTTATTATTATTTTTTTTTTGCCATTGCCGAAAATGAATTGTAAACATGGTTGGTTGCCTGTTGAACCCGTCCAATTCCAAAAACGTCGGCCCTAATTTACACATTCATAATTGCCTAACATTCCAAACTTTAATTTCAAATTTTGAAATTTGTTCCCTCCACCTACCGTGTATAAAATATAAATGTGCGCAATCACTCTTTTTTCTTAACATTTTTGTTTTATTTTTTTATCACAAGACCCCGAATCAATCCCGTCGGTCTTCGCGTGTGACCATGTGAGTGCTCGTTATTAAAACAAGAGTGTTGCATCCGTTCCTATGTAATTTGAGCGAAATTATAATTATAAATGTAGTACTGTGACTTTTAATGAAATTACATTCATTCCTATATAATTTATGTGAAATTAGAGAGGAATCATTTTGTTAGGGGCGTGTTGATGGGCGTTAAAAATGTTATTAGAAGAACAAAAGTGCCTCTCGAATAATTTTTTGTATTTTAAAGATATTTTCTTTTTATCATATGAAAAAATTAAAAATTATTTATTGTAGAAAATTGCAAAATTTTACTTACACAAAAGTGAAATGTGAGGAATATTTTTTTAAAAAATTTCTATTTTAAAAGTATTTTCATGTCATTTTATTTTATACATGGACAATTTCGTCATTTTGTCGAAATTTTTAGGGCACATTAACATATCACTAATGGAATTAATATGCTTTCAATTTAGGCAAAACACGTAGGTATGCATGCAATTTCTTAGTAATGTTACACTTACAATTGTTCCCAAACTATATAAGTATAAATAAAAAAAAATCCTACGAAACAAAAGGTTTATTTGGTTAAAGGTAAAACTTTTTTATAAAATTTTTTTAAAGTAAAAGTAGTCAAATTGATATAAAATAATGTAATATGATAAGAAGTAAAGAGAATAAAATTAAAATAGATATGTTAGTTGTATAAGTAGTTGTGTGGAAATGATTAAAAAGTAGGATAGTTTGTGTAGAAAAATGTGAAAAAATAATTAAAAATACAATAGTTATAAATAATAAAAAAAATTATTGAAATATTACGATTGACATTTTTTTAGCACACCCAAAAGGTGCCGAACAAGGGGTGTATGGAAAGGACATGCACTTATTCCATCTAGAATCATCGTTAGCATCTCAAATTTTATTTTTTATTTATGGGAACTATCTATTCTCCCTCGTTCACAGCAAGCAGCAATAGGGATGAGCTATATATAAATGCAAAGCGTCGTCAGTTCTCAATCCTCACCCAGGGATGGGCGGCTGCACAGTACAATACGAGAATTGAGTTGGGGGGCAATGGGAAGTGAATGGAGGAACTGGGGCTTTTCCATGCTCGTGGGAACTCTTTTATTTCTGCCTTACAGCGGGAGATGCGAAGGAAGGATTGAAGAGGGGGAAATTACGGCGGCCGCTGATGCCTGCAGGAATGGCACCATTGGGCATTGCCTCTTGAAGAAGGAGGCCTTCACGGACGACATCGACAAAGTCGAGGACATGTATGAATCCGTGGAGTTTGCGATGGAGTCCGAAATCAGCAGGAGGATTTTGAAGTCGACTGTTCCGTACGATCCTCTTCAAGAAGGCGCCGCGAAGCCAGGTACGAAGCCTGGACAATCCTATACTCGACCCTGCACCTATAAAAATCAGTGTGAGAGGAAATAGCAGCAGGACTCGGGTGTGTGCTTATCTTCGTTTTTATGCTTGTTCCCTGTATTTCTTGGTGAATTGAACGAGCTCGAGGCCGTTCATTTTTCACCAACGCTTTTTTCATCCATAAAAAGTAATCTATTTTTAGCATTTTTTCTGATTCTTGCACAAATGTTTTCATTCCAATTCAACTCATCTTGTTAGAGATTAGGTGCTTGAGCCTCTCCTGACGGGTGAGTAATGGCTGTCGTAGCTTATTATTTTCTGTGTGAATGGGCGTTGTATGTAATATTAAATATCACGTTGCAGACTACTAATTTTTAAAAAATAACAATTCTTCAAGCCGGCTGTAATTCAGGTTCTTTCGAGAAATGCTCCCTCTGTGAAAAACCGGCACTCTGAATAGGGGAAGAACTGAACAAATTTTATTTATGAAATTGTATTTCAAGATCTGGACCTTTTATAATGTAGATCTACTCGTATATAAATAAGGCTTGTATTTTTTTAAATTTCTAAAATTTGCAGTCAAAATGTGGTTTGACGGCTTTGACGGTTTCACGGCAACCAAGCCAACGCTGCAAGAAAATTTGATTTTGGCAATACGCATGGCAGCAACCAAATGTATTTATCAGCACCTACAATTTATAAAGAATCAATTTATGGGCTCGTATTTCATGCTAACGTGCCGACGGAAGTATCCATCCGTTCGTTGCTGCTGGCGATTTCTCCATCATCCATAAGTGAGCTCATCGTGGTTTGGAATCCTGCCGCTGCCTAGTTAGTAGTTACCGCTTAGGGTTCTTTTGGCTTCGGTAATGCTTATCAGGCGAGCTCGCGGCTTTGAGCCCAATATTGTCCAGACCGAACCAGTGATTCAATGGTAAAGGAATTGAATTGGTTCGAACTGATTTCACCCGTTAAGTAAATTGATTTGAACTGGTGACGTCAGCATGAAATATTTATAATATCATAAATGTTTAATTATTTTTAACTAAATATATATTGGTAAAATTATATATTCATAAACCCGAAATATAGAGAATCACAACAAAAGTATAAAACATGTAAGAAAAATTAATAGTAAATTTTAAAAATTTTAAGCATGAATATTATAAAAAATTCACTAAATTAATTGGCCTGAAAGGCTAAAATTTGTAATAAGCCCTGAATGTTGATGCTTGGCTATTAGTTTTGGAATTCTCCCTATTTATATTGGTACCTTTATGAATTGTACTTCTGTAAACATATCTAATAAAATAAGAAATAAAATAAATCAATAATAGTTGAAAAATTGAACAATTTAAATAATCCATAATAATATAAGAATTAAGAACATCTCCTATGTTCAGCAAAAATGAACATTTACAAATCTATAGACAGTTAAATGCATCATTCTCATCAAACATGGATTTTAAAAGTGTACAAATACATTATTCTCACCAAACATAAAATTTTAAAAATCTACCAACACATCATTCTCACCAACCAGCCGACAGAAGTATCCAACCGTTCGTTTCTGCTGGCGATTTCTCTATCATCGAAACGTGAGCTCATTGTGGTCTGGAATCCTTCCGCTGCCTAGTTAGTAGTTACTGCTTAGGGTTTGGCTTTGGTAATGCTAATCAGGCGAGCATGCAGCTGTCAGCCCAATATTGTCATAACCGAATCAGTGATTTAATCTGTAAAGGAATTAGCTGGTTCGAACTAATTTGACCAGTTAAATAAACTTGTTTAAATAGGCAATGTTAGCATGAAATATTTATGATATTATAAATATTTAATTATTTTTAAGTAAATATATATTTGTAAAATTATATATTCATAAATCTTAAATACATATATTAGATTTTAAGAATCACAACAAAGTATAAAATATGCAGGAAAAACTAATAGAACATTTTTAAAAAATTTAAGCATGAAAATTATAAAAAATTCACTACATTAATTGACCTAATAAGCTAAAATTTGTAATAAGACTTGAATATTGATGCTTGGCGGTTGGTTTTGGAGTACTCCTTATTTATATTGGTACCTTTATGAATTGTACTTCTGTAAACGTATCTAACAAAATAAGAAATAAAAGAAATTAGTAATTGTCGAAAAATTGAACAATTAAATAACTCATAATAATATAAGAATTAAGAACATCTCCTATGTTCAGCAAAAATGAAAATTTAGAAGTCTTTAAACTGTTAAATGCATTATTCTCATCAAACATGGATTTTAAAAATATACAAATACATCATTCTCATCAAACATAAAATTTTAAAAGTCTACTAACACATCATTCTTACCAACCATAAAATTTTTTACAAGTCTACAAAAACATCATTCTCACTACAAATCCACCATTCACATCATTGCAAAAAATAAAAAAATATGTTCGAGTTTCTTCTTCATCAAGGTCAACAATGACATCTTCATCTTGCCCGCCAATTAAAGTTCCTAAATGAAAATATAAAAAATGAAAACATTAGTTAAATTCTACCATTTTCTAATCGAAGTGTTACTTTTACATAATTGAATAAAAACTATAATATAATACCAAAGGCATCGGCTTCTTTTGTTTGTTTTCTACTATTTGGTTGATTTATTTGCAACCAAGTGTTAACATCTTAATCTGTCAATAATGGAGACTCTTTTTCTACTATCTACTCCTCCAATATATCAATATCTTTTAAAGAAATTGGATTGTAATATTGATATTTCTTCTTCTTCCTATAAAAAAAAGTACGAAAAGGTTACTTTGAATAAAACATAAGTTATTTACATTTCTTAACAACTGGTCACGAGAGTTTATACCTATCCAACAATTGTAAATTGTATTAAATATATGCAAAATCACATAATCTTTGTTGTTCTAGTCGATTCAGCTTTTTTGTATGAATGCATTTAAAAACACTCCAACTGTATTCATATCAAGATGAACTGTATGTTGGACTCAAAATCTTTATAGCCACTTTTTGCAAATCAGAAGTACTACATCCATGAGCTTGACACCAAATAACTACCACAAATAATCCACTGTTAGGAATATTAATTTAGTATTTATAAATTAAATAACTAATTTATAAGGATCAAGAGTTAATACATGTACCTGGGGATAAGATATAATGAGAATGAATAGCAGTTGGACTTCCAAATCATCATGCAGATAGTAGAATAAATCTATTTCATGAATAAAGATTGTTTAGACATGACATCACCATGAGTCAACCAACGAATAGTTTGAAGCAACCCTTGCATTGTTATTATCTTTATTAATTCATCCATGTGGTAGTGAAATTGTGAATTCAGATAATAACTAACTAAATGAATTGTCGACCAATTTAATTTTCCCATTGATTATCCACAATTGTGGGGTTGATATCATAAGGCATCTTAAATTTGAACAAAGTCTTCTTCATTGCATTTTTAACTTTACGTATTACCTCATAAATGTATTCCACCATAGGCCTTTCATCATTATCTACCATTCATAATACACGAATAAGTGGCTTAAATGTTTCACAATTACTTCACATATTTCCCAAAAGGAAGAACTCTAAACTAGATCAGAAGTATAACTTCGCTGTTAAGAATTTTTTCATTTACTATCCGCCCATTCTCTTAAAGTGAACATTGCATATAATTCGTTCATAGAGTTTAACATACTTTGCAATGCTACAAAATTTACGGCAAAATGAGTTATTACAAGACAAATAATTTCTTTTCTAGTGGTAAGTTTTCTCATTAAGCACAAAATAAAGTCATGATTATAAATCAATATTGAAATAGAACGAGCTTCCTTAAAATTAATACAAAGGGATTTATCCAATTTTCTTATAAAGAAGAAATCTATTTGGCTAGAATTGGTCCCATTCTTGAAAGTTATCAAGTATTCATCTCGTTTTTGAAATAATGTATTTGCTATAACCAAATCATATGCTGTAGCAAAGTCCAAAATGACATTCCTCATTTTATTCCTTATTCCAAAGCAGAAACCACCATGACTTCTCTCATATTCTACATTCTCCTTTCCTACATGTCCATTTAAATCTCCACATATCACAACCTTTTTTTGGTTAGATGTCCATTGCATAACACTATCTAAGTCATCTCAAAATTATTTCTTGATTCTATCATCTAATCCTACTTGTGGTGCATAAGCACTAATCACATTTAAGACCTCTACACCTAATACAAGTTTTATTTGAATAATTCTATCATCTACTCTATTGACATCTACAACTTTATTTATGAATTTGTTATCTACTATTATCCCTATACCATTTCTATTACCATCATTTCCTATATATCATAATTTGAATCCATTAATCTCTTTAGCCTTCTCTCCTTTCCAACTAGTCTCTTGGTGACATGCTATATTAATTTTTCTCCTTCTCATAACATCTACTACTTCCATACTTTTTCTTGAAAGAGTCCCAACATTCCAAGTGGCAAAACAGACCTTGTGTTTTGGCACCACCTTCTTCCCTAAATTACGTCCATAAAGGCATGAGAACCTTTGCCGATTTTTCGCCACAACCGAACGTTATTGTGGCGCGTCCCTTCTAGGGAGACGCCCTAGCAACCCTTGCCCATTTCTCACTATATCTGGGCTCCGATGTAGCGCGTCGCTTCTGGAAAAACACTCTAGCAACATTTACTGCCTCATACGCTTATTGGTCTTTTAGGCCCAATTTAGGGAGACTAAAGAGGTAGCGAAGCATTTGCTATTCTTTGGATTTTTTATTTTCTCTCAAGACTGGCCAAATTTAGTTTGACCATGAATATAGATTCGACCGCGGTTTGTTTGAGTCAACCAAAATTGGCTTTAGTTGAACCGGGACCATGATTGGTTCCTAGTCTGACCAGCTGGTTAGGTCCAGTTTTGACAATACTATTTCAGCCTCGTGTTTCAGCGATATGCATGGGTATATGCCTTTCTTATTTTTAGCCACAATTTTCCCCCAAAAGTGCATACTACAGAAGCATCAAAATATTCTCTTCTCACCAATCTCTCTTTTTATTCTCTGAAACTTCTAGCTTCTCAAAAATTTTCCAATATGCCAACTAGGTTGTATCTGTTGGTCCCGAGTTAATGACAATTACCCAAGAGGGGAGGGGTGAATTGGGTATTTAAAAATTTAAAACTTAAACAGAAACTTTACCCCGGATTAATCTAGTCCCCTTTATGAAGAAACAAAATGGAAAGCAATATAATGTAGAGAGCATAAATAAAAATCAACACAAGATTTTATAGTGGTTCGGGCAACCTTCCCTACTCCACTCTTCCAAGCTCACACCTCTTGTGACTTGGGTTCCACTATGTATTTCACAAATACAACTAGAGTCACTGCTCTCTTCTAGATTCCAGTTCTAAGGGGCATCAACAATTCACAGCACAAGTAGGTGACGAGTTCCACTCCAATCACACACTACTTTGCTTACACTTGATCTTAGTTACCCAAACTAAATCAAGTTCAATATAACAAGAAATAACAAAAGAAAGTTTCTACACGTTACTGTTGTGTAGAGGCAGATTTGGCGCAGAGAAGAACTTGTAACGTAGGCTTAATGATTCAGCAAGCATCTCTTGGCAGTTTGGAAGCAAGGTTCTTCTTCTAGATGTTGGCTTGATCACTTAATGCTCTTAGAGATGGGAGTTATGCTCATTCAATGATTTCTCAGCTACCATCCTCGTTCATATTGAATACCTTATATAATTTGCGAGGAAATCGAACGTTTGGAGGTAGGTCGCGTGCATTTAATGAGCCAACGTTCGAAAAATTTTCGACCGTTGCGACCCAATTCGCAGATGGAGTCGACTTCGGGTGCGACTTCGGCTCTCCGCAACTTCTTCAAGTTCCAGTCTGGGTCGACTTGGTCCTCGACTTGACCCAAGTCGCAGGTGAAGTCGACTTCGGGTGCGACTTCACTTCTTTAGCTTGCTAGTTGAACTTGAAATCTTCGGAGATGACTTTAATCACTTGATTTTCTTCATATTGATGTTATTCTCTTGATTTATACTTCTTTGGAACACTGTATGATTATTTACTTTGAAAACCTTGGATTCCTTTTCTTGAGTTCTTGAGTACTTGAATCTTGGAATGCATGGAAGATGTCCGAGTAAGTGTTCATGAACCAACATGATGGATTCATGCAGCCCTGCTTGCTTTAATCTTCATTTGATCCTTATTTGGTCCATGTTGAGTATCTGAGTCGAATTGATCTTCATTTCCACTTGAATCTAGCATTGAGCCGTCTTGATCTGCAAGTTCCGCACTGAAGTCGAAGCTAGAGTCGACTTGGTCTGCAACTTCACCCAAGTCGCATGCAGAGTCGACTTGGGATGCGACTTCGGCAGCTCTCGTTATCAATTTCAACTCTGGAAGGAAATGACGTTTCGAAGTTGATGCTGGAGTCGACTTGGTCTGCGACTTCACCCAAGCCACATGCGGAGTCTACTTCATTTGCGACTTCGGCAGCTTTGCTTCTCAATTTCAACTCTGGACGAAAACGACGCTTTGAAGTCATTGCTTGAGTCGACTTGGGGATCGACTTGGCCTAAGTCGAAGCCTGAGTCGACTTGGAAATCGACTTGACTTGTCATGCTTCATTTTCTTCACTTGTATATCCTTTAATCATTTCTACAAACACGTTAGTAACCAAAACTTACTCAAATTGATTTGTTAATCATCAAAATATAGACTTGGCTTATTTTCCAGATATTTCCAACAGTATCTAATTGGTTTGACTCGCATATAGGGATAAACATTTAGGATGGGAGCTTAGTCTTTTATGGGAATAAGGCGGAAGTTTGTTCCCTCCCCTGAAGATAAATATAAGCTCTTTCTCTTCATAAGGTAGAAATCACGATAATGTCACCGTGTTTAAAAATACAAAAATACTTAAAATATCCAAAAATAATAAAATTTGTTTTATAGATTAAATGCATCTAATTTAACATATTCATTAAAAATTGAATTTTTTTTAAAGTAAGTTTTTTAGGCTGGCCTAAGAACGTTAATCATCTTATTGAAAAATTGTATTTTATGAGATAATTAATGGTCAGCAACTGTATTGATATGTGTAGAGGATTGGTTAAACCCACCTCACATGTGTCCTTATCCCATGTCCACGCCACCACTACCTCCCAAAGGAACCGGGCACTATTAACATACCACCAAAATCCCTAAAATCAAGAGATCACAACTAACATCCAAGTTGGCTTATAAAAAGAGTCCACACTAAGTGGACTCGGGATATCGATCATTATTACAACTCTACTACTTTCCAAACTCTCTTGAATTATTATCCAAAGATCAATCCTGCATTCTCCCTAAAAGCCACTAGATTTTCCAACCTAATTGAGAAATCACAGTTACAAACCCCATACGCGTGTGAAGGCCCATTTTGGACTTCTACACTTCGCGTTGTCTGTGGAAAATGAGGCTAGAAATCCGTTTCTGCTTTTTCCTTTCCCATGAATCTTCTCATTCTTCATTCTTTCCTTCTATTTTTTACTATGAAGCACAACCAGTTCATGTCTGACTTGGACAATGTCTCGTAAAGGGGTGACTCACACCACAGTACAACGCAGGCTCTGCTGGAACCAACTCTGAAGAAATGGGCCTCAATGTTGTTATCTTTAAAGAGGACCTGTAAGAGATGATGACCGCATTGTGTGAATGGAAAGCTTAAAAGCAATCAACCTCATCATCACCCCATCTTACAGGCGGCCCCGGTATGCAGACCCCAACACCAGAACCTAGTGGTAACACATCTACTCCTCCTTTGCCTCGATTTATCAACACTTCTAGATATTCGCCCTTCGCCCCTTAAATCATAAATGAATCTCTCCCTCACAAGTTCAAACCCATGGTTGTAAAACCCTATGATGGGCATTTGGATCCTCAGGACCATGTCGACACATTTTGCATTAATTCAGACCTAATGGGTTTGTCGAAAAACATAAATTGTTGAGCATCCATTAGCACTCTAGAGGGAAAAGCCAGAGCATGGTCTCGTAGTTTGCCCCTACCATCAATAGCCTCTTTTGACTCTTCATCTAATAGTTTCATAATACAGTTTATAAGTTGTGCCATGCATGCCATAAGACCCTCAGATCTTTACTAAGTTCGATTGGGGGACAATGAGCCTCTACATGAATATATTGATCGGTTCAACCATGAATGTACTCTGATTTAGGGATTGGCCCTTGAATTTATTAAGTCTAGTTTCATTAGGGATTACGCCCTGGCTGATTATGCACAAAACTCAAAGTGCATGAACCAGATACTGTACGCGAATTATTCAAAACTACACATAAATGGGTGAATGTTGAAGAACAATCGATACAAAGTAGTAGACACTTCAAAATAACGAAAATGAAGGGTCAAGCAGGAAAAGACCTCAAAGCTACGATCAACAATCCGCAAAAAAAAGGATGAAGGGATGGACCTCCCTTTTCTGTGCCCATGCATGAGAAATACACCCCCTTGACAACTTCGTAGGACAAAATATTCCTCGCCATCAAAGACAAAAGCCTCTTGAAGAAGTCAAGCCAAATGAGAGCCCTTCAGAGAAAATGGACACCTCTTGCTGGTGTGCATACCACGAGGATCATGACCATTCCACTAAGAGATGTATTAAACTATAGAACGCTATCCAAGAACTTATCTGGAAAGGCCTCCTCACTCAATTCATAAAAAGAATTGAGGAAAAGGGTCCCATTGTCATCCCGAGCTAGGATCAGGATCTAAATATAAATCGTGAAACACTCCTACATATGGAGTCATCTCTATCATTCATGGAGGTCTTGCTTGTGGAAGTAGCACCCAATCTGGAAAAAGAAGATATGCACATTCAGAGGTAGCATTCAGCAAGAGACTCAACCCTATGATAAAATACACCTTTTATATGAATAAAGAAGACCCTTTGCGCACACCTCATAGTGATGCCAGTGTCATTGATGCTATCATATCTAATTGGATAGTTTGTCAAATTATGATTGACACTAGCAACTCTGCCGACATTCTATTCATCATAGCCTTTGACAAGATGAAGTTGTCGAGAAGAAATTTATGCCCTCACACTAGGCCCCTAATTGGGTTCACGGGAGTCGAAGTGTCCGTAAAAGGGTTAATCACACTTCCTTTTATAATTGTGACTTCACCACAACAAACTACGACTGAAGTTGATTTCTTGGTGATCAATATCTAATCGGCTTGCAATGCCATCATTGGGCACCCGACCCTCAATAGCCCTATAAGCCATTGTTTCTATTTACTATCTATGTGTCAAGTTTTCGACAATTGTAGAAGAAGGTATTGCAAGAGGAAACCAGAAAATGACTTGCTAATTGCTATTTGGCAACTTGCAAAAGGAAGCAACCTGTGGACTTCACATTACACTCCAATGAGATCAAACCCATAGTTACTGTCAAAGTAGGAGATATCATCCCCAAGCACGTCAATCGACCCCTCTTTTCAAAATATTTTGATACATTTCTTTCATTCCAATATTGACATTTTTGCATGGAATGTCCTAACATTAACAGGTTTGCACTCATCCATACCGAATCATAAACTAAACATAGACTCGGAAGTCAAACTAATAAAAGAAAAGAAAAGAAACATTGCATCTGAAAGGTAGCGATTAATCGCACAAGAAATAAGTAAGCTTTTATCCGCGCACTTCATTAGAGAAGTCCAACACCCCCCAGTGGTTGTCTAATGTAGCCATAGTACCAAAGCCTAATGACAAATGACGCATGTGTATAGACTATACTAACTTGAATAAAGCCACCCCAAAGATAATTACCCATTACCTAACATTGTTCAATTAATTGATTCAACTGTAGGTTATATTATTTTTAGTTTTATGGATGCCTTTTTTGCATATCATCAAATAAAATGGCCAAAGAAGATGAAAAAAACTCCTCCATTACCCCCGAAGGAACCTACTATTATAGAGTAATGCCTTTTATATTTAAAAATGAAGATGCTACTTATCAAAGGGTAGGGAATAAGATCTTTGCACAACAAATAACCAAAAATATGGAAATTTATGTTGACCACATGATAGTAAAAAGCAAAGACCCTAGAAAATATATAACAGATCTAGCAGAAACCTTTGCTACTCTTCGACATTTCAACATAAAATTAAACCCAGAAAAATGCATATTTGGAGTAATTGATGACAAATTCTTAGGAATTATTATTTCAGAGAGGGGCATTGAGGTAAACCTTACCAACATAAAGACAATAATGAATATGTAAATACCGAAAAATAAAAAAAGCATATAAAAACTCACAGGACGCCTCGCCGCACTGCATAGATTTATTCCAAAATCTACTGACGAATCTTCGCCTTTTTTCAAGATCCTCATGAAAACTGAATACTTCAAATGGACGAAACAATGCAAATCTGTCTTTCAAGAGATTGAAATATTATCTCTCAAAAGCACCCTTGCTAATGAAGCTAGCTACAGGGGAAACCCTTTTCATTTATTTATCAGCTTCAATTAATACTATTAGTGTAGTACTAGCGGGAACAAACAATGAGATCCAGCATGCTATATATTATATTAGTCAAATATTGCATGATGCAGAAACTCATTATTCTTTGTTGGAAAAACAACTTTTCGCACTTCTGATTGCTTCAAAGAAATTCGTCACTTTTTTTTCAAGCTTATACCATCATTGTTTATACCAACTACATTTTACACAAGCTTTAAATTTCAAGAAGACTGATGAAATGGGCATTGGAGTTGTCACAATTTGACATACAATTCTAACCCCTCGAAGCAATGCCATGTATTAGCTGAATTTACAAGTGCCCCCCATTATGAAGAAGGTGACAACACCTCCTTTGCTATGATAGAATTGACCACCATGTTGCGAAAGACATTACCCACCTATGGCGGGACAATGGGAGCTCTATATAGATGGAGCATCCAACAAACATGATAGTAGAGTTGGTCTCTTCATACTTACATCAGACAAAATCAAATTAGAAGTTGACATTCAACTTGCATTCAATGCCTCTAACAACGTCTCCGAATATAAAGCTCTTTTTCAAGAATTGAATATCGCGTCCTCCCTTAAGGTAAAGTATCTTAGCATTTTCTTCGACTCCAATTTAGTGGTCAATCAGGTCAAAGAAAACTTCAAAACAAAGAATGACAGCATGATCTCTTACACTTGACTTTGCAAAAACCTTATGAATCAAATCCCCCACTTCTCCATTCAGAAAATACCCCGAGAGCAAAACACTCATGCCGATACTTTAGCCAAATTAGCCACCAACACTTCATTTAAAACACCAATACCCATTTGCATTTGAAATAGCCGAGTATTACCCATTGCCAAATCAATAACATAGACATGTCTCCTCCCTCATGGAAAGATCCTATTGTACAATTCCTCACCAATCACCTTCTACCCAGTGACGACAAAGAAGCAAAATGCATAAGAAAACAAGCATTCCACTATACAATTATCAATGGAGAACTTTACCGAAAATCCTTCTCCACTTCATTGCTTCGTTGTGTCCCACTCATCAAAGTACCTACTATTTCGGAAGAACTCCATCAAAGCTGTTGCAGTAACCACTTCGGATGCGGTACATTAGCATACCATGTCCTCCGTGCAAGATTTTTCTAGCTCTCAATCCAAAATGATGTAAAAGACTATGTCCGCAAGTATGTTGCATGTCAAAGGTATGCCCCATTTTCCCATATCCCTAATATCCCTCTGCAATCCATTTTTTAAGTATGATTTTTCAAACAATGGGGGATAGACTTAGTAGGACATTTGCTTATTGCCCTTGGAAATCTTAAATTCAAAGTTGTTGCCATTGATTACTTCTCAAAATGCATAAAAGCTAAAGCCCTTAGCTCTATTACCTCTACTTAAATTATCACTTTTATATAGGACCAAATAGTATGCTGATTTGGCCTACCCCAAACCATCATCGCAGACAACAGAAAACAATTCGATTGCCAACACTTTAAAGAATTTTGCATTGGCAATAACATACAATACAAATTTTCTTCGATCGCATATTTATAATGCAACAGATAGACTGGAAGAACTAATAGAACCCTCAAAGAGGCCCTACAAAAAAGGTTACACGAATAACACACAAACTAGGCAGATGTCTTACATAGTGTAATTTGGGCTTATAACACAACCCCTAGAAGAGCAACAGGTCACACCCCTTATAAGCTAGTATATGGCACAGAAGTAATGATTTGTATCGAAATTGCCCATTCTAACTATCGTGTTTATCAAATACCCCCAATAGCTAACGCCCAAATGGAAAATAAAAATCTAGACCTCTTAGAAGAAATTAAAGATGATGCTGCACAAAGGCTTAGCCTGTATCAACACCAGTTAGCCCATCATTTTAACAAAAAATAAACAAAAAAGCTCATTTGGTGGGCGATCGTCCTACGAAAAGTAATGTTTTCCTAAAATACAATCACCACAAATTCTCCTCAAATTGGGATGACTCCTTTCATATATGTAGATTGTTTCACAATGGGTCATACAAATTAGAAACAACGGAAGGACAACCATGACCAGGGTACGAAACACCCAACATTTGGGATGTTTTTATACATGACAAATGATCCAAATGGCCTCAGAAAAGGGCTTCAACAACCCCATCATATCAAAACAGTCCAATGACCTCCACAAAAGGGCTCCAACAGCTCCATCACATCAAAATAGTCCAATCACATCCACGAAGGGGTTACAACATCTCATTGACTCGCAAAAGGGTCCAATGACCTAAAAACAAACCAAGACAACTACAGTCACATGCCACATCAAGCTAATACGGTTTGAAAATCCAAAACAAAGAAATTGTAACACCTCTCCAAGTTACAAATCCAAACAAAGAGAAAATCCAAATCTAAATAAAAAGGATATCAACAAAATAAACCGATCTTATTTCTGCAACAACGTATTCTCATATCATCCACGAGCCCATTGCCCACACTAATTTTTTTTTTATTTTTATGAACCCTCAAACTTTGTATCTTCCTCCTCCTTGCTTTGTGAAATATTATAGCCGCCAATCTTTGAGACATTGAAACCTGCATCCACATGTACTACCTTGTCAATACAAATATTGAACCTTTTTTATAACACCGTTTCCGAAAGTCCAATCTCTTTTGTTTAGATTCATTTTTCTGAATTAACAATGCTTGCTCAGACTTTTCCCTCTGGGATAACAAGGTCACTTTCAATCTCTCCATCTTCTCCTCTTTGAGCTTCACCTATGCCACCCATGCTAGGTTACTTTCCTCCAAATTACGACATTGACCCTCCAACGTTTCACACCAATTTCAATTCTTGGCATTGGCGGCACGTAACTTCACGCAATCAGCCATAATCTTCACAGATTTTTCTCTTAAACTCTCCCGATTAGATTTGGCTCTCCTCGTTTGCTCAACTAGGGCACTGTTTATACTTGATTACGCATGCAAAACCTCTTCAACCTTATGTACTCTCTTTGCCATCTCACCACAATGAATTTCCATCGAGATCAAAGAACCAATACCATTGACATACTTTTTTTCAATCGATCAAAAGTTTCTTCAAATCCCCCCCACATCTTTTTCTCTCTCATTTGGTAAAAAGCAACCTTGCAATACCTCTGAATGGACTCCTTCATCCTCTAGTGATGATATGGAGCAAACTCTCTGTGTGGACACAAGCATAATAGGCTTACTATTGGATAAACTATTATTCACATCATTCTCCTTCATTTTTAAGCCCTTTTCAGTAACAACCCCTTCCTTAACTCCCTGCCCCCTTTCCACGTCTACCCCCTCGATCACATCCAAAATTCTTCCCCCACCTCTATTGGCTCAACGTCAACACTTCATTTGTCTTTGACAATCGTGCTCTGTTTTTCAATCTGGGCTGCCTCACTGCCCTTTTTGCCACCGTCTCCATATTAAGTTCTCCAACGAACTTTGAAACCTTCTCCATCGCCTCATCCTTACCCTCTGGCTCCACTATAACTCCATAAGCCAGCATTTCCCGCCTCAATATGCTTACTGGTCTTTCCAGCAAGCTAGACAACTTGTTTACAACCTAAGTTTCAACATAATTCAATGGCATGATCTCAGTAGCTGGACTAAGGTTCCAATCCACAGGAACCTCCTAATCCCCCTTAATCAACTGAACATACAAAAAACCTGCCCTTCCAGCCTCTACACACAAAAGATGCTTTCCCAATTAATTTCACTACCCCGACCGCGAGCATGAAATTTTAGAATCCATACTCGCCTTGGTTCATCAATGTTGTAAATCGAGAAAACACTTTCCAATTCATCAAAACACTGTGCTTCTTTTCTAGAATTTCTAATGCCAAGATCCAGTTCCACGCATTTGGAGTTAATCGTGCTAGACAAATATTATACAAATGCAATATTTCCTGGGCAAAACCATCTATAGGAAACCGAATGCCTAATCTAAATATATCTTCGAGGATAGCCATCGAGACCTTTGGACTTTGGTTTATGAAGGTAATAACAATTGAGCCTTTCCGACAGATAATATGTAGCCCTGATTTGAGCCGCCTGCTACTTGTCTCTTATAAAATTCGACACTAGTGCTTGCTATGGATCAATCCGAACAGATGCCTTTCCAGACTTCACCATTTAAGGCCCTTTACCCCCACCTTCCACTGTCGTAGTACTGAGAAGACGAACTCAGAGAACGAACACTGCCACAGAAAAACCCTTTTGCCCACCACACCCCTCTCCAATAAATAACCAACATTAAACTATTGTATAAACTATAAGTAAAAAATAACGCCACCGAAACGCGTCCCTATACCATATTAATGATTCATTGATAGGACAGAACACTCAAGATAACCAACACAGCCTTTTAATATTCAAATTTAAAACACACCATCTACCTATTAACACTGCCTTTTCCCACTTACAACTAACAAGACAAAGATCATAAGAAAAAGGGTAGATGCAAAGGGGTGGAGGGGAGGAGACTAGTGTAGAGGCTTGGTCAAACCCACCTCACACGTGTCCTTACCACGTGATCCATGCCGCCACTACCTTCCAAAGGAACTGCACATTATTAACATCTTGCTAAAATTCCTAAAATCAAGGGATCACAACTAACGGCCAAGTTGCCTTATAAAAAGATTTGACACCTAAAGAGAACTCGGGACATTGATCATTACTACAACTCTACTACTTCCCAAACTCTTTTGGATTCTTCTCCCCAATACACATGTGAAGGCCCATTTTGGGCTTCTACGATATGAGTGTTATTGTAGGTCAAATTTTGTTATATTTGAAATTAGTGGTAAATTTTAAAGGTAAGCATGTACGTTTTGGGGCACTACATGGATGATGATCGGCGAAGAAATTTGGCAACAGACGGATAGGGGCAGTAATTTTACAACTCTTGCCGAATTCAAAGGAGGACGTCGAAAAAGATTGCTACTGCTACAAGAATCAATGGTAGAATGGTTGCCAAAAGTCCAGATCTGCTTCCATTTTCTTCTCATCAACCATTTAAAAAGTTGAATCTTTGGATCAATAGATAATTGCAGCAGATAAAGAAGAAATGAGGTTTGGGTGTGCGGCCGAATTTGGTTAGAAAATGTGATATTGGTTTGCAAACAATTTGGATCTTTGGATCAATCTGATGCTAATCTATTTGGATGGTGGTGCTGGATTCCATGGTTGTCTGCACATGACCGCATTTTTGAGGAAGAAAGAAGACGATGGACGCTGTCTACAAGATGGGAGATCTTCAGTGCTGCAGCTCTGCACTGCCGCCGAAGAAGCATATTTCGTCAGTCTTGAGGGTTTCTTCGATCACCGGATTGACAACTGCCACTGGTAGACGAGGAGTTGCACAAAGGGCAGCCATGACGTCCTCGGCTGAAGATGATGGGGTACCACATTTTGGTGTTCCGGCGGTGTGTGCCCATTGGAGTACATTCAGCACTTGTATAATAATCTAATCTATTAAAGCATCATGTAATTTTGATTCAATTGTTTTGATGGGCCAATAAATGTCCACGAATAAATAATAATACACATTTTATTTTGCGTAATTTCATTTTATCTGAAAATAAATAAAATTCTTTTATTTTATGCCTCAAAATAAATCTATGATGGTCCCATTTTACGGACTGCCATCGAATGCACCTAGGTGCATTGAGCCTCAATGCACCCGGGTGTACTACACTTATTTTTTAATTTTTTTTTGAAAATTTTTTCATAAAGCTGTTTATCTAGGTGTATTTAACATATGTATCAATTTTTATCATTTTTGAAGACTTTTAGATATTTTTTTAGATTTTTAAAAATCAATGGCATTTTTAGTAATTTAAAATTACTAAAATGCCACTAATTTTTAAAAATCTAAAAAAAAATCTAAAAATCTCCAAAATTGGTAAAAATTGATATAAATGTTAAATACACTTATATTAACTGTTTTGTAAAAGAATTTTCAAAAAAATAAAAAAACGGTTGTATGCACCCGGGTGCATTGAGGCTCAATGCACCCGGGTGCATACAACAGCAGCCCCCATTTTACACCCCATATTTTAAGATGCGAGTGTGAAAGTTTAAATTCCAAAAAATAAAATATTATGAAAATAAATTTTTGGATATTTTATCTAAAGCATTTATTTAATTGGATCTTTACTTTATTTAAAGTGTGATAATATGAAAATATGTAAATTACAAATATTTTAAGATATTTTTATTATATTATGGAGAAATAAATTTTAAAATTATTTACCTACGAATTTTCAAAATACAAAGATAGAAAATAAATATACTTAATGTTTTGAATATTCTTAAAATATTTTTATTTTAAATTCTTTTTGTAATTATTTTTTAATTTTATTATTTAAATATTTATTACACATTTTATTATTGATAAAGTATTTTCTTTGAAAAGATGTTATAATTTTCCAACAGATATAATGGCTCGCTAGGCCTTGCGAGCAAGGGGATGGTTTAAAATGAACGTGGATGCGAGATAAGGAAGGTGAGTTCTTGGTTGCTAGATGCTGGGCAGACAAGAGAATCATTAACCGGCTGATAATGGAATTCAAAGCCAGCTTACTTGGTTTGATCTCGGTGAAGGAGTTGGGTATCAACATAGAAATGGAGAGTGACTCCCTAAGTCTGCATCCCGAATGAGAAGAAGACGAAGACCCCTTGGGATGTCATTCTAAAGGACATCACTGAGTTGAGTAAAGCCTTCAATGGTATTTCCTTTCACCAAGTTTTGCGTAGCTCAAATCAGGCGGCACACATGGTCGCCAAATAGGCGACTACCAATGGTGGAATTCATTTTGCTTGGTGGGACTAGCCACCAGATTGCATCGTTGATATCCTAAAGAGGAACACTCCTGTTAGGACTCTTTCTTGTAGTCGGCTACCCATGCCATCTCTCTCTCCCCTAGGGGGAAGACGGGGTGAGGCAAATGCAATTTTTTGGTGCTCATTTTTTATCCTGAATACGTATAGGTTGTATTCTTAACAAAAAATTGCGCCCTCAGATACAACAAAATCATATAGATACCCTTTTGACAATTTCCTTAAGGGGTATGAAAATTTCTTTTCTATACAATTTTCTTCATTTTTAATCAAAAGTATAAGATTCATCTCCTCACAACTGTCCATATACAAATTGTTTTTTAGGATGTACATATACAAAAAAATTAACAATGATATCCGGTGGACATCTTCACCAGGATCTTTCATTTTCCACCATTGTTGAAGCAAACTCTACCAATAAAATGAGCTGTCTAATTGCCAAAACTCATGACATGAAGGTAATCAATTGATTTTAGACAGGATGCTTGGCAACT
Organism: Annona cherimola; assembly: GCA_030490835.1. NCBI lineage: Eukaryota > Viridiplantae > Streptophyta > Magnoliopsida > Magnoliales > Annonaceae > Annona > Annona cherimola. The sequence continues at coordinate 91,575,085 of CM059972.1, forward strand.
GACGTCGTGCATTAGCACTCCCACTAATGATAGAACGGGACATTTATGAGTAATGAAACTAACCAAAAAAAAAGGAATCACCTTAGAGTTCCAAAGACTCCATCTACATTGCCACACTACGTGATTCCAAGTCTTAACGCCATCGCCTCTTTTGCCAATGCATCAGATAACCCCTCACAGCTCCAACATTTTGCTGCTGGAAGGTGCCTCTTGAGTCCCTTAGCACAGCCCCGAATCCTACCCATGTGATTTTCTCTTGAATTCCAGCTAACATTAACATTGATTTTGAAGAAGGCATCCTTGGTTTCACCCATCTTGGAACCAGATCAGATTGTAAGAGATCCCGACCAGTCATCCTGTGGGCACGGATGTATTCATTTGTATTATCATAGAAATCTTCATTTGTTTAATATCACCATATATGACGCCATCTATAAATGTGTAACATTGATGTAATGAAAATTTTAATACTAAATATTAGTTTTTAATTAGTATTTTTGATATCTAAACCATCTAAAATATTACTATTACGTGGATAAATGATTTTATCAAACATTATTATATACACATATTCGATTTGAATTAGACTCAATCTCCTACTTAAATAAATGACATTAAATACAATAAATTGATTGAATTTTGTATCTATCATCAGCATTCTAAAAATAGAAGATGTTACATGAAATCGTTAGAGGAGCCTTTCAGCCTGAACTAGGTACAAATGAAAAAACCCCAAATATATCTATGCCTCAGCATTTTTCCCTATTCTTATTTCCTACGAAATTAAAATGTCCAAACGTGCTCATTTTCCTTGATCTCTATTCTTCCAAAACGTCTATATACTATTGTAGGCTAAGGGCTCCAAAATGCATAAAAAAAAATTCTCGCTTGTTCAAGCTGCTGCCATTCCGATTGTCATGTTGCCACTGTCTCCAATATTGTAATTTGGAAGCTAAAATTCAAACAAAAGCTTCCTAATTCGCATACGCGCGTGGACTGCATGATCCCATTGTTTACAGGAATTGACATATATCAACCTTTTTCCTACCGTAAAAAATGAAAGAACTTAGGCATGGATATTAACCCTTTCCTATCATGAAAAATAAAAGAACTCTATTTGTTGTGAGTGTGTTTGAAATGTGAAAAAATTTTGGATGAAAAATTTTTGACGTAAAAGTTTTTAAAATAAAAGAAACTTATATGATATAATAGGGGTATTGATAAGAAATAAAGAGGATAAAGTTCAAAATAGACAGGGTAGTTGTATATGTAGTTGTAGAAAAATGATTAAAAAGTAGAGTAATTAAATAGGAAAATATAAAGAAATAATTAAAATAGGGTAGTTGAGGAGAATGAAAAATTGTAAATTAAAAAGTAGTTTAAAAAGTTCTGCTATTAGCCAAACACACCCTATATAAGTATCACAATAAAAAGAGTTGAGTATCACAATAATGAAGAAAAATACATAAATTATTAAAATTTATTAGTTAAGAGATTATATGTGGTGGAAGGAAGCTTAAAATTGATGCATATTTCTTAGACTAAATGCCAGAAGTCCACCTACGATGGAACCGGCTTAAATAGTAAAGGTCAATATTCATACACCACAGTAAATTTCATTTCATGCAGCTATTTTTTTAGTTATATATGATATATATTTGACTATATTAGATATATTTTAGTCATAATTGATTATTTAGCTATGAATATTTAATTATTTTTATGCATTGACATTGGGTAAATAGCTCTTTTTTTTTTACATCAAAACAGCTAAAAGTAATATTTAATGTACCTATAGCTATTAAAGACGTAGCCCAGCTACATGATACTGTAACTCTTATGTCAATTGACCCAGTTTTGAACCAAAAGAGGGGTTCGTTTATCTCTTATTTGTTGTAGGGAGCTTATGTCTTTCATTCGTATTAGGAGTGTGGTCTTGTACTATTACAAGTAAAAATCCCTTGAGAAATATAGAAAAGTATACTTTTGGATAAGTTGTAAAGATAAAAATAAAAAACTGTTAATGTATCTATCAGAATTTGACTGTAAATACTAAAAAAAACTTTGACTATAATTAACAAAAGACTTAGCTGTATTTGGTACCAAATATAAGAAAATTAATATTTAGCCATAGAAAGGTGGCTAATGTAATAAACTTTGTTGCAATCACGTATAACAAAGGAACTCAAGGGCCTCGCTTCAGTGGTAATAATATTCGCCCATTGCATTGGCAATGCTGTTTCAAGTCTTGACAGTGGCAAATTTTCAAAGCGTTTAGTAATTGCTTATTATCCTCTCAAAATTTATGTGGGAACGTCCACTAAGTTTGGATTTTAGAAATATTATTAGAAAAATTAGAATATTGGTAAAGATATTTGTAGAATAGTATGTGGATATTATAAGAATATCTCAATAGTCTTATTGTAATACCAATTGAGATTGTATACTATATAAATATATAATATATAAATACTCGAAAAAATATAGTGCAAATTGCGACACAAACATGGAAGCGATATTTTTTTTAATGGAAGAAAGGTGAAGAAGATGGCTAGGAAAGATGACGATATTTTAGGTATTTTGAATTTTTATCAGCATAAGTAAAGAAAACCTTAACCATGCAGTTACATTTGCACTTTATGCTATAAAATATTGGGTTAATATACTATTTTTTATCACTTCAAAAAATGCTATTTTTCAAACAACGTGATATATTTGCTATTGGAAACAATGTTTAAAACAAAACAAAATTGACCAAAGCATGAGTTTTGATGATTAACAAAGTCAAAATTGAGTATAAAGTGATTAATAATGATTATGTTGAATATCTTAAGGAATGAAATCAGCCAAGTCGATTCCCAAGTCGACTTGGACTTCGACTTGGGGTGAAGTCGATCCCAAAGTCGACTCCACCTTCGACCTCAAACGAAACCTCATGGCCAGAGTTGAAATTGGAAGGAGAGCAGCTGAAGTCGCAGGCCAAGTCGACTCCACTTGCGACTTGGATGCCAAGTCGCAGACGAAGTCGACTCCAGCATCGACTTGGAGATGCACAGTTCCTTCCAGAGTTGATTTTGGGACAGAACATTCCGAAGTCGCAGACGAAGTCGACTCCAGGTGCGACTTGGGTGAAGTCGCAGATGAAGTCGACCCTAAGATCGACTTGAGTTTTTCAAAGACCAAAATACAGACTCAAGCTCATTTTCAAGATCAACTTGGGATTTTTCAAATCCAAATCGAAGGTACAATCTCATTATCAATTCTCAAGTCCAAGGCACAGCTTCGAACATAAGTTGAAGATGAAGAAGTTCAAGTCATGAAGACTACTATCTAAGACAAGTTCTTCAAGAAGATTTACAAATATAAGAAGCCATTTCAGAAGTAAGAAGATTCAAGAAAGAAAGCTAAGCAAGCTAGAGGAGATCAAATAAAGACCAAGCAAATTTCAGCACAAAGACAGGTCAAGTCGCAACCCAAGTCGACTCCGATATCGACTTGAGGTCAAGTCTGAAACCAAGTCGACCCAGACTCAGACTTGAGAAATGCGGAACTGAGGTCGCACACGAAGTCGACTCCAGTTGCGACTTGGGAAGCCAAGTCGCAGACGAAGTCGACTCCACTTGCGACTTGGGGAACCGACGTTCGAATTTTTGAACGTTGGAACATTTATTGCGCGTCAACCACTTCTATAACGTTCAAATCTTCCCCATTCTATAAATAGACACTCAAGCAAACGAAAATAAACACACTACATTGTCTAAAGAGAGAAAAGAAGTGCAAACAAGAGCTCCCATTTGCTTTTCTCTAAATTTGAGTGATCTATACATTTTCAAAGGAAGAAAGAGCTTCAAGTTGCAAGTAGCTTCAACAACATACAACCGGTTGCATCTATAAGTTCTTCCTCAAGCTCAATCTTGCCTACACAACTCTGTAAAGTGTAGATCTTCCTTATTTTCATTACTCTTTGTTATTGGTCTTGGTTTGAGATTGTTGTAACAAACCAAGACATTGCAAGTAGAGTTATGATTGGAGTTGAACTCATCACCTACTTGTATCAAGTGAACAAGCCCCCTAGAGCTAGAATCTAGAAGAGAGTATGCCCCCTAGAGCTAGAATCTAGAAGAGAGCGGAGTCTCTAAGTGTATTCGCGGAATACATAGTGGAACCCAAGTCACAACGGTGTGTGAGCTTGGAAGAGTGGAGTAGGGAGAGGTTGCCCGAACCACTATAAATCTTGCCTACTGTTTACCTTATTGCTTTCACTATTTCATTGCTCTCTATTTGTCTCAATCAAGGGGATTAAGCTTTCAAGGGGTTAAGTTTTAATTTACCGAAGAATTTTATAAGAACCCAATTCACCCCTCCCCTCTTGGGTTTTGCCATTAACTCGGGACCAACATTTGCAATATACATCAAACAACGTGGGTATGTTTATTGCAAAACGCCCTCCAAATAAAAAAATATAAAATATATGGATAATGAGTACTCTTAAAAGAATGTTTTCATCATCTTCTTCCTCTAGCCAAGATACTGAAATTCACTCAGGAGGCCTAGAAGAAATTCAAAACATGTCTGAAGGAGCTTATGAAAATATAGAAAAATCTATTCAAAATTGGAAAATTCCTAAAGTCCCAATTAAAGAAATTTATAAGATAGGAGCTTTTGATTTTAAAACTGAATACACAATCAAAACTCTGGAAACTGTGTTAGAATTTGGAGAAGGATCTCACCAAATTGAACTATTAATAATGCAGAAAAAAGAAAATGGATTTCGAAAACTTATAAAGGAAAAAAATTAAGATCAAAAATAGAAAAATGGGTAGGATATTTTGAATTAATAAAGAAAAATTTAACTTTTTTTGAATGGTATAATAGTAGGGGTGGGAATTGGGGCGGGTCAACCCGTGACCCGCCTTGACCCGACCTTGTTTTTACCGGGCGGGTCGGGATCAGGTACCTGGGGGGCGAGGCGGGTCGAGGGTCTAGACATGTCTACAAAATGCGGGTCGGGGCGGACCTACCGGATCCCGACCCGCTTATACCCGCTGACCCTAATAATATCATATAATTTCTAAACATATTCAAACCCTACCCAGAAGGCCCGACGCCCCGTCCTCCCGATTTCGAAATCCTCTCTCCCTTGCCGCGACGCAGTCTCCAGGCTCCCTGCCTCCCTCGCCGCGACGCCGTCTCCAGCAGAGCCGACTGCAGAGCACCGTCTCCGGCACAGTAGAGCAGGCCGTCTCCGGCAAAGCAGAGCCCCTTGAAAAAGAAAAAAACAGCAGTTTTTGGATCACCTGAAGAGGATTCGTTATACCACTTACGAATAAATGCTGTCAATGACTTGCATTTTTATTCCAAAAAGCAGGAACTGATATTTTCATTCATTTTTTCTTTTTGGGAAGAATCAGAGCCCGCTTCTCAATGCTCATGCCATCGCCCGCCAGCTTACGCGCCGAAGTCTACACTCCGTAGCCATGTGTCAATGCTGGTGTTAAGCAATGGATTTTTAACAACGTTAACAATTATTTCCATCACAAATGGTTTTTAAAAAATAATTTTCAATGAGATTTCATGAATTTATATTAGCTATGATTTCATCAAATTCATAATTAATGAATTTTTAAGATAATACGACTAATAGTATAAAATATAATATAATAAAAATAATACCGATACTACCAAAGAAAATTTTAAAAAATATAATAATAATTGTTAATGACTATTATTAAGTTTAATTAAAAATATAACTACAATTTATACCTCTATTTAAAAAGACATGGAATGAGTTCAAACAATTTGTGGTTCAATATTCAAATTGCGATCTGAATTTTGAATGAGGTATGTTTCATTAACTTGTTCTTATATAGGTGAATAAATATATCATGTTTTATTTAAGTATTTATGTTTTACTTTGACTGATTAGTAATAGATTGAAGCATATAGTAGTTAAATTTAATATAGATTTGTCTTTATACTTGATAGGTTCATAAATTATTAAAAAATTTCTTACTCGACTCGTAGTTTTTACCCGACCCGTCGTCCCGAAACCGACCCGTTCCCGACCCGAATTTTATCCTGATACCTAGTGAAAAAAAGTAAGGGTCAAACTAAATTTTTGAAAGGTAGGGTTAGGGTTGGGCACACCCTGACCGGTCTCGACCCGCCCCGATTCCCACCCCTATATAATAGTCAAGTAGAGTTATCTATAAACATGCTCAAACAAACTAATGAAATATCCAGCTCTATTTCTACTCAAGAAATCAATCCAGAAGAAAGAAAAGATAGATTAAATAAAGACATAGATGGATTGATTATTAAAGAACCATTTAAAAAATCAAGTTATAAAGATACACCAATTTATATTAAAGATTTATCAAAAATAATAGAACAAAATAATTTCTCAAATCATAAATTAATAAAGATAGAAAAACAATTAGAAAATAATAAAAGTAAAAAAAACAGCCAATTATTTCTAATCCTAATTTATCATTTTTCAAAAAATCATTGGAAATATCTCAAAATCTATCACCAGATTCTTCATCAAATGAATCTCCTCAGTTATCAACACCTCCAAATTTATCAATACTTAAAAAGAAATTAGATGAAATAGATCTGACTTATAAATCTAATAAAAAATATATTCACACACTCTAAGAAAACCCAGCTAATGCTCTTCAGAGGGTATATATGAGAAATACAAAAATTATTATCATAAGTCATCTCCAATGAATCAAAAATTTGAAGAAAATAGACCAACCACTCAAAGTGACTTTAATCTTAATTCAATTTATGAATGGAATATAGATGGAGCAACAAAATATCAAATATGGAACATGACCAATAGTATGATCATGTATTCACAAATGTTAATACAATTAAAAAACTATTCTAAAAAGAGTGCTTGTATTGCTTTAGCATGGGGTTTTACTGGATAGCTAAAAGCGTGGTGGGATATTCAGATGACCACATAAAAGCAAACTACTATTACAGAAGATGCAGAACCAATAAATACTCTGATTAGTACTATTATAAATCAATTTTTAGGAAAGGTGGAAGATTATCAAGCTATTATAAGGGAAAGATTATTAAAATTAAGATGTAAACAACTCTCTAAATTTAGATGGTATAAAGATGTATTTTTAACAGATGTTCAATTATTAGATGATGGTATGAAACCTATTTATAAAGAAAATATTTTACAAGGATTACCATCTGTAATAGAAAATAAGGTAAAAACCCTTATAAAACAAAAAAATAGTGGAAAATTAACATATGAAAACTATACCTGGGGAACATTATTTTTCAAAGTTCGACAAGTTGGAATAGAGTTATACATCAAAACAAGATGGAAGAAACCTACTTTTTAAAATCTCAAGATTTATCTCAATTCTGTTCTTAATATGGTATAGAAAAGGTCCTGTTTCAGAAAACTATAATGAAAAAATCAAAATATCCAAAATCAAAACCTTATAAAAATACAAACATCAACCTAACAATAATCCTTATTATATAAAGAAATCTTATAAAAAAAACCCTCTAAAAGATATTATAAAAGAGATTTTAAGAAAGAAAAAAGGATAAAAAAGAAATAAAGTGTTATAAATGTGGAAAAATAGGGCATTATGCCTCAAAATGTTATAAAAAACAAGTCAGAGAATTATTAACAAATTCAGACTTAACCTTTGAAGTAATAACCAAAAAACTAAAAGAATTAGCAATCTCATCTAGCAGTGAAACTGACTCTATAATCTCAGAAGATGAATATCACCTAAACCATATAAATAAAACTTCAGATTCAGATCAAGAAAATGGATGTCATTGTTCTTATTCTCCAAATGAGTACCAGACCTCTTCCGATTCAAGTTATCACTCTCTAAATATGTTAAATAATACTGATCAGGCTCTTCTAGATTTAATAAATCAAATAGAAGATGCTCAACAAAGAACCGAACTTCTTAATAAATTTTTAAGTATGGCAAATCAAAAGAATCCAGAAAAAGAAGAATTATCAATTAAACCATCTTCTTCTTTATTCAACATTATAAAACATCGAGAAAAATATTTAAAGAGAGTCCCAAAACCTACATCTATAATAGAAATAAATCAAGAAATAAATCTGTGAAAAAAGAAATAGCTGAATTAAAAACTAGAATACAAGTTTTAGAGTTAAAAGAATTATCTAAAAACATAGGACAAGAAGAAAATGATCAGGAAGAATTCCAACAACAAATCAATGAAATGTTTAAAGAAAAGGATGTTCCTGAGTCTTCTATTCATGCTCTATATCAACAAACTCAAAAAATTATTTCTCAAAAATGGTATATAAAAATAACCCTAAAAATTCCAGATATACCTAAGGATTTTTATATGGATATAATAGCTCTTGTAGATTCAGCAGCAGATCTGAACTGTATAAAAGAAGGAATTATACCCCCGAAATGTTTTGAAATAACAAATTCGTCTATAGCTACAGCAGATGGAACAAATATGATAGTTAGATATAAATTATCAAAAGCCCATATATGCAACTTAAAATCATGTCTTCAAACACCTTTTATTTTGATAAAAAATATGCAGCAAAAACTTATATTAGGAACTGATGCAAACCAAGTGCTTGTCGTTAAGAGCACTGTGATCACCAGTTTAATTAAAATTAACCGAAACACATTAAAGCTACCACTATACGAGCGATAGTGTAGAATAATGGTGAGTCGGGTCGAATCCACAGAGAGGCGATGTAGTTTTGAATTATTTTTAAGAGAAAGAAAAGAAGGTATAGAGAAGAGAGAGAAAGAGAAAGAGAGAAAGAGAGAAGAGAGAAAGAGAGAAGAGAGGAAAAGAAGAGAGAGAAAAAGAGGAGGGAGAAAAGGGAGAGAAATTAGAAGAATAGGAGAGGAGAGAGAGAAGAAAAGAAAGAAGGGATAAAAGATTTAAACATAAAAGAAATGGAGACAAGAAGCTAAAAGAAATTAACTAACAACTTAATTAAAACTATTCTAAGAAAGCAATAAAATCTATGAAATTTAACTATTAAAGCAGGAAAGAGAATTACATTAAATTTAATCTAAAAATTACAAAGCATAAAATAAAGCAGTAAATCTAATCTAAAAATTAAAACTACAAACTACTACGAAACACTACAAAGCATAAAGCAGAAAATAAAATTTACATCACCCGTAAACAGCGAATCTCCACGTAATGGAAAACTTTATTGCTTGGCCCCACCTCCTTGCTACGGGTCCCACAAAATGGGTCCCACCCACTTGCTACGGGGTCCCACCAAATGGGTCCCACCCAAGGGGTATGTGGGGTATGGGGTGTGTTGCCTTGGGATGGGTGGAGGCTTTTTATAGACGTGAGGGGGGCCCCTCTCCTCAACGTAGAATCGATGTGGGATTCTCGTTTGAACTAAACTGCAGCTACTCGTTGCCTGCCTTCTGCCCGTTTTCTGCGATGGCTTGCCTGTTTTCTATTTTGACGAAGAGGAGAAAAAACGCCGTGGCAAAATCTGCCAGCTGAAAACGTGATGCTTCCGAAATGGGTTTGCGAATTCTTTATTGGCTCTTGGTAAATCTTTAAAGCCTCCTTGTATTTTTCCTTAATCACCCGCAACTGTGCCTGCAGCAACTTGAATTCCCTCACCTCGCAGCGTCCCAATTTCTGATGTATTAGGCGGCTGAATCATGGCTGCCATTTCTGCTGAAGGCGGTGACTGCAATTTGGAGCACTTTTTAATTGCCGATTGGAGAAGGAAATCAAAGCTGGTTGCTTAGAGCTAGGAATTCAGCGCCTAGAATCCAGGCTCATTCGTTGATGACGAACGGAAGGAAACAAAAAATGGTGTGGCCGGTTGATTTTTCCATGCTGAATTTCCATGGCTTTCAGTGATGGGTTTTTCGATTTGGTGGAGCAAAGAAAGGGCTGCAGCTGTTCGTGCTGGAATTTCTGGTTAAGCTGCAATTGGGTTTTCTATTGCCGTGAAAAATGGGTGCCGATTGCTTTATATTATCGTTGCGGAATGGGATTCGCATGAAAATGAGGGCGATGATAAATTCCGTTCCGAATTGGTTAATTTCGCACCGACCATTGAATCGGTAGGATGCTTCCGCACCTTCCTGGATCCTAATCCGAACGGGAAAGAGCCGCACAAGCTGTAAGCAGGCGTGCCAGTCCCTGGCTTTGCCCGAAAAAATTAGAAATGCCCAAGCTTCGGCAAAAGCTTGCTGCTCCAACGGTTGCCTTCTGTTGGCCTTGCTGCCGGACATGGAGAAGATGGGTTTTCTGTTTCCATTGATCGGATGTGGGCCGGAGATGCTGAATTTCTGGTTGGGGCTGAAACGGGGAGATTGACGGCTGGACGAATTCGTTGCTGTTCTGTTATTGCTTGGAGTGGTGCTGAAATCGTGAATGGAAGATGGAGCTGCCTTGGCCGTGCTTTGCTGCAGTTGCCGGCTTGGAGGATGACCGGTTTGATTTCGGCTGCAAATTCGTGATCGCTGGTGGAGGAGAAGACAAACGCCGGCTGCCATCGTGTCTTTGGCTGGGCGATTTTCCGGTTGGAGAAGATGGCTGCCTGCAGATTGCTATTCGTTGCTTTGGTTTGGGGGCTGTGGAGAGTTCAGCCACGGATTTTAATGGCGATGGTAGCTGCTGGCGTTCTGGGGGCTGGCCGGAGAAGAGGAGCTGCTGCCGGCGATTTTGCAGCTTGCAGATTTGGGCGATTTGGCCTGCGGTCGGTTTGGGAAGATGGAGTACCGGAAATGGTACTCCGGCGGCGCACAAACTCCTGTACTTATGCAGCGAGTTTAAATATATATATATATATTTAGTAAATAATTTCAATAACGACAGGTATCATCTTAGTTTAATCTTTTAATTTATTTTATCTAAATATAATATTTTGCTTTGTTTAAAATATTTTAAAATATAATTATAGATATATATATATTTTTATGATTTTCCAATTAAATGATTTTATACATTTGCCCAAATTATATTAACAAGCTAGTACACATTTCAATATTAAAATTGAGTCATAATTTTATATTTTCAAGAATGTTGCAAAATGACCCATTTTTATAGCAAAATCAAATATTCTATTAAAAATATGATTTTTATGAAATTTCACTTAAAACATGCAGTTAATTAATGTTTTAATACTTAACGTTGTGAATTTAACATAGAATTAAATGAAAATTTTTAGACTTATCAGGAACCTCATTCCTTCAACTTTTAAAACCATTTACAGTTATAGACGACGGAATTCAATCAAACAAAATTATATTCTCTTTTATCAAACCACCAGAAATGTCTCTTTTGGCAGAATTCAAAGAATCCTTAGAATATAAAAAGAAATTTTTTATGTTACTTAAAAGATCAAAATTCCATTAAATATTTAGAAAAGGAAATTCAAGGAGCATTAAAACAACCTATAGAAGACTTTAGAAGAAAGTTATCTAAAGAAGTCTGTTCAAAATTACCCATACCTTCTGGAATAGACAAAAACATATAGTAAAACTTCCTTATATAGAAGATTTTAAAGAGGAAAGAATTCTAACTAAATCTAGACCCATCCAAATGAATGTAGATTTATTAAAATATTGTAAACAAGAAATTCAATTATTATTAGACAAAAAACTAATTAAACCAAGTCACCTTGGGGTTGCTCTGTTTTCTATGTTAATAATGCAGCTGAAATTGAGAGAGGAACCCAATATTAGTTATAAACTATAAACCTCTTAATAAGGTATTAAAATGGATACGATATCCTTTACCAAATAAAAAGGATTTATTAAACAGAATTATAAAAGCAAAACTGTTTTCTAAATTTGATTTAAAATCAGGATACTGGCAAATTCAAATAGCTAAAGAAGAAAAATATAAAACAGTTTTTACAGTTCCATTTGGACATTATGAATGGAATGTTATGCCATTTGAACTTAAAAATGCTCCATCAGAATTCCAGAATATTATGAATGACAGTTTTAATCCTTATAGTGATTTTATTATAGTTTATATTGATGATATATTACTATTTTTAGACTTTATTCAACAACATTGGAAGCATTTGAAGACATTCAAAAATATAATTCACTATAATTGATTAGTTTTATCCGAAAGAAAAATAAAATTATTCCAGACAGAAATATCATTTTTAGGATTTAATATAAAAAATCAAACATTCAACCTATTAATAGAGCAATTATTTTTGCAGAAAAATTTCTTGATGAAATTAAAGACAAAACCCAATTACAAAGGTTTCTAGGATGCCTAAATTATATTTCAGAATTCTATGAAAAATTAGCTTATAAAAGAGGAATTCTATTACAAAAATTAAGAAAACATCCTGCCCCTTGAATGGAAGAACACACTAAAGCTGTTAAAAATATAAAAGAAAAGGTTAAATATCTCCCATGTCTTCACTTAGCAGATCCAGAGTTATTTAAAATTGTAGAAACTGATGCTTCAAATATTGTTTATGGAGGAATTCTAAAACAAAGAAATGATAAAAATAAAGAATCTCTAATTAGATATACATCGGGTTTATGGAATGAGACCAGATTAAAATATCCAATAATTAAAAAGAAAATGCTTGCTATAGTATTATGTATAACTAAATTTCAAGGAGATTTATTAAATAAACCATTTTTATTAAGAGTAGACTGCAAAGCAGCTAAACACATTATTGAAAAAGATGTTAAAAATGAAGTTTCTAAACATATATTTGCTAGGTGACAAGCTACTTTGGCACAATTTGATTTTGAAATCGAATATATAAATGGTAAAAATAATGCTCTCCCTGATTATTTATCCAGAGAATTCTTGCAGGGAAAACATTGACATGGCAGCCTCTGCAGCAGCTGCTTCCTCTTCCTCTTCTCGTGCGTCTTCCTCTTTTTCCAAAACTTCGCCAATTCCAAAAAATTATAACTTTGAACTATACACAGACCAGATATTTATTTATCTTGAAAAATTAGATTTCGAATTATGTAAATCAAAAGGCCTTGAGGAGCACTTTTCTTCTAGTGACAAAGAAAACAAAATTATCTAAGAAACCAGCAGAATGATTTATCAAAAATATTTACCAAAATATGAATGGTTTATCCCTTCTGCTCCAGGAAAAAATGTGGAATTTTATGAAATAATTTTATTACAAACACATTCGATTTCTTTGGAGCATGTTACAAAACAACCTAAAGGATATTTAATTATCTATTCAAAGATATTTATAAAAAGAATTTTATCTCTGGAAAACTGGCTCGTCAGTGATCCAAACACTTATATTCCTTTTACAAAGAATTCAAAAAGATTTTATACTTATCCTAAATTTAATTTTTGGGACTATCAAGATGCATGGAGGAAAGTATTTCTCAGACAAAATATTTATTTTTCCCATTCCTGGTGGATTAGATTTAACCTTGAAAACTCTTCCCAAAACCTTCCGGTTTGGTTCAACGAGAGATTTTGGGATAGTTGGGGTTTTGACAAATATATTCTTCCACACGATCTTATATCCCATTTATCTTTTAGTATTTCCAACTCTCAAAAGCTTAATGAATTTATAATCCAAGAGTCTATCCCATGAATTGTCTGTTGGGATTTCTTTTTCTTTTTAGAAACTGAATCAAATTCTTATATCACTTATTCCTTATATTTAAAATGGCGGCCTAAGTTCGATTATAAACTTATTCTCCAGTCTTATAAATGGAGAAAGCGTCGTGCAGAGCAAAAGGCTACTTTGATCGGCGAATCCCTATGCTCTTCTCCTACCGAAAAACTCTCGGGCCGTTCAAAAGAAACCAAGGAAGCCTTCAAGTCTGCCCTTCGGATGATTAAAAAGGACTTTCCTCTTCTTTCAGAAAAGGAGCAAAGATTGAAGGCATTTGAGTTTTTATTCTCTAGTCAAGTGGATGAGGACCAAATGGATATCTCGTCAGCATCCTTATCCCCTTGAAGTTTCTCGAAGCGCTCAATTATTCTCTCCGACAAAATTATTTCGCTAGCCATTTTCTTTTCTTAAAGTTAGAGCAAAGGAATCTTATCCCTGTCAAAAGCTATCATCTTTCTTTAAAATAAAGGACCAAAGGACTGTACGACTCCACCTTTATTCAGGACACGTCTCCCTTTCTGACACTCCGGATTTATCACCTTGTTAAGTCCGCTCGGACTTGAAAACTTTGTCATTTTGTTTAAGTTTTCTTTTCTATAAATAGAGTGGTTTGTGTCTTGTAAGGGCATCGAAACATTCGAGCTCCTAAGTCTTCAAGAGTTTTAGTATAGTAACTTGAGGTTCGTCTGAGTTGCTTCCTCAAAGTTCTCGAAGATCCATCTCTATAAGAATTTTCTTTAAGAATATTTATGTTAATGTTTGTTTGATAATATCATGTTATTGTGATTGCTCTTAATAAATTAATTAAACAATTAAGAATTTTAAGAAAATAAGAATATCACTTGACACTTATACTTGAACAAGAATTATCTATTACATATCGTCAATATTGTGAAGAACAATTATCTTGGATAATTCCAGATATAAAATCTTTAGAGATTCAAATTTTTCCATCGAATGTCTCCTGGGTTAAACAATTGGTATCAGAGCCAAGTTAAGAAGATTTTGAAACACATTTCTTTATAGAAATACTTAAGATCACAAAGTCGTGCATCCTTGCTGATCAGCCCGTGTTGCTAAGATTGCTTTTAGGGCATACAACAATTAAGTCGTTGACTGTGATAATGGAAACTCTTAAAAGAATGTTTTCATCATCATCTTCCTCTAGCCAAGATACTGAAATTCACTCAGTAGGCCTAGAAGAAATTCAAAATATGTCTGAAGGAGCTTATGAGAATATAGAAAAATCTATTCAAAATTGGAAAATTCTTAAAGTCCAAATTAAAGAAATTTATAAGATAGGAGCTTTGGATTTTAAAACTGAATACAGAATCAAAATTCTAGAAACTGTGTTAGAATTTAGAGAAGGATCTCACCAAATTCAACTATTACAGAAAAAAGCTATAAAAGATTTATGTAATAGACATAAAAATCAATCTGAGAATTTAAATTTTTACATTTTGTTTAATTCAGATAGCCATCCAACCATTGGTTAGGTCAGGACTTCAAGATTCTGTCTTAGCTTGTTTAAAGGGTAATAAACATAAAAACTTCTCAGATTCTATTTTAGGAATTATTCAAACATCGTTGCATGCTGGACCAGTTTATTTTAATAGCTTCACAAATTTTTCTATAAGTCTAACAGATCCACACACCTTAGATGTTTTATCACTACTTGTACAAACTCAAGGTTTCAACATGAGAATGGAATCTAAACCTTTATGTATCCAATATCGAATATATTATAAAGCAATGAAAACATTAGTTCCCAGATCTTTAGTATCACAAGAAAAGGGAGCTACTCCTTATTTTATAACAAACCTTATTCACAAAAAGATTAAACTAAAGAAAATATTATGGTTAGAAATAAATCTTCCAACTGAATGGAAAATTGAAAAAGATACTGCTCAAGAAACCCTGAACAAACTGCTGAAAAATTGAAGCTATAACAGAAACCCATGAAACTATAACCTTAAATTTTGAACCTATAACTAAAAGACATTCTGTCAGTCTATCTAGACCTATAACTCCAAAAATAATTATTACTTCACCTACCAGAAAATCAACTTCTTCTATCTGAGGAAGATTTCCATTACAATATGATCAAAACATTGCTAGACCAGATCCCGAGCCCTCAAAATCAGATTTTCAATTAAATGAAATAACAAAAAAATCAACCTTTAAATTTGATAAAGATGCTTTACTAAAGGAATATAAATCTGAAATTAATGCAGAAAAAAGAAAATGAATTTCAAAAACTTATAAAGGACAAGAGTTAAGATCAATAATAGAAAAATGGGTAGGATATTGTGAATTAATAAAGAAAACTTTACCTTTCTTTGAATGGTATAATAGTCAAGTAGAGTTATCTATAAACATGCTCAAACAAACTAATGAAATATCCAGCTCTATTTCTACTCAAGAAATCAATCCAGAAGAAAGAAAAGATAGATTAAATAAAGACATTGATTGATTGATTATCAAAGAACCATTTAAAAAATCAAGTTATAAAGATACACCAGTTTATATTAAAGATTTATCACAAATAATAGAACAAAATAATTTCTTAAATCATAAATTAATAAAGATAGAAAAACAATTAGAAAATAATAAAAGTAAAAAAAACAGCCAATTATTTCTAATCCTAATTTATCATTTTTCAAAAAATAACATTTTTAATCCTTATAGTGATTTTATTATAGTTTATATGGATGATATATTATTATTTTCAGACTCTATTCAACAGCATTAGAAGCATTTGAAGACATTCAAAAATATAATTCACTATAATGGATTAGTTTTATCTGAAAGAAAAATGAAATTATTCCAGACAGAAATATCATTTTTAGGATTTAATATTAAAAATCAAACAATTCAACCCATTAATAGAGCAATTATTTTTGCAGAAAAATTTCCTGATGAAATTAAAGACAAAACCCAATTACAAAGGTTTCTAGGATGCCTAAATTATATTTCAGAATTCTATGAAAAATTAGCTTATGATAGAAGAATTCTATTACAAAGATTAAGAAAAAATTCTGCCCCTTGGACGGAAGAACACACTAAAGCAGTTAAAAATATCATTCATAATGTTCTGGAATTCTGATGGAGCATTTTTAAGTCCAAATGGCATAACATTCCATTCATAATGTCCAAATAGAACTGTAAAAACTGTTTTATATTTGTCTTCTTCAGCTATTTGAATTTTCCAGTATCCTGATTTTAAATCAAATTTAGAAAACAGTTTTGCTTTTATAATTCTATTTAATAAATCCTTTTTATTTGGTAAAGGATATCGTATCCATTTTAATACCTTATTAAGAGGTTTATAGTTTATAACTAATATTGGTGTTCCTCTCTCAATTTCAGCTACATTATTAATAGAGAAAGCAGAGCAACGCCAAGGTGTATTTTAATAAATCTACATTCATTTGGATGGGTCTAGCTTTAGTTGGAATTCTTTCCTCTTTAAAATCTTTTATATAGGGAACTTTTACTATATGTTTTCGTCTATTCCAGAAGGCATTGGGTAATTCTAAACAAACTTCTTTAGATAACTTTCTTCTAAAGTCTTCTATAGGTTGTTTTAATGCTCCTTGAATTTTTTTTCTAAATATTTAATGGAATTTTAATCTTTTAAGTAACATAAAAAAATTCTTTTTATATTCTAAGGATTCTTTCAATTCTGCCAAAAGAGACATTTCTGGTGGTTTGATAAAAGAGAATATAATTTCGTTTGATTAAATTCTGTCGTCTGTAACTGTAAATGGTTTTAGAAGTTGAAAGAATGGGGTTCCTAATATAAGTTTTTACTGCATATTTTTTATCAAAATAAAAGGTGTTTGAAGACATGATTTTAAGTTGCATATATGGGCTTTTGATAATTTATATCTAACTATCATATTTGTTCCATCTGCTGTAGCTATAGACGAATTTGTTGTTTCAAAATATTTCGGGGGTATAATTCCTTCTTTTATACAGTTCAGATCTGCTCCTGAATCTATAAGAGCTATTATATCCATAGAAAAATCCTTAGGTATATCTGGAATTTTTAGGGTTATTTTTATATACCATTTTTGAGAAATAATTTTTTGAGTTTGTTGATATAGAGCATGAATAGAAGACTCGGGAACATCCTTTTCTTTAAACATTTTATTGATTTATTGTTGGAATTCTTCCTGATCATTTTCTTCTTGTCCTATGTTTTTAGATAATTCTTTTAACTCTAAAACTTGTATTCTAGTTTTTAATTCAACTATTTCTTTTTTCATAGATTTTATTTCTTGATTTATTTCTATTATATATGTAGGTTTTGGGACTCCCTTTAAATATTTTTCTTGATGTTTTATAATGTTGAATAAAGAAGAAGATGGTTTAATTGATAATTCTTCTTTTTCTGGATTCTTTTGATTTGCTATACTTAAAAATTTATTAAGAAGTTCAGTTCTTTGTTGAGTATTGACGTGCTGCGTATATGTCAATTAAAATGCTTGCTATTTACGCAAGTATACATGCCGTGTCAAGTAATAAAGAGTGAGTACATTATCGTTTCCACGAGGAATTGTTAACCGAAATTATTAATTAGTTTGATTGCTTTCGGTGGGTAGAGAATTCTGAGTTTGTGATTTAAACTAAAGCTAACAACTGCAAAAAGAAATCAGAGTAGAGTTTACGAAACTACTGGATACTAGAAACGGAGTTACTAATCAGAGATGGCAGATGGATAGCTCGGAATCCTTGAATCTAAACTATATTGCATTGGTTCTTTTTAATTGTATTGTATATGGATTTACTAGCCCAAGTTCATTAATCTCTATATATGTCTTCCAACATTATATAAAGCTAATTACACCTTATTTAATTGTTATGTTCCCATGCCATTAAATAAAGTGAATTGATAAGTTCATAATCTGTTTAATGACTACACAGGGTTTAACGGTATATTCCTATCCGTTAAACAACTCCCCTTAACAAAGAGGAAACCTATGCCTTGCACATGGATCTAACAAAGATTTTCCTCTTCCAAGGATAAATCAAGCAATTAAATTATCTTACAAGGTAGCTAATCTTCTAAAAAGTATTAAATCCGTACATGCAAAGGTAAATCATACACAATCATATATAAAATCAAATATTCATTCCTGAAATTCAAAGAACTAAAAACAATATAGTTTAGAATTCAATTCATCCTAACTATCCATCTAATGGAGGTTTAGTTCATAGACATGATCACAACATCCATTACATCAATATTAAAAGTATCCATGAAAGCAGAGAAAGAAAAATAGAAAGAATAAGAGAAAACTGGTTTTTCGGCGGCTTCTACTAACGGAGTTGAATTCCCTCTTCAATCTGTACTTTGATCGCGATTGTCTCTTTATCTTACTTTGTAGTTCATCTCTAGGCTCTTTTCTCTCCTCTTTCTTTTTCGCGCGCGAACCCTGTAGGATCTATTTATAGAATCCAGTTGTACAGCATACGCATTGAAATTTACGCATACGGATGCATATTAACGCCTAGGCGCCAACTCTCTGTGTGCTAGGAAACTTGGAACTTTTCTGCAAATCCTAGGATTTCATGCCTTGGCGCCTAGGCACCAACTCCCTAAAGATTTCATAACTTGAAGCTTCTCCTGGACACCCTGAGTGATCATGTCTGGCGCCTAGGCGCCAACTCCCTGAAAGAAGTATGAGTTGTGGCTTCAAAAATTTTATGAATTTGGCTGCATGTTGATGAAGTGGCGCCTAGGCGCCAACTCACTGGAAACATTACGGCTGTGTTTGGTTAGGGGTAAAACTTTTGATGAAAAGTTTTTAAAGTAAAAGTTGTCAAATTGATAGAAAATGATGTGATATAATAGGAGTAATGATGAGGAGTAAAGAGAATAAAGTTAAAATAGATAGGTTAGTTGTATGGGTAGTTGTGTAGAAATGATTGAAAAGTAGGGTAGTTTGTATTGAAAAATATGAAAAATAATTAAAAAATAGAGTAGTTATGTAGAGTGAAAAGTTTTGAATTGAAAAGTTTTGGTTGACATTTTTTTGCCCCAAACAAACGCACCCTACGTGGTGTCATGGCAAGGGCACGTAGGGTGGCGCCTGGGCGCCATCCACCTGCCTTGTGACTTGTCTCGATCTACATTTCACTCGTCCGCATGCCTTTATATGACCCGTTCTTCCTGCAAAAAATGGAAAAACTAAGTAAATTGACTAAAAATGCCTAATTAATGCTAAAAATGCCTAAAAACTAAATAATGCTCCTAAAATGCGAGTTGAGTAAAAATTAAGCTAAATGAATGCAAACCAAACTCAATCTCTCGGACTAACGCACAAATAAAGTCTGAAATGGGTCATGATAACTCGTATTTTTACGAGTTATCATACCTCCAAACTTAAATGTTGTTAGTCCTCGAGCAACATATGCAAATATAATGAATGAATGAATGAATCAATCAATCAATGAATGCAGACTCTGCCAACTCTGTTTGCTTCCTGTTATACTTTGAAAATCAATCCACTTATCTATTTCACAAGGTCAAGATTAATCTAACTTGAAAAATCATCCATTATACAAAACACGGCATGCTTTTCATTCTCAAACCAAGTTACATGTGGATGCTAAAATTCCATAGTGCATGGTCATAATTCCACATGTTAATCTTCCATTGGATCAGAAAATTGGTTAGAAAATTAACGTACACAAGCAAAATAAAGTTTACGCTGAATAAACTGGTTACAGAAAATAGTAATAATTCACTGGATTCAATTTCTACCAATTGCACATTCTTTTTCCCCCTAAATTTATTGCAAAAATTCTCCTCACCATATTTCAAGATATTTGAAGATCTATTTTTTTAGCTCCCCTCACCATTTATTGATGCCAAGTCCCAGTTACTCAGCTCAGGTCAACCACCCTCTTTTTATTTTCCTGATGCCTTGTTAGGGGTACTGAACATGCCTGTGTGATTTTATGTGAAATAATACAATTTCTTAACCCATTAAAGTACTTGGTCAGCATTTATTTAATTTAGTTCTCATCATTTCAGTCTGGAAGATATACATGTAATCGAATTAAAACAATGTATTATGAAATTATTTTTAACTCTTTCACAAGTCAATTTCAATTTGCTTTTATACTTGGTTTTTAATCTGAATTGCCCATTCTTTCATGAATTTAATTTCAAGTCAACATTAATCACAACCTTGCACATTTTCACAATAAGATGGATTGAAACAAAGATAACTTTCATTAGCTAGAATTGACATAACATGCAACATAAAATACAACATGAAAAACTAACCTATGGTTGAGAATTATACACCCCCCCAAACTTGAGAGATGCATGGTTCTCAATGTATGATGACCTAGAATGAACTACTAATGAAAATACAATGGAAAGCAAAAGAAAATAAAAAAAATTAAAAGGACTGAGACTCTCTCAAGAATCGGACTTGGTGGCGTCCTCGTCCTAGCTATCGGTGGGCTGGGGCTGGGATTGCTGCCGGAAGCAAGCTCTAACCTCTGGTGGCGTCGACGGGAAAGGCGGGAGGGTGGAGACGTTGATCTAGCGGTCCTCCGCGATCCGCCGTAAGTAGGCCTCCATCGCCCTGTCATGCTGACGCTGGTACCTGGCTTGGGCTGCAACCAAATTCTCCAAGTTGGTTAGCCGCTCGTCCGTGGATAGCAGCTGTGAGGAGGGACCCGCTGGTGGAGCTGCTTTGGGGCGCGTCAGGTGCTGACCCGGGGCTAGGTGCGGTAGGAGAGGTCGTCGATGATGGCCTGACAATTCAGGACCTCCTCCGTCTGCTCCCATCTGACACCAGCCCGCTTGCAGAGTCCAGTGATAAGTGACGGGAAGTAGTAACTGCCCCGGGGTGCGGTCGCGCAGACACAGATTTGCTGGTAGATAAGGCGGCCCACGTCGATCGTCATGCCATTGTAGATGGCATGGAGAAGCACAGCTCTATCCATCGTCACCTCACTGACATGGGTCGACGACATCATCCGGGCCGAGATGAAATGGAAGAACATCCGCCCGTCGTATATCATCTCACTACGCTTGAAGGACGTGAGCTGTCCTCCCGTAGACTTCCATGTCGGAGGCCGTTGGCAGAGATGCATGGTGATGGAGTTGACATCTCGGTCTTCTCCTGCCAAAAACTCCTCGTACTGGTCCAGGTGATCAAAAGAACATAGCCCGTAGTAAGAGTTGATCGCCTCCGCATGAAATGGGATAATCTTGCCCAGGACCTTCACCCTGCCCTGCTTATGTTCTACTGCATTGGCGTAAAACTCTTTCACCACTGGTACGATTGCAGATTCAAGCTGTGCGAGGAATTTCTGCCAATCTCGAGCATTCGATGCATTGATAAAGTTATCGGAGAAAGAAGTAATCTTGATTCCCCTCTCTGGAATCAAATGTCTCTTCTGGAGCGAGTCCGTGTACCACTTAAAAGCCTAAGTGGATACGAACTTGTTGGCATCGAATTCCACTTGTTCCTGTACTTTTTTCCTCTTGGCTGATGATGATGAAGCCATATCTCCGACGAATGGTCTCAAACAATCCTTGCAAGCAAAAATTCAACACAACCGAACAAGCCAAAGTCCACCAACCAATCGCCACAAATCAACCAACATGCCAATCAAGCCAATCAATCTGATTCAACACAATTCCCAAGCAATCAACAAGCCAATCTCCGTAAACCAATCACAAGTTAATCAGGCACCACACAATCCACAGGACCAACCACCCAACTCAATCTCCACTTTGCAGACCAATCCACAAAAACCAACCAAACCAATCCAATTCTCCACTCAACAATCACCAAAACACTTCAAAAGCAACGAAAAGGCACCAAAAGTGGAGAAATTTTTACCCACAAAAGCTTTCTGCCTGAAATCTGAACCTGTCCTGTTTCTGCACTGGCGCCAAGGCGCGGGGGTAGTGGCGCCTAGGCGCTGATTTGCTGACAGTAGCTTTCAGCGCCGGACGGAGAAGATGAAGATGGTGGGGCTCAAAATGGAGCCCAAATGAAGGGGGAAGTGATGAGAATCCCAATGTAGGTGTTAGGCTTAGGATTTGGTGATGAAAAACCGAAGTTTTGAATGAATTTGAGTGGATCTAAGCAAAGGGAAGAAAGTGAAATGAAATGGGAAATGGAATGGGAAATGGAATGGATGGAATGGGAGGATGATTCCTTGATGAAATGTAGTTGGATTTGAGTTGAAATGGCTTGAAATCAATGGAAGATTGATTGGAGAGAAAAATAAGGTTTTTTCGGCGCCGGGGTGTGGGGTTTAGGGTTTAAAACCCTAACCCCAAGTTTTATAAGGCGTCCGAGTCACGTTATCCATGACTCGGCACCAGGGTGCCCCCATGCGGTGCCTAGGCACCGATTTCTTTCATCAATTTTTTTTTCAATTTTTCTCCTGACTGCTTCCAAGCATGATCTTTGTGAAATTATGCTCCAAATTATTTTCCTGAAAATAAAAATAAAAATAAAAACGCGAATCAAAATGAGCAATGGGTTGCCTCCCGTTCAACGCTAAGTTTAACGTCCTTAGCCCGACGTTCCTGCTATTCAATCTTCCTTCAGTTTCTCTACCTCGAACTCCCTGCCATTCGGACTGCAACATAAATTCTCCGATCTATCCCTAGCCCCCTCAAGTGGCTCGGTTAATTTCCTATAAAGACGATACCGGCATTTGTCAGGGTTTTAATTGGATAATGGTTCCAGGGTTTTACATTGGTCCAGTGAGCCATGCCGAGTTTGACTTTCCGAAAGGTAGAATAAGGGTATGTGTATATGTAAATTTCTAGTTTTCTTAATTGCATCCCCTTGTATTCCGTCTTTGACTTTATCTTTCATGTCCTGACTTCCTACCGGCTCGGTCAATTGTTCGAGCCCGATGTGATCAGCGAGTCAGTCTTCAGTATAAGCAGATAACTCGCGGTTTTTATTTGCAATCCCCTCTGGGTCCTTCTCAATACCAGTCGAGGAAAACTCTTGAACCTTTGAATTGACCATATCAATCATTAAGCAATCCTCTAAATCAGTTAGGCCCTGTATTGACTTGAGCACGTTGAACGTGACTTTTTCATTTCGCACTTGCATAGTTAATTCTCCGGCTCGAACATTAATTATTGCGTTGCCCGTTGCAAGGAAAGGTCGACCTAGAATAATTGACACATCTCGATCTTCTTCATACTCCAGGATAATAAATCTGTAGAAAAAATGAACTTGTCCACCTTGACAAGAACATCCTCAATAATACCTTGCGGATACGTGATAGATTGATCCGCCAGTTGTAGCGACACTATCGTAGGTCGAGCTTCCCCGAGTCCCAATTTTTTGAAAATTAACTTGGGCATGAGATTAATGCTAGCTCCCAAGCCGCATAAAGCTCTCCCGAAGTATTGGTTTCCAATTGTGCATGGGATAGTGAAACTCCTTGGGTCCTTGAGCTTAGGAGGTAACTTCCTCTGCACCCTAGCGCTGGTTTCCTCCATTAACGCCACCGTTTCAAATTTTGTCAACTACCTTTTCTTTGATAGCACGTCTTTCATGAATTTGGCGTAGCTAGGCATCTGTTCTAAGGCTTCGACGAGAGGTATATTGATATGCAGCTGCTTCAATACCTCTAGAAATTTCTTGAATTGACCCTCCTTTTTAGTCTTTACGAATCGTTGAGGGAATGGAGGAGGCGGCCTTTAGTTTGTGGCGATTTCAGCGTCCGGTTGCTTCTGAGTAGTATCTGGTTCTTCTGGCTCCTGTGACTGCTGAATCAGAGGATTCGTGGGCTTAGTTACCGATTCTAGTGGAATTGCATCGGGTAACTGCTTCCCACTACGCAGCGTGAATGTTTGGACCTATTCTTTGGCTTTTCCTTTTGGGTTTTGCTCGGTGTCTCTCGGCAACGAACCATGAGGCCGATTATTCAGGGCTAAGGCCAGTTGGCCTATCTTAGCATCCAAGTTCCTGTTCGTCGTGATCTGGGATTACATGAATTGCATAAAGAGGTTTTTCAGATCAGATTTTTTCTCTTCTCGCTGTGGTGAATTGAATTGCATTGGTCTTGTTGGCTGTTGCTGCGGGGGCTGCTGCGAGAATCAGAGTGGCTGATTCGGCCTCGTCTGATTATTCTATAAGAAGTTGGGATGATTTCTCTAGCTTGGGTTGTAGTTGTTTCCATATTAATTTACTGGATTTCTCTGAAAATTTCTCACGTAATTAATGGACTCTGGATTGGAGGCACATTCATCACTGGGATGGCCGAATTCACCACACCATGTGCAAATATCTGCTGCTGTCGATTGCTATGGTGTAGACGCCCCTAGTGCATTGACGTTGGCTGACCTGGATAAGTTCTAAATTTGCCGGGATAAGGCGTTGACATGGAACTTTATCGATGAAACTGCATCCAATTGAAGTAGACCCCCACTTCGGCTTCTGTCAGATGGCAGTTGATAAGTATTGGCTGCCATGTTTTTTAATAGAGCGTGCGATTCTTGATAGCTTTTCCTCAGCAGAGAACCGTTTGAAGAAGAATCCACCATGTGTCTGGTGGAATCCTGAAGACTGTTATAAAAATTTGTATTTAAACCCACGGCTGAATTCCATGATGCGGGTATTTTCGGAGCAGGTCTTTGAAGCGATCTCACGCCTCTGATAAGGTCTCCTCTCTGTGTTGCTTGGACGAGACTATGTCCATCCTCAGCTTGGCTAGCTTGGCAGGCGGGAAATATTTCTGCAGGAATTTCTGAGTCAAGTCGTTCCATGTGTTGACAGAGTTCCGGGGTAAAGAGTCTAGCCACTCCGAAGCTCTATCTTGCAAAGAAAATGGAAAAGTCCGAAGCCACATCGCCTCGTCGGAGACTCCGTTATGCTTGAATGTGTTCATAATCTGTAGGAAATTCCGCAAATGGCGGTGTGGGTCTTCAGATGCGAGCCCTCTGAATTGCCCAATGGACTGGAGCATCTGGAAAATCACCGGCTTGATCTCGAAATTGTTGGTGTCGATAGGAGGAGGTGCGATGCTAGTCTGAACCACATTTTGGCCAAGCGCAATGAGATCCCAAATGGGTTAGTCCAAATCATCTGAGGTGGATGATTTTGAATCTCAATCCTTTGGTTCCCCTGTTGGTTTGCGTGAACTTTCTCGTCCTGATTCTCAATGCGTTCCATAGTATGCTGTTAGTTCCTAGCCTCCCTGCTCTTACGACGCCTTCTCAAATACGTTCGTTTGGGTTCCGGATCAAAAGGAATAACAATCTCCTTTTCGAGTTTGCCTCGGCACATGCAATTTGAGATTAATCTGCAAAAACCAATTCAATTAACTAGTGGAAAAATTCTAAGCTAAAAGAAATTATGAAAATAAAATATTCTATAAAATTATACAAGAAAGCAAAAAACTAACAATAATTAGCTAAAAAATTTCCCGGCAACGACGCCAAAAACTTGACGAGTTGCGTATATGTTAATTAAAATGCTCGCAATTTACGCAAGTATACATGCCGTGTCAAGTAATAAAAAGTGAGTAGAGTATCTTTCCCACGAGGAATTGTTAACCGAAATTATTAATTAGTTTGATTGCTTTCGGTGGGTAGAAAATTCTGAGTTTGTGATTTAAACTAAAGCTAACGATTGCAAAAAGAAATCAGACTAGAGTTTACGAAACTACTGGATACTAGAAACGAAGTTACTAATCAGGGATGACAAATGGATAGCTCGGAATCCTTGAATCTAAACTATATTGCATTGGTTCTTTTTAATTGTATTGTGTATGGATTTACTAGCCCAAGTTCATTAATCTCTATATATATCTTCCAACATTATATAAAGCTAATTACACCTTATTTAATTGTTATGTTCCCATGCCATTAAATAAAGTGAATTGCTAAGTTCATAATCTGTTTAATGACTACACAGGGTTTAACGGTATATTCCTATCCGTTAAACAACTCCCCTTAACAAAGAGGAAACCTATGCCTTGCATATGGATCTAGCAAAGATTTTTCTCTTCAAGGATAAATCAAGCAATTAAATTATCTTACAAAGTAACTAATCTTGTAAAAGAATTAAATCCGCACATGCAAAGGTAAATCATACACAATCATATATAAAATCAAATATTCATTCTTGAAATTCAAAGAACTAAAAATAATATAGTTTAGAATTCAATTCATCCTAACTATCCATCTAATTGAGGTTTAGTTCATAAACATGATCACAACATCCATTACATCCATATTAAAAATATCCATGAAAGCAGAGAAAGAAAAATAGAAAGAATAAGAGAAAACTGGTTTTCCAGCGACTTCCACCAACGGAGTTGAATTCCCTCTTCAATCTGTGTTTTGATCGTGATTTCCTCTTTCTCTTGCTTTGTAGTTCGTCTCTAGGCTCTCTTCTCTTCCCTTTCTTTTTTCGCATGCGAACCCCCTAAGATCTATTTATAGAATCCAGTTGTGCAGCCTACGCACTGAAATTTGTGCATGCGGATGTGTATTGGCGCCTAGGCGCCAACTCTCTGTGTGCTGGGCAACTTGAAATTTTTTTGCAAACCCTAGAATTTCATGTCTTGGCGCCTAGGCGCCAACTCCCTGGAGATTTCATAACTTGGAGCTTCTCCTGGACACCCTGAGTGATCATGTCTGATGCCTAGGCGCCAACTCCCTGGAAGTAGTATGAGTTGTGGCTTCAAAAACTTTCTGAATTTGGCTGCATATTGATGAAGTGGCACCTAGGCGCCAACTCACTGGAAACATTGCGTGCTAACTTGTGCTGGTGTCATGGCAAGAGCACGTAGGGTGGCGTCTAGGCGCCATACACCTACCTCGTGACTTGTCTCAATCTGCATTCCACTCGGCCGCATGCCTTCATATGACCCGTCCTTCCTGCAAAAGATGGAAAAACTAAGTAAATGAACTAAAAATGCCTAATTAATGCTAAAAATGCCTAAAAACTAAATAATGCTCCTAAAATGCGAGTTGAGTGGAAATTAAGTTAAATGAATGCAAACCAAGCTCAATCTCTCAGACTAACGCACAAATAAAGTCTGAAATGGGCCATGATAATTCATATTTTTACGAGTTATCAAGCATCTTCTACTTGATTTATTAAATCTAGAAGAGCCTGATCAGTATTATTTAACATATTTAGAGAGTGATAACTTGAATCGGAAGAGGTCTAGTACTCATTTGGAGAATAAGAACAATGACATCCATTTTCTTGATTAAAATCTGAAGTTTCATTTATATGGTTTAGGTGATATTCATCTTCTGAGATCATAGAGTCAGTCTCACTACTGGATGAGATTGCTAATTCTTTTAGTTTTTTGGTTTTTACTTCAAGAGTTAAGTATGAATTTGTTAATAATTCTCCGACTTGTTTTTTACAACATTTTGAGGCATAATGCCCTATTTTTCTACATTTATAACACTTTATTTCTTTTTTATCCCTTTTTTCTTTCTGAAAATCTCTTTTATAATATCTTTTAGAGGGTTTTTTTATAAGATTTCTTTGTATAATAAGGATTATTGTTAGGTGATGTTTGTATTTTTTTTATATGGTTTTGATTTTGGATATTTTGATTTTTTCATTATAGTTTTCTGAAAAGGGACCTTTTCTATATCGTATAGATGGAGCAATAGAATATCAAATATGGAACATGACCAATAGTATGATCATGTATTCACAAATGTTAATACAATTAAAAAACTATTCTAAAAAGAGTGCTTGTATTGCTTTAGCATGGGGTTTATAGTTTTCATATGTTAATTTTCCACTATTTTCTTGTTTTATAAGGGTTTTTATCTTATTTTCTATTACAGATGGCAATCCTTGTAAAAAAATTTCTTTATAAATAGGTTTCATACCATCATCTAATAATTGAACATCTGTTAAAAATACATCTTTATACCATCTAAATTTAGAGAGTTGTTTACATCTTAATTTTAATAATTTTTCTCTTATAATAGCTTGATAATCTTCTACCTTTCCTAAAAATTGATATATAATAGTACTATAAGAGTATTTACTGGTTCTACATCTTCTGTAATAGTAGTTTGCTCTTCTGTGGTCATCTAAATATCTCACCACACTTTTAGTTGTCCAGTAAAACCCCATGCTAAAGCAATACAATCACTCTTTTTAGAATAGTTTTTTAATTGTATTAAAATTTGGGAATACATGATCATACTATTGGTCATGTTCCATATTTGATATTTTGTTACTTCATCTATATTCCATTCATAAATTGAATTAATATTAAAGTCACTTTGAGTGGTTGGTCTGTTTTCTTCAAATTGTTGATCCATTGGAGATGACTTATGATAATAATTTTTTGTATTTCTCATATATACCCTCCGAAGAGCATTAGCTGGGTTTTCTGAGAGTGTTTGAATATATTTTTTATTAGGTTTATAATTTAGATCTATTTCATCTAATTTCTTTCTAAGTATTGATAAATTTGGAGGTGTTGATAACTGAGGAGATTCATTTGTCCTAAATTTAATTTTTGGGACTATCAAGATGCATGGAGGAAAGTATTTCTCAGACAAAATATTTATTTTTTCCATTCCTAGTGGATTAGATTTAACCTTGAAAACTCTTCCCAAAACCTTCCGGTTTGGTTCAACGAGAGATTTTGGGATAGTTGGGGTTTTGACAAACCTATTCTTCCAAACGATCTTATATCCCATTTATCTTTCAGTATTTCCGACTCTCAAAAGCTTAATGAATTTATAATCTAAGAGTCTATCCCATGGATAGTCCGTTGGGATTTCTCATTCTTTTTAGAAACTGAATCAAATTCTTATATCACTTATTCCAACAATTAAAAAGGAAATGCTTGCTATAGTATTATGTATAACTAAATTTCAAGGAGATTTATTGAATAAACTATTTTTATTAAGAGTAGACTGCAAAGTAGCTAAACATATTATTGAAAAAGATATTAAAAATGAAGTTTCTAAACATATATTTGCTAGGTAGCAAGCTACTTTGGCGCAATTTGATTTTGAAATTGAATCATGTTATTATGATTGCTCTTAATAAATTAATTAAAAATTAAGAATTTTAAGAAAAAAGAATATCACTTGACACTTATACTTGAACAAGAATTATCTATTACATATCATCAATATTGTGAAGAACAATTATCTTGGATAATTCCCGATATAAAATCTTTAGAAATTCAAATTTTTTCTCTCCTAGGATAAAATTTTTTGATGAATCAAAGATTAAAAATTTTAAAGGCTCATTTAACCTTTATCAGACAAGAAAAGGAAAAAATTGCTATCGAACTAGAAATATTAAAACAACAAAATACAAATGAGAATGCTTTAACAATTTATTTAATCAATCGATTTGAAAAATATATTCAAGAAGAAGACGAAGTCAGAATTGCTATTGAAAAAGCCACCTATAGAAGACTTTGGAAGAAAGTTATGTTAAAGAAGTTTGTTCAGAATTACCCAATGCCTTCTGGAATAGACAAAAACATATAGTAAAACTTCCATATATAGAAGATTTTAAAGAGGAAAGAATTCCAACTAAAGCTAGACCCATCCAAATGAATGTAGATTTATTAAAATATTGTAAACAAGAAATTCAATTATTATTAGACAAAAAGCTAATTAAACCAAGTAAGTCACCTTGGAGTTGCTTTGCTTTCTATGTTAATAATGCGACTGAAATTGAGAGAGGAACACCAAAATTAGTTATAAACTATAAACCTCTTAATAAGGTATTAAAATGGATATGATATCCTTTACCAAATAAAAAGGATCTATTAAACAGAATTATAAAAGCAAAAATGTTTTCTAAATTTGATTTAAAATCAGGATACTGACAAATTCAAATAGCTGAAGAAGACAAATATAAAACAGCTTTTACAGTTCTATTTGGACATTATGAATGGAATATTATGTCATTTGGACTTAAAAATGCTCCCTCAGAATTCCATAACATTGTGAATGACATTTTAATCCTTATAGTGATTTTATTATAGTTTATATTGATGATATATTATTATTTTCAGACTCTATTCAACAGCATTGGAAGCATTTGAAGACATTCAAAAATATTATTCACTATAATGGATCAGTTTTATCCGAAAGAAAAATGAAATTATTCCAGACAGAAATATCATTTTTAGGATTTAATATTAAAAATCAAACAATTCAACCCATTAATAGAGCAATTGTTTTTGCAGAAAAATTTCCTGATGAAATTAAAGACAGAACAAAATTACAAAGGTTTCTAGGATGCCTAAATTATATTTCAGAATTCTATGAAAAATTAGCTTATGAAAGAGGAATTCTATTACAAAGATTAAGAAAAAATCTTGCCCCTTGGACAGAAGAACACACTAAAGCAGTTAAAAATATAAAAGAAAAAGTTAAATATCTCCCATGTCTTCACTTAGTAGATCCAGAGTTATTTAAAATTGTAAAAACTGATGCTTCAGATATTGGTTATGGAGGAATTCTAAAACAAAGAAATGATAAAAATAAAGAATCTCTAATTAGATATACATCGGGTTTATGGAATGAGACCAGATTAAAATATCCAACAATTAAAAAGGAAATGCTTGCTATAGTATTATGTATAACTAAATTTCAAGGAGATTTATTAAATAAACCATTTTTATTAAGAGTAGACTGCAAATCAGCTAAACACATTATTGAAAAAGATGTTAAAAATGAAGTTTCTAAACATATATTTGCTAGGTGGCAAGCTACTTTGGCACAATTTGATTTTGAAATTGAATATATAAATGGTAAAAATAATGCTCTCTCTAATTATTTATCTAGAGAATTCTTGCAGGGAAAACATTGACATGGCAGCCTCTGCAGCAGCTGCTTCATCTTCCTCTTTTTCCAAAACTTCGCCAATTCCAAAAAATTATAACTTTGAACTATACACAGACCAGATATTTATTTATCTTGAAAAATTAGATTTCGAATTATGTAAATCAAAAGGCCTTGAGGAGCACTTTTCTTCTAGTGACAAAGAAAACAAAATTATCTAAGAAACCAGCAGAATGATTTATCAAAAATATTTACCAAAAT
Organism: Annona cherimola; assembly: GCA_030490835.1. Classification (NCBI taxonomy): domain Eukaryota; kingdom Viridiplantae; phylum Streptophyta; class Magnoliopsida; order Magnoliales; family Annonaceae; genus Annona; species Annona cherimola. The sequence goes on from CM059972.1 coordinate 91,606,773, forward strand.
ATGAATGGTTTATCCCTTCTGCTCCAGGCAAAAATGTGGAATTTTATGAAATAATTTTATTACAAACACATTCTATTTCTTTGGAGCATGTTACAAAACAACCTAAAGGAGATTTAATTATCTATTCAAAGATATTTATAAAAAGAATTTTATCTCTGGAAAATTGGCTCGTCATTGATCTAAACACTTATATTCCTTTTACAGAGAATTCAAAAAGATTTTATACTTATCCTAAATTTAATTTTTGGGACTATCAAGATGCATGGAGGAAAGTATTTCTCAGACAAAATATTTATTTTTCCCATTCCTGGTGGATTAGATTTAACCTTGAAAACTCTTCCCAAAACCTTCCGGTTTGGTTCAACGAGAGATTTTGAGATAGTTGGGGTTTTGACAAATATATTCTTCCAGACGATCTTATATCCCATTTATCTTTCAGTATTTTCGACTCTTAAAAGCTTAACGAATTTATAATCCAAGAGTCTATCTCATGGATTGTTCGTTGGGATTTCTCTTTCTTTTTAGAAACTGAATCAAATTCTTATATCACTTATTCCTCATATTTAAAATGGTGGCCTAAGTTCGATTATGAACTTATTCTCCAGTCTTATAAATGGCGAAAGCATCGTTCAGAGCAAAAGACTACTTTGATTAGCGAATCCTTATGCTCTTCTCCTGCCGAAAAACTCCCGGGCCGTTCAGAAGAAACCAAGGAAGCCTTCAAGTCTACCCTTCAGATGATTAAAAATGACTTTCCTCTTCTTTCAGAAAAGGAGCAAAGATTGAAGGCATTTGAGTTTTTATTCTCTAGTTAAGTGGATGAGGACCAAATGGATATCTCGTAAACATCCTTATCTCCTTGAAGTCTCTCGATGCGCTCAATTATTCTCTCCGACAAAGTTATTCCGCCAGCCATCTTCTTTTCTTAAAGTTAAAGCAAAGGAATCTTATCCCTGTCAAAAGCTATCATCTTTCTTTAAAACAAAGGAGCAAAGGACTGTACGACTCCACCTTTATTCAGGACATGTCTCCCTTTCTGACGCTCCAGATTTATCACCTTGTTAAGTCTGCTTGGACTTGAAAACTTTGTACATTTTGTTTAAGTTTTCTTGTCTGTAAATAGAGTGGTTTGTGTCTTGTAAGGGCATCGAAACATTCGAGCTCCTAAGTCTTCAAGAGTGTTAGTATAGTAGCTTGAGGTTCGTCTAAGTTGCTTCCTCAAAGTTCTATGAAGATCCATCTCTGTAAGAATTTTCTTTAAGAATATTTATGTTAATGTTTTTTTGATAATATCGTGTTATTATGATTGCTCTTAATAAATTAATTAAAAAATTAAGAATTTTAAGAAAACAAGAATATCACTTTTTGGTATTTTGAATTTTTATCAGCATAAGTAAAGAAAACCTTAACAGTGCAGTTACTTTTGCGCTTTATGCTATAAAATATTAGGTTAATATGCTACTTTTTTATCACTTCGAAAAAATGCTATTTTCAAACAACGTGAGATATTTGCAATATACATCAAACAACGTGGGTATGTTTATTGCAAAACGCCCTCCGAATAAAAAATATAAAATTATATGGATAATATTATTGTATGAAAAATGTGAAATGATGATTGAAATATCCATAACAATTGAACAAAGTAAAATTATTGGTTAGTTAATATGTTAGTGCATATTACGAAGATTGAAAATAGTGGTATATTTTTTTCTTTCCCCTCTCGGCAAATCGAAATCAAACATTAAAGAATTAGTCTTTACGCATTTGGTAGGGGTTTTTTTGCTTTTTACTTAAGCTACTACAATAAGTTGCATTTCATATTCATTGGAAAGCATGTTTTCTATTAAAATTTCTTTCATTCCCAACTATTATATTTTCAATAATTTCTTTATGGAAATTGATTCAGTACACCCGGGTGCACTTAGGCTTGTTACACCCGAGTGCAAATACTCATTTGCATATTATTTTTGAATTTTTTTTTATACAACTATTAATCTAAATGTATTTAACATGTGTATCGGTTTTTACCATTTTTGAAAATTTATAGATTTTTTTAATTTTTTTAAAATAAGTGGAATTTTAGTAATTTAAAAATTCAAAAAATCTAAAAATCTTCAAAAATTGTAAAAATTAATATACATATTAAATATACTTAGATTAATAATTTTATAAAAATATTTTTAAAAAATATATTAAAAATGGGTTATATACACCCGGGTGCACAGGGTTAAGTTCATTTCTTTACACGTTTCTATATATATTTTATTTTCTAATCATTTCTTTACAATTTTTCTTACAATTAAAGTATTAATTTTAACTTTATTCTTGATCATTATTCCTCTAATATCACTTATTTTTACATTTAAAAAACCTTTTCATAAAAAAATTATTTCAAAATTTTTATTAAATACTAAACTCACTCTAAATTTAAAAGGTTATTCATTTGAATACCTTTTATAACAAATTAAGCTATAAAGAGTATTAATAAGCTTGAAAATATTGTTTTTGTCCAAAGTGTGTAACCGATTTTTTGAAAGTAGAAGAGTAAGCAAAATTAATTATATAAATAAAAGTAATTAAAATTAGCAAATATAATTAGGATTATGATACTATGTAATGGGACAAACTCATGTATTTTATATTTTTATATTTTTATTTTTATGTAAGTCCAAATATATATTTTTATATACTAAGTTTTATCATTTTAAAATTATTGTTAATATATGAACCAAATGTAAGCACAAAGAAAAACAAACAACAAAAAAAATAAAAAATACACGCCAATTCTATAATATCATAATCCATAGAACCATGCATAAAAATCAAATTAAAAATATCCAAAATCAATGTTTGATTAAGCCAATGGAGTAGCAAAAATTTCTTTTTCACGACGGAATTATGGTGCTCCATTTAGCAGAAAAAGACGTTCCCGCCAACAAAAAAATCCAGTTTTCCGATTGGACACGTGTCTCAACATAAGCCAGTCCGGAGATCTCCTTCCCCAGCTTCTGCCCAGCCTCCAAGGATATGAAAGCTAGAGAAAAACAGAGCCGGGGAGAATCAAAGCCATGAAGGCCGGAGTTCTCCTCCTTCCTCTCGCCTCTCTCTGCTCCCTCCAGGACCGCCGCCTTGTCGCCGACAGGAAGAGCAACAGCAGTAGCAGCAACAGCAACAGAAGCTTCTTCCCATCCCACAGCTCAAGCGCTGACGACGAAACCCCCGCGTCGTTGCTCCTCTTCTCCAGATCCCCGTCCCGAACTCGCAGCAGCAGGTCGACCCTCTCCAAAGCACCCGCTGCTCTACCGCAGAGGAGGGTCTCTGGCAGGGCGGCAGCGGATGTGAAATCCAAGCCTTACGAATCATCCAAATCGGCGGGACTACTGGAGAAGAAAGCTGTTGCAGGGACGGCGACAATTCCGTGGTTAGAGCAGTTCCCAAAGCGATGGCTGATCGTGGTTCTCTGCTTCTCTGCTTTTCTCCTCTGCAACATGGACCGAGTAACAAATCTATTTCCTACTCTGATTTCGATTTTTGCGGTTGCAATTATAGTGTTTGCTATTGATGCAGCATTGTGGATTTTTTCATTTGGTAAATGTTAGTAAAAAGAGCAAATTGGGTGGAGATCTCCGACGCCACTTTTTAAAATTCTATCCGATTGGGTCAGCATAAGATTCGTTTAACCTTTACCTTTTTACAATAATTTTGGAACAAACTTTGGGTTTGTATTTGGTTGGGTAAAAAATGTAAAGTTAAGTCGGATGATTCTAAGAATTTATACATCCATCGAACATAAAGACACATTTATGCTAAATTTAAATATTATATGTTTGGCAAAGGTTTCAGTGGCAACAGCATTTCCCCATTTGCTGGCGATGCAGTTTCTATCTTCATGACTGCAAAAATTTATATGTTTTGTGGTGTTGTTTGTCTCTCCAAAAGTTTCTGTGTGTGTGTTCACTATTTGAGATATTAGGAAATATTATAAAAAAAATTAGAATATTGGTAAGATATTTGTAGAATGATGTTTGGATTTAGTAAGAATGTTTTTAGGGCCTTATCGTAATATCAGTTGAGATGATGTAATATATAAATACTCATAAAAATGTTTTATGTTTGATATTTTACTAATTAATGAAAGTAAACATTATTGAAGGCTGTTTTTGGCGGCCGGATGCATGGGGCAGCCATGCGTCTGACCCAAAAACATATTTTTTTTTCACTTTTTCATGAACATGCAAAGTTAGATGTATTTAATGTATAAACCAAGTTTTACTATTTTTGGATATTTTTGAGTATTTGTTTTTGATAAACACAGTAGCATTTCTATAATTTTGTTTATCCATGAAAAAACAAAAAATAAAAAAATAAGTTTTTGGACCGGACGCATGGTTGCCCCCATGAGTCCGGCCGCAAAAAATCAGGCCTCGACATTATTACTGAAACAATATATGAGTAAGTATAGTGTAAATTTATTAACATATGTTAATAAAACATACGTTTATTCAAAATGGATCTTGGTATTTTTAAAAATATTTTCTAAATTAATAGTATTTTATGCGATTATTCTCAAATTGCTTAGAAAACTGCAATTATATAGAAAAGTTATATATATATATATTTAAATGCTCTGGTTGATTCTCATATTGTTGATAAAGTTAATCATCAATAATGTGAGAATTTTGAAAGAAAATGAGAATCAGATTTAAAAACATATAATTTTAATAAATGAATATATGTGGGGTGGGTCAGGATTTTTTGAGTCAGAACATGATTGACCCATCTTATCATTTTTTTAAATTTGGGCCAAAATTTCTCACCCATCCATATACTAGGTTAAAAAATGTTAGTTTTACTTCGTTAAAAAATGAGTTAGGTCATGTGTTGACTTGCCCTGATTCCCACCCTCGTGTATGACTATCAGAGGTTTATGACACTCTAATTATGGTTGGAAATGAGGTCGGGTTGAAATAGGGTAGAGCTCAACCCAACCCAACCCAACCCAACATGAAATTAGGTTGGTTTGGATTATGAAAATAGGGACAAATGGACTTACTTTTAACTTTTAAGTGGAGTGTGTTTGGGTTGTGCATCCGATCTAACCCAAACTAATTTCAAATGAGTGTATTTGGGAAATGATAAAACTTTTAGATGAAAAATTTTTGATGTAAAAGTTTTTGAATTGGTAAAAAATGATGTAATATGAAAGAAATAATGATGAGAAGTAAAAAGAATAAAGTTAAAATAGAAAGGTTAATTATATGGGTAATTGTGTAGAAATAATTAAAAAGTAGGGTAGCGGTAGGAGAAGATGTAAAAAAAAAAAATGAAAATATGGTGGTTGTGAAGATTGAAAAGTTTTTGTTTTTTCCAAACATACGTGATATAATAAAATTAACAGCTTTTTCCTCTTTCTCCCAACTTATTTATTTCTAGAGTTATTAGCCATTATCTCAACAACCTTTTTATATAAATTGTACCAACGTAAACAACTTGAATTTTATTTTGGTGTTAGCCTATGTATTTCGAAAATAGCATCCATGTGAATGGTGTATATTTTTCATTTTTTATTTATAAAAAGGCCCGCCATGTGTAACCATAAATTTAAAGTTTTGACCCCTACGCCAACTGAAAATAGAGTACTTGCAATCGTGAAAACAATTGAAGGCTATTTTGATAAGCAGAGAATAGAATAGACAATGTTCATATGGATGAACATGTTTTCAAAATTCTAGAGTACATGCAATAAAATTTAAGTATGGCTCATAGGAAAATTTAGGTCTGCCTGAGAAAGTGCTGATAGAAAATTTTTTAAAGAGGTGAGAGAATGATATGATATGATATGATAGAGTTAATGATTAAAAGTAAAGAGAAAAGTTAACGCAAATAGGGTAGCTATATAGAAAATTCAAAGATTTGAAAAAATGTTTATAATGTAGATATAATAATAAAAAGTAGAATAATTAGATAGTTAATTCTATTATCAAATCATATCAAAAGATGTGTAAGAAGGAGTGAACATGTTTTTTCTCCTTACTTCTACATGTTAAAAAACAGACCCTACTTAAAAAGTCATTGGAATAGGCAGCAGCAAATAAATCTTTATCTTATTTTATTTTATTTATCCCTCTTTATAGTTGTATGGTGTGGAATCGCATCAACTTTGTTGTGAAGTTGTGGTGGTGGGCTGGAGCAGGTACAAGAGAAGTAGTTTGTTTTTATTCTAAAATGCAAGGGGTGAGCTAATGTGTTTTAGGTTGTGTTTGGTTGCCACCGTACGGTCATAAACATAAAACATATCTATTGCAAAGTTAGCAAGACCAGCGGGTGTCTTTGGCATTCCTATTAACTTGTCAACATAAAATTTATTGTTTTCCATAATTATCTTATTTTCTAATCATTTTTCACATTTGTTTATACAATTTCCTTATTTTTCAATAATTTCTTTATATCTATCCATGCAACTACCTTATTTATTTTAACTTTATTCACTTTATTCTTTGTCATTATCTCTATTATATCATATCAATTTTCCCATACGAAAAAGTTTTACAATGAAAAAATTTTCATTCAAGAGTTTTATTAAATACCAAAAAACACGGAGTATATTTGAATCGTGTGATAATAGAATGTATAAATAAATTTAAATATATGATAAGTTATGCTTCAAAATAGCCGGTTGTTTTGAATCATAACCCAACAACCTCTTAATTTTATGATAATTATACTTTGCTTTAGATATTAAATTAATATCTAAAATTACTTTGATTGGAGGCTTGGGTGAGCTAAAAAGTAAAATCATGTTTACGGTAAATATGTCACTGTTAAATTTACTTACTGATTATAAAGATTCTCTAATTAATATATTATCAAGCATTCTAGCTAAATAAAAATGTTAAATACTTTAGATGTACTGGATTTCCTTCGATCTTCATATTAATGTAAAAGTTACAAGGCTCAACCGGTTGTTTTGAATCATAACCCATGCATTATCAGCTATATTCACACAGGAAATAAGGAAAGGGATGTTTATGAACATCGAGAAAAAAGAAACTAGCATTAAAACTTCTAATAATTTTGATGGCAAACACTTCTATGGAACTGGTTGTTGAATATTGTCATTTTTTTTAAAATTTTTAAATGTTGTAATTTTAAAATTCCCTGAAAAGTAGTTTAAATTGTGTGAATATGTTTAAATTATATTCACTCCAAGAAAAATATTTTTGGTTATGATATTTTTTGTAAAAAGTTTTAATTTTGTTAAACATTTAGAAATTTTTTTGATGCAAATGCTATATGGCAACCAAATAGGAAAGATTTTGTTGCAAGAATTTCATAGAAAATGAACTTCCACCAAGGAAGATCCTGCGAGTATAAATTAAATTATAGATTATAAAAGCTTTCAATCCAGTTGATTTTTTTTTTTATATTAAGTATAAATAAACAGCTTAAACACAAGTAATAAGACTTGGGTTTGAAACAACGAAATATTAAAAAAAGTGAAGTCCGGGGATGGGCTTCACAGGAGAAAACCCTTTTTTATTCTTGACATTTTGTAAGCTAGCCTTACTATTTATCTGTTATGTACTAATGGCATTTAGACTTTTGAATATCAAACAAAAAGTGTCTTAGAAAATGCCTAGATTCGTTGATGATTCATTCATTATATGAAAACCATTATTTCCATAAGCAAGTCTTGATGTTTCCAGCCGTTAATCGCTCATCTGCTGAGCAGTAAATGCGTCATTTCCACTTTCTTTAACATTGGAATTTTTTAATTAATATTCCTGAGTTGATTGAGTGCCAGGTAGAAACCTTCTGTTGATATTTTCTTTGGAATTACTTAATGGCAGGTTAATATGAGTATTGCCATACTTCCAATGTCAGCAGAGTTCAACTGGAGTCCATCAACGGTTGGCTTGATTCAGTCATCCTTTTTCTGGGGCTATCTTTTGACACAGGTTGGTCAAGAATCACAATGGATATTCATGAGAGATTTCTTTTCTTTTTTCTTCTTTTCCTATAGACGTTGAAAAAAGTACCCAATTTAGATTTAACTTAGAAGTAGAGTGCCTTGATAAATTAAATTATCCTCTAGGGTTTAGCTTTAGCTTTTTTGCATCTGAAAATTTTAAAATGAAGCAAATTGAAAGAATTGAGAATGGAAAATTTATAGTTGCATGATTAGAGGAAATAAAAATAGAAATATAACATGAGAGAAGAAAATGGTAAAAAGAACTTATATTTCTTTCTCTTTCTCTCTCTCATCATTATTCCTTTCATTCTCAAAGCTTCAAATTGCCTAAACTTTCATGGATGATTATTTCTAGTATTATTGTCATTATTATTATGTTACAGTGTGGATGCATCTGTACTGGTAGGTGAGTGAAGCCATACTAATGGAGAAATGGATATTGTTGGGTCAGCGTTACTAAAATAGGTCATCTAGGAAAAGTGCCACCATTAAAGCTAGTATTACTGGTAGGCGAGTGGAGCCATTGTCAAGGAAGAAAAATGCTATTGTTGGACTAATATTCGTGAAGTGGTACATCCGAAAAAAGGGGGCTACCATTGAGTAAGTGTCACTAGAGTAGAGCACCATTAGAAAAAGGCTAAAAGAGGGCTACCATTGAGTAAGTGTCACTAGAGTAGGGCACCATTAGAAAAGGGCTAATATTAAGCTAGTGTCGCCAAAGAAAGCATCACAGATGTTGACTTTCGAGAGGAGGTATATAGGTATGACCTAAAGCTAAGAGGATATATAAAAGGATTTTTAGTGTTCGATATGATCAGCTCCAACTTTTTGTAGCAGAGATTCTTGAAGTAAAGAAAATTGAAAGAATTGAGGATAGAATACTTATAGTTGCATGATTAGGAAAAAATAGAAATAAAAATATAACATAAGAGAAGAAAAATAACAAAGAAAGGATTTATATATCTCTCTCTCTTCATTGTTCCTCTCATTATCAAAGCTCTGCACTGCCTAAACTTTCATGTATTTATTTATTTATTAATTATTATTATTATTTTATTTCATTGTATATGTTGCAGTATGCACACAGCACTTTATGCTATAACATTTTATATTTTCAGTATCATAATTCTAATTTAGGAAAAGATGCTAGCATAGGTATTGTTAAGTGTCTCGTAGAGTCCCTATGTGAGAATAGACTTTTTAACTTGGTTCGTTATTTTGGGATAAAACCGACCCATTTCAAAATGATATTAGAGCCTAAGCCAACCTCTTTTGTGTTTGTCTCCATTTATGATATATATGTACGTCTCCACTCAAGATGTGGACAGAGCGTTAGCCTAGGTGAAAATGTCCCATATTGTTAAGTGGCTGGTAGAGTTCATGGTTTGTGTTTTGAATAGGCATCCTAACTTGGTTAGTCATTTTAGGATAGAATTGGCTCATTTTAACAAAAGATCAAGAACTTAGGGAGAAAGGTGGATTCCTCTCCATTTTCTCAACTTGGTTTTAATTTTAATTTTTTCATGTAAAGGCCTTTTGGTTAAAAAGTTTCAAGTAAAAGCTTGGACCAAATGTGGATGCATCATTTTTATGTTTTCATTTTGTCATGCTAGTATGATGTTTCTTTTAATATAATCGTTTTGAAGTATAGATTGCTGGAGGTATATGGGCAGACACAGTTGGTGGGAAGCTTGTCTTGGGATTTGGTGTGGTCTGGTGGTCAATTGCTACAGTTCTAACGCCTATAGCTGCAAAACTTGGATTGCCTTTCTTGTTTATAACTCGAGCTTTCATGGGAATTGGTGAGGTTAGTTTTCTTGTTTGGTCCTTGCTCAATATTTTCTTGCTAATGAAAATGGAAAAAAGCATAGTGAGAATTTCTCAGGTCACTGTAAACAGAGGTTTTGGTAGATCTTTTCATTTTCTGTTCTTAGATTTTATTGCAGATAATTGTTAAAAGTGTTATGGTAAACAGGCAGAACGAACACTGGGTTCTGGACGTGATCTATGGAAAAATATTCTAGTTCTGAGTCTTGACATAATTTTGTCACATGATCTGAACAAATGACAAAGATATGGCATAATCTGCCACACATCCATGCTTGCTATCTGTTCCCTTAAGTCTGCTTTCAATTGATTCTTATCAAGCTGGTAAACATTGGCATTATATGTCGCTGTTGGGTTAAAGGATCAGCAGTGAAAATCTGGTGTTCGCTGTTTAGCTACATTTTCTTTTCTGAAGTTAAGATCCTACTTTCAGGGTGTAGCCATGCCTGCTATGAATAACATTCTGTCAAAGTGGGTACCTGTGTCTGAGAGAAGCAGATCGCTGGCACTAGTATATAGTGGGATGTACCTGGGGTCAGTTACTGGCTTGGCTTTTTCACCATTGTTAATTCATAACTATGGATGGCCATCAGTCTTCTACTCCTTTGGCTCTTTAGGAGTTGTTTGGTTTGTAACATGGTTGAATAAGGTAAGAAACGGAAAACCTATGCCTTACTTTTGTAAATTTTTTTTGTTTTAAATATTTTATTGTTGACAGCCTTCTTTCGACATGTTTTTGATGAGTATGGTTGAAGCCTATGAGATAGTTTGTTGGAAAGAGGGTGCAGATAGCAGTTTTCCTATCCAATAAATGTGATTGGAATAACTTCATATAAAATTTTCCAGTCTATCAGAAGTAAAACCATGACCATGTAGGCTGATGACCATTCTGTTGACTCTTCCTTTTTTTTTTTTTTTTCCTTTTCTTTTCACCTCCTCTTTTCTGATGTAAATCTGTTGACTTATTTGAACAGACATATAAACATGCTTTTTTCAAATTGCTTGTTTCCACTTATTTCTTCGATTTCTCTAACTGTTGCTCCTTTTGGATCATGCTGAATGTTAAGTGGTAAGAAAATTCCACATTCTTAAGAGACTTGAAAAGTTCTTAGTTTATATGTATGGGAATAGGCTTCCTAACTTGGCTAGTCATTTTGGGATAGTACCAGCCCATTTTCAGTACTGAAGCTATTAAGTGGGGTCTAAAACTCAACCTTTTCGCACTTCTTGTGTTTTCTGTTCTTACCTTTGAAACTTGTCACGTGCTTCATTGTCCCCAAGAGCATGTTTTGGAACCAAGGGTAATTTTTATGTACAAATATTGTTTTAGAGGCTGATAAAATATCTCCACTATTCATTACTAAGAATTATCGATAAACTGCCGTTGGCAAAAAAATCTTACCCTGCCGAAATATGTTTGAAAGCATGAAACTCATTAAGGAATTTTTCTACTGGTATTCTTTTCAAGATCAAGAAATGAATATGAGCATTTATTTATTAATTCATTATTATTGTTATTATTATTTATTTTTCTCTACACCTTTACAAATGATTCCTCAGGCCCAAAGTTCTCCTCTTGATGATCCCGAACTTCTATTGGAAGAGAAGAATCTCATCATAGGAAACTGCAGTTCAAATGAGCCTGTAAAAACTATCCCATGGACATTAATTCTATCGAAGCCACCAGTTTGGGCTCTTATTATCTCCCACTTCTGCCACAATTGGGGCACTTTTATTCTCCTCACATGGATGCCAACATACTACAACCAGGTATTTTATTGTACGCTGCAGGAACTATTTTGTGCATCCAAAACTAATATTTATTTCCTTCCTCTTTTTTCCATATCAATGTTAACGGAATGTATTTGTAGATTAACAAATTTTTTTATTTCTGAGAATTGAAGGCTGTAAATACAATATAATACTGGAATGACCCTTTAGAAAGTGTTTAAAATTTTTGTTGACTCAAATAAAACCGATGGAATTTGATTTTTGTTGTGAGACTGAAATAGAGGATTTAACTAGATTGTTGACTGAATAATATAAAAATAAATCCATTTTTGGATACATAGAAACAACCAGGTATTTTTTTGGTACATCGCAGAAGCTATTTTGTGCATGGAAAACTACTGTTTTATTTTGTCTCTCTTTATCATATCAAAGATAATGGAATGCATTCATAGATTAAAATAAATTTTCGTTTCTGAGAATAGAAAGACTGTACGAACAAAGTTAGAAAACTTGGGGTGTTCTTTAGAAAGTGTTTCAGAATGTCAAGGACTAAAAGAAAAATGTGGAATTTGATTTTGTCGCAAGACTGCAATAAAGGATTTAATTAAAATATTAACTGAATAATATACAAAAAAAGTCCATTTTTCAGTTTAGGTTGGACTTAAATTCTGCATGTCTCGAGAGGTTGAGGATAACTGGATAAGTCCTGAACTGACATGATAGGAGAAGTGATCTGTAGAATGACATATCAGCAGCCATGTACTTAAATCCCAGTAGTCATGAGAAGGTTTCCATCATTACCATCAACTACAATAACGATGTTTTTGGGAATGTTCCATTTTTTGACTGGTCATAGATGGTACGATATGACCAAGCTGGTTTCAGGGTTATTCTGTCTTTATTTGATATACTGACGTCAGCTAAAATCCTTGAGGAATCTTTGTCACTTCTGGATTATCATTGATGCAAGTAATAGAGCACAACAGTTCTTCCTCTAAGGCCAGAGCCAAGGAAACAAACAGTCAAATAACTTGTTTTACATAAATCATCCAAACATAAAGATTGCTGAGAAGTTAGATAAATCATCCAAGGGAAATGAAGAGTGTGTTTGGGAATGTATAAAACTTTTGATGAAAAGTTTTGGAGAGTAAAAGTTGTCAAATGATGTGATACGATAGGGGTAATGATGAGGAGTAAAGATGATAAAGTTAAAATAGATAGGTTAATTATATGGGTAGTTGTGTAGAAATGATTGAAAAGTAGGGTAGTTGTATGGGAAAATGTGAAAAAATAATTAAAAAATATGATAATTATAGAGAGTAAAAAGTTTTAGATTGAAAAGTTTTAAGTTGACATTTTTTCCTCATTGCCAAACACACCCGAAATATCCTAAAATTTTACTTTAAAATGTTTTTTCCAAGTATAAATCATTTTTCATGTTTATATATGCATTTATTCATGATTCCAAAAATCACATATGGTGAAGACTTATATATTGTGTGTATTTATTTAATACTAAAATTTTACATTCTCTACAATTACCTCCTTTTTAATTATTTCTTTACATTTTCCGATATAACTACTTTACTTTTTAATTATTTATACACAATTTCCTGTACAAATGCACTCATTATATAACAGCATACATTTTTTAAAAAAAAATAGTTATTTTTCACTCTCAAGTCTCAGAATAAGCTAATTTTGTTTAATGAAATATACATCCAAACATTTCCAATATATAACAGCATATATAACAGCCGGCTGTATTGAATCATTGCAATAATTGTCACCTAGAATTAACATTCTTTTGCATTTCTATTCCCGGGTTGGTCAACCAAGCAGAAACTGGATCTATTGTTTTCAGCGAATGTTTACTATAGTTCCTGGATAAAGTTTAGAAATCCTATTTTCAAAAAAAAAAAAAAAAAAGTTTTACTGGCAGTTGGAAACAGGTATTTACAAAGCCACGCAAAGACATATTTGAAGCTCACATGATGGAAACAACAATGAAAGAAATAGTTGAATGCAAGTATCCTCAAAATATTTGAGATATTCTGCAAACATGATGAATCTGATACTATCTTGAATATTTACTTGTCATCATCTAGTTCTAGTGTAGCTGGAAAATATCATATCCTGCATTGCCAAATATTTGTCTAAAACATATCCTATATCCTATTGAAATGTCTTTTTTTCTGTTTTCTTTTGTCGATACCAGGTCCTGAAGTTCAACCTCACTGAGTCTGGCCTTTTTTGTGTTCTCCCCTGGCTTACAATGGCGTTATCTGCAAATATTGGAGGTTGGATTGCAGATACCCTTGTTAGCAAAGGTGTCTCTGTTACAACAGTTCGTAAGGTTTGACTCTTTCACGGATTTTGGGTATCTTGTAATCTGGATTTTGGTTTAACGCAATATTTTTCGTTTTTCGTTTTTCGCTTTTTTCTTTTTTGGTTTGGATTGTGGCTAATGCCCTAGTTTGATTTTGAACTCCAGACCTTTTACACACGCACACACTTCCACTTATGTCACCACTTGTTCCGTCTTCCCTGTGTTGGCAAAGTTTAATGCAATGTTTGCATGTGTGAGAGTTTGTAGGTGAATGCTTAAAATGGTTTGGATTGGTTTTATGTGAGTATTCATGAGTGGTTAACACATCCTATTTTTAAAATTTAAATCATTTGTAGTATTTAATACATCTTGCTTTATTATGCTACTAAAAATAATTTTCATTGAAATTTATATTTTGTAAAAAATAGCATCTTCCAAGAGTAAATTTATAATTATTAGAAATATTCAAAAATTTATATTATAAGTAAAATATATAAAAGTTTGCAATGCATTTAATTTTTGAAATTATAAATAATACATATGTATAAACATGATAAATGACTTAAATTTTTAAAAACATCTTAAAATTAAAAAACCAATTGTGAGCATGGAGCTTTTGTGTTTACGGTAAGTATTGAATCATTACCCACGTATATTATCAATAATAATGAAACTATTAAAACGTATTGCTTGCATTATTTACTATAACATATTCAAATATTGTTAAAATATGGATTAGATTGATTTACATGCACATCAATAAAATAATTATTAAATGGGTGTTACTGCTTTTATAACACCTGTGGAGTTCCTATCTTAAATATTTTAAATGTTCTCCCAAATTCAACTTTACTACATTTTTTTTACTACCACTACTATGCTTTGCTTCTGTTCTATGGAAAAATCAAAGGATGTGTTTGAGATGGATAAAACTTTTGATGAAAAGTTTTAGATGGTAAAAGTTGTAAAGTGATGTGATATGATAGGGATAATGATGAGGAGTAAAGAGGATAAAAGTTAAAATAGATAGGCCAATTGTGTGGATAGTTGTGTAAAAGTGATTGAAAAATAGGGTAGTTGTATAGGAAAATGTGAAGAAATGATTTAAAATTAGGATAGTTATGGAAAGTGAAAAATTTTTACTTGACATGTTTTATACATTGCCAAACACACTCAAAGAGCACATAGGAATCCAGCCTCAGTTTTGTTCAACTAATCCTGAAGTGTTTAGATTCAATAGCATCTTGTCACTAAATTTTTAATTTACATCTCTCATTTTATCTATTAGAAGTATAATCTACCAAGGTTGTGCAATACATTCACCGAGGATACTTTTCACGAAGAATAAAATGAAAAGGTAGGAGCTTAGGGCTAAGCTTTGATGTAATATATACTTTTAGGATACTTTCACCAACTAGGGCCATTCTTCAATGCTTGCACGCAAACTTTATTCATTTTTAATTTTTTTGATTTTTTGGTGTCGTTATGTGGCCTGAGCAAGATAATTTTTATGGCTCAAATTTTACATTTTTGATTTTAAAATATTTTTTGAATATCAAAAGTGAAAAAAACTAAAGCATTTTCGCATGCTGGTACATCAAAAGTATTTGATTTTTTTTACTTTTGAAGTTCAAAAGATATAAAAAATCAAAAAATATAAAATTTCATTTATAAAAAGGCAGTCTATATATCCATGAATTTTTTTTGAAAAATGGATAAAACTTGTACAAGCATTGAAGAAAGATCTTTCTTTTAAGAACTCTTATGTCTAGTAATGTAAGGTTAAGAGTTCCATTGCTGTGCAAATGCCAAAATTTACTTGTGAGTCCTTTTGGTAACGAGGAAGAGAAGGGTGGAAAATTTTTCTTCACTTTCTTACCCAGTTTCCCCCCCCTCCCTCTTCACACCCTTTGCTATAATTCGACAGCTTCACTACCTAGCTACCCCACTTTTGCTCTTTATTGCCTATATTTGTAATCATTCTTTCACACAAAAAACGTACCCCTTTTGTCTTCACTGACTTTAGTCCCAATCTTCACCCTGTAATGTCACTTCTTTTCATAAAGAAATCCTATCTTTTTTACCTCTGTCGACTTTAGTCCTAATCATTACCCTATAGCATCACCTCACACTCTCTTTTTCTTCAAATTTCCACCCTTTGTGTTTCCCCGTTTTTCTTTTCCTCACAACCAAATGGACCATAATGTTAATTTTTTTTTGGGAACAAATCATAGTTAACAATCCATCTGATTTAATAATAACCAAAATTATCTTCTTAGTAATCTATTTTAGGAAAATTAGGTTGAAACCTGAATAGTATAAAGTGTTTATTGTGGTTATTGCACTGCATCTAGCCGCAATTTTTTCAATGCTAACTGTCTTCTACAAACAATATAGACATTGAGTCCTCTTATTGTAATTTTACTTTGTCCCGAAAAAAAGAAAAAAGAAGTCCCTTTAACTTGTCTTAAATCCTACACCAACACTTAATTTGTCAACATTACGATCCCCTTCACCTTGAGGAGCTGTTGGACTGACTACCATGAGCAGTGATACTGTTCAGCATTGTAAGCTCTTCAAGAACAACAGATCTGTCCATGCCGGCTCTCTGCTGAAGCTGAAGTTACAAAAGAGTTCTGTCTGTCTTAAATCATACATCATGACACGAAGGGATTGTTTCCTGCATTATTTTTGCACTTTGGAAGTTGCATATTTGCATGCTGATTATTTTGACTTCATGTATGCTGTCAGATCATGCAGTCAATTGGATTTCTCGGCCCTGCTTTCTTCCTGACACAGTTGAGCCATATTAATTCCCCTGCAATGGCCATTCTATGCATGGCTTGCAGTCAGGTTTGTAAAGTCGATACTGCATTTTTGATCCATAAACTTTACCTAACTTCTTCATAACCAGTTTTGCAAGTTGAAACTTGTTTTTTGGATGCTCGATCGTTGGTACCAGCTGTAGCAAATGGTGATGATTGAAACTTTTTTGAGCAGGGAACCGATGCATTTTCGCAGTCTGGCTTGTATTCTAATCACCAAGATATAGGTCCTCGATATGCTGTGAGTAATATTCTTCCTTTGATGAACTAGCTTTGCAACTTAAAATGCACCTCAGGTCAATCTTTGTCAATGTAATTCATGACACAGACTGCTTTTTTGCTCTTATTTTTGATTCTTCATAGGGAGTGCTATTGGGCCTGTCAAATACTGCTGGGGTTCTGGCGGGTGTCTTTGGAACAGCATCCACGGGTTACATTTTGCAGCATGGTCTGATCGTATCTTTTCACAGTGAAATTATTTCAAATATCCATATCCTAGATGCAAATTTTACTGAATAATAATGCATCATTATCTATGTCATTATGCATCTTAGACACCACAACTGCAGTGATCAAATTTCCATTACCTGGGCTCAAGTCTCTCTCCCTTTGCCGTTGCACACACGTGCATATTAGCCAATTCCTATCTTCATTACCTGCACTGAAACCTCTCTTTCTCTCATGTGGCCCTTCGCCTCTTCCTATATTAACCGACTGCTATCTTCACTGAAGTGAAACAGACGCCTCCCATGAGCAATGACTTTAACCAGGCAAAAAAGCCCTGTGACCTCAAATTTATGCATGTAGCAACGGGTGAACCTTTGTTACATTATCAGCACAGAACCCTTACTGATTTTCATGTACTATCCATGCCAAAATCTTTTTCTGCTTTTCAGGTTTCATTAAGACTTAAGTCTAAATGTTCATAAAAAAAAAAGACTTGGTCTAGTGATATTTGTAGTGTGACCAAAAATATATTTCAGTAATGCGCATTATCTTTTAGAAATTTCAATTTCTTTCAACTGATAACTTCCTTAAAATCTTCAGGTTCTTGGGATGATGTCTTCAAGGTCTCAGTGTTTCTGTATCTTGCTGGAACTGTGGTCTGGAATCTCTTCTCAACAGGCGAAAAAATCCTCGACTGATCATTCTTGTGATTGATGTACAGAAAAATTTTTGTAAGTACTCTACAGAATACAGCAATCAGAGGAAACTCAAAACGGAAGCTTTCCAATGAATTGGTTTGGTCAGAAAGAGCTACAAAATTCAAGCAGCAGGACAACAGGTTTCGACATTTCATAATCATTTATTCATGTAAAGACCATGAACTTGCCATAGCTTGTCGGCCAGGAGCAGCTTCTTTGTGGGAAATTGTGCAACCTTCGCATAGTTTCAATGAAGCAGACTGCGGGCATTGGGGGCCACCTCCATTGATTTGAGTTCTAATTATTGGATCCTATTCTGATTTAATTTCTCACTAGTTATTGTATAATTTTATTGTTCTTGATGGCAATCCATATTTGGTAAAGATTCACTGGCCTTGCGATGATAAATGAAGGGTGATACCCTGTCTGTGAAAATGAATTACTACAAAATCGGACCAACAATCATCTGTCATGACAATCAGCGATTTCGAAAGTTTCATCAATTAGTTAAATTAGCCATAAAATCATGGCTTTGCCCATTCTTCCCTGTCATTGAGGGTGTCTAATGTCATTTCCATTTGGTAATTAGGAGAAGTAAAAAAAAAAAAATTACCTTAATTTAACGATTAATGTTTCAATGCATCTTGATATATAAGGGTGTAAATTTTTTTTATATATTTTTTTTGAAATTTTTTTTATAAGATTGTTAACTTAGGTGTATTAAGTTTTAATATTTTTGGAGATATATAAATATATATTTTTGATTTTTTAAAAATAGGGGTATTTTAGTCACTTTAAAATTTTAAAAAATCGAAAAAAATATGAACATATTCAAAAATGGTAAAATTTTGCTTATAGATTAAATACACTTACATTAACAATTTTATAAAAACATTTGCAAAAAAATATATTAAAAAAGTAAGGTTTTGCACCTTGATGTATCGAAATATTCTCCTACTTTAACACACCTTTTGATATGACGAGAGATTTTAACTGCCTAACCTACTTAACTTTTTCTATTATTATCTCAATATTCTAATTTTTTTTTTACATTTTCCCATATAAGTATTTTATATATTTTACTTTTATTATCTTTACTTTTAATTATTACTCCTATTACATCACTTTCTTACTTTTTAATATCGTTTCTCTTATTTTTTTTTCCTCGTTACTAAACGGGCATGCCTATTTCATATGAACTACAAATGGCAGAAACACCCGAGGGTAATATGATTAGGAGGCAAGATTAGATTTTTGTGTAATCATCCAACATATGGTGGAATTAGCAGTTGGGTTCATTGAGCGAAGAAATAGTTTCTGTCATAAGAAAATTCTCTGGATTGATGACATAATTAAATTACTCCTTGAGAAATCAATGGGTTCTTGGCAAATAAACAATACATACAAAGATTTTAGCATATGCGTATGGTTTCCATGATGTAAAATTTTGTTTTCCATGATGTAACTAAAATGTAAGCATCTCTAACAATCTACATTAGAAAAGGTTGATCACGACTGCATGGCTAAGATTGAGTTATTCCAGCATCATCTGAAATATGAAGGAAAATCTCGAAACCTAATTAGACAGGACCAAGTGGTTTAAACGATCTAGTTTAGTTCGACTTGATTTGAAAAATCATTTTGTAAGAAGTTGCAGATTTCTATTGAAATAAAAATACAATCAAACAACCTACCCCCGTTTCCGGGGATAAAAACTATTAATTTTGAAATTACGAAAAATTAGGAACAAAGATTTAAAAATAATAAAATTTTATATATAAACTAAATACTGGCGGGATAATGTAAAAATGAAAAGAAGACCAAAACAGTTAACCAGCCTTAAACCATACATAAGTATGTACTGGATCAGTAATCTCATGTAACTGGAAAACTACACTCGGTTACTACTTGATTTCTAAAAATTATATTTTCAATTCTAAACCTTTTAGAATATAGATTAATACGTAGATGGTTACAGTGCAAAAACTCATTTGACTTAGAAACTTGAATGCCATAAATATTTGACATTATTTGAGAATTAATATGTAACAAGAAAATTTTGAAAATAAATATACTGCATATAAAAAATTTTAAAATATAATTCTTAAATCATAAATATTGAAATATTAAAGAATATATTTTCTTTAAAATATGAGGCACGATCATATTAATATATTGTACAAATGCTTATCTTACAATATTTAATTTTTATTTTTCTTCATAATTTCCTAAGTGTATTTAATCCATATACCAAGTTTTTCATTTGACAATAATTTTATATATTTATTTTTATTTTAAAATTATCAATTTTAGGGGCAAATAAGTCATTTTTCACCATTTAAAAAATCAGATTTTTAAAACTAAAAATATATATTGTAAAATGGTAAAACTTGGTATATAAATTAAATACATTTAAGAAAACACGTTTATGAATGAATAAAAAATAAATTAATTAAAAATTAAAAAAATTGAATCTTGTAACTTAAGTATATATACAATATATTGTTTATAATTATACTTCTTTTAAAATAAAGTAAAATGCACAACTGGTGCATACAGTAATTACCCATTTTTCTTTACAAAAAAGTCAATTTTCAGTTAGTCAAGCTCAGATTAGCATCTCCAGAGTTGATCTCAACTACTGAGTCACTTGTGAAGATTGGATCAGTTTGAGGGTTATTTGTAAAAATAATCCTGTGAGTTTCTTTATTTAAAATTTTAACTTTGTGATTTTAATTTTTGCAAATATAATCCTTTTCGCTTTTGATGTTGTGCAAAAAAACCTTGTGAACTTAATAAGATTTTGAAAATTGCAATTAATTGAACATAAAACATATGAGATTTTTGACATACATGAAAACTTATATAATATAGATGTATTTGACATATATAAAAATTGGTATAATATAGCTATATTTGACATACATGAAAACTGATATTATATATAGGGAGATAACCTTTCCTGTGCAGTGAAGTTGCACTGTAATTAACAGTGCATTTAGCCCAAAATGGGCTTTACATATACTTTAATGTACTGATATTTTATAAAATTATTTATTCATCTATAAATTTTAAAGGAAATGGTTTTCATGTTAAAAAAAAATTTTAAAGTTGTTATTTACATCAAACTATTTTATTACGTTGAATCGTACAATTTTTCAGATGTGGTCCACACACATATCCAATTGGGATGAAAATTGGTACGATAATAGAATATATAATTTTAAATAAATAGGTGGAGTGTATATATATATATATATATATATATGATTCTGTTCCGGTGCAGCGTCACTGCACCGGAACAGCGGTGCAGTGGGCCCAAAATGGGCCCCACATGATCATGAAATCATGATCTACTCCACCTATTGTATTTAGAATAATGTATTCTATTACCATACCAATTTTCATCCCAATCCAATACTTTAAAGCTGTTATTTACATCAAACTATTTTATTACGTTGGATTTGTACCATTTTCAGATGGGGCCCATATACATATCTGATTGGGATGAAAATTGGTGTGGTAATAGAATACATTATTCTAAATACAATGGGTGAAGTAGATCATGATTTCATTATCATGTGGGGCCCATTTTGGGCCCACTGTACCGCTGTTCCGGTGCAGTGTCACTGCACCGGAACAACTCTCTCATATATATATATAGGGATTTGTTCCTGTGCAGTCGGACTGCACCGTAATTATGGTGCAGTCCGTTGTAAAATGGGCCCCACACATATTAGATTGCAATGAAACTTTATACAATCATTTATCCATATAAAAATCATACTTTAGACGGTTTAGATGTTGAAAATACCACTTTAAACTTAATATTTACATTAAACTATTTGATTACGTTGATTTTGCACCATTTTAAGATGGGGATCACACACATATTGGATTTATATGAAAATTGGTACGCTAATAAAGTGGACAATTCTAAATATAATGGGTGGGGAGGATTTTCCATTCATGATCATGTGGGGCCCACAGTGCATGGACTACACGGTGCAGTCGCATGCGCTAGATCATATCCCATATATATATATATAGAGAGAGAGAGAGAGAGAGAGAGAGAGAACATTTCCTGAGTAGTGAAGTTGCACTATAATTAACGGTACATTTGGCACAAAATAGGCTCTACTTGTACTTAAATGTATTGATATTTTATATAATTATTTATCCATATATAAATTTTACAGCAAATAGTTTATATGTTGAAAAAATAATTTTAAAGTTGTTATTTACATTAAACTATTTTATTACGTTGAATTTGTACCATTTTCAGATGGGGTCCATACATATATCTAATTGAGATGAAAATTGATATGGTAATAGAATACATAATTCTAAATACAATAAGTGTGGTAGATTATAATTTTATGATCATATGCAGCCCATATTGAGGTAACTGTATCGTAATTGTGGTGCAGTGAAACTGCACTTGAATATTTCTCATATATATACGTATGTATTTGACGTAGCAAATATATGCTCATAGGGTTATTTTTGCATAACATCAAAAGTTAGAAGATCATATCTTTAAATACTGAAACCTACAAGGTTATTTGTGCAAAAAACCCTTAATTTTTGACAAAATAAAACACATCTTGCTCCATGTGGTGGTGCTGCTGCAAAGGCAGCTATCAATCGAACTATAGAGGAAGAACCAACTAGCCACAGAAAATCGCAAGTGCTTTGAGGATGAAGAATCACAATTCCATGAGATGGGTCACGAAACTCAATGAGAATGGATAAGCAGTGACAGATGATTGGCACTTGGCAGCGGTTGGTCTTGAAAAAGGGGGATCCGAAGCTCATGGACAGACAGTCGTTGCCGTCCCAGCCATGTAATCAACGGCAAGAGATTAGGGGAAAACCCAATTCAATTCGTCGCCGAAAATCCAGCTCTGGCAGCCCAGTCATTCCGATTCTGCCAGCAAAGGCCAATTCGGAAGCCTGTTTCAAAGCAGAACGCACCTCCGCCTCCTGCGCAATCTCCACTTACCCTATCAATCTCGGCTCTTCTTACTATCTTTGAAAACATGTAATAAAACAAACAGCTAATTCGTCGGAGAACTCGAGGGAGTCTGACATTTGATATAAGGTTTAGCAGCTGATTTTGGGCGTTGGATGCCCAATTACCGGCCATGAAACATGGGGTCTTATACAGTGCTTTGGCAATTAAGATGGGGCCATTTTTAATAATATTTTTGTTTTATTGCTTAAATATCAATAATTCGGCATTCACACTTCACAGTAGACGGTTGAGTCGACCTTTATTGCATGAAATTATTAGGGTATTTGCGCAAAAATATTACTCTAAATTTGCCCAATTGGAATTTTTCCTTAGCAGTGTCGATATTGTAAAAATAAACCTTGAAAATTTTCACTTATTCAAGTGTTCGAGAATAACCCTGCGAGCCAAAATGGTATCAGAAAACAGCGTTCTATAATTTTAACCCAATAGCTCCCTCATAGGCTAGGGGATTGATTTTGCAAGTTTGCAAAGTTATTAGGTTATTTTTTGCAAAAAAAAAAGAAAAAAGAAAAAATTGAGACAATATACCATTAAAATATTCTTCACGTTAAATAGGTTAATTTTCGTGTCTTGTCGGGTTTGAAATTTTTTTAAGATAAATAATTTAAAAATTAAGTTTCTAATATTTTAATAGACCAATATAAGAAATACCTTAACAATGCAATTTTATTTAATGTTTTAATTTTTTCATATTTTAGAAATTTTCACAAAAATAAATTTTAAAATTACTTTTTCTAAGAAAATATTTTTAAAATGCAACATTTTTTTTTTATTTTAAAAAGTTCCTCACATTAAATAGATTTATCTTGTGTCTTTCAAAATTTACAGATTTTTATAATAAATAGTTTTAAAAACTGAACTTTTCATATTATGATATAAAAATAGAAGAAAAATACCTTAGAGGATAGTTCTTTTATTTTTAGAAATATTTATCAAATCAAATAATTAACTCGATGCCTTTCACGTTTTCATAATAAATATGTCAAAATTAATTTTTGGATTATAAGTAAACTAAAGGAAACTACCTTTAAATTATTAAAATTTTTATTTTAGAGAAATATAATATTAAGATTCTAATCTACTTTTTGCATTGATCCAATTTCATGTAAGCAATTTAATTTTAAGATATTGATGCTTGATAAAAATTCAAATTATTTATTGTATTTAACTTCATTTGTTTAGTTAAGAGAATAAGCTTTATGTGGATAATATTTATGGACTACGTTTGTTGAAATTATAGATGCTTAGTCTAAATTATAAAAAATACTGAGATATATTTACGTATATATTAAAATGTAATAATATTTTATAGAATTATTTATCATATAGAATTGATATTTTAGATATTTGTATGTTGAAAATATAACTTTAAAATTAATATTTAGCATTAAATCATTTTATCATGTTAATTTTACATATTTGTAGATAGGCCATGTATGATAATATTAGACAAATGAAAGAACTCTCATGATAATTAGATGATGCAAAATATAATAGATAGAGATTTACATAAAAAGTAAATGGATTGGATTTTCTTTTAAGCATTAAAACATTAAAAATAAGAAGGATTATATATAAGAGGGGTTTCATAGAAGCAAAATTCTTTTCCATTTTTATTATAATAAAATAAAAGTTTTCAAAATCCTAATTTATTTATTCGATGTGAGAATTATTTTAGGAAAATAAAATTTTAAATAGTTATAACATATGTTGTGTATCTTTAATTTGATTTTATATTATTTTTTTTTTGCATAATTAACTGACTTTACAAATTTGCAAAACCTCTATGGAATTTGGGGCATTTTCAATTAAAACTATAAAGGGCTGTTTTCCAACATCATTTGTGCGCAGTATTATTTTTGCACAACCCAAAGCTACCGGCGGCGTGCATGGTTGGGGTTCGAATCCCATTACGTGATTTTCATCCTATGAGTTAAGATGAATTGTAATATTGTATAAACCAATAGAAGAAAGCTTCTAAATTACTTTTACAATTAGGAAAACTTCAAGGATTAACATCCTCAATCCTCAATTAGCGCCGTCTGTACTGAGCTAATAGCTAGTTCTTAGGAAAAAGCTATTTCCTAGAATAAAGCAAGAAATCTGGGGGACGCCTGTAAAAATTCTAAAACCTACGCGGTGTGTGAAATTTGATGATCATATTTACGCAAATAACCCTCCAAGAAATTAAATTTTTATTTTTATTTAATGTTTTCCTTTGAAGTTTAAAATAATGCATTAATTAATTAGTTAGCTATCCGCTAATGGAACATTCGGATAAGACTATGAGATCATGGGAAAGAAGGCGTATATAATAATCTAGACCAACAGATACCACACAAAACGTTGATGCTATTTTGAGTATCATTTGAGAAATCTGAAGGAAATGATTGAGTAGGTTCACAATATAAAAACTGTCAAGATCACAAGGCCATGATGCGGATTTCTGTCCACTTCTTCATGGAAAATCATACCCCAACTTCATACATCTACGAAAATATGGTAACTTCATGTCCGATTTAAGACGACCACCAACTTGTATTCAAATTTAATTTTTTTTTAACCCATGATTCACATGTTTGATGCAAAAAAATTACTATAATAATAATAATAATAGTAATAAAGCATTATATATGATGGAAATTCTATTGTCATATATTGTACTGTATCTTGGAATTGTAATATATGTTTTCTGAATTAACGAATTGGGTGTTTTAATTGGTCCCAGGACAACTGGTTTGGCATGAAACTGGAATAGGGAAATTCTGTTTCCTGGTTTACGTTATTTTGTAGCTATTGAAATGTTAAAAAGCTATATTAAGGAACCGTTTCTAATCTTAAGAAGGTTGTGTACCGAAGCCTATAAGATAATTTTAGTTTAAGTTTAAAGATTATTAGCTGGTTTCGTTCCTTTGGCTGTTAAAACTTCAAAACCATTCCAAGACCAAATTAGGAATTACGTAACTCCAACTTATACTAGAAATTATAGGCAGTGTTTACTCTGAACAAATAAATGAATGTTGAAAAGTTCAAGTGGGCAGCATTTGCATCATTTGATGAGATCAATTTCATCCCTTTTCTTTCTTTATTCATTTAATAACATTACTTAAACTATCTTAGTCGGTAATTTCTGTGGATTACACATAAGACAAGGAAATTAATATGTTACCAGGTTTATATTCACTCCAGACTATTCCTATAACCTATAAGTCTTCCTATATATTTTGAAATAAACTTTGAATGAAACATACTGGATTGAATAGGTTCCATAAAATAGTATAAAATGGAGCCCACTTGAACCGATTCCACATTTGCTTAAACGTGAACCGGTTCTAGGTGAACAATAATGATCATACATCTTTTAAAAATTTTTAATTTTTTATTCTTTTCATGCCAAGAGCCAAGAAACCACCATGTTGGTTTAATTTGGTAAATTTCCTTGGAACTTGGGATCACCAAATATATACCAACTAATTAATCGCTTTTGAAATATTAATAGCAAGCCAGGATAGTGCAAACAAGGCAACAACTTAAATACAA
Source organism: Annona cherimola (assembly GCA_030490835.1). Classification (NCBI taxonomy): domain Eukaryota; kingdom Viridiplantae; phylum Streptophyta; class Magnoliopsida; order Magnoliales; family Annonaceae; genus Annona; species Annona cherimola. The sequence goes on from CM059972.1 coordinate 91,633,183, forward strand.
CCTCATCACTTATCATGCTTACTCATCCTTCTTATTTTAGCATAGCCCCAATAACCTACAAAAGCCATCGATTTGATGTTGTCTATTTTCTCATACTTTTCATTCTTTCATCTTCGTGCTTTACACACCAACCAGCCAAAGTCAATCCAACGCGGAAAGAGAAGATCAGGTACTATTCATGCTTTTATCAATCCAACGCGGAAAAACTTATTCATGCATGTGCTTGTGAATCTCATGCTTCCTCTTTTTGTTATTACTTTTTAATTACTCATCATCTCTTCCACTCTTTGCGAATTAAAAGTCAATAATTTTTCAATGCAATGCAGTTTTTGACAAATCTCCTGTAAAATACCGTTTATATACGGGGTAACGATTCATTATATTATATGTGTGTATACACCAAGGTGTTTTGAGGTTTTTTTATTTTTATTTTTTTTCTATGTATGGAATATTTAAAGTTGCGGTTGCGCCCACCTTCGTCATATGATGATTAGATGGACAGTAGTATTTTCGTGTGAAGTTGTCATCACATTATTCTCAATTGTAAATTTTTACGGGAAAATCAAATATGTATTTTTCATATAACTTCGCCATTTACCTTGCCATTTGTTTCAACTCCATTAGTCATTTTTATTTCGTGTATTATATACTTAAAACAATTGCGTTGATCTCAAATTTGGATGAGTTATACATTGGCATGATTTAATACATTAAAGAATAGATCGCGATTCAATGCACCCCGGTGCAAGAAACTATTTTTTTAAAAGATTTTTATATAACTGTGAAAATACCACTAATTTTAAAAAATTTAAAAAATAGCTAAAAATATCTAAAACTTGATACACATGTTAAACACACTTAGATTAATAGTTATATAAATTTTTTTTAAAAAATAAAAAATAGGTTAAATACACCCAAATGCACTGAGGTTGAATGCACTCGGGCCCGTATCAAACCCATCAAATATCCAATGAAGATGATTTTTCCATGCACAGCTACAAGTATCCAAATGAATAATATAGTTAAGTTTGACATAATTAAAATGTCATAATCAACTAATTATAACGAAGTTCCATTAACAATTTCAATATAATCGGTAGCTGACAAATATTTTCCTTTAATTTGAAGCTGAACTCTTTTAGTACTCCCATTTAAACTCAAGTAAAACTCTTAGGAATTTACAATTGTATGCAATGAAAGGCTTACGGAGATTTTGCTCTTAACTTTGATGAATTTTCAACTGCTATAATAAAATTATGTGGGGGAATGCCATCATCATCATCTAGCATAGTTAATGTTTACATGCATATTCCTCAAATACTATAGATCATATGCACGTAATCGTGGTTAATAATAAATTCTCAAATTTAAATAATAAATCTTATTGCACAAGTTATAATTTATTACAAAATAATCCTTCTCTACGCTTCCTGCGAGACACCAATGGTTTTCTTAGTTCTAAGCAATATATAGCTGAAGCATGTACACGTGGTTAATGATTTAATGTCATAGGTATGCTTGCAAACGCAACCTTTGCCCTTTTTAATCTATGGGAGTATATTTTGCAATTATGTTCAAACGGTAGGTCTATTTGCAAATAACCCTTAAAATTCTTGATTTCAATAACACACTCATCAAACTGAGCCTAATTAGATCCTTAATCTTACAATATGATTGAATGTATCAACCAAGATTGCATATATATACAATGTAGTTAATTGATGGAGATACCTAAAAAGGTCACTAATTCATATAGAGTGATGGCTAACCTGATAATCACTTCCATTGATCTTGCGAGATCAAGGGATTTAGACATCTTCCTTCCTTTTCTTACGTCGATCTTCCTTATTTTGTTTGATTCCTCAGTTAGATTTTGTCTTTATATATGGGAGTTTGTTGCGGATAATAACTTAAAATAAAACTATTGCTGCCACTAGTTGCTTGATAAGGGCACTGACATGTGCCCCGGGGAACATGGCTTGAAATCCTTATTCGGCGTGGGCGCATCTCGTATTCCTCTTGATAATTTGGGAGTGTGTAGTATTTTTTTTTTTTTTTTTTTTTTTTTTATAACTGGGAGCGTGTGCTCTTCCTTTAGATAATTGTAGATTGTAGAAATTATTGAGCTTGATTATAAGACTAAAAAATGGGATGTGATGTATGTACACCAATTGGAAAAAAATTTTTCTATCAAACGCAGGAGAGGGTATAATGCATGGAAATCTTTAGGTTAAACTCTTTCTTGCTTTGTCGTATTTCCTGTTTCAAACTAGGGTTGTAGTTGATTCGAGTTAGGTTTTTTTTTCCACCCCTAATCTTATGTATAAAATGTTAACCCAATCTTTCAAACTTTAACCCAACTCTAAATTTAACTTATATAAATCGGTTCGGTTTCGGTTACAAATTGGTTTAACATATACAATAATATTTTAAAATATTTTGCTTATTTAAATTTATATGAAAGAATAAAAATTAATTCATTTTACTGGAATATCTTCTAATTTATAACTTGTGTAGTAACATAATTATTGAGTAATCTTATTTTAAAGCAATGATATCTAGTTTTAGGAACTTTTTAAATGTACTTGGATGCACTTAGAAGCTACACACATAAGTTTACTTAACCCATTTTTAAAATTTTTTTGAAAATTATTTTAGACAACTGTTAATCTAAGTATGTTTAATATTTATATCAAGTTTTACTATTTTCGGAGATTTTTATATTTTTTTATCAACTGAGGCATAAAAGTGCATAGAAGATGTAGGTGCAATATGGTTAACAAATTTCTTTAATAAGATTATAAAAAAAAAGTTAATGCCAAGTAAATGAAGGAAAAATATTATAGTCTCAGTCTATAAAAATAAGGGAGATATTCACAAGTATGCAAATTATCGTGGAATAAAACTAATGAGTTATACTGCGAAATTACGGGAAAGAGTAATTGAACATAGATTAAGACGAGAAACTAATGTATCTAAAAATTAATTTGATTTTATGCTAGGAAGGTCAACCACTGAAGCTATTTTCTTACTTAGTCAACTATTTGAAAAGTATAGGGAGAAGAAAAAGAACTTATACATGATTTTTATTGATTTAGAAAAAGCATATGATCGAGTGCTAAGAAAGTTAATATGACAAGTGATGAAAAAGAAAGGAATTAATAATAAATACATTGATATTATTAAAGATATGTACAAGGGGCTGTTACAAATGTCAGGACCATTAGTGGATACTCATATTTTCCTAGTTAAAATAGGTTTACATCAAGACTCAACCTTGATGACCTTTTTACCTTAATAATAGATGAAATTGCTAGACATTTCCAAGAATAAGTACCTTGGTGTATGTTATTTGCAGATGACATTGTTCTAATAGATCAAACTAAAGAATGATTAAATTTAAAATTGAATAGGTGGGTAGATATTTTAGAATCTAATGGTTTTAGAATTAGTCGTATAAAAATCGAATATACAAAATGCAATTTTAATAATAGTGAGAACCTGGATGAGGAACTAATTAAGATTTTAGATCAAGTAGTAACAAGAACTAATCACTTCCGATACCTAGGATTAATAGTTCAAGAGAACGGGGAAATCAAGAAAGATATAATACATAGAATTCAAGCAGGATGGAAGAAATGGTTAAGTGCGTTAGGAATTTTATGTGACTGTCGAGTTCCAATTAAATTAAAAGTTCCAATTAAATTAAAAGAAAAATTTTATAAGACTGTGATTAGACCCGCTATGCTTTATGAGGCAGAATGTTGATCAGTTAAAGAATAATATATACAAAAAATGATGTAGTGAAAATGAGAATGTTAAGGTGGATGAGTGGTAAAACAAGAAAAGATAAAATTACGAATGAAATAATTTAAAAAAAGCTAAAAGTGAGACCAATTTATGATAAAATGAGATAAAATAGATTAAGATGTTTTGGTCATGCTAAAAAGAGGCCTAAAATAACACTGGTTAGGAGGACGGAGTCTATCAAAGTAGAAGGTGGTAGAAGAATGAGATGAATACTCAAAAAAACGGGTGAAAATAATTAAATAGAATTTAAAAATATTATAAATTACAGAAAATTTAGTTTTAAATCATCAAGAATAGCGCAACAGAATCCATGCAGCCAACCCCGTCTAGGTGGGAAATGACATATGATGATGATAATGAGTAGCATTTTCATAATTAAAATATCTAAAAATCTCAAAAAATAGTAAAACTTAATATACATGTTAAATAAACTTAGATTAATAGTTGTATAAAATATATTTCAAAAAATTTTGAAAAATAAGTTTTTACACTTTGATGCACTAGATCATCTCTAGTTTTTTATTGGTGCAATGATATCTAGTTAATGTTTACATATAATGTGCTAATTTTCGACTATTTTTTAATAGTACATTATATTTTAAACTAACATATAAAATCAAGCTAGGTTAGGTTGATAATCATCTAACCGAAACCAACTTTTTCCAAAATGCCCAAGGTTGGGTTAGTTGAGACTGATCCTATTTACACCCTTCAAACTCTTGAAACCTTGGTTTGCTACATTTCTTCATTTTCTTTTCCCACTGATAATATAGACAAAAAAATGTTAACCATACACAAACTATCAAAGGTATGCCAAACTTAAACTTGCCTTAATGTGTTTTATTGTCCTTAGTGTTTTTTTTTCTTAAAAAATTACTCAATTAAACATATAACTCCACACACGAAGGAAGATACGTTGAAATAGATTATTTGCATATATACCCATATAATTTGACTGCAGTTACAGATATACCAACATAGTTTTATGAATTACATATTACCCTACATAATTTTACCAACATTGCACATATATACATACATACATACATACATATATATATGAACTCTTTTTCATTAGCAACCGTTAAAACGCATGTTAGAAAATTACATAGTGACGAAAATAACCTTGTTCAAAGTTATATAGAATCTCATTGCTATGAAATACTCAGTTATGTAGGTAGCATATTCGGAGAAGAGATCATGTATGAGGGATTTTCTGAAAACGAACGCAAGTGAGTTAGTATAGCTTTGAACAAAGTTATTTTGGTCATTATCTAACTTTCTAACACACATTTTAACGGTTGCTAATGGAAAAGAGGCCACATGGGGGCTATATGTAATTTTGGTAAAAACTATATGAAAATAATATGCAATTCGTGAAATTATATGAATATATTTGCAGCTTGGGTCAAACAATGTGGGTATACATGCATCTTACCCTCACTTTTCCGTAACTGCCACTAGAAGAAAAATTCATCAGCATGTAATATTGAATACGAGTTGTTCTCTCTTCATCCTTGCCATTATAAGAAAAGTTTGTGCAGGTAATATCAAACGTATTAAGTTTAATATTACTTGTATCTAAATTCATATTACACTACAGCATAAGTTCTTATATGCAACCGCCTTTAATTGCCACATTAAATTTAGTTGCATTTAGTATTGTAGCAATTTAATGTTACTCAACCAAATAAAATAATCACTATTCACCGCTAAATATAAATAGCCAAAGCTAATGTGGAATTTACCTATAAGAAAATGTTGGGTTTAACTGCATTGGACTGAATTAGCAGTAACCAACGGCACATGTATAGCCACATTTTATCAAAGAAATTGGGTGCGTTTATATATGAACATTATTGCAGTATTATTTGAAACTAAATCTAAATTATTGCATTTAATATTATATGCATTTAAAATTTATTAAAATATTGCGTTTAATATTACAATAAAAATCTGGTTATATAAAAAATTTTTGCTATAAAATTTATTATCTGCAAAAAAATTCAAAAAATTATTTCATTAATTAGTTTGGTAACATATAAAATAAAAAGGGTTATTTCCAAATATACCCACTACGTTTGACCTTAATTCTAAATATATCTACCATGTTTCCAAAATCCTAAATATACGCACTACGTTTGGGTTTAGTCCCAAAAATTCTCATTTCGTGAGTTAATACTGTTAGATAATGTATGAAATTACTAATATACCCCTCAAATTTATGACAAAATTAGAAAAATTGAATACTATAACTTACTAATGCTCTAATTGCACATGAATTCTAAATTTAAAGTCCCTTAATTTAATTTAATTTTTTATTTATTTCATTATTTATTTTTTTATAGTAGGGGTATATTGGGTATTTTAAAAAATTTAACTGACGGTTTTTGATGGAATAGGAATTTTAGGAATTAAATTCAAATGTAGTGGGTATATTTGAGATTTTGAAAATATAGTGGGTATATTTAGGAATAACTCAATAAAAAAATAACTGCTCTTTCAGCACCTATCTGACATAATTTGACAATAACTACTCCTTTCAATACCTCTCTGACATAATTTGACATCTTATTTATCAACTACAATACTATTTTCTATTATTATATTTATATTTTTATTATTTCATATCTTTCTGCTACTTTGTCAATTTAAAACATTTTCAATCTAAAACTTTTCACTCTCTACAACTACCATATTTTTTAATTATTTCTTCACATTTTTTTTATACAACTACCCTATTTTTCAATCATTTCTACACAACTACCAACACAACAAAACTATCTATTTCAACTTTATTCTATTTATTCCTCATTATTACCCCTATCATATCACATCATTTGACAACTTCTCATCTCTACAACTTTTCATCAAAAGTTTTATCCATTCCCAAACACACCCTTATTATCGATCTTAATTATTATACTTATCATATCACATTATTCACTTTTAAAAAATTTCAGCTTGTGTAACCAATTTTTTTTTTTTAAATTATTATAAGCACATGAGCTTTACTAGATATTCTTCCTTATGAAATTTGGCAATTTTTAACTTTTTTAGTATTTTATTTTTATTTTTAAAATTAGTAAAATGGGCATGAGTACATGCACCTAACCATGCTCATTTGATTGATTTTCGAAAATCATAATAAAATATCAACCAATTTAAAAAAAAATTGTTAAAGTTTACGAGAAAAATATAGGCGAGACTCTTAAATTTATTTAAAAAAATTTAGAAATAATCTTTTGGCCATTCACATAAGATGACGCTTCTTTTTCCCATTCTCAGTTTTACTTTTGCATGTTTCCAAATATATACTTAATCAAACCTAATTAACTATTAGATATAGGCATGTTGCAACTGCTCTTCTTCTTAATTTATAAAGTTTATGTTTGGCATATGGAATTTATGGATAAATGCTGCTTCTATACGTATGTGCATGAGCCTCACCTGTTAAAGTTTTCTCCTACCAATGACATGAGGTATTTATGTATATCATGACAACTCATATTACATTCAAACACATTCATAACTCTTACCCAATGAAGGAAAATTTTTAATAACACCTTAAACAAGGAAAAAACAACAAATACCTCTACTAAAGTGAAGAAACAGAAAAACTTTCACACCACTTAAATAGAGGAGAGAGTCGAACTCATAACTAACTAACAATGGGTCAATGAGGGAGGGAAGAGTCGAACTTATAAGTAACTAACAACAGGCCAATATGAATTACTATCAAGGTACACTCCTAGGGGCACCAATGATGTGAGTTAAAAGCAAAATTTAGTAGACTCGCTAAGTGGCCTCCAATTCATGAAGTAAGAAACCAACCAAAATATTTATCCCATACATGCATTTTAAAAAATTGGAACGGCTTAGCTCTATACGAAAACGGTTTTAATTAGATCGATACCTATGATAATTAATATGTAGGTGGTTAATTTCGATTCTTTGGCCGGCATTTCAGTGGTGACGGTGGACGATCGAGGAGGAGGAAGTCGCAAAAAGAAGTGGAAGAAAAGCTATGTGAGTATATATATGCCAGGTTCATAATCATTATTATAATTCACGCATAAGAATGTTAAAGTACATATGCATTCCAAGTTCCAACCCACGAAGAACATGCATCCAAGATAATTTATTGACTAATAAGCCATGAAAAATTTGCATGTGTATGATGTATACATGGATAAAACCTTCTTTTCAATGTGGCCTTCCATCATGGATTAATTGAACAGCTGAATGTCACTGACTGCTGCTTCCAGAAAATATTGATCACTATCAATTTCTTTAAATATATTTAAATATAAAGGAAAAGATTAAAGGAAAATACTTCAATCATGAATGATGCACCAAAGCGAATAGCTACATTTGTAATGTTTGTGCAAGACCCGGGTGATTATAAGAAATTCATTCCGCTCATTAGTTTTATCATTATGAAACCAAAAAATCATCTTAATCTTGTTAATCACAAAAGAATAAAATCATTACGGCGATTTTTTTTATATTAATACATTGCGACCTCTTGACATTACATTGTAACACATTCACAGTCTCCACATAGTGGGAGGAAATTCATTACAACACCCCAACTCTAGGGGATGAAATTATGAAAAACCCCACAAAGGGGAGACCAAATTATGAAAAACCCTGGGGTGGGCTGAATTTCAGCCGGATTAAAAAAAAAAAAAAAAAACTACACCTTCCAAGGAGACAATCGTACTGAAAATGATATTTCTATATAATTCTATAAAAGTTATGATACGAAAGAACCGGATCCATCTAAGAGAAATTATTTATTTAGTTGTTTCTCCTTTTCCCCCCGTTTCCAGTAGATTTTTATTGTTTTTACTTTTTTTTTTTTTGTTTTCTTTTCCTGATTTGAGTTAAATTGCATTCAGGATTGAATCAGAGGAATCCATTTCAAAGAAAATGATATTAGCAAAGAAAAGGAAATTAGCAGAGGAAGAGATGGCGAGTATGATTTCCACAGCAGGGATGACAACAGAAGAAGGCTCAGATTCTAACAGCAACAACAACCCAATCAGCCCAAACAAAAAACCAAGGCACGTAGACACCTTTGATAATAACATTAACAACAACAACTGTAATAATAATAATGTTAGACTAAAAGGTGTGGTGCTCCAACAAAATGGGCATTGGGGATCTCAGATCTATGCCAATCATCAGCGAATTTGGCTGGGAACCTTCAAGTCCGAGAAGGCTGCAGCAATGGCCTACGATAGCGCTGCCATCAAGCTGAGAAGCGGCGACGCGCACCGCAACTTCCCGTGGACGAGCCTCTCCATCCAAGAGCCGGCCTTCCAAGACCTACACACAACGGATGCTGTGCTGAGCATGATCAGAGACGGCTCCTACGAATCCAAGTTCATGAACTTCATCCATTCCCAGTCATCGAACACGAAAGACAGCGCCACCGGCGGCAAAGCGTCGTCTGTGGATCAAGCGGGTGTGATCTACCATCACCTCTTCCAGAAAGAGTTGACGCCGAGCGACGTCGGGAAGCTCAATAGGCTGGTGATCCCCAAGAAGCATGCAATCAAATACTTCCCTTACGTCCCTGAAGCGGGTGGTGCCGGGGGAGGAGGAGATGAGAATGGGGCGGAAGATATTCAGTTGGTGTTCTACGACAGCAGCCTCCGGTCATGGAAGTTCCGTTACTGTTATTGGAAAAGTAGCCAAAGCTATGTTTTCACAAGGGGTTGGAATAGGTTTGTGAAGGAGAATAAGCTGAAGGCAAAGGATGTGATTAGGTTCTACACATGTGAGTGTTGTGAAAGGGTTGCGGGTGGAAAGAAGGCATTCTGCATGATCGACGTTGTATATAGCGGGGAAAGTGGTGTTGTTGAGGATGATGAGGAGGAGCAGCGGCAGCAGAGGCCTGAAGAGATAGTTGGGAATGTGGAGTTGCAGCTTGGCATGGGAAGCTGGTTGGGAAGTACAGAGTCAGATGATGAGGAAGAAAATAAAGAAGGGGGTGTTGTATTAGAGAAAAAAATTGTGAGATTGTTTGGGGTGCAGATTAATTAGTTAAATAATTAACATGGAGCTAGTATTAATATAAATACCTTAGGGATTTTGGGGTTCTTGTAAATTCTCCTCTTACGTAAGTGGCAATGTTTCACAAATTCGTGCAAATAACATGATGAAATTTCCGTATGTACCACCAAACGCCTGTTGATAGATATATAATAGACTTCAAATAAGGTCAATGCTCATGCAGGTCTAATTGGATTACAAAATACATGCCGATGGCATATGATTGGGGTGAGTATATGAAATAATATGATTTTAACATGTATTTTTTTTTTTTTATGATGTATTTGATAAGTGGCTCCGCTTCTGCATATCTGGGTTATACCATTTTTCTGCATATTCAGGTCATACATTATGTCCAAGGTTTCCATGTAAATCCTATCTGGTCATATATATATGTTGATGGTATGTTGATGGTGATGTGAAATCTACTTTTTATTATTATTATTATTATTATTATTATGCTTATCAAGATTATTTTTTATTTTCCTTTAAGACTAATGCTGTTGAGTAATACGAATAATTGATTTTCTTTTTAATTTCCTTTCATATCCTTCGTCCACATGCTTATCAAGATTATTTTTTATTTTCCTTTAAGACTAATGCTGTTGAGTAATACGAATAATTGATTTTCTTTTTAATTTCCTTTCATTATCAAAATGGGATGGGTTACGTGAAAATCTCACGCTAAGTAAAACTCAAGAGAAAATTGATGTGGCAGCTTCTTGTTCCTGGCATAAGAAATTTTGTGCTGTCATGGCCCAGACGATGACTCTTAAAAGAAATAGGGAAGTGTTTCTATGTAACTAATACTCTTGAAGTGCTTACGGTGCTATCTCATTTACGCCTACTTTGATGATTAAATCACATCTATTCCTCTCATTACGTTTAAAATTATTTATTTTTATTATCATATAAAAACTCATTTGGATCAAAATTTTGATTTGGTCATAGATGCTTAAAAATATTTACAATCAAATATAAAAATAAGAAAGTTGCTTATTTTCAAATTTTTTAATAAAAAATTCTTTTCGAATGGATAGTAATTCAGTGCAAACATTTAAAAGTTCCAAACCAATGCCGTGATTGGCCTCCCAAGTCTCAAAAAAGTGGATCCCGGACTCAGACTTCACCTAAGGCATCTCACTGAAACGTTGTCCACGAGTCCCACGTGTATAGTTTGACATGGAAGCATATTATGATAGTGCTTGATGGTGCTTGCACTGTCAATAGCTAATAATTTTACATGCAAACTGGTGTTATAAATTTGAGAAGTGATCCTATTAGCTTAGGCAAAATGTATTTAATATATAAACTAAGTTTTATTATTTTTAGATATGTATATATAGTTTTATTCGAGTGCAGCACAATTGTACCATAATTACAGTACAGTTGCATCAAAATAGGTCCCACATGATCATAAAATTATAATCTACTCTACCCATTATATTTAAAATGATGTATTCTATTACTATACTAATTTTTTTTTATCTCAATAGGATATGTGTATGGACTCCATCTGAAAATGATACAAATTTAACATAATAAAATAGTTTGACGTAAATAACAACTTTAAAGTAGTTTTTCAACATGTAAACCATTTTCTATAAAAATTTATATATGGATAAATGATTGTATAAAGTTTCATTGCATTGGGGCCCTTTTTGGGTAAATATAACGCTGTTTCGGTGCAGTTACGCTACACTAGAACAGGTCCCATATAAAGTTATATATATAGAGGAATATTCAGGTGCAGCACTACTGAAATGGGCCCCACATGATGATCAAATTATAATCTATTCCACCCATTGTATTTAGAATAATGTATTATGTTATCATACCATTTTTCATCTCAATCGAATATGTGTATGGACCTCATCTGAAAATGGTACAAATTCAATGTAATAAAATTTTAATGTAAATAAAAACTTTAAAGTAATTTTTTCAACATGCAAACTATTTGCTATAAAATTTGTATATGGATAAATATTGTATAAAATTTTATTACATTCTAATATGTATAGGGCCCATTTTTGGGCAAATGTACCGTTGTTCCAGTGTAGTTGCGCTGCACCGGAACAACACTCATATATATATATATATGGATTCTGTTCCGGTGCAGTGGGCCCAAAATGGGCCCCACATGATCATGAAATCATGATCTACTCCATCCATTGTATTTAGAATAATGTATTCTATTATCATACCAATTTTCATCCCAATCAGATACTTTAAAGTTGTTATTTACATCAAACTATTTTATTACGTTGGATTTGTACCATTTTCATATGGGGCCCATATACATATCTGATTGGGATGAAAATTGGTATGGTAATAGAATACATTATTCTAAATATAATGGGTGGAGTAGATCATGATTTCATGATCATGTGGGCCCCATTTTGGGGCCACTGCACGGCTGTTCCGGTGCAGCATCACTGCACCGGAACAGCTCTATATATATATATGTATATGTAATAAGTTCTTCTCTCTTTCCCGCAAACTGATTGACTTGAAAGAAGGACCTGTTGGTGGTTAAGTTTTAGTCAAGTCATTTGGAGATTAGGACTAAGGGCATTCTCTTGAAGAAAGAATGTAGAGAGAAGGCAATATAGCCAGGCTAGGAAGGACCAGAGTTGGCATTACAAGGATAAACGGTACTTATTAGCTTTAGTTGGTCAGTCGCTTCGCTCCAGGCCCACCCGCACCAATCATTTTTATTTATTTGCCGCTACCATTTTTTGAATTTGAAGTTGTCTGGCACTCTCGATAGGGTCAAAACCTATCTCCATCCCTAGAGGAGTCGTATGAGGAGGAAGCTCCACATATTGTTTTGAAGCCGAGCCTGGACCTAGGGGCCGATATGATGATTGGTTTAGGTAGGGCGGCCAACCTACTATGGGAAAGAAATATTCCGGTGCAGCATCGCTGAAATAAGCCTCACATGATCATCAAAATCATAATCTACTCAATCCATTGTATTTAGAATAATTTATTTTATTACCATACCAATTTTCATCCCAATCAGATATGTATATAGGCCTCATCTGAAAATGGTATAAATTCAATATAATAAAATAGTTTGATGTAAATAACAACTTTAAAGTTGTTTTCTCAACATATAAACCATTTGCTATAAAATTTATATATGCATAAATGATTGTATAAAGTTTCATTATATTCTAATATATATGGGGTCCACTTTTGATCAAATGTACAGCTGTTCTGGTGCAGTTGTGCTACACCGGAACAGATCCCATATATAGAAATATTTATATATAAGAGACGTGTTCTTGTTTAGTGCCAATGCACCGTAATAATGATACATTTGGCCAAAAATAGGCTTCACACATATTAGAATACAATAAAACTTTATACAATCATTTATTCATATATAAATTTTATGAAAAATGATTTATATGTTGAAAAAATCATTTTAAAGTTATTATTTACATCAAACCATTTTATTATGTTAAATTTGTGCCATTTCAGATGGAGTCTATGCACATATCTAATTGGGATGAAAATTAGTATAGTAATAGAATACATCAATCTAAATGCAATGGACAGAGTAGATTATAATTTTATGATCATGTGGGGCCCATTTTGAGGCACTTGAATATAACTCATATATATTTTTACGATTTTTAAATATTAGGGATGCTTCTATAAAACTCCCTTTCTATGTAACCCTCTCTATTTTCGACATCCAGATAGTAAATGAAAAATTCACTCAATCTATTATGTTTAACATTACTTATATTATCATGAAATTTTTTTCATTTGTTTAATATCAGTGTATATGGGTCCTATCTACAAACATATAAAATTAATGTAATAAAATGATTTAATGCTAAAAATCAATTTTTAAGTAGTATTTTCAACATTTAAATCATCTAAAATATCATTACTATATGAATAAATGATTTTATAATGTAGTACTATATTTTAATACATATGTGAATGAATCTAAGAATTTTTCCTAATTTACACATAAATGTACCTATTTTTTAGCAAATGTGGCTTATGCACTTATTGAGTTTGAATGAAATTTAGTTTCATAATTAAAAAAATAATTTTAAGTATAATGAATGGATTGAATTTTTTTATCAAGTATCAAAATCTTAAAATTTAAGGGAGTTACATAGAACCGCTTCTATGTAATCTGGTTATATGGTTACATAGAAACGAGCCTGTATATCTGTGTATATATGTATATAAAATACTCATATGTTTAAAAATATCAAAAATATACATTCACATATCCAAAAATAGTAAAACTTAGTTTATAGGTTAAATACGCTCAGATAAACAAGTTTATGAAGAAAACAACAACAAAAATGTTTCGAATTAGCTCGTTTAGTAAAAGAACCATTGGCTTACTCTAAACTAACAAGATCATTCCTCCATAAATTTTAAGGGCAACAAATATAGCAGAGGCTGGAGTAGATAAGTAATGGCTTATATGCTCTCCACATGTCCTACAAAGAACAAAAGGTAGGCCCACTCTTTCGTCACCCCAACTACCGCTAGGTGCTGTCCTCCATTAAATGTTATCCAATAATCAGATTTTACCTACCCCCATGTCAAAATATATACGAATGACAATTTGTCAATAGATCATCCTAGGAAGACCTGGCTTTGTTGATTGGTCTCCATTATTCGTTATAACCTTTTATTTAAGGGTGTGTTTGGAAAGTGATAAAATTTTTGAATGAAAATTTTTTGAGGGTAATAATGAGGAGTAAAGAGCATACAGTTATAGAGATATGCTAATTGTATAAGTAGTTGTTGTACAAAAATGATTAAAAAATAGGAAAGTTGTTCCGGGAGATGAAAAAATAATATTTTTTGAAAATAGATGCGAAAGATAATTAAAAATAGACTAATTATGGAGAACGAAAAGTTTTAAATTAAAAAATTTTAGTTTGAAATGTTTTCTTGTGTAGCCAAACACTAGGTTGAGATCTTGTTGATCCTTGATATTCCAAATTAATCAGACTCATTGAGGCAAAAGACATATAAGGACTTTAGCAACTTAAAGGAGGGAGGGGCAATAGAATTCTTTAACAAAATTGGCATCTAGTCTCTACATAAATCTCTCTCTTAGAGTACTCTTTCCTTCTCTCTGAAGTACTTTGTAAACTGTTAGCCACATTTTCTCTTACACTAAGCAATACCTAATAATTTTTTTCCAATTTAGGTGATTTTTTCCATGATTTTCAATAAATTCCTAGGACGATTGAAACTCCTACACCTAAATCCTTGTATATCTAATCCTTTTAACCGTTTGCATTTTGTCTTAGGTCTCATTTTGATGACTTTGCCATTTTAATTTCATCATTTGACACTTTTTATCAGAATTGACTTCTTTTAGTTTTCCAAACATTTATCATTAAGGGAAGGAAAGCCGTCAATGGAGCCACCAATTGCTCAAAATCTCTCCCTAACGTTAAGGAGATTGCATCTATAAAAACCTCGATGGTCAAACTCTTAGAGACCAATGACTCGACAATTATTGACCCCCTTAACTCACAAACAGTCCTCGATCATTTCTCAAGCCGATCTTACAGTTTTATGAACCTCATCAAGAATTTTCAATAGCAATGATAAGGACTGAATGAATGAAGAATAAGATAATATAGTTTTTGAGTCACTACAAATCTCCCAAACTAAATAATGGTTTATCAAATAAGCGAAATATTTCTTTTTGAAGAAAGGGATTGCTCCATCCCCTAAATCCTCATTCGTGAGGATAGAGAATTAGGGGGAAAACATAGCCCCATAGCATTCAAATGAAACTTGAGGAATCCTTGCACAATTGTGATTGAATATATGTTGGTGGATGTTGGTAGACTTGACACCATTCAAACAAAGCCATTTGAGAAGATAGTCCATACCTTCTAAGATAGTGAGCTGCCATATTGCCATTTCTAAGAACATGAGAATAAGAAATTGCATTGAAATTGAGTGCTAACTCCCTAATTTCATCCAATAATAGCCATAGGTTTGAAAGTGGATAGACTGCTCCTCTTAACCATGATATCATTACCAACACATCACTTTTAATGATAAATCTATTGTAGACCTTTCTAGCCAGCCATCTAATGCCAAATAGGATTGCATGAAGTTCCATCAAGCTTGGTTTCTCCACTCCTGGAATAGTGCAGTAGGATGCAACTATAAACATGCTATTTTCGTCCTTCAAAATTGTTGGTCCCAAGTTTATGGCAAAACCCAAGAGGGGAGGGGTGAATTGAGTATTTTAAAATTCTTTACTTAAACATAAACTTTCTCCCTTTTTAATTTAATCCCCTTGATAAAATGTGCTATGAAATAGAATGAGACGGTGCAAATGAAATATAAAAATATAAACAATCAAACCACATAAGAGACAATAATATATAGTGGTTCGGGCAACCTTCCCTACTCCACTCTTCCAAATACACACCAGTTGTGTCTTGGGTTCCACTATTGTATTTTCAATACAATCTAGAGCACCCGCTCTCTTCTAGATTCTAGCTCTAAGGGGCATATATAATAATCACTTGTTGGTGAGACCAACTCTAACCGACCAAATCCGATTTGTTGGTGAGACAAACTCAAACCAACTCCCTGTTTAGCTTCTTCTTGAATTCGGTCTCCAACACCGATTCAAGGCAGCAATACAAAACAAATAGATAAAAGAGAATTTCCATTTTGCAACGTGTATTCGATAAGCTCCGGAAGCTCCTTGTCATGTGGTGGTGATAATCTTGTAAGTAATAGCACTTGAAGCTTCAATAGTTGTTCAAAAAGACTTCAACACTTTAGAATAATGAAAGGTGTAAGCTCATCTTGTGTTTTTCTCTTTCTTTCCTCCTTCTCTCTACTCTTCATGTTCATACATCAATGATATAGATAGAGGAAAAATGATCTACCCGTTTGGAGTGGAGGTTCACGTGCATCTAGAGCTCCAACGTTCTAATTTTCGACCGTTACAAGTTGAAGTCGCAAGTGGAGTCGACTTCGGATGAGTGGAGTCAACTTCGGATGGGTGAAGTCGACTTGGGATGCGACTTCGTCTTATTAAAACTTGCTGTCCAGAATTTTGTCTTTGAAGTCGCGAGTGAAGTCAACTTGGGATGAGTGAAGTCGACTTGGGATGAGACTTCACTTTGTTGTCTGTCTGAAGTCGCAAGCGAAGTCGACTTGGGTCTGGGACTTCACTCAAGTAGCAAGTGAAGTCGACTTGGCTGGGGGACTTCACCCAAGTCGCAAGTAAAGTCGACTTGTCCATAGGACTTCACTTTGTTGGACTTGCAATACATGAACTTGACCTCTTGAAACTTAAATGATTTCTCATTGTCATTTTCATACATATAATTTGAGACAAAGTATCTGAGAACACTTAGACAAATTTATTAGATCCTTTTTAATGATATTTCAATTATTTGTTAATCATCAAAATCAAATTAATCATTCTTAAAGAAAGAATATGATCAACAAAAATTGCTTTAAAACCCATCAGATTGTGATAAGTGGAACATTCTACATTAACAATGAGTTTACAACAATCAGATTGTGGTTTGGTCTAAACTAAATGGCCCATAAGGTGACAGAAATCCTAGTTAAGAAGAAGAGATGAGGAATAGTTGTTGCGTAGAAAATTAATACCCCATATCGCTACATCATTCAATGGAATTCTAATATTTTCGCTAATCAATTTGTTTTGCACATAAAAAACTTGCCAACATACAATGAGAAATAAATGAAAAGAGTATAAATTCTTACACACAAACACGCAATTAAAAAAATCCTTTAAACTACTAAATCTTTAGCAATAAACTCTTAAAGATAACACAATATGAAAGCCTCTTTTTAACTGGGCATTCCAAAAGATATGAAGTTCCTCCTTAGTTGTCTGATTGTAGAGAGGGCAATTGGGATTAATTTTGATGCCCCTACGATTCAGATCCACCTTTTTGGGAGGAAGTTTTTAAGGAGTCTCTAACTAAAGATCTGGATCTTTGTGGGTAGTTTAGCCTTCCAAATATCCTTCATAATGGTAGGTCCTTGCATATCCATCAAAGGTGGGTTGAGCCCCATAGTTCGTAAGTTCAAGTAGTGTGCCAACCTATAAGCAATCTTGACTTAGAAGACCCCATCTGATTCAAGGTCTCAATATATGTCATCCTCCTTCGTATCCCTAACAATAAGGACCCTCTATACAAGCTCCCAGCCTTTATCACTTATAGCCATCTTTATGAGTTACTCCTTGTATTATGGTCCAAGAAATAGTCTACTTTGATTATTGAGTATATCCCTTCAGTGAGGGGACCTACAATATGGGCATTTGTTTTGCCCACTTTTCCTCAAAGAAATTGGCAATATGAGCATCACCAATTTGCCATGTACATCCCTTTTGAATGAGGGAGTAGGTGGAGGCTAAACTCTTCCAAGCCGTAAAGAAGCTCTTGCTTATCTTGCATTTCTAAACCTCTCCATTGGGAACGTATTTTGCTTTTGACACTTGGTAGCATAAGGATGAAGGTGTGGTAGCTACTTTCCACATTTGTTTTGCCACAATAGTAATATTGAAATATTATAAATCTCAGAATCCCAACCTCGCACCAACTTTAGCAATACATATCTTTTGCTAGGAGATCTTTCTCAATCTTCCCTGCATCTAGGGTGGAGAAAAATGTTCATGACATAGCTAGGGATGACCAATGCTACTGATTTAATGAGAACTTCCTTTCCCCCAAAAGATAGTAGTTATGATTTTCATCCTAAAGTCTCTTCCATATGCACTCCTTGAGATTGGAATTCTATCCTCTTATTCTTTTCAAACCAAACAGACATACCCAAATAAGGTTTCCTTTTGTAACCATTTGAGCCCATCAATCTTTCCATGTCACCTCTAATATTTGGATTTGTGTTGTAGCTAAAAAAGATGGTTGTCTTACCTCTATTTACTATCTGATTAAAGCAACTCTCATAATTCTTCAAAATATCAAACATGCCCTTTGCATTTTCTCCGTTTGCCTTCAAGAAAAGCAAAATGTCATTAGTGAATAAAAGATGTGTAAGTTTTGGCCTATTTATACCTATCTTGAACCCTTTGATATTTTTCTAAATCATGCTCCCTTGAGATGGCTGCAGATAGTCCTTCCACATAGAGTAAGAATAGGTAGGGGGATAGAGGGCCTCCTTGGCGGAGCCCCCTTGATGGAATTATGTCTTCCATGAGTTTATCATTGAGGGAGACCCTATAAATGATCGAGGAGAAGCAATTGTAGATCTAGTTGATCTATTTTTCTAAGAACCCCATTTTCTTTATCATCGCACAAAGATAGCGACACTCCATTCTATCGTAACTCTTAGACATATCGATCTTGATGGCTTTCTCTTCTCTTTTTCGTCTTTTCATTCTCTTTAAACCATGCACCACCTTTGCTACTATCAACATATTGCCTGTAATTTGTCTGTGAGGAATGAAGGCACTCTATTATGGTGATATTTGGCAGACATTGCTTTAGCCTATTAGCTAGGACTTTGGAAAGGATCTTGAAAACCATATTATAGAGGCTAATGGGATAAAAATCACCAAGCTTATTTGCGACCTTAATCTTCAAAATGAGAATAGTTATTGTGTTATTGATTGACCTCATTATGTCCATCTGTTTCCTCACTAAATTAACAGTCAATGCCTCTACTTGAAAAATGTCCTTCCTGGCTACATTCTAGTATTTTTGGAAGAACCTTACAAACATGTCATCTGGTCCTAGGGCTTTTATGAGGTCTATCTCTTTAAGGGCAATCTGTGCTTCTTATCTATCAAGTTAGTCCACTAATCTTTGGTTATCTGCATCAGAAATTTCACTTGGATTGACTTCTATAATTTGGTTTGAATTGAAAGTGTTCCCTATTAACTGATACAAGTTGGTGTAAAATCTGTGATTCATGAGTTGAATTTGGTATTGATTAACTACTGGACAACTATTGTTATCCAATAGCACCTCCACTTAATTCTCTCTTCCTCTCACTCGCCATCTTGTGGAAAAAAGGAGTATTTTGTTCCCATGTTCATGCCATAGGATCTCGGATCTTTACTTCCGTTTCAACTCCTCATCCTCCAACAGAGAGTTGATGATTGTTTTATGCTTTGTGATTTCTATATCTCTGGCATCTGTTGGAGGATCTGTGATTCTACTTAGATAATTTTGGTGGAAAAGGATCTTGTTCCTTTCATTGCCTTTTATTTTCCTATTCTTTTTTCCAAGTTCTAGCCCACCTCTCTACATTTTGTAGCTAATTTGACCCCATCTAGAGGTATGGTGAGGAGTGTCTGATTCTCATACCACCTGAATGATTTTCTTCACCTCCTGTGATTTAGCTTATGATATCTCATATCTAAATAGTTTGCTTTCCTTATTTTTCCCTTTATTTTGGTCCTTCTGCATGAGTAGAGTGCAACGATCTGAGGTTGTCATTTTTTGTGATGAAGTTGAGCTAAGAGAAATAGGCTCATCCAGCTTTAGTTTGTTAAGGCCTTATCTAGCATTGCTTCAACATGATCTAGACCTGTTGTTCTATTTCTTTAGGTCACTATACCCCTTAAAGCCTAAATCAATCGGTTGACAAAAATTCATAATCTCTTGAAAGGCATCCATCATCCTACTTGACTTGATGTTCTTTCTCATGTCTTTTGCTACCCTGTCAACTTATTAAAAGTGCCCAAGACAAGCCATGGAAATAAAGAAGTGAGTTGCTGGAGGAGAGCCTAAGCCTGTGACCTTTTACGAACATCAAGGCGACCATAGAATCTAGTCATTCTCCACAACATGACATTTGATTTTTCTATGGTAGCATCGGTATGGTGAGGGGAGAATGCTTGACAAAAACATTGACATCCCGTATCCACAAGAGAGTTAAATCTCCCCCTCCGCCCACATAATCTACTACAAAATGATTATCAAAAGATAATTTTCTCTTGATAACTTCCATCTCATCAACCCTTTTCTTTGTTTTTATCAAGAAGATCAAAATGAGGTCTTCTTTATGAACAAAATTCAAAAGATTACGAACTGCTTATGAGTTCCCAAGCCTATGACAGTTCTAAGACAAAATTATCATTTAGGTTTGGAAGAGCTGGGTAGAGATTCTAGCTACTACAACCACTCCCTATCCAAGGAAATATCTAAAGAAATGAGCATCAATTTCTTTTGTTGCCCCTACTGCTCTCCTATGTTGTTGCACTCAATTCCTAGACTAGCCCTTTTTATTTGGTACTACGCTTGAGAACCTCCAAATGTTGCCTCAATTGCTCTTCCTCCCTAGTGAATTTCTTCCATCTCTTGCCTCTTTCCAGCTACTTAAGTAGCCTATTACTTTGTGGGTGTTCTTGTTGGGTCCCGAATAGATGGCAAAACTCAAGAGGGGAGGGGTGAATTGGGTTCTTAAAAAAATTTCTTTTGGTAACTTCAAAACTTAACCCCTTGTAGAATTAATCCCCTTTAATGAAGAAACTGAATGGAAAGCAAAGTAATAAAGAGAGCAGAAATAAAAGCAAGTAGACAAGGATTTTATAGTGGTTCGGGCAACCTCCCTACTCCACTCTTCCAAGCTCACACACCTTGTGACTTGGGTTCCACTATTGTATTCTCTCAATACAATTAGAGCCTCTTGCTCTCTTCTAGATTCAAAGCTCTAGGGGGCATCAACAACTAGAGCCACTTGCTCTCTTCTAGATTCTAGCTCTAGGGGGCATCAACAACTAGCACAAGTAGGTGATGAGTTACACTCCAATCACACACTACTTTGCTATCACTTGATCTTAGCTACCCAAGCTAAATCAAGTTCAATACAAACAAATAATCAATGAAAGTAAACTACACTTTACAGGTGTGTAGAAACGATTTAGCGCAGGGAAGAACTTGTAGATGATGGCTTTGAAGTTTCTGAATGTAGCTCTTGCAACTTGAAGCACAATTCTTCCTCTCTTGATTGGCTTGATCACTTTAATGCTCTTGTAGATAGGAGTTATGCTCACTTAATGTTTTCCAACTACTTCCCTCGTCCACCATGAATGCTATTTATAATTTTGGAGGGAATCCAAACGTTAGAAGGTAGGTGGCGCGCATTTAATGCGCCAACGTTCGAAAATAAATCCGACCGTTGCGACCCAAGTCGCATGTGGAGTCGACTTCGGGTGCGACTTCACCCAAGTCGCAGATGGAGTCGACTTCGGGTGCGACTTCGCTTTTCCGTCGCAACTTCAAGTTCCAGTCAGGGTCGACTTGGGTTTACTACTTGACCCAAGTCGCGGGTGGAGTCGACTTCGTGTGCGACTTCACCTCGTCAGTTGATTTTCTGAACTTGAATAATTTCGAGATGCTTTGTTACTTCATGCCTTTGCTTCTTTTGTATTTTTCATGTCTTGAATCATTGAGTCTTGCTTTCATTAGCTCCATGATCTCCAAACCTTTTACTTGATAGACTTGATTTGAATTTTGAATATGAATCTTAGCTTTTGATCTTCAAGAAACTTCAGTTGCTTTTTTTTTTTTTTTTTGAGAATGAACTTTGCATCTTATTTGGATTTGATAAAGTCCAAATTGATCCTTGTAATAAGCTTGAAACTTCAATCTTCAAGTTTGAACTCCTCAAGTCGAAGTTGGAGTCGACCTCGTCTGCGACTTCGCCCAAGTCGCACCTGGAGTCGACTTCGCCTGCGACTTCGTCATGTCCGTTTCCACTTTTTCAACTCTGGATGCTTGAAGTCGATGCTGGAGTCGACTTCGTCTGCGACTTGGTTTCCTAAGTCGCACCTGGAGTCGACTTGGCCTGCGACTTCACTTGTTCTTCTCCCCTTTTCAGCTCTGGACAGATTTGACTTCTTGAAGTCGATCTTGGAGTCGACTTGGTATACGACTTGGCTTCCATACTTGATTTTCTTCAAATGAATATTCCTTAAACATTTCCACAAACTTGTTAGTAGCCAAGACTTACTCAAATTGATTTGTTAATCATCAAAACATAGATTTAGCTAGTTTTCCTCATGTTTCCAACAATCTCCCCCTTTTTGATGATTGACAAAACCGATTTGAGTGGATACCTTTCATTAAAAATAATATGCTCATATTGCATTTTAAAATCATGCTTATGCTCATGCAAACAGAACATTCAAATATTATGTAAGCATATCCTACTCTCCTCCCCATTCTTACTCTTCTCTTTTAATCATCTCTCTCCCCTTTTTAATCATTAAGACTTATACTCAATTTTTCAACTCAAATACTCTTCTTCTCCTTAAATCTCTCTCTCCCTTTTTGTCAATATATCAAAAAGATTAGAGGGTTTTCAAAGAGATAGGTGGGTTAGCTCCCCCTAAATGGGTGCTCCCCCTGAGTTTATGCTTATCCTAATTTTAGATACTACTTGTTGGACATGATACCAATTGTTATTACTTGTTAGATTTTATACCACTTGATTTACCAGTTGATACCACTTGTTATAGCATTTGTTGTTTTGTTACTTAGGTGAGCTCAATCATTCCCATGTCATATCTAATTTTATAGAATGCTTCTCTTGCTAGGGGCTTAGTGAATATATCTGCAACTTGATCCTCTGTTCTTACATATACCAAACATATGTCATGATTTTCTACATGTTCTCTAATGAAATGATGTCTAAGGTCTATATGTTTGGTCCTAGAATGCAGGACTGGATTCTTGGTTAGACATATGGCACTTGTATTATCACATTTGATAGGTATATCTTTGAAATCCATGCCATAGTCCCTAAGTTGCTGTTTCATCCAAAGTAATTGAGCACAACAGCTCCCGGCGGCAATATATTCGGCTTCCGCCGTAGATAGAGCAACACTAGTTTGTTTTCTTGAAAACCATGAAACCAACATGCTTCCAAGAAACTGACATGTTCCACTAGTGCTTTTTCTATCTACTTTGTAACCGGCAAAATCCGCATCCGAGTAGCCGATTAGATCAAAATTAGAGCCCTTTGGATACCATAGTCCTAAATTGGTAGTGTCTACTAGATATCTAAAGATTCTTTTCACAGCTACCAAGTGTGATTCTTTTGGGCATGATTGAAATCTAGAGCACATACACACACTAAACAAAATATCTGGCCTAGAAGCAGTTAAATACAATAAGGAACCTATCATGCTTCTATACAATTTTATATCAACTAATTTTCCCTTTTCATCTTTGTCCATTTTGATTGTGGAGCTCATGGGCGTGTTTGCTCCTTTGCTGTTCTCCATGCCAAACTTCTTGAGCATCTCTTTAATGTATTTGGACTGGTTTATGAAGATTCCTTCATTTAGTTGCTTGATTTGCAGTCCAAGGAAGAAGTTTAGCTCTCCCATCATGCTCATCTCAAACTCTTTCTGCATAAGCTCAGAAAATTCTTGGCAAAGAGTTTCATTAGTAGCACCAAAAATAATATCATCAACATAAATTTGAATGATCAAAATATCTTTTTCTTTATACTTGATAAACAAGGTGGTGTCTACCTTTCCCTTTTGAAAATTATGATCAATCAAAAACTTGCTTAGTCTATCATACCAAGCTCTTGGGGCTTATTTCAATCCATATAATGCTTTGGTCAACTTGTACACAAATTTTGATTGATCTTTCTCCTCAAATCCAGGTGGTTGCTCAACATACACCTCTTCATTTATATAACCATTCAGAAATGCACTTTTGACATCCATTTGAAACAATTTAAAGTTCATGTGAGATGCAAAAGCTAGTAAGATGCGAATTGCTTCCAATCTAGCAACCGGGGCATAGGATTCCTCAAAATCTATTCCTTCTTCTTGTGAGTATCCTTTTGCCACAAGTCTAGCTTTGTTCCTCACTACAAGTCCACTTTCATCTAATTTGTTCCTAAAGACCCACTTGGTGCCAATAATAGTACAATCATATGGTCTAGGAACAAGGTGCCAAACTTGATTTCTTTCAAATTGATTTAGCTCTTCTTGCATTGTTATAATCCAGTTTTCATCATCAAGAGCTTGTTCAATATTAGAAGGTTCAATCTTGGATACAAAAGCATATTGTCCACACACATTTTGCTTTGACCTTCTAGTTTTTACACCTTCATACACATTTCCTATAACTTGCTCAATTGGATGTGCATGTTTGAATTTTAAATCAGATGGAGGTTTATAGGAATCATCACCTTCACTTACCCTTTCCTCCATGGACTCTTCTTGCTTTTCCACATGCAGCCTTTCAAAGTTGCTTACAATCTCATCTGCATCACTTAAATCATCTCTTCTTTTCAAGCATGTATTAGTTTCATCAAAAATAACATGTATGGATTCTTCTACAACTTGGTTTCGTTTATTGAAAACTCTATATGCTTTGCTATTTGATGAATAACCAAGGAATATTGCTTCATCACTTTTAGCATCAAGTTTTCCCAAGTTGATTTTTCCATTGTTCAGAACATAACATGTGCATCCAAAAGCATGAAAATAAGATATGTTTGGTTTCTTTCCTTTTCATAGCTCATATGGGGTCTTTTTCAAGATTGCTCTGATGGTAACTCGATTCAATACATGACAAGCTGTACTTACAGCTTCACCCCAAAACTTCTTAGATAATTTGCTCTCATTTAGCATAGTTCTAGCCATCTCTTGTATAGTTCTATTTTTCCTCTCCACTACTCCATTTTGTTGTGGAGTCCTTGGTGCAGAAAATGTGTGATGAATTCCTTTTTCATTACATAATTCTATGAATCGTTTGTTCTCAAATTCACCACCATGGTCACTTCTTATAGTCATAATAGTACTTTGTTTTTCATTTTCCACCAAGTTTACAAACGTTGCAAACATAGAGAAGACTTCATCTTTGCTAGCTAAAATAATTATCCATGTGAATCTTGAAAAGTCATCAACAATTACAAATACATATTTCTTTCCACCAATGGTTAAAATGTTGGATGGCCCATATAGATCCATGTGTAGCAATTCAAGTGGCCTAGTGGTGGAAATCTCCTTTTTGGTAGAAAAAGACATCTTTGGTTGTTTAGATAATTGACATGCCTTACATAATTTATTTTTGTCATATTTCAACTTAGGCAAGCCTTCTACCAAACTCTTTTTCCATAGGGTCTTTATGTTTCTCATGTTTATATGCCCAAGCCTTTTATGCCAAACCCATGGATCATTATCAATGGTCATTAGACATTGACCATTTAGTTCATCAAGTGAAACCAAATATACATTTCCATGTCTTTTTCCACTAAACATGATATGCTCACCATCAAATACATTGCATATAGATGATTCAAACACAACCTTATATCCTTTATCACATAATTGGCTAATGCTTATTAAGTTATGCTTGAGTCCTTCAACAAACAAAACATCCTCCATGCATGCATTTGAGCTACTGTAAATGTTTCCTTTACCTTTAATTTTACCTTTCTCATTATTTCCAAAGGCAACCGTTCCATCGTTGCAAGGCTTAAGTTTATGGAATAAACTCATTTCTCCGGTCATGTGCCTTGAACAACCACTATCCATGAACCATACATTGTTTGCCTTTGCCTTTAAACAAATCTGAAAAATAATCAAATAATTTTTATCTCTTTGGTACCCATTTTATGGGTCCATTTGGGTTAGTAATATTATTCAACCTTTGTTGCTCTATCTTAGAAAGCCCAAATCTTGTGTTTCTTGGAACCCAAACTAGTCTTGCACCATGGTCATACAATTTCTTAAAATTACATTTGTAGGCTTTATGACCCATCTTGTTGCAGAAATTGCAAGCCATTGGTAATCTAGGAGTAGGCCTCCAAGTATATTTTGGTTCAAATGTTGCCCTTTTAGTCCACATAACATTTCTCCTTTGTGGCTTGTATATAGGTGCAATTTTGGTTTGATATTTCCAAAGTGTAGGCACATTTGATTTGCTACTTTCTCCTTGCTCAAATGTATTGTATCCAAGACCTCTCTTGTTTGTTTGAGCAGTCATGTTCAGAAACATCTTTACACTTTCTCCTGGATTAGAGAACTTTGCTAATGATTCATTTAAGGATTTGTTCTCCTTTTTCAGTTTCTCTACTTCTTTCAATAACAATTCATTTTCTTCTTTCATTTTTGTTGTTCTTTCAGCTAGATTTCCATTTTCAATAATAACAAAGTTACATTGTTGTTTCTTTGAGGACAACTTGTTTCCTAGCTTTTTGATTTCCTCATATAATGAATCATAGGCAGTTTGTAGTTCTTCTAATTCAGCACATTTGATGCAATTTTGAAAAGAAGAATAACTTGATTGAGAATAGCAAGGTTTGGAAGTTACCTCATCATTTCTTGTACATTTGGTTGAGGTGGATTGTTCTTCCAAAACTTCAGTCGTGTTTAAGCATAGCAAGTCCTCTTCTTGCTCGATTCGTGCCATGCAACATATTCTTGCACAGTTGGCTGCATCATTGTCGTCGGTTGAAGAGCTGCATGTTGATGAAGTTTCCTCGTTGACAAACATGCCTCTTCCTCTTGGGCTTTGGTATTTTCTTCTTTCATGATTCACCTTTGGCCTTTCTTCCGGTGTAGGACATTGAGCTTGCATATGTCCTACGCCCCCGCATCGGTAGCATTTTGTGACCTCCTTCTTCTTTTCTTTTTGTGGTCTTTCTTTGAAGTCTTTAATGTTCTTTTCTTTTCTCACAAATTTTCGAAACTTGTGAGTAAGAAGTGCAATATCTTCATCACCATTGTTAGACGAGGAGGTAGACTCATCTGAGTTGCGTGCTGCTTTTAATGCAATGATTTTCTTCCCTTTATGATTCTCTTCGTTTCTTCTCTTAATTAGCTCATGTGACATTAGTGAGCTAATTAGATCTTCTAGCTTTAGGGTGTTGAGGTCTTTTGCTTCTTCAATAGCTGTAATCTTTGGAGTCCATGAATCCGGTAGAGCTCTTAGTATCTTCATCACCTGTTCGGATTCAGAGATAGCTTTTCCAAGACCTTTGAGAGCATTAGTAATCTTAGAAAATCTTGCAAACATTTCAGAAATATTTTCAGTGTCTAGCATTCTGAAATTTTCAAACTCTCCAATCAAAATGTTTCTCCTAGTCCCTTGGACTTGGGAGGTTCCTTCATAAATGGATGTTAGAGTATCCCATATCTCTTTTGCAGTCAAACAAGAAGATACTCTATCATACTCCGAAGCCGTAAGAGCACAAAATAAAGAATTCATTGCCTTGGCATTGCTCTTGACGGTTCTAACTTCCTCTTCGGTCCATTTGGAAGCTTTGTCATCGGTAGGCAAAATCACACCATCTTGGATAGCAATCCAAGAATCCATATCGGTAGCCATGATGAGTTGCTTCATACGAAGCTTCCAATAGCCAAAGTTGTTCCCATCAAACAATGGTGGCCTAGTGAATGATTGGCCCTCAGCAAAAGCGGGAACGGGAATCGATTGGGATGCCATATCAATAGATCTCTTTGGTTTAACTCAAAGACCTGCTCTGATACCACTTGTTGGGTCCCGAATAGATGGCAAAACCCAAGAGGGGAGGGGTGAATTGGGTTCTTAAAAAATTTCTTTTGGTAACTTCAAAACTTAACCCCTTGTAGAATTAATTCCCTTTAATGAAGAAACTGAATGGAAAGCAAAGTAATAAAGAGAGCAGAAATAAAAGCAAGTAGACAAGGATTTTATAGTGGTTCGGGCAACCTCCCTACTCCACTCTTCCAAGCTCACACACCTTGTGACTTGGGTTCTACTATTGTATTCTCTCAATACAATTAGAGCCTCTTGCTCTCTTCTAGATTCAAAGCTCTAGGGGACATCAACAACTAGAGCCACTTGTTCTCTTCTAGATTCTAGCTCTAGGGGGCATCAACAACTAGCACAAGTAGGTGATGAGTCACACTCCAATCACACACTACTTTGCTATCACTTGATCTTAGCTACCCAAGCTAAATCAAGTTCAATACAAACAAATAATCAATGAAAGTAAACTACACTTTACAGGTGTGTAGAAACGATTTAGCGCAGGGAAGAACTTGTAGATGATGGCTTTGAAGTTTCTGAATGTAGCTCTTGCAACTTGAAGCACAATTCTTCCTCTCTTGATTGGCTTGATCACTTTAATGCTCTTGTAGATAGGAGTTATGCTCACTTAATGTTTTCCAACTACTTCCCTCGTCCACCATGAATGCTATTTATAATTTTGGAGGGAATCCGAACGTTAGAAGGTAGGTGGCGCGCATTTAATGCACCAACGTTCGAAAATAAATCTGACCGTTGCGACCCAAGTCGCATGTGGAGTCGACTTCGGGTGCGACTTCGCTTCTCCGTCGCAACTTCGAGTTCCAGTCAGGGTCGACTTGGGTTTACGACTTGACCCAAGTCGCAGGTGGAGTCGACTTCGTGTGCGACTTCACCTCGTCAGTTGATTTTCTGAACTTGAATAATTTCGAGATGCATTGTTACTTCATGCCTTTGCTTCTTTTGTATTTTTCATGTCTTGAATCATTGAGTCTTGCTTTCATTAGCTCCATGATCTCCAAACCTTTGACTTGATAGACTTGATTTGAATTTTGAATATGAATCTTAGCTTTTGATCTTCAAGAAACTTCAGTTGCTTTTTTTTTTTTTTTGAGAATGAACTTTGCATCTTATTTGGATTTGATAAAGTCCAAATAGATCCTTGTAATAAGCTTGAAACTTCAATCTTCAAGTCTGAACTCCTCAAGTCGAAGTTGGAGTCGACCTCGTCTGCGACTTCGCCCAAGTCGCACCTGGAGTCGACTTCGCCTGCGACTTCGTCATGTCCGTTTCCACTTTTTCAACTCTGGATGCTTGAAGTCGATGCTGGAGTCGACTTCGTCTGCGACTTGGTTTCCTAAGTCGCACCTGGAGTCGACTTGGCCTGCGACTTCACTTGTTCTTCTCCCCTTTTCAGCTCTAGACAGATTTGACTTATTGAAGTCGATCTTGGAGTCGACTTGGTATACGACTTGGCTTCCATACTTGATTTTCTTCAAATGAATATTCCTTAAACATTTCCACAAACTTGTTAGTAGCCAAGACTTACTCAAATTGATTTGTTAATCATCAAAACATAGATTTAGCTAGTTTTCCTCATGTTTCCAACAGTTCTTACTAGCCATTAGATTCCCAATTTCCCACATCATATGCTGCCATCCATTACAACATTTGACATATTTTTGCTACCCTGCACTTATCCATCTACGAATTATGAACATTGCTATAAAATGCCTTCTTCACATCTCCCTATTTTCCTATATAATTTTCTAGTGTTGTCATGCTACCTTTTCTATCGCCTAGCTACTGTGTTCATGCATCTATGAAATGGTCCATCTTTTCTCCTTCATTGGTTGGCTATTTGGGTGAAAAATTGTGGTCATATTGTTGCTGCTTTGCCCACAACCTCCCTCTTGAATTTGGAGTTTTGATTCCTCGTGAATATCCAAACTTGTTCTCCTAATATTTTATCTTGTTTCTTCTATAACCAACCTCCATTGCCTAGTTTTCTAAATTTGGTGACACCAAGTTTTCTTTCCTTGTTGTATTTATGTGTCCTTTGATGGCTCTTATGGTGTAATAAATTCTTAGAAAGTCCCTATCCGGCTATAACTGTTTATTCCTTTTCCCTATCCTCATGTTAGTTTCCCTTTTCATATTCCTTAGCATTCCTATTTGTTGCCTTATGTTCACTTGAATTTTGGCATGCCCTATCTCCCTTTCATTGTTAGATTACACGTTCTCTTTGTCATTGTTAGCATTTCCCCTCATTGAGATTATTATTTGCATGCTTTTAAATGTCCAACTCTAAGAGTTTCCAATTCATGCTAGTATTTAACTCTCCCACATAGGCCACTGGCTCCACTCTATCACCTCTTCCTCCTGCCCCTTTCATTCTGGTTACTTTAGAACCTATAGTTAGATGGTTATTATAGGGTAATTCCTGTTCAAGGGTGTTGTTGTCAATCTTTCCTGGTTTGCTGCATTCTTTGAATGTGTGGCCCATGTACACAAGCATAACAGAAATTGGGAAGTTTCTTATATTAGAAATGAAGTCATCTCTTAAAATTAATGTCCTCAAATGAAAATGCTCCTTCTCAATGGTTTTTGCATATCAATTGCTATTGTAATCCTTAAATTATCACCTATGATTGACACTTCTAAATATTCATCAAAGGATTTTTCCAAGTGGATAGGAGTGCAACTTGGTCTAGATAGATCCAGATAGGGGTCTACTTTACCCTTATCGTATTTTTAAAAACCTCTAACCTATCTTATTTTATATTAGGTTAGTTTTAGTTTTGGTTCGAAATCAATTCTACAAATCGATTCCACAAATAATATGTAATCTACTCCATCTATTAATATAAATATGTATAAATAGGCTATATAATCAATTAAGCATGTGTTAATAATTAATTGACATAGATACCTAGTCACGATATATAATCTATTACATGTAATGCAAAAATCCGCTACAATCCATTCTATTAAATCTATTATAAATTTACATAGGAATTAGTTCAGATAAATGTTAGAATGAAGAAAACACACACTTCTGCTATTCCCAGAATGATAAGCATTCTAATCTCGCACATGAGAGGGTTGCAAGGCCCAACATATCTATGAAGCCACTGCTCTAAGTTTCCATTATCGACACACTCATAAACAAACATCTTGCATATGGGGAAGATGAAACGTTGAATCTTGTATGCTACAACAAAGGACGAAGAGAGAGAGAGAGAGAGAGAGAGAGAGATCTATTGAGAGAGAGACAGAGAGATCTGACGGCACTATGGTTTGAGAAGTTAAAAAAATCGAAAGAGAAAGGAGGAGAAGTAGGAGGTGGTTGTAAGGCTTTTGACGATTTAGGATTTGGTAATGTGATAAGGGGGAGATAAGAATAGCCTATCAGATAAGCCAGACAGGATATAACCTGATAAGTAGTATAAAATATCATAGGTTATATAAAATCCAAGTCGGTTCTGGGTCCCCGAGTCCTGGAACCAACCTTACCCAAATTTGAACGAGTATCTAGCAAGGGGAACCGTTGCAACCCTCAATGCCTAAAGGCTCTCTTTTCGCTAGATAAGGAATTTTTGTGACTTGGATCCAGATGGGAGGTTCTAGTCAACTGGATTTCTTTATGCCAAATTGGGTGCTTGAGGACTTCCATTGGGATAGGTTCCTATCAAACACCATAGGCATCCGTCCAATACTTTGTACATGTTTCCTATGAAGTTGAAGTTGATCATATAGAGAATTTCTTCCACATCAACCATTAACATCTTCCCTATTCTTTTCCATTGTCTTCATAAGGTGGCTTATAGAGTTCCTTGTTATACCCCTTTGAGTCCCAAACTGAACAGATTATTATTAGTTTTCCTTTGGAATCCAATATTCAATGAGCCCCCAAGTCTAACGCTGAGGTTTAGAGCTCATCAATCAAAAAAGTTGTATCAATAGTAGCCATACCTACACATAGAAAAAATCAACAATAAGATGAGCTAGAATTCTAAGCTTACCTCCTCCAAAATCTCCTTTCAGTAATGGAGACTATTTTTAGCTCAAAAAATCCACCTAAGGTAAATCCTGCCCCATGCTTTGCTTTAGGAAACCAACTACTCTTCACCTTCCTCATTTCATGATCGTTGTCAGATCAAGGTAATGGTGGTAGGGTTTCTGTTCGCTAAACAAAACAATATTGGTGCTTAAGCTAAATATCTTTTATCGAATGAAAATGAGTTAGTTATACAAATGCAATCTCGTCCTAATTAGAACTATTTTTTATTACGTCAACATTTGGATGATCAGACAACTAGGGGGAAATTTGGTACCGAGTCAATTCAAACTTTCCCAACCAAACCAGGTTTCAAAACTAAATTTAAATTTTTTTTACAGAAATCTTTACAAAATAGACCTGGTTTCAGCCTGACCCGGGAGAACTCGAAACCAATACCGAGTTTACATCAACCTAGTATCAAAGCTTGACTCGGTCCAAACTCGATATCCCCTAAATTGTTGAAAAAGTATATTGGTTTATGTATTCAGTATGTTAAAAAACTATATTAGTTTATGTATCAAGTATTTTAATTATAATAAAAGTCCTTTCATATAATCATAACTTAATTAAACTGTAAAATATTTATTTTAAAACCTAAATGTTATCTACATTTTTCTATAAAAGTTAAATCTATTGCATTTATGTTAACTTAATTTGTAAATAATTATAAATATACCAACTTTTAAAAATTATTGTATATATAATAATTAACTACCAGATATATAAATCTCATTTTGATTAAACTTGTTGAGGTAGTAATTTCGTGTAATTCTAATTATTTTTGTTACCCTGATTGTTTGTGATAAATTGATTATTTTATTATATTTAGTATTATCTTTTAATTAGAAGATTAACTTTCATCAAAATCAAAGATATCATAGGTTATATAAATATATTCATGTCTAAATTATGAATAAATAAGTTATCATAATAAAAAATATGTTTTAGAAGTAGTTGGTGCGAGTGCAATAATATTCAAAGAGCTTGTTATTTTTATTAATAGATTTCAACTTTTGTTAGTTTGAGAGTAACCCAAACTTAAATTAAATATCAAGACCAAAAACAATGTCAATCTGGTCCGAACCTGAATTCTAATATTAGGGTTAAGATTTTAGTTCATCTAAACTTGGTAGACTTAGAGTTTGATTTACCTAAATATAGTACACCCTGATCCGAGTTACACCCCTACAGGTAACTAATAGAAGACAACTCCATAGGAGGGATAGACGAGGTACGTACTTCTACTTGACTTTGAACTTTAGGCCTACTAACCTATACACCTTTACACACATTCACGCCTACCTCTTGGTTATCCAAATAGCAACCTAATCAATACTAGTTGACTCATAGGCTGCCTCATAGAAAATAACAAGTCTACATTTGTTAGTAATAGTTAGCAATACAACCCACACAACATGTTTCATGGCATAAGCAACCCCAAATGACAACATTGATACCAACAAGCCCAATAATGGGCCCAACAACTACAAAAAACTGGACAAGACATAACTAATAAACTAACTCAATTGTAGTCCTTACTCTACATGCCAACTAGCCTTTGCTTGGCATCAGTGCATTATCATGTCAAGCCCATGTTGGGAAGCATGGTTTTACAACCATAACTGGGCCACATAGGAATAAAATAGAAATCTACAAGAGGAAAAGAGGAGACAAAGGATAAGAAAATTTATCTTATTGATACAAACTTGAAAGAATCCTTAGAATTAGACTCTCTTATTGGAGGCTTAGCTTGATGCCAAACCACTAACTAGCGACACCTAGTTATTACCCATGGAAACGCATGCTAGGAAGTAAATCATACGCAGCTTATTATACGTAAATCCTGTGCATTCTCGAAGTTGGATTGCATTTAAAAAACATTGACTATTATAATGTAATAGGTATTCTTTTTTACTTTCAACACAACCTTTAAACTAGATGCTTAAATGAACGCATGCCCAAGGAGTGATCGTAATTTCACAAAAGCTTCTATCTTTAAAGGCTTATTAAATATATCTACAATTTGAATTGTGCTTCTTTAGAATCCCATCACAATTTTGTCTCTTTTTACCAAGTCAAGTAGGAAGTTGAGTCTGATATCGATGTGCTTGCTTTTACCGTGAAGGACTAGATTTTGTGATAATGATATAGCAGACATATTATCATGAAAGACTTGTATAACTCCATCTTAATATTGATTCATTTATTTCTAGCAATCTCTGTGGGCAAACAGCTTGATATGCACATTCTGCTACTCCAATATATTATACTTCTATTTTTAAAAGAGTGACTACCAGTTGCTTCTTTGAGGACCACAAAATCGTACCTATCCCAAAAATAAATGTGCACCTAGATGTACTTTTTCTATCATCGAGGTCTCCACCATAGTTGTTGTCGATGAATCTAATCAGATCTAACTTCTCTTTGCCATAAAATACCAAAGTCCATTGTACTTTTTATATAGCGTAAAATTCCTTTTGCTGCTCGAAGTTATTTTTCCATCAGATTAGCCATGTACTGACTAATCAACCTGACTCCATGCATGATATCATCTCTCATGGTAGTTATACATCAAATTGCCAATAATCTATTTGAAATATGTGTTGTCTACCTTATCTCTCATGCCAATGCACTTTCTTAACTTCAAACTTGCTTCAACTAGAGTACAAACAAGGTTGTAATTTTTATTCTAAATTTTTCCAAATTTTCCTTGCATAATTCTTTTGACAAGTAAAAATACCATTCTTGGATTGCTCAACTTCAATTCCAAGAAAATAGTGCATTAATCCCAAGTCAATTATATCAAATTCCCCTTTGGTGGAATTTTTAAATTCCTCAAACATGGTGGGATCATTACCTATATAGATCAAATCATCTACATGTAGGCAAATGATCATGGATTTTCCATCAACATCATTTTCACATATAGAGTGTGCTCAAATGGACACTTTTCGAGCCCAATACTTTCAAAATCAGTACTTAAGCAACCATACCATGCTTGTAGAGCTTGTTTTAGTCCATAAAAGGCTTTTTTTAATTTATAAACTTGTTCTCTATTCCTACTTTTTCAAAACTAGGTGGTTGTTCTATACACACATCTCCCTTAAGATCACCATATAAAAAGGCTAATTTTATATCCATCAAAAAAATATTGGTGAAAATGCTTCATGGTAGTCAATTCTTGGCTTCTGCTTATAGCCTCTTGCCACCAACCATGCCTTATACTTGTCAACTTTGCCTTTAGGAGTGAGTTTTATATAAAAACCCACTTTATACCAATTGTCTTTTGCCCTTCTTGAAGGTCAATAAACTCCCATCTGTTGCACTTCTCTATAGCTTTGATTTCTTCTTTTCATGGCTTGCTGCCACTTTGCTCTTTGGCTGCATCTTCTTAGCTGACTGGATTACAATATACAAATAAAGCAAAATTGATTAAAGCATCTTCCTCAGCATGATCATCATCTAGAATTTTATCATCATATTCCAAGACATAGTATTTGAACCAAAATGGTTGCTTTCTGGTATGCTTTGTCCGGCTTAAGGAAGAGCTTTGGCTTTGAGATGTTGTAAGGAGGGTGTAGAAGTTGAAGATGTGCTAGATATATTTGAATTAGGAGAGATAAAACCTAGAGAATGTGTTTTTGAGCTGGTAGGCTGCTTACTTTGTTTTGCATCTCGAGCTTTAATAATGTTGACTGACACATTTCTTCCACCTCCATAGACCATTGAATTTATTTGATTCATCAAAAATCACATCTTTGCTTAAAAAGACCTTTTCGGTTGTTGGGTTGTATAGCTTGTACACCTTTATATTTACACTATAGCCAATGAAAATATATTTCTTGCCTTTGTCATCAAACTTCTTTCTTTTTTCATCTAGAATATGAGATATGTTACACAACAAAAAAAATTTCAAATGACTAACATCTGGCTTGTTATAACTCCATGCCTCTTTAGATGTATGTTCATGGCACTCCTCGTGGAACTCAAATTGAACACATGCATACTTCATTTAACTACTTTAGCCGAAAAGGATTTAGAAAGATCTTTTACTTTTAACATGCTTCTCACCATGTTCATGATTGTATGATTTTTTCTTTCTGCAACTTCATTATATTGTGGTGTGTATACTGTCGTCAACTAATGTCATATCATGTTCTTATCATAGAACTCCATAAACTAATTAGATGTGTACTCTTCTCCCTATCTCTGTGCAATGCCTTGATATGTCGGCCAACCTAATTCTCAACTAATGCCTTGAAGCTTTTAAACATCGCAAAGGTTACTAATTTTCTTCTAGAAAATACATCAAAATTTTTTACTATAATCACCATTAAATGTAAAAAAATATTTCTTATTTCCATTAGATAGAGGATCAGTAGGACGACATGCAATAGAATGTACCAAATCTAGCAAACTTTTTGCTCTCTTTGCTTTACCTTTAAGAAAAGGAGCTTTCTATTGTTTTTCAATAACATACCATACATATATGTGATTTAGTCGATCTATGAATGATAATCCTATCACAATCTTCTCTCTATACAATAATCTCAAACTATCAAAATTTAAATGCCCATATTTAAGATGACATAACCAAGAATCTTCATTCCCAATTACATTAAAACATGATAATGACTCATGATGCATATGCAGTGGAAAAATTCGATTCTTTGTCATCTTCACATTTGCAATGAGACACTTTTAGCTATCTTGAATTCGAAAAAATATTTCTTAAGTATTATTCCATAGCCTTTCTCTTGTAATTGCCTCAAACTTAGTGAATTATTTTTCAATCCAAGAATATAGTAAACATTGGAGATGAATGAATTGTTTTCTATCTTTGTTTTTTATCAACACCTTTTCTTTTCCGTTAATGGGGATTTTAGAATTATTTCCAAACTTAGCCATCAATTGAAAATTTTCATCTAACTCAACAAATATACTTCTCTCTATGAATATGATTACTTGAGCCTGTATCTAAGTATCAAACATTTTTTTGCGCTTCTTCATCAACATGACATACTAACAGAAGAGATGTATGAAAGCATCATCACCGTCTTCTTTAGTAGTGTAATTAGCATTATTTTTTTTGTGCATTCAGATTGATAGTGACCATATTTTACACCACTAAAGCATTTGATATGAGATTTACCTCTATCTCGTCCATGACCTTTGCCTCTTCCTTGATTTCTACCTTTACCTCTGCCTCTTGAGGTACCTTCACTTTCCTATAATTCTTCAGTTTTTGCATTGAAATCTCTACTTGCTCCACGTCTGCAACCTCTGTAATCTCTTCCTTTGTTTGTGCTTAATCTGTTCTCAACTGTTGACTTGTTTGAAAGACTTGCTCTTTAGGTGTGTTTTGATTAATTTTTTTGTTCATAGACCATCAACGATCACGTTAGTTCATCTATCGACGTCTCTGACAGATCCTTATCCTCCTCAATTGCTCAATTGCACAAACAAGATGCTCAAATTTTGTAGTTTGAGTGCACAAAATTTTTTTCATGATGGTGAAGAGATATATATATATATTTTTATTTTTCATAAAAAAAAAAAAAAAAATCTCCGGAATTTCGTCGTTGACACCGTCCGCTTCAAGATCCAGCACTGACTCCTGCCTCTGCTGCAACGAGCTGCCATCACTGACGAAACCATCGACCTGCAGGACGTGATGGAGCGCTTCGCCTTCGACAACATCTGCGAGGTCGCCTTCGGTGCCGACCCCGCATGCCTCGGCGGCGGCGGAGGCAGCGACGTCGTCGGATCGGTTCCCACCAGCGGCTATCTACCCCCTGACTTTGCCCGCGCTTTCAACGACGCCACCAACCTCAGCGTCGGCCGCTTCCGGTACGCCGTGCCCCTTTCTCTGACGGATCAACAGGTTGCTGAGCATCAGCTCCGAGCGGCGGCTGCGCGAGTCGGTGGACACCGTCCATGAATTTGCGGCGGGGATCATCCGCGCCCGGAAGAAAGATGAGTCTGCAAACGCGAAGCAAGATCTGCTCTCGCGGTTCATGGCCGGCGAGACAACTCCGAAGAATTTCTCCGTGACACCACATCCATCCACCTCATCAGTTCATCTCACTCAACTCTCTCTCTCTCTCTCTCTCTCCAGATCTACAGCAAGATTTCTGCTTTCCGCGAAGATGAACGATCTCATGACGAAATCCTTCGCCAGCTACGTGGATCTAAAGAGGCAGGCCCTCAAAGATCTGGAAGCCGGCCCCGATGAAGTCGAGCTCGCCGCCCAAGCTGCCGCCACCTCCGATCAAAACCTCTCCCTCTTTCTGGAAGAGGCCAACAAGGTGAAGGAAGAGATAGCATGGATCCGAGAGGTGCTCCTGCGGTTGCAGGAATTGAATGAGGAGAGCAAGGCAGCCCACAAGCCGGAAGCCCTGAAAGCCCTCCCGATCCGGATCAACCAAGACATCGTCGCCGTTCTGAAGAAGGCCAGGACCATCCGATCTCAACTCGAGGAGATGGACCGCTCAAACGCCGCTAATCGCCGCCTGTCCAGCTGCAAAGAAGGCACGCCCGTCGACCGCACCAGGACTTCCGTCACCAACGGGCTCCGGCGGAAACTAAAGGAGCTGATGTTGGACTTCCAGAGCCTCCGGCAGAAGACGATGGCGGAGCATAAGGAGACGGTGGAGCGGCGCTACTTCGCGGTGATGGGGGAGTACCCGGACGAGGAGGTGATAGAGAGGATCATTTCCAATGGGGAGAGCGAGGATTTCCTGCACAAGGCGATTGCAGAGCACGGAAAGGGGAAGGTGCTGGCCACGGTGTCTGAGATCCAGGACCGGCACGATGCGGCCAAGGAACTGGAGAAGAGCCTGGTGGAGCTGCACCAGGTGTTCTTGGACATGGCGGTGATGGGGGAGTACCCGGAGAGCAGGGTGATGGAATGGGGCCGTGGCAGAGCGCGCGGTACAAGACGAATATATTGGCTCATCCGCTCTACGAGCAGCTTCTGTCAGCGCACATGGCTTGCCTGAGGATTGCGACGCTGGTCGACCAATTGCTGAGGATTGACGCGCGGCTTGCCCAGTCGCAGCATGTCGTTGCCAAATATTCAGTTCTAAGCCATGCGAATCAGCTAATGGTTGGAGACGATAAGGACCTTGACCAGTTCATGACGCACTATCTCCTATTGCTCTGTTCCTTTAAGGAACAGCTTCAGCAGCACGTCAAGAAAAGCTGGCGGGAAATGCGGCACGGGACAACAAGAAGACGAGGATCGTCCCCAGGCACATCCAGCTGGCTGTGCGGAACGTACCCAGAGCTGCGGAGTTGAACGAGAGCAGCAGACGCGCCATCCGACGGCGGGGAGCAGCCTTAGCAGCCTCATCGTACGACCCTCAAAGAACGAAGGTGGCCCTCTTGTTCAGCTCGACGGACTGTCTCGTCGACCTTGGAAGCGGTGCAGTTGTAGACGGAGATGGCGAAGCCGCGCTCGGCGACGTTGAGGGCAAGGTCATTGGCCCATCACGGCCAGGTCGGCCAAGCCGAACCTGGAGAGAGCCGCCGACGCTTTCATGGATTAAGTGTGCTGGGGCTGGCAGAAAAGGAGAAGACGGTTCCGCGGGAAAGCGGTTCCGCGTGAAGACGGTTCCGCGGGAAAGCGGTTCCGCGGGAAAGCGGTTCCGCGTGAAGACGGTTCCGCGGGAAGACGGTTCCGCGGGAAAGCGGTTCCGCGTGAAGACGGTTCCGTAGGAAAGCGGTTCCGCGGGAGCCTGCATCCGCAGCCGCGGAACTGGCACCAAGGCCCGGCAGAGTCCTATAAATACCCCATTCGGCCCTTCATTCAGGAACAACGAGGAGAACGGGAGAGAACTTCGAGCGGAGAACGAAGACGAGCTCTCCCGCGCTCAAAGAAGAGAGAACGTGAGTTCTCCATATATTTTTCTTTTCTTTTCTTTTAGCTAAAAAAAAAAAAAAAGAGTTTCTTCCTTTTATATATATATATATAAATATATATATATTATATTATTTTCAAAAATTACTTTTCCCAACGTGGATACTCCCCGACTGGCGGGTTGAATTGACACACGGGTTAAGTATATTTTCTCTTTTAAAAATAAAATAAAAATATATATGTGTATATTATATATATAAATATATATATATACATATATATATTATTTTCAAAAACTACTTTTCCCAACGTGGATACTCCCCGACTGGCGGGTTGAATTGACACACGGGTTAAGTATATTTTCTCCTTTAAAAATAAAATAAAAATATATATGTGTATATTATATATAAATATATATATATACATATATATTATTTTCGAAAACTACTTTTCCCAACGTGGATACTCCCCGACTGGCGGGTTGAATTAACACACGGGTTAAGTATATTTTCTCTTTCAAAAATATATATGTGTATATTATATATATATATAAATATATATATACATATATATTATTTTCAAAAACTACTTTTCCCAACATGGATACTCCTCGACTGGCGGGTTGAATTGACACACGGGTTAAGTATATTTTCTCCTTTAAAAATAAAATAAAAATATATATGTGTATATTATATATATATATATACATATATATTATTTTCAAAAAACTACTTTTCCCAACATGGATACTCCCCGACTGGCGGGTTGAATTGACACAAGGGTTAAGTATATTTCCTCCTTCAAAAATAAAATAAATATATGTGTACTTTCTATAAAAATATATCAAAATACACATATATATTCAAAGGCATCCAAAAACAAAGATTTTGATTTCTAAAATTATATAAATGTCCCGCGGGCCTCCAAAAATGAATATTTTGTCCCGCGGGCCATCAAAAAAAAAAATATGTATTTGCCCCACGGGCCCCAAAAAGAAATATATATATATTTTTAGACTTTTAAAAATATATATATTATAAATATAAAAAAAAAAAAAATTTCATATACTTTTGCCTTAGTAGATACTCCCCAAACAGTGGGTTAAGTTAATACATAGGGCTAAGTACCTTTCTATTATATATATATATATATATATATAAAATGACTTGTTCGCTCAACCCGAGCCTTAATGTCCGAGTAAGCCCTCTTGGGCCCAAGACCCTCTAAAAAGCCCATGATGGCCCAAAACTCTCCACAAAGCCCATGATGGCCCAAAACTCTCCACAAAGCCCAAGATGGCCCAAAAACCCTCCAAAAAGCCCAAGGTGGCTCAAAACCCTCTAAAAAGCCCAAGATGGCTCAAAACTTTTCAAAAAACCCATGATGGCCCAAAACCCTCCAAAAAGCCCAAGATGGCTCAAAACTTTTCAAAAAGCCCATGATGGCCCAAAACTCTCCAAAAAGCCCAAGATGGCCCAAAAATCCTCCAAAAAGCCCAAGGTGGCTCAAAACCCTCCAAAAAGCCCAAGATGGCTCAAAACTTTTTCAAAAAGCCCATGATGGCTCAAAACCCTCCAAAAAGCCCAAGAAGGCCCAAACTCTTTTCAACATGCCCAGTTGGGCCCAAACCTTTTTAATTGGTCAAAAATGACCCAAACATACTTTTTAAATTCGGTTGAATCCATCCAGAGGCTGAATGCGGGAGACGCTGGTTTCTTGTACAAGTACAGAAGCTGAAAGCGGGACACGCTGGTCTGCTGTGTAAATCCAGAAGCTAAGAGCGCACTTAGTTTGCTGTGTAAGGTCACTAGTGTAGCCGACGGGCCCCTCACTAGTTCCCAAACCGAGTCATCGCTGGTCGACGGGCTAAGCGTAAACTCACATTTAAGACATGGCGCGTGGCGTCATGTACCACATATTCAAGTTATGGCGCATGGCGTCATATACTTCATATTTAAGATATGGCGCGTGGCGTCATATACCTCACATTCGAGTCACGGCGCGG
Organism: Annona cherimola; assembly: GCA_030490835.1. NCBI lineage: Eukaryota > Viridiplantae > Streptophyta > Magnoliopsida > Magnoliales > Annonaceae > Annona > Annona cherimola. The sequence continues at coordinate 91,675,500 of CM059972.1, forward strand.
GGCGAAGTGTACTCACTTATCTTTATATTTTTGTTAGACACGATTTTTCGTGCATTTGTAAAAACGTAGAAGAATCTTCTACGCACTTCATTATTATTAAGCATTTTTTTTTATGGACCATTGTATTCAGCTCTTTTAATCAAGGGTTTTCTCGTTAGAGATGTAAAATCAGAATGTGGAACACAATGCAAAATATTTCTGTGATGTACTTTTCGGACTCGGTTAAAGAATTGGATGCTTTAAAATTTTGCTGGGAAATTAATTAAGCATTTATTCTCAAAGCCGCAGGGAATACAATTTTCAACCGAATGAATTTTGAAATATTTTATTTCTCACGAGGCCGGAACAGATGGCAACTTCAGTGATAATATCACCATTCATTCTCAATTTTATTCATCAATCCAATAGCATGAATAAAATAATTTGAAATTGATTTATCTGATTTCATACACAAATTGTTAAATTCAAATTTAAGAATTTGAATACGAACCTTTATTACTTTTTTTACGCCCTAGTAGGCTATCTGCAACGTATCCCTTACTTCGTTCAAAGATTTTGCTACAATAATCCTCTCTAGAATTGGCTCATCCACTGTCTAGTGGATAAACAATAATGCCTTCAGATCCTTCTTGAGATTTTCTCTCACCTTTTGCTTCTGAGCATCTGAGAGACCTGCAAGTTCTTTTGCGTTTTTGGGCTCGGAGAATCCTTTCTCCACAATTTTCCAAATTTCTTGGAATTTGAACGTTACTTTCATCTGCTTGCTCCAATAGTCATAATTTTGACCACTGAAATATGGGACTGTTGACACCCTACCGTTGGGCCCAAATATGGATAAATTGAAATGGATTTCAAGCCCAAGAAAATTCAAAACAAAAAGAAAGTTCAAGAAAAACCAAGCGGGCCCTCCCGCACTCAGCCCACAGAGCGAAGCTCCACCAAGCCTCGAAGCAGGCTTTTCAACAAACCAAATCTGGCCCACAAAGAGCGAAGCTCCCACAGGCCACCTCAACGGGCTCCACAAAGCAGCCCACCAGACAAAACAAACGGGTTTAGCCAAGCTCTAGCCCACTAAAGCCTCGGAAGCAGGCTTCTCTACAATTTTGGGCCTCCACAACGGCCCACCAAAAGCCATGGGCTAAGCCAAGCTCTAGCCCACCAAGCCAAGCTTATGGACCAAGTCCAAAACCACTCAAGAGGCCCAAAGCCCATGACCCCAACTCAAGACCAAGTCCATGGACCAAGTCCATGATCCCACTCAAGCCCAAGCCCATGGACCAAGTCCATGACTTCAAGGGAGCCCAAAGCCCACTCCACCATCTATAAAAGAAGGAGCTCCCCTCTCATTCAAAGACACTTGAAGAGAGGCATCCCAAGGGGAGGACGGGAGTCTGCAGCAACGCCCCCGGCATCCCGGCTTCCATGCTCTACGCGCTCCACGCCTCTCTTCCCTTTTCCCCTTTTCCATCTCTCCCGTTCTCTTAAACCCTTTTTATTTCCCCCCTTTTACGCCGTGTAAACCGCCTCGGGTTGGCAGATTTCTCCATATTTGCTTCAACCCGTAGGCCGGAACCCATACTCTGTATTGCTAGTGCCTTATTTCTTTAAATAGGGGCCGATCTCCCTTTAAAGATCGGTGGCGACTCCATTTTTATTGTTTTCTTGTGTGCGTGTTTGAGCTAACGCCCCGGCAAGGTGGGTGCACGCGGGTCCACAGATTCCAGCATAGTACGCTGCCGTTATGCTGCCGGATTTGTAACTTGACCCGTGTACGGAAGCCCCGTCTTAGCCGTCATGCCGCCGAAAACACGAGAAAACGCCTATATGCCCATTTTTCTAAAAAACGTGAGGCCTAACTCATTTTACCCCATGTGAATGCAGGAAATCCGAGCCCACGTCGCTTTTCAACACAATCCACATCTCTAAGGCCCGGGAAACCCATTCTGAGCCCACCGTAGCGCTCCCGGCGGGTGCTACAGCTTGGCGACTCCACTGGGGACGGCATTGTTGGTCTACATCAAGCGCAAGGGGGTCAAAATCGGGAGAACGGAGCTCTGTCCACGCTGGACAGCAAGTTGCAGAGGAGTTCCCGTCTTCTGGCAGCGAGTTTCTGAAGTTTCTGCCCAAATCGCGCAGAAACCTAAAAAGTTTTTAGGTCCAGAGGCGTCCAGCTCAAAAAAACGAGCAGAACTCGTGAAGACCTGCTGGATACTGCCTTGTGACTGTTAAGGCACCTAATACGAGCCAAAATGAACAACTTCCAGCAAGAATGAAATTGATTAATGTTAAATCCGGCGTAAAAATCACTTCTTTTTCATAACCTGAGTGTTTTCTGGTCACGCTTCCAGAAACGCTTCAAGCGAACTGGTCTTTCTCCAGACACTCTTCAAGCGAACTGGTCATTCTTCCAGACACGCTTCAAGAGAACTGGTCCTCTTCCAGACACGCTTCAAGCGAACTGGTCACTTCTCCAGAGACGCCTCAGGCAAACCCGAACCCGTGGACCTTAAACATTCTCACGCGTGGAACTTAAAACACATAAAATTGGCAAAGAACACAAAAGGACTTGAACCTCCCAGCTTCCATCCAAAGGTTGATCTCCTTATTATTGGTTTACAAGTACTAATCTCTCTTTTTTATTGATTACTCAGGTTCTTCACCATAGCTCGGGGGCAAAACCAATCAACCGTGGATCGAAGCCCCGTGGTTACCAGATCAAGAGCGGCTAGAATGGAGTCCGAGCAATCCTCACATCATGAAGATCGGGATCACCAGTTCAAGCAGTCCATCGAAGCCTACATGGTGGCAATGGACAAGAGGATGCAAAAGCTAGAGGAAGTCCTGTCAAACATGGGACAACCTCTTATAGGCGGTCAGAGCACGGCTACACCACCATTTTGTTCACAAAACCCGAATCCGGAGCAAGACGGTGGACCTCAACCATCTTCCCATAAATCCCGGATTCCAGAGCAAGACGATGGACCTCAACCATCCTCCCACAAATCTCGAAATGATCACTACAAAGAAGAGGAGTTGGTCTTAGAACAAGGCCGTAATGAAATCCAAGACCTCAAGAACCAACTCCAAAACCAATTAAAAGAAATGGAGGATCGAATCCGACAACATCAAGGGGAGGGCCTACCCTCGGCCAAAATCGAAGACTTATGCCCGTTCCCCGACACCAAGTTGCCGGAGAAGTTCGAGATACCGGCTCTACCTGCGTATGAAGGAGACTCATGCCCGAGGGCTCATCTTAAGGCCTTTTGCGGTATCCTATACCCTCTGGTGAAAAGCGAAGAAGTCTTGATAAGGCTATTCCAACATAGCCTAAAGAAGGACGCATTGGAGTGGTACATATCGTTGGATTGCCGCTTGATCAAAACATGGGAACAACTCTCTTTGGCTTTCATGGACCGCTTCTCCTACAAGTTGAACATGGCTCCTAAACGGGCCGACCTCGAAGCATTAAAGCAAAAAGGGGACGAATCGTTCTCCGAGTACATTGCTAGATGGCGGGCATTGGCCGCAAAAATGAAGAGCCCGTTGCCTTTGGAAGAGCAAATCTCCATCATCATCAACTCCGCACACCCGAGCATCTCGGGTTACCTCATTTCTCACCCCTACGTCAACTTCACTCAACTTCTCCAAGCCGGGGACCAAGTGGAGGCGGGAATTAGACATGGCACCATCTCTCCATGGCCTTACCAAGGGAACGCAACTCGAAGGAAGCAAGAACCAAAAAATGGTAATCCCTCGAAGAACCCGGATGTAAACGCCATAGACACTACCCCCAAGCCTTTTCAAAGAAAAGCATACAGAGATTTTACACCTCTCACCCAGTCATACACCGACGTCCTCAACATGCTCATCCAAAAGAATATGCTTGCACCTCTAGCTCCAAAACCTCCACCTAATCCCCTTCCTAAGAACTACCGTGAAAATGAGTTTTGTGCCTATCACCAAGGGAGAGGCCACACCACCGAGAGATGTTTTACCCTCAAACATGTCATCCAAGACTTAATAGATGATGGAAAAATCAAAATTTCATCAAACACCCATGAGGATGTGATCCAAAACCCCTTACCTATGCATGAACCGAGGAATCCCAATGCAACGAACATAAACTTCATAGAAGTTGCAAGGGAACCCGCAAAGCCAAGTCATGAGGCCTATATGATCACTCTACAACGGGCTAAGCAAGAAACTATCACACTACAAGGAGCCGCTCCTCGGAATGTCCGTAAACCTCAAGAAGCGCATGGCCAAGACTACCTCATATTGCCGGGCGTGAACAACTTGAAGATTTCTCCTCCTCATCAAGAACCCGTGGTACTAGCGGCCAAGCCAAAGTCAACATACGACTCACACAAGGTCCCATGGGAATATCCTCAATGCTCGGAGATAGGCAACATCTATCCCAATGACCGAGTCTACCGACGGGAGCCGGCTCGCAACGTGATCACCAACCCGGAGAAGGAACCGCCATACGACGTGGCTTCACAACTCAAATCATTGCCAGCTCAAATATCCATATGGGAGCTATTATGCACATCAACAAAGCATAGGGAGGTCTTCACTAAAGTGCTAAGCGAAGCTCACATAACCACGGAGGTGACTCCCGATGCGGTGGCTCACATGATCGGGCAAATAATGGCCCCTAACGCCATCACATTCACCGATGAGGAGCTTCCCGCGGAAGGACGCAACCATGAACATTCCTTAAGTATCACGGTCGGGTACAATGGATTGAAGATCCCCTTGGTAACCATTGACAACGGAGCAAGTCTTAATGTTTGCCCATTACGAACGATCAAGAGGCTTGGAATCCCGATGAATCAAATGCGGCCGAGCGACTACCATGTAAGAGCCTTTGATAACTCTCAAAAGACGGTCTTGGGTGAACTAGACATAGAAATCCAAGTGGGACCCGACACCATGGTCATCCCTTTTCAAGTCTTGGACATCCCCGCGTCTTTCAACATGTTATTAGGAAGACCTTGGTTACACCAAACCGGAGCCATCCCGTCCTCTCTCCATCAAAAGCTCAAGTACATATCGGCGGGAAAGCTAGTGGTCATCGAAGCCGACCCCGAGATCATCATCCCGGTGGAATTTGAGAACTGTCATGAAGTTCCACTAATTGAAGTGTATGAATCTTCGGATCCTCTTCCTTTCAAGATGGATGACATGCATGAAGTCAATCACATCCCTTCAAAGCAAAGGCTTCCACTCCACTATGTTATATCTCCAGCCGAGAGGCAAACAACAAGGTTCAACATCAAATACCGAGGAAAGACGGTGTTACTCAATCCTCAACAAAAGAACAACAAATGGGGACTTGGGTATAAGCCCGAGGAAGATAAATTCAAGGAATCGAACAAAGCAACTCGGTTCATAAGCGCGGGACACATACTACCCGAGGCATTGGAGACCCAAGAAGTCTTAATGATAGCTCATGATGACCGGCATGAAAAAAAAACGCCATTATGCAAATACAAGCCAAAAATTGGTATGCGATACCAACTTGCTCGAGACCCGGCTCTAGCAGTCATATCATGCATCCGGTACCCATTCAAAAGAAAAAGAAACAAACGGAGCCGGATATGTGGGCCAGCATTCGCTGGTCCCACGAGTTGCTAGAAATCTCAGAAGATCGTGGAGTTGATGAGGAGCTGCGCGGCAACATAGAAAGACATGAAAACAAAGACGTAGCTTTGGACTACGAGATCGTCAATTTGGGAACCCCGGAACTACCCAAATGTCTTCGTATTGGAAAGAACTTATCCGCCGAAGAAAGAAACCAAATGCTCGCTTTTCTCAAGCCTCGGCTAGTCAACTTCGCCTTTTCCTATGAAGACATGCCCGGACTTGACGAAAATCTCATTACTCATCAACTCCCAATAAAGGCCGGTGTCAAGCCGGTAAAGCAAAAATTAAGGAGACTTAAACCGGAATGGATACCCAAGATAAGGGATGAAGTTATCAAACAATATAATGCCGGATTCTTGGTAGTATCTCACTACCCGCAATGGCTAGCTAATGTTGTTCCCGTGCCTAAGAAGGATGGAAAGGTCCGAGTGTGCATTGACTATAGAGATCTCAACAAGGCTAGCCCGAAAGATGACTTCCCACTACCTCACATCGATACTCTAATCGACAACACGGCAGGCCATAAATGGTTCTCCTTCATGGATGGGTTCTCCGGGTATAATCAAATCAAAATCGCCGAAGAAGATAGAGAAAAGACATCCTTCATCACTCCTTGGGGCACATTTTGCTACAAAGTGATGCCATTCGGTTTGAAAAATGCCGGAGCTACATATCAACGTACCATGACGGCCATCTTCCATGACATGATGGGCAAAGAAATGGAGGTATATGTGGACGACATGATAGTCCGATCTTGCACTTTTGGAGAGCATCTAAGAGACTTGGAAAAACTATTCAACCGGATGGAGAAATTTCAACTAAGGCTCAACCCGCAAAAATGTGTCTTTGGAGCTCAAAAGGGGCGCTTGCTCGGATTCATCGTTAGTGAAAAAGGAATTGAGGTGGACCCAGCAAAAGTCAAGGCAATACTAAGCATGCCGCCTCCCGCAACCGAAAAAGAGATAAGGGGATTCTTGGGCAAGCTACAATACATTAGTCGGTTCATATCCCGACTAGCATCCACTTGTGAACCGATCTTCAAGTTGCTAAGAAAAGACTCTCCCGAAGAATGGAATGAAGATTGCCAAATCGCCTTTGATAAAATCAAAGCCTACTTGGTTAACCCTCCCATCTTGGTGCCACCTAGAGCGGAAGGTCCCTTGCTGCTGTATCTCTCAGTCACTCCAACGGCATTGGGGGCGGTGCTAGGACAACCGGACGATTCGGGACGGAAGGAACAAGTCATATATTACTTGAGCAGAAAATATACCCCTACGGAAGTCAGATATCCGGAGATTGAAAAGGCATGCTTGTCTCTTGTATGGGCCGTGCAAAAGTTAAGGCAATATATTATGTCCCGAACCGTATTACTTATCTCTAAGATGGACCCGTTGAAGTATCTTTGTCAAAAGACCGTATTGACGGGAAAGCTAGCACGGTGGCAATTACTCCTCACAGAGTTTGACATAATTTATGTCACAAGGAAAGCTGTCAAGGGACAAGTGCTAGCGGATTACTTAGCCGCACAGGCGCTTCCGGATTACCAACCGCTACAAGAAGATTTTCCGGATGAGGAAATACTACTTGTGGAGCAAGATGAAGAAAATGATGCTTGGACCTTGTACTTTGATGGCGCATGGAACGCTTCGGGTAACGGAATAGGCGTTGTCCTTTGCTCCCCCAACCAAGCCCCAATCATGATATCAAGAAGGTTGATTTTTCCGTGCACAAACAATATCGCCGAATATGAAGCTTGCATAGCCGGAGTACGGGAAGCCTACAAGTTGGGGGCAAGAAAACTTCAAATCTATGGGGACTCGCAGTTGGTAATCAACCAAGCAAATGGAGAATGGGAAACCCGAGATGAAAAGCTAAAGCCTTACCACACGGCATTAACTCACTTAGTTTATTCATTCGAAGAAATCACTTTCACCTATGCGCCACGGGCTCAAAACCAATGGGCGGATGCACTAGCAACCTTGGCATCCATGGTTGAAATACCATATGGGAAGGGAACTCAAGAAATCACGGTGCAAACATCTCAACAACCCGCATATTGCTTGCAAGTGACGGCCGAAGCTGAAGAAACTCAAGAGGAAGAAAAGCCGTGGTATCATGACATAAGGCAGTTCTTGGAGCACCAAGCATTCGATGATCATATCACGCTTGCGGAAAGAAGAACCATCAAGAGACTAGCCTCTAGCTACATAATACAGGGGGCAACATTGTATAAGAGATCTCACAACCAAATGCTACTACGGTGTGTGGACCGGCTAGAAGCAAAGGAAGTTATGACCCAAATCCATGATGGGGACTGCGGAGCACATATGAATGGGATCATGCTGGCAAAAAAGATAATGCGCCAAGGATACTATTGGATCTCAATGGAAAAAGATTGCTCAGAGTATGTGAGGAGATGCTTCAAATGCCAAGAGCACGGGAACTTGATACACTCACCCCCAACGGACTTGCATTACTTATCTACCCCATGGCCCTTCTCAACTTGGGGAATAGATATAATCGGGAAGATAGCCCCTAAATCCATTGACGGTCATGAATACATATTGGTGGCAATAGAGTATTTCACTAAATGGGTTGAAGCAACGTCCTTCCCAACTATCAATGCAGCACAAGTCATACGCTTCATCAAAGGAAACATCCTATCAAGGTTCGGGCTTCCGCAAGCAATCATAAGTGACAACGGAACGGTCTTCGTCAGTAAGAAAGTTCAAGACTTCCTAGCTCAATACAAAATACAACACCACAGATCAAGTCCCTACCGTCCTCAAGCTAACGGGGCCGTAAAAGCTGCAAACAAGACCTTAATCAAGATCCTTGGCAAAATGGTGGAAAACTACCGAGATTGGGCGGAAAAGTTGTCATACGCCTTGTGGGCATACCGAACTTCTATCCGGAGAGCCACGGGGTTCTCACCCTATGCCTTGACTTACGGCATGGAAGCGGTCCTACCCATTGAGGTGGAAGTCCCAACTTGGAGGATATTGAAGGAGAGCGAATTAGAAATGGAAGAATGGATGCAAACACGTCAATCCCAACTGGATTTGCTTGATGAAAAGAGAATCCAAGCTCTTCACCACACCCAAGCATATCAACGGCGAATGGCACGGGCCTATAACCGATCGGTGAAAGCTAAAAACTTCCAAGAGGGTGACCTCGTCATAAAAAGGATCCTACTTGTTCATCCTTCAGATAAAAGAGGCAAGTTTAGGCCTAATTGGGAAGGTCCGTGGGTTATAGCCAAAGTTTTATCAAACGGAGCATTAGCCATTTCAAAACCCGAAGACAACGGGAAGGCCGAAATCATAAGTTCGGACCATGTCAAGAGGTTCTATCCATAAAAAGGCTCACCATTGAAATACTAATGCGACTGCGAGGCAAGAGGAACATCCAGAAATCGTTCTTATGCATCTCTCAAGAAATCAAATGCAAATCACAAGTGCAGAACTGCTGCTGCTGGAAACAGGCCGTTTGACCTAAAAAGTTTTTAGGTCCTACAGCGTTACTCGCAAAGCAAAACTTCAGCCACTCGGCAGACGCCCGAAACACGACCAAAAAGGTCGAAAACTCAGAAGTAGGGAGCAGACAGATAGGAGACGAGTTGCAGCTCACCCCAAACCAATTCTTAATACATTCAAAGCAAAAATGCAAATTTTAGTGAAAGATCCATGAAACCCACAAAGAGGAATGCAACTCAACGGCTCAACATCCAAGATCCGGATTCGCCAGGAAGTGCAGCGGTGCTGTTCACAGAAGACGTTGGATTTCTTGAAACTTATAAAGCTCAAGTTCAAAACAAAGAGAAGAAGCATCAAGATATGGCTAAAGAAAAGCATTCCATCCTATTCCATTCAAAGGCATTCAAAGATACATCATAAGCCAAGAGAGAAAAGTCTCTCAAATACATAGCTATTCGAAAAGAATCCCAAAGAAGGGAGTAATACACATGAAGACCAAAATGGCTATACAATCCATAGCCACTCCAACATTCACAAAAGAAAAGGAACAAAAGGGGGCTACACAACATTAACACTAGCATTCAAAAGTTGGTGGAGATGATCCAAGATAGCTCTTTGATGATCTAGCATTCCTCCCATGATGGCCAAGGCATCAAGTTGGTATAAGCACAAAGAAGCCAAAGCTCCCCAACTATGAATGTAAGACTTGCGCATCCCGGAAAATTCGTCACAACCGTGAAGAGATCCGCGGTAGATATGACACCATTCACGGCAAGCCCCCGAGGATGCATGCCCGCAACAAGCTAGTTCATCCAACCACGGCGGGAACTAGTCTCCTCGGCTATCACGGTGGGAATGGCTCCTAGTTCCAAGGTCGTGTGGTTTGAAGCCTACTCTTGCTTAAGGACGCCAACCGAAGATAGAAGATGAGAATCATAGCTAGAGTACCCAAGAGGAGAACCATAAATATAAGGAAGGTACTGCAACATCCCAAATTGCCTCATGAAGCGTTGGGGAAGATAGGATGAGCACCCGTACAATCCAAGCAAAGTCAAGCCGCCAAAGCTTTTGGTACAAAGGATAGGGTCGACTACAAGCCATGGGGGCAACCATACAACGTCCACCTCAGTCAAATCCCTCAAGTGACTATGGATATCTGTGGGAAAAGTGGTTGGCACAACGGCAAGCAACATTTTCACAAGGCCGGGACCCTCCACCAAAGCTCGGGGCACGCCTATGAAAGCTCCCAAATGCTCTAAAAGCCATACCTGCAAAAGAAAAGACATCAATAGGGTCACCCATGAACGGGAAAGGTGAAGGAAAGAGAGATCCATGTTATACCTGTAAGACGGATAAGCAACCTTGGAAGGGAGCCTTCTCTGAGCGCCTCAAGGTCAATCCTTCATAGATGTGCGCCAATACATCAGCCCGTCGGTTATATGAAAAGAAGGAATAAAAGACAAAGTTATCATAACTCAAGGCGATGGTGAACCAAGCAAGTCAAGCAAGACCTCCCTCACGCGACCAATAGAGCAAGGCACATACACAGCACTAGATGGGAGTCGCGTCAATACAGCAACTTCCTCCAAAGAAGGAGAAAGCTCTACACTTCCGAATCGGAAAACACATAAGTTGAGTACCCACTGCTCTACGGCCATGGTTAAGAAATCAAAGTTCAACGGGACTTTAGCTAAATCCAATGCATCCAGAAAGTTTAGCTCCATTAGCCCCAACCTCTCTTCCTCACAAAGATCAGATATCCACTCGTGCAAAATTTCCCCCGTGCAAGGGCCGTGAAGAAGGGAAACGGGAGAAGTAGTGGAATTTTTCGGAGGCAGAAAATCTTCCATAAACAGACCCCCTTTTGGCAGCACCGCACCCCCGTTAACCGGTGGAAAATCGCCCTCATTATCCACAAGATCAGCCATGCAGCAAGGGGATTAAAGGCAGAAATGGAAGTACCACAGAAATGAAAAACAAGAGGCAAATGCGGAACCAGCAACACCGCAGAAACAGCAGTGAATGCAGCCATAACAAACACCATTGAAGGGCTTAAATAAGTGGAGAAACACCCACCCAACTGCTGAAACAAAGACAGAAAGCGGTGATCACAAACCTCTCCACGGAATGATCTGCTGCAATGGGAATCTAAGGAAAATGAAAAGGAAATCAGATGTGAAAGGAGAAAGGTGGAAGCCATTAACGGAAAACTCATACCTTTGCAGCAACGTAACTCGGATCTAAAGGATTCTTCCATGCCAACAGATGCTTAGCCAATCCAACGGGAGAGAAGAAATTTCGGGAAGAAGACAAACAAGCAACAGGACAAATCACGGGTAATGCGCTGACAACAACCCATTCAAAGGGGTAAAGGCATGAAGATTTTGAGCAGCTGCAAATCTGGGTCAAAGGATTGCATCCGAACCCGAGCAATCTGAAATTTCAGGGTACCATGAAAGAGAAAACGAGCCGGAAGTCAACGAGCAAAAAGGGAAAAATCCTTGAAAATGCGCTGCAATAGCTCATTTGCAGTGAAGGACGAGCGTAGAAGAGGCACGGAAGGAAATTTCGACTTGCCCAGACGAGAAATCGCGCAAAAAAGGGGAGAAATGCGGACAAACGCGCAAAAATGGTATTGCTGTTCGCGCTGTCGCGAAAATGAAGAAGAACGTCGACTGACCTAAAAAGTTTTTAGGTCTACATATATAAAACTTTCACAACGCCCCTATGCAGAATTTTCAATGGCCAAACGGCCTACAAGTGATCAAAGCATTACAAGGGACGTCAAGAAAAAGAATTTTACAAGATCCACACCCTGCAAAAGCAACAAATCATACAGACACATCCTCCAAAAGGGAGTCGGTATTCATACGGCTTCACATCTAAAAAAATAGGCCATGCAAGATTCAGATTTACAAAAAAATATATATATATATATATAATTCGGCCAAAAAGAGGAAGGATGAAGAAAGCCCTTCGAGACATTCCATCGGTAGCCCAGCCCGAGCAAGATCATCGCCACCCGAAGCCTTGGGCGACCATCCGAGGAGATTCCCGCGGCCGAAACTCTAGCTGTTGAAGATGAAGTCTTCTTACTTTCTCGTGTTGCATCCTCGGGAATCTCGATGGACATGTTCACCAATCCACCTGGCTCATTATGTCTGAGCCATACTGCTCCATCCCAAGGACATAGGCTATACTCCTTCCTAGAAGACGTTTTGGCAACTGCAACATAAAAGGCTATGAGTCAACACGGACAACAAGCAACATGACGAGCATCATGCCCCGAACAAAGTCATATAAGGTCAGTTTATATCACCATTTCAAACTTGTAAAAACAACAACAACAAAAAAAAAAACAACAAAAAAAACAAAAAAAAAGAGAGCAAAACAAAACTAAAGAGAGAAAAGAAAACAAAAAAACAAAAAACAAAAAAAAAAAAAACAAAAAAACAAAAAAAAAAAAAGGAGGGGGAGAGAAAAGAAAAACCCACCAGATCTCGGCAACGGCCGGAAGCGGAGAAGACGAGCCGGCAACACTCGCCGGAGAAGAAAGAGCAGCGGCGATCCTCGACGACCCCAGCGGCGGAAGGAAAGCCAGCGGCTGCGAAGACGGCCAGACCCCAGCAGTAGCCCCACCACCTATGCCAGCCGCGACGACAATCGGAAGAAGCCCGAGCAACGGCCACAGTCCATCAGCGACGACCGACAGCGGCAGCAGCCGAAGCAAGGGGAGAAACTCCGTCTGAGTAGCAGCAGTGGTCGGCCGGACGTAAGGAAGACAGCGGCAACCCTTGCAGCAATGGTGCCGATCTTCGACGGCACCGGCAGTGAGGAAAAGATGGTCGGTAGCAACGCCGGCAAACAGCGACGGTCCCAACGGCAAGGGCGGCTGCCGGACACCGTGGAGAAAGCAGCGGCGGCGGCGAAGCAGGCGCGCGGTGACGACGGTGGTGAGGAGAGAAACAGGGAACGACCAGAAAGGGGGGGCCCACGGAGGAAACCCTAAGGGTCCAAAGAATTGCGAAAAGCCCCCCGCGACTTTCCCGAAATTACGAAAACTCCCCGTCTCAAGGGGAAAAGGCGAAAAAACACCAGCTAACTCCTAGGTTTTGCAAGAATGACCCACAGAAGTCTTTCACAAAAGCTGCCCTCAAGCTTCAATTACAGAAAAGACGCCACAAGCTTGCAGAGATTACAAAAAGGACCCAATGACCTGAAAAACTATAGGGTGTCGGTTACTTTGCCATTCGCCGTCAAGACGCCTCTGGCAAAGGGGGGCAGCTGTTGACACCCTACCGTTGGGCCCAAATATGGATAAATTGAAATGGATTTCAAGCCCAAGAAAATTCAAAACAAAAAGAAAGTTCAAGAAAAACCAAGCGGGCCCTCCCGCACTCAGCCCACAGAGCGAAGCTCCACCAAGCCTCGAAGCAGGCTTTTCAACAAACCAAATCTGGCCCACAAAGAGCGAAGCTCCCACAGGCCACCTCAACGGGCTCCACAAAGCAGCCCACCAGACAAAACAAACGGGTTTAGCCAAGCTCTAGCCCACTAAAGCCTCGGAAGCAGGCTTCTCTACAATTTTGGGCCTCCACAACGGCCCACCCAAAGCCATGGGCTAAGCCAAGCTCTAGCCCACCAAGCCAAGCTTATGGACCAAGTCCAAAACCACTCAAGAGGCCCAAAGCCCATGACCCCAACTCAAGACCAAGTCCATGGACCAAGTCCATGATCCCACTCAAGCCCAAGCCCATGGACCAAGTCCATGACTTCAAGGGAGCCCAAAGCCCACTCCACCATCTATAAAAGAAGGAGCTCCCCTCTCATTCAAAGACACTTGAAGAGAGGCATCCCAAGGGGAGGACGGGAGTCTGCAGCAACGCCCCCGGCATCCCGGCTTCCATGCTCTACGCGCTCCACGCCTCTCTTCCCTTTTCCCCTTTTTCATCTCTCCCGTTCTCTTAAACCCTTTTTATTTCCCCCCTTTTACGCCGTGTAAACCGCCTCGGGTTAGCAGATTTCTCCATATTTGCTTCAACCCGTAGGCCGGAACCCATACTCTGTATTGCTAGTGCCTTATTTCTTTAAATAGGGGCCGATCTCCCTTTAAAGATCGGTGGCGACTCCATTTTTATTGTTTTCTTGTGTGCGTGTTTGAGCTAACGCCCCGGCAAGGTGGGTGCACGCGGGTCCACAGATTCCAGCATAGTACGCTGTCGTTATGCTGCCGGATTTATAACTTGACCCGTGTACGGAAGCCCCGTCTTAGCCGTCATGCCGCCGAAAACACGAGAAAACGCCTATATGCCCATTTTTCTAAAAAACGTGAGGCCTAACTCATTTTACCCCATGTGAATGCAGGAAATCCGAGCCCACGTCGCTTTTCAACACAATCCACATCTCTAAGGCCCGGGAAACCCATTCCGAGCCCACCGTAGCGCTCCCAGCGGGTGCTACAGGGACATGCGGTTGAATAAACTATCCGTTGTTCGCCATCAATCTGCACTATTGATTCCTATACTATCACTGATAACCAGGCTCTAATACCACTATTGAGAAGCGTAGTTTTACAATTACAATTGGCCCACACTGGAATAAAATAGAAAACCAAAAGAGGAAAATAGGGGAGAGAGAATAAGAAAAAAAAAATTATCTTATTAAGGCAAACTTGAAAAAATCTTTATAACTGGACTCTTCTAATGGATACTTGGCTTAATGCCAAAACACTAACTAGAGGCCTATTTATAACCATGGAAACGTATGCTAGAAAGCAAATCATACGCAGCTCACTATCGTAAATTCTGTACATACTTGGAGTTGGATTGCGTTAAAAAAAAACACCGACTATTATAACGAAATATACTATTTACTTTCAACAGCCCGTAGCACATGCATTCGCCTCCGCACAGCGGCTGCCTCTCACTACTAGAGGTGTTAATGGATCGAGTTAAACGGATTGAAGCTTAGTCTTAATCTTAATCCATTTAAGATATCTCAACCCTAATCCGTTTATTAACCCATTTAAAAAACCTCAACTCTAACCCATTTACAACCCATTTAATAAACGAGTTGGTGAGTTGTTAACGGATTGTATAGCAAATAACCTGAAAGCCTAAACTCTAGTAGATGATGATCTCGTAGGGAGAGACGAGATAATGTTTTTGGCGTAGGGGAAATAGAAATAAGGCAGTAATGGGAAAATGGATTTAGGGCAACAGTGGAAAAATAAAAATTAGGTGACTTGAGGAAGACTCGGAAAGGGAAAATAACCAAGGAGTTTACATGTATATATATAACTTTAATGAATTAAGCGAGTTAAATAAGTTGAACGAATTAAACGGGTTGAACAGGTTATATAGGTTAAATGAGTTACTAAACGGGTTAACGAGGTATAAAATCTCAACCCTAATCCATTTATTTAATTAAATGGTTAAACGGGTTAGCAGATCATAACTCAATTATTCAAAAATTCCAACCGAAATCCATTTATAAAAGGGTTGGACGAGCGGGTTAACGAGTTGATAATGACCATTAACACCCCTACTCATTACTCCCTCTCACAGCCCGTCCAGGGGAACTCTATTTTCCATCAACGCCCATTCTCTCGTTTCCTATGGCCAACTGGCTTGCCATATAGGTCAAGTCAATTCTTAAAAAAAAAAAAATTTAAAAAAAAACAAAATCTGGAGATGCCCACATGATGTTTTCCTTTTGCAAAAAATAAGTTTTCGATAAAAGTGGTTTTCCACAGTATGTTAAAACAAATAGTATTAAATAAAATAAATATATCAAATTTGGAAAAAACTTTAAAATAAAAAGAGGCTGGCGACTGTACTGAATTATCGCCCTTTTTATATGACCTGTGATTAGAAATATTAATTTACACATATATAAAGATTATATGAGTGCGGCAAATTTTTCGTTTACACGATTCTCTGTAAATGGCGTGTTCTTTCGAGATTATGGTTAATTTTGAAGGTATCCTTTTAGGGGTTCTTTCATCATTTTGATTATGCTTATTTATTATTTGTAAGTTGTAACTATCAAAGTGTCTCGTAATATATTTTTACGACATGCAGGGGTGGCAAAGCGACGTGGCAAAACTCTGGCGGTAGTAAATGAAAGTAGCCCGTGATTTTGGGCATTGACATGGTTAGAATAGAAGATGGGAGGGCCATGTTGCTTGGTCAATGATACACGGTAGCCCATATAAAAAATTTTAATTTTTTGTTTTTTAAATAAATATCTAGACCCCACCTAGCTGCGAACTTGACAATTTTCTAAATTTGTTGTTGCTTTTTATTTTAAAAAAATTAACAAAAGGCAATGTTGTAAACCGGTAGTACGTCTCATGCCCTTCTATTGATTTTCAAAAATTAAAAAATCAAATAATATGAGTTGTTTTGTTTATTTTTTTTATAAAAAAAACATAAAATAAAATTTAAAATTTACCCACATTTATAAAAAAAAGTTAATAATAATAAAAATTATTTTGGGTCACCAGTAAATAGCCCAATTTTCAGGTGCCCGTATGGGACACGGATGGCATGCATTGAATCAATCCCTTTCAAGGAGAACTTTGTGGGGGCAGAAAATCAAGTCACCCTGCCGAATACTGAATTTAAAATTGCTCAGGTCACACCGACATCTATCTTGACCCATCTTGTTAAAAACCAAATAGATACTATTTGACCATGACCAAACCTCATTGAATTTGCACAGACAACTTTGCTTTGTTTTTTTATCATGGTTTCCAAACCTACTCAATCCAAAACAACTGTGGAAGCATATCCACCACTAGATTGTTAGAAAAGAAAAATAACTACTTGAGATCATGCAATTGTCTTTTTAATTAATAGTTTAATACAAATTAGTTCCCTCACCAACTTACTTTTCTATTCCACAAAAATTAAGATTAAAATTACAAAACAAATGAAATACAAAAAAATGGGGACTGCCTGCTCAATCACCACAATCTACTGGGGGACGTGAACCAGCAAACAGGAGTGGGTAATCACCTTAGTTTTGGAGGAAGTTGATGAGGTGCATGAGCTCTTGAGCCGGCCCCATTGCCTTTTGAACGGTTGGGTACGGTGGGGTGGTGATGGTGGGAAGCTTGGTGGTGAGGTGCAGGATGTTTGGCATCGGGTTTTGATCCCTTGGGCTTCTCCTTTTCCGGCGGGAGCTTATCCTTGATGGCTAGGATTTGCACCAAAGTCTCCACCACTTCTTTCATGGGCGGCCGGTTCTTAGGCTCTGCTGCAAGGCATCTCGTAGTGAGCTGAGCAGACTGAAATGCCCCTTTGGATGGATACTGACCCTCCAGCCTAGGGTCCATTATGCGAGCTAGTTTTCGTCGATCTGATAGATAGGGCTTTGCCCAGTCCACCAGATTGTGTTGCCCACTTGGACGGTTCGTGTCAAGTGCTCTTTGCCCTGAAAGCATCTCCAGGAGTACTACCCCAAAACCATAGACGTCACTCTTCACATACAGATGGCCTGCATGAGCAGCTGTTCAATCAGCATTTAACTCATTTTCTCAGCAAAATCGGTAGCGCCCAACAGACACCCACAAAATGGTCATCTCTCAGAGAAATACTGATAAAGAGTTTTTGACCAGGCTTCAAGCCACATTCAGCAGGCAAAATTCTCAGATAGGGAATGATAGGCTCTGTCATGGGTTAAAAGCCCACAAGATAAGACACTTAGACAGTCTAAAATCTAAAAAAAGATAACAACGCATTGTCCATCATTGCCTAGACAAGGCAAACTTGAGCAAAACTATGCTAATTTTAACGTCAAACACAAGCAAATACAATGCCTACTGTAAAGAGATTAAAATCAATCTTTTATCAGATTTAACTAGAGAAATTGAGTTCATTTTTGACAAGGTAATTGCAGCACCAACCTGTAAGGGTTTAATGCAAAACAGGAAGGAAAAGCAAACAAGTGCATTGAAGGGAAAATGTGACTTCATATGCACAAGTGTGTGCAAGGAAAATCTGATGCCTTACCTGTAGCAACATACTCTGGAGCTGCGTACCCATAGGTGCCCATGACTCGTGTTGTAACATGTGAATCTCCTGCAGATGGACCATTTTTTGCTAGCCCAAAATCGGAAAGTTTTGCATTGTAATCCTACAAGGGAGAGAAAATATTGGTGTTAAAATTCAGGAAACGAAACCAAACAAGATTTAGTGTCATTTGAGGAATCAGATGTGATCTTACTGAATCGAGCAAGATATTTGACGCTTTGAAATCCCGGTATATGACTTGCTTCTCAGATGTGTGCAGAAAAGCAAGGCCCTGGGCTGCACCTATTGCTATCTTAAGCCTTAGTGCCCATGGAAGTGGCTGTACGGCTCCCCCTCCTATAAAACATTCATGAATTTGTAGAAATCGTTAGTGATTGATGCCCATTGCAGGACACTAATAAATATATTTTTTCTGTCACATTCATAAAGTAAAACAAACGATGGGCAAACTGAAAAATGCACAATTAAAGAAAATATCAATTCATTTTACAGAATGACGTGACTGAAACAGGTGATGGAAATGCCTAATTTCATAGCCATAGAGTGAATGACCATCAACGCATATTCCAACCATTTGGTGGAAAACTTCAGCAACTAGGGAATAAGCAAAAAATAAAAAGCAAAATGCGGGTGCGCAGCCTCATCCAGGAATTAAACACAGGTGGACCCACCTATTCATCGACTTGTTGGATATCTGATGCAGAAAAATCTTAAGGAATGGCCTTCCCAAAATGGCTGAGGTCACATTGGGATCCAGGACCACCAAATGGTGGGCATTCACTAAAAGCTTGCTTTCACAAACCAGAATGCTTTTTTAGTGAGATCAACATCCATGAAATACATGTAAAATGCTGATGGAAGTTGAGGCCCACAACAAGAAAAAAAGCCTTCATGTTAATTAGGATGATCACTTATTCATATGACTTACTTCTAAAAAGGTGGTTCTCCAGACTCCCTCTTGGCATGAATTCATAGACTAAAAGAAGTTCTTTCTCATCCACGCAGTACCCCAACAGCTTCACCAAGTTTGGGTGAGAAAGCCTACCCAAGAAGTTCACCTCTGACTGCACAAACAAAAAATAAGCACATAAAAAAAACTCTAAAACCAGACAGACGGAATCATATATGGCTTGTCATGGGAATTGATATCTAAAACCACCCAACCTTATTTTGACAAACAACATTCGGGGAATTCAAATAACACAAGCCTGCAGTAAAGAAATTTCTCAGTAGAGATCACCATTTCATGGGATGCACCAAACACTGATGATTTCTCTATAGTTGGAAAATTTTCCATCATGTCAAATGATTCCCTTTCATAATATCATGAAGAAATATTGCAAACCAAGCAAAATACACACAAATAAATACATCCTAGACTGACTCATAGAAAATATGAATAAAGCCCATTAACAAAACCAAACAAACCATCCAGCCGAACAAGTTTTCGAATTCAATGGAAATAACAAGGACGAAAGCAAATCATAGCCAGAGAAAATCCAGAAACACAAACCTGCCATTCTTCCAATCCTTGCATGCTCTCTGGATTCAATTTCTTGACAGCAATCACCATCCCACTTCCGATCTTAGTGGGCGCGTATGTCTTCTCATCAACCCACCCCTTGAACACTCTGCCGAATCCTCCCTCCCCAAGAACCGTGTCGGGTTTGAAATTCCTCGTGGCACTCTTCAATTCCGCGAAAGTGAAGATTTTCAAATTGGGGGTGGGTAGGATCTGGCCGCTGGGACAAACCTCTTCCAAGCTGCTTGAAAACCCACTCCCACTGCGCCCGCTTGAGAAAGGTTCTTCGGTGCTCATCGTCTTCGACGTCCCTGCAATTACAATCGGCACAGAACAATACACGAAAATTATTCCATCCCATCTTCAGAAAATTAAATGATGAGACTCACAATTGGTAAAATCCCATTCAAGATATTCTTCCATCTTCCCCTCGAATTTTAAGGAAGTGGGAAGAAATTAAAAAATAAAGCCTCCTACAAAAAAAAAAAAAAAAGGAAATTTGAATAATTTCGTTTCGAACGTTACAAAACTAGTAAAAAAAAAAAAAAGTCGATGAATTTCTTCAAGAGGAACTGAAAAATTAGAAATCGAAAATTTTCCCTTCATAATAATAAATGAACCGGTTCGTTGTATAGAAAAATCTTTTCTTCTCAAAGCACAAGTACAAAGATATTTATATATTGGGTCAAATGAAAAAAAGAAAGAAAAAAAAACAAGTAGAAAGTGGAAATTGTTTTCCTCTCAATGAGGGTGCCGGAAAAGAATTCCATGTCGGAAAGAACTCCAGAAAAAGGCAAAGCATGAATCATTCCCTTTTTTCCCCTCTACTTGCCTCTTAACCAAAACAACAACCAGTGAAAAGCAGGGGCAGCCTTTGGATGGAAGTCGTAGTACTTAAGTCCAACCAAATGGAAGCAAGCAAAGGAAAAACTTTTTCGAGGCAGGAGAAAAAAACCCATCTGAAATTATCACCAGAACAGTTGAATCTTTGTGACATAAGAATTTTTTTTCCTTCAAAAGAAGAAGAAGATTGACGAAGATTTTCAGTTTTTCTGTCTCTCTTTCCACGCTCTGCTGCTGCAGGCAATCCAAATAATAGTACCTGGGGTGGTGCTTGGGCTCTGAGACGCTTTAACCGGTGTTCCCCAGCAATTCCCCATCTCTTCTTCACCTTCGCTTCGCTCTCCTCTTCTTCTTACAGGTTCTTTTTTAAGTTTTTCCTACCAAGTCTCAGACAAAAGCATGTTTGTTTTTCCTTGCATAGACACAGACAAGTTCAGGGAAAAGGGGAGAAGGAAAAAAAGAGAGAAGAAGGATGGTCTGGGCTTCCGCGAAAGTCGTCTCTCTCTTCTCAGTTCTCTCCGCCTTAAAAAACAAGATGAGAACAGCGGACTTCGGGCGGGCACGTGCAAAACATATTGCTCCTTTTGCTGCTACTTGCACACACGCGACCATTCTATGCAGCAATTCCGCGGCTGTTCGTCCTCAAATATCCAACTTAGGTTGCGTTCATTTACCCATAAAGGTTTTCGCCAGTCAAATCAAAATTTTTCAATTTAAAATTTTTTATTTTCTTAGATTATTTTATTTTTAATTATTTATTCATATTTTTCTATATAATTATTTTATTTTTCAATCAATTTTACTCAGCGAACTATAAAACTAATTATGCTTTTCATATTTTGAGAATTCTCAAAAAAAAAATTATGCTTTTCATATTTTGAAAATCTTTACACTAAAATTTTTCTCTAAAATTTTATCACTATGCTAAGATGGAAAAAAAGTGTTGGCATGGGTTCGGAATGCAAAATTTGTACAAGAAATTAGAAAATACAATAAAAAATGAAAAAATATTGTTATTTTTTAGAAGTAAAAGGAACGTTTTGGGAATGTAAATTTTCTTTTCATCCTCGTATTATCCTCATCGTATCCAACATCTATTTCTAAGTATCTATCTTTGCCACAGGGGTTAAGCCTTGTGTAGCTTCTTCGGTGTAAGGTTGGGAGTTCAAAACTTGTCTGCATGTCTAATAAGTGGAGTTTTTACAGTTTAATCCCCTGTAATGAGGGTTTTATTATTTCCCCTTGTGGAGGGGTTTTAGGAAAAAGTTCTCCTCTATAATGTGAAGGTAGGCATAAGTTTCATTGTAATATTTGGGTGACAGATGTATAGAAATATAAAAAAATTATCTAATCTTCACTTCCATCTTTTTATTTAGCATGGTTACCATCGTTAATTTTGATGTAATTTACATGGTTTTGGCATCCTCGAAACCCCAACTCATTTTTATATAATTTTATCCATTTACTCTATTCATTGTTTATCATCATTTATATTATCATAAAAATTATATAATTTATTATGTATCATTGCGCGTAAGCGCATCAAAAAAGCGTAAAATGAAAGTAATAAAATAATTTGATATTAAATAGTAATTTTAAAATTGTATTCCTAATGTCTAAATCCTCAATAATATTGTAACTATTTGGATCAATATTAACATTTTATTTTAATGCACGTACAAACGAACTAAAGTATTTTTCATAATTTAAACATGAGTATATATTTTTTTTGAAAATATTGCCCATACATATTTTTGATATGGATGAAACTTTATTTTATAGCTAAATTTAATGGTTAAAGTGGATTTACTATCAAATCATCAGAGGTGTTAATAGATGGCAATTACTGAGATTACATCAACATCTTACATGTAACTAGGTCAAGGTTGTCTATTTAAGTAAGAGGGGTGATCCCATGCGTCCCGCCATGGGACTCACTAAAAAAATATTCTTTTGATTTTTTATAAACATATAGTGCTAAGTGTATTTAAACTATAAACTAAGTTTTACCGTTTTTAGATGTTTTTAAGTATTTTTATTTTTAAACATAGTGACATTTTCATAATTTTTTACTTAAAAATTATGAATATGACATTGTGTTTAATAATTAAAAATATGTAAAAATATCAAAAAATGGTAAAACTTGGTTTATAGGTTAAATACACCTAACTTTACATATTTTTAAAAAAATAAAAAAATAAAAGGGTCCCATGGTGGAACACATGAGGCATCCCATGCGGCTGGCCATATGGGATCACATCTCTTCAAGTAAAGCATTGAAGTATTTGAATTTTGCGAGTGATGTTTCAATGCATCAGGGTACAAAATCTTATTTTTTAAATATTTTTGAATTTTTTATAAGATTATTAATTTAGATGTATTTAACTTATATGTTAAGTTTTACTATTTTTGACATTTATAAATATATATATATTTTATTTTTAAAAAAGGGTATTTTAGTCACTTAAAAATGGCTAAAGTACCCATGTTTTCAAAAAATCAAAAAAACATATACGCAACATCCAAAAGTGGTAAAATTTTGGATTTTTATGAGATTATTAATCTAGATGTATTTAACTTATATACTAAGTTTTACCATTTTTTGAATTTATAGATATATATATTTTTTATTTTTAAAATAGGGGTATTTTAGTCACTTAAAAATGGCTAAAGTACCCCAGTTTTTAAAAAAAATCAAAAAAATGTATATGCAATATCCAAAAATGGTAAATTTTAGCTTATAAATTAAATACACATAGATTAACAGTTTTATACAAAAAATTTCAAAAGAATTTATTAAAAAATAGGGTGCATTTAAACATTACTCAATTTTGCCATAGTAATAACTTATCCTCGTGGGTAGAGACACTTGGAGTTGTTTATCTTTGTTTGGAGTTGTAATCTGTGAGTTGCCTTGTCCTTAAGAGGGTCATTTTGATAAAAATATATAGAAAAATATTAGAGTTAATACAGACTACACATGTAGTCCAGTTCGCTGAAAATGGGGCTTACTTGATTATGAAATTAATGTCTACCTCACTTATTGTATTTAGCATTTTCTACTTTAGCCACATACTAGTTTCCTTCTAATTCAAACATGCATGTGAGCCTCATCTTAAAGAAAAATATTTCAATGCAACCTGATGCATTGTGCAAAATCCATTTTTAAAATTTTTTTTGAAATTTTTTTTATAAAACTATTAATCGGGAGTTTTATTCATTTTTTTGGAGTGGTGTTGTATATTGTGACATTTGATATTACATATTGAGCCCATTTACCTACAGAACAACAAGGGAGACAACTAGCGCCTAATTCGTGAGAGACTAATTGTTTCCACATAAATTTTTTGTCCATGGCATGGTTCGCCCTTATTGTAGTTGCCATAACCAACTAACCTAGCTTCGGTTGGTGAAGTTTTATTCATTTTTAAATGACTAAAATAACCATATTTTTAAAAATAAAAATATATATCTTCAAAAATGGTAAAACTTAATATATAAGTTAAATATAATATTTTTGATAGAATAGGTTAAATGTAATTAGATTAATAATTTTATAAAAAATTTCAAATTTTTAAAAAATAAATTTTGCACCATGTTACATTGAAAATTTCAATGTATCAGAATGCATTGAAACATTCCTCTATCTTAAAATGGTACACAATCAATGAAATAAAGTAGTATAATGCAAACATCAATTTTAAAGTGATATCTTTAAATATAAATTGTCTAAACATGATTTTTATATAGACAAATAATTATATAAGAGGTCATTTTCGCAATGGTTTTTACCTTAAATATGGTGTAGACTATTGTACCTGAATGGAAGCGATTTTGTACACTTTTTCATTTTTAAGATGTCAATTATTGATACAAACTTTAATCTAGTTATAATATTTAATATTATTTTTTTCGAGTTAGGATATTAAGTTTCATCCAAATCAAATACATGTATGGACCACATTTGCTCAAATATATATATATATATATATTCTTTTGTAAATTAAAGAAAATGCTTAGATTCATTCACATATATTAAAATATAATAATACTTTATACCATCATTTATCCACATAATGATGATAGTTTAGATGTTAAAAATACTACTTAAAAATTAATATTTAATATTATTTTATTATGTTGATTTTATATATTTATTAGTGGGGCTCATATACAGTGATACTGAATAAATAAAAGAATTTTCTTGATAATATAAATGATGCTAAATACAATATATATAGTGGATTTTTATGAACCATCAACATAATAAAAATAGAGTTACATGAAAGAGGAGTTTCATAGACTCTTTCATTTTAATATCCTAATCATTGATGGAAAATTCATTTTATCTATTGTATTTAACATTATTTTTAAGAAAATTATTTAGCATAATTTATATTATTATAAAAACTCTTTCATTTGTTTAGTATTACTGTGTATGACCTCTTCCTACAAATGTTAGAATCAGTGTAATACATAAATATTAATTTTAAAGTAATATTTTGAAGTTTTAAACCTTTTAAAATATAGGTTTTGTGTGTATATAATTCTATAAAATGTTATTATATTCTGATATATATATATATATATGTGCATAGATATAACT
The DNA here is from genome assembly GCA_030490835.1 of Annona cherimola. Lineage (NCBI taxonomy): Eukaryota > Viridiplantae > Streptophyta > Magnoliopsida > Magnoliales > Annonaceae > Annona > Annona cherimola. Next base: position 91,700,634 of record CM059972.1, read on the forward strand.
ATTTTTCCTAATTTACATATGAATATATTTATTTTTGAGTAAATGCGACTTACATATATATTTAATTTGAATAAAACTTGATCATCTAGCTAAATAAATAATACTAAATATAATGAATAAATTGAATTTTGGGTTAATTATTAACATGTCAAAAAAATAGAAGGGTCAGTGAAATCGCTTCAGTGTAGTGTGGTTACGTAAAAGTGAAGCCCGTGTATATGCGCACACGCGAGCGTGAGGCATACGACAGTTGCTTTTGCAGGGCGGACGTCCTACGCTGTGCATCGAGATGATGAGGTTTTCACGTTGGCCACGGGTGGAAATGGGAAAGGAGTGAGTGAAAGAATCAACGGCATAGATTTAACGCCTGCCTGTTCTTGCATTGGGAATGAGATTAAGCTCGGAAGGAATGTTAACATGTGACTAAAAATAATGATAGACAAGCATGTGGTGCATAAGTTGGAAATATTAGGAGTGCAATTTAGGCAAGATAACTATGGGTACTCACCTATCTGCCCTAATTTGGGCAAACTAAGGTAGGAAAATTATCTGACTACGGGTATAATAGAAACAATACCGGCTTTCTAAATAGAATATAGATAGAGTATATGTCCTAACTCCCGAATACCCTAAAACTGACCCGGAATCCACCCATATGGGTACCCGGCGGTATTGACTAAATTATAATATACCCACCTATTATACCCATCTTCTCAAAAACAAAAACAAAAAACAAAAAACAAAAAACAAAAAAAAACCATCTTTTATACTATATGGGTGCTGTTAAATAAGTTACCCGTCCCAATCACTCTAGCCGTCATGATTTTCATGTTGTAACGTCAAATCTCTAGGAATCTATACACGACAGGCATCACTTATTTATTACTTTTTTTGGTTCATATATAATAGATGGTGCTGCTTTTTTATTGCCCAGACAACTAATCAAGTGAGACAGATTGGCATATGACAATAATATCTAATTTATGCGAATCGAAGTAACAGTTTGTTATAGGTTATTTTAAAAAATCAGAAATATATTTTTTAATATTGTATTTGAGTATAAAAGAAACCAAAATGAAAACCGGAACGAGAATTGATTCGTCCTTAAGATGGATAGGGTAAGGTATAGAAATCAATCCGATCAATGAGGTATTTCGTTCAATGGACCTGAGTGTACTTCACTTTTTTAAAATTTTTTTGAAATTTTTTTACACAACTTTTAATCTAAGTGTATTTAACATATATATCAATTTTGTACCACTTTTGGAATTTTTAGATTTTTTTCGAAATTTTAAAAATTTGTGACATTTCTAGTTGTATACCTTAGTTTTAGCATTCAAAATTAAATTCATAAAAATATCTAAAAATATCTAAAAATATCCAAAAATGATTAAAATTGATACACATATTAAATATACTTAGATAACAATTGTATAAAAAAAGTTTAAAATTTTTAAAAAGGGTGAAGTACTCAATGCATGCAGGTGCATTGAATTGGGTTCCATTAATGAGTAGAACATGATAGAATTTTTATCAATAGTGTATAAGTAAGATAGATTATTATTAGAATCAAACCGAAACCAATTGTACCCTTAGTTAAATTAAAGAGACAGATTTGTGTGATTATTTTGTTAAAGTCAACTCTAGAAAGAGGGGCTTTTTGTGGAAATCAAGCTGCGGTTTTACAGGGCAAGTTCCCCATTGCTAGCTTACTCTAATCTTATATTTTTAGGATTCGGGTTAAATTTAAATCAGTTCGGGTTAATTTGAGTTGAAAATTCAGTTTAATTATGAAAATTTTGATATTTCAAATATTTATTTGTTCTAAATCTCATTTATATTAAATTTTATATTACTTGTTACATTGTATAATTTTAAAAATTAAATTAGAATATGTTTAACTATAGATTGTGAAATTTTTTAAAAAATAAAAAATAAGTTTAAAACGTATTTAAAATAATTTTTAATAATTTAATATATGTGGCGCAAGTTGAAATTGTTCAGGTCTCAACTCACCCCTTCTCCATTTTATTTTACATTATGCTCTTATCTTAGGTTATAAAAATATCGATTTAGCCAATCAAAAAATCAAGTTAGGAGTGAGCTGTAGGTCGATCTGAACCAATTTGTAGCTCTATGTTTTTTTTTTCTTTTGAAAATTTCATTTCAGTAAGTTCCTGAGTCTCCAAGACTTTCGAAATTTGCAATATTTTACACTAAAAATCTTAATTTTGAAACTAACCTGTTCAGCCACCCTCTTTGCAAAATTATACATATAAATGTGCCAGTCCTAATCAATGATATCGCAATAAATTAGGTGTGCAAAAGGCAACCAATGGAGCCTTTTTTAGAGCTTGGTTATTTCGGCTTTTGAACTTACCTTTAAAGCAATTTGGGTTTGTTGTGAGTTAATCACATCCCACTTGAAAACTCGAAACCCAAACCCGTATCTATGTAATGTTGTCAAAACCAAACAGGTTAAAGGATTAGTTCTAGTCTAATCTGTTCAACCATATGTTGAAATCAAATTAAAGCAGTGTATTAGTAATTTATATAATATATACGATAGATTTATAAAATAAAAGCTTAAAGTTTATATTTAAAAATAATGCAATAATTGTAATTAACAATTACACACTACTAGTTATCCTCATTATCTTCTTTTATTTTTCTTTTAATTTTTACAAGTATTTAATTTTTTAACAATCAAATTAAAAGCAAAATATGAACTTTGTAATATGGAACTCACTTGTGGAGACATAACCCGTGGCAATATCATGAAACCTGCATAAGGTAAATTTTTAATTTTATGTTTATGGACAATATTCTTCCATTTGCACAAATTTCTATCTAAATATTTGATGTAAATAGAGATGTAGATAATGGAAAGTTAGAAATCATACTCTTAACTGTGAACTTCAGTCTACCTTATCTTAAACTCTATCTTAACATGTCTCTTCATATTCTACCTACCATCTCCTTTCCCTCTTCCTCTCTCTCCCACCTTCTCTCTCCCCATTGTCTTCTTGCAGCTAGCTCCACGTTGCCCCCCCGTCTCCTTCTGTCTTCTCTTTCACTATTTTCTTCCTTCCGTAGCTTCTTCCCCATTTTGTTCCAGTGGCAACAACTTCTCTTACCATTTACTTCCTCCAATGACTTCTCTCCTAGTAGCAACTTCTTCGGCCATCTTCTATTCTTCTTCCTTTAGCAACTTCTCTCCTCTAAGCAATGTCAGTAATTTCAAAATTGGATCAATTGACTAACCAAGATTGGATTGAATCATTTGGATTAATAGGTTTTCACCGGCTAGATTCTGGAAACCGAAAACTAGGATGAATCGGACCAACATAGTGGCTGGTTCCTTGTCAAACTAATTTGACCGACCAATCAAATCAGACTTTTATAATACTGATTCTATCATAGGTATTATTAAACACATGAGACTTAATATGGGTGGAGAATTTTTTGCAATTTTTTATGATATTGTATAATTGGAGATTGATGTTTTAGGTTTATTATTTTTTAAATTATTTGGTGTAAAGGTATTTTATCAATAACAAGACAATATTTATATGTTCAAAATCCGAATATAAATTAAAAATTGTTATTCAAAATTTAACCTCAATTCCAACCAAATTCTAAAATTAAACTCCGCCTAAATTCAATGCAAACCCATTCCCAGCATGATTATTAAAGTAGAGAGTTTTTTTTTTTTTTTAAAAAAAAAAATTAAGGCTAGTTGTATGCCTTATATGCAGCCCTACTCCCCGTATTACATAGAGGGAGAGGGAGGCAGGGAATCAACTAATCAGCTCAATAAGATAAAGCATACATTCTCCAAAAATGATATATTTGTGCTCATGTCTATGAATTTTATTAAAAATTGTGTTCTTATGCCTATGATTTAAAAATTATTGCAAAGTATGCCTATGAATTTTTAAGTTATTTGCAATTATGCAATAGTAAATGTTAATCTCTTGATTTTGAAAAACAAAGATGCTTTTTAATAAATCCAAACCATCAATTATATTTATTAATATAAATTTAGTTAATAAAATAAAAATTTCTTTGATTGAATACCCTAGTAGGCCTTGATAAATATAAATTATTTTAAAATTGATTATAGGCCACCAATGTATTCATTAAAAATGAGTTTTAGTATATTAACAAATTCACATCAATAAACAGAATAGATATTTTGAATTTATAAAATACATCTTTATTTAAAAAAAAACTAAGAGGTGCTTATTTTCCATATATATAACTGTAAATATTTTAAAAATTCATTTGTATATTCGCAATAAGTTTCAAAATATAGGCATAAGTGCAATTTTTTAAAAACTATAGGTATGAGTACAAACATATTTAAAAAAATTTACAATATAATGAGGATCAATCCTCTAAAACCCAGTCCCCTCGTTTGTACGATATGAGAATTCAGAGTTCTTTTTATAATGTTTCCCTAGTTGTGGGTAAATTCGAAAAAGTATTAATTACTTGGTGTTGATGATGATTTCATGTATCGAGTTTCATTGATGAGATGCATGTGAGCATGTGGGATGTGATATTGTGTGACATATTATTGTGGTTAGATTGGCTATCATGTATTGAATTCATGGGGTAGCGCATATGAGCATGCAGTTTGTATTATACGATGCATTTATGTGTTTGACCTGTTTTGGGTGCTTTCATTAAGTTTTTATGATTTGACTTGTTGAGTATTGGATTTGAAAAGTATGGATGATCTACTAGTTGAGTACTACGACTATCTTGAGTCTGACAAAGTAGGTATGAGGTTTGACCTACCCAATTACGTCACGGAGGGCAAGGGAGCAGCGCTCCTGGAGGAAATTTTAATTCATAAGTTGTGACATAGTGACTTAATGATGAATAAGTATGTGGACTAAATAGGAATGAGTTGGCATATAAGAAGTTGGAATGAGTACGGTTAAAGTGTTCTGTAACCGTACAAGTTGAGTCCAGGTTTTTTTTTTGGGTTGCAGATGAGTGAAAAATCACCAAAATGGATATGCAATCAAACATATAGCAACATAGCTCGTGTTGTGGTCACGAACTCATTTAATTAGGGTGTGGGATACATCATCCATTTTCCTTTATTCTTCTTCTCTTCTTCATTATGTCTCCCTCTCCATTACCGATCTCCTAAACCAATCCCAAACCTCCAGTAGAGCTCTCCAAATCATCCCAAAGGCATCAATCCATATTTAGGAGCCAGGGGATTGAAGATTCAAAAAGAGAAACGTTAGGGTATTGAGAAAAATCTCTACTTAAGTAAGTAGATACTTTCTTTTCTTGAATGGACAATTAAATCTTGTTCTAAATAAGTTACAGAACTTGTAAGTGTTGGTCTCGAGTTTGTGGCAAAACCCAATAGGGGAGTAGTAAATTGGGTTCTTGAAAAATTCTTTCGTAAATAAAAACTTAATCCCTTGAGAGTTTTAATCTCCTCAAATGAATAATGTGAAATATAAGAGCAATAAAAATTAAACTCAAGAGATTATAGTGGTTCGGGACAACCCTTTCTACTTCACTTTTCTAAGAACATACCTTAGTGTCTTAGGTTCCACTAAATAGAATAGTAATAAAATAGAGCATTTGCTCTCTTCTAGATTTCAGCTTTAGAGGGCCTTATACAAGCTTAGCACAAGTAGGTGATGAGTTACACTCCAGTCACATGCTACTTTGCCTTCACTTGGTCTTAGTCTTCAATACTAGATTAAGTGGAATACAAATGATTAATAAATAGAAAATGATACTACACTTTACAATTGTGTAGAGACAGATTTCTGCACAGAGAAGAATTTATAGAAGAAGTTGATAATGGAGCAGTTCAGCACTTAGCAACTTGTCACTGAGTTCTTCTTGAAATTTTTTTGGATCACATAAATGCTTGAGAATAAAGAGGTTGAACTCAATCAATATTGTTTCTCTTCTCTCTCCCATTCATTTGAAGTTTCTTAAATAAGAGAGAGTAAATTCGACCGTTTGGAGGTAGGTGGTGCGCATTTAATGCACCAATGTTTAATTTTTTTCCATAATTGCGATTCAAGTCACACTTGGAGTCGACTTAGATTGCGATTTCATTCAAGTTGCAGGTTGGAGTTGACTTCAGATGCGACTTCGGTCATCAACTCTTTAGCTAAGTTTCAGACTTGGGTCCAATTGGTCTCAGACTTGACCCAAGTCGCAGGTAGAGTCGACTTGGGTTCCGACTTCACCAGCTATCTGATTTCTTGAAGTTTTGACATAATGTGATCTTCTTTGTTTGTTTATCTTTCCTTGCTTCGTCATGATTCATGCGTATAAATCTTCATTTATATTTGAGTTCTATTCATTCTTCTTGATATTTGAGCTTGGTCAATATTTCTTTGAGCATTCGATAAGAACTTTATGTAACCTTGGTTCAATATTGTCATTGTTTCATAATTTAGACTTCCTTTTTTAAGCAAAGTGTTTAGGAACATCTTGATTTACAATTTCTTTTAAGTCGAGAGTTTGAGTCGACTTCGGGCGCGACTTCACCCAAGTCGCATGACGAGGGCGACTTGAAATGCAACTTGACATTGTCAATTTCTTCTTTAATCTCTAAAGACATCCCATGTCGCAAATGGAGTTGACTTGAGGTTGCGACTTCACCTAAGTCGTAAGTGAAGTTGACTTCGGCTACGACTTTGTCTACTCAGGTGTCCAACTTTCAGTGTTATCGAAAAATAGGCCCTCGAAGTTGATACTAAAGTCAACTTTGGTATCGACTTCACCTAAGTTGATGGCTGAGTCAACTTAGCATGCAACTTGGCTTGCCAAGCTTTTGATTTTTGAATATTGTAAACCTTGAAATCACTTGACATCACATTAGTACCTTGATAATTCTCAAATTGAGTTATTAATCACTAAAACATGGATTATACTTAATTTACCACATGTTTACAACAGTAAGAACTTGTAAGATAATGTTATTTTGAGCGTAGAGGTAGTTTTCACTCAAAATCTAGAAAAGGGATTGGGGTTTGATCGGTGTTTTTAGGTAAACCATGAATTTAGCAAGAATGTTAGGTATAGTTGATGCCTTTTGCATTGTTTATCTTAGCTTCATGAACTTAACTATTGAAATTGCAAATCAAACATTGAATTTTGATGAATAATAGTTAATTTGGTATGTTCTAAGGCGACTAACTTCATTTATGATTTGTACATGTTATATAGAAATATATAAATCAAGTGCAGACAATTGAAGTCGCATCTCAAGTCGGCTTTAGAATGCAACTTGGATGAAGTTTCAACCCAAATCAACTTTGAGAGCTACCTCAACGAAGATTTCAAGGGACTTTTTGAAGCAAATTGTACATGTGAAATCACATCCCTAGTCGACTTCAAATGTGATTCGGATGTAATTAAAGTTGAAGTTGACCTCAAACTACAACTTGGAAGAAGCTAAAAGAACTTTAAATTTCTATCCAGAAAATACAGTTTGAAATCTCAACCCAAATAAACTTCGAAGGCGACTTGGGGGAAATTGAAGTTGAGGTCAACTTCAACCAGTGACTTGAAAGAAGAAAATGAAGCATAAAATTTTTGTCAAAAAAACACATTTGAACTCTCATCCCAAGTTGACTTCACATGCGACTTGAGCAAAATCTGACTTGAACTCAACTAAAAAGCAAGACTTTGAAAGAAGAGAATGAGGACCAAGGAGCCGAAGGCATAGAGATATACTAAAGTCAAAGTTGAAGTTGACCTTAATTGCAACTTGGATGAAGTCCCACATAAAGTTGATTTCTTTGCAATTTGGAAGGCCAAAATTTGAGGGACTACTTACTGTAAAGAAATATCAAATTGAAATCGATACCTAAGTCGATCTCATATGCGACTTGGGTGAAGTTGTAGGCTAAGTTGACTTCACATGCGACTTTGATTATAATAGTTATAAAATTTTTCAATGTTGGCACATTAAACATGTGCCTCATATCCTCAAACGTTCAAATATACTTTAAAAGCCAAATCTATAAATACATCATTAAGTGGAGTTGATGCGGTTAGCTAGAATATTGATTGTGCATTCACCTTCCAACTTGCTAGCATCTAAAGCTCCATTAAAGCGATTTCAAAACAAGCTCTCAAGTTCACTACAAAAGGCTTCAAAGTTCAAGTCTTTTCTCCATTCACTTTCAAAGCTTGCTATATTAAACATTCAACACATACTGTAAAGTGTAGTCTCTCTTATTTGATATCTTTTTATTGTATATTAACACTTGGGTTGGTATTAGATACTAAGGCTAAAGTGTGGAAGCAAGCAGAGATTTGCTAAAGTAGTACTAACTAATTGCTTGTGTATGTTTGTAAAAGGATCCCTACAACTACGATCTAGAAAAAAGTAGAGGCTTTGTATTCTAATTGATAAGTAATAGTGGAATACAAGACACAAGGAGTATGTGCTTGGAAGAGTGAAATAGAACGGTTGCCCGAACCACTATAAAATTCTCTGTGTCCTCATGTGCATTTATTTATCCCTTCTTTTGCTCTCCTATTTGAACTCTCTATATTTCACATTGGGGAGGGTGTGTGATTGCTTTTGAATCACATGGGTGTGTACATTTTTGGAAAAGGCATGGGCGGATAATCACATGACCCCATGTAATTGTCATAAGTATAAATATGGGAGAGCATCCATTTCGCCCATTTTTCACCTTGGTTCTTCTCCTTTCTCTCCTCAATTACTTTTTCATGTATGAACCTTCCAAAATCTTCCTAAAACACCTCTAAATGACCCATCTAAGATCGAGGAGCATAGAATGCATGGATTGAAGTTAGGATTTGAGGGATTTATAAACAATTTGGAAAAAATGAATTTAACTATTCAAGATAAGTAGGTTGGTTTCTTTTCAAATAAATCATGAATTTGGGCTAGATTCAAGTTATTTTAATCATTTTTTATAGGCACCATATTTGATTTCTTTTTTTTTTTGGATGGATTTTCTAGGTATGAAATTATGTAGAGATTGTAGGGAGTTTGGAATTTGGGAGTTTTGTGGAGTTTTGTGGAAAACTATGTAAATGATGGATTAAATATTAGTAAAAATGATTTTACATAAGATTATGACATGTTGGGTGGAATTTCATAGATTTTGAGTAATTTGTATATGATTTTTATAAAATGCCTATGACGTGTTTGATGAAATACCTAAGTGAAGGTAAATGTGTAGAAATGATATATAAATGGGTGTGTAGAACTTTAAGAATGATGTACTAAGCATATTTGGGACATGTGGGATAGCGAATTATTTGAAATGAAACTTGTAATAAGCTTGATATGCATGAGTTGTATATTTTAAAATAAAGATTCAAACTTGGTTGTTTGAGCTTATAGATGGGTCGATGTTGAATCGTATAACTTTCATGTTGATGAGAGAATGATAGCTTGAGATGAATAATAATGTGTTTGAAATGGATTGAGATAGCTTCTAATGTAAACTAGCTTGAGGCTAGGGTCGTGGAGACCAAGGGTGGATTGCACCTTGATATATGTGTATCCAAAAAGATTCTGGGATGGTTGGGAATTAGATTTTGTGTGCCACGTATTATTGAATTGATTTAGGGCTGGGCTTTTTGGTAATGGTTTGGTTACTTTTTTTACATGATTTTATGAAACCACATATTGAATGATTATGTGAAATGAACATAAGGCATGGTTTTAACATGGGCATGATACATGTGATACATAGGATGTGTGCATAGTTACATAGGGTTGTTTATAGCCTTCAAGACTGACACATGGGATGTGTGCATAGTTACATAGGGTTGTTTATATCCTTTAATTGACATCAAGACATGGTTGTTCATGGCCCTTGATGGCCAGAAGGTTGGTTTGGTTCCATGTGTGCTTGTGACATGACATGACATAGCATGATTGTGTGAGGCTAGTGAGAGTTGAATACTATTTTGTAAGTGGTGGCATGATGCATGATGGTTTTAGCATTGCTTTTACCGATCACACCTACTTACTAAATTTTCCTAACGTATGCATTTATTTTTGAATTTTTAATAGAACTAATATTGTGAGTACCTAGCTATGAGCTAAGTCATGATCGATCTCATGTTGAGGTGGTTTGTGGCAAATATATGTTATGTAGTAGTTTTGGATTGTAATTTTTTATATTAATTTATTCATATGATATAAAGAATATACTAGTGTATGTATATTACTTTGAGTGGTAGGATATATATGTATATGAAGTTGTGGTTCACAAATATATGGCATATTGAGGCCTTATTAATTCATTTATGGTATGTAAATATATATATTTACTTACACTTTGGTTGGTAGCCTTACTTCTATGTAGTGATGTTGATGATGATTTATGACATATAAGGATAGAAATGATATGGTTTTAGTTGTTTTTTACTACCATATGTTTAATTAATGTATTAATTGTGGATATTTAGTGTTGTACAAGTGAATTTTCAGTTATGTGGTCTTTTGCCTCTTGAATTTTAACAGATCCTTAGCAGTGCTTTCGAATCTCTTGCATAACGACCACCGGCTTGGGGGCTTAGACTAGGGAGGTGCTGTTGATATGATAGTTTTTGGATTATTAATTGTGATTAATGGTATGTTGTGAAGGATGCAAATTTTTCCTCATCTATAAAAAGATGTGGGATGTATGTACATGAGTGGTGGAAAGGTAGTATGGAATTATATTACTTCTATAGATGTGCATGGATATTTATACAGGTATTTATCAATTGTTGTGGATGAGGATATATTAAACAGAATTTACAAGTCATGTATTCTATGTCGCCCCCTTGTAGGTCTTGGGAAGATGCTACTGAATTTTTATTAGGTCAAGTGGCACCCATTGACTTGTCGTTATAATTGCCTAGCCAACAGGGTGGTACATGCAAAATTACCAAATTTGCAAGAGCATGAACACATTGATTCTCATTATGTAAGACATGAAGAAAGAAAATCAAATAAAAAAATTACCAAGGTTCCTTATCTCCTCCACCATATACTTTAAATTCGATAAAATCATCCCACTGTCTTTAGAATATTTATAAGAGTACAATTGATGTTTTCATCCCCAAAGGGGTCAAAAACTGCACACTTGGCAACCAAAAAAGATCTAACCTAATCTCTAATAATTCTTGCATACTCAAGTATTATCACCCAACTTTCTTCTAGCATCGATATTCATTTTCATGCTAAGTTTACATTAAAATAATGTTTTAGATAATTTAAATGTTGAATTAATAACTTTAAAAGCAAGTAATTTTATTATGGATGTGTTTGAGAAGTGATAAAAATTTTGGATGAAAAATTTTGTGTAAAAACTTTTAAAATTAGAAAAGATGATGAGATATGATATGGGTGATGATAAAAAGTAGAGAGAATGAATTTAAAATAGATGGTTAATTGTGTAGATATGATTAAAAATAGGGTAGTTGTATGAGAAAATATGAAAAATGATTAAAAAATATGATAGTTATGAAAAATAAAGAGTTTTAAATTGGAATGTTTTGATTTGAAAATTTTTACTTATAGCTAAAAATCTCTTACATTGATTGTATAATTTAAATATATGGGGCCCATGCAAAGGTTTCATTTGAATGAAATTTAATTTTTAGTTATTACGTTATTCATAAAAGTACAAGTCATAGCTTGTACTATCTTAAATATGAATTCTTCAAAGAATTAGAAAACACTAGATTTTAAAGATTTAAGTTACCTTGAAATAGGTAGAATTTTATGGTGTTGATCAATGCAAGTAATTAAGATGAGAATTTGAATTAAAGTTAAACATGTGACACGGGTTTTGAAATCAAGTGTATAAGTGATCTGGGAACTAAGATTTCATATGTGACTTTTATGTAATGGTTGAATAACGCTTATTAATTTGGATAATTTTTATTAAAGGAGAACAAATTTTAATTTAATCTTACATCCTCTTTCGAAGCATATGGATGTATTCTAATTCATATAATCATCTATTCTCATGAGAATTATGCTAATTCTCACCTATTAAGTTCTATGATAGTTCGTGGAATTTCTCAAAGAGGTCTAGCAAATTATCATGATCAAGATTTTTAGGTTTCATATCTCAATTGTCCTCTATTAGACTTTTATCTTTCAATTTCCTCACATAATGTATAAAATTATGCCTAAGTGCTAAGCTCAAATACCAAGCAATTAAAACGCAAAGTATTAATAGTGTCTAGAAAAAGAAAGATAAAACTTATTCATTATAATCTTTAATGGTGTCTTGAAAATTTTCCTCAAACTTACTCTTCTTCTCTTCTCTGGTGGCTCTTCTCTTGCTCCAAAACCTTGCTTTTAATCTCTAAATTCATGCAAAAACCTTTCCTTGTGGAAACCTTGTTTTATATAGATTTTGCATAAAACTATAAATGCAATTGGGGTTAATTTGGTTTGATTGGGGTAGTAGTCTATCTTACCCGTACCCTATTTGCAAAAGGCCTATCATACCTTATCCATTGTTAGTTTGATTCCTAGTGTACCCTGCCCTACCCATTACCTATACTGTCAGTTCCGATTTCGGTTACAAATTAGTTCATTTAATACTCAAATATAATATTTTAAAAATATGTCCATCTTATGCTAAAAAATATAAAACAACATTCATTTACATTCCAAAGTTGTAGGTACATATGTTATTGTTTACATTATTATATAAAACATATAAAGCATAGGTTGTCACAACCTAATCGTTAAAACTATTAATATATTAATCACAATTCATAAGCTTATTTATAATAGGCTTTCGTAAGTCAACGACATATATATATGTATATAAAACCAAATTAGTTTCTTACTTGACAATCTATAACTCCACAAGGTATAAGATCCACTTGAATTCAAATTTATTAAAATGGGCGTGCACGTAAGACATTATAGATAAAACACAATACATACTATATAATATATCATATACACATATATAATTATACCTTTATAGGTCGGTTTCGAGTACCTGATATATTTACCCTATCCATACCCTATTTGAGATATACCCTATTTCAGGGGGCGAATAATAATTTATACCCTACTTATACCTATGGCTAATATTTTTTTCCATACCCTACTTATACCCATGGCTAATATTTTTTTACCATACCCTACCTAAATTGAGGTCGAGTCGGTGGACACCCATGTATTGGTCCCGAGTTGATGGCAATTACCCAAGAGGGGAGAGGTGAATTGAGTATTTAAAAATTTAAAACTTGAATTAGAAGCTTTACCCCGGTTTAGTTTAATTCCCTTTAATGAGCCAAATGGAAAGTAATAAGATAATGAAAGAGGAAATGAAAAGCAATAGACAAGATTTATAGTGGTTCGGGCAACCTTCCCTACTCCACTCTTCCAAGCTCACACTCCCTTGTGACTTGGGTTCCATTATGTATTCTACGAATACAACTAGAGTCTCCGCTCTTTTCTAGATTCTAGCTCTAGGGGGCATATACAACCTGAGCCTTCGCTCTCTTCTAGATTCTAGCTCTAGAGGGCGTACACAATAAACAGCACAAGTAGGTGACGAGTTCCACTCCAATCACAACCCTACTTTGCTATAACTTGGTTTGAAAAACCAAACTCAAACCAAGCACCAAAAACTAAATATCAAAATGAAATGAAAGAAATCTACACTTTACAGATTTGTGTAGCACGTTTCAGCTCGAGGAAGAATTTGTAGAAGCAACGAATCGTTTTGCGTTGAAGCAAACCGCAACTTCGAAGCTTGTTCTTCCTTTGAAAGTGTATAGATTACTCAATTGTAGAGAAAAGTGGATTGAAACTCTTAGTAGCACTTCTTTCCTCTTTTTCAGCTCTTACTTGTATATTTCCATGTTTGCTTGAGTGTCTATATATAGAGGAGGGAGAATTTTGAACGTTATGAAGTTGGTTGGCGCACAATAAATGTTCCAACGTTCAAAAATTCGAACGTTATTCCTCCAAGTCACAGGTGGAGTCGACTTCGTGTGCGACTTCACCCAAGTCGCATGCTGGAGTCGACTTCGGGTGTGACTTCGGTTGTGCTCCACTTGTTCAAGTTGATCCTTGGGTCGACTTGGCCTTGGACTTGACCCAAGTCGCATATGGAGTCGACTTCGGGTGCGACTTCGGATTGCTTCAGCTTCCAAGTCTGTCTTCTGGGTCGACTTGGTCTGGGACTTGACCCAAGTCGATGCTGGAGTCAACTTCATTTGCGACTTGACCTTGTTAACTTGCCAAGTGAGCTTAAACTTCCTTGAAATGTCCTTTGCTTGCTTAACTTCTTCAGCATAAGTGTTATTTCTTAGATTTGCATTATTTGGAGTTTAGTATATTCACTTTGCAGAAAAAATCTTTTAGCTTCATGCTTAAGAATCTTGGAAACTTGAATCTTGGTATGCATGAACAGATCCAATATATATATTATGGTTTAAATGGATGAATTCATGCATCTTGCTTGCTTTGGAGTTAGATTAATCTTTATATGTTCTAAGTCGAATATTTAAGTCGACTTGGTCTTCAACTTAACTCAAGTCTGACCTTAAGTCGACTTGGCCTTCGACTTGACTTCTGAAATCTTGCCCCGTCTAATCTTAAGTTGATGCTGAAGTCGACTTGGCTTGCGACTTCACCCAAGTCTAATGTGGAGTCGACTTCATCTGCGACTTCGGCACCTCTTGGTCCCAATTTCAACGCTGGACAAAAATAGGCACTTGAAGTCGCTGCTGGAGTCAACTTGGGGATCGACTTGGCCTGAGTCGATGTCTGAGTCGACTTGGAGATCGACTTGATCTGGCATACTTCATATTTTTATTTTTATATCCTTAAACAAAACACAAAACACATTAGTAGCTAAAATTTACTCAAATTGTATTGTTAGTCATCAAAACACATGCTTGGGATATTTTGTATTTGATTTTATCGATTGTTTCCAACAATCTCTCCCTTTTTTATGATCGACAAAACCAATTTGAGTTTATACCTTTCAATATGTCATTTTATCCTGTTTTGATGTTTTTAGAATAAGTATAAGTCATTTGCCTTTTGATTTTGATAAATTTATTTTCTTTTCATCATTTGTATATGTTGTTCCAAATGATTATAAGTTGACAATCATTTAACTGTTTCAAAACAAAACGTTAGTGATCAGAGCTAAACATAATTAATCAAGACATGAAACAGAACATAGCATAAACAAAACATTTCATGAATATCCTTTTCAAGAATTCATACAAGTTTCAAATGCAATCTAAAATGAAACCTATATACAAGCTACCCAACCCAAAATCCTAAAAATCTAACTCAAAACGCAACTATTCTCCCCCTTTTTGTTAATCGAGCAAATAGGGGTCGATTAGGAGAGATTTGGTGAATTGAAACGCAGATATGAGATAAAAAATCGGTCGGATAGGCCTGATATGAACTGAGGAGTAAAATGATGAAATGGGTGTCGGAGTTTGATCTCTGCGAACGGATCCGGTGTCAAATGGATCTAGTTCAGGGATGGGCTGAGCTTGATAGTGCCCAGATGCTAGATGATATCTGATCGTCCTGAGTTCCCGATCCATACGATCCTGGCGGGAATGCATATCCGTCATCACATTTAGGACCCCGGCAATCTGACTAGTCAACCGGTCCTCGATCTGCTCTAAATGTTCTCGGATTGCATTCACCGAGTTATCCCAAGATGGCGGTCGTGGTGCGGGATCTGGGATCTCCGAGCCACAAGGTGAACACGAGCCATGTGAGGCAGGCGATGTGGGTGCCTCATGATCATCCTGTGGTGGAGCAGGCTGCTCCTCTGGAGGTGACGGGGGCTGCTCCCCCTGTCCCTGTGCATCCCCGGCTTCATCTTGGGCCGGAACACCCATTCTTTCTTGAATCCTCTCAGCTCTGAATTGCTCCACATTTATCTTCATTCTCTGGAGCAAGGCCTTATTGATGGCGTTCGTAGACTTCAGAACCTCGAACGGCTCGCCATCAATGTTTACCTCAAAGTACTCTAGGATCTTAGTGATCCATGTCCCATATGGCATAACCCCTCGTGGGTTGTCTTTTCTTGAGGCCATTGCTTCTAGAAACAATCTTGGAAGGCTCACTTTGACCCGATTTACAATTTTCCACAAGATTCCTGCCTCCTGTGGGTTTAGTTGGTTCCTTCCGCCACCCTTTGGATAGATGCAGTGGGCAATGAGTAACCTAAGGACCCGTAGCCTCGGGGATAGATCCATGTAGTGCAGGAATTTGGTCCCGGGATGATATGTGTTGCTCCGGGTGAGCTGGTTGAAGATCTGAGTGATGGTGAGATCTACTGGTAGCTGCTCTTCCTCATATGGGACCTTTAGGATTTGTCCTACCTGCATGATGACATTTTAGAGGTTGTACACCCCTCTAGTACCTAAATACATCTCGACTCCTTTGACATAGGTACTAGATGTCTCATCATCCCATAGATAATAAAATATTCTAGTCAAATCTGGATAGACCCGGTCATCTGCTTTCAATAGTCTAGTCCATCCTTGGAAATCCAACAACTCTTCAATTTCAAATTCATAATCGTTCGAGAACTTGAAGTCAATGATCTTTGGGATGAATACCTTCCGTTCATAGAATGATTTGTAGAAACGACTATGCTGCAATTCAGTATTGAAGTATATTGTTGGCATCTTTAAAAGTTGGGTTTTGGCAGCTGGAGTTCCTTTTCGTCTGGCCCCTGTATCTGTGCTTCTTGTAGTCTGACTTTTTGCACCCTGGGCAACTGTAGTCAATGGGGTTGCAGCTTGGAATCGAACCCGTCGACCAGTAGAGGTCGAAGGCTCTTCGCAAGCTCGCTTCGAGGGGGTTCGTTGCCTTCTAGGTACATCCTCCTCAGTTTGGGAACTGGGTTGTCTCAGAACGGGTTTTAAGGATGGTTTTGACACAGCTAGTTTGGGTAGTCTAGGTTTGGGTGCCATTAGATTTGATTTTGAGATTGGATATTTCAAAATGGAGTTTGAGAGACAGCTTACAGAGTTGAGAAAGAAGAAAAGGAGACCAAAAGAAAGAAATTAATGAAGGAAAATTAGGTAGAAATAGACAGAGGCATTGAGAGAGAAGGAAACAGAGAGCTCAGCAGAGAGAATGGAGAGACACTGTCGGTGTCGGTGAGTGAAAAATGGAGATAGGATTGAGAAAGACTCGTGAGAATGGAGCTACTCGAGAGAAACAGAGTCCAAAAAGGAGAGAAAGAGAGGAGAGAGAAGAGAAGAACTGTGACGGAAGAGAGAGGAATCGCCGGAGAGGAAGAAGGAGAGAAAGAGGGATGCTGGAATGGAGAGAAAAAACAGGAGGACTAGGTTCGCCGGAGAGAAAGAAAATGAGAGAGAAGACAGCGGGAGGCAAATCGGCCTGGGAGAAAGGAAAAAAGAAAGAGAGGAAGGAAGAAGAGGAAGAGAGAGAGGGAAGCCCGACAGTCGCGGCCTGGAGTCGACTTTGCCCTAGACGAAGTCGACTTCACTGGAGTCGACTTGGCTTATCGACTTGGACTTTTCTAAGTCCATTTTTCCGATCTAGCTATTTCTAATTTAACTCAATCATCCCCATATTATTTCTAATTTTGTAAAATGATTCATTTGCTAATGGTTTGGTAAAAATATCAGCAATTTGATCCTCGGTTTTCACATATTCGAAACAAACATTATGATTGTCAACATGTTCACAAATAAAATGATGTCTTACATCTATATATTTGGTTCTAGAATGCAATACAGGGTTTTTAGTTAAACAAATTGCACTTGTATTGTCACATCTAATTGGAATATTGTAATAATCAATACCATAGTCTTTTAATTGTTGTTTCATCCAAAGTAATTGCGCACAACAGCTTCCGGCGGCTATATATTCGGCTTCCGCCGTAGATAGAGCAACACTAGTTTGTTTCTTTGAATACCATAAAACTAATATGTTTCTAAGAAATTGACATGTCCCACTAGTACTCTTTCTACCTACTTTGTAACCGGCAAAATCCGCATCCGAGTAGCCGATTAAATCAAAAGTTAACCCCTTTGGATACCATAGTCCAAGATTAGTGGTATTTATTAAATATTTAAAAATTCTTTTTACAACCAATAAATATGATTCTTTAGGACATGTTTGGAATCTAGAACACATACAAACACTGAAAAGAATATCCAGTCTAGAATTAGTTAAATACAATAATGATCCTATCATACTTCTATAAAGCTTTTGATCGATACATTTACCGTTTTCATCCGTGTCGATCTTGATTGTTGAACTCATTGGAGTATTTGCTCCTTTGCTAGTTTGCATTCCAAATTTCTTTAACATTTCTTTGATGTACTTGGACTGATTTATAAATATTCCTTCGGCTTGTTGCTTGATTTGCAGTCCAAGAAAGAAATTTAATTCTCCCATCATGCTCATTTTGAATTCGCTCTGCATAATCTTAGAAAATTCTTGGCACAGAATTTCGTCAGTAGCACCAAATATTATATCATCTACATAAATTTGCACAATTAAAATATTTTTGTTTTTATACTTGATGAATAGTGTAGTATCAACCTTTTCTCGTTGAAATTCATGATCAATCAAAAATCTATTTGACCTTTCATACCAAGCTCGTGGAGCTCGTTTTAGTCCGTATAATGCTTTGGTTAATTTATAAACATATTTTGATTGATCCTTTTCTTCAAATCCAAGGGGTTGTTCAACATATACTTCTTAATTCAAGTATCCATTCAAAAATGCGCTTTTCACATCCATTTGAAACAATTTGAAATTCATGTGAGAAGCAAATGCCAGTAAAATGTGTATGACTTCTAATCTAGCCACGGGTGCATATGATTCTTCAAAATCAATCTCTTCTTCTTAGGAATACCCTTTGGCTACTAGTCTAGCTTTGTTTCTTATTACAAGTCCGCTTTCGTCCAATTTGGTCCTAAATACCCATTTGGTACCAATAATGGTGTAGTCATTTGATCTAGGAATTAAATGTCATACATTATTTTTTTCAAATTGATTTAGTTCTTCTTGCATTGCAATAATTCAGTTTTCATCATTAAGAGCCTGATCAATAGTTGTTGGTTTGATTTTTGACACAAAAGCATATTTTCCACAAATATTTTATTTTGACCTTCTAGTTTTTACTCCTTCATAGATATCGCCAATGACTTGCTCAATTGGATGGACATTTTTGAATTTCAAATCAGTTGGAGGTCTATAGGAATCATTACCTTCACTTACCTTTTCTTCCATAGAATTTTCTGGCTTGAGCTCGGTTTCCTCTTGTTGATCTTGTTGTTTTGCTTTTGCATCATCTACATCACTTAGTTCATCCTCCTTTCTCGGAGTTTGGTTAAATTCATCAAAAACAACATGTATTGAAATACATCCAAAAGTATGAAAATATGATATGTTTGGTTTTCTGCCTTTCCAAAGTTCATATGGGGTCTTTTTCAATATTGCTTTAATGGTAACTCGGTTTAATACATGACAAGCTGTACTTACAGCTTCGCCCCAAAATATTTTGGACAATTTACTCTCATTTAGCATAGTTCTAGCCATTTCTTGTATTGTCCGGTTTTTCCTTTCAACAACTCCGTTTTGTTGAGGAGTTCTTGGTGCAGAAAATATATGGTGAATTTATTTTTCATTGCAAAATTTATGAATCGATTATTTTCAAATTCACCACATGATCACTTCTAATGGAAATAATTGAACTTTTTTTTTCATGTTGCACCAAATTTGAAAATGTGACAAACAAAGAAAATGCTTCATCTTTGTTAGCTAAGAATATAATCCAAGTAAATCTTGAAAAATCATCAATAATTACATACACATACTTTTTCCCACCAAGAGTTAAAATGTCCGATGACCCATAAAGATTCATATGTAACAATTCAAGTAGTCTAGTTGTTGAAATTTCCTTTTTGGTGGAGAATGACATTTTGGGTTGTTTAGATAGTTGACAAGCTTTGCAAATCTTATCCTTGTCATATTTGAGCTTTGGTAACCCTTGTACTAGATTCTTTTTCCACAATGTTTTAATATTTGACATATTTATATGTCCAAGCCTTGTATGCCATATCCATGGATTATTTTCTATGACTATTAGACATTTTCCCTCTAGTTCATCAAGGTAAACCAAATACATATTTTCATATCTTTTGCCACTAAATACTATGTGTTCATCATAAAAAATATTACATATAGAGGATTCAAATACAACTTTATATCCTTTATCACATAGTTGACTAATGCTCATTAGGTTGTGTTTGAGTCTTTCAACAAATAGTACATCCTCAATACATGCATTTGAAATTTCATAAACATTTCCTTTACCTTTTATTTTACCTTTTTCATTATTTCCAAAGACTATTGTTCCTTCATTGCATGAGTTGATCTTATGGAACAGTCCTTTTTCTCCTGTCATGTGTCTTGAGCAGCCACTATCCATAAATCATATGTTATTGGCCTTAGCTCTAAGACAAACCTGCAAAAATCAAGTCAAGTGGAGCTCATCCTTTTGGTACCCATTTTATGGGTCCATTTGGGTTAGTTATCCATTGGAGTCTACGTTGAACTACCATTGAAGCCATAAATCCAATGCTTTTCGGCATCCAAACTAATTTCGCACCAAGGTTTTGTAAATTTCTCAATTTGCATTGATAAACCTTGTGTCCCAACTTGTTACAAAAATTACAAGCTCCTGGGAGTCTAGGAATGGGAAGCCATTTGGTAATTTGTTCCCCAGTTGGTCTTTTGGTCCAAACTACATGATTTATCTTGGGTTTAGTATAAATGGGTTTGGTGTTGTTTCTCGAAGTATTAGATTTCTCTTGCTCAAATGTGGTATACCCAAGTCATTTCTTACAATTTTGGGTGGTCATTTTTAAAAATATTTTCACACTTTCTCCTGGATTAGAAAACTTGATAAACGATTCATTTAATGATTCATTTTTCTTTTTGAGTTTCTCTAACTCATTTATCAAAGTATTTTTTTCATTTTTCAGTTGATCAACTTTTTCAGCAAGTTTACCGTTCACGATCATTACTGCATCACAATATCTTTTCTTTATTGTAAACTTATTTCCTAATTTCTTTATTTCCTCATATAATGAATCATAGGCTTGTTGGAGTTCTTCTAATTCAGCACATTTGAGACATTCATTTGTAGAAGAGAAAATTGAAAAAGATTTTTGTTTAGAGGTTACCTCTTGACTACTTGTGCAGTTTGTAGTTTGATCCTCCAAGATTTCCGTTGCTGCAAAACATATGTCAGAATTTGCCATGCAACAAATTCTTGCTCAATCCACTTCACATTCTTCACTCGAAGAGCTGCGTGTTGTAGATTCCTCTTTATTTACGTATATGCCTCTTCCTTTGTTTCTTTGAAATTTTCTGTTATCGCCTCGATCTTTTCTTTGTTTCTTAGCTTTAGTTTCTTCGGGCGTTGGACATTGAGCTTGCATGTGCCCCGAACCACCACATCGGTAATATTTTGTTGATTCTTTCTTTTTTCTCTTTAGAATTTCTTTCTTTAAAGTTTTTGAAATTTCTACCTTTTCTTATAAATTTTCTGAACCGTTTTGTAAGTAAGGCAATTTCATCGTCGTTTTGTGATGATGAGGTGGTGTCATCCGAGTCTTTTGCAGCTTTCAAGGCGATGACTCTTTTGCCTTTGTGGTGATCCTTGTTTCTTTTATTGATTAGCTTATGTGACATTAACGAGCTAATAAGGTCTTCCAACTTCAACATGTTTAGATCCTTGGCTTCTTTTATTGCCGTGATTTTTGGAGTCCATGATTCGGGTAGCGCCCTTAGAATCTTCATGACCTGCTCAGATTCAGAAATTGCTTTTCCAAGTCCTTTCAAGGCATTAGTAATTTTAGAGAATCTAGCAAATATTTCAGAAATATTTTATGTTTCTAACATTCTAAAGCTTTCCAATTCTCCAATCAAAATATTTCTCCTTGTCCCTTGAACTTGAGAGGTTCCTTCATAGATAGATATTAATGTATTCTAAATTTCCTTGGCTGTAAAACAAGAGGATACTCTATCATATTCGGAAGCTGTAAGAGCATAAAATAATGAATTCATAGCCTTGGCGTTGCGTTGACAGTTTTCACTTCCTCATCGGTCCATTTGGAAGCTCTTTCATCAATAGGCAAAGTCACACCGTCTTGGATTGCAATCCAAGAATCGATATTTGTAGCCATGATGAGTTATTTCATACGTAGCTTCCAATAGCCAAAATTGTTCCCATCAAATAATGGTGACCTAGTAAAGGATTAGCCTTCGGCAAATGCGAGAACAGAAGTGGATTGGGATACCATATCAAAAGATCTCTTTGGTAAAACTCAAAGACCTGCTCTAATACCACTTGTTGGTCCTGAGTTGATGACAATTACCCAAGAGGGGAGAGATGAATTGGGTATTTAAAAATTTAAAACTTGAATTAGAAGCTTTACCCTGGTTTAGTTTAATTCCCTTTAATAAGCCAAATGGAAAGCAGTAAGATAATGAAAGTGAGCATGAAAAGCAATAGATAAGATTTATAGTGGTTCGGACAACCTTCCCTACTCCACTCTTCCAAGCTCACACTCCCTTGTGACTTGGGTTCCACTATCTATTCTACGAATACAACTAGAGTCTCCGCTCTCTTTTAGATTCTAGCTCTAGGGGGCATATACAACCAGAGCCTCCGCTCTCTTCTAGATTCTAGCTCTAGAGGGCGTGTACAACAACCAACACAAGTAGGTGACGAGTTCCACTCCAATCACAACCCTACTTTGCTATAACTTGGTTTGAAAAATCTAACTCAAACCAAACACCAAAAACTAAATATCAAAATGAAATGAAAGAAATCTACACTTTACCGATTTGTGTAGCAATTTCAGCTCGAGGAAGAATTTGTAGAAGCAACGAATCATTTTGCGTTGAAGCAAACCGCAACTTTGAATCTTGTCCTTCCTTTGAAAGTGTATAGATCACTCAATTGTAAAGAAAAGTATATTGAAACTCTTAGAAGCACTTCTTTCCTCTTTTTCAGCTCTTACTTGTATATTTCCACGTTTACTTGAGTGTCTATATATAGAGGAGGAAGAATTTTGAACGTTATGAAGTTGGTTGGCCCACAATAAATGTTCCGATGTTCAAAAATTCGAACGTTATTCCTCCAAGTCGCAGGTGGAGTCGACTTCGTGTGCGACTTCACCCAAGTCGCATGCTGGAGTCGACTTCAGGTGCGACTTCGGTTGTGCTCCACTTGTTCAAGTTGATCCTTGGGTCGACTTGGCCTTGGACTTGACCCAAGTCGCATATGGAGTCGACTTCGGGTGCGACTTCGGATTGCTTCAGCTTCCAAGTCTGTCTTCTGGGTCGACTTGGTCTGGGACTTGACCCAAGTCGATGCTGGAGTCAACTTCGTTTGCGACTTGACCTTGTTAACTTGCCAAGTGAGCTTAAACTTCCTTGAAATGTCCTTTGCTTGCTTAATTTCTTCAGCATAAGTGTTATTCCTTAGATTTGCATTATTTGGAGTTTAGTATATTCGCTTTGCAGACAAAATCTTTTAGCTTCATGCCTAAGAATCTTGGAAACTTGAATCTTGGTATGCATGAACAGATCCAATATATATATATATATATTATGGTTTAAATGGATGAATTCATGCATCTTGCTTGCTTTGGAGTTAGATTAATCTTCATATGTTCTAAGTCGAATATTTAAGTCGACTTGGTCTTCAACTTAACTCAAGTCTGACCTTAAGTTGACTTGGCCCTCGACTTGACTTCTGAAATCTTGCCCTATCTAATCTGAAGTCGATGCTGGAGTCGACTTGGCCTGCGACTTCACCCAAGTCGCACGTGTAGTCGACTTCGTCTGCGAGTTCGGCACCTCTTGGTCCCCAATTTTAACGCTGGACAAAAATAGGCACTTTAAGTCGCTGCTGGAGTCGACTTGGGGATCGACTTGGCCTGAGTCGATGTCTGAGTCGACTTGGAGATCAACTTGACCTGGCATACTTCATATTTTTTATTTTTATATCCTTAAAAAAAACACAAAACACATTAGTAGCTAAAACTTACTTAAATTGTGTTGTTAGTCATCAAAACACATGCTTGGGATATTTTGTATTTGATTTTATCAATTTTTTCCAACACCATGGATATCCTAGCCAAGTTGCACTCCTAATAATGTGTATTTCAGAAGCAGCATACCATATCACATGGGTCGTGTCTTTATATAACACCTCATACACATTTTTCACGCAATCGTGTGGATTATGAAACATCGTCTTCATTCTTCTGGTCTTGTGCTGCATTCCCAGATTCATAGGTCCTTGTGTACCTTTTTTATTTCAATATTTTTGATGTCTCAGCTTCCTCGAAGTTAGTATTTTACCTTGATATTTATGTTTTCCCGACACTTGAGAAAATTACCTTAATTTTTCTAATATAAATCAAATTGAATTAGAAATCAACAATCCAAAGCAAATCATACGAAGATCACTTGAAATTATTCAACATTCATGCGCACATCATAGTTAAACAAAATAATTGTAAATGCAATGAGTGAAGTGGATTCCATGTTACCATTAATGTGGGCGCCAAATAAAAAATGTCCATTCCATTTAAATCATAAGATTGGAATCCTTTATTTTTTTATATTAGCTATATTTGAATATTTATTTTTTATGCCGATGTTATATTTTATCATTTTTAGCTTGATCGTAATTAGCTAAGATTAGCTTAATAGAAAATTTTACAGAACTCAGCTTTCTATCTTTATTTTCTTTTGAAAATGTAAATTTTCTTCTAATAATATTATGCATTATTTTTTTCTAAATTTGATTAGACTACGAATTATTTTTTTCACGTACACAATTTACTAGCTTTTTTCCGTTAATAAGAAGAAACTCGATTATACACATCATTATGTATTTTAGGCCAAAACGCAACGTTATTTTATTTTATTTTTCTTCCCAAACATGTTTTCCTAAGTGTATTTAATACATATATCAAGTTTTGTCATTTTATAATACTTTTACATATTTATTTTTTATTTTAAGAAATTAATTTCAAGGGATATTTAAGTCATTTCTCACTATTTAAAAAACTTAATTTTTAAAAATAAAAAATATGTAAAATATTGTACAACGACAAAACTTAGTATATAGATTAAATATACTTAGAAAACATATTTATGAAGAAAAAATAAAAAAATATAACGAATTATAAAAATAAATGAATACTGTCATGATGTATATAATGATACTCATCATATCCACACAAAATATTCAAGATTTTAAGAATGGAGAACGAATTAGAAAAAGCAAAATAAGTTAAGGATTACCATGAAAGAAATGTAAATGATGTTTCTTTTAGAGATTTGTTTGTT
Source organism: Annona cherimola (assembly GCA_030490835.1). Taxonomy (NCBI): domain Eukaryota; kingdom Viridiplantae; phylum Streptophyta; class Magnoliopsida; order Magnoliales; family Annonaceae; genus Annona; species Annona cherimola. Next base: position 91,726,057 of record CM059972.1, read on the forward strand.
TGTTTGTTTTTTTTTTTTGCTACATAATTGACAATGTCCCTTCCAAAAATTTGCTGCCAAGATCTTGGGGACGCACACTGGATGTAAATATAATACTACTGGCTTGTGCCCTATTCACTTTTTTTTATATAGAGATTTTCTTTTAGAGATTTTTCTGTTGAGATTTTCATACATTATAATAAATATTATATATATTTACAGATTAACAACAAAAATAAAATAGCTCAATTGGTAAAGAACTTGGCTAGTGAAACAGCGGGTTACGGGTTTGATTCTCGCTATTAACCTTAACCTTGGTTGGAAGTTTGAAAAATGGCAATGTAATATGACTGATTCTCCCTTTTTTATATTTTGTGCCAACATTCTCTTTTAGAGATTTATATGCCTTTCAAAGGATAAAATTCTTGAATGGAATTTATATCTCATTCTGAATATAGTCTTTCAATTTTTAGGACAGTATTGTCAACTTTGAATGCAACTTTTTATATTTTTAATGTAATTTTTTCATTCCTAATATACAGTATTACATTCTCACGGAATCATTACAAACTAAATAAGCTGTCTCGAAAACCGAAAAGAACTTGCCATAGGATCAGATCAGTTAATTAGATAGTGAACCGGCCATACGCTGGTTCAACAACAGTTTAGTTGTGGCTTTACCGAAAAATTAGAGAATGATTAGGAAATCAGGTTGAACCGGCCCCTTTTTTCAAAATTCTGCCTCATGGTTTCTATTTGCACCTGTAATTAATTAAGATGAATTATCTGAGTTGATTACAATATTCACTTGTATTAGCACGGTTTAATATCCTTTTCATCATTCAACTAATGCCATGATGAAAATGGAAAAAAAATGAAAATCGGTACTTTTTCTCTACCTATTGGCAATTGATAATTGTGTTTCATCAATAATAGGAATGAGACTCGAGTTTATTAAACTCTAGCTCACTTCAACTTTAACTTTATTAGTAAAACTTAAAGACACCTGATCATTTGCGGCCGGACGCACGGAGCCGCATGTCTGGCCCAAAAATATATTTTTATTTTTTTCATGGGAAAGTAAATCTAGGTGTATTAAATCTATAAACCAAGTTTTATCATTTTTGGATGCTTTTAAGTATTTTTTTATTTTTAAATACAGTGGCATTTCCGTAATTTTTGAGTCAAAAAATGAAAAAAATAAAAAATTATGTTTTTGGGACGGATGCACGGAAGCAGCCATGCGTCCAACCGCACAAGATTAGGCTTCAAACTTAAACTCCAGCTTTCATTGTAAATCTATTTATAAAACAAGAATTATTTTGGCCTAAACTACTTATGATGTATATAATCAGGTTCCTTTGATTTAGAAAATAAGTAATTAATATTATAAAAAGCAACGTATATGCATTTAGCTATTTAAATTTTATCACTAGATGCTAATTACAACTAATTATACACATATCCAATACATCCATTTTTTATATAGTGATTTTAATATGAAATCAATGACTAATAAATGGTTGAATGTTTTATCACACATTATAAAAAGGAACTTTTTAAATGCACCTTGGTGCACTTAACCTAGGTAACTGGGTATATTTAACCCATTTTTATATTTTTTGTAAATTTGTTTACACAATTATTAATTTAGGTTTATTTAACATGTGAATCAAGTTTTATTATTTTTGAAGATTTATAGATTTTTTTGAATTTTTTAAGATTAGTGGTATTTTCATAATTTTCAAAAATTCCACTAATTTTAAAAATCTAAAAAATCTATAAATATCTAAAAATGGTAAAACTTGATACAAACTATTTTTGAATATTTATAGATTTTTTGAATTTTTAAAATCAGTGGCATTTTCATGATTTGTGAATTACAAAAATGCCACTAATTTTAAAACATTTCCATCCAGACTCATGTGAAAATGACTTCGTCCACCTACCACACGATTGCCGATAAAATGTTTTTGCCTATTTGATTGCGCGTGATCATGCTAAGCCGTTGTATGGGAGCAACTAGGTATTTTTCGAAAAAGCCCCTACTTGCAGCTCATGTGGCAAAAATGAAAACATGTTGAGAACATGTTTGGATCCTCTCCTTTGCCGCGCCCAATACCACTACCATCTAGGGGTGCAACTTAGGTCGGGTAGGTCCGGGTAGGGGTCGACCCTACCCTTACCCTATTTTAAAAAGCTTCTACCCAACCATATTTTACACCGGGTCAGTTCGAGGCATACCCTACCCTATTTTTTTAAGGCCGGGTCGGTTCCGGTTCCATATCGGTTCCATTAAAAATTCTTCAAACATGCTGCCAAAATCTGTTTATAAGTCTAGATATTTGAATATCATGACCAAGTATAAACAATTTACCAAATATGTTCCAAACATTTGCAAGAAATTCATAAAATAGTTAATGGATGCATGAAACTTTTAACAAGAAATCATTTAGCCATTGCAAATGGATAAAAATCATGAGCAAGAATACATGTTGCCAAACAAATGTACATAACAGAGAATAAGAAGTCAAGAACCAAACTTGTACTTGGTTTTCCTTCCCAAACGGATGAATGCCATAGATCTATGGGTGTAATTCTCAGCCGTAACTCAATGTGGAATTATGGATGCATGAAGTTGAAAGGAAAGACAAAAAGGAAACTAGGAAAGTAGATCTGATTGGGAATTTGGGATACGCCTGAGGGGATGGTTAATGGGCAAGCCTTCCGAACTGGAGCCTAGAGGGTGCGACCGCCGACCGTGCGAGCCAGGCGAGAGCCGAGCAGACGAAGAAGACAACTGACGAGAAGACGGAGCAGGCACGGCTGACGAGAAGATGGAGAAGACGGCGATTCCAATTTCTGGTGAATTCTGTCTCAAGGTGCGGCTCTGCCTAGAGTCTTCTAGATTTGATCTTCCGGTAGCGGAGAAGGCGAGAAGAAGCATACGATTGCAAGGGGAAGTCGGGAAGGGATGCAACTACAAGCGGTAAGCCTGTTAGCCTGCAAGGCAAGTAGATTTGGGATCGGGATTCATTGCGGCTTTGCGGGATTCGCCGATCCAGTGAGTCGATGACGACTGACGAGATGAGAGGAACGCCAACGGGTCATCTTCAGTCTTCAGTTGCTTCTCTGGTGTCGAATACGGCAATACCCACTACCATCTACCCAATTTCTCCCTTTCTCTGAGACGACTGAGACGATTGGACAGCAGACGCTCACGCTGCCTCTTCTGATTTCTGACAACCAGTAGGCACGCACAGGCGTGAGCGGCAAGGACTGAGGTGAGACACAACAGGAGGTGACGCTCGACAGCCTGTTAAACTAATAATATATTTATTATAATAATATTATATAAAATTCGGGTCGGTTCCGGGTACCCGTTACCTGGAACAGACCCTACCCAAATACCCCCCAGGTATTTTTTACCCGGAACCGAACCGACCCTACGGGTAACTATGGTGGAACCGAACTAACCCTATTTAGGACGGGTATTGCTTCTTTGCATCGATTGGGTCTGCTCCTTTCCGTGCCCAATCTCACTACCACCATTGCTTCTTTGCATCGAATGGGTCTGGTCGAAGCTCTCCATCGACGCCATCGCTACTCTCACAGGGGTAAGTTTTTTTAGTCAAGGAGAACATTGCCTTAACAATGTTGTAAAAGTTTTTTTTATAAAAATTGTGAAATACAGTGCAATATTTTGCATTTTTGAATGGTAGAATAATAGGAATTTGGATATAAGGAGTAGGGGTGCAAACTTTCAGCAGCAGCAGCAACTACGAGCTACAATTCTTCTGAAGTTTCAAATTATCAGCAACAATGGCCAGCATCAAGCCCTCTCCTCTCCAACTTTTCCAAGAGCACCAGAGAAGAGGAGAAATAGAAGAGAGAGAATTTGTGAAGGGGGTGGAGGTGACAGACTGAATCAACGTAGATAAGTGGCATCTAGACCAATCCCTAGGTCTTTTAAGCATGCTTTCATTTTTGCCACACGAGTTCGCCCGCAGGGGCTTTTTTGAAAAATACCCAGCTACTCCCATCCAGCGGCTTAGCGCAATCACGCCAATGTTGTCAGAACCGAACCGGTAAAAGAACTGGTCTGGTTCGAACCGGTTCAAATCAGTGACGTCAGCATGACACATTTATGTTGTCATAAATATTAAATTATTTTTAAATTTTAAATAAATATATTGATAATATTAAAATTTCAATTTTTAACTATTCTTACATTTTTATAATATTAATTACTTAACTACTCTACTTTACTTTTTCTGACCACCCATCAAGAATTAAAGACAATGGTTAACGCAGAGAGCATCATAATAAATCCCTGTGTTTTCCACGTGCCAACATTCCATGCAAATTCCAAACTTCATTATTATTATTACTACTACTATTATTATTTATCTACTTTATCCAATACCCAAGTCCAAAGCAATAATTTTTTCGGCTCCTACCAACCCAAAAAAGCAAGAGAGCATCCAACGGACTAACATTTAATTTTGCACCGCTCCCTGCCAATGCTCCCAACATCAATGGCTGAAAAAGTGCAGGAGGCACTCCGGGTGCACGAACTTGATGCTACCGCTGCAAGCGTAGGGGTAGCTGAGGGGGTTGTCTGCGTCTCCCGGGTTGCGGAAAATCCTGCAGACATCCTCCTCCTCCTCTTCTTCCTCATCGACGAAAGGCAAAATTTGAGGAGGTTTCTGATCCGCCGCCATGGATGACGATGGTGATGAAATGAGGGCTTGCTTGGTTTTTCCTTTTCCCGCTCTTCTCTGAAGTTTTGATCCGATCCAATCCTCCCAGTTCTGCCTGCTTTCTCTATCTCATTCTCATTTATGAAATCAGAGAAAGACTAAGATGGAGACGGGAAAAAGAAGAGGAGAAGAGAAGATTAGGAAACAGGAAGGAAGAATGAAGGGTGGCAGGTATGAATTTTCTTTTCTTTTTTTTCGCAAAAAGGGTGGAGAGTGAAAAAGCGACAGTGGTACGGGACAATGCACCTCCAACAACTACGATTATCTCCCATCTCGCCCCCAGACTGCCTCGCCGTGGAAACGACATGACGGCCACCGCCGTCTTCCACGTGTGCTAGGGATGCCGCAAGCAATTGACGAATTGCCGGAACAAAGAGAGAGAACCAGAGAAGAAAGTCTACCGGAACGAAGAGGGAGAAGGGGACCTGTCGGAGTGGAGAGGGAGAAGATTGCTTGCGTAAACCAAGCTAGAGAATATTCGCAGAGATGCCAAAGGAAACTGATGATCAGGAAGAAATGAAGAAGATGGAAGATTGGATTGGCCGATTGGGCGGGGTGGGAGAGGTTCGGTAGGATTTGGGTATGAAATTTGAAGTTGAATTTGGGAAGATGACTGACGACTGACGAGGGATGACTGGACGTGACTGGCAAGCAAGCGGCAGCGTTTTCAACTTTTTATTTAGGTATTTTTTTTCGCGTTGCCCTTGTATCATCGAACCGGCTGAATCCGGTCTGACCATAAATATCGGTTCGACCGTGGTTTCAGCAGTTCAAACGGTTTGTTTAAGCCAACCGGAACCGGCTTTAATTGAACCAGGACCATGACCGGTTCCCGATCGGATCGGTCCGACCAGCCTGTCCGGTCCGGTTCTGACAACACTGAATCACGCATGAGCCCCAACCCATTGGAAGTCCTTCCTACGATTCTTTCGTGGGAAGCTGCATATCTGTCGCCGATTTTCGTTCGACGACTGAGATTGAAAGGGGCATTTTGGGTAGATTGAAAAATCGACAGGAACACATGGAAGCTTTGCATTCCCACTCGCCCCTGTCCTCCCTCTGTTCGTCTCTTCTCTTTTTCTTCTTCATTCCTTCATTTTCTAGATCTCATCGGGCATTTTGGGCAGATTGAAAAACCGACAAGAACGCATGGAAGCTTTGCATTCCCACTCGCTCCTGTCCTCCCTCTGTTCGTCTCTTCTCTTTTTCTTCTTCGTTCCTTCATTTTCTAGATTTCATCTTTTCCTCTTCCATTGCTATTAGATTACTTGTTGCTCTCAGGTCATAAGTTGCGATTTGAAGAGCATGGCTAGATTTGCCTAGGTCGGCCGATGAATCTGAGATGGTTGGAATCAATATAATCACCAACTACAATTGCTGCAAGAACAGAGGTATGATTGTTGAGATGGTTGCCGGTAGCTTATAGACTCCATTGTTGTTGAAGATGAAACAGAGGAGGTGGTTTTGCAGATAAGAAAATAGCCGCATCTGTAAGATCTGTTGTTGAACAGAAAAGTGGCTGGCGGTCTTAAGGGGTTTTCTACGATGATTGATCGTACGGCTCCGATCTGTAAATGCATGGATCAAATGGTGGGATCTGAGATGGTGTTTGTGGCAGCCATGGTTAATAGTGTGTGTTTCATGGAAGCTAGTTTCCAGTATATTCATTAATGTTTCAACAAGTCTGGAAGTAAGAATCAGTGAAATGGTGATGAAAGTCAATTTCCAGTCATTGATGGGTTGAGGAAATAGCAGCAGTCATGGCTTCTCCAGTAGGGAAGATGGAGCACCAATACTTGGTGCTCCGACGATGCACGAAAATTTTGTGTGCATGCAGATGGAATAACTTATTTCCAATCGTTGACTCTCAAAATAATTATTTTTGGTAATTTCATTTTGAAAAATAACTAAAATAATTTAATATTTCATACTTGTGTCTAACTTGATTTTAAATTTTATTTAAAGAAAAATTTTGTTCCATTAATATTCATTTCAAATTAAATTATAATCTCCATATTAAATACAAATATTATTTTAAAGCTTTGTTTTATGCTAAATAAATATAAAATGTATTGTATATTAATTACTTTAATAGTTATTTGAATTGATATTATATTATTATAACATTATATTACTAAATTTAAAATATAGTCCATTTCAAAATCACGGTTGGCATATTTTAAAATGAATCGGTAAGTTCGTATCTTTTGCAAAAAAACAACTTATGTTGTTTATTTTCAAAATAATTACATCAAAAATGCAAATATATAAAATTATAAATCTATTAAATATTAAAACCTAGTAATAAAAATTTTAAATATTATTCATTAATATATTAATATCACATTTATATAAATTAGGAATGATTAATATGCATTTAATTGAAACAATCATTTATAATTTATTTGTAAAATAAAATTCAATAATTGATATGTTTTAATTTATTTATATAAATTTCAAGAATATTATTTTTGATAATTTATTTTTAAAGATATAATTTATTTTCTAAATATAGTTATTAATATAGTAATGCGCGTACGAGAGCGGGTTAGAGCATTAATTTATCTTTTCTATGCTAGAGCAATGTGGGCAAGCTGGCAAGTGGGTTTCAACATCAATTTTCAAATCATGAAAATTTTGTTGAAGATTTTTTTTTTTTGAATCAAGACATATCATTTTTCAATTTTATTGAGATTTATCTTGAGCTTAATTACTGGCCATCAGTGGTGTTGAAATAAATATTTTTATACATATTTTTCAAATATTCGTATGATAACTTCATTCTAAAATGTAAGTTGGATCATCAATTAATTCATTTTTCATAGAGCTTCAATTGAAATTTTTGTAATTAAGGTATAAATAACCTTATAAGGGATCCAGGATCATATTACAAGTGTTAAATTAGGACTTACTTATTAATATAAAAAATTAGATCCGATTAGATCCGGTTAAATTTAGTTAGATCCGATTAGATCCAGTTATATGTCATTAGATTTAGAAAATTTTATTAAATTGTATTATTTGAGTTTTCTGTGTTCGTGATGCCCACCATTTATATCTGAGTTTTATTTAGATTATAATTATATATATAATTTAAATAAAAATAATTTATTACAATTTAATTTTTAAAAATTCATATATAATAATTATTACAATTTTATATATTTATCTAAATTTTTATTTTATTTAATTTAAACTAATTATAGCTTTATATATTTATTTAGTTTTAAAATTATCTAAAAGTTTGCATAGTTTTAAAATGAATTATTATGTATATATTTTTTGCAAAATACATAAATTTATATAAAATATTTTTAAAAATATTAAAATTAGATATTATTAGATGTTCTTAGATGGTGTTAGATCCAGTTAGATGCTATTAGATGTTGTTAAATGTCGTTAAATGTGGTTAGATGTCATTAGATTTAAGTGGATTTCATTAAATCATATTATCTGAGTTTTAATTTATGTAATTAAGATATAAACAACCTTATAAGGGGCTTAAAATTATATTACAAATGTTAAATTAGGATTAACTTATTAATATCAAAAGTTAGATTCAGTTAGATGTCGTTAGATGCTGTTAAATGTTGTTAAATGCAGTTAGATGTTGTTAAATGCTATTAGATAAGGTTAGATGACGTCAGATGTTGTTAGATTTAAGTGGATTTCATTAAATTCTATTATCTGATTTTTAAATTATGTAATTAAGATATAAATGATCTTGTAAGAGTTTTAAGAACATATTAAAGGTGTTAAATTAAGATTAACTTATTAATATAAAAAATTAAATTCGGTTAGATGTCGTTAGATGCTATTAGATGCTATTAGATGCCGTTAGTAGATTTCATTAAATTTTATTATCTAAGTTTTAAATTAAGTAATTAAGATATAAATAACCTTATAAGGGGCTAAAGATCATATTACATATCTTTAATAAGGATTAACTTATTAATATCAAAAGTTAGATTCGGTTAGATATCGTTAGATACTGTTAGATGTTGTTAGATGTCGTTAGATATTGTTAAATGCAGTTGGATGTTGTTAGATGTCGCTAGATGATGTTAGATACCGTTAGATTTGGGTGGATTTAATTAAATTTTATTATCTGAGTTTTAATTTTGTAATTAAGATATAAATGATCTTATAAGGGACTTAAGATCGTATTACAGGTGTTAAATAAGGATTAACTTATTAATATCAAAAGTTAGATTCGGTTAGATATCGTTAGATGCTGTTAAATGTCGTTAGATGTAGTTAGATGTTGTTAAACGTCGTCAGATGCTGTTAAATGTGGTTAGATACTGTTAGATATTATTAGATTTAGTTAGATTTCATTAAATCCTTTTATCTGAATTTTAAATTATGTAATTAAGATATAAATGACCTTATAAGAGGCTTAAGATCATATTACAGGTGTTAAATTAGGATTATTTTATAGATATCAAAAATTAGATTTTGTTAGATGTTGTTAGATGTCATTAGATGCAGTTAGATATTGTTAGATAAATTTAAATTTAAGTGATTTCATTAAATTCTATTATCTGAGTTTTAAATTCCTTACTTAAGGTATAAGTAACCTTATAAGAAGTCTAGGATCATATTGCAGGTGTTAAATTAAGATTAGCTTATTAATATCAAAAGTTAGATCCGATTAGATATTGTTAGATGTTGTTAGATGCTGTTAGATGCTATTAGATGCTGTTAGATGCTATTAGATGTTGTTAGATGCTATTAGATGTCGTTAGATGTTATTATATGTCGTTATATGTCCTTAGATGCTGTTAGATTATGTTATTTTTAAAAAATAAAAATATATTATTAAATTTTCAAAAGTTTAGACATAAATCTTGAAATTGTTATTTTCGAGAGTATCTTAATTACACAAACTTTAAATAATACAACCTAATTGCTTATATAAGATATATTTTTCAACTTTACCAATTATAATGAAATCTTATTAAAAAATAATATTTTCTTCACAAATATTTTTAAAAAATGTCAAATAAAAAAAATTATATATACATATGTTTTAGTGGTTGATCCACCAAATGAATAGAATAGATTGAAATTTTGTGCACATATAATACATACTTACATTTTCAAACAAATATGCTTACACTGTAAAATTACCACAATGTCTTTACTTTCTTTTTTTTCCTCATGTGAACAGCCTCCCATAGGTTGGGCCCCATCACACACAATCAAATGGGCGAAAATATTTCAGCGGCTATTGCGGGGTGGGTGGAAGAAGTCGTCCAAACTTCAGTCCAAATATATATGATCGAACCTAACCAAGTTATGTTGTGTTTATGTCGGGTGAGTTGGGTGGAAATAAAAGGATATGTGACATTAGTGGACATTTGGTAACGTGTAAAATTGTGGGATTATGAGAAATTGTGGGAAATAAAAAAGAGAATATTTTAAAAAATGTATGATTGATAAAAAATGATAAGGATGTAGTTCAAATAAATAGATTTGTTGTATGTAGTTTGTAGGGAAAATGGTTAGAATGTAGGGAAAAAATTAGAAAAATAGTGTGATTGATGGAGCAATTATTGACATTGGAAAACGAAATCCCACAATTTCTATCAGTTTCCCACACAAGCTCGTTACCAAATGTCCCCATGGGGTGGGGTGGGCATTGTTGCAGTGTAACAATGTGCCCACGCTCTTTTTTTTTTTTTTTTTTTTTTGATAAAAGGAATAACTCTACATCGACCCCCCCTCATTGTGAGAGAGGTTCGAGGTGGAGTAATCCGGGAAATTCATTGCCATATAAATGTCAGTACAGATTTTCTGAACAATAGCTTGTGGAGGAGTTCCCCACCATGACAAACAATCCGTGTCAGACCTAGAGGACAAATCAGCAATAGTATGAGCTACCGTGTTCCCCTGTCTAAGAACATGAAGAGCCGAGAAATGCGCATTGTCACGAAGAAAAGATCTAATCTCAGAGATAAGATGGCCCGCGGGAGATAGAACCCTGTTATCATTTGACAAGTAGGTGTAGAGAAGGAGTGAATCGGTCTCCAATTGGACAGCGGGGAGCGATAAGTGGGAAGCCCAAAGAGTGCCAAGCGGGGAGCGATAAGTGGGAAGCCCAAAGAGTGCCAAGGTGAAACGCGGTTGCCTCCCCCAACAGTGGATCCCCCACTCCCGTCCGTTTCCATCCCCGAGCAGCAATAAAGTGTCCACGAGAATCCCTAATTACTGCAGCAAGGCCCAAAGTTCCCCGGTCCAAAGAAAACCGGGCATCGACATTGACCTTGAAGGCACCAGCCGACAGTTTTGACCATCTGGGAATAAGGGGAAGATCCAATGCATTCGCCTTGTCGAGGAGCCATACACGTCTCCATTGCTCGATATACTCCTTGCACCATGGTAAAATGTTAGCAAAACCGGGTTGGGCCCCCTCAGCCCACAGTTTGTTCCGAACAAACCAAATTCTCCAACAAAACACAATGAAAAAAACTAACTCATCGCACCTGGGCATAGAGGCTAGGGAACACATGATTTCCTGAATGGAAGACGCCCATAGGCGAGCCGGAATAACCTGCCGAGATAAACTTGCGATTCTAGCACAATTCAGGAAAAGGTGAAGAGCGTCCTCCGGCTCCCTACGACAGAAGAGGCAATGAGGGTCCACAGCAATCCCCCTGTTAGATAAATTGCACAGTGAAGGAAGAGCACCCTTGAAAAGCCGCCACCCAAATATCTTGATCTTGCTTGGTAGCCGTAATCTCCAAATGGCTTTGTAGCAGCTTGAGAGGTAATGACTGTCAGATCCTGCCGTAAGCCATCGATGAGCCGACTTGACGGAGAACTAGCCATCCGCCTCGTGCCTCCAAAAGATACAATCATCCTGAGGGTGACGTGGAAGAGGAACACGACTGACCGCCTCCCACCCAGCCTCACCGGTTGCCGCCAAAACCCGGTCCTTAATCCACCCATCAGACTCCCCGATAAAGAAACTCACCGGAGCATCCTCTGGAATGGAAAGCGGAAGCGGTCCTGCCATACGTACACCGTCGTCCACCCAATCATCCTTGAAGAATCTGACCCTTCTACCATCGCCAATCCGCCACCTACACCCCGGTAGAATCATATTACGTGCCTTAAGGATGCCTTTCCAGGTGTAAGAGTCCGAAATCCTGGACACGCACTCCCAGATATCAGAATTGGGAAAGTATTTTGCTTTTAATACCTTTGAGCAGAAGGAGGTCGTGCATGTCGATAGTCTCCAGACTTGTTTGGCAAGAAGAGCATAATTGAATAGGCGGAGATCTCTGAAGCCCAACCCCCCAGCACATTTGGATGAGCACATATCCTTCCAGGCCACCCACCTCATCCTGTGTTTATCCCCCCGTTCCCCCCACCAAAATTTGCTTAACATCCCATTAATTTCTTGACAAAATGCTTGGGGTAATAAAAAAATGCTCATAGCGTAGGACGGAATCGCTTGAGCCACAGCCTTAATAAGCACCTCTTTCCCTCCCCAAGACAATAGCCTCCCCTTCCACCCCTGAATTCTGCGCCAAATGCGGTCCGTGATTCCCTTAAACATCCCACATTTCGATCTCCCCAGCCATGCCGGGAGGCCAAGGTACTGATGGACTTCCTGACCCGAAGATCCAAAATAGTCCGACCATACCTGCCTTTCACTATCAACCATATTGGAGCTGAAGAAAAGAGATGTTTTGTCCACATTCACCAACTGGCCCGAGGAGGCGGAGTATGTCTTGATGATGTCCAAGAAATGTGAGATATCCTGCAAATCGGCCCTGAGAAAGATAAGAGCATCATCAGCGAATAAGAGGTGGGAAATTTGGGGCCCCCGATAATTTAGTCTAATGCCATGCAGAGATCCACAGGCCACCGCAGACGAAACTCGCATTCGTATATAACCACTGACCGAGTCGTTGGAGCGCCTAGTCAACTTGGCTAGAAAAACTCGAGACAGAACTGTCTTGGAAGTCAGAATCGCTAACCAAGTCATTGGAGAGCCAAGTCAACGGCGCTATCAGTAACTCGAGACAGAACTCTGTTGAAAGCCAGAATCACTAATTTTCCACGCGACAAAACTTGATTTCTGTTTCCTTGCCCAAAGAGAGTAGAAGAGCGAGAATGCTAAACTATTTATGATAAAGATAATGATTGAAATAAAGTTAAAAGAGATCGATTAATTGCATAAAAAATATAAAAAAATTTTGAAACACAAAGAGGTAAATCGGTAATAATTTAAAAAGCAGTGTAATTTAATAATTAAGACATCAAATCAACTTAACGAATGTGTGAAAAAATAAAATTTTTATTTTTACATGTTCTTGGACACACCACAACATATTGCAGCATCTAAGAAAGAAGAGACAATCATTTTTATTTATTGCCTTAGATTTATTGTCATTACAATGTCTTATTGTAGTCATGGATCCTTTTTGTAAAATTTGGTTAGGTTTTATTGATAAAGTCTATTCCAAACCATACAAAATTTTTGAAGCAAGAATTGAATATGTATCACCATTCTCCAAACAATTTTTTAATTATTAAGACAATTTTTTCAATTTCCAACACAGCTTTACTAATTCTTAATTTAACTTTTCTCATTCCCAATATACATGATCATTATATTTTTATTCTAGATAAAGATTGATCCAAAAATCTTTTATCATTTGGAACACCTTAATATGGCCGAACTAACAAATAATTATACATTTTGCAAAAATTTATGATTGCACTGTCAATTTGCCTTGCGAATAGCGTTAAATACCAACAAACTAACATGTTAATTAATTAAGAAAGAAAGTATTCTTCTAAATTAATTTAAGAGATATTTTACTTCAAAAATTAATAGTAAGTTAGGCTCGTAGTTAGTAAATCAAGATTTCCATCTGTTTCGGAAGATGGTAAGTTAGCGGTCCAAATTAACGGTTGCGTCCAAAATTGCAAACATCCTGGTCCATGCAACGAATAATGCAGCCGCTGTGTTTAATGTGGTTGATGTGGTGGACAAGAATTCGTCGCCTTTGAATTTCAACGCCCGGTGCATTCGATTATTTGAACATGTAAACGGACCGGAACGCAGGTCAAATTGTCCGTTCAAATGTGAATCTGCAAATTAAATCCAGACCGTTCGAATAGTCATCTTATATATAGGTTTCCAATTCCGTGGACTCTCTTCATTTGGGGCCTGGTTTAGCTGTTGAAGTGACACATTTAAAATGGGTATATAAATCAAATAACTTTATTATGCTAATCATACAGGTGAGCCTATGCAATGATTTGATTATATGAAACTTGGTCTTTCAATTAAAAATGAATTTCATTTCTTGGAAATGACTTCCATCGAATTGGAACCCTTATATAAGTTGGAATTCCAAAAAAGTCAAGTTCAAGAAACATCATTATCGTAGTCCTTCCTTGGATGGAACCTAACCGCCAATTAGTATATCCTAGCCCTTTCTTGGATGGAACGTAATTGCCAATTAGTATATCTTAGGGGAGGTTTGGTAATGTGTAAAAATGTAGGATTATGAGAAATAGTGGGAAATAGAAAAGAGAATATTTTCAGAAATGTGTGATTGATAGGAAATGATAGGGGTATAGTTGGAATAAATAAATTTGTTATATGTAGTTGGTAGGTAAAATAATTGAAATCTAAGAGCACAAGTGGGAAAAATATTGTAATTGATAGAACAATAATTAGCTTTGGAAAACCAAATCCTATGAGAAAATCATGGTTCCCACGCTACCAAACGTGGCCCTAGCCCTTCCTTGGATGGAACAAACGTCACTGCCAATTAGTATATCCTAGCCCTTCCTTGGATGGAACGTAACCGCCACCAAATAGTATATCCTAGCCCTTCATTGGAAGGAACGCAACCCCCAATTAGTATGCTCGATGCAACAATTAAAAGTTCATATTTTAATGGACAGCCGGAATCAAAATTGCAAGATCACACAGATTTTTGAGCACCATTATGGTCAGAGGGGCAACTTGAATTCGGTGTGATTGACTTGAACTTGATGGCGACGGATCCAATTTCAACAGAAATAATAAAGATAACATCCCGTTTCAAATAAAAGGTCTAATATGTTTTTAAAGCTTTCTTGCTATGTATATGATTATATTTATTGTTGTGTTTTCATAAGGTTAAATAAAATATTTGGTGTTGGTGATTATGTAATCCAATTATTAGAATTAAGGGCGCAACTCAATTGAGTTGGCGGATTAGAGCTTGACCTTAATTCTAATTTATTTACAAAATCTCAACTCTAATTTTTTATTAATCAATTTAACCTAATTCATTTATAACCTATTTATCTTATTGAAATTGTGCATGTTGTTAATGGGTCGAAAGAAAATTAATTTATTAACCGTCTATATGAAACAAAATAGATAATATACCTAAATAATTAAAAAACTTAACAAGTTAGAAATGAATTTGATAGGCATAATAAGTAGTATATAGTTGGTCTAAATCTCAATATTGAAAAATGGACATTTAACAATAACGACTTTTGTAGTTTTAGATGAAAATATATATTTAAAGTATGGAAAATCTTCTATGAAATCGGGTTTTGTAGAAGTGATTTTATGGAAGCCTTCCTTTTTGTGACATTGATAATTGCTGCAAAATCCAATCAATTCATTATATTTAGTATCATCTATTTAGCTAAGAGACCAAGTTCCATCCAAATATAAAATGTGCATGGACCATTTTTATTCAAAAATATTGCCATAGACCATATTTGTCCAAAAATAAGTCCATTCACACGTGTATTAAAATATAGTAATATTTTTTAGAATTATTTATGCATATAGTAGTAATATTTTAGATAGTGTAGATGTAGAAAATTTGATATTTAGCATCAAATAATTTTATTATGTTGATTTGCATGTTTGATATGGGGCCCATCCACGATAATATTAGATAAATGAAAGGATTTTCATTATAATATAAATTATGCTAAATATGATAGATGAATTTCTTTATCAATCATTTAAATGTTAAAAATGGAGAAGGTTCCATAGAAAAGAGGTGTATAAAAGTATCCACTAAAATTCTATGTCAACGAAAAAATAAATATCTATATAAAAGAGGACTTTTAGTGGATTGAGCAAGTTAACTAGGTTGATGGATCACTTACCAGGTTCATGAGTTGAAAATTTTCAACCTATGATCTATATATTTAACTTTGCTTGCAAGTTAGTAGATTTAACCTATTTAGGTCAATTATTTAATCCTAACTCATTACTAAACGGGTTGTACAAGTGAATTACTTGGTCAACTCACTTGCACCCATGTACCTTAAGTATTTTGCCGCTTGGTACGCTCTAAGGAAAGGACATGGATTACAACAGTTTGGAAACTATCACGGTGCAACGATTTTTAGTAGTATGCTACCTTTGTAAAAAGTACTACAACAAGACAATCCTAATCTGCATTCCTAAGCAAGCATGATGTATTATAATTCCTAACCGTATAGAGGTACTGACTAGGAAAGAAAAATCTAATATCTTAATGCAATATGGATGTAAAGAATTCTTATAAAAGAAGGTTATTTACGACACCAAGTGTACTTATTAATGTCTCAAATTATGCATCAGAGTGCATATGGACTTAAACAGCAAAGTGAATATAGACTTGTGTCCTACAGTGCACCAAGGGTGCAACTTAGATTCATGAAACTTGAGTTTGCCTCAACTCTAATCCTAACTTATTTGTAAAACTTTAACCCTAACAATATTTATATAAATCGAGTTTAGATTGAAATTTAAGTTGGAATTTGAGTTAACTAAATTTTCTTAAGTTAAAAGTTATAAGTTTAAAATTTCATGTAAACATATAATAACAAATAATCTACACCAAAGTAATAATATGCAGCCTAATTAAAGTAAGGAAAAGCATAACAATATAATATATTTCTAAAAATTTATCTTTTGAAAATGATAAGATAAATGTAAAAGTAAAAGTAAATAACATAAACATAAATGTAAATGTAAATGATATATTTTACCTATAATATAATTTCAACATGATGAACATTTGTTTAAACATAAATATAAATAATATAAACTACATAAATATGAGTAAATATTATTTATATTTTATGGATATAAATAGGAAAATGGAGTTTGAGTTGTGTATGTTTAGGTTTGCTTGAACCTTGACTCTAACCCTCTTCACAAAATGGATTTCTTAGTTGCAAAATTACAACTAAATAAGATTTATTTTTCGTTTCAACAAGTCAAGTTTGTACTTAACTTGACCCAAGTTGCACCCTTAGATTACACATGCTAAGGATCTTTAACATAGTTTTTTTTTTTTTAACTTATTTTGTCTTACAAGTGATGTGGATGTGAAAATTAGATAGAGTCAAACTGTGACTCACCCTTAACTCTATTTGTTTTTAATTGGATTAAACTCATATTTTTATAGCTTAAGAGTGGTTGAAATTTAGTGGGTCGAATATATTTTGACTTAGATAGACCCATCTAACCTCACATATATTCAGTTATTTAAAAAATATAAGCATATTTTTATCTTATCATATGTTAATTTGATTTTAAAATTAATGTAGCATTTAAAATACTCATGTAGATGTGTTAAACTGATTTGTTTTCAAGTATTAATGATGATCAAACCAAAAGAAATTGAATGAAGGTGTTAATTATTTTACGAGCCCATTTGGAACTTAGTTTCAATCTAGAAGATAGTTGAACTAATTATTTCACTATAGCTTGTGTATTGAAGTTGATTAGTGGAACCAAAGTTTTATGTGCTTGGAGAGTAGAGTGGATCTGAGATTAATTGAACCATTACGAGTGTTCTTGTCTTTGAAGTTTATTTTATTATTGTAGATTATGTTTATGTTTGATACATATCATTTGATCAAATTTATTTAAATAGTGTTTACAGGAGGCTAATAGTCCTAAAAAAATTTCAGTCTAATACCATCTACCATCATCCATCTGCATCCTTGGAGTACTTTTATAATACATTTCTAGGTGTAAGGGTCATTAACTCTCGTAGACTAATCTTGTATATTGCTATATTCGAAGTATTTCACATTAAAAATTGTATAGCATAAAGAATCATTATTGGTAAGAAGTCTCCAAACTTTTTTTTGTTAAAAGGGCATAGTAAAAAGTAAGGATATCCCTTAATCCTATATCGTTAATCATCTTAGAAGAGCACATATCATTGTAGACATCTAACTAATTTTCCTCTTCCTCTTAGCTTTCCCCCTCTAAAATGTTCAAAGCATGTTATAAGCTTTAGACAGAAAGTATTTTGAAGGAGGAAAAGGCTCATTGTATAACATGAGACCACTTACGCTATAGCTTTCATCAAGATTTCCTTTTCTTCTCAGTATAGCAATCACCCCTTCCCTCCTTGGTTCCTTTTCCAAATTCTATCATTTAGTCACTTGAAAGTAACCTTCTTAGATTGTCCTAACTACGTTGGTAGGCCTAAGCAGTTTTGAATTTCTTGGCCCTTAGATCATAATATGTTCTCAATCTCAATTATTCTAGAAGTCCATATGTTGGAGCTAAAAAAGAGAGTTGTTTGTCAATATTAACAAGTTAGCCACTGCATTCACTGTACATCTTCAATACATTTAGCAGCTAATTAATTTCTTGGTAAAAGGAACACTTTGTATCATCGGCGAAGAAGAGATGAGAGAGCGAAGGTCCTTAAGGGTAGATTTTTTAGGCCATTTAGTTGTCTTCTTCCATTTCCATCAAGGATTAGAGCTAATACTTCTTCAACTCAAATAAGGAAGAGGTAAGGTGAGAGGGGCTCTCCTTGCCTAAGGGCCCCATTGAGGTTGAAACACTCCATTCTGTAGCCATTTAAAACAATTTTGTATCACTAATTGAAGAGAATTGATAATCTGCTTAATCCACACCTCATTAAAATCCATTTTGCCTTTTTTTCTTTAGGAACTCCCACTTCATCCTATCATAGGCCTTTGTTATTCAATTTAATAATTGCAACCCCCTTCTTACACTTCTTTATCTTCCACAACATATGGATCACATCATATGCTATTAGCATATTTTTTTGTGATAAGTCGACCAATACAAAAGCATTTTGTCGGTCAAAAATAATCCCATGGAGGCAATTCTTCAATCTATTCACTAGCACTTTGCCATAATTTTGTATGCCACACTACACTGACTAATGGCATGAATTTTGAAACCTTATTCACCCCTTTCTTTGGAATGAACACAATCTTTATGGAATTTAGCTCCTGCAATTGTCTTTAGTACTACACTGAGATGTTTGAGTTCATAAAAGCTTTACACGTCAAAAAGTATCATTGCCCCATGGTTTTTCCAGTGCTTATTGGGGCTAGTTAGGGGTGCAACATGGGTAGGGTACCCATGGGTACCCACCGACCTGACCCTAATTTGGATAAGGTAGGTTATAAATTACTACCCGTCCTCTAAATAGGGTAAGGGTAGGGTACAGGTGCCGAGTACTCGGAACCAACTTGGATGGGTACATATTTATGTATATTATATGTATTATATATTACTAAATGTGTGCCTTGCGACTTGTGTGAAGAATCGTGCGTGCATGCTAGGCTAAAATTTCCCTCCCGCCCACCGCCTAATGCCCAATTTCATGTCCCTCCAATATTATTAGCCAACCAACTATTAACTAAACTAGAAGCTTCAATGCTTCAAAACCCTACCAACCTTTCCTCTTCACTTTCACATTTGCCTGCTCTGGAGTCTCATTGTCGTGATTGTTATCTTCTTCGTCATGGTCATCTTCTTCCCTTGATGCTCGGTTCTTAAATCTCATGATTCTTTCCTAGGTCTTTTCTTTCTCACTTTTGTTTTCTGATTTAGTCTTTCCCAATCTTCTTTCTTGTCTCTTCGATCCTTCCTCCAATTGTGTGATTAGCTTACGATTCTCATTTCTCACCACTGGTTTGACCCCAACCCTCTCCATTTCTCATTGATCCTTCTTTATCAGCCTAACCCTAACCCTATTCGACTCTAACAGTGCAAGATCTCACCATTCCTTTGTGATTCCACCTTATTGCTATCCGCATGTGCTAGATCGTCTCTCAAATTGTTCGATCCTGCAAATCAACGAGGAGGTCACTATGAGACAGTGAGATGACCGTCCCTTTATTGATCTTATTGCTTACATTTGTTGCTTTTTTATTATCTTACTATTATTGTTTGTATCGTATTTGTAGAAACTAAGAAAACATGACCTGAAATCGTTCAAACTCCCTTAATAGTTGACTATAATGACACAAAGGTATATCCTTCTCTTTCTGTTGATGTGTGATTGTGCCACCTGTGCTTTAAGAAGAAGGCTCATGATTGTAAAATGTCTTACCGATTGCTTGTAGCAGCAAGTATTTTGTTTATGTAAACAACAATAAAAAAATTTAGAAATGTACATGTATAGTTTATGTAGAGATATAGTTTTATATTGCTTAAAAATAACATAGAAATATTTTTCTTTATGTGTTATATTTGTATGTTTAAGGAACTGACTTGGAACCGAAACCTGAATCGACCGTGTGGGTAATAGGTAAGGTAGGGTACATCAAGAACCGAACCGATCAATGTGTAGGGTAGGGTAGGTTTTTTATAAGTAGGGTATGGGTAGGGTAGAACACTACCCGAACTGACCCAACTCGATTTGTACCCCTGGGGCTACTCATCTTTTATGATTTCATTGATTTTATTACTTTAATAACTTTCTCCTCCAAAAGGAGTCTAGTTATGTGGACACTATCTCTATTAGATATCCTTCTTAAAATATCTATGATCCATAAGTATATGAAAATTTAAATGTATCATACTTGATTAGCATTTTCAACTTGAACCATGGATTAAAACCCAACTAGATAGTTGACCCAAGACTTATTTAAGTACTATTTCTAAAAAATTCACATAGGACCTTTTCTCCCTTCTGGTAACAAAACCATAGCTATACCCAACCTAAATTTTCCTGGAGGGGCGGATTATGGGCTAAGAACAAGTGGATTTTGGGGATTTGATCAGGAGGAGATAGGTTATTACATGAATCTACAACGAAAAGTGATGACTTTTAGTCAATATGAAGAATGGAGCAAGATTTGCAGAGGGGAAGAATAGAGGCGACATGTTAGTAGAAGAATTACTCACTTTGAGGATTGATGAAAATCTTCGTTAAGCCATTGATCCAGAAAAAAAAACCATCCATACTATGTATATTATAGACATCGAAGGGCTATAGTAAAGAGCTCTTCAAAAATACATGAAACAAATATGGAAGTCGAAGAGGAAAATCACCTTTAGCGACACTGAGGAGAACCTTTATCTAGTGAAATTCGAATATAGCAAAGATGGATAGAAAGTGCTAGATGGAAGGTCATGGCTCTTTGATAGACAACTGGTTATAGTAGTAGAAAAAGGTAAATTGATCGACAAGTAAGATATGACATTGCATATCTCACCATTTTGAATTGATATCAATAATATTCCTCTACTAATAGATAAAGAAGGAATAAGGAAGAGGATTGGAGAATCTTTTGACAGATGCTTGCAAGTTATTATTATAGAACAAGCTTTAAGAATTAGGGCAAAAATTGATGTAAGGAAACACCTTAGAAGAGGTATTTTCATTCAAGAAGAGTCTCATGCAAAGAGGTGTCATAGCTTTCAATATGAAAAGCTACCAAAATTTTGTTTTGTATGCGAAAGATGAGGTCACCTACTCAAAGATTGCCCAATGAAGGAAGGGTAGAAATTTGAGGTGTCTGATTGGAGTTACAATATGAGAATTCTTTAAGGAGGGGGTCAAAAGTTGGAGGAGTATAGAATGCAAGGAAAGGTGAAAAAAGTGGAACCTATAAAGTATTTGGAAGGTGTTAAAGAGTTAAGGGAGGAGGAACAACAATGAGAAAAGATTACTAAGCTTCTAATGGGACAAAGTAGGTGTAAACCATAATCTTTAGAGGAGGAGGGCTCACTGGGGAGGAGAGATACATAATGGAAGGGGATAATTGAAAAGGGAATTCAACTTAGCAGATTGGCGGGCAAAACAAAGAAGAATTCAAAATAAAATGCATGAGGAAAATGTTAGCCAACAGAGAGAGAAGTAAGAGGCTAGTGGGGAAATACTTGACACGACAACATGGCAACACTAAATTTAGAAAAATATGAATTGGAACTTGAAGGTAATAAGGGTAGGGCACACATAGCAACACAACTAGTAATTGTCCTAAGGAGGATCAACTGAAAATGAGTAAAGAAGTTAGCCAAGAGCATTGCAAAAGGACATCTCCAAGGAAATGGAAGAGACTAGTAAGAAATACGAGGGCTGAAAGGGACATAATACCATAGGTAGAAAAAGAAAAAGAGAAATGTGGAAATAGAATCAGATGTAAGATCTAGGAGGATGTATATGGGGAGGTTTTGATAGGAGGTGAGAATAAGAAGTAAAGAAGAATGGGTGAAATGACAATGATAGAAGAGCAAATGGCAGAGGATGAGCCTAAAACTCAGCCTTGCCAAACTTAAATGGCTATTTTGGCTTGAAATTGTCATGGGCTTAGGAATCCAGGGAAAATGCATGTTATCCTTGATTTCGTTAAGAAAAAGATCCCAACGTCATTTTTCTATAAAAAAAATAAAGAGAAGAACACAAGAGATGGAGTTCCTCAAGAGAAGATTAAACTCCAATGCTACTTCTTAGTGGATTGTATAAATAGGAGGTGAGGTCTAGCCCTAAGTAAATATCATCTCCTTTTCAAATAATCACATTGATGCTGATGTTAAAATTTTAAGTCAAAATACCTAGAGGATTAATGGATTTTACGGAAACTTAGAGACTCATAGGTGTGAGGAATCTTGGAGGCTGCTTCGTCACTCGAAGAATTCAGTTAGGGAACTTCGCTTGTATTGGGAGACTTCAATGAGGTGATTGGTAATTCAAATTATGTTAGCAACCATATTAGACCTAAAATTCAGATGAGTAGATTTAAAGAGACAGTAGATGATGGCGATTTGCAGGATGTGGGATTTATTGGACCAATCTTTACCTAGAGAAGCAATCGAAGGGGTGCAAATAGAGTGGAAGCTAGACTTGATAGAGTACTTGCATCAATAGAGTGGTTAGATCTCTTCTTGTTAGCTCGAAACATCCATTGTGTGGTTGTTGCATCAAATCATAATCCCTTGCTAATTACTCTGAATGGCTATAATAGAAGTAGAACACCAAAAACAAGTTTTCGTTTGGAAGCATTTTGGGTAAGAGATAAGCAGATATTAGAAATAATGCAAGAGAAATGGAGAAGGGATCATTTTGGTGGCAGTCTAAACTTAGGGTATTTGAAATATAAACTGTTAATGTGTGAACATGATTTGCAAAAATGGAATTGCAAGGTTAGGGGAATCTTATAAAGAAGCTTAACAACGAATAGGAAAAACTCAACAGTCTAATGAATTTATAGCCATCGGATCAAAGGGACTCACAGATAAAGTAATAGAGCAATGCAACAATTATCTACTAGAAAATCAAGAGATTCTCAAGCAATAAAGATCAAGAATCAATGGTTGTAGCAAGGAGATCAGAACACAAGATTTTTCCATCAAATAATATCTCATAGAAGAAGGCACAATCATACTGAAGTGTTGTTGGATGATGAAATTAATGAAATTAATAATCAGGATGGTAAGGAAAGGGTGACAGTTCAATATTTTATAGATTTATTCAGAACTAGAGGTGCACACAATCTAGACAGAATTATGCATTGTTGACTAATTATGTGATAGATGACGATAACAGTCTTTACGAAAAATGAAGTACAGATAGCTTTATCAAAATTGGCACCAATCTCCAAGACTATATGGTTGGCCACCTGGATTTTACAAGAATTATTGGCAAGTTCTGGGCGATGACGTTTTTAATGCTTGCAAAAACTTCATGGAAGTTAGGGATGCAGATGCTAGATTGGAATAAATGACAGCTATTAATCAAACTAACATAGTTTTGACTCTAAAAAAGCAAGGGTTAACAGAATGAGTGAGTTTAGACCCATTAGCTTACGGAATGTTGTATATAAGATCATTGCAAAGGTCCTAGAAAATAAATTAAAGTCATTCCTTACTAAAATTATATCGAAAAACCAAAATACTTGCGTCCTAGAAAGGTTAATTTCGGATATCATGTTGATAGCTTATGAAGCATTGCATACAATGAGAATGAGAAAAAGGGGTAGATTAAAGGAGGTAGTAATCAAACTACACATGTCAAAGGCTTATAACAGGATGTAATGAGAGTTTATATACCAAGCAAAGAGGAAGATGAGTTTACATGAAACCTGGATTATTTGGATCCATGCTTGGTTATCCATGATGACATACAAATTTTTGGTCAATGGATTTAAATTTGATGGCTTTATGGCTAGTAGGGGCATTGGACAAGGATATCCTCTTTCCCTTATTTATTTTTACTATGTGCTAAAGGATTATTTTCCCTTTTAAAGTTAGCTATAGCTGTATAAAAATTTGTAAGTTTGGTCTTCAAACCTCTCATATCTTCTTTGCCGATAATGTACTCTTATTTACGAAAAAGCTATAAAGTGAAGGAGGTGATTCAACATAAGAAGATATAGAAAATTTATAGGAAGTGCACAAGTCAATGGGTAAACATGGAGAAAATAGCTTTCTTCTTTATAATTAATACTCTAGATGAATCTAAAGCTGGCATTGAGATATTGTTTGGATCGCATGAGAGGAGGATCCAAATTTATCTAAGATTGTTAGCTTGGATGGGAAGGTCAAAAGTAAGTCTTCTAGAGTATAAAGGAAAAAGTATAAAAGAAGATACAAGGTTGGCAAACAAAATTTTTCACTTATGGAGGAAGGGAAAACCTAATTAAAGATGTTGCATAAGCTATTCCTAACTATGCCATGAGTCTTTTCCTTCTCCCAAAGAAGCTTTGTGATGATTTAAATGCAATAATTAGTAAGTTTTGGTAGGGAAAAAAAGGAGGTAAGAGAAGAATCAATTGGGCATCAAGGAGAGGGATGTGTATTTCTAAGGCAGGAGATGGCATAGATTTTAGGGACTTGAGGGATTTTAATCTAGCTCTCTTAGCAAAATAGGCATGGAAGATTGTCACTCAGCAAGAATCGTTGTGTTTCAGGGTATTAAAGGCTAGATATTTTATAGGTGGGGATTTTTGGAATTGGTCCTGCCATCCTTATTCATCACATACGTGGAGAGGTATTTTGAAAGCCTGAGAGGTCTTAAAGAAGGAGCATTGGAGATTGGGTATGGATGATGAAATCAAATTTTTTTTTCAAGATAAGTGGATTGAACCAAAGATAACTAAAGCTGGTCCTCTTCCAAGAGATATCTAAGATGAAGTTAAAGCAGAATTCTTCATTAATTGGGATAATAGAAGATGGACGGAGGACTTAGTCAAATCTATAGTGGAAGAAGTGGGGTGGGAGATAGTGAAGTGGATACCAATTCTATCTATAGAAATGGCTGACAATATCAATTAGAAAGTAGAACCAAATGGATGTGACACAGTGAAATTGGCTTACTATATTATTCACAAGGAGAACAATGGTCAGAAATCTAATGAAGAAGATCCCACCACCCACCAAAAAGTTGAAATCATTCATAGCTTATGGAGATTGAAACTTCCCTAAAATTTTCGATATGTGGATGGAGGCTAATCCAAAATCTACTACCAATAAGGTCAAATTTGCTTAACAAAAGTATCCAAGTTGAAGAGAAGTGTACTATGTGTAATTTAGAAAGAGAAGACAATATCCACTTATCTCGGATACGCTCCAAAGTCAAATAGGCATGGATGGGTAGGTGCATGACAAGCTATCAAGTGGCCAATTCAACAATCTTAATAATGTATTATACCATTTAAATTCATACATTAAGAAACCATTTACTCTATTTCTAGTGACTTGTTGGAGGGTATGGCAATGTAGAAATAGCTATCTTTCTTAGGGTGAAGTGTTGAGCCTATCATCTATAGCATATTGGTCAAAAGGTTACATTCACAATGTGTTCTCAACACAATAGTTATTGAAGATTACGCATCCTCTTCAGATAGGCCAAGTTAAATGGAGACCTTTTGCTCAAGGACTAGTTAAATTGAATGTAGATGTTGGATTAAATAGTATAACTAATTAGGAATTTGGATGGAGAGCTAATTGCATTTAAAAACTGGAAATGGAATGGTAAAACTGAACTATTATGGGTGGAAGTTTTAGCCATGCTGTTAGTTATTTCTTGGTTATGAGTTAAATTATAGTGATGTTATATGTGAATCAGCTTGTCTTATTTTAATAAATTTCTTATTAGAGGATGGTAAGATATTGTCCGTTGCAATTCATTTTATTGAAAAAATTAAAAAATTCAGATTGTGTACTTTTACACATTTATCAAGATTAGGCAATCAAATTGCACATAATACAGTGAAATATGCTCTAAATAGGGAGATTGGTGTATGTAACTGGTGGAAGATATTATATTCAATGTATTTTAGACAGGGCTTGTAAAGATTTTGAGATTTTTTTTGAATGAAAATGGGGATTCCTCCACGCTACCTTTAGCATCTTACTGAACGTAGGGGGAAGGCAACCAACCCAAATTGTTTTAGACAAAAAAAAGACTCATTGAAGTAATGTAATGATCAGGTTAACCTCGTCTTGAACCATCATAAATGTGATATTTTAAAAGTAGAGTTAGAGTCACTCATAACATACATGACATGTTCCAATTTTAACTTATGAAATGATATACTTGAATTGACTATCAAGTGTACTTCCCAAGCGAGAAACCAAAAAATAGAATAAAAGTTTATAACTACTAATTATAACAATAGAAAAGGAACCAAAATAGATGGTAATCCACAAATGCATTAGGAATCAAAGAATCCCTATAAAAACAATTAATTAACAAATGCAAAGATTGAATTCAGACTTACTTCCAAACCAATACATGAAAATTAAGTTAGAATTAAGGAATAAGGAATAAGGGTTGATTAGAAATATAGAGTCAATGTAATGTAAAAAGATTTACGCTTTTGCCCACTTCCAATGTTAGGAGCTATTTTAAACCTTAAATTTTGAAAACATTTTATAAAACACAATCAATTTAGACATAGGTAATTAGAATAGTATATAATAGAAAAAGTCTTTATATAGAAGCAATTTCATATAACTTCATCGATTTTTCACTTTGATGATTAATAGAAACTTCACTCATCCATTGTATCTATTATTATTTGTTTAAACTATAATACCAAGTTCCACTTAAATCAAAGATATAGATCAGCTACATTTGCTAAAAAATTAATATTCATGTGTAAATTATAAAAAATATTTAATTCTATTCACATATGCGTAAGAATGTAATAATCCTTTATAGAATTACTCATTCATATAATAATGATATTTTTGATGGCTTAGATATTCTAAATATATCTTTAAATTTAATATTCAACATCAAATGTATCATTATATTCATTTCAAACATTTTTAGATGAAGTCTATACAAATGATGCAAAATAAATAATATAGTTTTTACAACAATAGAAATGACATTAAATATAATGAATGGAATACATTTCTCATCAATAATCAAACAAGAAAAA
The DNA here is from genome assembly GCA_030490835.1 of Annona cherimola. NCBI lineage: Eukaryota > Viridiplantae > Streptophyta > Magnoliopsida > Magnoliales > Annonaceae > Annona > Annona cherimola. Next base: position 91,753,455 of record CM059972.1, read on the forward strand.
TGAGTAGTGTTACATAAAATGAGGTTTCATAGAAGTGAAACTCAAAAGAAAAACCTAATAAATAGTGTAGTGAGGAAAATAATATTTTTATTAGAAAAATAAGAACATATTCTGTAATGTAATGAGGAAAATGTAAAGATGTTAAAGGGTGCATTTGGGAAGTGTAAAAAACTTTTGAATGAAAAATTTTTTGTGTAAAAAATTTTAAATTAAAAGAAAATTGTACAATATGATAGGGATAATAATTAGAAATAAAGCGAATACAGTGAAACAGTAATACTTCTATAAAACCCCTCTTCTATACAATCTATTTTATTTTTAATATCGTGATGCTTAATAGAAAATCTATTCCATCTATTGTATTTAACATTGTTTATATTATCTTAAAAATCCTTTCATTTGTCTAATATTATTGTATGGGCCTCATCGACAAATGTGCAAAATCAACATCATAAAATAATTTAATATTAAATATCAATTTTAAAGTTTTATTTTCAATATTTAAACTGTCTAAAATATTATTTATACATGGACAAATGATTTTATAAAGTATTATTATATTTTAATGCATATGTAAATAGATATAAGCATTTTCATAATTTATGCATAAACGTATATTTTTAGTAAATGTGACCAATGCATATATTTAATTTAAATGGAATTTGATCTCTTAGCTAAACAAACGATATTGAATATAATGAATGGATTGAATTTTTCATCAAAAATCAAAATGATAAATTTTGAAGGAATTACATAGATCCGCTTATAAAGAAATGGGTCGGAAAGTCAAAATAAATAATTTAATTATATAAATAGTTGTATATAAATAATTGAAAATTAGAATAATTATGTAAAAAATAATCGAAAATAAGGTTGTTGTGTAGACCATGGCCAAACATGCCCAAAACGTATAAAATGTCACATCATCTTAAATTTGAAAAGGTCACTGTTCAACCGTCTGGTCCAACCCTCCACTAACAATCTTGCCTACGATGCCTTAGGCTGGGTTAGGACTTTGGCGTTGGGATTGACTCGAACGTGTTCCTCGACAGCTGGTTGTTTTTTTTCCAAAACTTTGATTAGTTGGGATTGACTCCAACGGCTTCCTCGACAGCAAGTTACTTTTTGCCAAAACTTTTGATTACGCTACGCTCAGCTCATGTGCATCCGAACATAGGTGGTCTCGCTCCCGCCAGAGCGTTGAAATTTTCGTCAGCTGCGTTGCATTGTTGTTCATGCATACCAACCACATTGGAAGAACTGAAGGGTATATACCATGTCGAAAATATTCTATGCAATGATATCATTTTGTTATTTCAATCTTGCCACCACATTTTAATCAAAGTTCAACCTATTTTCTTTATTTTAAATTGTTATAAAAAAATATTTTGATCAAAATTTACGGGGATTTTTTGCGTTTGGACAGATATGGTTTGGTCGACATTTGCGAACATATAACGACTTTCACAAAAAGACAAAATTGCTTCTATGCTTGCGCGAGCAATTTTATCGTATATATGAATCTCTAATTAAAATAATTTCATTTTATAATTAAGCGAATAAAATAATAAAATTGATGGTCTGCTTGAATCCCATAAATAGGATGGACTATTATTGACCGTATACGATCAATATTTACACTAGTACCATATTTGTTATTAAATTGCAAATGAATATAATATTAAAATATTATTATTTTTCATATGGGTATTTGCATTTTAAATTATTTTACTCTCACAAGCAAATTATTTAACGAATTTTTTATGTACATCTTTTACAATCATCTTAACCGGGCATTATAATTAGGTGGGGCAATTTGCTGATATACCTACTTCGTTTGATGCTAATTGCTGATATACCCACATTGTTTCATAAATTTCATATTACTCCCACAAGGTTTTCCAAAAATTACTTATGCACCCATGGTAACGGCTGACACTTAACGGGAGTAACTGGGCTGTTAAAATAAACATACACTTCCATAATTGCCCTTCGAATTAGGGCACGGAGAAACCAATGGTCCCCTTTTCGAATTGCATTCACCTCCTTCCTTGCTGCGACAAAGAACCCAGCCAACTCCGATCTGCATCATCTCCATAGCATGGTTGTGTCGTTCTCCTTGCCATCGCTGTCTCTCTCCGATCTGCATCATTGCCATCGCTACCTCTTTCTCCTCCATTGTAGTCATTGTTGCGACCTTGTATTTCTCCTTTGCATTCGACTCCCTTTTTGTTGCCACTGTCGCCAATTGCCTCTGCACAGTTGTGCCATTCTCCTCGCCGTTGTTACCTCTTTCTCCTTCATCGTGGTCATTGTTGCGGCCTTAGGGGACGTTTGGTAATGTGTAAAATGATGGAATTATGGGAAATGGTGGAAAATGAAAAAGAGAATATTTTGAAAAATGTGTGATTGATAAGAAATGATAGATGTATAGTTGGAATAAATAGGTTTGTTGTATTTAGTTGGTAGGGAAAATGATTGGAATGTAGGGGTAAAATTGGAAAAAATAATGTGATTGATAGAGTAATGATTTGTATTGGGAAACCAAATACTATGGAAAACCCATATTTTCCACACTTAAACGTTACCAAACGTCCCCTTATATTTCCCCTCTTTCTCCTCTGCTGCTGGCTCCCCTTTTTGTCGCCACCGTCATCAGTCACTCATTGTCAGCATTCTTCGGTTGTTCTTCCCTCTCCATTGTCCTCTTCATTGCTATATTTTTCTCTCTATTAATATCTTTACCATTGTATTTTTCTCTATATGTGCATGTGGTTGTCTTCGTAGCTGCTGTCTATTTTTGTTGGGGTTCTTCTATTTCCTGATTCTTGTTATTTATGAGGATGCATGCTTTTTAGGATTAAATTAGTGGATTTGTCTTCAATTGTGTAAATGGAGTGTAGTCTGTAAGTTTTGCAAATGTTGTGAATCGAATAGGATCGTGGTTGTGAAAAAGGAAATAGCTGGAATTGGTTGCATTTTAATCCAACTGCAAAGTGGGTAGCTAGAATTGATTGCATTTTAATCTATTTGCCATGTGGGATATAATATTGTCATGGCAGTGAAAAAGGAGCAGCTTGAAGGGTTGCCTATCAATCCAATTCTCATGTAGGATAGAATATTGTGGTGACTATGAAAAAAACCCGCTAGAATTAGGTTACAATGTTGTCGGGTGACATGGATGCAATTGTCATACCTATTTATATTCCTTTTAGTGGGGATATAATGTTGTCGGGTTGGGAGGGGAATTTGCATTTGGCATATAGGTGGATGTGGCCCCTCCAGTGGACAGAGTATTGGTGTTTGGCCAGTTAACCTACATGTGTAGTGGATTGGGACCTACGATGGATAAAATATTGGTATTTGGCCTGTTGGCTTAGAGGTGTAGTGGGTGGCTCATTTGTTGTTGAATGGACAAATAGTATTTTATCCTTGGTTGTTTGTGCATGTTGACACATACTACATTTGTGTGTGCATTGCTTGCTTAACACCAATTTGTAATCGTGCATTTTTAAAAAAAGATTCTATTAACTTAATGCATATTTGAAATCATCTTAGCTTGTGTGCAATTTGTCATTTGCTTCATGTCATTCTATCATTCTTTTTTTTAAGGATAAATGTTTTCTTATTCTTCTTATATAGTTTTCACCATGGAAGTAGGTAGAGTTAGATTGGCTTGTCATTTTGGTGGGGCTCTACACAAAAATTTTAACGGAAAGATTATGAGGTTTATAGGTGGTCTGATTCACTATGAATTAGTCAATCCAGAGAGAAATAGTATGCTGGAAATATTGGACTCAACATCACCGCTTGCAAAAATTTCACAAGATAAGATGGAGTTAAAGAGGAAGGAAAAACGTAGCATGAAATTTAAAGAGGATAACTTGTCAAATCCAAGTCTCTCCATCGGTCTGCAATTTCCATCAATCCTCTTACTCAGAAGAGCATTTGTAGAATATGTCATTCACAACCACTTACTTGGAATATGTGAAGAATGAACATAAAAAGGTCATCGCTATGTGCAAGGTTAAGGAACGCAATTGGAGGGTCTATGCAAAGGTAGAGTAAGATGGTATTGGAATGCGAATAAGAACCCTGTATAATGAACAAAATTGCTCTGCATTTCAAGGTAGTGGGGAGAAGACGACTTCTTTGTCACGAGTAACAGAGAAGATACTTAGCAAAATGGTTGGTAAAGAGAAGCCCACACTTGCAACAGTTTGGCAAAACTTTCAAGAAGAATATGAACTCAACCTCAAATATCACAAGCTATGGCGACGATCTGAGAGACAGCATTTGACAAAGTATTTGGATCATTTGAAAAATCTTATGAATTGATTCCTTCCTATTGTCAGACCTTGAAGAGAAGTAATCTGCGCGCAATTGCTAATTATAGTATAAATGTCGATGGATTGTTTGAAAGAATGTTCGCATCATTGCCTACATTTATAGCTGCAGTCCATCGGGGTTGCAAACCTTTCATTGGATTGGATGGTGCCTTTTTTAAAAAGTTCATATGGTGGTGTTATCTTATCTGCTATCACATTAGTTGAGCCCATGACATCATTCCACTTGCCTTGGGAGTCATGGATGTTGAATATTTCACTACCTGGTGATGGTTCTTGGAGAGTTTACATAGAGCAATTGGGACTGGAGCTTTTACAATCATGTCTGATGGACAAAAAAGTTTGCAAGAAGCTATTCGACGTGTCTTTCCTGTGTGCAAACAACGTTTTTGTGTGCAGCACTTGGCCAAAAATTTGAAGAGTAAAGCCTTTGGTAGAGGCGATTAGTTGCAATCAAATTTTTGGAGAGCAGCGAGGGCATACACAAGGGCAGATTTCGAGCAAAACATAAATGAGATTAGTGAATATAATTAGCAAGCATATAATTGGAGCAATGAGATATATGGAAAGTTCTAGTGCAAAGTTTGGTTCTCGAATGATGTACCCTCAAATCATATAGATAACAATGATGCAGAAGCTTAGAACAAGTTTATAATATAGCCAAGAGCGAAACCCATATGCAATTGTTTCAACCGAGAGCTCATGTCCAACATAAGTGTTGCACCGGCAAAAATAGTTGCAATCCATATGATCCCAGAGAAATTCAATAAATTTTTATTATTTGACTTTTCAACAAGATATAAAAATACAAAAATATTAGTAGTTATATGTATATTGCTTATTTTATTATATTCAATATAACAGTATCTTCTGTGGGCATCTATGGAACCATCTTCCAAGATAATTTCTGATCTCGACATAACCGGATAGCAAATAATATCACCACAACAACATTGAAAAAGTGGAAGAGGTGAAGTCTTAGGATCATAAGTCATCTTAGAAGTACCTACCAAAAATGTCATGGATTAATATAGTGCAACCTTAAAATCATAAAGTAGTTCTACAACAAACATTTACCATTAACCCATATGCATACCCATTAACTTTTTTTTCATAATCCAACGACCAGTAGTGATGCATGCCCATCAATTTTTTTCCAGTATGCCAAAGACCAGTAATGATGCATACCCGTTAATTTTTTTCCATGAGCCAACGAACAACAACGATGCTCATACACAGCAACGCCAAAAAAATGCAAATCTCTCACATGAATATCGAAAAGAAAATATATTATTTTCTTCATTTTCGCAAAATGAGAAACAAATGGACTATAAGAAAACCAAATGAACTATAAGAAAATCAAATGGGCTATAAGAACACTATAGCTGATTTAAAGAGATCTTTCCTATGACCAGAAAAACGAAAATTTTTATGTGTTTTTTTCCAAATAGAAATGCTGCAAAACATTACGAAATCAGCAGAAATTCTCTATAAAATTATTTTCCTTCTCTCTTACCTTCCTTTCAAAAGATCTCTTTCTCCAAGCAATCTTTTCGAGCCGAAACTTCGGTTTGCACAGTGGGCGTTTTCTGCAAACCATAGGAATCTAATATTGCTGTGAACATTCGATCAATATATATATTGCTGTGAACAAGAGCATTTCTGTCATTCAAGAAATTTCCAACCCACTTATTATCAGTATCTAACGGCAATGACCCCTTAGTGTGTGCCCAAGTAATTTTTGGAAAATCTTGTGGGGTAATATGAAATTCGCAAAACAATATGGGTATATCAGTAATTAGCGTCAATCAAAGTGGATATACCAATAAATTACCCTAATTAGGCTATGGGACATTCTTATAAATTTTATATAATATTCTAACATGAATCTAATAATATTTCTATTTGTTTTCTATTTAGTGAAACTTGCATCTGCTCACTGAAAGCTCCCATGAGTTACCATGATGCCACAAGCACTGTGGCAATTCTTTAAGGAATTAAGTACTTTTATTTTACGATTTTAAAGCTTGGATATTATCATGTTAATAGTTTATATTTTTTTTGGTTCGTGTTTATACAAGTGACAACTTTCATATTACAATTTAGTACATTCACTACCCTCACACTTTGAAAGAATTTTTTTCTAAACACTCCTATACCAAGGGAAAATTTGTAAAAACTCCACTCCATGGAAGAAATTGTAAAAACTCTCACTTTTCAAGGGGGACATATGTAAAACTCCTCACCACGGAGGGGAGATTTGAACCCAAGTAGGCTGGTTCTCCCAGGCTACTTCCCAGGTTAATGGATTAAATTATTAAAGGTGCACGTTGATGTTATGGTTCAAACCACGCAAAATAATATTCTATAAAATCATCCAAATGTTTTTTTGGGTCTGAATGAGACCAATACCCCGGTCCGGATTCAAACCTGAATCTCGTTACGCACACGTGTCAATCGCTTAACTATCCAAATATTGACATCTGAATGTTTAATTTAGATATCGTAAATACTGATATGCAAACGTACGAATAAATACAAGCTGTGTGCATTTGGTAATAAAAAAATATTGAAAAAGTTATGGGGGTAAAAAGTTTAGGAAAAGGTGTAAAAGAGATGTGATAAGATAAAGATAATGATAAGGAGGAAATAGTTGTTATATAGAAATGAGGAGTGATCTTATTAGCATAATCTAAGCAAACGTCCCGCAAAGTCTATCTCGAAAAATTCATTTACAACAATTTTTTAAATTTTTTCTTCATACATTTGTTTATCTAAGTGTATCTAATATATAAAATAAGTTTTACTATTTTTATACATGAGTATATTTTTTTGAGATTTTTAAATATTTGTGTGTATATACATATTTAAAATAATCTTATTTTTAAAAAATTTTAAAAAATATATACACATATTAAAAAAGGTAAAACTTGGTTTATATATTAAATACATTTAAATAAATAAATGTTTGAAGAAAAACTAAAAAAATCATTGTAATTAGGTTTTCGAGATGGGCTAAGCAGAACATTTGTTTAGCCCAGGCTACGAGATCATTACTCTATGGTAGGGGTACAACTTGGGCCGAGCTCAACCCGAACCCAACTTGCCGAACCCGAATTGAAAAGAATTTGAACCCAGGTTGAGCTAAAATCGAACTCGAATTATATATAACACATATATTTTATATTTATTTTATACTCCACATAAATCTAGTTTCATTCCCCTCATATATATTATTTTTATTTTATATCATATATAAACATTATTCCTCCTTAAGTTCAATTATATAATATAATATTTTTATATTTCTTTTAGAAAAAAAGAGTTTGGTTTAGTGGTAGTTTCAAAACAAAAAAAATGAAAACTATTTTTAAAACTTCAAATGTTTTATTTCGTGTTTTAACTTAACTACTTATGTAGGATGTTATCATTTAGTCATTTCAATATGATATTAGTAATTAGATATTTATTTTACTTGAAATAAATTTGTTGTAATTTATTTGGCTTAATACTATGATTGTTGAATATTTTTTATTATGATTGACATTATAAGGTTTTTCTTATAATTAGATATCAATGTTTATGTATATGTTTATGATATTAATATTAAATTGCATAATAAGAAAATAATGTACCTTTTCATTTTCTAAAACAAACTTTTTTTTGAGAAATGACTATTAGTCTACTTAATATAAAGAGAATGTTTAAATGAGATTTTTCTTCTTTACATTCTTAAACACTCTTGAATTTTTGCTTGAAAATAGAAAAATATGACTTTTGATTTTTTTAATGATAGATTTAAAGTTGAAAAAGTATAAGATAGATAACAAATATATAGAATAATTTCAACCCGAATTTTAACCCGAAACTCAATCGGAGCCCGAATTTCAAAAATAGAGTTAGGGTTTATATTTATAAATAGGGTTAGGGCTAGGGTTAAGGTTGAGATTTTAAAAATAGGATTAGGGTTAGGGTTGAGGCGAACTCGAGTTTTATGAGCCGGAATTGCACCCCTAGCTTTACCTGCCCAAGGAAACTGTCACAAGCTAAGGAATGATCAAAATTAGTCTATATCCTGATAAATTTGACTGGAGTATATCTTTGTATTGCTAAATATGGAATTTCATTTATCACTATCATATATTGATTAATCTTTCTAGAGTATAGCTATACATGTTTCTCATTTAAACCTACGATATTAATACGGATAAATTTACAAATATACCCACTTAGTTTGATCAAAATTGAAAATATATCCACATAGTTTCAAAAATTATAGATAATCCTATATAGTTAATCATACTTTTACATAACTCATGTCGTTATAACGCCATCATGTTATGGGCGTATTTACAAAAATACGCAAACTATGTCGATGTATTTGCTATTTCAGAAATTAAGTGATATATAATTTTTGCAAATAACCCTACAAAGTTCAACTATAATTGTGAATAATCTTCGTGCCATGATGATATAGTAATGGTGTCATAACACATGAGTGTTAATTGCAATTATGGCTAAATTATGTGAAATTAAATTTTAAAACTATGCAGGTATATATGCAATTTTAATCAAACTAAGTCGGTATATTTGCAAGTTAACCTATTAATATTAGTTATTTTAAGCAATTAAAATTACGTAGAAATTGAAAATTTCCTATTTCTTACTCTGATCACCATCATATATAGAATTTCTGTGTTACATTACATTATGTAGATTTTTTTTTCTTTTCGAACATTGGAGAGCTTAATTCATTGACCAGATAAAAGAATGAAATGACTGAAAATAACACGAATGGTTCAAAAAATAATTTTAATGATTATTACAAGATTCTATTGGTAATTGAAAAGTAAAATAGGTAATTTATGAATCAGGAAGTAAATATATAACGAGATTTTTTTCCTTACCCTCATCTGGGGCTTTTTTATTTTTCCTAGAAGTAATGTCATCTCTTTAATTTTAGGCCAATCTTGTATGCATGGATGCAAATTTTTAAAAAGTCATGGGACACTTGCAATTCTAGTCAAACTTGTATGTATGGATGTAAAACCCTCAATTTTATAATCATATGTAAAAGGCAATAGTCACTTATACCCATCACACATCTATTAAAACGTTATTACAATTGATATGGTTTATCTTACATATACCCATTAAATTTCGACATATAATCCAAATATACACATAACTTTTCCAAAATTCCTTAAAAAACTCACTTTTGCAACTAATGTACGCTGAAACCATCACTGGTTAATTATTATGAAATGCCCAAAATGCCCGTGAAATAAAATTTTTGCCATTAGAAAAGAAAAGCACCAAACCCACCATGGCCTTGTGTATATGGCATATAAGTATTTAACAAGTCTACCGTTCTTTCTTTCTCGGTTGGTCAGCCATGACTCGCAACCAGCAGTGATTCTCGGGGCTATCAGGGAAGGCAAGTACACAATCGAACAGCTGGCTTTTGTAAGATTGCGATCGAGGAGTAAAGGTGAGAATTGTAGCGGGTTATATTGTGTTAAGGTCTGTTCAACTTTAACTCTGCTTTTAAAATTTTTTATCTGACTTTATTTTTAATACCTCATTGAGAAAAGGTTGATCTAAATCATTACCTTTTTTTAATAAGTTTTTGGACAAATCTCGGTTTAATATCGAGCCGCGGTTTAGATAGAAATGCAGGTGAATTTTAATAGTTTTAGCAATTTGTATACCAATTAAACATAAAACCATATCTACATCAATTTTAAAGTTTAAGTGTTTGAATCTTTCATTAATTGGTGAAGTAAAACATTTTTAGCTGTAACAAAAAATATTATTAAACTATAGATAGTAAAACAAATTTATTGAAATATAAATTTCATTTCTAACTTGAAGTAATATTCTGAATTGACAATTCAGATGAATTTTGTTTTAAAATATTCAATTTTAAAACTTATTTATCTCAAATCTACATGTTAATTATTATAAAATATAATTTTAAAATTAAATTGAAGTCCAATTAATCATAAATAATCGGAGAACTTTGAAAAAATGAGAATAAAATTAAAAAATATACTATGATTTTTCATAAAGGAATATAAATGAGGAGGTTAGAATATAGACGACCCATCTCCTCGAGCCTATTTTTTAATTTAGATTAAAATTTCTGATTTATTCATGTATTAAGCCATACAAATACTGATTTGACTTGGTCAAAAATTGGACTGGGTCACGATTGACCGCGCCAACACCTGCCGGAGGCAAATCTTCAAAAACTATTCAAATGATGCAACACTCAAGTAGTGAAGACCACGTGAGTCCAAGACCGAGCGAGAAACACGCAAGGACTCAAACAATTCCAAAGGTTTGCAAAGATCAAGCCGATTGGAAAAGATCAAGGTCAAGAGAGATATTCAAAGATAAGCAAGCTAGAAGAAAACCAAGTGAGGATCAAGGCGTCTCAGAAAAGCCTGAGTCAAGTCGCAACTCAAGTCGACTTCAGGTTCGACTTGAGTCGAGGTCTGAAACGAAGTCGACTGAAACTCAGACTTGGGGAATTCGAAGAACTGGAGTCGCAGACGAAGTCGACTCCAGATGCGACTTGGGTAGCCAAGTCGCATCCCAAGTCGACTCCACCTTCGACTTGGGTATAACGTTCAAATTTTTGAACGTTGGAGCTCATTTATTGTGCGCCAACAACCTCCACAACGTTCATATTTTCTTCCCTCTATAAAAGGACCCTCAAATGAACGTGAAAACACAACAAGAGAACACAAGACACTACGTTAAAGTTCAAAGAGAGAAAAGAAGTGCAAGAAAGGTTTCCTATTTGCTTTTCTCCATTGTTGAGTGGTCCGTATAAATTCTAAGGAAGAAGAAAGCTTCAAGTTGCTAGCGCCTTCAACAATATTCATCCAAAGCTGCTTCTACAACTTCTTCCTCGAGCTAAATCTGCCTACACAAATCTGTAAAGTGTAGTTTTTATTTATTTCATTGTCTTGTTGTATAAATCTTGATTTAGCTTGGGTAGCTAAGATCAAGTATATGCAAAGTAGGGTGTGATTGGAGTGAGACTCATCATCTACCTTTGCATGTGAGTTGTTTATGCCCCCTAAAGCTATAATCTAGAAGAGAGCAAGAGGCTCTTGTTGTATATGCCTCCTAGAGCTGGAATCTAGAAGAGAGCAGTGACTCTAAGTGTATTCGTGGAATACATAGTGGAACCCAAGTCACAACGGAGTGTGAGCTTGGAAGAGTGGAGTAGGGAAGGTTTGCCCGAACCACTATAAATCTTGTGCTCTATTTATTTTTACTGCTTTATCTTTATTGCTCTCCATTTTGTGCTAAAAGGGGATTAAGTTCTTCAAGGGGTTAATATTTTTGATTTACCAAAGAAGTTTTTAAAGAACCCAATTCACCCCTCCCCTCTTGGGTTTTGCCACCAACTCGGGACCAACAGTAAACTTATGGTATGTTTGGAAAAAAGAAAAAATGGATAAATTTTTTGAAAATAGAAAAAAACTATGTGATATGATAAAAGTAATGATATGAGTAAATAAAACAAAATTAAAAATAGTAAGACAGTTATATAAAAAGAAGTATAAAAATTATTGAAAATAAGATAATTATATAGAAATATAGAAAGATGAGAAGAAATGATTGAAAAATTTGTAAAAGTGGAGAAATTTTTTTAACGAAGAACTTTTATTTTGCTGTTTCCAAAAAGCATAGTAGGAATTTATTGTATTTAAGAAAATTTGAAAATTTAGTGAGCATAGTCTGAATATATGCTTATACCAGTCTAGAAAGAATGCTTTTGATTAAATAAATGTTGAATTACCCAATTGAAAATTAGTATATAATAATTTTATTACGTTAATTTTACACTTTACCACATTTGTTAAACAGGGCCCACACAAATATTTTAAGTAAATGTAAAATTACGTTAATTTTACGATTTACCACATTTGTTAAATAGGGCCCCACACAAATATTTTAACTAAATGAAACTTGAAGTCGTAGTTAAATAAATAATTTTAAATATAGTATATAAATTAAATTCTTATTTAACCATGAAAGTAGGCTTAAATAAAACAACAACTAAAATCTTAGTGTTACAGCACCAAGTACTATAAAAGTAATTTTTAGTCCTATATTTAATGATTTTAATGGGTTCCAATACTTGAAACCGCAACCTCTTCATTTAGGACCCAGCTTATGATTAAATAAAAAAATTTCATTGTATTCAAAATAATTTATTTAATCAGGGAATTAAGCTTCATCTCAATCAAAGATATGCAGAAGCTACATCTAATAAAATGGTAAATTAATGTAATAAAATTGTTTAATTTATCCACTAGTTTCAAATATATCAGTTTAACATCTAAACTCATTCTTGCTATACAGATGAAAGATTTCATAAATTATTATAATATTTCAATACATTAACGGATGAATATAAATATTTTTCATAATTTAATCCTGATTTTATATTTTTTTAAGAAGATATGTCCTATCCAAAACTCATATTAAACTGACTTTTTTTTTGGTTTTATTATAAAACAAATGATGTCAGTAAATGTCAAGGGTGGTGTTTCAAAATTCATTATCAAGCTGAGCCCAATTGACAGAGGTTGTTCCCAGAACAAGTTTCACAGGATTGGACCCCAATTTAATTAAATAATGTAGGGCAATAGGAAGACACATTCCACGTGCGGCCATTCCTCATTACCTAGGTAAGTTCGTTAGTATTTTATTCTGGAGCACTTGCGTTAGCGTCCCAAACTCTTTTTCGAAATTTTTTATTTGTGTATTTACAGCTCAACTCAAATACACATTTTTAATTTATTTTAAAAATATAAATCGAACAATACTATTAACAAAGTAACTCAAACTCCTCACCCGGGGCAGACGGCAGAACGCTTTGCCAACCCGGCGCGATCGGAGAGGGAGGGACTACCCTGGAGGCCCAACCCATAGGAAACACTTCCCATGAGAGAAAAAAAGGAAGCAGGACATTTTGGTAATTTGACACCGTGAGTATATTTGTTTAAAAATACGAGGTTTGGTTTTTTGATAAAATTAGTATTATATATATACAAAATCTCAATCTATTCCATTGAATTGCTACATCAAGTAGTAAAATGTATGTAGACATAAATTTTCATTATTTGAAAATTTCTAAAAATATTTGTGTACAAAATATTATTTTTTAATAAGATTTCATTATAATTGGTAAAGTTGGAAAATAAAATTTTTATTATGATTTATTTTATATTATTTAAAGTTAATGTAATTAAGGTACTCCCAAAAATAATAACTTCTTTCATTTTTCTTGATTTTTTGAAAATTTATTAATTTTTTTTATTTTCGGAATATAACCGCATCTAACCACATCTAATCGCATCTAACCCGATCTAACCGTATCTAACCCGATCTAACCGCATCTAACCGCATCTAACTGCATCTAACCGCATCTAATTTTTGAAATTAATAAGTTAATCCTAATTTAACACCTGTAATATGATTCTAGAACCCTTATAACGTCATTTAGACCTTAATAACAGAATTTAAAACCCAGATAATACGATTTAATGAAATCATCATAATCTAACCACATCTAACCCGATCTAACCGCATCTAACCGCATCTAATTTTTGAAATTAATAAGTTAATCTTAATTTAACACATGCAATATGATCCTAGGACCCTTATAACGTCATTTAGACCTTACTAACAGAATTTAAAACCCAGATAATACGATTTAATGAAATCATCATAATCTAACCGCATCTAACTGGATCTAACCGCATCTAACCCGATCTAACCGTATCTAACCCGATCTAACCAAATCTAACCCGATCTAACCGCATCTAATTTTTGAAATTAATAAGTTAATCCTAATTTAACACCAGTAATATGATCCTATGACCCTTATAACCTCATTTAGACCTTAATTACAGATTTTGAAACCCAGAAAATACGATTTAATGAAATCATCATAATCTAACCGCATCTAACCCGATCTAACCTGATCTAACCACATCTAACCGCATCTAACCGCATCTAATTTTTGAAATTAATAAGTTAATCCTAATTTAACACCTGTAATATGATCCTAGGACCCTTATAATATCATTTAGACCTTAATAACAGAATTTAAAACCCAGATAATACGATTTAATGAAATCATCATAATCTAACCGCATCTAACTGGATCTAACCGCATCTAACCCGATCTAACCGGATCTAACCCGATCTAACCGCATCTAATTTTTGAAATTAATAAGTTAATCCTAATTTAACACCTGTAATATGATCCTATGACCCTTATAACCTCATTTAAATCTTAATTACAGATTTTGAAACCCAGATAATACTATTTAATGAAATCATCATAATCTAACCGCGTCTAACTGGATCTAAACGCATCTAACCCGATCTAACCGCATCTAACCCGATCTAACAGCATCTAATTTTTTTATAATTTTTGAATATTTTACTTAATCTGTGTATTTTGCAAAATATATATACTTAATAATTTATTTGATGTCTAAATAATTTTAAAACTATTTAAATATATAAATTTATATAAAAAATTAACTCCTCTCGATAAAATGAAATAGAAATTTACGTAAAAATATAAAATAGTAAAATAATTATATATATGACGCTGTAGAACTAAACTATGATCAATTATATATAACTGTAATTTAAATTTAATTAGTAAATATATGCTACTTTATTGTATTGTTAACTGTAATTATGAAGTAAATACATGTTGGCTCTTTTGAATATACGTTACAATTTTATATAATTGTAAATTTATAAGAAAATTTCTTGAAATTATAAAATATTATTATTATAGTTTATATTATAAATTTTAAGTAATAATATAATAATATTCATTTTTGGAGGCCCACGGGACACATATATATTTTTTAGAAAAAAAAATATTCATTTTTGGAGGCCCGCGGGACACACATATATTTTTAGAAAACAAAATATTTATTTTTGGACGCCCGCGGGACACATATATATTTTTAGAAAACAAAAAATTCATTTTTGGACACCCGCGGGACACGTATATATTTTAGAAAAATAAAATATTCATTTTTGGAGGCATGCCGGACACATATATATTTTAGAAAACAAAATATTCATTTTTGGAGGCCCGCGGGACACATATATATTTTAGAAAAATAAAATATTCATTTTTGGAGGCCCGCGAGACACATATATATTTTTAGAAAACAAAATATTCATTTTTGGACGCCCGCGGGACACTTATATATTTTAGAAAAATAAAATATTCATTTTTGGATGCCCGCGGGACACGTATATATTTTAGAAAAATAAAATATTCATTTTTGGACGCCCGCGGGACACCTATATATTTTAGAAAAATAAAACATTCATTTTTGGAGGGCCGCGGGACACATATATATTTTTAGAAAACAAAATATTCATTTTTGGACGCCCGCGGGACACCATATATTTTAGAAAAATAAAACATTCATTTTTGGAGGCCCGCGGGACACATAGATATTTTTAGAAAATAAAATATTCATTTTTAGACGGCCGCGGGACACATATATATTTTTAGAAAATAAAATATTTATTTTTTGGAGGCCCGCGGGATACATATATATTTTTAGAAAATAAAATATTCATTTTTGGACATCCGCGGGACACCTATATATTTTAGAAAAACAAAACATTCATTTTTGGAGGCCCGCGGGACACATATATTTTTAGAAAATAAAATATTCATTTTTTGGAGGCCTGCGGGACACATATATATTTTTAGAAAATAAAATATTCTTTTTTTGGAGGCCGCGGGACACATATATATTTTTAGAAAATAAAATATTCATTTTTAGATGCCCGCGGGACACATATATATTTTTAGAAAATAAAATATTCATTTTTTGGAGGCCCGCGGGACACATATATATTTTTAGAAAATAAAATATTCATTTTTGGATGTCCACGGGACACTTATATATTTTAGAAAAACAAAACATTCATTGTTGGAGGCCCGCGGGACACATATATATTTTTAGAAAACAAAATATTTATTTTTTGGAGGCCCACGGGACACATATATATTTTTAGAAAATAAAATATTCATTTTTGGACGCCCGCGGGACACCTATATATTTTAGAAAAATAAAACATTCATTTTTGGAGGCCCGCGGGACACATATATATTTTTAGAAAATAAAATATTCATTTTTTGGAGGCCCGCGGGACACATATATATTTTTAGAAAATAAAATATTCATTTTTTGGAGGCCCGTGGGACACATATATTTTTAGAAAATAAAATATTCATTTTTGAATGCTCGTGGGACACATATATATTTTAGAAAACAAAATATTCAGTTTTGGACGCTCGCGGGACACATATATATTTTAGAAAAATAAAATATTCATTTTTGGTGGCCCGCGGGACATATATATTTTTAGAAAACAAAATATTCATTTTTGGAGGCTCGCGGGACACACATATATATTTTAGAAAACAAAATATTCATTTTTTGGACGCCTGCGGGAGACATATATTTTTGGAAAACAAAATATTCAATTTTGGAGACCCGATGAAATTACTTCTATTTTTTAAACAGTTTTTACAGTTAATTTTTATTTTTCTAAACTATTTTCTTTAACGCTCTTGATATTACTTTTTTTTAAAGTTTTCAGCTTTTCTTTTTTAACGTTTTTTTGGTTTTGCCATTATTATTATTTTTTTAAATTATTGAGCCTTTTGATTTTCTCAGTTTAGATCTAAACTTTAGTTTTAACTTTTTCTTTTTATTTCTTTTGAACATCCCTTTTTTTTTTGTTTCTCCTAGAGGTTATTTTCTTTTTTCTTTTTTTACGTAGCTTTTCAATGCTTCTTCTTCTTCTTTTGGTTTTAACGTTTTTCCTTTTGAACTTTTTTTTTAAAACGGTTTTGATTTTTAATGTTTTCAGCTTTTCTGTTTTAAATTTTTTTCAAAAAAATATCTTTAAAAAAAAGTTGTATTTAGGTGATTTAAGGAAGTATTTTTCATTTTTCATTATGATTGACGTAGAATTGAAAATATTTTAATGGTTCGTATTTCTAAAACCAAAATTGCATGTACATGAAATTTTTGTGCACCGCCGGAGTACCGTTATCATGCTCCATCTTCTCCACCATCTTCCCCAAATCGAAAACAACCATTGCTCTCGGTTTTCCTCCTCCAAATCAAAGCAGAACGGCCAATGGTAAAATTAGAAATAGTAAAATCCACCATGGCTGGCCTGAGCCACCATCTGCCAAATCTACGCTACCTATTTTCTCTTCCATAGATTTTGCAAAACCACACATATCCTGCATAATCGCTCCTACAATCTACCACCCATCAATTCCGGCGAAGGATTTCATGTACGAAATCCATATCTGGTGTGAGTTGCCACCGATTTGCCCATAACGCTAGCATCAATTTCTCTCCAAGAACCGACAATCGACAATAACTTCATCATCTAGCCGTGTCGTCATTTACAATAGGGTATTAAACTCGAAACCAATCTGCACATCCTCACAGCTCCAATGAATCCAGTAATCTCAACCTTGAAATCTTACAATTTCTACTTTAATCTCCATGCTATGAGGGAGGAGGAACAACTGCTCTATCGAACGCGATTAGCGCAGTGACGAGTTCGGCATCGGAGTTCTCCAAAGCAGCTATATGGGCACCAGAATTGATCTGCAAAAATCTGTAGGCAACTTGCATCCATCCGTTGTCCGCAACGAAATCCCAAAACTAATGGGTGCACATTCGCTACCCTTTGCATGGTTGTGGAAAAGATAAGAATGAAAATGAAAAGGGCAAAAGGACACACAAAAAAACCCAACTGAACTCCACGATCAGCACCACACCAGCCATGACTCCATGACTGTTTGCTTGAGAGGGAGGAAGACGGAGTCGGAGATGCGCGAGTGACATGTCGAGAATTCCGCGCCTCCCTTCAGATTTTCTTAACTTCCTAAAATGCCCTTTTGAATCTTAGCCATCAACTGAAAATTAACGGTGAAGATGCAGCTTCCTCTCAGAAAAACGGAGGAAACGCTTCCCATGGGTTGGGGCTCTCTACTCTGACCACGTCAGTCGTTCATATTCATATCCGGGCCTTTGTGGCGCGTCACTCCCTAAGTGATGGGGACACCGCCAAAGTTCGATGGTCTTCGTGGATGAGCTGCGAATAACTGATAACGACATCCATCTGTTTGTACTAACCAGCTAGACAGATCTTGGCCTTAAGTATGTTTCATAATAATTGATCAATCGTAGCAATTAATTAATCATTCTAATTAAAAAAAATAAAGATGGGACTTAATGGGGGTCGACTCCTCTCCCTTAAGCTGGAACTTACATCCTAAGGGTGTGTTTGGATTTTATCAGTAAAAAAATTTTTAATTTAAATTTTTTTGCTCTATCTTACTATTCTACTTTTTAATTATTTTTTCATTTTTTCCTATACAAATGTCTTGCTTTTTAATCATTTCTACATAATTATTTAAAAAAACATGTGTCCAAGACATGGGGCAACAACACAGCACACAACAGCAGCTTTTAAATTTTGTTTAGTTAAATTTCTGTATACATTTAATTTTTAAACCTTTCTGTTCACCACGTGTAATGCTTTCTGTTAGAGATCCAGCTATTAAAACAGCTGGTTAGTTTGTAACAATGCAATATTTTTTAGAGTAATACAGAGCTTTCCATTTGTCCATTTCACAGTCTCGTTCATGGTATCAGAGCCTACTTCAAGGGCAAGATAACCTTCCACGTTTTCATATTCTATGATTGTTGCAGCCAAGGCTATCCCATTCTACTGGTGTTCATTTCCTGTTTACAAATATATGTATTTCATTGTTTGGAAATCTCTATTATTATCTGTTGCATCCACTTGTTCATTTTTATGTTAAGAGCCAAAGCTCTTCAGGTTCCATAGTCGTTCATGTGTTTTATCCAACACTGTTGATTATGCCTACTCTTGCTACTCCAAAATTTCCATTTCCTTTGGGTTTAAATGTCGTCAATTTTACGAAACGAGCGGAGCTCGTTTGGTCACTAGCCGCGGAACAAAGCTTTCATTCCCAGCTGGTGCGTGTTCGAATCCTCAGTCGGGGATTTCGAACCAAATTTTCACTGGGGGGCATGTGGTCCTCCTTATATTAGTTGGGAGCTTGTGGTCTCCCCCGTTGATATTTGGGAGCTTGTTGTCTTTCTTTGGAAACATTGTTAGAATTGTCTTAGAGCTTTGAATGTGATATGAATTAAGATATGTTATAAATATACTACAATAAAAAAAAATGTCGTCAATTTTGTTATGTTGAAGCTTTCAGAAAATGATTTTTTTATTATGAGAGACACAAGTGCTCTCTCTTGTTGAAAGTCAAGATTTGTTGAGTTTTCTCACTACATCCACTCCAACCCGTCCTCAGTATGTAAATGGAACAAATGAGACACAAATTCTTAATGCAAATTATACATTATGGATTAGAACTGATAGATTAGTAAAATCACGGATCATTGGCACTCTTTCAGAGGACGTTTTGAGATATGCTGTTGGTCTTCAACGAGGTGTGGCTAGCATTGAAAAATCATTTTTCTCATTTTCTATCCCCTGTGAGTTTGATCTCCTGTCACAACTCCAACATGCCACAAAAGGAAGTAAATATCTGTCCTTGTGGCTTAGATTTTTTATAAATTTGTTAATCTAAGTTTATTTTTTATTTTTGAAAATCAGTGGTATTTTAGGTAATCTAAAATTACTAAAATGTCTTTGGTTTTTAAAAATAAAAAATAAAAATCTAAAATACTCAAAAAATGGTAAAAATTGATACACATGTTAAATATTCTTAGATTAACAGTTGTATAAAAAAAATTTCAAAAAAAAAAAATAAAAAACCGGTTAAAGCACCCGAGTGCACTGTATCGGGGTCCATAAAATAGAGAGAGGCTCCCAATCTCATACATCTCGCAACCTTACCCAGAGATGTAGGAGGGGAGGCAATCCCAGACTCAAAAAATTGCTAAATGTTTATCATAAACATCCTTTATACAATCAGGGCTCATTAGACCAACTATATTCATCACTCATCTCTAACGAAATCCATTTAGCTAAATGGTAAACACAAAAGTTACCAGTTCTAAAAATATGCAAAAAGATAATCTAATCAAAATGAGTCCGAATTCTTTTGATCTCATCAACAAGAAGGCTAGTTCTTGATCTTATATGCTTATCTTCTGTTAACCACTTAATAATCATCAAAGAATCAAATTCACATTTTACCCTCTTCACGCCTTTCTCCAGTAGCCCCAATACGGATAGAAGCAAGGCTTATGCTTCCATCCATTCGGGCATGGTGGAACCATGAAAGGACCAACATTTAGCAGCTAGAAAGTCGCCGACATCATTCCTTAAAATAGCCTTGAAGCCCATCCTACAGGAACTTGTAAATATTTCAATATCAAGGTTTAATTTGACAAAACCTTTTTTAGGTTTGGTCCATTTGGCAAGGCTATCCAATAGCAATAGGGGACCATGCTACATTGAGATAGATGAACGATAGAAATGTAGAAAGTTCACGCACCATTCCATAATGCAACATTAAACTTCTTTCCTTCAATCAACAAGCATTTCTTTTATGCCAAATTTTCTAGCACATAGTTAAGTAAATCATAAATAGGTACTTATCTCTATCATTTGCCATGGGATGAAGGATATCTAGCATATTGTCGATCGATTTACCATCCACTGCTTCAAATATTTGGCTGTTGCAACTATCTTGAATTTAACTACAGTTCCAAAAAGTGTGCAAACAATCTTCAATTTCGCCCTCCTTGTTGCAAATTATACAGTGCTAACTCGCATGGATACCTTTATTCCTTAGATTAGCTTTTAGAGGGAAATAGTCCATTGCCATTTTCTAAGAAAATATGTAGATCTTTCTTGGAAGCTTACATTTCTAACCTTGTAAGCTCCTAAAATCTTCTCTTCAATCACATGCCAGTTTTTTTTAAAGAATCTGGCAGACATCCCATCCGAGCCTAGAGCTTTTAGCGGGTTCGTTTCTCTCAATGCCTTCCATACATCATCATTTGTGACTTGTTGAGTAAGGAACTGATTGTCTCTTTTTGTTAATCTTCTTTTGATTCTTTTCACAATATCTAAAATGCTCACTATTCTTTCGGAAGTGAAAAGTTTGGAGAAATAAGGAGGAACCATGACTTTTTTCTTCCTACCTTTCAACCTTTTCCCTATCCCCATTTTCTAGAACTGAAATCTGATTTTTCCTTCTTCAATCCGAGGCAGTCTTATAAAAAAAAAAACTTATATTCTTGTCTCCACTTTATGACCATGTGACTTTAGCTCTCAGCTTTCAAAGAGTTTGATGATGTTTGGTAACATGTGAGTGAAGTAACTATGGTATTTTTTATGATATTTGGTTTCTACAAATCAATTATTATTTCATCAATCATATTATTTTCTTACTTTTACTCTTATATTTTAATCATTTTTCCTACTAACTACATACAACAAACCTATTTATTCAAACTATACTCCTATCATTTTCTATCAATTATATTTCTCAAAATATTCTCTTTTTCATTTTCCATCATTTTCCAAAATCACACAATTTTACACGTACCAAGCGTACCCTCCGTTCTTCTTCAAGTAATGACTCGATCATCGAAACTGTCTCATCCCTTAACGTTGCTATGACGTTGATGCATGCGTCGGACTCACGTTATGTCCCCGAGGAAAATTTTGGAGTCATCGAACGCCGCTGTGTACCAAACCAGTCTGACCAGCAATTCATGCACGTTATTTCGTGATGCACAAGAAAAAAATTGAAATTCCATTTCAATCTTGAGCCACTCCCATGAAATGGGTGCTGCAACATCAACCCATTAAAAATTTGCGTAATAAAAATTCCATTATGCACTGTGTAATAAAAATTCAAGGATAAAACCTCAAAAAAAAAAAAAAAAATCAAGGATAAGAAAAAGATCAGGATCGATTACTCTTCTTGGGCCAAACAAAGCAGTCCGTTTTCTGACTAAACGGCAATTACGGCAGGCCAAAATCTTTCCATTTCCCACGACTTAAAAAGGATAATTATAAAAATATAATGCATGCGGTTAGGTTATATTGTTGCAACTGTAATCGAGCATCTGCCCGCGGCAAACAGAATGCTCGCTTAGCTGGAGCATAACACCGTGCGGGGTGGGCCGGTGACCAGGGCGCAACTTCGGCCCCGTTCCAGCCAAAGAGGCAAAAAAAGATAAAACAAGGAAAAAAATTTCTTATATCCAACACTTTTGACTAATATTTCTTTCATACCTATAATGTTTTAAAAATTATCCCCATATTCATAACATTTCATCCATATTTCCCTCCATACCCAAGAGGTTACTCACCGTCAGTTAAATCCAACGGGTCGACTATTGCCTGGGTTAATTTTTTTCCCAATGACAAAATTGCCCAACGGTTGAAGTAAAAATCTAAAATCCCTAACTCCCAATTTGGCGCCCTCTTACTTCTCCCCATTATGTCGGCCCCTTTCTTCTTTCCCTTAGTCCGAATTTGTCGCTCGCCGGTGCCGCCACCTCTATTTTCACTCCATCAAATATTAGCATCATTGTCTCGCCATCTCTACTTTCACAATGTAAGCAACGGCCATGTGAGCCGGCTGTGACATCATGGGTATGGGGGAAATATCGGTGAAATGTTATGGGTACAAGGAGAATTTTTGAAACGATATGGGTATGAAAGGAATATTAGTCAAATGTCGTGTGTATAAGGGAAAATTTTCCATAAAACAAACACCAACTTTTTTTTTAATGAATACGTAGGAATTTATATTTTTATTTTTGAAAGTTAATGTGGTGGGAATAGATACATGCATCCCATGCCCATCACCTTAATTTCAAAAAATAAAAAATATCAAATGAATTTTAAAAATTGGCTAGTTTCACAAGGAGCAAGATTAGGTGAGGCATACACATTCATAGAAAATAAAAGTTTTTAACTCACCCATACATTTATACAAATAAAATATTTTTGGACAGACTATAAATTGTTAGTTTACCGACAAACATATGGGATACGGGCCCATACACATATTCGTTAGCTATATATTTAATAATTAATACTAATAAATAAGTTTCCTTTCTAAGAGATAAAATAGGAACTTTTGGACTCTTTTATTACCGAGGAAAGAACAAAATTTCACGATTTTTAAGATTCTACTAGGCACTTGAGAGAACAGAGTCATTCTAACCTGCTGAGTTCAAATTGCTAAATTAACATATCATCAAATAGAATTAATAAAGAATTTTTGGAAAGTGATAAAACTTTTGATACAAAGTTTTTGAAACAAAAAAAATAATGTGATATGATAAGAGTAACAATGAAGAATAAAGAGAATAAATTAAAATAGATATGTTAGATATATGAGTAATTGTAAAAAAATTATTAAAAATTATGGTAGTTGTTGTTGAGAAAATGATGCTCTAAATAAAATTTATTTACAAAATATTACAATAAAAATACAACCAAAATATTTTAACACCCTTACTTTACACTTGTAAGCTCCCAACTATAACACAAGCACTACCCACACTTATTCGTCTCACTTCACTTAACCCATAACTCACACCAACATCACTTAAGTATTGCTCACAACAAACACCCCCCCACCCCGCACACACACACACACACACACTCTCTCTCTCTCTCTCTCTCTATATATATATATATATATATATATATATGGGATATATTCAGGTGCAGCAAAGCTGCAACTGAATTCCCTTGCAGGCGTGCCATCCCATCGTCCATTTTTGCGGGTGCAATCCGGGCCGTTGAATATATGAGATGTGTGTACCGTGCCACAGTTGTGAGAGATGGCGTGTAGGAATGCTAAGAGAACTGAATCCTAGTTTTCAAGGCAGTGGGCTGAGTGTTGTACCTATCATGGGAAAGTTGAGGAAGAGGGAATGTCAAAGGAATAGAGAGAGAGAGAGGGAATGGCGAGGGTTTGGCAAAGGATCAGCATCGGAAAGCTTTGACAAAGAGGGAGAGAGAATTTCCACGAAAAGAAGAGGAAGGGAGAGGGTTGCTAGAATTACCATTGCGAGCACCAAGGCTGCCAGAGCCACCATTGCCAGTGTCGACGCTGCCGGTGCCATAACACTAGAAGAGGAATATGAGAAGGGAGGTTTTTTGGGCAGCGTGTGGAGTGCTCAGGTTTGGCAAAGGAACAGAGGGAGAGAGAGGGAGCGGTGAATGAAAAGAGAGGAAGGGAGAGGGAACGATGAGGGTTTGGCAAGGGCATTCGGAAAGCTTTGACAGAGAGGCAGAGAGAACGGTGACGGAAAACAGAGGAAGGAAGAGGGTTGTCGAAGTCACCATTACGAGCACCAAGCCTGCCGGTGCCACCATTGCTAGGACCAACGCTGTCGGAGGCACCATTGCTAGCACCAAGGCTGCCAATGCAGTCACATAAGAAGAGGAAGACGGGAAGGGAAGGAGGGAGGAGGTGTCACCACCAATCGAGGAACTAGTGTTTTCGGAGAAAAGGAACCAAAAGGTTGTTAGTGGTAAGGACCTCATTATTTACTATATGAAATCCCGATTTTTCTATCGTAAATCATCAAGTCGTGCATATTTGCATGATTTGACTATGTCATTCATTAGTAATTACTGAAATTTATAGATTAACCTAAAAATTGCTAAGAGCCATACTTTCTAATGAAAATTTGTGGTTTCAGATGAGTTTTTCTGAAGACTATAGATGCTACTATGGTTGGCATCCTTGCATGCAATTGTTACTTCTAATTCTGGTGATTTTGTAGTTTGGAATGCTAATTTTGAATTCAACATACTATAATATTTTATAGTACAAATTAATGTGAAATTACACTAGAATAGAGTGCTAATTAGTTGAGATGCTAATTTGTAATATATTACACATTAACATAGAGGATTGGAAACATAAATAAACATGGAGAGATCGGAAATATAAATGAATTTACAAAAAGAGCATACTAATTCCATCTTAATCCTATTTATCCTTTTCATTCAAATTACGATATCATGGTAATTCCAGTAATTACTATGATAAACATGTCAATAAAAATAATAATGCAAAATCAGTGTGAGAATTTCATTTAATAACAATTTTAATGTTAAATAAAGATATCATTAAATTTTTGAATTTTTGAAAATCCTATCAATATATTTAAAATTAAGAAAATGATAGTTAATGAGCATACTATGTGCTACTATGAGCATGCTGAATTTCTATCATAACCTCACAAATGAAAATTTAAAATTATGAATCTAAAAAACAATCTGGGTTGGCAATGGTGTCGTAGCAGCACATTTAGATAAGTAAATTGATGTGCAAGTGAAATGCTAGTAACAGACTTAATCGGCATGCTTATTTTGACAATATGTATGCTAATTAGCATGCTAATTACTCAATTGGCATGCTTATTTTGAAAAATTTGAATTCAGTCCAACATAGTCGACCGTATTCGATAATGACATGCTATTTTATCCTTATACATTTTTTAACTTAATGTCCCCAGTAAGGATTGAACTTTTAGAAATTTAAAAACTAGCATGTTATTATGCTTTTAAGATTATGAAATCAATATGTCATGTTAGAAATTAGCATTTTAAAATTCATGTACAAATCCTACAGCCTAAATGCATTTCACTGTTTATATAGCATGCTTATTCAAGAAATAGTATGCTAATAATCACATGAGAAATCAAAATATTTATAAACACATTGTCCTAAGTATAGCATGCAATTGCAACATATGATGGACCAATCTTTTTATACACAAATCTTGTAAATACTCAGGATGTATTTCTCATTCAATATAATAGTATGACAATTGGTATATACGATGTTACATTTACCTACCCACATAACAATTTAGTATCTATTTATGCCTAGTAGTATGAATTAGAAATTAAAACTACAAGAACTAATTTCAAAAGTAATATTTGTAGTAAAGAAGATTTTAAAATAATACATAGATGATATTTAGCAAAAAAACACCTGAATACATCTGTTTCAATTTATAATTTTGCACTATGTACTAGTTTAAATTAGGTCAAAGAGGTCATATGAAAAATTCCTAACAACTTCGATTTGTGAAATCAAGTTACTCGTGTTTGTAAAGGGGTGAGGGGTTTCCTAAGAATTCTCAACATCAACATGCTTACAATCCAATCAGCGTGCTATATTGTGAATCAGTGTGTACAAGAAGATTGCTGGTTATCTATTTTGTAATATTAACATACTTACTGTCTAGTTAGCATGCTATGTTGTCAGTCGGTACTTATAGAGAGATTGCAAGTTATCTGCTTTGGTACATCAACATGCTATGTCAAAAATGCATGTGTAAGAGAAATTGTAGGTTCTTTTTTCTAATAAGAATTAATTTTAAATTTCTATTTGCATGTCACTCTTTTGTTACCAAACTAATTTTATGATACAATGAGTTGTTCTTATGAAAATATGATGGTTCTAAACATTTCCATTTTCCATGAATCACCTAGTCTCTTATTTTTGTTTTCTCTGCCAAGCTTTTTATAGTTTGAATCAAACGCAGTATGGTGAATACATGCAGCAAGGCGAAGCCAACAAAGAATGCAATTGCAAAGCAACGAGATTCTCAGGTGACATGGCTTGACCAACCTCAAAAGGAAAAAAAACTATAGCTATTGAGGAGGCAAAAATGAGAAAGGAAATAATGAGGAGGTATTACATGGGAAGGAAAAAGATGAGGGAAAAAATGAGGAAAAAACAGAAGGAAAAAAACATGGAGCATGTGTACTTCGTGGACTTGCGCTTATCATTGATATATAAAGAGAAGTTCAATTCAAGATCGGTGATGAGGGGTCGTCCACTACATATTGAAGACTTTATTGATTTCTCATTCTCAAAATGGCTAGTAGACTGCGGTTTCTTTGATTTTCTAATGGTGGAAGAGAACATTTACTTAGATCTCGTGAGGATGTTCTACTACAATATTACCAAGGATGCCACTACGTTTGTGAAGAGAGTGGAGATACCATTGCATGATGAGATGTTAAATGAAGTATTTGACATTCCCCTTTGGACAGGTGAGGATTGACCCAAAGTCACTAAATAGGAGTCATTTACCTTGATTAATGGAGATGCAGATAAGGGGAAAGAAGCAGCGACGTTAACATCTCGCGAGTTACTTACTTTAAATATGAAATTGTTACATTATGTCACTGCTAACAACCTCTTCCCACGAGTTGGGTCTGTGTCAAAGGTGTCTATCAATGACGCTTTTTGTTTATATTATCATGAAAAGGGAATCTTGCTTGATGCTTCCTTGGATATTCTAGAGCATATGTTGAAGTGTCGAAAGCGGAATAATGGTGTGTTACCTTATGGATGACCATCACTAGAATTTTAAAGCATTTTGGAGTGGACTTATCTGCGGAGGAGATAACAAGGGGGAAAAATTCATATAGAATTGACAGTAGTGTGATAGGCAGATTGTGCTATGTGCTTAATAAAGACACTAATGAGTGGCTCCCTAAGTCTATAAAGGAAAGGATGAAGACAAATGAGGAGTTGCCTAGCCAGTCGGATGCACCAAATGTTAGTGAGCAAGCTGCACCAGAAGAGTGTCACAATATTTCTAAGGAAGGCGAGCAGACAGTGGCTAATAAGAGTCATTCAATCACAAAGACTCACGTGACACTAGCTGCAGAATGCAAAATAGAGGAGGTGTTAAATGCAAAGTTTGAAGAAATGAAGAGAGAACTCATGTCCCACATCTCTCGTTGTGTGTCTACATGTATGAACTCAATTAATAAGATTGACAAGCAACTTGAGGCAGTTGAGAATGTGCTACAACAAGACCGCCATGGGGAGAAGTGCCGACATAGCAATCTGAATGCTGAAAAAGTTTCTCCCATTTTTTTTCTATTATTATATGAATGGTTCTTGCATTAACTGTCCATTGTAATCAACTTTTAATAGGGTTAGTGCTTGTTGATTTTGAGATATTGTCTACTTGATGATGATGATGTTAATTTGAATATTTATAGATGTTAGTTGAGTGAGTGCGATTGATGATGTTAATTTGAATACTTTGTAATGTTAGTTAATTAACTGGTGAATGAGGTGATGTACAGGACAAATGCAGGTTATCTGTTTTGCATGTCTTCTGGATGTCATCTGTTTGATGAGCATGTTATATGTCCATGTTAGTCTTAAGGGGTGGATTGTAGATTATCTATTTGTGACTATCAGCATGTTATCTGTATATTAAGCATGTTGTTGTGACAGGGCATTGTTTATACAAAAATCATAGGAAATTTATTTGTAAATATGAGCGTGCTAAATTAGCATGCTAAATGCATCTGTTGAGTGTGTATTTTACAAATGCAGGTCATATATTTGAATTGCAATGATTCTTTGTGCACAATTGAGTGTGTTTTTTGCAAAATTTGGTCATTTGTTTGTGAATATTAGCATGTTGAATGTGATAACAGCATGCTAAGTCCACCGATCAGTGCCTATTAGGAAATATGCGGTCAATCTATTTGAATTGCAAGGATGCTTTGTGCCCAAGTGAGTGTGTTTTTCGCAAAATTTGGTCATTTGTTTGTGAATATTAGCATGTTGAATGTGACAACAACATTCTAAGTCCACCAGTCCATGCCTATTATGAAAAATGCAGTTAATCTGTTTGAATTACAATAATGCTTTGTGCACAGGTGAGTGTATGTTTTGCAAAATCTGGTTATTTTTTTGTGAATATCAGCATGATGAATATGACAACAACATGCTAAGTCCACCAGTCAGTGCCTATTATGAAAAATACAGTTAATCTGTTTGAATTACAAAGATGCTTTATGCACAAGTGAGTGTGTGTTTTTCAAAATCTGGTCATTTCTTTGTAAATATCAGCAAGCTAAATGTGACAACAACATGCTAAGTCCACCAGTCAGTGCATATTATGAAAAATGCAGTTAATCTGTTTGAATTATAAGGATACTTTGTGCACAGGTGAGCGTATGCTTTGCAAAATCTGGTCATCTAAATGTGAATGTGAGCATGATGAATGTCACACTAGCATGCTAAGTCCACCAGTCAGTGCATGTTATGAAAATGCAGTTAATCTATTTGTGATTGTTAGCACACTAAGTGTTGAATCAACATGCTTTAATTAACCCAACAGTCAATTTCCTTTGACATATCCAGAATATTGATACATATTAGCATTATAACCCCAAAATATACAAATCATCTTCTGTAAATATATACAAGTGAGATAAAAAAAAATAGTGAGTTTACATTTGCATTACATAATATGCTAACTTAAATCTATAATGCTCTAGTCTTCATGTTGTTGGTGCTCTATCCACATATGGTACTCACGTTCATCATGTCCATCCTGCAATGCACTTAACAAACCAGTATAGAAGGAGTACATTGACAAAGTATCCTAAGCACTTAAAAGAGGAATATGGAGACATAATATCAAAATTCAAAAGTATTGGCAAAACCTGACGAGCAATCTAGCCATGCATTAATCTGTAGAAAGAAGCTAAATTAAATGAAGATAAGAAAATGTTGTAAGCATAAAATGGATTGAGTTTTAGTTGATTAAACACCATGCGATGCAATTATACCAGATTGTTGACAATATTTCTTATGCAATTTTGGACAATTTCTTCTATCATGACCAATTATGAACTTTTTGCATCAACGACATAAGTGTCCATTGCATTCCATAGCTTTTTCAATGGAAAATTTTAAACGCGTACTTGACCGTCCTTTTCTTTGTGCAATATTTAGAAATTCCACAATACGAGTTGGGGCATTTGGTCCATTGTCATTAGTTAAAGGCTCAATTCCTCCTCTACTGTGATCATCCATCTCAGGCGCGAATGCTATAGAATTATGACGAACTTCTTTGACAGGTTCATTTGCATGGTTGCTATCTTCAGAAATCCTTTTTCTGTCTCCACTAGCTATGTTCCGTTGTTGTTCTTCTAATTTCTGTGATTGTATATGCTTTCGCAAACTTGATATTAAATTCTCTAAAATTGTGATTCCAATTTGATAACAATCCCAACTTGATGTCATTTCTTCAAGGATGAAATTTACTTTTGGGAGTGTCAAATGGCGACGAACCATAGTTGAATTCATAGCATCACAATTTTTTGTAAATAGTGGAACTCCAACATTCTCTTTTAGACATTGCGACCAACGATAAAGCAAGTGATGATCAGGCATGGTTCTGATATCACACTAATAAAATACGGATAATATATGCTGACAAATAGTCCCACACCAATCAAATAGCCAACAAATTGCAATTTTCCTATCTTCACACCAAGTTACTGTTCTCCTATAGGTGAGGTATTTATACTTGTGTATTTCATATATAATACGACTCTCATCCCCAACCTCAGATTTAGGCTTGTAATAATGTGACTCATATACTTCTGCTTGAAAATAAAAAATGTCTCTCTAGTATATAATTTAGCAATCTGCTCCTCAATCTCAAGTTTGGTCTTCAAAACAGGAGTCCTGTACGAGCTTTTACAATCAATGTTTTTTCATCTTCTCTTCTCTTTCTAACAACACGCTCATATGCTTCTATGAACTCAAGTAATTGGGTAGTTAGCCTAACGAAGCTATCAAAAAAAGCATTCATGCTTTCAGATCATTGCGTAGTGGTCATCCCTGCTAAGAAAACACTTCTCGTATAAGCTGGTATCCACTTCTCCCTTACACTAAACATCTATTGTAGCCACGCATGATCTGTCAAATCATAATCATTCATTAATTTTGCCCAACCAGATTCAAACTCCTCTAAATCTTCTATATTGTGGATCAACTTGTACAATTTATCTTTGAATTCAGGATATTTTTGATTGACAGATTGCAACTTCTCAGGAAATTTTCTATGCATGTGCCAAGCGCAGAAAATATACTTCGTAGTTGGGAAAACTATAAAAATAACCTTTACAATAGCTGGATCTTGATCTGTAACAATGAATTTTGGTGATACATTACCCATATCTTGGAGCCATGTTTTAAACAACCATATAAAGTCTTCTTCACTCTTACCAAATAATAAACCTGCACAAAGTAAAACGGATTGCTTATGGTGATTTACTCCAATAAAGGGCCCAAAAGGTATATCGTATTTATTTGTTTGATAAGTTGTGTTGAAACAAATAACATTATTGAAAACTTGATAATCTTTTTTGGAATCCCCGTCTACTCGAAAACATGACATCAATCGATGGTGGTCATCGACTAGAATTCTACAAAAGTAATCTGACTTCAGATTAAACTGCTTTTGAAAGTATGCAAGTGAGGCTTTTGCACTTTCACCATATCTCGACATTCGTCTAGATCTTTAGGTGTTACGAAGGTCAACTTCCATGAATCCTAACTGATCACGTCCCCCAACCTACTTTGCAGCAAAGTAATAGAGAAAACAAACAATTATGCATAACAAATAGTGTAGAATTCTAATATCAACACATTGATGTTTTCCATATAACACACTAAATTCACCTATTTTTGAATAGTATCATGCTTCACATACTATATTGGATTTAAGTGTGTGTACTATAAAATTTTCATCTACTTTTGAATATCAGCATGCTTAATATAAAGTCAGCATACTACATTGAAAATAAGTATACATACATGCACAGTTCTGGCTATTTGTTTTTGAATATCAACATGCTTAATATCCAGTTAGCATAGTATATTTGTTTATAGTACTAGTTTGATTTGAAAATCAACATCCTTAGTATCTAGTCAGCATGTTATATTGAAGGACTGCATAAGAAAATGACTGGTAGTCTATTTTTGAAAATAGCTTGCTTAGTATCTACTCAACATTCTATATTGAAAGACATTATGTTGTAAGAATAACATAACTTTAATGTTTAGCAACAATTCATTTATTGTAACGGTGTACAATTCTATATTTAGCATCCTAATGCTACCATATAACATATTGAATTTACAAGTGTATTTTAACTATTGTTAGTTATATTAAGGTAACTAAACAACTACATTGTTTACAAATACCCAATCGGTAAAAAGCAAGTGAATGATTTCAGAATTTTCAATACTAATATTTTTATACTGCTTACTAACTTTTAAGTCTATTTTAACAAATTCTTACAAGGGTAATGAAAATTATATACGAAAAATGAAATTAAATTGTCAAAGTCAATGTATACTCCTTCAATGTATGTAAATAGAAATATTAAAATTAAATCTTTAAGTACCATTTTACACATGCAATATCAATTAACATAGGATCATCCAACAAATATTAATTTTCATAAAATCATTATACGTAACACATGCAAAAATGTATCAAAATCCATTTACATCTATTCAAAAATGTATCAAAATTTTAATCTTGTAAGTTACATCACCCTGTTTTTGTATTAAAACAGATTCAAATCCAATTGATCCATCTTAAGTATAAATATTTCACCTTATTCTTATGTTGTCAAAAAATAGTAAAAAATATTTCACCTTGTCTTTTGACATTTTTAAAATTTTGACATGTAAAAATTTTACAATTTGCCACCTGAAAACGAACACTAACTTCCACCAATAATTTGCTACCTGAAATCTAAGCAGTTTTCTTCAACTGTGATTTGCAGTAGAAAAAATTGAAGCAGTTGATTTCGGCCATGATTTTCTTCTATCCGGGCGGATTTTGTTGGTCGTGGACACTTCACTCATTTTGGGCGCCAACTTTGAGCAAGACTGAATGCAATTTGAGGTTGACAGGCTTGTCAAATGTCATTGGGTGAAGCTTCGGGAGGAATGCAATTTTGGGCGCCATCTCCCTGCACGCATTTTTCACATGTCAATGCATGTCGGCAATAAATGTTGCTGCCCATTTTTCTCACATTTTGCGTCATTGTCTGGAGAGGGACGACTGGCTCCATACCCTTTTGTGTCGCCTAAGTACAGCACGCTACCTTGAAAATCAGGATTCAGCTCTCTAAGCAATCCTACACGCCATCCCTCATAGCCGTGGCACGGTACACGCATCTCATATATTCAATGGCCTGGATTGTACCTGCAAAAACGAACGATAGGATGGCGCGCCTGCACGGGAATTTGGGTGCAGGTTTGCTGCACCTGAATATATCCTTATATATATAACTATCACATTCCTCACGTACCATCAATGCATTGCATTGGAGGGGGGGAAGAGGGGGGAAAGCGGCTGCCCCTTTGTATAGCCTCACTAAACCGCCTATGGCAATTCAGATGGGGCTGAAAATTCAGCATTTTCAGCTTATTTATTTGCTAGAAAATTCTAGCAGCCAACTTATATGAGTCAGTGAGGCTTTGTCAAGAAAATCAGCTCCAAAGAAAAAATCTGGAGAAATCCATATGGGGGTTAAGTCGGTGCTGATTTTAGTTGTACAAGAAACATTGAAGAAATAATTAAAAAACAGTAGTTATATAAAGTTAAAAGTTTTGGATTGAATAGTTTTTATCATAAACAAACACCCCTATAGTATCATTTTTTAATGCTTTCATAGAAAATTGAGAGAATTGAATCATTCCAACTCTTAATCCCAATGTTGAGTCAACTCACTAAATTAAACATAATTAACTTGATTCCTTTTTGAGTTTCTTACAACCAAATGAGAGAGATTTAGCTCCTTTAGCTCAAACCACTAAGGCAATTCATCATAATAAGCTTTATTAATTTCGTCTTACTTTTTCTAAATTTCTGATAGTGAAATAGAAAAAAATTAAGTTAGTCCAACTCATTAAGTTCTAACTACCAAATCAACTTATCAAGTTAAACCTATTATATATAATTCAATTTTTTTTCAAAATTTCTTATAAATAATTGAGAGAAGTAAATCATTTGAATTCGTTGAATCAAACTTATTGAGTCAACTCACCAAATCATTTCATATGGATCCACTTATTATGAGTTTCTGTAAGTAATCAAAAGAATTGAGCCACTTAATTTATTAAACATAAATCATTGAGTCAACTCATCAAGTCACATTCAATAAACCTTATGCCGCTCTTTTTAACTTTCTCTTGCATAATGGAAAGAACCAAGTCTTCTCAACATGCTAAGACGAAATGATTGAGTCAACTCAACAAATCAGTTATCAAAAAACAAAAAACTCGACAAATCAAACATGGACAATCTAATTTCATTCTTTCTAGCTTTCTTGTCAGCGATTGAAAGAGTTGAGCCAACTTCTTGAGATATCCAATGTTCACTGACTAAGTTTGTTAAACTTGGTCAACCTATTTCTCTCATACATTGTATTTTTCTTTTGAATCAAGAATATACCGCTACTTTGGGATGTAATTATAATCATTTGTCACTTAGGATGCAAATACGTGATTTTCTAAAAAGATGAAATGCTCAACGATATTACAATTTATGTACATTTCAAATCATGTGATTTCAAATATCTTTCTCAAACGAAAAGTAGGAATTCTTAGAATCTTATTATTTAGAAAAATAAAATTTCATTGATTCAAAATCTTATATGTTTTTAAGGTTTCTCCTAGGCAATTGAGAGAATTGAGTGATTCTAACTTGCTGAGTTAAAACTACTAAGTCAAGTCATTAAGTCAAATACAATCAATATTAGTGGTGCAACTTGTGTCGATTTTGTTTGGATAGTGGTCTCTCCTACTTATATCCTATTTGAAAAAAAATCTACCTTATCCTACCCATTTATTGGTTTAGTTCATAGTATATTTTATCCTACCTATTACCCATAGGGTTAGTTTCAGTTTCGGTTTTAAATCAGTTTCTTTAATACTTGAATATGATATTTTTAAAAAATATTTTTATATTCTTTTAATAACATAATCTTCATTTACATTTTAAGATCATAGATACATATGTTATTGCTTATATTATTATGTAAAAATATAAAGTGTATAATGTCACAACCAAATTATATATTACAATCACAATTTACAAGCTTGTCTATAAAAAGCTTTCGAAAGTTAATGACATATATATAACCAAACTGGTTTCTTACTTGACAATCCAGAACTCCATAAAGTATAAGATTCATTTGGATTTGAATTTGTTAAAATGAGTGTGTCCACAAGAAATCACTAACAAAACACAACACATACTATATAATATATATCATATACATATATAATTATATATTACCCAATATATCTACCCTATTCATACTCTATTTGAGGGGAGTGTGTAACAATTTATACCTTACTGATATCCATGGGTAATATTTTGTACCCTATCCTATCCAAATTAAGACTAGATTGGTGGATACTCATAGGTACACTATACAAGTTTCACCCATAATCAATATAGTATCATTCCTTTCAAACTCTTTATAAAAAAATTGATAGAATCGAATCACTCTAACTCTTAGAATTTAAACATTGAGTCCAGTCACTAAATAAGCCTAATAAACTTGATCCCTTTTAAGTTTTTTGTATTGGAGAGATCCAACTCATTGAGTCCAAAACACTAAGTGAACTCAGCATATCAAGCTCTATCCAACTCACTAAGTTTAACCTACTAAATTAACTTATCGATTCACTATTATATATAGTCCCACTTTTTCTAAATTTCTTACAAACAATTAAGAGAAGTGAACCATTTGAATTCGTTAAATTAAATCTACTAAGTCAACTCACCAAACCATTTCGTATGGTTCCATTTTTAGAGGTTTTTATAGGTAATTAAGAGAACTAAGCCACCTAACTTGTTGAATTTAAAACATTGAGTTAACTAATCGAGTCAAACTCACCTTGCGCCATGTTTCTTAAGTTTCTTATGAGTAATTAAGAGAACCCAGTCCTTTTAACTTGCGCAGAGAAAATACTATGTCAACTTACCAAGTTGAATACAATCTTAATTTCGCTTTGTCTAGGTTTCTCATTAGTAATTGAAAGAATTGAGTCAACTTAACATCTAATGTTGAACAATAAGTTTATTAAACTTAATCTACCTAGCCTCTGTCATGTACTATAATTTTCTTTTAAATCAAAGATTTACCTCCACTTTGGAATGTAATTATAATTATTTTTATTTGGGATGTGAATATGTAATTTCTGAAAGATGAGATGCTTAATGATGTTCCAATCTATTTACATTTCAAAACATGCGAATTTTAATTCTTTTTTTTATCCCCAAATAGCAATAGAAATTTCAATTTTTTCTTATTGCAATAAAAATACTTGGTTACTAATACTTATTTCCGATGTTATAATTATAACCGGATCAAACGGGACAGTCTAACTATTCAAATCTAGATAGATAATTATGAAAATACCACTGTGTTTAAAAATTCAAAATAAATACTTAAAAATATCCAAAAATGGTAAAAATTGATTTATAGATTTAATGCACCTAAATTTACTTGTCCATGATGCGTCCAGCCGTAAACGATCACCCCTCTCTCTCTATATATAAGAAATTATCAAATGCAATGCCTTGAAACAGGCTGTATTTAGAATAATGTATTTTATTATCATATCAATTTTCATCCCAATCGGATATATGTATGAACCCCAACTGAAAATAGTATAAATTCAATGAAATAAAATAGTTTGATGTAAATAATAACTTTAAAGTGGTTTTTTCAACATCTAAACTGTCTAAAGTATGATTTATATATGGATAAATGATTGCATAAAGTTTCATTCCATTTTAATATATGTGAGGTCCATTTTTGGGCAATTGCAATGCTGTTTTGGTGCAGCGCATCCCTCTCCCTCTCTATATATGTACACGGTACTGCTTCTATGTAACTTGAAGTGGACCACATAACCCCTTCAAAATCTAAAATTTTGATCCTTAATGAAAAATTCAATCCATTCATTGTATTTAAAATCATTTGTTTATCTAGGAGACCAGGTTTCATCCCAATCAAGTATGTTTAAGAACCAAATTTGTTCAAAAGAATATATATATATTCATGTGTAAAATTTATTAGAATGTAATAATACTTTACAGAATCATTTATTCACATAGAAATGATATTTTAGATGGTTTAGATGTCGAAAATATTACTTTAAAGTTGATATTTTAGCATTTTTTCATAATTTACACATGAATATATATATTTTAACAAATGTGAGCCACAAACATACTTAATTGGGATGAAATTTGATCTCTTAAATAAACAAATGATGTTAAATACAATGAATCAATTAGATTTTTAATCAAAGATCAAAATAATAAATTTTAAAGGAGTTACATGGGTCCACTTCTATATAACCCGGTTACATAGAAGCGGAGCTCATATATATATGCACATGGGTTACATTGCTCAAAAATAAATATATTCATGCGAAAATTCGAAAAAAAATACTTATATCCATTCACAAATATTATAATGTAATAATATTTTATAAAATCATTTATCCACATAGTAGTGATATTTTAAATTATTCAGATATTAAAAATGCTACTTAATTTTTTAATTTTTAATTATTTTATTACGTTAATTTCATACATCTAGAAAATTTCTATAATAACAAAAATGATGCTAAATCAATAAATGCAATAAATTTTTTATATATCGTCATGATATTAAAAATAAATGAAGTTTCACAGAAGAAAGATTTTATAGAATCGGAGCCCTCGTTTATATCATTATATGCTTTATTTGTGATTCTAAAAGTAAATCTAATTTGATTGAACAATTCTATGTTCTAAAAAAAGATTAACATCTTTTGAAAATGAATATGCAACTATTAAATTTTGAGAAATTTGAAAGTGAATATGTTTTATCTACTGTGGGAGACTGGTAATAATCGCCTAAAACAAAAATGTGGCGACTGGAAAGTAGCCACATGAAACCAAGTGCACAACAGCACAACAGCACCTTGACGTCCACACGGCGCGTAAACGAAGTCAGGTGAAGTGTCTGCATCGATCAAGATGCCAAGGTCGGTGTTGTTTTGCTACACCTTAATTTCCTTCTCGGCTTCCCAGTACTTTCTCCCTTGCATGCATCTAATATTTGGACTCGTTCAAAGAAATTGAATTTCGATTTCTTTTTAAAATCCAAAGCAAGTTCTCATTTTTCAACCGTCCGTTTAGCATCTGAAAAAGAAAAATTGTGAAAGAAGCTCGGGTGAAAAAAAAAAAAGAAAGTGAAAGAGTGACATAATATGATAGAAATAAAACAACAAAATTAAAATAGATGGAATAAATATGTGGAAAGATAGTAAGAAATGATCTGAAATTAGTATCATTGAAAGACAGTAAGAAATGATCTGAAATTAGTATCATTGAGTAGTTAAAATGTTATATCATATAAAAATGATGTATAAGTTAGAGAAAATTTTTTAAAGCTTTTTTATCACTTTTTTTTTTGTTTATCAAACACACTCAATGTATAATATTTTTACTGCTCCTCATCGCTATTTATATAATTTAACATACTAGGGATTCTCCTCTGCAATATATTGTATGGTAGCCACCATACAATATTTTTTTTCTTAAACATATTTTCTTGGATTTACGTAACTCAAATGCCGAATTTTATTACTTTAGATACTTTTTACATTTTTATTTTTTATTTTTAAAAAATAAAGTTTTCTAAAAGGTAAAATTTATTAAAATACCCCTAAAGTGTATGAATCTTAAAATAAAAAATAAATATGTAAAAAATATTGTAAAATATTAAAACTTGGTATATAGGTTAAATACACTAAGAAAAATATATTTGTAATAATAAAATAATAAAAAATAAATATTATATTAGGGTGGTCATACAATCGGGTTAAATAGAGTTCTATATAACCTCCTCCATTTATGATACATTAATTCGTTGCAACAAACTTTTGTTTCTATTACTATAGCAATGAAAAATATTCACTGTTGCTCACATTCATCACAATCTTCAGCCTCTGCACATTTATAGCAATGACAACAAATCTTCTTTACTGAATTTCATTGTCATTGTCTAAAAGCGACAACTATTAGCAACAAATGTTGCAACAATATTTTTTGTTGCTAATAAAAATGGCAACGATATTCTG
Source organism: Annona cherimola (assembly GCA_030490835.1). Lineage (NCBI taxonomy): Eukaryota > Viridiplantae > Streptophyta > Magnoliopsida > Magnoliales > Annonaceae > Annona > Annona cherimola. Next base: position 91,792,914 of record CM059972.1, read on the forward strand.
CTTTGGGCAACGAACGTTTTTTGTTGCCATTACTGTAATACATTGTAGTGATTTTTAATGTCAAATCTAAGTCATTCATTGTATTTAATTATTTGTTTTGCTAAGGGATTAAGTTTTTCCAAATCAAATATGTGCACGGGTCATGTTTGCTTAAAAATAGATATATTTATGTGTAAATTATAAAAATACTTAGATCCATTCACATATAAATTAAAATGTAATAATATTTTATAGATCATTTATGTGCATTGAAATGATACCTTAGATCGTTTAAATGTTGAAAAAATACTTCAAAATTGATATCGAGTATTAAACTATTTTATTATGTTAATCTTTCATGTTTGTAAAAAGTGGTCAAACATATCTATATCTGATGGTTAAAGGTTTTCGACAACAAGGCTAAGAAATATTGCTAAAATTTTGCTTTTAACAACGAAACATTTCATTGCAAAAATCTCTTTTGCATTGAAAACACAAATAATGGTGATTAAGGACACTATGCACAAAAATTATCATTGCAATTGTTATTTTTTGTTGCAAAATATCTCTTTTGCAAAAAAAATGTTTATTACAAGACACTTAATCATGACGATTAAGGAGGTCGGTTGTATGCTCCCGGGTGCATACACCCATTTTTTATTCTTTTGAAAATTCTTTACGTGAATGTTGATTTAAGTGTATTTAATAGTGTATCAATTTTTTCCATTTTTGGAGATTTTTAGATATTTTTTCAAATTTTTAAGTCAAGTCACAACCCAAGTCGACTCAAGTTGCAATTTGAGTGACTTCAAGCCGCCAAAGTAGAATTTGAAGAAGCTAAGTCATCCCAAGTCAACTTTGACATGCAACTTTGGTGAAGTTTCATATCAAGTCGACTCAGCGGCGAAACTTAGACCACTCAAGTATGAGAATAAAGAAATTGAAGTTTCCAATATGCAAGGTATGCTGAAGTAGCATACCCAAGTCGATTCCACTTGCGTTTTGGTCAAGTTGCAGAACTAAGTCGACTTAAGTACACAATTTGATGCCAAGGAACTCAAAGCTTAAGAATTGAACTCAGATATCCAGAAATGGAGTTCAAACCATGAAGATTTGAATTTTTAATTACTAAACTTGAATCAAAGAAGACTACATTTTGAAGACCACATAAAAATTGAGAAGACCAAATGAAAATTGAGGCTAAGAAATTTAAATCATGAAGAAATGAAGATTAAAAAATCAAAGTGTACAAATTATGAAAATTTGGAATTCCAAGTGCAGAATGTAATGTGAAGTTTCAACCCAAGTCTACTTCACTTGTGACTTGGGTCAAGTCTTAGAACAAGTCAACTTGAAAATGGAACTTGAAAATATACAAAAGGAGAAAATCACGCTGAAAGGAAAAGAGAACACTGAAGTCGCTATTGAGTCACTGTCATATCACGTATTTTGAATATTAATTGAGAAGAAATTGAGTTTTTAAGGTATTTTGACTCATGCTTTGATTGATTTGGCTTTACTTGACATAAAACACTCACAATTGACTAATTGGTGCAAAGTAGGAAAGTACGTATAAATTCGAGGCCCTAAAACATACAAAAGCAGCAGAATTTGACATCTAAAATGAGCTCAACTAAGCAAGCCCTAGTTTCCATGACGATGGGTTTGAAAAATTCTTTCCGTTGATATGTTGTGGCTCTCATAATCATCCTGGATAAAAAATTATGATTAATTAAAGTCGATCTGTTCATTTCGACGCAAAGTGTAGGAAGAAGTACCCGTTTGAGAACTTCAAAGCTCAATGATCAAGACCACATTATATTTCATGATTTTGAATGTTTTAAAGGAGTTAAATCAAGGATTAAATCAACCTAGAATGTGTCGAGGAAGTTCCGACACGATTCGAGGCGAAACTAGTAGCAAAACTTCACGAAATGAGGCAAAACAGTGGTCAAAGTAACTTCGAACGTGTGCCACCCGAGACCTAAAAACTACTTAGGTCCTGTATAAATATTCAGAGCAAAATTTTACTGAGCCAAAGACCAACACAGTCCAGGCCGTGTTGTGGACTGGATGTGCAATTCCCAATCCGCTTTGGATAGTGTGCATAAGCTGCCTCCTAAAACCCTATATAAACACCTCATGGAAACGTCATAAGATATCCTAGAACGGCTAGAGCTTGGAATGAGGTCCGGGAGACGGAGAAGACGAGGAGCACGAGGCAAGAGGCGAGACGACAAGTTGCTCAGACCTGCCTAGACACCATCGGGGCTTTCTGATCAATAAGCTTTCTTTTCTTTCTTTTCTTTAATTTTAATTTCTTGTTTAGAATGGATTCCACATTCAACATTGTTTTGGATTTTATTCGAATATGCTCGGCAAAACACATAATCTAGAGTGAAGGATGTAGCATGTGTATGATAATTAAAAATTAATAATATATTTTGTGATTATTTTATAATAATTTGGTGGTTAAATCTTTGAGAATGTGAAATTTGCTCTAAAACGTGATTTTGCAACAATTGGGTGTTAAACACTAATTTCAAGATATTTAATAACTTTTATAATATTTTAGTTTAAAACTACCTTTTATTTGTTACTATACAATTAAATGGGTTCGAATTAAGTTTTATATTGGAAACTTATTTATTAATTTGAGCAATTAATGATTTAAAATATTTATTTCATGCAGGAAAATAAATTTCAGCAATGGGGCCACCAGATATTTAGCAATGATCCAGACCGTACAATTGCAATCAAGCTGTCCAGAAATTTATCCCTATTAATTCTTGCAGCACTTTTCATCTCAGCCATCCATTCCATATTTTTTTATCCCAGCAATTAATCCAAGATTTATCAACCGCCAGAATTGGCTCGAAGCAATCTTAAGTGGGCCCCACAACACAGATCACGTCCATAGCACCATCCATCCACAAGATCACCGTCTAGCTTCCACCGCCCAGATCATCCAATCTCATCTTGCCGTTTAATTCAGCGGGCCCCACAAATTTCTAAGCACCGCCCAAAGTCATCTCAGCATCCAGCCGTCAATCTCTATTGCAGAGTCCAGCAATCAATGGCTGTAAATTCTAGTCAAGCAATCACCGACTAAACAAGCATCAGTCGTCCAATGCATCATCACCGTCCAAACAGATTTCCAATCCAAGCTGTTGGCCCCACAAGGCTAAGGAACGACCAGCAAAATTCAATGCCCAAGATGATCTGCACCGTCCATGATCCAGATCTCAAAAGACACCATAAGCTGCCCAGAAAATTAATCTAAGCCGTCCAGAAATTCACATGGCCCCCCAAGCTGTCTACACCGTCCAGATTTTATGCAGAAAATCAACAGCCAATCAGCAGCCACCAAACTTGATCGCAGCCGTCCAATGACAAATTTTCCACCGCCGCAAGTTACTTTCCTAGCCAATACACATAGGGGTGGGAATCGGGGCGAGTCGGGGCGGGTCAGGGTGTGCTCAACCTTGACTCTCCTTTTCAAAAATCTTGTTTGACCCTTATTTTTTATCGGGTCGGGACAAGGTTGGTTTGACCCTTACTTTTTTCTACTAGGTTTCGGGACAAAATTCGGGTCTGTATCGGGTCAACTGGTTGGGTAAAAATTGCGGGTCAAGTAAGAAGTTTTTAAACATTTATAAAAATATCAAGTATAAAGACAAATTTATATTAAATTTAACTACTATATACTTGAATCTATTACTAATCAGTCAAAGTAAAATATAAATAATTAAATAAAATATGAATATTAGCATTCAATAAGGTTTTTCTTTTTAATGTGAAATATAAGAAAACGGGTCAGCAGGTAGGTCCGTCCCGACCCGCCCTGACCCGCCCCACTATCCTTTTAAAAAACCACAATCTAACCCCGACCCGCCCCGCCTTTCTTTAAGAACATCAAAAAACTGACCCGCCCCACCCCATCGGGCACGCAATCCCGACCCACCCCGATATTAAATAGGGTCGGGCCCGTGACCCGCCCCGATTCCCGCCCCTAAATACACACTACACATCTGGTTTTATTACTTTCCTAGACAATACATACTGCACATCTGGTTTTAATGCACAACCACAAGTTATGTACGCAATTACATTCAATGCATCACCGCCTAAGATCCGTCCGAGCATGAGATCAGCAAAAGTTTCATGCCATCTAACCGTTCAAGTTTTTGGCTTATTATCCATCGTTCAATTCAACAGCGTAGTAAAACCAAAACACTCGTATGCAAACACGGTTGGGAACCGCAAGGAAGCTGCACTTGATTTGACACAATTCTATAAAAAGGGAGATCCACGGCAGAATTGGAGAGAGAAAGAGAGGGTGAGGACGTGGAGGAGAGCACGGGGTAAGAGGCGGACTGGCGAATTGTGGGGAGCAGACGACACACCATCGGGGCTTCTAACCAATAAGCTTTTCTATCTCTTTTCCTTTTTAATTTTAATTGTCTTATTTAAGATGATTTTGAATTTTAATTTTATTCTGAACGTAAAACATGTTCGGCTAAACCCTAAATCTAGGGTTTAAGATGTAGCATGCATACAATGTAGCATGATGTATGATTTTAATTTATTTATGATGGATATTATTGTTAATTTAATATCCTGTGATTTTAATGTTTGCTTTATGATGGATACTGATTATTAATTTAATGTGTGGTATTTTTAATGCTTCCTTGGTGCATGGGCCCGTGCTATGACATGATTTCATATATTATGTGATAGAATTGAAAGGTGAAAAATCTAATATAGGATAATTAAGATATTAATCTTGGAAATCTAAGATCACGAAAATAGGCATGATGACCTTGAGGAATCCCATGAACTTCCACAGAACTTAATGAATTCTAATTGACTTAATCTCATAAAAATAGGTAGTTAAGAAGATTAAGTTACACCTTGTAGGTTTCGAAATAAGGTGCAAGAATAAAATGGGGATGGTTCTCCTTTAATAATTAATATCCGAATTAAATAACCATACCACAAATCCGTTACAATTGTTACATGTGAAACCCTGAAATCCTAGATCCTCTTTCTCTTAATTTTTAATCCTTTGCTCAACACTTTATTTCTTATTTCTTATTTTCCCTTTTACTTAACTAAACTATCTTCTAGTTATTAATTTAAAAGTATTTTAAAAACAACATTCTTAAGTCTCAAATTCCCTGTGGGAACGATATTTATATACTGCAATTTACAACCCGGGTACTTGCGGTGAGAAAGCGAACAAGGATTTTGGCACCGTTGCCGAAAAATTTGACGTTCCATTGAATTTTGTAATTAAACACTTTCTTCTTCCTTTTCTCTATCTATTCTCTTCTTTCTTCTTTATCTATATTTCTTATTTTCTTATTTTCTTTTCTTAACCTACTAATTGTTTTGCCCTCTCTGTGCATGCACCTGCATACTCGGAGTATTACAAAGCGATCAGTAGAAAATTTTTGCTGCAGACCCTGAAATTGGACGATCTTTCAAGAGAAGAGTTTGTGAGTACAAAAGGTAGCAATCATCACAAGAAACCATGCCGGGCTAAAAACAAAGCTCCTCCAAGAAGGGTAACTCTCAACGATCAAAACTGCCCAAACTCTAAAGGATTTTGATCATCATAGTGGAACCAGAAATTGGTGCAAGAAACTTCAAACTCAAACCAGGACTTATCCAAATGGTCCAACAAGATCAATTTGCAGGATTACCCTCAGAAAAACCCAATGTACACATTACTAAGTTCCTGTAGTTGAGCAACAAAATAAAGGTACAAGGAATTCCATGTGAGGTAATCCGTCTTAAACTCTTCCCATTTTCTCTTTGTGACAGGGCTAGCTAATGGTTCTTTTCTATGCCACACGACACCTTTAATACATGGAACAAGCTCTCTACTACCTTCCTGGAGAAATTCTTTCCACCCACTAAGACCAGGAGGATCAATGATAAAATTAATCAGTTCATCAAAAAAGACGGTGGGACCCTCTTTGATATGTGGGAAAGAATAAAAACCTGCAGCGCAAGTGTCCACATCACGGTATCCTCGAAGGTGATATCATAGAAAAAAATTTTAACAGACTTGATGGACCGACTCAGATGCCGTTAATTTAACTGCCGAAGGCCGATTCATGCAACTGACGATGAGGCTCTCAAACTCCTCGATGATTTGGCCCTTTATGACTCTCAATACAGTGATATTTGAGGTCCCTCTCGACGAGGTAATGTATATGATATCGAATCCATGAACTCTCTTCATACTAAACTGGACCAGTTATTGCAGAAACAGAAGTTAGATACCACAGGCTGAGGCATGTCCATGCAACAACAAATTTTGTATGAGATCAATAGCACATTACACTACACGTCTGAGCGTAGCTTTGTCATTTAGGACACCATGAGCGAGCAGGCCAATGCACTCAAAAACCAGTATAACACTCGCACAGATGGTAATCCTTATTTAAATACCTACAACTCTGGATAGAGAAACTAACCCAATTTCTATTGGACAAACCTGTCAAATAACCCAAAACTAGGCCCAAAACAATAAGCCACTCGGTTTTCTAAGAAAATCTCTCAACCCACCATCATATCAAACTCAATCTGCTTTACCAACACCACCTTCAGCACAATCCTCTAACCGTTGCTTGAAAAAATTACTCAAAAGAATGGACTAAATGCAAACCCACATTAATTTACTTCAAAACCAAATTGCCCAACATGCCACTGCCTCATCCCATAGAGAATAGGGCAAACTCTCTAGCCATCCTGAAATAAACCCTAAAGAACAAGTGCAGGCGTTCACTTTGTGGAGTGGAAAGCAACTCGACCACCTCAACCATTGCAAATTGACACTGACGAGGAGGCCGAATAGGTATAAAAGCAAGAAAAAGGAATCATAACCTAAACCAATGGTGGAGAAACCATACATCCTGCCACTTCCTTATTAACTTCTTCTTCCCTTCCCTCAAAGGCAAAGACAAGCTAAACTTCAAAAGCAGTTTGAGAAATTTATTTCAACACTCAAAAACTTGTCAATCAGTGTGTTGTTCATCGACATGATCTCTCAGATGCCAACTTATACAAAATTCCTAAAAGTGATGCTGTCCAACAAAAGAAAGCTCAAAGAGCACAGAACCATTATGTTCACTGAGGAGTGCAGTGTCATTCTACAAAATATGCTACCTGAAAAGCTTAAAGATCCTGGAGTTTTTCCATTCCTTGTGCTCTTGGGAATGATCAAATCAATAAGGCGCTATGCGATCTCGGAGCCAGTGTGAGTCTGATTCCTCTCTTGCTAATAGATCGATCAAATTTCCAGTCGACATTCTTGAAAACGTACCTTTGAAAGTTGAAAATTTGTTCATTTCTGTCCACTTTGTAGTCCTCGACATGGAGGAAGACCGTGAAATCTCCATCACTCTTAGACGACATTTCCTAGCCACTGTCGGAGCCATCATAGACGTCAAGAATGGTCAACTTTCTCTGACAGTTGGTGACGAAAAAGTGGAGTTCAACCTTTCTGAAGCTATAAAGCATCCGTTAATCGATAATTCTTGCTTGCGAGTTGACATCATCGACTCTCTACCGATTATAGAAAAAGGCAACCAAATGGAGGTATGTATCATTCAAGGTGCAACAATTGAAAATTCTAATCTCGAACTTTTTGCTTGTGCAGTTCGTCGACTACCACTATTTGTGAAAAATTGGATGTGGAAGCCACCTTACTGATATCAATGCAGCCAAAGGAAGAAGCACCGAAAGTAGAACTTAAACTTCTTCCTAAAATCCTCAGGTATGCTTTCCTTGGTTATGAAAAAGTGAATTTTAACACCGTTCAAAATCGGGTTTGGCGGGCCGGGTTCGGTCTCAACCCGGCCCAAGTTGCACCCCTACTAATTTGGTCAAAGAAATCTGAAGCTTTCTCGGACACGCCAGTTTTTAGCGATGTTTTATTAAGGATTTTTCTAAAATTGCTAAACTCCTAAGATATCCCCTTTGATTTTTTGACAATTGTTTGAAGTTGTTTTGCAGATTGAAAGAGGCCTTGACCGCTGCCCCAATTATACAACCACCTAATTGGAGCCTACCATTTGAGATCATATGCGATGCAAGTGATCATGCAGTTGAGGCAGTTTTAAGTCCACAGAAGGACAATAAGCCAGTGGTGATATACTGTACGAGAAAAACTCTAGACGATGCTCAAGTTAACTGTGCAACCACTGAAAAAGAATTGTTTTTGATAAATTTCATTCCTATCTTGTAGGATCAAAGGTTATTGTTTACACCAAACATGCAGCAATTCGCTACTTGCTTGCCAAGAAGGATGCCAAACCAAGGTAAATACGCTGGATCTTGCTGTTGCAAGAATTCAACCTCGAAATACATGACAAGAAAGCCACAGAGCATGTGGTAGCCGATCATTTATCAAGACTACCATCTACTGAGGAGACTAATCTGGCCAAAGACGAGCAAATCAATGAAAATTTTTCATATGAATTTCCGCTCTCACTCAAGGAAGTACCAATGCCTTGGTATGGAGATATTGTTAATTATTTGGTCTTTAAAATTATTCCATTAAATTTCAATTATCAGCAAAGAAAAAGGTTCTCGGTGGACGTGAAATACTACATTTGGGAGCACCCGTACCTTTATAAGAGATGCGGCTTTAATCTGATTTGCTGATGCATTCGACATGAAGAAGTACAGAAAATTCTACATCACTGCCATTCCTCGCCTTATGGCGGACACATGAGACCCTCCAAACTGTAGCAAAAGTTCTACAATCAGGTTTTTTTGGCCCACTTTATTCAAAGATGCTAGATCTTTTACATTAATCTGTGACAGGTGCCAAAGGATGGAAAATATCTTAAGGAGGAATGAAATGCCACTCACCAACATACTTGAAGTTGAACCATTCGATGTCTGGGGGATAGATTCCATAGGACCTTTCCCATCTTCATTCAACAACCAGTACATCCTCCTAGCAGTTGAGTACATGACCAGATGGGTGGAGGCGATCTCTGTACCGATAAATAATGCACAAGTGGTCACCAAATTCATAAAACGGCACATCTTTATAAGATTTGGGACACCACGAGCAATCATCAATGACAGAGGCAGCCACTTCTGTAATAAATAATTCGAGCACCTGCTAAAGAAATATGAGGTCACACACAAAATTGCCACCCTATACCACCCATAAATGAGTGGCCAAGATAAAATTTCAAACTGCGAGATTAAACACATTCTTGAGAAGACGTGTCTAACTCATGCCGAGGTTAGTCGAGGCAACTCGACGATGCTCTCTGGGCTTACAGAACCACATTCAAAACATCAATTGGGAGAACACCTTTTCGACTTGTTTATGGAAAATCTTGTCATTTACTTATTAAACTTGATCATAAAGCATATTGGGTTATTAAATTTTTGAACTTTGATTTGAAATCTACTAGGGAAAGGCGTTTGCTTCAACTAAATGAACTTAATGAAATTAGATTCGACACCTATGAAAATTCTAAGCTTTATAAAGAGAAAACCAAATACTAGCATGACAAGCACATCAAACAAAAGGTAATTAAAGTCAATGACCTAATTTTACTTTTTAATTCTTGTTTTAAATTGTTTCTAGGTAAATTAAAATCAAGGTGATTGAGACTATTCAAAGTCTTACATGTATTCCCACATGGAGTTGTTGAAATTTGGAGCGAGAGTACTAGCACATTCAAGGTCAATGGAAAACTGCTCAAGCATTATTTGGCAGGCGAACCAATTCCAAAAGAGTTATTTACTCCTCTGAAGTCACACTGACCGATTGAACAACTAAATCAGGCTGAGGACTTTAAACTAAGACTATGTGGGAGGCAACCCAAGTTCTTCTTAATTCTAGGGAAGTCTGAGTTTTTCTTTTCTCTTTTGATTTCTTTCTAAAGTTAGATACTTTCTAATTAGAAGCTTCACTGATCACTTTTTAGAGCACAAATGAATATATGATACCGCTCAAACAACTCAGTATTTCAACTCATCACCGCCAAAAAGAGGGAAGTATTATCACCTTTATTATTTTTCTGCATTCATAGCATTCAAAGCATGTGCACATTCATTATGTGGAAAAGGAACATTTGGATTGGAATTCAAAATCGAACAAATATACAAAATAGGTGCAAAGCAGCAGAAGCAGTAGCTCAAACAAATAACTAATGCAGAATCCTCAAAGATCCATCAAGCCTTCAAGTTAGCAAACCAAAGGATAAGCAACGCAATTCAAAAAAAAATATTAAAAGTCCAACATGGACTAGGCCATGTTCGAGCCAGGCCAACACGGCCTGGTCCGTGTTGTGGCCTGACTCATTTTAAAACCCAAGTGTGCTCGAAAATTTCAAATGCCCCTTCCCTCTCTTGAGCTCCAAACAACCAACTTTCTCCTCCTTTTCACAAATCCTCTCCAAACCATTTCAGATCATCTCCAAACCACTCAGAACCAGCCCAACTTCATTCCTTACTCTTCTCTTTCCATTTCTCCTCCAATAATCCATCCCAAATTCTTACCAATACCCTCTTTTAACCTTGCCCATCAATTGTTCGACAAAATACCCCAATGAAAACCCCACTTCCATCCTACCTTCAAACCCATTCTAACCATTACTAATCCCTTTAAAACCATTGCCTACACCTTTTCTATATCTTTCCATCAACTTCTCATCTCATAACCATAACCCTTCCACACCATTTTCCATTCCCACCAAGTGTTCGATGATTTTGTCTCACCCAATCCATATACATCGAACACCTCTAACCCCTATAAGACTTTATTTTCCATTAATCCCTAAAACTAACCTCACTTTCCCCTATCTTGAACACTTGAGATTACCATCCATTGAAGGCTTACAATTAATGCATACCAAGTGTTCAATAGAAGTCCCAAACCATTTTCTTTTCCCAAAACTCAATCGCTCCACTTCTCCAACACTCCAAATTCCACCATGTCATCCAAGAGAAAGAAAGGAGAGTCATCTCAAGCACGGGGGAGTTCATCTCGCCCATCAACATGAGGTCGAGCATCAAGGGAAATAGCACCGACACCACCATCATCTCCATCACAAGAGCCTGCTAGTTTGCCATGGCCAATGAGAAATAAAACAATGAGGGAAAGGTACTGTATTCTTGCCACCCGAGATCTGTAATGCACAAGGTTCATTAGTGAGAATGCTCTAAACTATTTAGAATTTCATGATATAGTTCATCACCAGCTAGCTAATATTGGATGGGAGATCTTTTCTCGCGCATAATTACCCGGTTACATTGGTCATTCCTTGGAATTTCTCAGTAGTCTCCAAGCTATTTTACTTCTAGAACCTAATGATACAGACGAACATATTCAGTTTCGACTACTAGGTCAAAAGTACACATTGAGCCTAGCACAGGTTAATTCCATTTTCGGATTTCCTAATGAGGGCTACTGCACTCTCAAAGAAGGTTTCTCTGGCCAACGTGCATGGGTTGATCTTACTTGTCACCCATTAGTCCTTTGTGGTGGTAGAGATATGGCATACAATCCTAGTAACTCCAAGGCTTCAAAGATATGGGATCATGCACTCCGCTATTTGCATAGATTTATGGCTCATTCTATCTTTGCTAGGTGGGAGAGTCCAGGAGTAGTCAGTCTGCAAGAATTATTCTTTTTGACTGCCATGCATGAAGGGTATTGTGTCGATTCTGATTACTGGCTTCTAAAGCATCTATTATACATTGCCGCTCAATCTTCAGGACGTATCTGTGTGGGCAGTATTGTCTCCATGACCACAGTACAATGTGGATTACTTTTGAGCATTTGATTCAAACAAGAATTAGTGGCCCAGAACATATTGATATTTCTATGTTGCTTTCCAGGAAGATGATTGTTAAAGACAAAAGTGGTTCTTACTACCTCAAAAATCCGAATGGAACTCTTGTAGACAAGACTAGAGCTGACTTGCCTCCCCATGTTAAGCCCGACCAAGCTAATGCCTCTACTCCTATTCCAAATCCACCTATTTCATTGCCTACATTCCATCCCTCCACTTCACATGCATCTCAATATAGCATTGATATAATCATTCATGAGATTAGATCACTAAGGACCGATGTGATGACCCATTTGGCATCATTGAAGGACGTTTGGCTAACATCGACGGATCCATTGATGAACTTCGTACTCACCGTTGATTCGAATGCATCTCTTGTTTCCTTTGAACATCTTAGTATGGGTGTCTGAAATTTGTGAAACTCTTTAGACTGCATCTAATGTTGCCTGCATAGATTTCTTTGCTCTTAACATTGGGGACAATGTTGTTTTAAGTGTGGGGGAGGAATATTTTGCTAATATTTTGATGAGCTGACTTTGAGCTAATTATCTCTTTGTTTTTTAAATTATTTTCTAATTCTAAGAGCTTAACAATCTGATATTTTTTCTGGTTTGAGGAGAATTTTGCTGAAAATTCTATTATTTTGATAAAATCCTTGCAATGAAATCTGAGAACATGGTGAGTTATGTGATATCATAAAACCATACCTTGATTCTTTTTACAAATCCTATAGGTACCATGACAGGATTGAGTGAATGAGTAAACTTTAGTAAGAAGTTGAATATGTTTTTAAGCATAAATTTGTTAGAGAAGTACCCAGACTTAATATCCTAAACCACTTGATAAGACTTTAATACTCTAAATTGCTAGATCTATTTTCTCTAAAAATCTTAGAGCAATTCTCCATGATTTGTCTTAAATCGTTTAATGGTTGGTAATTTTCATACACATGAAAATCTAATTTTAATTAAAAATCTCCAAGACCAATATTTAACCTGACTTGTGTTTGGAAAATGAGAAAGGCATTTCTTTGTTTGGTATTTTGAGCATACTTTTGAGCCTAAATAGGATATTTTTTTTTAGCAATAATTCCTACATAATTGAATCAATTTCAAAACTGTTAGAGCCAAAAAGCATAATAGGAAAAAGATTAAACCACACTGCTTAATTCAATAAATGACTCTCTAGTTACCCTGAAATATGGTGAAGAGAGTTAACCAAGAATTCCCTAGATACCATAAAATATGGTGAGGAGATATCAAACTTGGTTTGAAAAAAACAAACTAATAAACAAGGGTGAGAACAACTAGTAAAAAAGAATAAAAAAAATAAGTGTGGGGGAGAGATCTAATTCCTTGTTGCATAAAAGGCTCAAGACGATCTGAAAACAAATTCAATTATGCAGATTCTTGATAATCGTGATTAGTTTTCATCCTATTAAGACCTTTTGATTCTATAATTCAGTCAAGAAGAAAATTCGAAAAGGAGATCTGGATATTAAATAAGACAAATTATGTATGAGCATTACTTGACCATTGATATTTTAAGTATTATGTCGAGTATAGGTAAATGATCAAACTAAGAGAAGGAGAATGCTTCTAAGAGAAAATAATTGCTTGAATGATTTATAAACAGGGATGGAAGGAGAAAGTATACAGAGTCTATCAAGCGAGAAAGGAAATTTCATGGGATTTCTAAAAAGGTCATGTTTAGAATTTATGGTTCAATATTCTTCATGAGTATTAATTCACCATGCATCTGAATTTTATGACTGACAATTGTTCTGAAATTTGATTGAGAACAAGTAAAGGTTCAAGTGAGGGGTATTTATTGAGTCTCCTTCATATCATGTACTTTGAATATTAATTGAGAAGAAATTGAGTGTTTAAGGTATTTTGAGTCATATTTTGATTGATTTGGCATTACTTAGAATAAAACACTCACAATCGGCCGATTGGTGCAAAGCAGGAAAGTACGTATAAATTTGAGGCCGTAAATCATACAAAAGTAGCAAACTTTGACATAAAAAATGAGCTCAATTGGGAAAGCCCTGGTTGCCATGACGACGGGCTCAAAAAATGCTTTCCATAGATATGTTATAGCTCCTGTAGCTTCTCTCCAATAAAAAATTATGGTCAGTTGAAGTTGGTCTATTCATTTCAACGCAACGTGCAAGAAAAGTACCTGTTTGAAAAGTTCAAAGCTTAAGGATCAAGACCACATTATATTTCATGATTTTGAGTGTTTTAAAGGAGATAAATCAAGGATTAAATCAACCTAGAATGTGTTGGGAAGTTCCGGCGCGATTTGAGGCAAAACGGGTAACAAAACTTTACGAAATGAAGCAAAACAACGGTCATAGTAACTTAGAACATGTGCCATTGGAGACCTAACAACTTCTTAGGTCCTGTACAAATATTCAAAGAAAAACTTGACTGAGCCAAAGACTAACGCGGCCCAGGCCGTGTTGAGTTAAGTGGAACACGGCCCAGGCCATGTTCAGGCCAAGGCAACATGGGTCAAGCCGTGTTGTGCACTGGATGCACAATTCCCAATTCACTTTGGACTATGTGCACAAGCTGCCTCTTGAAACTCTATATAAACACCTCCTAGGAACGTCCCAGGGCATCCTAGAACGTGGCTAGAGCTTAGAGTGAGGTCCGAGAGCTAGAGAAGACGAGGAGCACGAGGTGAGAGGCGAGGCAACAAGTTGCTCAGTGCTACTAAGACACCATAGAGGTTCCTAATCAATAAGCTTTCTTTTCTTTCTTTCCTTTAGTTTTAATTGCTTGTTTAGAATATATTTCACATACAATATTGTTTTGGATTTTATGATGGATATTGATTATTAGTTTCATGTGTGGTGTTCTTAATGTTTGCTTAGTGCATGGGCCCGTACTATGACATGATTCCATATATTAAGTGATTGAACAAAAAAATAAAAATCTAGTATAGGATAATCATATTAATCTTGAAAATCTAAGGCCATGAAAATAGGCATGATGACCTAAAGGAATCGATGAACTTCCACGTAACTTAATGGATTCTAACTGATTTGATCCCATGAAAATAGGTGGTTAAGAAGATTAGGGTATGCCTTGTGGGTTTCGAAAGAAGGTGCAAAAATAAAATAGGGACAGTTCTCCTTTAATAATTAATATATAGATTAAATAACCATACCATGAATCCATTGCAATTGTTACATATGAAACCCTGAAACCCTATATCAGCTTTCTCTTGATTTTTAATCCTTTGCTAAACTCTTCTAAAACTCTTTATTTCCTATTTCCCTTTTACTTAACTCAACTATATTCTAGTTATTAATCAAAATTTTTTTTTAAAAGCAACATTCTTAAGTCCTGAATTTCTTGTGGAAATGATATTTTTATACTACAATCTGCGACTTGTGCACTTGCGATGAGATAGCGAACAATCGCACCCCAAGTTGACTCTAGTCTGCAACTTGGGTAAAGTAGCATCTGAAGTCAACTCTAGGTGCACTTGGCTCGTAATGTTATAAAAATTCAAACGTTGGCACATTTAATGTGTGCCACCTAGCCTCCAACATTTGAAATAACTCCAAAACTATTTAAAAGACGTCAAAAAATTATGAGGGTTAGAAAAAGTATTTATTAAGCCTCCATCTTCCTTCCTACGAGCTATTAATTGTCATTAAGTGCTCTACAAGGAGAGACTCTTACTTTCATTGCAAGGGTTACAAGTTATAATCTTTTTCAAGCATCCAAGAGTCTTCTCAAGTGCTGAATCTACTTTATACGATCTCTAAAGTATAGATTTCATTCTTTTAATTGCATTTACTATATTGTGGTACTTGGCTTGGTGTTGGAGACCAAGGCCAAGTTAAGATAAGTATTGTATGGTTGAAGTGGAACTCACCGTCTACTAGGGTCATTATTGTAAAGGCCATCTAGAATTATAATCTAAAAGAGAGTAAGAGCTCCATTTGTAATCTCGTTGAGATAGTAGAACCCAAGACACAAGGAAGTTTGTTGTTGAAAAAGTGGAGTAGGAAAGGTTATCCTAAACCACTATAATTTCCTATGTCTTTTGTGTGATATTTTTATCTCTCTTTTGCTCTCTCTTTTATTCTTCATATTTTCATTCAAGGGGACTAACTCAAAAAGGGTTAAGATTTAAAGTACCAAAGAATTTTAAATAACCTAATTTACCCATCCTCTTTTGGATTTTTTCACAAATTCGGGACTAGCAAGTGATGTTAGAGTAGATCTTTGAGCTTATTATCAAAGAGATCTATTATAAATGACATCCCAATTAACTTCCATTCTTGCTTGCTGAGGGTCAACCTTTCACAAAATCACCTCTATTTTATGGTAATAACCTTGATCATTAGAAGTTAAGAATAAAATAGTTAATAATGACCACCAATATGGACTCTTGGATAGCCATCTAAGATCGTGTTACTCTGCCTACAAGTGAAACAGGCTTTGATTAGACTAAAGAGGATGTAAGAGTGATAAAGAGATACGAGACACTCTAACCTTGATTTATAAGGGCACTTCTCAAGTCTAGAGGAGGAGAAGGAATATTTTGATCAGAGAGTTAGAAAGTTTCAAAATATTTGAGATAAAAAATATTTCTAAAATGTTTACAAGGTTTGTAAAATTAGAAATGCTATAAAAGGTCTAAGAAAGGAAATATTCGAATTTGAGCAGGTCATGAAGATATTGAGGGCACCACCGAAGTCTTGGACTCTCAAGATTATTACAATCGAGGAAGCTAAAGATCTCAATACCTTGAAGCTTGAAGATTTCATTAGTTCACTAATGTTTCATGGGAGCCCCATCGTATGCTCCCGGGAGCATACACCCATTTCTTTATTTTTCTTTGAAAATTTTTTTACAATATTTTTAATCTATGTGTATTTAATATGTGTATAAATTTTTACCATTTTCGGAGTATTTTAGGTATTTATTATTACTTTTTGAAAATCAGAGGCATTTTAGGTAATTTTAAATTACCTAAAATGTCACTGATTTTCAAAAATCAAAAATAAATATCTAAAATACTCCAAAAATGGTAAAAATTTATAAAGATATTAAATACACTTATATTAACAGTTTTATAAAAAAAATAAAAAAAATAAAAAAAAATAGGCGTATGCACCCGAGAGCATGCTCCCGGAAGCATACGATGGGGTTCCTGTTTCATGAGATAATAATGAAGAAGAATGAAGAACATAGCAGAGGAAGAAAAACTCTATCTTTAAAAGCAAGTCATCTAGATTCAGGTGAATCTTCCTCTTCAACTCAAAATGAGGATGAAGAGATTGCTCTCCTTACAAGTACGTTCAAAAAATTCATAGGGAAAAGAATATAGGATCTTCCAAGACCTATAACGAAAGAAGTAGAAGAAAAAAAAAAGCTCCACACAAGTGCTACAAGTGCTGTGTAGTATGACACATGGAAGCATAATGTCCCACATCCGAGGAAAATAAATCTAAGGAGAGGCAAGAAAAGAAAGAAAGAAGCAGCACCAGAAGGTTCCTAAAGCCCAAAAGCAGAGGAATGTACGTAAATGAAGATTCTTTCTCAACAAGTAGCTCATTCGATGAAGATCAAGAGACTGTGAATTGCACAAGAATTTATTATGTACCAAGAATTGAAGAGAAAAATTCAATTAACTGCCTCACAATCACGGAATTGAGAAAAGGAAGGAGTACATCAACGAATTGTACAAGCAGTGAAATGATAACCTCTAAACTAAACAACTCTCCTTCCAAATTCATCTACTTTGGTACTCATGAATGTCTCAAATGTGCTAAGCTAGAGGAATTGCAATAAGTCTATAATTCCCTATTTGAAGAGACAAAGAAACTTGGTAGCAAGTATACCTCGAAGAAGAAACAACGCGACTTTACTATTGTTATAAATGAAAAACTAACTGAAAGAGTCAAGTCTTTAGTTGAGCAAACTAAAAATTTATTTGCTTAAATTGAGAAGTTGAAGAAAGAGAATGCAATCTTAAATGAACCATTGGTAAAATTTTCTAACTCAGGGAAGAGTGTCGAAATGTTCCTCAACATGACAACTCAAAATAGTAAAAGAGAACTTTTGGATACTCTACATTTGAGCAAAGAGAAGGTAGCAAATCAAGTGTTCCCAAATGGTTTAGACTTCAACCCAAGATGACAACACCTCAAAGTCAAGTTAAAACAATAAGAACAACTTTGGTAAGAAGACTAACTTGGCAACCCATATGCACTTAGACTCCTTCCTAAAGAATCCATAGGGCATACAATTTCTTTAACAAGTTTGGACACAAAATTCATCACCGCAGAATTAAGAAATTTCATGATAGAGGAGCTCAATTAGTTTGGGTACCAAGGAGCATTAGATTTGTTCCTTCTAGACATGAGCAGCACATGATTCAAATATTTACTAACCCAAATAAACTCAAGAGATGGATACCAAAGAGATGAGATTTATTTAATTGTTTGTGCAGGTATGTTTTAGAGTAAAGGCAGATAATACACAATTTATGGATAGTGGTTCCTCAAGTACATGATAGGGCACAAGGCTCTATTTTAGAATCTCAAGCCTTACAATGGTGGAATTGTTGATTTTAGCAATAATAAAAAGATAAAATCAGTGGTAAGGGCAAGTAGGTTATGCACGGAACCTAAAGTCCACAATCTTAATACTATTGATAAATTATTCATGATTGCAAAAAAAATGGATGAACATTAAAGAACAAACAAGGCAAAAGAAATATGCCCTCTGAAATAATGAGAGCAAAGGGTTTAATAGGCAAAGACCTTAGGGTTCCGATTAGTAGTCTTCTGAAAAAAGGGATTGTAAAGAAGGTCACTCTTTACCACCCAGGTATGAAAAATATACCTCTTTGGTTACCTCACAGGATAATTTTCCTAACTATTAAGGACAAAGGCATTTTGAAAAAGCCAAACCAAATTTCAGCTCCCCCAGAAAGGAGGATACATCCTGATGGTGTGTGTACCATGAAGATCATAGTCGCTCCACAAAAAGATATATAAAATTAAAGAATGCCATTGAGGACCTTATTAAAAAATGTTAGCTTAATCAGTTTGTAAAGAGGGTCGAAGAAGAGGCACCCATTGCTACTCTTGAGTTGGGCGCGAGTTCCAAATATGAATCATCTAATGGCCCTACGAATGGGATCATATTCATCATTCACGAAGGCATTACTTGCGGAGGTTGCACCCTTTCAAGTAAAAGAAGGTACACACACTTAGAACAAATATAAAATAAACGGCCTTGTCCTTTGTCAAAGTACACTTTCCTTATGAATGAAGAGAACCCTTTACATATATCTCATGATGACGTTATTGCAATTGAAGCAAAGATCAAAAATTGGATGGCTTATCAGATAATGAAAGATACTAGCAGCTTTGCTAACATATTATTTTCTAAGGCCTTTCACATGATAAAGATTCCCAACACGAACCTTTGCCCCCTACACAGGGCCATTAATTAGTTTCACAAGAGATGAGGTATGTGTTAAAGGTATAATTACCATTCCTCTCACTATTGGCATCTAGACTTCTTAATAGTTAATATCCCATCTACTTATAATGTTATCCTCAATCATCCAACCCTTAACAAACTGCAAGTTGTTGTCTCTACTTACCACTTATGCATCAAGTTCCATATGCCCACAAGAGAAGGTATTATGCAAGGAGGTCAAAAAGCCACTAGTACTAGGCAACTTGTAAACAAAAGAAACCATGGACGCCACAATGCCCTCTAATGAAATTGAACCCACCACTACGATCAACATAGGGGATACAATGCCCAACACGTCATTATAGGTACATTCACATACCCATCTTTTCAAATCACATTAGCAGACTTTTTACATGTTCATTACGAAGCCTTTGCATGGAATGCACTTGCATTTATTAGGTTATATCCATCAACGTCCAATTATAATTTAAATATAGATCTAAAAACTAAACCAATAAAGCAAAAAAAGAACTTTATCCCTGAGAGACAACAAATAATCACACAAGAGATAGCCCGTTTTCTAGTGCCCAAACCTAATGGAAAATTATGCATGTACATTAACTACACTAATTTAAATAAAGCCACCTCAAAAGATAGTTACCCCTTGCTGAATATAGACCAACTAATTGATTGGATTGTGAGATATAACATCTTTAGTTTCATGGATGCCTTTTCTGGATATTATTAAATCAAAATGACCACTAAAGATGAAGAAAAAAACATCTTACATGACCCTAAAAGGGACATATTGTTTATAGAGTGATGCCCTTCGTCCTCAAAAATTCATGTGGCACCTATCAAAGGGTGATAAATAAATTTTTTACACAACAATTTGACAAAAATATGGAGGGATATGTCAACGATATGATAGTAAAAAGTAAAGATCCTATGCTGCACATAAAAGATTTAGAAGAAACCTTTGCAACTCTTAAGTAATTCGACATGAAACGAAATAAAAAATACATATTCAGAGTAACCAAAGAAAAATTCTTATGAGTAATTATTTCAAAAATGGGTATTGAAGTTAATCCTGCAAAAATAAAAGTCATTATAGATATGGATACCTCCCGAGATAAAAAGGACATACACAAACTCACATGATGCCTTACTGCATTACATAGATTCATTTCAAAATCTACTAACAAATCTCTCCCTTTATTTAAGATCTTGAAGAAAAGTGAGGAATTTAGGTGGACATCAGAATGTGAATCTATCTTCCAAGAATTAAAAAAGTATTTATCAACGACACCATCGTTGATCCAGCAAGAGACTAAAGATACCTTTTTTATGTACCTGTCTACCTTAAATAACACCATCAGGAGTGTGTTGGTTGGTTTAAATAAAGATATTCAACATTCCATTTATTATGTAAGTCAAGTATTACATGATGCAAAGATGCTACTCAATGTTGGAAGAACAACTTTTTGCACTTATAATTACATCAAAAAAAATTGGGTCACTACTTCCAAGCACATAAGCACACATGATTATAGTATACACTAATCATCCATTGTAGCAACTACTGTATAAGCCTGATATCTCACAAAGATTGATGAAATGGGCTTTAGAATTATCATAATTTGACATACACTTTCATCCTCTTAATTTAGTAAAAGTAGGGCACTTGTTGATGTGCTAATTTAATCCACAAACAACACCCATTGCTTTGTGGATACAAACTCCCTTATTGTAGAGTAATGGGAGTTATACATTGATGGAACATCTAACAAAATCAAAAGTGGAGCTAGCCTTCTCATAATTATGCTTGACAAAACCTAGTTAGAAGTTGTTATCCACTTTGCATTCAATGCCTCTAACAATATTCCCGAATACGAAACCCTTTACCAAGGACTGCATATCGTTCTGTCCTTCAAGGTAAAACATATCAATGTCTTTTCTAATTCTAATTTAGTAATCAATCAAATCAAGGGAAACTTTGAAACAAAAGGTGATAGCATGGCCTCTTACTTATAATTCTGTAACAGTATCATAAGACAAGTATCTCATTTCACTATTAAAAAAAACCACCATAGTAGAATGCCTATGCTACCACTCTAGCTAAAATAGCCACTCATACATCGTTTGACACACTCATACCCATTTGTCACTTAAAACAGCCAAGCACCACTCCTAATCAAATCCATGACTTAAATGCAACCCCTCGTTGCTGGAAAGACCCCATCATCCAATACCTAGTTGACAATCATTTACTCGATGACAATAAAGAGGCTATACGAATGAAAAAGACAAGCAATCCATTATATAGTAATAGATAGAGAGTTTTATCACAAGGTAATATCTTCACCATCGCTTTACTGCATCTCACCCATGGACATTACAATCATTTTAGAAGAATTGCATCAAGGTTGTTATTGTAATCATTTGGGATGGTGCACTTTGGCATACCAAGCTATTTGTGCAAGATTCTATTGGCCCAACCTTCAAAAGGAAAAAAAGACTACATCTGTAAATGTACGACGTATCAACGTTATGCCCCTTTCTCACACCCTATAATGTCATTGCAACTCATCTTTGAATCATGGCCATTTCTACAATGGGATATTGATCTAGTAGGCCCATTGCCAATTACCCCCAAAAACCTTAAGTTTGTTGTTGTTCTCATTGACTATTTGTTAAAGTGGGTAGAGCTAAAACCCCTCAATGCTATCACCGAATCACAAATAATCAAGTTCATATGAGATTAAATAGTACGTATGTTTGGCCTTCCCCAAATCATTACTATAGATAATGGAAAATAATTTAATAGTCAATACTTTAAAGATTTTTCCGATAGTAACAATATTCAACACAAATTTGCTTCTATTGCATACCTTTGGTGTAACATACAAGTAGAAAGAACTAATAGAATTTTAAAAGAATCTTTGCTAAAAATGCTGGAAGATGAACACAAAAACTGGGCAGAATCTTGCCTGTCGTTATCTGGGCTTATAACATAACTCCTAGAAGAGCAACCAAATACATGTCATTTAAACTTGTATATGGCACAGAGACAGTGATACCTGTCATAATATCTCATTCCAACTATTGTGTCTCCCATATATCCTCAACAACTAATATGCAAACAAGTAAGGAGAACCTAAATCTCCTAGAGGAGATCCGAAATGAGGTCATACAAGACTTAGTCTCTAGCAACACCAATTAGCTCAACATTTCAAAAAAAAAGGTTAATTATAAATCTTATGTTGTAGGAGAATTAGTTCTACATTAAGCATTTTCTCATCAGAATATAATAGCTATAAATTTTTCCAAATTAGGACTACCCATTCCACATAAAGAAATCATTTGATAATGCATCATATGCACTTGAAACAATAGAGGGTCACCTCATACCTAGAGTTTGGAATGCCTAGCATCTAAGGTGCTTCTACACTTAAAAATGGAGGTATTAACCCACAAAGCAGCTATTACCAAATGCAAAAGGCTAAGAGCACTCCTAAAAGAGGTCATTGTGCCTCCAATAACCGAAGGATACTTTGACCAAAATGTTGGCCATTGCGCCCTCAATATCCAAAGGGCTAAGAGTGCCCAAAAGAGGCCATTGCGCCTTCACTAACTAAGGGTCCTTTAACCCACAAAAGTGGTCATTGTGCCTTCATTAGCCAAAGGGTCCTTTGACCGAGAAAAGAGGCTATGGCATCCTTAATATCCAAAGGGTCCTTTTACCCAGAAAAGAGGCTATGGCATCCTTAATATCCAAAGGGCTAGAGCATCCTCAACAAAAGTAATTACACCCTAACCGAAGGATCCTTTAACCCTCAAATTAGCCATTGTGCCTTAACATTCAAAAGACCATGATAGAGGTCATTTTTCTTTCAAAAAACAAAAGGACCCCAATCCCACCAAAAAGGCCACTACGCCTTAAAAAATAAAAAATACAATTCATAGACAATTTCCATACTTTTTCAACTAGCCAAAACAATTAATTTTCATCTTAATTCACTAATATACTCCCATAAAAAAACTTTATTCATTTCCTTTTTAACAAAAAAATTATCCCTTTGCTTGATCATCCCCTTCAGCAGTATCATCGTCAACATCTTCCACATCATCCTCAGTTTCCAACAAATTATACCCACCTATTTTGCTGATAATGAATTCATAGTCTACCTTCATTATCTTGTCAACACAAACATTATATCCCTTCTTATAGCATTGCTTCCCAAATTCAATCCTCCTTTGATCCATGTCTTCCTTTTTCATTGACAAAACTACTTTTAGATGATAATTCTTTTCAACGCTCGATATCAGCTATTGCTTTAAATTTCTCATATCCTCAATTGACTTTCCGTGTTGTTCCTCTAATATATCGTAGTGCTCTTGTTGCTTACGACTCTCAAAATTGGCAACACATTTTTCGTCACAATCTACCATTATCTTCGCACACTTCTCCCACAAACCATCAGCTTTAATTTTTGCATTCTTAGCCTACTTTACAAGTGACCTATTTATGCTCATCTGACTCTTTAATTCCTCATACACTATTCGGTCACTTTTATATTATGAATTTTGAGTATTAATTGAGAAGAATTCGAGTGTTTAAGGTGATTTGAATAATATTTTGATTGATTTAGCTTTATATAGCATAAAATACTCACAATTGACTAATTTGTGTAAAACAGGAGAAATACATGCAATTTTGGTATACAACATGGTCAAATTAATAAGCCTTGATAAAAGCATTAGTAAATTGCAAATTTAAGACTCACGTTTGAAGAAAATTATATTTAAAGCAACACACTATTCATGCGCAACACTATTCACGTGTTACTGTTCATGAGTTACCGTTTGCGCACTATAGTTGTATACGCACTGTAACTGTTCATGTATTACTGTTTGCGCACTGTTACTGTTCATGTACAAATTACTATTCATATCAAGATACCGTTCACACCCCTCACCTCTATATAAACACTTGTGGGGAACATCTTAAGGCATCTGAGAATTCACACAGAGAAAATTAAGAGAGAGAGAGAGAGAAGATGTGATGAAGACGAGGTAGAGAGCACGGGGCAAGAGGTAGACCGACGAATTGTGGGGAGTGGTCGACACACCACCGGGGCTTCCAACCAATAAGTTTTTCTATCTCTTTCCCTTTTTAATTTTAATTGCCTTGTTTAAAATAATTTTGAATTTTAATTTTATTTTGGACTTAAGCATGCTAGGCTAAGCCCTAAATCTGGGGTTTAGGATGTAGCATGTGTACATATAGTGTGGTGTGTGGTTTTAATTAATTTATGATAGATATTTTTGTTAATTTAATATCTTTTGATTTTGATGCTTGTTTTGTATATGGGTCCATACTTTGGCATGATTCCATATATTATGTGATAGAACTGAGAGGTGGAAATCTAATATACAATAATCAAGATATTAAACCTGAAAATCTAAGACCATGAGAATAAGCATGATGAACTTGAGGAATTTCATGAATAAGCTACAAAACTTAATGGATTCTAATTAACTTAATCTCATGAGAATAGATGGTTAAGAAAATTAGGGTACACCTTGTAGGTTTCGAGAGAAGGTGCAAGAATAAATTAGGATTTGTTCTCCTTTAACAAATAATATCCGGATTAAATAATTATATTACTACCCATTGCGAAAGTCGCATGTGAAACCCTAGACCCTAGGTACTCGCATCCTTATTTTCTACTATTCATTCTAGTTTTTAATTTTATTTTCTCTTCCCACTTTTTATTTTTTATTCCATTTTATTTACTTTATTCTCTTTATATCCGACATGAAATCATTTAAAAGCAAAGTTTATTGTCCCGAATTCCCTGTGGATCTATAATTTATATACTACAACCTACGACCTATGCACTTATGGTAAAATTGCAAACATACACCTTATTCAAACTTCTATCCATTTCTCTGAAATGGCAATCCATCAAATCCACAAACCTTATTCCATCAACATAACCCCTCAACAGTCAACACCATGTTTGTTCTGGCTTTTCCCTTTTTGTGCATCTCGTTCTAAGGGCAAAAATGTGCCCTTACAACCTCAGAACATACCCATAATCATCTATCCTTGATGAGGTCAATACCCACTAAGAAGGGATATGCATCATGGTTAAAGGCATCTCGTTTCCCCCCACTTTACCACCACCCCCCTTTCTCCTTGTGCAAAGATCTCTTTTCAACAACCTCAATTATGGCCTTAGCCATTGGATCGATCGCCATTTTAGAAGACTTCTCTTCCTCTACCTCCGATATGTCCATCACTACAGGAGGACACTGTCTTTTCTTCACCAGTCTTGGGCGCTTGTTTATCCTCTTACCCGCTGTTTCCCGTATAGGTTCTCCCACGCCCTTTGCAATTTGCCCCAAATCTGCATCCACATTAGTCTCAACAACAAACAAGTTATACACTAACATCTCTTGCCTAAGATGATTCACTGGCCTCTCCAACAAGCCATTCAAGTTGGCCACTGCTTGACTCTCTATCTCGGTCAAAGGTGTCATCTCCATCAATGGCATCAGATTCTACTTCATAAGAAACCCCCCCTTCTCTGTTTCATCTCCCTTCGGATAAAAAAATCTACTTTTCCAACCCTTATAGATCACCATAATTTTTCTTATCAACTTGACAACTATAGACACCCCAATTTTGAGCCATTTTTGGACCATATTAATTAATTTAGGCCCACCATATAAAATAGTGCTGTTTGAATTATATGCATAGCTTGGATTAATTTGTAATTAAAGGTGAATCATTAGGATAGGTATATACTTGAGGATTATTACAAAATGATTTGACCATCAACACATGTGAATTAATAGTCCAGATCATTTGCACATGGCAGATTTATATACACAGGCGAAGCACCCAAAACCAAATCCCATCTTCCCCAAAATGAAGCATCTCCCATGGCTGCTAGCCCATGACCTCCATCTCCACTAATCGGGCTTAGCAAACGGTGACACAACTCGCTGTTGACCACAACTCATCATTATTGCCTTTACACTTTCGCCATTTGGTGGTCCACCTTCTCTCCTCCAAATCCTTCATTACACATCCCACCAAAATCCAACAACAACAACTACCCCTTTTCTGTCAGCAGCCTACAATTAAAAGCAGGGTAGCTCCTTTATTGCTTTCCTCTAGATTCACCAATAGCAGGCAATAATGGACACCATCTTGTAGCTCATCCTCCATCTTCATGGTTATTCTAACCCAACAGAATAACAACCTATGGTAGAAAAATTCTACCAACATCGTATTCAACGAGCTTAATTGTCTACCATCGTCTCTAACACCAAGTTTCAACTGTGGTGGCAATCCTAGGAAGATGATCATCTACACACATCTCCCCAGATTTAGGGCCTCCGACGATTTGACAAGCTCAGCTATGTAAATATGTGATAAGGCGTAAAATAGTAGATAGGCTATCAAATAAGCTAGGGATAGATAACCTGATAAGTTATAGAAATTATCATACATTATATGAAATCCGGGTCGGTTCTGGGTACCCAAATCTTAAAATCGTCCTTACCTAAATTTGATCGAGTATATATAATGGAACCAAACCTGTTGTAAATAAATAGCAAATCAAGCATAATCCATGTTTTGATGATTAACTATTCAATTTGAGAAGTTTAAGGTACTAGCACATGTTGAGATGATTTAAGGTTTAGGAATTTCAAGATTTAAAGCATAACAGGTCAAGTCGCAAGCCAAGTCGACTGGGGCATCGACTTAAGTAAAGTTGATTCTCAAGTCGACTACGATATCGACTTCAAACATGCATTTTTTGACAGAGTGAAATTGTGGATGCATGAGCAGGCAAAGTCGCACCTGACTCGACTTCGCATGTAACTTGGTAAAGTCGATCCCCAAGTCGACTTCGATATCGACTTCAAACGTGCATTTTTTGACAGAGTGAAATGGCGGACAAGTAAGTAGGCAAAGTCACACCCAAAGTCTACTTCGCATGCGACTTGGGTGAAGTCGCAACCCAAGTCGACTCCGCTAGCAACTTAAGTGAACTTACGATTTTCGAAGCTAAGTTTGGTTAAGTCAAGTTGCAATCTGAGTCAACTCCAACATGCGACTTGAGTGAAGTCGCCAAATGAAGTCGACTCAAACATGTGACTTGAGTAAAGTTGCAATCAAGTCGACCCCAACACTCAACTTCAGTACAAAAAGGGTAGATCAAGAAGTTTCAAGACCAAGGGTGATAAGAATGGATCAATCAACATTATTCCAACATGACTCAAGGTCCAAGTTACAAATCTATATAAGAGTTCCTAAGTAGTAATGATCAACCTCGAAAATTAAAGAAGTTCAAAGGCTTACATGCATAAATGAAGTCTTTTGAAGGTAAAATATGAAGAAACAATGACACTTATGCTAAAGGATCAAGTTAGCAGAGTGCCAAAGTTTCAATGAGCTAAGTGGAGAGTGAAGTCGCAACCCAAGTTGACTTCACCTGCGACTTAAGTTAAGTCTGAAATCAAGTCGATCCCAAAATGGAACTTAACTAAAGAGCTGAAGACCTATGTCGCAGCCTAAGTCGACTCCAGTCCATGACTTGAGTGAAGTCGCATCCAAAGCCGACTCCAGATGCGACTTGAGTCGCAACGGTCAGAAAAATTTCAAACGTTGGCCAAGTGAATGCACGCCATTTACCGCCAAATGTTTAGATTTCCTTCTCCTCTATTTAATGCACATTAAATGAAGTGAAGAGGGTTAGCTAGAGCATTGATTGAGTTTCCACCTTCCATCCTTCAAGCATTGAAGTGCCCATTAAAGAGATCTACAATAAGAACTGTGCTTCTTATTGCAAGTCCTGAAGTGTTCTTTCATCCAATCATTGTTCACATTCTTCTTAACGTTCCTACACATTTGTAAAGTGGAGATATCCATTTCTCATTCATTGTCTTTGTGGAGCCACTTGGTTTGGTATTGCGGACCAAGACCAAATGAAGGAAAGTAGTGTATGGTTTGAGTGTGACTTGCCACTTACTTGTGTGAATACTGTAAACGCCCCCTACAGCGAGAATCTAAAAAATAGCAAAGACTCTTTGTGTAATCATATTGATTTAGTGGAACCCAAGACACAACCGCGTACTCTTAGAAGAGTGGAGTAGGGAGGATTGTTCCGAACCACTTAATTTCTTGTGTTGATATCTTTATTCTATTTGCAATTCAATTCTCTACATTTTTATTCAAGGGCACTTAGTTTACAGGGATTTCATCTAATACATCGAAAGAATTTTAAAGAACCCAATTCACCCTTCCCCTCTTGGGTTTTGTCATAAACTCAGGACCAATAGAACCGACCTACGGATAGGTTTCCTGGAACTGACTATACCTTAATTAGAGTACCCAATGGGTCGACCCACTGGTACCCAAACCAAGTTGCACCCTTATTTACTGTTGCAAGATTTCTTGCTACCTCCATCTTCTCTTCTACTTCTTCAATATACCCCTCCACTTCATCCAACCTCTCCAGCAACATGATGCTACCGGTGCAAAATAAGAAAATGAGAAACAAAAGGAAAGCCCTCAAAAGATTGGAGTCTAAGCTACTTAGGCTCATGTAAAAAAGAAAACATCTCCAAACTGATAAACACATAGGGTGTGTTTAGGAATGAATAAAACTTTTCGTGAAATTTTTTGAAGAATAAACGTTGTCAAATGAAGTGATATGATAGGAGTAATGATAAGGAGTAAATAAGATAAAGTTAAAATTGATAGGTTAGTTGTATGAGTAATTGTGTAAAACTGATTGAAAAGTAAGGTAGTTGTATAGGAAATGTGAAAAACTAATTAAAAATATAGTAATTGTGGAGAGTGAAAAGTTTTAGATTAAAAAATTTTAACTTGACATTTTATAACCATTGCCAAACACACCCATAGAAGACGAAAGAACAGTGTACTTCTCGCAATCCCGTCAGAACACTATACTTGAGACATCAGGACATACACACACATACACATTTTCGATTTTAAAATTCAAATAATATGATATGCGTAAATATCCTCCAAAAAAAAAGACCCTATTGTTCTGGAAACATATGCCCGTTATTAGGGGGCTATGTAGAGACTAGGTCAAACATCTCTGCCACATAGCCTCCTCCACGCCTCCACTCTGCCATGTAAAATGCCACTTTCATGAAGAATGGGTTTTAATACTCGTCACCCACATAAATTGGATTTTGATCCTATGCTCCAGGCGCATACATTTATTTTTTTATTTTTTTTGAAATTTTTTTTACAATAGTGTTAATCTATGTGTATTTAATCTGTGTATAAATTTTTACCATTTTCGGAGTATTTTAGATATTTATTTTTTATTTTTGAAAATTTATGTCATTTTAGGTAATTTTAAATTACTAAAATGCCACTGATTTTTAAAAACCCGAAATAAATATCTAAAAATCTTCAAAAATGGTAAAAATTGATACATACATTAAATAAACTTGGGTTAACAAGTTTATGAAAAAATTAAAAAAAAAATTAAAAAAAAAAAGAGCATAGGATCATAATCCCATAAATTGCCGACAGGATATGAAAAAGTTCATCTAAATTCTTGTAAGAAGGAATAGACATCCCGCACTTATCCAAAGGATTTCTACTTCTACTAAAATCCCTCTTCTCTCTGCCCCTTAACAACTCCTAATCTCCAAAGTCCTATTCATAAACCCATAATCAGGTGAGGACCTATTTTGATCCTCTACACTTAAATCGTGTGAGGACCCATTTTGATCCTCTACACATACTATCAGATATTTGGAAGCACTGAACAGCCATGGCTGCCAAGCCCAGCAACCACCATGCGACGGCCATAAAATCTGGCCGTCCTCCCAGATCCGGCAACCTTCAGCAAAACCGGCAAGAACCCACCGAAAGTCTCCATAAAATAATCAGCAAGAATAACAACCAAAAACCCACCAAAAGAAGGAGAAAAAAACCATCTGGCCTCCCATCGACGTTAATAACAGCTGAATCAGTAAGTTAAAAAAAAAACAGACCACCATCATGCCATGTAACAAATGGAGTTCCAGTTCAAGGAACAGATGGATCACGCCCGAAGCAGAATGGGGATGTACGACAGAGAAAAGGGGGAGAGGCGAACGGTAGAAAGAATTCCTCCAGCGAGCCAGTTTGACGATGACAATGACGGTGCTGGACAAGACACGGGTATGGGCATGGAGTCGGGGTCAATTGCAAACACAGGAGATGGAGAAGAGCACACAGTCAAGTTCGTAGATCCTATTTGGTATTCCTGGCTGGCTCTAGCAATTTTTGGAGGAAATTCGAATTTGGTGCGTGGGAGGAGAAATTCATCCACACAGGACCAGGGGTGTAAATACGGTTAGTCTTAATCCAAACCGACCTACCTAAACCCATTTATAATAGAGTTGAGTCGGATATTTTGAAAAAAATTAAATTACATAACCCAATTTAAACCAACCCGATTTTAAAAGTGGGTTGGCTTAGGTTAAATAATTGTCAACTCCACCCGATATAATTTCATATGTTAGTGTAAAATATAATATATTATTAAAAAATAGTCATACATTAGCACATAATACATATAAATTAACTATGCATTATTGTTTTGAAATAAGATTATGTAGTAATTATATTATCATATATGTCATTAAATTGAAAAGTATTCCTATAAAAAGGATAATGTTTATTCTTCCATATAAATTTATATTTTAAAATAAATTTAATTAAGCAAAATATTTTTAAATATTATATATTTATTAACTTGATTTCTAACTCGAACTAAATCAATTTCTATAGAGTTAAAATAGTGTTAGATTAAAGTGTGAAAAATATGTTAAAAGTAGAGTTAGATTAGGATTTTATAAGGTGGGTTAAAATTATATTTACCTTAACCCGAGTCAACCCGACACAGTTTGCACTCCTTGACTGGAATTCCCACCCCACTTTTAGTCTACAAGTATGCCTAGCAATCAGCCCATGTATATATGATTAATAATTATTTATTTATTTATTACATTTAAAATGCATAAGACAATGAGAAATAATCTAAATTTATTTTCATTCAGTTATTTATAAATTTTTATTTATTTATTTTCAATCATTTATTTACAAATTTATTGATTTATTTCCAATCTTTTTAAAAACAATTATTTATTTGTTTTCAAAAATTTATTTTTAACTTTATTTAATTATTAATTTATTTACGAATATTTTCAACATATTGCTAACAGGATCATTCCTCTCTCCAAAAACATGTTTATAAAAAAATCAAAAAATAAAAATTAAATATTGTATCGAGAGAGCCGATATACAACTCATCATATATAATCATGGCTCTAATTACAAATACTACCATCGCTTTGATAATCTAAATTCCACGTCCAAATCTCATGCCATTGGATGGCCCTGCAATATGAAATCTACCAGCTTTGTTGGTCACGCATTTAAAATTTCTGACTTACGCAGTTTTGTAAGACATTTCTTTATTGACGGAAAGTAATTTATTAGAACTAGTCTAGCTAGTGTTGCTATAACCAGACGACGTGAAATGTGCAGACATTGTACCCGGTCGTCCGTTCTAGGAGGCAACAAGTTGTACGCTTGTACGGGCACGAGTCTATCCACGCATTCATCCTTCATGTCCCGGCCCGCCAACAGGCATGCAAGGTCGAGTTTGGGAGCAAGAACTACATCTGCACTTACTAAGTTTGGGCGAAACTGCAAATTTGTCATAGCTTTTGCAAAATTTGCATATATGATACCCGGTCATCTGTGCAAGGAAACAACCAGTTGTACACCTGTACGAGTCCGTCCATGCATCCATCCTTCGTGTCGCCCACCAACAGGCGTGGATGGTTGTACCGAAACATCCTAGCTGTTTCATGCACCAACCGCTCGCTATTGCATGGCTACGATCAAACAGTTGTAATTGCATGCAATTGCAGCGTGGGTATATGGACTGCGGAAAATATGATTGAGTGCGCACTTCACGCGGGCATGTGAATTTTCTCAGCAGCCGTCAATGCTCTGCTTCTAAGCACTGAGCAGTCGTGACGCCCGCGTATTGTGCTGTGACTTTTGTCCAACAAATCAAGGCGTAGAACGAATCCACGCGTGCCATCACATGCTGTCGGCAATCCGGTTTTGAGTACATGTGGGGCCAATTTCTCTGTAGGTTCCACGCATTTAATACACATCCCGTGGCACTCACGCATGCTTCGGGATGGATTTAAGCCATTCATCCTTTTAACTCTCATCTTTTTTGCGTTATATATATATATATATATATATATATATATATATATATATATATATAGGGACCTGTTCCGGTGCAGTGTCACTGCACCGGACGCTGCACCGGAACAGCCGTGCAATGGCCTCAAAACGGGGCCCACATGATCATGAAATCATGATCTACTCCACCCATTGTATTTAGAATAATGTATTCTATTACCATACCAATTTTCATCCCAATCAGATATGTATATGGGCCCCATCTGAAAATGGTACAAATCCAACGTAATAAAATAGTTTAATGTAAATAACAACTTTAAAGTATCTGATTGGGATGAAAATTGGTATGGTTATAGAATACATTATTCTAAATACAATGGGTGGAGTAGATCATGATTTCATGATCATGTGGGCCCCATTTTGGGGCCACTGCACCGCTGTTCTGGTGCAGTGACGCTGCACCGGAACAGAATCCATATATATATATAGATGTATTCAGGTGCAGCAACGCTGCACCCGAATTCCCGTGCAGGTGCGCCATCCACCCGTTCGTGGCAGCGGAAAAAATCCTGGCCGTTCTCATTCTCCCGCGAGTAGGCCGCAGGTATGCAGCGTGCTGAGTCTGCGAGTATGGTAGGGAGTTACTGTAGCTACGGTTTTCGAGACCAGAACGGTTTCCGATGCAGGAGAAAGACGTGCTGGAGACGTGCGCCGTTTCTGGAATCGGGAGACGTGCTGGAGACCTGCGCCGTTTCTGGAATCGGGTGGATTCGAGAGAGAGTGAACGCTGCAGCAGTCGGGAGACGAAGGAGGGAGAGAACGGCGAGAAAAGAGAGGAAGGGAGATTGGCGGCAGGAATCGCACGAACACTGCCGGATCCTTCCAACGCTGCCGGAGTCACCATTGCTAGGAACGACGAGTGAAATGGGAGGGAAGGGGAGAGGGAACGGTGAGGGTTTGGCAAAGGCATTTGGAAAACTTCGACGGACAGGTTGAGAGAACTGCGATCGGAAAGGAGAGGAAGGAAGAACGGTGCCTCCTTGCGAGGACCAACGCTGCCCCCGTAGCGTTGCGGGTCGGCACAAACGCTGCCAGCCAGTCGCCGGAGAAGAGGAACAGAGGAAGAAAAGTCGCCGGAGCAAAGAAAGGAGAAGGCTATTAGTGGTAAGGACCTCATTGTTTACTATTCGAAATCCCGATTTGACATACTGTAAATCATTAAATCATGCAAATATGCAACCGTTATTTCAAATTCAGCTATTTTCCAAAAACAGCTCACTAATTCCAGCTTAATCTCATTTATCCTCTTGAATCTTTTGATAAGAATTCCATTTACAAAGACAGCTCACTAATATCTATCATAATCTCCTCAATAGCATGTTACCGCCTAAAAAAATTCATAGCCAGTGCCACAATTTTGCTTGCTGTCAATTTTAGTGCTAAATAATGATATCATTAACTTTTTGTATCTTTGGAAAACCTATCAATATTTTTAGAATTTAGAAAATGGTAGTCGCTGAGCATGCTATGTGCTACTATGAGTATGCTGAATTTCTGTCATAACCTCATCAATAGCATGTTAATGCCTAAATAATTTTGTTTGCTGTCGATTTTAGTGCTAAATAATGATATCATTAACTTTTTGTATCTTTGGAAAACCTATCAATATTTTCAGAATTTAGGAAATGGTAGTCGCTGAGCATGCTATGTGCTACTATGAGCATGCTGAATTTCTGTCATAACCTCATCAATAGCATGTTAATGCCTAAACAATTTTGCTTGCTGTCCAATTTAGTGCTAAATAATGATATCATTAACTTTTTGTATCTTTGGAAAACCTATCAATATTTTCAGAATTTAGGAAATGGTAGTCGCTGAGCATGTTATGTGCTACTACGAGCATGCTGAATTTCTCTCATAACCTCATCAATAGCATGTTAATGCCTAAACAATTTTGCTTGCTGTCCAATTTAGTGCTAAATAATGATATCATTAACTTTTTGTATCTTTGGAAAACCTATCAATATTTTCAGAATTTAGGAAATGGTAGTCGCTGAGCATGCTATGTGCTACTACGAGCATGCTGAATTTCTGTCATAACCTCATCAATAGCATGTTAATGCCTAAACAATTTTGCTTGCTGTCAAATTTAGTGCTAAATAATGATATCATTAACTTTTTGTATCTTTGGAAAACCTATCAATATTTTCAGAATTTAGGAAATGGTAGTCGCTGAGCATGCTATGTGCTACTATGAGCATGCTGAATTTCTGTCATAACCTCATCAATAGCATGTTAATGCCTAAACAATTTTGCTTGCTGTCCAATTTAGTGCTAAATAATGATATCATTAACTTTTTGTATCTTTGGAAAACCTATCAATATTTTCAGAATTTAGGAAATGGTAGTCGCTGAGCATGTTATGTGCTACTACGAGCATGCTGAATTTCTCTCATAACCTCATCAATAGCATGTTAATGCCTAAACAATTTTGCTTGCTGTCCAATTTAGTGCTAAATAATGATATCATTAACTTTTTGTATCTTTGGAAAACCTATCAATATTTTCAGAATTTAGGAAATGGTAGTCGCTGAGCATGCTATGTGCTACTACGAGCATGCTGAATTTCTGTCATAACCTCATCAATAGCATGTTAATGCCTAAACAATTTTGCTTGCTGTCAAATTTAGTGCTAAATAATGATATC
Source organism: Annona cherimola (assembly GCA_030490835.1). Lineage (NCBI taxonomy): Eukaryota > Viridiplantae > Streptophyta > Magnoliopsida > Magnoliales > Annonaceae > Annona > Annona cherimola. The sequence continues at coordinate 91,828,182 of CM059972.1, forward strand.
ATTAACTTTTTGTATCTTTGGAAAACCTATCAATATTTTCAGAATTTAGGAAATGGTAGTCGCTGAGCATGTTATGTGCTACTACGAGCATGCTGAATTTCTCTCATAACCTCATCAATAGCATGTTAATGCCTAAACAATTTTGCTTGCTGTCAAATTTAGTGCTAAATAATGATATCATTAACTTTTTGTATCTTTGGAAAACCTATCAATATTTTCAGAATTTAGGAAATGGTAGTCGCTGAGCATGCTATGTGCTACTACGAGCATGCTGAATTTCTGTCATAACCTTATCAATAGCATGTTAATGCCTAAACAATTTTGCTTGCTGTCAAATTTAGTGCTAAATAATGATATCATTAACTTTTTGTATCTTTGGAAAACCTATCAATATTTTCAGAATTTAGGAAATGGTAGTCGCTGAGCATGTTATGTGCTACTACGAGCATGCTGAATTTCTCTCAGAACCTCATCAATAGCATGTTAATGCCTAAACAATTTTGCTTGCTGTCAAATTTAGTGCTAAATAATGATATCATTAACTTTTTGTATCTTTGGAAAACCTATCAATATTTTCAGAATTTAGGAAATGGTAGTCGCTGAGCATGCTATGTGCTACTACGAGCATGCTGAATTTCTGTCATAACCTCATCAATAGCATGTTAATGCCTAAATAATTTGGTTGCTGTCGATTTTAGAATTTAGGAAATGGTAGTCGCTGAGCATGCTATGTGCTACTATGAGCATGCTGAATTTCTGTCATAACCTCATCAATAGCATGTTGATGCCTAAACAATTTTGCTTGCTGTCAATTTTAGTGCTAAATAATGATATCATTAACTTTTTGTATCTTTGGAAAACCTATCTATATTTTTAGAATTTAGGAAATGGTAATTGCTTAAGTGTTAAATAAGCATGTTATATGTATAGTATAATGGATGAAGTAAAAATAAAGGATATTGGCCCTTTATGAATGTTAAATGCTAAGTGTTCAACATAGAAACCCCAAATCTTAGTGCCATAATAGATTTATAGAAACTCATCAACTATTGAGCAATGTAGTATGTAAACATAGCATACTGAGGCCTTGTAACTCCCTTTGGACATGTTATTTTTTCATTCACCTCTTCCGATTTTTCATCCTCTAATTTTTCATTTTCCATTTTCAATTTATTTCTTAACTGTTTTTTACAATTAGTTTCTTCTTAGTTTTTATATCAGCGTGTCTATCACCTATTTAGCATGCTATATTATGAATCCGCATGTTATATTATGAAACGTACGTTATCGTTTTAGTAATAACAGCTTACTTACTGTCCAATGAGCATGTTATATTGTCTGTCCGTACTTATATCGACATGCTTATTATCCAATGAGGATGCTATGCTGATCGTTAAATGCATAATGGGATTTGCATGTTGAACTTACTAATTAGGATTGTATGTGGATTTGTATTTGCAGGTCACGTTGCTTGCTATCGATCTATTTGATATACAGTTCAAATAGCTTGAAACAAGGACAATATGGTGAATACACGAAGCAAGGGCCCAACAAAGAATGCAGTTCCAAAACGACGAGATTTGCCAGCAGCTGGAACTAGCCAACCCCAAAAGAAAAAGAAAACTACAACTACTGGAGAGGAAAAATCTGATGAAAAGAGGTATTTCGAGGACTTACGATCATCACTGATATACGAAGAGAAATTCCTGACAAGACCAGTTATGAGGGGTCGTCCACTACAAATTGAAGATTTCATTGAATTTCCGTTCTCAAAGTGGTTAGTGGACTGTGGTTTATTTGATTTCATGATGGTTGAAGAGAACATTTACCCAGAACTTGTTCGAATGTTTTACTGCAATATCACCAAGGATGTCAATACATTTGTGAAGGGAGTGAAGATACCAATGCATGATGAGATGTTGAAGGAAGTATTTGACATTCCTATTTGGTCTGGTGAGGACCGACCCAAAGTTTCTAAACAAGAGTCATTTACTTTGATTAGCGGAGATGCAGAAAAGGGGAAGGAAGCAGCAAGGTTAACTTCTCGGGAGTTACTAACTTTAAATATGAAGTTGCTACATTATGTTATTGCCAACAACGTTTTCCCTCGAGCTGGCTCTATGTCAGAGGTCTCTGTCAATGATGCTTACTGCATATATTGTCATGAAAAAGGAATTGTGCTTGATGCTGCTTTGGATATTCTGGAGCATATGATGAAGTGTCGAAAGCGGAAGAATGGGGCATTGCCATATGGGATGGCCATCACTAGAATTTTAAAGCATTATGGAGTGGATTTATCTGGAGAAGATATGACAAAGTTTAAAAAATCTGATAAAATTGAAGGCAATCTGATAGGCAGGTTAGGCTATGTGTTTAATAAGGAAACGAATGAGTGGCGTCCTAGAAGTGTGAAGGAAGGGACTAATGCAGGGGAGGGGAGTGCCCGTCCGCCAGCGGCACCAGAGGCTGGTGAGCAGGTAGCACCAGAATAGCATGAAATTAGTGAGCAGGTAGCACCACAAGAGCATGAAATTGGTGATGAGCAAGTAGAGCAAACGAGGGCTGCCACTATTCCCACAAATGCAAAGGAATCAACTTCAAAGGAACATATGTCAACGGCTTCTGAATCTAGATTTGAGGAGGTTTTGAGTGCAAAGTTTGAGGAGATGAAGAGAGAAATCAAGTCTCACATCTCCCAACTTATTTCAACATGTATGAAACCACCCACTGTCAATCCAACACAGTTTACCCCTTTTGTTAATGTAGGTTGTACTCCTACATCGGTCATTGACACTCCTACATCGGTCGTTGACACTCCGACGTTGGTCATTGTCACTCCCTGCACAATTCCTGGAATTTCCAAAGCTGTGCTCACCCCCACAGAAGTATTGGTATCGACGTCCGTATCTCCTCCTACAGTAGCCATGTCACATGCTCATTCAAATTCACCACAATCATCACCCTCCTTCGCTGATCTACCAAAATCAAATCAGGTTTACGTTGACGCCTCATATTCTGAAAATATTGCACGGCTTGCTAGAGCAGTGGAACAAGTACTCGAGCATGTGAATAGGATCGACAAGAGGCTTGAAGCTGTTGAGAATAAGCATGAAGGAGATGGCCATGGGAAAAAGTGAAGACCTTAGAACTTTTGAATATTTGTGTTTCAATTGCTATGTTCTTATGTTTGGCAATCTAATATTGGAAGAGAATTGTTTGTAATGAACTTTTTTTTTCAAATATGAATGTTATTGCCTTTAAATGAAATTTGAGGTTGCGAATGACGTTGCCCTATTGTGTGTGTATGCTTTTGAAACTGCAGGTGGGAATGAGGTTGCTCTATTGTGTGTATATGCTTTTGAAACTGCAAGTTATGAATGATGTTGCTCTTCTGTGATTGTATGTTACTACAATATAGTAAGGTGAATATCAGCACGCTAAAAGTTGAGTTAGCAGGCTATATGTTCGAGTAGTTGATTGTATGTTACTGCAATATAGTAAGGTGAATATCAGCACGCTAAAAGTTGAGTTAGCAGGCTATATGTTCGAGTAGTTAGTGAAAAAGAGGTTGTGAGATGATCCACTTGTGACTACGTATGCGTTAATGGTGGATCAGGTCTATGTTAATGGTGGATCAAGAGTATATATTGGCATTTCTGTATTTATTATGGAAGTGACGTGAATATCAGCACGCTAAGTGTTGAGTCAGCAAGCTATATGTATGAGGCAATATTGCTGAATGCTCAGGTCAGTAAGCAAATTGGCTCAGCATATCATTTGACCATGCACAACCGCATGCTACAGAGCAAAGAGTAAGGAAAAACTCACCCGACGTGATCTACCTGTGAATAGCAGCACGCTCATCTGTCAATGAGCATGCTGTACGCTGAAGTTCATTTTCAACCTCTATTGCACCGGTCACAAAAAATATATCTTTCCTTCTTTTTAATATGTACCAACTTTTACAAAAAAAATACACTTCCTTATCTTTCAAAATGAACAAGTGAGTACAAAAAATACACTTTTTGTTCTTTCAAAATATACACTATAGTGAATGAGATACAATTCCTTTTCCCTTTAAAATGGAGACTATAAATTCAGCATTCCCTTCTAAAAATGGAGACTATAAATCCAACATCCACTTGTCCATACGAAGACCCACACTTTCGCTCTCCATCCTGCATTGCACGTAAAATATGAAATGTAGCATTAGATTGACAACTACTTCAAAACAACTTATGAGGTGAATATGAAGACATAATACCAAAATTGTTCATGTATTGATGGAGCTCCAACAGCAGCGTAGTCATGCACTAGTCTGTAGGCAAAAGAAGAATTAGCTAAAGAGGTTCAAATGGGGTGGAATAGATAAAGTGAATAAATATGCAATTGAGTGGTATGAAATGTGATGACATAATACCAGGTTGTTGACAATCCTTCTTAGACAATTCTGGACAGTTTCGTCTATCGTGACCAATCACGACCTTCTTGCATCCTCGACATAATCGTCCCCTGTGTTCCATAGCTTTTTCGATATTTGATTTTAAGCGCTTACTTGATCGTCCTTTTCTTTGAACTACATTTGGGAATTCAATGCTAACAGTAGGTGCATTAGGTACCTGAATTTCTCCTCTAATATTATCACCTATCTCAACACTGAGTGCTATAGAGGAATTATGACCTTCTTCGATATGTTCATTTGCATTGTTGCGATAATCAAAATGGTTTTCTTTGTCTCCACAAGTCATGTTTTGTTCTTCTTCATTCGAACATCCATCTTCCTTTTGTGATTGTATACGCTCTTGTAAATGTGTTATTAAAGTGTCTAAGGATGTAGTTCCAATTTGAAAACTATCCCAACTTGATGTCATTTCCTCTAGAATGAAATTTAATTTTGAGAGCGTCAAATGTCGCCGTACCATAGCTGGATTCGTAACATCACAATTCCGCGTAAATAGAGGAACTCCAACATTCTCTTTTGGACATTGAGACCAACGGCGAAGTAAGTGATCATCAGGCATAGTTATGATATCACGCCACTGAAATATGGATAATATATGCCGACAAATAATGCCACGCCACTCGAATAGACGACATGAGCATGTTGCAAATTGTTTAGGTTCATGCCAAGTTACTGTTCTTCTATAGGTGGGATTTTTATACTTGTGTATTTCATATATAACATGACTCTCATTCACAACCTCAGATTTAGGCTTGTAATAATGTGACTCCTCTATTTCAGCCTGAAAATCAAAAAATATCTCTCTAGTGTATAACTTAGCAATTTGTTCCTCAATCACAAATTTAGTTTTCAAAATCGGAGTACCATATGTACTTTTGCAATCAGCTTCTTTTTCATCTTCTCTCCTTTTTCTAGCAGCACGCTCATATTCTTCTACAAACTCAAGCAATTGAGTGGTTGGCCCAACGAAGTTGTCAAAAAAAGCATTCATGCTTTCAGATCGTTGTGTTGTTGTCATACCTGCTAAGAAAACACTTCTTGTATAGGCTGGAATCCACTTATCTCTCACATTGTACATCTGTTATAGCCATGCATGGTCCGTCAAACTATAATCATTCATTAATTTTGCCCACCCAGATTCAAACTCATATGTATCTTCTGTATTGTGAATTAACTTGTACAACTGATCTTTGAATTCAGGATATTTATGATTGGCAGATTGCAACTTTTCGGGAAATTTCCTATGTATGTGCCATGAACAGAAAATATGTTTTGTAGTTGGGAAAACTATGGAAATAGCCTTTGTAATAGCCGGATCTTGATCTGTGACAATAGCTTTAGGTGGTACACCACTCATAGCATGAAGCCATGTCTTAAACAACCATGTAAAGTCTTCCTCACTTTCCCCAAATAATAAACATGCACCAAGCAAAACTGATTGCTTGTGGTGATTCACTCCAACAAATGGCCCAAAAGGCATATCATATTGATTTGTTCGATAAGTTGTATCGAAACAAATAACATCATTGAAAACTTGGTAATCTCTTTTAGATTCCCCATCTACCCAAAAACATGACATCAACCGATTGTGCTCATCGACTTGAATTTCATAAAAGTAATTGGCATTCGTAGCAAATTGCTTCTGAAAGTACTGAACTAATGCTGTTGCACTTCCCCCATATTTTGACATCCGTCTGAATCTTAAGACATTACGAAGATCAACTTCCATGAATCCTAATTGATCACGACCCCCAACCTCCTCTGTCATGAATTGCAATGATCTGGATACTCCTATACCAACCTTGCACAACTCTTCAACTAGATTTAACTGTGAGTCCGACACGTTGCGATGGGACCGAAGACATCGAGATTTGATGGGAGACTCCAACCGATGAGAGTGCTCTTCTTTGAAATTAATAACTGTCCATTTAGAAGTGTTGCCCATGAGCTTAATAGTGAGTGATGCAAGACATCCACATCTAGTAATGTCCATCTGTTTTCTTTTTTTTTCAACATTTTCTACGTTCCTTCTATGTCCTTCTCTTGAGCATTTAAGAATGCGAAAGCATATCTGCTTATCTTTTTTAGATCTTCTAACGTCGCTTTTTCTTATACTGAAGCCACAACATCTTCCATATAAATTGTAGAAGGAATATGCCTCTTCCTCACTATGAAACTCTTGCCCAATAATAGGAGTTAACTCAGCAGGCGCAACAGGAGTGAAAGTAGTCACACTTGCTAGACTCTGTTCACTTACTTCAACTAAAGTAGCATCTTCAGTCAATTCCACTGTATGCAATGGAGACATACCTTTGTCCGTGTTCAAGGTGATGTCATTTAATAAATACCTACTAAATTACATTTGAATAACAATATAAATTATTCAACTTATAAGAAATAGAATATGTTAATTTTATAAGTACTTACAATGCAATAATATCTACCTTGCAAAATAAATGGGTATTGTGGAGTTTTTCTGTTGGGTATTGAGGAGATTTTCCCCTACGGGATTCTAATTACATATAAAATTAGTTATAAAACTTTTTTCATAAGATTCTTGTTATCAGCAGGCTAAGTGTTGAATAAATGTACAATGAACATGCTTTATGCACAAGTTAGTGCATAGTTTGAGATTGCAGACAATCTATTACTTGTTATCAGTATGCTAAATGTGGAATGATCATGCTTTATGCACAAGTTAGTGCATAATTTGAGATTGCAGACAATCTATTACTTGTTAGCAGTATGCTAAATGTGGAATGATCATGCTTTATGCACAAGTTAGTGCATAATTTGAGATTGCAGACAATCTATTACTTGTTATCAGTATGCTAAATGTGGAATGATCATGCTTTATGCACAAGTTAGTGCATAATTTGAGATTGCAGACAATCTATTACTTGTTATCAGTATGCTAAATGTGGAATGATCATGCTTTATGCACAAGTCAGTGCAACTTGTTATCGCTATGATTGCAAGTCATTTGTGTTGTTATTAACATGCTAAGTGGCGTGGCATGTAAGTTGAGAATGCAAGTCTATTTTTTCTGATTTTCAACATGTTAAGTGGTCGTTAAGCATGCTATATGCAGAAGTCAATGTCTATTTTCAATTTACAAGTCATCTGTTTCTGGTTAATGCCATGTGCTAAGTGATGGATGAGCATGACATATGTACAATGCATTCTGTAAATTGCTTGTCATCTGTTTCATCGGTTTCTAGTTAACTACCTGCTAACTACTGGATCAGCAGCCTTGTCTACAAGTTGGTGTGTATTTAGGAATTGCTGGATGTCAGTTTTGTCTGGTTCAACATGCTAAATGTTGGATCAATATGCTATATGCATTAGTCAGTGTGCATATTGGAACCACAGGTCCAGCATTTGAAAGTATTAGCATGTTAATTGTTCAATAAGCCTGATATACGTGTATTGTGTACGGTGAAATTGCAGAACGGCTATTTCATCTGCTTTTTGGTAATCAGCATGCTAAATGTTAGATCAAAAATACTATATGAACAAGTCAGTATGTATTTTAGAATTGCAGTTTATCTGTTTATAAATATCAGCGTGCTAGTTGTTGTATGAGCATGCTTTACATAAGACTAAAAAAATAAATAATAGTTTAATGAAATAAGAAAATATATAATAGAAATAAGAAAATATATAGTAGAAATATAAAAAAATTTAGATAACTGCAAGTCCTTTTGATCGTTTTATAACTTTTGAAGCTTTAACAGTTTTTGAATTTGTAGTGAAAGCGAAGACTACCTTACGTAGATTATACATCTCGTAAATTTGTGGTTGTCACTCAGCCTTCGTACTTTTTGACATTCTGCAAATCATCTCTTGTCTGTTTCACTATTTTCATTCAAACATATTCTGGGATAGAGAATCGAGCACGGGCACGGGCAGTTTTCGAGACCGAGCGGTTTTCAGGAAAGCAGATTTTTACAGGAGATGAGCTTCACATATCTTCGCAGCTTTCATTTTCTTTTCCTCATTTTTTCCGCCAACTTTTCTTCGGCAAGCATCATTGCTGGGCATCGGCCTTTGTTCTATTTTCCAGCACGATTTTTTTCTTCATTCAACCGGCTCTGAGATGCAATGTGGGCGTCATTTTTTCCGCCAACTTTTCTTCTGCAAGCATCATTGCTGGGCATCGGCCTCTCTTCTATTTTCCAGCACGATTTTTTTCTTCATTCAACTGGCTCTGAGATGCAATGTGGGCGTCGTTTTTCTGAAGGGGATAATTGGGATGGTAGATTTCAGAACAGCCGAGATTTGGGCGGGATACGGCTGCCTTTTTCCATGCAATATGCATACCCGCACCCAGAACAAAATGACACGCATCAAATTCACTGATTCACAGGCGTGCTACACGCACACAGAAACAACGGCCAGGATTTTTTCCGCTGCCACGGACGGGCGGATGGCGCACCTGCACGGGAATTCGGGTACAGCGTTGCTGCACCTGAATACATCCCATATATATATATATGTTCGTATACTACATACGCTGCATTTTTTCCGTTTTTTTCTTACAAATGGTCTAACCAAAGCCTCTTGTGATGCTCCTATAAGATAGAAGAAATAACACCACAAACTCATGCAATTTTTCCACAGCCATGATTCGAGATCGAGCTGCTCAATTGATGGAGCAAATGCTTGTACCACAACGCCAGAGGCATCGTGGTATCTTTGGGGCGCGATCTCCTGCACTGCCTGCTCCCCGGTGCACACACCTTTTTTTTTTTTTGAAATTTTTTTTCTAAAAATGTTAATATAGGTGAATTTAACATGTGTATAAATTTTTACCATTTTTAGATATTTATTTTTTATTTTTGAAAATCAATGGCATTTTAGGTAATCCCACTGATTTTCAAAAATCAAAAATAAATATCTAAAAATCTCCAAAAATGGTAAAAATTTATACACATGTTAAATACAATTGGGCTAACAAGTTTATGAAAATTTTTTCAAAAAAACATAAAAAAATAGGTGTATGCGCCCGGGAGCAGGCAACGCTGCCTGCTCCCAGGTGCAGGAGATCGGCGCCCGATATCTTTCGCCTTTTAATTTGGTGGATTTGGTGTACGTTAGTGATTTTTTTTTTTTGAAATATGGGGATTCTTCCACCTGTCCTAAGATCAAGGACAAGAAGAGGAGTCCTATCCACATCCCAAAAAAAATTACCAATATCTTTTCCCAGTTGAAAGAGGATACAAGATGGTGGGGTGTAGGGGGAGGAATCGAGGGCGAGCCGTATTAGATCAGGGTTTGCCCAACCCTAACCCTAATTTTTAAAAATTCAGTTCGACCTTATATTTATACCGGGTCGAGACAAGGTCGGTTTGACCCTCATTTTTTAAATAGGTCTTGGGACGAACTTCAAGTTTGTATCAAGATGGTTTCGGGACGATGGGTCAAGTGAAAAATGCGGTCAGATAAGACGATTTTAAGATTTTATACACTAAAATGGAGTTCCAGTTCACTAAGTCGATTTAAATGCGGTCAGATAAGACGATTTTATACACTAAAAACATAAAGACACATCTATACTAAATTTAAATGGTATATGATTTAATATTTTACTAATTATTAAAAAACACATATTTACTAAAACAAAATATGAGAAAATATAGTATGAATTTATTAAAATAGGTCAATATACAATTATATGTAAGAATTATATATGTGCAAATTCCTCTTATTGATTCTTATAGTATTTTCTATATAAATTGATTCTTCTAATGTTAGATATAGTTGATTATAAAAAAAATATGAGAATTTTGAAAGAAAATAATAATAAGATTTAAACATAGGTTTATAATTTTTAATAAATTAATATATACAAGACGAATCGGGACATGGTCGACCAACATCAGCCCTATTTTTGAATTCGGGTACAAATTTCTGACTCATCTCTATATCAGGTCAAAAATTAGTTCAACTCGGTCAAAAACAAGTTAGGCCAAGGCCGAGTCACGAGTAAACCCGCCCCAATTCCCACCCCTAGTGGGACATTCCACCGCTCCATTACATCCAAATAAATTGCAAGAGCTAATTTAATCAAACAATGAACAATTGAGTTTCTTGTTCTAGAGACATGAGAGTAAGAAATTTGAGAAAAATGTGTTTCTATGTTTTTGACATCCTGTAACTGAAACGAAGGTTTGATCAAAAGAATTTTAGCATCCTTTAGCCATGTGATTACCACTAATGTATCACTTTCTATGACAAGTTTGTTAAACCCTTTACCTTTTAACCAGTCAAGCCCTAAAAAATTGCTTTGATCTCCATCCAGTTTGGATTCTCAATTCTCACTTCTTTCCATGTAGCAATTGCAATAAAATTTTCATTTTCATCTCTTAACACTACTCTAAAGCCCATCAAGTGAGTTTCATTTAAAGCAAGTTGCATCCACATTCAATTTACACCACCTAGCTTTCGGTTTCACCCACCTTGCAAGGCCTAATTGCATTTGAGAGTCAAGGTTAAAGAAAAGGAAAGTAGAGGAGCAATCATGTAGGAAATTCATGCACCAATCCGCTACACCTTGCATTAGAATTCTAATATTTTCTATAACGAGCTTATTGCTAGCATGCCAAAATCTCTGGCACATAGTAATGAAAAGAGAGAGGGGATACTTATCTGTTCTCCTTTCTTGCAAGTTGAATATATCTTTCAGGTTGTTGAGGTGTCTACTCTGTAAGTGTCAGAAGTGGCTTGCTTGGAAGGCTTCTTTTGTATACTGGCATTTCCAGAATATATGAAATTCATCCTGTAGCATCATATTACAAAGGTGGAAAGTTGGATTGATTGGGATTCCTCTCTTTAATAAGTTGACTCTTGCGGGAAGGAAATTAGTGAGGAGTCTCCAGCCAAGGATTTGAATCTTCTTCAATAGCTTTGACTTCCAAACTGCCCGAATTGTCGTAGCTTGCTGAAGTAAAACCCAAAGTCGGAAGCGTATTGTGATGGATCATCCTGTAAGCACTTTTAACTGAGAGTGCCCCCATTTGTCTATAAATCCCAGTATATGTCATCTTCTTCCATTTCCACTGCTACAAGAACCCTTCTAACCATCTCCCACCACCATCTTTACTAGTTGTTCATTTAACCTTCTTTTATGAGGGTCAAAGAAGAAGCTCACCTTTGCATCTAAAGTGATTTATACTAGAAGAGGTCTGACATGGGTGATGTCGTGGTCTGTCTATTTGTCTGCAAAAAACTTCACCCATTGACCATTACCAATTCTCCATTTACATTTGGCTTGCAAATAGGATCTAGTTGTAGTCAAACTTTTCCATGAGAGAGCTCCCCTTTGGTACCTTGTGATTCCAAACATCATCATTTGGAAAATATCTAGCTTTCATCACTTGGTGACAAAGAGAAGTGGAAACCGTAGCTATCCTCCACATTTGCTTTGCTAGCATTAGCATGTTGAACAATACTTGATCTTTGAATCCTAGTCCTCTAACCTTAGAGATACACATTTTTTGCTGTGACACTAGACTCATTTTCCTCTTCCCTCCTATGTCACCTGGCCAAAAGTTTCTAATCATTGCATTAATCTTCTCATAAAAGGCTTTTAGAAGAAGGAAAAGGTTCATTGTGTAGCTAAGAATGTCTTGGGTAATGACTTTGATCAAGACCTCCTTCCTCTCAAAAGAGAGTAACTTGGATTGCTAGCCTTGGATTCAATGTCAGATCTTTTCTTTGACTCCTTGGAATTTTGCTCTCTTGTTTTTTCCCAACCATTCAGGTAGGCCCAAATAGTTTTTCAATTGTTGACTAGTAGATCCTATCCATTTGTATACCATATTTCTGTTGGTTGGTCTTGTATTTTTGCTAAGAAGGATACTGTCTTTGTATGGTTGATTATCTGACTAGAGCAGCTTGCATACTTTTGAAGAAGATTGATCATATGTTTTGGTTCCCTCTCATTAGTCCACAGGTAGAGCATAATGTCATCTACAAAGAAGAGATGTGCAAGTCATGGGCCATTTCGTCCCACTTGGATACCTTAGAGTCTCCCATCCGCATACACCTTAGAGATGATCACGGCTAGGCCTTTAGCACAGATCAGAAATAGATGAAGAAGATAGTGGATCACCCTGACGGAGCTGTTTAGATGGTATGATTTCCTCTGTGGATCTTCCATTGTACGATATTTTATAGGTTACTGAGGCAAAATAGCAATATATCCAACTAATCCACGTGTTAGGAAACCCCAATATCCTCATAACCTCATGTAAGTAATTCCACTCTGCCCTATCATACGCCTTGGACATATCAATCTTTATTGCTACCTTTTCTTTCTTCCCTTTTTTCCTCTTTTTTAAAACATGCATCACCCCAAAAGCGATGAGCATATTATGAACTATTTGTTATCCTGAAACAAAAGCTCCTTACTGTGGAGAAATGATATGTGGTAAGCATTGTTTAAGTTGATTAGCTAGCACTTTTGATAAGATCTTATATAACGCATTACAAAGACATTTCGGGAAAAAAATTAGTGAGTTTATTAGCACCCTTCACCTTGGGAATAAGGAAAATAGTAGTCCGGTTGATTAATTGGAGCAGCTCGATCATATTCCTAGAAGAACTTGCAATGAGAATCTCACGACATGCTATGTTATCTCCAACTGTCTCCTAGTGCTTTTGAAAGAAGCCTATTGACATGCCATTAGGGCCCAGTGCCTTCATTAGATTAATCTCCACCAAGGCTTCTTTACTTCCTCTCTTCCTATAGGGGTTGTTAGTGCTTGATTTTCCTCGCTAAAGACTTTAGCTAAGATGGCTGACATGACCTCATTCATGTGTGTACTGCTCATTTAAGATTAAAATTTTTTTGAAAAGTAGTTATGAATCATGTTGTCCAGTTGTTGATGATTAGTTAACAAGTTACCATTTTTATCTTGGAGTGCCTCAATCTTGTTGAGTCTTCTTCTCTTAGATGCCATTTTGTAGAAGAAAGGAGTATCGTATCACCATGCTACGGCCATGTAATCTTTGACCAGTACTTCCTTTTAATTTCCTCATCTTCCAATAAAGCATTAATAATAACTTCCTGTCTTCTAATTTGAGAGTCCCTAGCATCTGATGGAGCCTCCTCACGTAACCTCCTGAACCTTGCTTGGTGGTCATTAATTCTCTTTTGGTTATTTCCCTTCACTTGTCTGCTCCATTTTTTCAACTCTAGTCTACACGTATGAATTTTCTTAGTGACGTTCCCTACCTTCGTAGGCTCTACTTGACAGGTATTCCAAACCTTGGTAATGATGTTTGTTGCATCCCATGATTTAGCCCATGAGATCTCAAATCTAAGTTGTTTGGTGCCTCTATTGTGCTTCTTGTTGTGGTCTCTTACTACAAGTAATGGGCAATGATCTAACATTGCCATTGATCTGTGATGAGTTTGAGCCATGGGAAACATATTAAGCTACCTGATAGCTACTAAAGTCATGTCTAATCTAGCCTCAATCTGATCTATGCTAGTCCATCTATTACTCTAGGTCATGGGTGGGCCTTCGAATCCTAAATCCACTAATTGGCAATCATCAATTGCCTCCCTGAATTCAGTCATCTAACTAATCGGACGGATATTCCTGCTGATGTTATCTTATTAGCTAACCACCTCATTAAAGTTCCCCATCACAAGTCATGGTAGCCCCATTGTATATTTGAGGTGTCTAATAAGGTCCAGTGATTCCGATCTCCTGCCAGCATCTGGGTGACCATAAAACCCTGTCACTCTCCAAAATTTGCCATTGGGTTCATTAATAGTGGCATCTATATGGAAAGAAGAGTAAGACTTGATGCTCACATTGACTTCCTGATTCCACAAAAAAGATAGACCTCCTCTCCGATCTGTACGATTCACTTGAAAACAGTTCTCAAAAGATAAAATTCTCTTGATGTCATTCATTTCCTATGTCTTTTTCTTTGTTTCTATCAAGAAGATCAAAACGCGATCTTCTTTTCTAACAAAATTCAAAAGATTATAAACTTCTCATGGGTTTCCACACGACATTTTCAAGATAAGATGGCGATTTAGATTTGGCAAAGTTGGGTAGCATTCCCAACTTCCGCCACTCTCATCTTCAAATCTGCCCCTGCTTCCATAGTACTTATTTTTGGCCTCTTTTGATTTCTATAACTCCCCAGCTCATCTTGAAAAGCTAACTTTTGTTTGGCCTTTCCCAATTTCTATTTGGTATTATCTCCTCCATGGTCTTCTATCCCCTCTGTTGGAAACTTCTCCCTAACCATTCTTCTTCATGTCCTCCCTCTACTCAATGGTTGAGATCCATCAAAAAACTGACAACTACTTTTATTTTCCTCTTTTCCTCCCAAACAAATCTCTCCAAACTCTGTGTGTTAGCTTGGTCTCCACGTTTCAGTTGTCCAGTCACCACCGGGTGGTGTTTCTACCTTGTATGCTTGCTACCAGTTAGCTGCACTATGTGCTGCCCCTTCCTGTTCTTACTGGTGACCAATCCATACCACTTTATTAGCCTGCTGGGTGATGCCTAAGGTAACATATGTGTTGTCTTGCACCTAAACATCCTGTTGAAAACTACCTTCCTTCCCCTTCTGAGACTGTCCAAATAAAAGTGAGAGATCAGCCCCCGATTATGGGCCCTGTGGAAGAGATTCATCTCCATTTGGTTTAGTTTCCGAGGCTTACACTAGTTGTTTGTCTCCATTCTACTAGCACATAGTTTCCAACCTCCCTTCTTTCCTTGGTGCTTGACTTATCTGTCCTTATCGAGTTCCTCTCTTATTGGGCTGATGTCCTACCTATATCTCTACCTATTTCTCACAAATACCATTCTTCCTTATCAGCTGTTGTCACATTCTCCTTACCCTTTCCTCCCCTTTTATGTTGGACAATCATAAGTTGCCTTTGTATAGGGTATTCAATTCATGATGGTATTTTGCTACTCCACCCATATATGCCACTGGTTCCACTTGTTTAGTTTTGTTAGCCATTCCTTTCAGACCAATTGGCTTAACTCCTATTCGTAGATGGCTATTGTACGGTAGCTCATTTTTAGGAATATGTGCACCATTCTTCATATTTTAGCTACAATCTTTGTAAGTATGGCCCATAATTCTGAATGTGTAATAGAATATGGGGAGTTTTTCATACTAAAATATTAGCCACCTTTTAAGGGCAAATGGCCCTTGGATGAATATGCCTTATCTGAGAGGTTTTTTCACATCAATCAGCACTCTAATTTGCATATTATCTCTTATAACATCCACCTCCATACATTGGTCAAATGTTTTGCCTATGAAGATCCTCGATGCCTCCCTCTTCACCAAGTATGGTATCTTTGCGATGTGAATCCACGTGGGGCTCTGGTATGATTTGATGTCTTCTAACCACATTAGTTTGTTGATTTCCGGTAGTAGCAACAGGTTCCTATCGAACTGCCAAGGACTCCCCTCTAAAACTCTATTCATATCCCCAACAATTTAAAGGACAACAAATATAGATTCTCTACAATTTCGACCATTACAACCTTCCCTCTATTTTTCCACACTTTTCGCATGGTAGCTTTGAGAAACTCTTTATTATAGTCCTTACATCCCCAAACTAAACATAATATAGATGGTTTCCCTCTTGGGTCTACAAGTTGCCTTATCGTTGGGTCTAAGGTAAGCACTTGTAGTTCCTCAGCTATAAAGGATTCCTCAACAGAAGACATTGTGATTTTAGAAACTTACACTGTGTGATTTTCTCCAGAAGCGTCTACTGGCCTCGAAAATCTTCTGTTGAAACTACTCCCCTAACATTGATGGATGCAAGACTCCTACCCTCTTCCTTTCTCAGAAAATCGACTATTTTTTACTCACCTCGATGCTCGAAATACATCGATTCACGGACTTTATGCAATTCCTCCCAAGGGTGTCTATTGGCCTGGGAAATCTTCCATTAAAGTTGCCTATCTCCTAGCACTAGTGGATGCTAGACCCCTGCCCTTTCTCTTGCTTTAAAAACCAACTACTCTCCACCCACCTTGACACTCGAATTACACTGGGTCAAGGCTGCTTGGGGAAGAAGGGTGTAGGGTTTTGGTTACCAGACAAAAGGTGTCGGGTTCCTGTTTGTGTATGATTGTGAGTTAAGGGTGCGTGAGAGATTTTAATTATTTTAGAATTGAGAGGAGACATTTGCTTCACTACTTTTTTTTAAAGTTGTCCTTTGTTAATTGTCAAAGGTGGGTATTGAAAATTTTGACTTAAATTCAAAAATAAAGTTAAGATGGAGAGTTGTAACACCTACTGATCTAAGCCCCTATGCTAGTAGTCACTAGCTGAAAATTCAATGGCATCTTTCTTAGATTTGACACACTTTGAGAGTTAAAAATTACATGCACGTGAGAATACACATGTAGCAACCTAGATATCCATAACTAATTCATCAATTGGAATATAATGGTAGAAATTACTTAAATGACAATATTTTATATCTCATTATAATCACAACAAAAGTAGATACACATTAATAAAGTTTAAGTATTTTAATAAGGCCTTAATAAGCTATGCATCCATGAATAATATATAACTCACCACTCATCATATAAAACATACCCATGTATCTCTCTCATATATCCATCCATCTCAACCTAGAATCAACATGACCTAGTCAAATATAGGTCTTTACAGTATCAGTCCTACAAAAAAACATCGAAGATAAATACATGAGTCCAGGCAAACTCAATGCATAGGTGTGGTTGGTGAAAACAATAGTAAACGATGCCAAATTCATTATGTTATGCCAATGCATGCAATGCAAACATTGTGCTCTCATTAGAGCTACATTGTTGTGCCACAAGCATAAGTTTCACTATACTCAACTTGCTTACGTGCACACAAACCACATGCTACCCCAGAGTCTTGCACAACATCAATCAAATATTAGGGTCATGCCTGTTCAGGCACATACCACCCATGAGCTATACTTGTCCATGGTTATGCCTATTTAATAGTATGTCTTGTCAAAACAAGCAAGCAAGCACATACATCATCACATTATCTAACTAACCTTATATTTATCAAGAGTCATGAACAATCCTATCCTTATCTCAATCAAGGGCCATGAACGGCCTTATGTAAATCAAGCATATGCATCACTCTTGTCATATGTATCATACTTATGCGAAACTATGCATAATTAGTTTCACAAAACTACATCCCGACATAACTTACACGATTGAACCATTTTCAAAAGATCTAGCCTCAAATCATGAAAATCCACACATGACATGAATAATTCCAAACCAGAATTCTCGGAATTATCTAAATACATAAACCATGTCAATTCCTCACCAATTCCAACATTCATCTAACCATATCCTCAAGCACAAGGTTCAAGACTCATTTCAATCCATAAACTCATATTCATAAAGTTCGTTGATAATTGAAAATTAATTATATATTTTGTGAGCATTTTATAGCAATTTGGTAGGTAATTAATTGAGTTTAATGTGAAATTTGTTCTAAAATGTGATTTTGCAACAATTGGATGTTAAACATTAATTTCAAGATATTTAATAACTTTTATAGTCTTTTAGCTTGAGATTATATTTTATTTGTTGTTATAGAATTAAATGGGTTTCAATTAAGTTTTATATTGGAAACCCATTTATTAATTTGAAAAATTAATGACTTAAAATATTTATTTATTTTATGCCGGAAAAATAAATTCCAGCCATGGGGCCTGCCACTTAAATCACGTGATCAGCATATGTGAAATTCCAGCTGTTGATTTTTTTTAACCATCAGATCGCGTCCAAAATTTCTGTCCATTTAATCCCGCCAAGCAATTTGCAAATCTCCAAGCAAAATCCAAGCAGCATCTCGTCGTCCAGTTAATCAATGGCAAACAGAAATTCATATGTCCAAAAATCTGCACCATCCAAAGAAATTGCAGCTCATCCTTTCCGTCCAAATCCAGCCGTCAATCTCCATCGCAAAGCCCAGAAATATCAGCAAAGAATCCCAGCCGTGCAAGCCATCTGACCATCCAGAATTTTCGGTCGCACATACAGCTCATCTGATCACGTCCAGAAGATCAGGACCGTCCATAGTTTCCCTTTTGCTAATCGCTCAGACCAGAAATCAGCACCGCCCTTAGCCAATCATTTGGCCGTCCAATGCATTCCACCGACCACAAGACGTCCAGAAATTAATGGCCAGAGATCATGCAAGCTGCCCTTTTTGACCGTCCATTTAATTCAGCAGAACCATCCAGAAATTCCAATTAATAATCACAGCAGTCCAAATAAATCCATACCATCCCTATTAATTCAAGACCGTCCATTTAATCCCATCAATGGTCCAGAAATCTGATTCAACAATTCACGTTATTTTCTTATTTATGCTACCGCCCAAGCTAGATAATCTACACCGTTCAAAGTCTCCATTCCAAGCTTCCACCGTTTAAAATCAGCAGCATGAAATTTTTATCCAGGCTGTCCAATCTCATCGCTTAATCGGTTGTCCCAATTTGCACCATTCTTTGATGCCATCCAAGATAGGTTAAGCATTGATTTTTCTTGCAAAATTCCACTGCCCACATTTAGCTGATCTCAGCCGTCCTTCAGCCAGTTGTCCAACCAAGTGGGTCCCATGGCGTTCAGCAAAATTCATGCAATATAATCATGCATCCAGAAACTTCCTTTTTTTCACCAATCCAGACAATTAATCAAGACCAAATAGCAATTCAAACTTACCGCAAATACAATTGCGCAAATTGGCGTCATGTGGGGCCCACCTTGATACTCTTTGCGCAATTATCTGGTGCTATAAAAAGAGTTGGTCGGATGGCAGATGAGGGAGAGAAAAACCGGGTATTACACATAATTTTGGGAGGGAGGGAGAGAGAAGTGGTGAGGAGGTGAAGAGCACCCGCAAGAGGCGGACCGGCGAGTTGCGGGGAGGGGCCGACACACCATCAAGGCTTCCAATCAATAAGTTTTTCTATCTCTTTTTTTTTTAATTTTAATTGCCTTGTTTAAGATGGTTTTGAATTTTAAGCTCAGCTAAGCCCTAAATCTAGGGTTTAGGATGTAGCGTGCGTACAATATAGCGTAGTGTGTGATTTTAATTTATTTATGATGGATATTATTGTTAATTTAATATCTTGTGATTTTAAGGCTTGCTTTATACATTGGCCCATATTTTGGCATGATTCCATATATTAGGTGATGGAACCGAGAGGTGAAAATCGAGTATACGATAATCAAGATATTAAACCTGGAAATCTAAGACCATGAGAATAGGCATGATGACCTTCAGGAATTTCTTGAACAACAACAAAAACTTAATGGATTCTAATTAACTTAATCCCATGAGAATAGGTGGTTAAGAAAATTAGGATACGCCTTGTAGGTTTCGAGAGAATGTGCAAAGATAAAATAGGGTTTGTTCTCCCTTAACAAACAATAACCGAATTAAATAATTATACCACTACCCGTTGCAAAAGTCGCATGTGAAACCCTAGACTCTAGGTACTCGCATCCTCATTTTCTACTACTCATTCTAGTTTTGAATTCTATTTTCTCTTCTCACTTTTCTAC
The DNA here is from genome assembly GCA_030490835.1 of Annona cherimola. NCBI lineage: Eukaryota > Viridiplantae > Streptophyta > Magnoliopsida > Magnoliales > Annonaceae > Annona > Annona cherimola. Next base: position 91,848,240 of record CM059972.1, read on the forward strand.
TTTCTATTTCATTTTATTCACTATATTCTCTTCATATTCGACACAAAAGCATTTTAAAATAAAATTTTTAGTCCTGGATTCCCTATAAATCGATAATTTATATACTACAATCTACAACTCGTACACTTGTGGTGAGATTGCGAACACTCGTCACAAGTTTCATTTTAAATAATTCAATATCCTATATGCCTCCAAGCATTTGCAACATATTATTCACATTATTATGGTTCTACATATCCATTTATAGATAGTTTCTACATATTAAGTCTTAATTAGCATTTTATCAAACATATCATGAGCAACATTAGGAGACTATTCCAAACTTATTTCAATTTTATAAATCTCAATCTAATACACGTCAATCTCATGAGAATCACTTTTAATCTTTTCTATTTCATCATTTACATGATTTTCCACCAAAACCCTCGATTTCCAACCTTCCTGCATTCTTTACTCAAGCCACAATCATCAATCATGAAATCAAATACAATGCTTGCAAATAATCATTTTTTTAATGGATTGTTCTTGTAAATAATCATTAAAACAACAAGATTTCAAATTAAATTCAAGGTTTATTCAAAAAGCAAACAACCTGCTTACCCTAAAATCGACTGCTCTCAAAAAATCTCTTCAAACCCCATCTTCAATCCATGCTCATTGATCTTAGTTGGGTTATACAAACTTATTTTAAAAATATTTTTAAAAGGATTTTCACATTTTAGAAGGATAATGAAAGAAAAAGAAGAAAAACATGAAGAACCAAGGGAAAAATGGGCAAAAACATGCACCTCTGCATACATACATATATACTCATGAACAACCACATAAGGTTATGTGGTTCTATGTCCATGCTATTCTAGGGGAATCACACACCCATGTGATTTAGAAGGAATCACAGTCCCACCATAATTTTTTTATGGAACACACACCCCCTATATGATTCAACTAATATTCATCATTTTACTCATAACTTTCTCTAAACAACTCTAATTAAAATAATTCTTTTTTTGAGTTCCTAACTTTAAGTACTATCTCTATATAAAATTTTAGCTCAAAATTCATAAAATCATAAACTTTAGCATGCATTCTACCACACACTTTTACTGACAAGTTCACTCATTCATAACACTTGTAGTTATACCATACAATAAATATTCCTAAACACTAGCCCAATCATTCTCACATTTTTTATCATGATAAGATCATATCTATGTTATTTATTTGATTAAAAATGTGTCTCACAAAAACTTTGACCCTCAACATTTATTTAATCATTGTACCTCTATAATAGGTTTCATTGGCCTAAATCACACTTATTACCTCTAATAACCCTTAAAATCACTTTTCGTACATCACTTATGTATTTAGCATCCTATTCATGCTAGAAACTATTATGTTTTATGTCATTTCTAAAATTTTACTCATCAAGTTCATTTCTTACCAAAGTTTTTACCATTAGTTCTCAAATAGTTCAATTTTAAAAATCATCATCTCAAATTCATCTAAAAGCTCCATCAGCATATTTCCATCATGATGAAAATTTCTCTTAAAAAAATCATGACTCCTATCCATAATTATGGATCATTTTCACTATATTAGTTCTTTTGAGCTTAACTACATATTTAAGTCTATTTTCTCCATTTTATCAAATCTATCATTCAAATTTCATCCAAAACCATTTCTATTTATTCCAAACATACTAAACATCTCATTCATACCTAAACACATTTCAAATCTAGTCAAATCCAAGTTATGCCCATTTTTAGTTCAAAATCCACATATGAGAGTCAAATCTCAAATATTCATCATTTAATTCAAATTAAGAGTTTTAGCATATTCAAAATCATCTAAAAAATATGCGGGAATCCATCTCAAGCTTTTAGCAAACCTTTTATTAAAATTCACCTCTCCAGTTCTCACTAATTTGAATTATTTTCCACAATTCACACAAATTTTCAAATATTCAACTCTTGGTTTTCAAAATTTTATTATTATATAACTTCTCATGCTACATTATGTACATCATCATTCATTTATATCATTTCCAATATCTCAGATGTTACAAGTCCACCATTTTCTGAATAAAAAGAAAACCCAACTTTTCTGCATATGTTCATTTATTAGAAATCATTTCTAAAAAATCATATTGTGTATGATTAATAATATTTTAAAATTATATTTTATAATAACTGCCATTTAAGTTTCCTGTGAATTGACAAGTTGTGTATATGTCTAATTAAAATATTTGTTTTAACACAAGTATACGTGCCGATCAAGTAATAAAGAGTGAGTAGAGTATCGTTCCTACGAGGATTATGTTAAACGGATTAGCACCTTAAATTTCAATTGTCTAAAGCAAATTTGTAAATTGAATGAAATTTGTATTTAAAGAACTAAATTCTAACTAAACTAATCAAAGCAGTAAATAACCAAAAATGGTGTGAAGACTGCTGAGATTGCTTTGAAATGATTAAGATAGGTGGGGATATGAATTCATTGACTCATAGTTATGTCATTTTTGTCTCATTAAGTTAGCTGTGTAAAGATTACTAAACTAGATTCACTTATATTCATATATGTCTTCCAACAGATATAAACTCAACCAAGTTTTAGTTATTTGCTATATTCTCATTCACCAAAGTAAAACAAGGCTGATAATCATATAACCTAATCATGATTAACAGGGTTAATAGGTATATTCCTATCCATAATAACATCCAACACAAGTAAGAGTTGGAAAACTGTGCCATATATATGGATCTTATTAAAATCCCATTTCTCCAATTGTGAATCTAAACATTCAATCAATCTATAAGGTTGCAAAGCTTGTAAATGCATTAAGCATGATATATAAGGGTAATTTCAATCAACATAAGCTACATCTTCAAGTGATTTTTCTCATTTCATCCTCTTTTTGGCTTGAAATTGCATGGGAATTAATCTCCTTTTCCTACAATAAAAAAGTAAAAACAAGTAAATGCATTCCTAAATGATCAAATAAAATTAAAATAAATAAAATAAGATCAATTAAAACTATATGCAACCTAAAATGCATGAAACCCACACTAGATGCAAAAATTATACAAATGATGAAAAGTAATGCAAAACTTATGCAAATTTGCATGTTTCTCTTAAACTAGCATTCCAAATGAGTGCAAAATGAGCATTGATAACTGTATTTTTATAGGATTATCATGAATGAAATTTTAGAATAACAAATATTTAAAATGCCAAATATTTCAACATCAATCAAAACTTTTAACCTGAGATTGTTAACATCAGAATAACTCAAACTTAATGGATTTCTAAAAATATACGGTTGGGATTTGGTGGACATTAACCAATCTAATATATGTAACATATAGGATTATGCATAAGATTTTCCCTATAAGGTTAGACTTTGGTTTATTTATGACCTAACTCCATTTGTAGTCGTAGACATATGAGTGCAACATAGGTCAAGTTAAGCCCAAACTCAACCCAATGAACCCAAAAAGATAGTGTTTGAACTTACCCTTTGAACCAAATTTGTAAATAGAATTAGAGTTCAAGAAATTTCAAAGTTAACATTTAAGTATAATGTAAACGAGATTTTTAGACTAAATAAATATTTAAAATACCAAATATTTTAACATTGATCAAAACTTTTAGCCTCAAATTGTTAATATGAGACTAATTCAAACTTAATGAAGTTTCAAAAATACATAGCTAGGATTTGGTAGACCTTAACAATCTAATATATACTAGATGTAGGATTAGGCATGAGTTGTTCTCGATAGTGTTAGAATTTGGTTTGCTTATGAATGACCTGATTTGCAATCATAGACCTAGGGGTGCAACTTAGGTTTTGAGCCCAAACTCAACGAGTTGAACCTAGAAAATAATGTTAGAAGTTGTCCTTTACAATTAGATTTATAAATAGGGTTACGGTTCAAGCAAACTCGAACCCAAGGTACTCAAGCCTAATTTTTCATTTTTTACATCTAATATAAAATATATTATATCATCATATCTGAACAATATTTCTTCTTTATATATTTTATATTATTTATATTTATATTTTAAATTTTGAATACATGTTTGTATTGTTGAAAATATATTATTTTCATTTGCATCTATCTTCATATTTATATTAATTACATTTAAGTCTATTAATTTTCTTCATATATCTTATTTCGAGAGGTTAAATTTTCTTCTAGAAATATTTCTATATTACTTATTTTTTTAAAAAATAGTTAAGCTATGTATTATTTTTTTTACTCACAAACTTAGTTGTTCGCATTATTATTTTTTCTTACATAATATTTTTATTATATATTTATACGAAATTTTAATCTTGCCACTTTTAAATCAATTAAAAACTTGTTAAATAGAATTCCAAAAAAAAACTCAATCTTACCATAGAAGCCCAAAAATGGATCTTCACACGTATTTGAGATGGGTAACCGTGATTTTCGAAAGAGATTGGGATTTGGGTGTTTTTAGGAGGAAGTTGGGTTGAGGTGAGGATAGGAATCCTAGAGAATCTGGAGAGGTGGAGTTATGATAGTGATCAATCTCTCTTGAGTCCTGTCGAGTGTAGACTCTCCACTTTTTATAAGCTAATTAGGCTATCCATCGTGCTCCCATGATTTTGGGAGGATTTGTAGGGAAATGGCCATTTGAAGATTGACTCTCTTGGTAAGTGGTGACGTGAATAGGAGAGGGAGACACGTGTGAGAGGCGATTTGACTTGGCCTCTACACTAGCCCCCCTTCACCCCCCCCCCTTTCTCCTTTTTGGTTCCCCCTTTGTTTTTTTTTTCTTTTTATGCCCATTGTTACTTGTATGTCTTTGGATTTAAGTAGGAAAGAACAATTTTTGTCTGTATATGGTTTCTTTTTAAATTTAAAATTTTTGTACTATTGTTTATCAGTTACATCATGCGTCATGTCCTAATGGCCAATCATTATGGTGGTCTTGGGCGGTGTTTTGACAGCTTATTATAAAGGAGGTGGCTACATTATTCTTTAGTGTCGTCTTAAGAGAAAAAGGAGTTCCATCCGTGTTTCTGCCAGTTTGTTGTGTCTTTCGTCTTCGACGAGTAGCAGATATCTGTTTTCTGTATCAATGGAGAGTGAAGGAAAAGATCCTTAAATGGTAAATTCAGGCAAAGCATCCATTCGTATTAATCCACTGCAAGCCATAGTGTCAGAGTTTGCAGGGGATGAATCATAGGAATCATGAATCAGAGCTGCCTATTATCTTCTAGAGATGTATGTCTTGATTATCCCCTCTGTAACCGATAGGGTACATGAAAATAAAAAGGGATCAATAGAAATTTTTGAGGATACATTTAGGGTAGGCACGAGTTTACCAATAGATGGTTTTGCACATGAAATTCTGCATGTATACAATATTTGCCCGGCCCAAATGTATGGAATTGGATATTAGCTTTTGAGATGTTAGGAAAGAAGCATAGTATTTTGATGAACTAGAATATATTTTCTCAATTCACGACATTGATGAATCCAAGGGAGTATGGTTTTTGTCACTTCACGCTTGCAGTGGGGGCGATGAAATTGATTGGAAAGGCATTGTCTGTATATAGGGGCTGGAAAGGTACATATTTCTATGTCTAGATGGTTGAGGGTGATTGAGGTGTTCCTGTGGAGTGGAACCCTAATCCTCTTGCTAAAGTAGTGCCCTTGAATGATGCCAATACATGGCCAGTGAATAAATTATCAGTGCTGTTAGAAAGGCTGGTCAGTGTTCTAAGGCAAGATATGCAAAAAGTATCGTAGGTTGTTGGGACCCAAATATTGAGTCTGTAGAAAAAAGGGCAGTTACACAGCCTACATTGAAGAAAAGGCAAGGTCTACTGACGTAAGTGGGGTGCTTATTGTTGATGAGCAGATGGAGGTGGGGGGAGAAAGATTTGTATATATTTGGGGTAGGGAGAGATGGAGGGGAGGGTTATGTGCAAGAATTTATTCCTAAAAAGAGAGTTGTCATTATGGAAAAGGGGGATGAGGGAAAACAATTTGAGGCCATTCCTAGGTCCGTCATGCTTGTTCCCACGTAGAAACTGAATTCTTCATCAATGCTTGATGATGAGGGCATATGTTCGAAGATATTGAGGGGGGCAATTATGCTACAGGAAGAAAAGAAAAGGGGACAATTTTGAAGAGATGTCTGAACGTTTGAAGAAAAGATATGTTGATGGCATTGGTTCTCTTGACCTTATGGAGGCTTATCGTTGTGTTATGGTAAAGAAATTGAGTAAAGTGGAGGAGGACTTGCGAACACGGATAGGCATTAACAATGCCCTGATGGAGTAGAAAAGAAGTGCCAAATTTAAGGAAAAATCAGTAAAGATCATGATGGATTGTGAGAAAAAAGTGTGTGCTGCTAATGCTGAGAATAAGAGGTAAAGGGATGTTGTGATGTATTGGATGACCAGCATCGCAAGCTGGAGGAAAATAATTTAACGTTGGAGGTACAGGCGAAATTGAAAGAAGAGGAGATGGATAGGTCGAAAGTGGCCTTGTCTGCTCAGAAAGAAGATCTGGCGCAAGCTTTGTTGGCTCAGAAAGAACAACCTGAGTGCAAGAGAATAGACTTCGGGAAGAGACGTTAAAAAAAAGTTTTAATATTTGTATTGACAAAGTGTTACATGTCGATGCAGGCTTCAATGTTTCGAAAGTTGGTGGCTATGATATTTCGGACAATGAAGGGAAGGAGGAAGACATAGGATCTGAAAATTCTTAGAGTTTTTTTATGTGGGCAATGGGCCGTTGAATATTGTGGTAATGTTTCGTTGTGGGGCAATGGGCCCTTGGATATTGTGGTAATGTCTTATTGTAGGTACAAGGCTTGTTTCGATATCTTTTTGTTTGGATCCAATTTTTATGGAGACTAAACATCCCTTTGTTTGGGTTATGAAACCTTTTTAATTTGATGAGGTATTTTCAACTTCTTTGTTTTGATTGTCAAACCATTTGGGTTTGATATGGCTGGGGTTACTTCAATTGGTTTAGGTCATCAAACCCTTTTTTGATTTGGTGGACTGTTGCAACCACTTTGCACAAGGAGTCGGACCATTTTGATCTAATGGGGCTGTTGTAGTCCCTTTGTAGGGGTTATTGAACCATTTGTCATGCATAAAAATGTCTTAAATGTCGGGCATTCCATACCCTAGGAATGGGTTGCCCTTCCATTGTTTTTTATTCATATGATCCATTGTCAAACGATTTTCGTATACAAATAGACCATCCCAGATGAGTTTTTTATATACTTTTTTTTATCAAAATGGAGGGCTAACTGGTGTTGATATAGGCTAAGCCTCTATCAGCATCATCTCGAATTTATTTTAAGAGATCTAGATTTTCGCTTCGTATTTGAGCATTAGTTGTTGGTGATATTTGGGAAACACGATAATTAGAATGTGCAATTTTAACAGGAAGGATTGCTTCTGTGCCGTATACAAGTTTGAAAGGGGTATGACCTGTTGTTCTTTTAGGGGTTGTGTTATAAGCCCAAATTACACTAGGCAAGACGTCTGTCCAATTTTTGTATTCTTTATCTAACCTCTTTTGTAAGACTTCTTTGAGGGTCCTATTAGTTCTTTCAACCTATCCATTACATTAGGGATATGAAACAGAAGAAGATTTGTATTGTATGTTGTTGTCAATACAAAACTCTTTAAAGTATTAATAATCAAATTGTTTTCTATTGTCTGTGATGATGGTTTGGGGTGAGCCAAATCGCCATACTATTTAGTCCCATATAAAAGTGATAATTTGAATGGAGATGATAGAATAAAGAGCCTTAGCCTCTACCCATTTCGAAAAATAATCTATAGCAACAAATATGAATTTGAGATTTCTATGGGACGATAGGCAAAATCCTACGAAATCTATACTCCATTGCCTAAAAGGCTAAGTTTGGAAAATGGGTTGTAGAAGGTGTTAAGGATGTGGGAGAATGGGGCATACCTTTGACATGCAATGCACTTACGGACATAGTCTTTTGCATCTTTTTAGATGGAGGACTAGTAAAATCCTACGCAAAGGATTCGATGTGCTAATGTGCGCCATCCTAGGTGGTTACCGCAATAACCTTAATGGAGTTCTTCCAGAATGGTAGGTACCTCAATGGGTGAGACGCATCAAAGCAATGGGGTGAAGAAAGATTTATGGTAAAGTTCTCTATCAATAATTGTATAGGGGAATACTTATTTTCTTATGGGTTTTGCTTTTTTGTCATCGTTGGGTAAAAGGTGATCGGTGATCGATGAGGAACTATATAATGGGATCTTTTCAAGAGGGAGGGGAAGTTTCATATTATTAATTTGGCAATGGGTAATGCTTGATTGTTTCAGATGACAAATGGGTATTAATGCTTCAAATGAAGTATTGGTAGCTAATTTTGCTAAAGTATCGGCATGTGTATTTTACTCTCGGGGTATTTTCTGAATAAAAAAATGAGGGATTTATTCGATGAGATCTTTGCAAAGTCGAATGTAAGAGACCATATCGTCTAGGGTGGGAATCGGGGCGGGTCGACCCGTGACCCGCCCCGACCCTATTTTATACCGAGGCGGGGCGGACCTAGTGGATCCCGATTTGCTTATACTGCTAACCCATCCCGACCCGCTGACCCGTTGCTCTGCCTGAACTCATATACGTCAGATTTGAAACCCTGAAAAATAAACCCAGAAACCCTAGTTTCATTCGTTCCCATCACGGCTTCCCCTGTAGCAGTCCCGCCCTCTGCTAACGCCGTCGACATCCCCTCGCCGTCTGCCGTCACCATTCTTGCTCCAGCAGCCGCCGTCGACATTCTCGCTCGAGCAGCAGAGGACCCGCAGCGGGGGTAAGAAGATTCGGTTGCAAGCAAAGACTTTTTGAAAAGGAAGGTAAGAGATTTTCTAATGTCGACCCTTTCTTTTTACTGCTTTTTCTGATGTCGATCCTCTCCTTTTACTGTCTTTTCTAATGTCGTAATGTCTAAAGAGAAATATGCAAATGAAAGACAAAGCTGTCTAAATAAGACTCATATGTTATTAAATATATCAAGTAGATGAAGTGAGATTCCCGACGAAATTTATCAACGATAACAGGATGGTTGAAAAGGTATGAAAATGTTGTGGTGTTGATCGTGCCTTAGTATCAACCTAACTCTCCCCCCTCCGAACATCAGCTGTCGGGAGCTTAGCAATGCCGATTAGCTGCGCTCCGAAGACGTCGTTGTCCTTGACGTGGAACTCGATCGACCTGGCAGGGTGGGCAAGGAGTATCAAGAAGCTCTCGTCCCAAACGGGATCCTGGGAGTTGAGGCGGATGCGCGTGCGGGCGACGGTGGCGCCGGAGAGGCAGACCTTGACGTAGGGGTCGCTGGTGACAATTTTGTGGCGGTGTTGTTGCTATTGATTGAGACGGCGGCTGTTCCTGGCGGCGTCTATGGCAGTGCGACAGGGAACGAAGCAGCGGCGGAGGTGCTGGGTGACCATGTCCATGTTGGGGAGGAGCGGGCCTCGATAATCCGGAGGTCGAGATCACCATGGAGAGAAAGCAGAGAAGAATAATAAGAGGAGGATTGCTTTGGCTTGCGAGTTGGGTCTGTCTCTGTCTCTCTCCCTCTTTTTCGCTTCTTCGCATGGATTCTTTCTTAGCAACTTGTACAAGAAACAGAGCGATGCGATGCGCTTGCCAGAGAGCACTCATATTCATACAATTTTTACATTCCAAACCAACCTCAACTCAAATTGCAATTCCTAGCGCAAGCGTGCAGACCTGCACGAATTTAATTTATAGCTACTAATCTAAATTGGATCACGTTTTCTTAAACTGATCAAGGCCTTTAATTTTTATGTATGATATATTTTGGTCATTAACATGTATCCACCAATGTCGTGCATGATTGTCCTTCCACTATCTGAATATGTATATATATATTTATAAAAAAGATGGTAGCCCACTGGAACCTTCTAGTCGATGCCCGTTTGTATTTTAATTTGATGGTTTTTTTATTTTTTGATAATTGCAGGCTCTTCTCATGGAGTGGTATTGTGGACTCCTGCATCTCGAACGTTAGCTGCCCTGACTTCAGGTAAAACTGTTCTCCTACTACATACTTAAACAATTGTCATTTTTAATTCTAAATGTGACATATTATTATTTTTGTTGAAGGTAAACAACAAAAGACATGGAATGAGTTCAAACAATTAGTGGTTCAATATTCAAATTGTGAACAAAATGTTGAACGAGGTATGTTTTATTAACTTGTTCTTATATAGGTGAATAAATATTCATGTTTTATTTAAGTACTTATGTTTTACTTTGACTGATTGGTAATAGATTGCAGTATGTAGTAGTTAAATTTAATATAGATTTGTCTTTATACTTAATAGGTTCACGTGATTCTTAAAAATTTCTTACTTGACCCGTAGTTTTAACCCGACCCATCGTCCAGATACCGACCCTTTTCCGACCCAAATTTTGTCTCGAAACCTAGTAAAAAAAAGTAAGGGTCAAACCAGATTTTTGAAAGGTAGGGTCAAGGTTGGGCACACCCGGACCCGTCCCAACCCGCCCCGATTCCCACCCCTACTTAAAATACATCATGATGTATATAATCATAGTAAATGATGGAAATAAAAGATAAATGTAAATGAAAATAATATACTTTATTTATACTATAATTGCAGTATGTCAAACATCTATTCAAATATAAATATAAATAACATAAAATATACAAAATATAAAGAAATATTGTTTAGATATTATATATATAATATATTTTATAATAAATATAAAATTAGAAATCGGATTAGGGTTCTTCGAATTTGGGTTCACTTGAATCCTAATTATATCATATTTACAAATGAGATTCCTTGGATTCAGGTTCTTCGGGCTTGAATTGTAAAAAAGCAAGTTCTAACACTATTGAAATTCAGGTTCGGCGGGCTGGGTTCAAGCTCAACTCGGCCCAAGTTGCATCTCTATCTATCATTTGATATTGAGAGGGAAAAATAAGAAAATGTTTGAGGAAATTATTTCAAAAGTTAAAAAATTGATATGATATGATAGCTTATATAAAATGTTGTAAAAAATGATTGAAATGCAAAAGGTAATGATTCGAAATAATATGATTGGATATCAACACCCAGAAAACTTATTTTTTATTATTTTATTTTTTATATATATGTACAATATGATATGTGATATTACAATCAAGCACATCCAAATAGGAGAGAATAAGTTTTCATTTATTCTCATGAGAGATAACAAACTTTCACTTATCTTCACAAGAGACCAAGCTCCCACCGCAAACTTTTACCCTACATGGGGATCGAAACCACATGGGCAAGCCATATGGCCACATCCACAACCAATTCGGTATGACCTACTTGGCTTTTTATTACCTTAAGAAGGGAGTGAGGTGCAAAAGTCAACACCCGAATACCTATTTTTCTATTTTTACCTCTACATGACAATCATTTTTCATATATTTTAATACAATTACCTTATTTATTTTTTTCTTTATTTTACTTTGCTCCTATCATATTCATTCTATTCGCATCCCCTTCTCCTCCATTCTCTTTTAAACAAACACTCCCAAAATAATATATGTAGAGGCTTGGTCAAAACCACCTCACACGTGTCCTCACCTCGTCTCTCATGTTGTCACTATCTTTCAAAAGAACCGGACCTTGCTAACAACCCACAAAATCTCCTCAAATTAGGGGATCACAACTAACAAGTTAGTTGACTTATAAAAAGAGTCCACCCCAAAGAGGACTCAAGACATCTATCACTACGACAACTCTACTTCTTCTCAAATTCTCTGGAATTCTTATCCATATAACAATCCTACTTTCCTCTCAAAGCCGCAAACTTTTATCCATAAAAATAAGTAACCAACTCACTCTTAATGAACTATCAGGACACGGCACACAATGTAACTGACCAACTCACTTCAAATATTTAAAATTTAAAAGCCCACATACAAACAAAACCTGTTCTCTCCCGCCTAAATCAAAAAACAAAAAATGAATATTAAAAAAGGGCATAAAAGTAAAGGGAAGATGAGATGAGGGGGGGACTAGTGTACTAAATTTTGGATTTTAGTGAAAAATTGAAGAAAAATTCATAACTTGCAATCCGGACGTCGGATTGAGATGAAATTTTTTATGGATGGCCAAAATATTATGATGGACATGATAAATGGTTTAAGATGTGATAAAAATCACAAATCAAGGGTCAAGATGGAATGTCAAATGGAGATGAAAAAGGAAGCTTATCTTTTCAATTAATTACCTTTGACTTTTATTTAAATTTAAATAATTAAAAAATAAAAAAAAAATGAAAATCAGAGCTACAGCAGGGGGTGGTTGAGATTTTGACCAAAATCAATGGTCCATATTCATCATCATCATAAATCAAGGGCTAGGATTAAATTAGCTTAAATTAATTAATTTTAAAAATCAAAAAAATCAAGGAAAATAGGGCTACCATAGTGAGGCTGGAGCTGCTGTAGGGTGGCTGCACATGGCTCCATGCACTTTTTTGAAATTAGAAAAAAAATACATTTATAATTTAATACCTCGAGCAAGGGGGTAAATTCCAATTTCATGAAAAATCAAACCCTATAAATAGGGCCAAGGGGTGAACGACCAAGGCACACCATTCCCAGCTCCAAGCTTGAGAAATTCAAGCATTCCCACCCCCAAGCACGTTTTTGGCCTTTAGAAAAAGAAGGAGAGAGAAAGAGCCGAGTAAGAGGAGAGTTCTCCACTTGAGGTAAGAGAATTCTTCCAAAATTTCTTTTGGATGTTAAGTAAGGTAAAACCATGCTTAGATAATGCCTAAGCATGAGAAAATAAGTATAATTATAATGCTTAATTGGAATTATGCCAAAACATCAAAAATTTGGAGCAAAAATAGAGCATTGGGGAAGATAGCATATGATATGTGTAAATAATGCTTCAAAATTGATAAATGATAATTTGGGATGAATGATTATGATAAATATGATGTTGGAATGATGATATATTAATCATGATTTTTGGAATTAAGGATTATGCTTAAGTGAAATTATGTTGATTTTTAGTATATGGAGAAAATGATTTATTTAGCCAAGTTAATGATGATGAATTCAAAATTCATGAATTTTTCCATGATATTTAGCCAAGCTATGTCATAGTATTTTTTATTTTTGGAAAAAATGTCAATTTTTGGAACCCATGAACAGTAACCTCGGGTGAACAAGAAACGTGAACAGTACCCCATGAACAGTGACCATGAATAGTAATTTGTGAACAGAACAGTACCATGAATAGTAAAAAGAGTAAATTGGGTGGAAAAAATGAGATTAGTATTTATATCTTAAAGAATATATAGATGAAATTTTTAAAGGGATTTATAGATAAAAAATCCATATAATGAGGTAATAACCAAGTATCTCTATAAGATTAACCTTTATAGGAATGAAGTAATGAATTATTATAAAGCATGCATGGGAAGCAATCTAAGACATGGAATGATATAGATAAAACATCATTTTTTCTTGTATAGAAAAAGGTGGAGGATACGGACTAAGGAGGTAAGCAAGCACAACTTTGAAAATGTGATTTTATTACTTCATTGTAAGCAAGCAAACCCTTTTGAAAATATGTTTTATTCTCAAGTATTTATGAAATGTGTTTAAGGGTGGTCATTCCTATAATGTTTCAAAATGATGAATGTTTATGAGTTTTTATGAAAAGTCATGCCGGCATATTGATGTCATGTGATGTTCATGGACATGTGCACATGTATGATGTATAATGAAGAGGCTTTGGTGGAGGTAAAAAGCGGATCAGAGGGTCCCCCTTCACTATTGCCGAGTCGTATGGGTTGTGTGCCGACGGCGTCCTCCCAAGAGGTGGAGGCAAAGGAATGTTATATGTGAATGAATGCATTGCATTTTCATACATGGATTGAAAAGGAAAGCATGGATTTGAAATGATGTTTTTAAGGGATGGTGCAAATAATTCTCTACATGAGAATGACAAGTCACCTGGTATAAGAGGTATATAATGCCGGGAAAATCAAAAGTCATACATGTAGGAGACCATGTAGGCGTCAAGAGGAATAGAGGTTCCCCTTGATGAGGCCAAGTCGGAGAAAGCCGGCGTATTGGACCATGCTATGTGAGATGTTCCCTGGGCTAGCGTACCCGCACACGAAGGTTTGTGTCAGGAATAGAAATGAAGCATTTGTACATCCAATGTTTATGAAATAATTTTTATGAAAAAGTTTCTGTGCATTTGATAGTTGATCACTTGGTAAGTGTCTTCTATCGAATGGAGAGGAATACATTTAAATGAAAGAAAAATGTTTGCGTATTGAGTTTCGACTCATGTTTTGTTTTCCCAACCTCAGACAGGTGTAGGGAAAGCCAAGAGATAAGGGCATGTGTTGCTAAAGGAAAAGAGAAATCTACAAATGTTAGTAGATTTTTATATGAATAGATTCTCTAATGGGATATGATGAAAAAGGACATACGTTGTATGAAATTATAAAGTTATGAATAATATGAGAAGTTGATGATTTATGATGATATGGATGAGTCCATTATGAATGATGATGAGTATATGATTATATGATGAAAGAAAAAAAAATTTAGACGAGTTCCAATTAAGTACCCGCCGTGTGATCAGGGCAACAATCCTGAATTACGTTTACCAATCAATAAGATCTTGGAGTAAGGGCTATGTGGACATCTCGGTTCGGGGCGCCATAAATGTTGCTTCACGGCTATTAGGCACCATGGTAAGCATGAGAGCGTAATGCCCGTTTGGTTGAGTGTTCAACCCTTGTCCTCCCCAATAGTGGAGGTATTATTTAGATCCTCCATATTGTGCGGATTATGCATATACTGATCTGTAATATCAAATGACTTAATGTGTATATATACATGAATAAATAAGAAAAAGTTCAAGGAACATTAGCATTTAGCAAATTTAGTAAAAGTAGAAGGAATGTAAATTTCTCATTCTTTACGGTTAATATTTTGTTATAATGTAATATTTTAACTATCTAATTATTTTTACTTTTTAAAGTTTTTACTTCATCGTTGAAATTATTTTCTTATATTTTTCTATATAAGTACTCCATTTATTCACTTTTTCACCCATTTATATCACATCCCTATCACAATTCGGTTACAATGCTTCCTTCGTAGCTTTTCGAGAGGACCCCACCCTGTCCCGCCCATCAAGTCATCAACTTGATACGCTGCTGGGCTGGATTTTTATTAATATCAATAGTCGTCGTCGTTGTTGTTAGATGTGCTGCACACATCTTTGAAATTCTGCACATACTAGACTTCCAGAATTCAGGTCTACGGATGTGACCACGAAGCGGTTTATATTTCCTTCTTTCTTCTGTTGGGATCCGAAGGTTGGTTCTCTCACGTTCAATTCCATTCTCTTATTTAATATTGTCTATAATGACGAAGAGTAAAAGAGAATAAAGTTTAATAAAACTTTTTTAAATAAAATTGATATAAAACTTTTTAAAGTAGGAAAATTGATGTGATATGATAGGAATAATTATAAAGAATAAAGTTAAAATAGATATGATAATTATAGAAAAATTATTGAAAAGTAAGATATTTTTATAAAAAGATACAAAGAAATGATTTTAAAAAGAAGATAATAGTAAAGACTAAAAATTTTTTAACTTAAAATTTTAACTTGACAGATTTTTGTGATTGTCAAACACTTATATAAAAATTCACAATACATACAATTGCATATAGATAAACATGACAAAATATTTAAATTTAATATATCTACAAACTAAAAAATTGGCCCCCTATTGAATCATTACTCTATAATATTAGAATCAAATAACCATTGTACAAATTTTGGATATTTATATGTAAGTTCTTATGGTCGTGAATAATTTTAAGATTCATGATTTAGATATTAAAGTGACATCCTCGATCTTGTTAGATAAAGCAATGTTACGTTGCGTTGATTTATACTTCTAAAGTGTGGGACGAAGACAATGATAGATTTGGATGAAACTTGCAATTGGTAGCCTAATTAAATAAATAATTCCAAATGTAAATGTGCAGAATTAAAGGGTGGTTCATCATTATGGTTATTTGATTCTGCCTATACGTGCAAGATACAACTGGTTACATGCAAGGAACGCACTTTATCATCAAACGAAGACTGATTTCATGCGGTCAACAGTCCAATTAGCTTCCCTTTTTTTTCTTTTTTAGAAAAATGTACACGTTTTTTGCCCCATTTAGATAGGTTGGGATTTTTGCAAAATGCCTACAAAATTGGACTAATATTTGGTTCGTCCCTAAGTTTACCAAAATTACAAATATACCCACAAGGTTTACATGAAATCGTGTGTTCCTTTCATTAAAACGACATTAAATTTCTCCATTAAATACGACAATATCCTTTAAGTAAAGTGATGCACTTGTAATTTTTGTAGATATTGTAAGCATATTTATAAAAAAAACTCAAATAGTAAGATAGGTAAAAATATATAAAATAATAAAATACCAAATATATCTACAATATTTGCAAACATTGCAAGTGTAGGTTTCAAGGGCATTTTAGTTATTTTATAGAAAAATCTAACGATGTCCTAACGGAAGGGATACGCTTACAATTTTATGCAAACCTTGTGGGCGTATTCATTTTGGCAAACTTAGGAACATAGATGCAATATTAATTACACCTTGCATGTATATTTATAAAAATCTTGATAGGTTTATAAATTTTTTTCAAATTTTTTCCTCAACTAAAAATATTTTTTAGATCATCAACATATACATCAAAATGTAATAATGCTATATAAAATTATTTACTCGCTAAGTAATATTTTAAGTAGTTTAAATGTTAAAAATATAATTATTTATTCCTTTAATTTTTTCTCATCATTCTCTAGTCTCAAAAGTCATATACCTTCATATCAAGCATGTCAAGCATAAAATAAAAATTAAATAATGCAAAAGGTATATGACTTTTTTTTATATGAAGGTATATGACTTTTTTTTCCAACCTTCATATCAAAAAAAGTCATATACCTTTTGCATTATTTAATTTTTATTTTATGCTTGACATGGACTTTTGTTTAGCTAACAGTTTTAACAATTCTTTTAGAAAGGAAGCCTTGATCTAATTGAATTAAGTGGGAGTAAGAAATCTAGGGCGTTATGCAAATGATATCAAACCAAGGAAAGGTTGTGATAGGTGGAGATTTAAATGGACATAGGAAAGGAGAATGTAGGATATGAAAGAAGTCATGAAGGTTTCGGCTTGGAATAAGGAATGAAATGGGGAATGTCATTTTGGACTTTGCTATAGCATATGATTTGGTTATAGCAAATACATTATTTCAAAAACGAGATGAACACTTGATAACTTTTACAAGTTGGACCAATTCTAGCTAAGTAGATTTCTTCCTTATAAAAAAATTGGATAGATTTTTTTGTATTAATTATAAGATTATCCCAAGTGAGAGCTTAGCTATGCAACATAGATTATTAATGATGGATATATATACACAAAAAGAGTCAACAAAAACTAAAGTCAATATAATTCCAAATATTAAATGGTGGAATTTAAAGGAAAACAACATAGAACTTTTTAGTTAAAAAAATGATAGAAAAAGGAAAATGGGACACACAAGAAGATGAAGTAGAATCAATGTAGGATAAAATAGCAACTAATATAAAAGAAGTAGAACAAAGTATTGTAAGTATATATAAAAATCGTAGATCCTCATATAGAGAAACTTGGTGGTGAAATAAAGATGTTCAAAAAGCTATAAATGTTAAAAAAGAAAAGTTTAAAACATGGTAGAGAAATAAAAATGATATAAACTTACAACAGTACAAACTATCAAAAAAAAAGGCTACTAAAAAGATTATTAACTTACAAAAAAGGCTTATGAGAACTTATATGATAGATTAAGAACTAGACAAGGTGAAAAGGATATTTTTAAGTTGGCTAAATTAAGATAAAATAACGGCAAAGATTTAATACATGTTAGATGTATTAAAAGTGAGGACCAAAGAGTTCTAATCAAAGATGATGATATTAAAGAAAGATGGAAAACTTATTTTTATAGTTTATTAAATGATACTCCACACGAACATTTAACATTAGATATTAGTTTAAATAGAGAAGAAAATAGGAATATCAGTTATTTCTCAAAAATTCAAATATCTGAAGTAAAGGAAGCTCTAAAGAAAATAAAAATAGGAAAAGCCTTAGGCCCAGATAATATACCAATTGAGGCATGGAAGTGCATGGAAGATATAGGTGCAACATGGTTAACAAATTTTTTTAGTAAGATTAAAAAAACAAAGTTAATGCCAAGTGAATGGAGGAAAAGCATTATAATTCCAATCTATAAAAATAAGGGAGATATTCAAAATTGTGCAAATTATCGTGAAATAAAATTGATAAGTTATACTATAAAATTATGGTAAAGAGTAATTGAACATAGACTAAAACGGAAAACTAATGTATCTAAAAATCAATTTAGTTTTATGCCAGGAAGATCAACCACCGAAGTTATTTTCTTACTTAAACAATTATTTGAAAAGTATATGAAGAAGAAAAAGAACTTATACATGATTTTTATTGATTTAAAAAAAGCTTATGATCAAGTACCAAGAAAGTTAATATGGCATGTGATGAGGAAAAAAGAAATTAATAACAGATGCATTGATATTATTAAAGATATGTATGAGGAGGCTGTTACGAATGTGAAGACCATTAGTGGAGATACTAATATCTTTCCGGTTAAAATAGGTCTACATCAAGGCTCAGCCTTGAGTCCTCACCTTTTTACCTTAGTAATAGATGAAATTACTTGACATCTCTAAGAAGAAGTACCTTGGCGTATGTTATTTGTAGAAGACATTATTCTAATAGATGAAACCATCGGTACTTAGGATTAATAGTTCAAGAGAACGGGGAAATCGAGAAAGATATAATACATAGAATTCAAGCAGGATGGAAGAAATAGAGAAATGCGTTAGGAATTTTATCTGACCGTCGAGTTCCAATTAAATTAAAAGGAAAATTTTATAAGACTGCGATTATACCTGCTATGCTTTATGTGGCAGAATGTTGGGCAGTTAAAAAAAAAACATATACAAAAAATGAGCATAGCGGAAATAAGAATGTTAAGGTGGATGAGTGGTAAAACAAGAAAAGATAAAATTATGAATGAAATAATTCGAGAAAACTTAAAAGTAAGACTAATTTGTGATAAAATAAGAGAAAATAGATTAAGATAATTTGGTCATATTAAAAGGAGGCCTGTAGTAGCACCGGTTAGGAAAACAGAGTCTATCCAAGTAGAAGGTAATAGGAGATGAGAGGAAGACCCAAAAAAATATAGATGAAAATAATTAAACAAAATTTAAAAATATTACAAAGTACAAAAAATCTAGTCTTAAATTGCCAAGAATGGCATAACAGAATCCATGCAGCCGACCCCACCTAGGTGGAAAATGACTTATAATGATGATGATGATGATGATGAAATCTGTGCTTATGGATTGCTATGGTATCAGCATTTATATATATATATATATATAAATCATGGTGTCAATCGTTATGTCTGGAACTCATTTTTAAAATCAAGTTACATAAAATTAATTTCATATTATCTTATATATTTTCTCCCTTGATTAAATCTAATCCATCTATTATATTTACAAAAATTTCTTTAATTATGAGACTAAATTTCTTCCAATTAAAGATGCGCCCACGTTTGCTTAAAAATATATGTTGGTTACGGAGAATTGAATATCATGCAAACCAACACGAACATAAGAAATAATTGAATCAAAATCCTTAAAATAATAATTTCCAAATATAAATGAATAATTTAGTAATTTATTATAACATTTTAGTTATGTTTTTATTTATGCATATAAGCATGATTTTGAGGCACAATCCACTCAAACTTAGGACTTGGATAATTTTCTTAGAGCATTATACATATTTGCAAGGGTCACATATCTAGGGGCGTAAACAGGGTTGGTCTAACCTGCATACAACTAACCCAATCCAATTTATAATAAGATTGAGTTAAGCATTTTGGAGAAAAAAGTTATATAACCTGAATTTAACCGACCCAATTTTGAAGTGGGTTGGGTCAGATGATTGTCAACTCGGCCCAACCTAATTTTATTTATTAATGTAAAAATGGTTATACATTAGCTCATAATACATAGGAATAACTAGGATTATTACTTTGAAATAAGATTATTTAACAATTATATTATTATATAAGTCATAAATTGGAAGGTATTTTTACAAAAAATTATTAATGTTTATTCTTTTATATAAATTTATATTTTAAAATAGATTTAATTAAGCAAAATATTTTTAAGTATTATATATTTATTAATCTAATTTCTAACCTGAACTGATTTTTATAGAGTTAAAATAGGGTTGAGTTAAGGTGTGAAAAATAAAATTACATTAAGATTTTACAAAGTGAGTTTGAGTTGTGTTTACCGAACCTGAATCAATTAGGGGTGGGAATTGGGGTGGGTCGACCCGTGACCCGGCTTTGACCCGACCCGTTTTTGGCTGGGTAAAACTAACATGTTTTTGACCCGGTATAGGGATGGGTTAGAAATTTTGACCTGAATTCAAAAATAGGGTTGGGGTGGGTCGACCATGTACCGACCCGAAGAGTCCGACCCGCCCCGCATATACTAATTTATTAAAAATTATAATTCTATATTTAAATATTATTATTATTTTCTTTCAAATTTCTCACTTTTTTGTAATCAACTTTATCAACAATAGAAAAATTAATTTATTCAAAAAGCAATATAAGAATCAATAAAAAAAAATTTACATATATAACCCTCATGTGTAATTGTATATTAACCTATTTTAATAAATGTATACTATATTTTCAAATGTTTTATTTTCTTAATTATATATTTTTTAATAATTAGTGAAATATTGAAACATATAATATTTAAATTTAGTATAGATGTATACTTATGTTTGATAGGTATATAAATTCTGAAAATTATATTATTTGACCCGACCCGCTATCCCAAAAAGGGTCCGATACCGACCCGAATTTTGTCCCGAGACCTAGAAGAAAAAAATAAGGGTCAAACAAGATTTTTAAAACGTAGAGTCAGGGTTGGGCAAACCCTGACCCGTCCCGACCCGCCCCGATTCCCACCCCTAGAATCAATCCTACCCGATTTTCCCTGCATATAACCCATCCCCTATTTCTCGCTGCTAATCCCCTATTTCCCGGGCGACGTGGACTGTAATTTTCCTCCCCTTTTATATGAAGGAGAAGAGTCCACTTTAGAAAGATTGCTGGTATGCAAAAAACCTAGTGTTCTTATAAGTCCAAATCCACGTAAATTCTACTATAAACACAATTCACGCGTAAGGAAGCTCAAAAATAAAAGACAGATAAATGGCTCCTTTGTACCTGTTATTTTCGTGCTGGTTCGTGTAATATCCAATTATCTTTAACCGATCTATTTTGTTTAACATTATTTAAAATTTTTACAAGAAATCTACGGTTGGGGAGAGATTCGTGGTCAAATCGCAGGAGATTTGCATGCTAGTATATACCTCATATTAGTCAAATTGGCTTAACTTTGGTAGTGAAAATACATGGCTAGAAGTTTATGAAATCTATAGCTTTGGTAAAATCCCTGACCCATTTCTTAACGTGCTAAAAAATAAATAAATAAAATACCTCATTGAAAATATCCTCGATCAAAAATTTTGAACTACGGACTTCACACAACGCACTACAGACGGTTGAGTGTTGACGTCGCACTGTAGCTTGGGTGAGTTGGACTTAAGCTTAATTCTAATCTGTTAAAATATCTCAGCCTAATTCATTTATTAACTTATTCACAAAATCTCAAATATTAACCTTAATCCATTTTTATTTGATTAACGAATTAGCAGATAGTTACTGAGCTTCCTACTAGTTATCTAAATAAATTGATTTGTTAAAACTATATAAAATAAATCAAAATGAGGCTCTTGAATAATATAAAATATTGACATCTTACAAACATACTTGACAATTCTAAAGTATATAGTTGGTTCGAGTAAAAAGGGGTTAGGACATATATATATATATATATATATATGAGAGCTGTTCCGGTGCAATGACGCTGCACCGGAACAGCGGTACAGTGGCCCCAAAATGGGGGCCACATGATCATGAAATCATGATCTACTCCACTCATTGTATTTAGAATAATGTATTCTATTACCATACCAATTTTCATCCCAATCAGATATGTATATGGGCCTCATCTGAAAATGGTACAAATCTAACGTAATAAAATAGTTTGATGTAAATAACAACTTTAAAGTATCTGATTGGGATGAAAATTGGTATGATAATAGAATACATTATTTTAAATACAATTGGTGAAGTAGATCATGATTTCATAATCATGTGAGCCCCATTTTGGGGCCACTGCACCGCTGTTCTGGTGCAGTGATGCTGCACCGGAACAGCTATATATATATATATATATATATATATATATATATATATATATATATATATATTTGAGAGTGCAAGTGTTGTTAATAGATTAGTGAGTTATGTAGGTTAATCATATTACTGAAAGGGTTGATGAATTATCAATAGACAATCCTAGAATTTTCGCTTAAATGGGTTTAGGGTTACACAATAAACTAGTTAACCTACTAACCTATTTGTTTAATTTGTTTATAAATGAATTAAGATTGACCTTTTTACCTAAACGAGTTGCAACTCATTAACCCAATAATCCACTTAGGTTAAATAAATTATGATTGACTATTGGTAACCCATCAACCTGTTTAGTCATCCGATTAATCTGTATAACTTGTCCAACCTATTAACAACCTGTGTACCATAAGTATGCAACACAAGCTTGAAATGTCCAAACTCTTTTAGCTAGGACCAACTACTATTTATGATTTTTAGGTATGTTTCCAAGCTATTAATATTTTTTATATTCAGAAACCTAATTTTAATTTATTCCATATAATTTTAAGAAATTACTTTATTTGTCTTCAAAAACAAATCAGATTGTTTGGATAACCCATTAAAAGTAATAAAAAAAGATAACCCGATAACAACTTGTTAACGATGTATTTAAGCAACCCATTAACAACTACCAACCTGTTTATTAAATGAGATATAAACAAATTAGGGTTAAGATTTTATAAATGTTTCAATATACAGATTAAAGTCGAGATTTTATAAATAGGTTAAAATTAAATTTATATTTTAATCTACCCAATCTGATCCATTTACATTCCTAAATGAGTTGTTGGGTTAACAGGTTGCAACCTATTTAGGTAGAAAGGTCAACCCTAATCCTAATCAGGTTAATGAGTTAAACCATTTATCGTGCACCCCTATGAATCGACGGAATTAGTAGAAAGCACTTCCCTTTCTCCTTCCAAACAGCATAAGGCTAATATGGAAACAGTGTAACATCTTCAGCCGCACGGCCAACCAAGCCCTGACCCTAAGGTGGTTCACTCCTGCTGAGTGAGTTAGCAACATAACAGCATCTTATTCATCAATAAAAGGGGAAGGGATCTAGCCTGCTGATGAAATTTTCTTTATGCATCACCAAGAAGGAAATAATCGAAGTGATTTCTGGCAAAACAAATATTACCCATTAATTTATTTTTATATTATAAAGGGATAATCCTGGCTAATAGGATGCTTTTTTGGGTTTTTTCCTTCAAAATTGTTCCTCGATCATATTTAATTCATATACTAAATTTAATAATTTTTAGATGTGTATATATATTTTTGAATTTCGAAAATTAACAGTTTTAGTGTATTTAAGTCATTTTCACCCAGAAACTGTTATTTTTAAATTCGAAAATATTTATACATATTCAATTTAATGAAATACATTTTGGACAATATTTTTCTAGAGAAGAACCATTGGCTCCTCTTAGCTCTAGCTAATAGTATCATCCCTTATTATGAATGAGTTTGAATGTTTGATCATATGCAGCCCGCTGCATAGGAGCTCCCATGCGGACCGGCCACAACTTCCTTTTTTTTTTTTTTTTTATAACGCTGTCAATTTAAGTGTAATTAGTATCCCAAATTTTAACATTTTTATAGTTGTGTATATATGTTTTTGGAATTTCAAACAAAGAAGTAAATGACTAAAATGCACGTATTTGAAATTTTCATAAAAACATACACATTTCAAAAAGGGTAAAAACTTACATATTAATTAAGATACACTTAGTATAACACTTTTATTTTTTAAAAAATTTTAAAATTTTCGTAACCGGACCCATAGGAGCTACCATGCAGCTGGCCCCATATGACCATTACTCATTATAAATTAGCTGGATTGGGAAAACTTTTTGAAAGACAAAAAAAATAAAAAACCACTAGTACAACACTTTGTTTTTAATCATTCTCCTTATAAAAGAAGCCTGAAATCGCAAAAAAAAAATTAAGTGGTATACATGTTGCATTGATCTCGCAGGCCCACATGAAACGTGGATGGCCAATTAACGTGTGCCGACCATCATAAATATGCACAACCATCTGTTTGATTTTCATAATATTGATTTTTACCCCTATGCAGCAACCCACAGTGAGCAATCAGAACACTATTTCAGATCACCCTGCTTACAATTTGACAAACACACAGTAACTAGAACATGTTACCATGACTGATCCAACAATTCGACTAGAACGAGAAAATTTGAAAAAAGAAAATATATATATATATATATATAGGGAGCTGTTCCGGTGAGCGTCACTGCACCGGAACAGCCGTGCAGTGGCCCCAAAACGGAGCCCACGTGATCATGAAATCATGATCTACTCCACCCATTGTATTTAGAATAATGTATTCTATTACCATACCAATTTTCATCCCAATCAGATATGTATATGGGCCCCATCTGAAAATGGTACAAATCCAATGTAATAAAATAGTTTAATGTAAATAACAATTTTAAAGTATCTGATTGGGATGAAAATTGATATGATTATAGAATACATTATTTTAAATACAATGGGTGGAGTAGATCATGATTTCATGATCATGTGGGCCCCATTTTGGGGCCACTGCACGGCTATTCCGGTGCAGTGACGCTGCACCGGAACAGCTCCCATATATATATATATATATATATATATATATATATATATGTAAAGTGAACAATTCTAAATACAATGAGTGGGGTGAATTTATGGGAAATGATCAGGTGGGGCCCACAGTGCATGGACTGCACGGTGCAATCGCATGCACTGGATCATTTCCCTATATATATATATATATATATATATATATATAATAAGCACCACTTCTCAATTTTGTTTCAAATATGTTTCCCTTTGAATGCACATTTAAAATTTTAAAAGCAAGCAGTGAAAATTAGTAAGAAATGAATAATGAAATAGAAACATGCGAAGGAAAAGCGAGACGACTACATGAAAAACGAAATAGAAGCATGCAAGAGAGAAGCAAGAAAAGAATTTCAAAGTTTAATGGTTGTATATTTGCTCTCAAATGAGTTTCAAAATAACAGCAACAGTGACAATAATAAATTACAAGCTTTTGAATCCTCTGAAAACAGGATGAATATAAATTATATATATATACACCAAAAAAAAAAGGCGCACACAAGAACACGCCCCCTCAACAATTACATGTCATACAACCCTCACCAGCCAGTACCTCAAACGTGCAGGCCTTCTCTTTCAGACAGCAATCTTCAACACCACACCTCCAATGGCACCCTCGGAATAGAATGTATACATATATTCTATTAGCAAACAGATCACACATGAACATATAATCTGAAAATTGGTGATCCAACCATCAAAGTTCAGAAGAGCTGGAGAACAACCCATGTTTCCATGCATGGATGTTTTCACAAAAACGTATGAATTTACAAAAAATGGGCTGCCAATTCTTCACAGACAATGCATGAAAACATACAACTGGTGATGCATCAAGACAACAGCCGATGAAATCCCAGAATAACCTCTGGACATCTGCAGCATAGTGCATTTGATCAATCCAAAGACGCCTAGAACCTTTTCAAATCCTCTCTGGCAACTGCAAGATCACAATCCATTAGGTCCTCAGATTTAGATAGATCTACTAGCTTGCTCTCTAGAAGAAACAGTGCCAACCCCTGGTGAAGAGGATGATGGTCGTGGGGCCCGGGGACTGCGTCTCCTGCCATCTGCATCAGAGCCATGTGACTGGGAAACTAAATATTCAAGTGCGACAACCACATCACCAATAAGAGGACGGAAATTGGGCTGCTCTTGAAGGCACATAACTGCAACGGCAATTGCTTGATGAAATGATCGTACAGGATAGTGGCCTTGCAGCAAAGGATCAGCTATTTGAACAAATTTCCTTCTATCCTTGAGAAATGGCCTGGACTGAAACGAACAAAATAACAGATGTTTAGCAAACAATATATGCAAGAAGATATCAACGACTAGTGCAGAGTGAAAATATAAATAAATAAATAGAAAAGTTAACGCATTTTAGTTTTTTTTCTTTTTTCTTTTTTTTACAATTGGGTTTGTTTCCCTAAACTTGTATGAACTCTAGCTGCAGACAAGATGACAAGACTCCTAGTGAATTGGACCATCAGGGTGAGGGGAAGAAGCTTTTCATTTGGAAATGAACACAATATCTGGACCATTGGGCTTCAAGCTGTTCTTTCGACAAGCTCATTGTCCAATGCCTGTGTGTCCACGCATAAAGGAGCAAACTATACACTTAAGATTTCCAGTAACCATTCCTAAGCTATGAGCTCGCAGATGAGGAACCTGACCTAACCCAGCCATCTATGATCTCTTAGTAAGCCTACCTATCTAACACTACCCCTGATTCCAAAACATCCGATGGAAATACGTAAAGCATTAGAAGTACAAGAAACATGGTACAAAAACTCATCACATTTTCCCTCAAGTGTGTACATATCCCATGCCACGGATAGGCTAAACGTTGGAAGGATAACGGAAATTGCATTCTTCCCAGCAATGGAGGATACCCATTCCAAGTCTACCTAATCAAACAAAGCCATACAGGAACATCAAAAGCATTCCTGGTTGATTCGAAATTTAGTCGAAAATTTAATAAACAGATCCAGGGAATTTTTAAAAAAAAAGTGTAAAGGACATTGATGCACAAGCTATAATTTGAGACATCATGACAAGGCAAGGACATTGCATTCCAAGAATTAATTAAAAAACCCAGGTAGCTCAATCATATACTACATAAAACACATAAATTTACTCCATTTTTTCAATTTGTGTAATTTTCTTTTCACATTGTTTATCCGTAAAAAAGGATGGAATTTTCCACACGTTATAACAAGCTCTACTCCAAATAAGTTAACCGCAATTTCCTTCTTGCTGCCACCAAGGTTACAGGTACAAAAACAAAACATAGATACATGCAGCATCTTAGGCATGAGATTGCTTATATTATGTGCTAGGTAGCGGAACATGCACAGCTGGCCTGCAAATAAGTGAAGCCTTGCAATGCTCAAATACATAGTCCCAGAGCCCATAATTGACACCACAGATTGCAAGTAGTTGTTGCATTGAGAGATTGAAAGTAGTTGGATTGAGCACGGGCAGACACTGTGCTTGCTTACAGGATATGAAATGTGCACGTAAAAAAGAGAGGTCTGAACTCGTCAAGGAACTGGCATTCATATGTCAGCTCTAACCACAAGACTCTACCATGTCAAAGAGCATATCAAGAAATAAATTATGCATTTAAACCTCAAACGCAATTTTTAAGATAACCTACCCAGGTGATTAGATTCTGTTCTCCAGCCTCTCTGGAAGTGTCTATTGCCTTCCGTCCAGTGATGAGCTCCAATAGAACCACTCCAAAGCTATATACATCAGATTTGAGGGTCAATTTACCAGACATCGCATACTCTGGGGCACAGTAACCATATGTTCCCATCACCCTTGTTGAGACATGTGTATTGCCACCAACAGGCCCCAGCTTAGCAAGTCCGAAATCCGAAAGCTTGGGGTTGAAGTTCGAATCCAACAAAATGTTGGCAGATTTTAAGTCCCGATAAATGACAGGAGGATCAGCTTTGGTATGCAAATACTCAAGACCTCGAGCAGCACCAAAAGCTATCTTTATCCTCATGTTCCATCCCAGAGGCTCTTTTTCTGGATTCAGATCTGGAAACAAAAAAAAAAAAAAAAAAAAGCATCAGCAGGAACTTATAAAAGGATATTTGCAGTGTTTGCTGAATTGACAACTGAAAAATCAGAAGAAAAAACTCCAAAATAGACAACAGATAATAAAGCCTAGAACTGGAATTGGAAGCAGGTTCAACACAAATTTATGGTTGGTGAAAAAGCTTTTAGTAGACCTCTTTTTATTGAGGCCTCACAGTTCCAAGAGGTTGTAGTAAAAGAATATGCATCACCATGGTAGAGGTCTCCCACTTCATTGAAAGCATAATCTATTTTTTTGAATGCCCCGTTTCAATAGGACTAATGTCTTGTTTCACAAGAATTTTCTAATTGCAACAAATCTAGAAGCAAGATCAGAATGACTAATCCTAAATTAATGAACTTCCTCATGACCCAGTCCAGATTCAGTTTAGCTGCACTAGATAAGGTGACAATCTTATAATTCAACCAAAACAGAGCAAGGTGAACTGTACCAGGTTTTTCACAAACTCATTCTTAGTTTGCAAGCCAAACCAAGTCAAATCAGATGCCAACCCAAACTATGGTTCATAAAAATCTAAGTGCCAATACATATAAGGAATGCCAAGAAAGTTGTGCATTCCAATATAAGTCAATCAAAAATTATATTATTCTGATCAGCAGTAACGCATCTAGAAATGGCTTCCAAAATACACAGGTAAAGACGAGGGGAAAGTAGTACCACTAACATCATTTTTTACTTGAATTAAAACTTCTATTAAAAAACCAAACCGTTTAATACATAATAAAAAATGTTAAACAATAAAGCTGTTTGTCTTAAAGCTTAATCACTTAATATTCCATGCAATAGTCATATTCTCATCAAAATTTAACAGCACATCTCTCCATGCTATAATGATATTCTT
This sequence comes from Annona cherimola, assembly GCA_030490835.1. Taxonomy (NCBI): domain Eukaryota; kingdom Viridiplantae; phylum Streptophyta; class Magnoliopsida; order Magnoliales; family Annonaceae; genus Annona; species Annona cherimola. Next base: position 91,877,392 of record CM059972.1, read on the forward strand.
GTTGAAACTTGACAGCTGAAAGAACCAGTAATCAAAAAACAAATACCATCGGCATCTCTTATTGATGATTCAGTCACTGTTTTAAAAGCATAATTAACAATCACCACACCAACTTCAGCATTTTGGTTAAAAGCAGTATGAACTTCGATAATGAAATAATAATTGAATATGCATAGCATACAGCTAAATAACATTTTCCACTTGTAATAGAAAGGTCAAGACTTAAATTTCGAATGCTTAAAGAAATTCCAGCAGAACCAAAGAAAGATATCTAAAATTATTTAAAATAACCTAAACGACTTCACAAGTTGAACTGTTTCAGCAGTTGGCCTCGCCAGGTCTACCATTTTTCTTAAAAGGACAGCTTTTTGCATAGATAATACCGATATCAATTCTGGATAACTACCAGGTACATTTGGTTTTCAAAATATCAAGTATAATATAATCATTAAGTTGCAAGCTAAAAAACCACATTACTGGTTTGAAATAGGATGCAATAATAGTTCATTTTCTAGCCCTTCCTCCCGCAATAATCTCATTGTTCAAGAAAGCCATGTTGGTAGCAACATAAATGGCCTTTTGTAAATAGTTGAAGAACAGAAAACAAAAGTTGAAATTTGAAAAAGCTGAGAGAAATTGGATGAGTCAACCACAACACCCTGGTGTCTTAAATTCTTAACACTTCAAACATGCATCAGCAGTGTCTTAAATTCTTAGTACTTCAAACATGTACCAGCCGTTTATAAAGTAACAAGTAGAGTAGAACTCAAGCATATGAAAAATGCATTGTAAGTGAATAAAGCATTTCCATCTCATGGGTTAGTCAAGTCTACTAAAGACCAATCGTGAGTTTCAAAGTCCGACATAAGAGAAGGTATACTTCTAGCGTAAAGATATGAAACAACACTGTAACACCCTTTTGTACTACCATTACTACCATGTAGAGAGAACTCAAGCTAGGTGGAAGCAATGAAAATAATCCATTTGGCCTATTTGGATAGGCCGAAGCTGGTATAGTCTTTACATCCTTTTTACATAAATATACCATAACAAGGAAAAATATTACATCTGCATACCTATATTTTCTGGCCTTAAGCATACTTTTTCAATCATTAACTTACCTTTTCCAAATGCCTCTACCTTTTCCACTAGTAACCTTATCCTTTTCAATCATTATTCTATTTTTTTTTTCCATACCAATCGTACATTATTATCAACCCTAATTTTGTCATTCCATCCTGCTTTTCCTGCATTCCACTCTCTTCTACACCATACACTCCATTACACTCTCCATTACACCTGTGCAAACAGGCCATTAAGGGGTTTAGTCAAATTGGCAAACGGCAATTAAACTGAAGGAAAATTCAAGAAGGTGGAACGTCACGTAGTCAAATGCCAAATTGTCCAAAAGAGAAGCATAGCAAAAATGACATTGTTCAGGACTTCAGTTGTACCTTGACAAGATTAGACAAACTTGTTTATAAGTAAAAATGCTTAGAGGGAGTTCAGCCAGTGCACCAATTGGAGACAAGAAGGAAAAAATACTTGGCTGTTTTAGTTAGTGGTGCAACTTGGGTAGGGTACCTACTAACCAGACCCTAAAATAGGTAGGGTAGAATAGAAAATTTTACCCATAGGTATGGGTAGGGTATAATTCATTACCCAATCTCCTAAATAGGGTAAGAATAGTGTAGGCATGCTGGGTACCCTCAGGAATTTATTCTATATATGTATAGTTGTGTATGTATATGTAAATAATTTTTATATTGCGTCGCCATTCGGCTGCAAATAGTGACTCATGCGGTGGAGAGTGTGTGGCACGCGCATTGGGAGGGCGCCCAAATTTCCCATCCCGCCCTTCCTATTTCAAATCCTGCAGCTGTGAAAGTGAATATCCTGGCATCTTTTTGAATCCTAGAAACTTCTCCATTCTCTAACCGCAACCCAACTCCACAGCAATGAAACCCCCCCTCCTTCACAACTCAATCCAAAGACAAAACCTCCGTCCTCCACAACGCCGAAACCCTCTGTCCTCCTCAGTGCCAAAACCCTCTCCTCCACAGCTCAATCTAGTGCCCAAACCCTCACACGTCCACAGCGCCAAAACTCAACAACAAAACCCTAACTCCCTCTTGCTCCCAACCTGCACGATCGCAAACTCTGCTCTTTCTCAACTTGCATGACTTCAAATCATAATGTCTTCCACTTCAGATACAATACTTTCTTACTCATGCCATTTCTTTTTCTCATACGATTAATTTTTTGTTATATTTTATTTTGCAAAAAACGCAATATGAAATCAGGTGAACATCATCAATCCTGCTACTGTCTATTTCATGGCTTGCTTTGTCACGTCTTGTGATCTATAGGTATATTCATCTCTTTCTCACGTCTAATATATGTAATATTGACTACATAATATGGAAATGGCATTCTCTGTTTTGTGGATATTGTTTTGTGTTCATCGTCATTGGTTGTAGAATATGCAAAAAAGTTGAATCATGTTAGTGTTGTCAACATGTTTTCTATTATTCAAAACAGTGCGTAAAATGTTTTTTCAAATGTTGTTATTGAACATTTGAGGAACCGATTTGGAACCGGAATCGGAACTGACCCTATGGGTAACGGGTAAGATAGGGTACAATAGGAACCGACTCTATGAATGGTTAGGGTAGGGTAGGCTTTTTAGAAATAGGATATGGGTAGGGTACACCATTATCCGAACCAAACCCTAGTTTTAGCCTCAAGCAATGGAAATTGTGAAACCATCCTAACCAGGAACAAGGAAGTTTTTGAAGATGAAAGCTGTAATGGTGAAATAGAATCACCTAAAAATGCAGACAGGGATCATAAGAAAAACTTGAAAATATGTCCTATCCACACTAGACTGAAAAGTCATCAAAGACCTGTGACATAACCTCTAGAACAACAGTTTAAAGTTTAAACAATTAATAAGGAAGCTTATTGCATATTTGCTAGGAGGGCACCAGTCAATTGCTCGGAAGATGACAAAAAAAGCTCCATGCCCTTTCAACGAAACAAATGGGAGAAAATAAGAAGGATGGAACAAATCAAGAGAAAATTTTGAGAATCGAAAGACTAAGAGACTAATATAGATTTTTTTTTTTAAGTCATACCTCTAAGTAAAACAAAGAATAGGTGATAAAATGAGGGAAAGCAAATTAAGGTGGTTTGGACATGTTAAACAGAGGCCTGAAATGGCACTGATTAGGAGAGTTGAGTTTATTCAAATAAAAAGCGGTAAGAAAATTAGAGGAAGACCCCAAAAAAATGGACAGAAGTAATTAAACAATATATGAAAGCATTAAAGATTACTGAAAACTTGGTTTCTGACCATCAAGAATGGCGCAATAGGATCAATGCAGATGACCTACTCAAGTAAGAAATAGCTTATGATGATGATAATAAATAATCCTAAAGTAAAACAAAATTCTATTGATATTTTGTTCTAAGAAAAAGAGGATGGCATAAAATTGTTCATGAACTTGAATTATTTGTAACAATATGTGATGATGACATAAGAGTTGAATAAAAAATGAAACACCATATTTGTAGTAATGCATCTTCCTTCAGGAATGATTACTGGTTGTTCAACTCTTTTTTTGATGGTAACTGGTCATTCAACTCTTAGCAATACTGAAACCTGGTCTGTGTTATTCCTTTGCGAAAGAGGTGCATTTTTAACATCAACTTTTTCTAGAGGCTCATCGCTCTAGGTGTCAAGTTCCTCTATTTGTAGAGGGAAGTAAATATATAAACTGATGAAAACCTGAAAAGACCAAAGATTCATTCAAAAGGTCATTTAATAGGGATAACCCAAATAGGAATCAGAAACCATCTTATATACTGTCTAGATTCCTGCTTTCTTTTCTGTGGTGCTACCATAACTATAAAGCATCTAGCCTTTCTACTATATTTGATTCCTTCTTTTCCACAATTTGCCACAAATCACGTAAAGGAAAACAGGATTTCTACTGGGATTTACAACATAGATCTTGTTAAAACTTCAAACCAAGCAGAAAAAGAATAGAAATAATGATCTTGAAAACAAAAATGGGCATAATTCAGTTCATGATGGAGCAAGTTACCAAACAGGTGATGTTCCAAGCTACCCATTGGCATGTACTCATAAACCAAGAGCCTTTGGTCTCCATCAGCACAGTACCCAATTAAGTTCACAAGATTATGATGGTGCAAAAGACTTAACATGAGAACCTCCACAAGAAATTCATGATTCCCCTGAAGCCCTTCCCGATTCAACTGTTTGATTGCAACAACCTGCTGACAAATTAACAACAAAGTTCATCAACTAGCAAAACTAACAGTAAACTGCAATACCATGACTGAAATTATGAGAACCAAAGGAAACAAAATGCAGCATTCTGGAACTCTAATAAGAAATACCCGGCTGAGATTGGAAGAACAAAATGGGATGTTCTGTTACGTCTAATGCTCAGGACTATAACGATGAAGACAATTTCGATGATAAAACGCCCCCAAGAGTTGGCCTCCGTTTGCTGATTTCTACACAGAGCAAAATTCAGCAAGCAGACTGTAGACTTGGTGGAAAACTCTCTGACACACGGTTTCCTGGATTTCTTCCCTTCTATTGAATTCTCGGATAACAGCTTTTAATTTATTCATTAAAACTATTTTTAAAAACCTTATTGATTCAATCACTCGTGCTACGATTTCAGACACATTTGGAAATAAGCAAATCCAAAACACCACCAACATCAGAAAAAGAAAACGAGCGGAAGAAAAACTTGCCTGGCCAGATTCCAACCGCCCCTTATAAACCCGACCAAATCCTCCTTCCCCGATCATATCCGTAGGCCTGAAGTTCCTCGTTGCAGTGGCAAGCTCCCTGAAAGTAAAACTCCGGGCCGCGCTCTTGCCCTCCATTCTCCTTTTCTTCCCATCACTGTCGAAAGATGCCGTCTTTCCCTTGCCATTCTCTGCAAATCCATCCAAAATGACGAATCAATCCAAAAAGCATAGAAACATGCGCAATTCCAGCTCTCCGTCGCATCCCAAACCACACATAATAACCAAGATTAACTCTAAAAATTCCATAAAAAAGAAAAGAAAGAACAGAGAGAGAGAGAGAGCGCAACCGGAATTGGAATGGACACGAGCACTGCCTTCGACCTTGTTAGCTTCCTTGAGGTGAGGACCCAAGCAAGGAAAACAGCTCATTTTAAAAGGAGGAGACTCCAAGGGGAAAAAAAAAAGGGAAAAACAGCAAAACAGAAGAAACAACGAAAACCAAAAAACCAAACGCCGAATTACAACAAACCCATCTTCTTCTTCTCCTGCCCACTTATTTTCTCGCTAAATCCAACCCCCCCACAAGATCCCAAGCTACATTGTCACTTGCGCGGCGGAAATTGAATGAAAAACGGAGTCTTTCTCGCTCAGTGTCATTTCCTTGAGGGGGAAAAATTTTGAAAAAGAAGGAAAAATCCAAACTTTTGGGGCACTTTCTTTTTGCTTTGAAGATCTCTCGAAACTACCGACCGCAAACTAGCATTAAAAAATCACCCAAAGAGAATGAGAACAAGATCTCTTCTTCTCAGGTGGAAAACTATTTTTTAAAAGAAAAGAAAAACGGTTTGTTGGATTTCTACGCAGCGACTCTGACGGCGATTTTACTGGAATTAATGTCCGACTTGAAGAGGAAGCAGCAGCAGCAGCTCTCGGCTCATGGCACTTGTATCATACACGGGCCGCGAACGGTGAAGGTGGGCCCCACAGATGTGGATGGAGGTCAGAGAGCCGGCGAACGCCACCACTGCTTTTCTCTCACCGTATTTACTGCCCTGTCTCGTATTCAATGGCTGCTGCGCTGCCTGCCGTAACTTTGAAAAGATCGTAAAAGAAAAAACAAATAAAACAAAAACGCGCTCAGCCGGCGGCAGTTGCTTGAGAGGGGGTGGAAGAAAACGCGGAATTACTTTCCGGGTGGCGTAACAGGAAAAAAGAGGATAGTGATATGGATAGAAAATAAGCATAAGAATGGCTTTTTCATGGCAATAAAACATCGCCAAGAAAAAAAAAAAAAAAAAAACAACTCTTTTGGTGAGATATTATCCTTTCGATGAATGGAATAGGATGGACGTGAAATAAGACGTATGATGGGATAAAAATAAATATTGTTACATGTAGTTCCCTAAAAAGTTGTATAAAAATTTTAAAAAATTTACATATAAATGTGAAAAATATACTGTTATTTTTTTAGAATTAGAAAAGTATTTTTTTGGGATGAAAAATAATATGGGATGTGTAGTCACCCCTGCGCCTTGTGGCATACCACATGTCATCCAGCATCGCACATATGCTGAGTATGCTAGTCGTTGCCCCTCCACATCTTCTACCCAATCATCCTAACACATCGGCCATTGTAATTAACCACACCTGATTCAGACAAAATGAAGAAGATATGTCTCTGGATCCAGTACTACTTAAAGATACAATACTAAGACTTGTTTTGCTGAGCTTTTAAAAGGTGTGTTTGGTTAGACACAAAACAATATCTACGCAATCTTTTTAATCTAAACTTTTTCATTTTTCTTAATTATTTTATTTTTTAATTATTTTTTCACATTTTTCTGTGCAAGCAACCTTACTTTTTAATTATTTCTACACAATTATCCATACGATTAACCTATTTATTTTAACCTTATTCTCTTTACATCTCATCATTATCCCTATTATATTATATCATTTTCTATAAACTTATAATTTTTATCTTGAAAACTTTTCATCAGAAAGTTTTATCTCCAACCAAATACACCCTAAATTTCTAAATTCTTAAAAAAAGTTTTATTCCACATTAAACTTTTATTAAAAAAATGTCATGATAAAAAGTTTAAAAGTTTTTGGCATTATATCTTAAAAAGAACTTTTAATAAAATTTTAATTTTGAACCAAAAGATAAAATTACTTACATATATATAAAATGACTAAAAAGGACAAATGAAGTATTTCTAGCAGATACCATATTGATACGTCATATCATTAAAATAAATATTGTTATTGAAATCAGAGAAAACTATTAAATATATTTAAAATTCTGTAAAAGAGTAGTTAACCGTTTATTTATTTAAACTCTTACTTTTACGTAGATAAATATAACCTAATACTTAAATAATTTTCAAATAATTATAAAATATCATAATTAATTGAATAGATTTTTCATTACTTACCAAGATACTAGGCCACTGAGAGTGCGAGATGGACAGGAATCGGTTAACAGGGTGGTTCCTCGGAAATATCTGGGAGAGCTTTAAATGGAGGACGATGAACAGATGGGTGGATCAACCCAACAGGGGCAGGTGGCTAATCAGCTTCACCAACATGAGAACCTTAAGCACTACCTGCGGGAGGCAGAAGCAGACAGTGGAAGGTCAGATTCTGAGGAACCAGTGGAACCTCCTACCTGCGGTCGGGCTACTCAAAACACATTCCAGCAGGGGCAGTCATTGCGTGACCAGCCTACTCACGCTCATGAGCAATGTATTGGTGCTCAGGAACGTGACGGGGTCGTTGGTGGGGGAAACCGGTCGGCTCAGTTGGGCGCTGGATTTTTTCATAGGCAGCAGGACTTGGGGAACCAGCAGCACACGCCTCTTGGTGAGCAAGAGCAGCTTAAAATCAAGATGCAGCAGAACAGCAAGGAGGAGAAATGTTTGCAAGTGGGAGTCAAGCCCAGTCCAGTCCAGATGCAGCACCTTGATTACCGAATAGGAGAGGGTATGGACGGAAGTGAATCCCGAGTGTCCCAAATGGAGGTAAGCTGGCTTCATTGCCAACAGGCTCGTGGGCATGATACGCTGACTGCATATGCCTACCAGTTTGAGGAGATGGATCCGACTAATACCCATCACAGGCCACCAACGTGGCTGATTCCAAGGCAGATTTCTGGTTTCTCCTCTCAACAATTGCGGTGCGAGATGAAAGGGGACACTCTTAAAACTCATATGCTGGACAGTTCCTTGAGTATGGACAGCCACTCAGGTATGGGCAGCATCTTGGAGACGGATTCAGTTAGGCCCAAAATTCTTTCGTCAAATGGCAGTGAGGAGGTAACGGAAAAGGAAGGGACAGATTTACAAGATGTCCAGAAATCTGGAGATGGCAAGGCAGTTGACCAACCAGGGAGGGGCGGATGGAAAGGGAGGGCGAGAGGGGAGATTCAGGATCCGATTGGTCAGTCAAGTGCGTCCTCACTGGTGGTTATTTCTAAAAGAGGGGTGGATAGGGAGCAGCAGGAGGACATCATCTTTCCTAAGCGCTCAAAGGTCGACAAATCCCTCGATTGTAATGAGGTGGTGGCTGAGGGACCCCCTCAGCCACCACCTCGTTTAACATGGCGCTCTTGGCCTGGAATTGCCGTGGGCTTGGGAACCCACGGGCAATTCTCTGTCTCCTTGACCTTGTCAAGAAAAAAGATCCCAAGGCGGTTTTCCTCTCTGAAACAAAAAGAACTGTTAAGGAAATCGAAGGTATTAGGCTTAAACTCAAGTTTGATAATTGTCTGGCGGTTGACCCTACCAATAGAAGGGGAGGGATAGCATTGCTATGGCACAGTGATTTTCCTGCTTCAATCATCAGCTATTCCAATCACCACATCGATGCAGAGGTCCACGGGTGGCGGTTCACTGGGATATATGGTCATCCTGAAACGCAGATGAGGATTCACACTTGGCATCTTTTGGAGGTGTTAAGTGACAGGTCGGACTCTCCGTGGGTAGTGATGGGAGACTTTAACGAGATAACGGGCCCAAACGAATATCTCAGCCAAAGGAACCGGCCTCAACAGCAAATGGATTCGCTGTGTACTGTCTTGGATAGGTGCAATCTGGCAGATATGGGGTTTGTGGGACCGACCATGACATGGAGCAATAATAGAAGGGGTTCTCAGCGGGTTGAAGCCCGATTGGATAGGGGAGTGGCAACGCCAAACTGGTTGTCTGTATTCCCTCATGCGAAAGTTTTCCACTTATCTGCGGCTTATTCTGACCATTGTCCTCTTCTACTGGTTTTGAACACTCTGAAAGGCCGAGGCAAACCCCCAAGGGAATTCCGATATGAACTGTTCTGGGCAAGAGATAAGGCTACCCATTGGATCGTCAATCAAGCTTGGGTCTCTCAGCAAGATAATGGGCTCTCTGGCCCGATTCCACTGGAGCGGAAGATTCACACTTGCAGTATGGAACTATCCAGATGGAATCGTCGGAAAAGGGGGAATCTTAGGAAAGCCATTGAGGATAAGCAACGGGAGCTGACTATTCTTATGGATCAGAATCCCACTGATCGCAGAGATGATGCTATTAAAAGAATCAAGCTCCACATCAACACTCTCATGGGTGATGAGGAACAATTGTGGAGGCAGAGAGCAAAGACACACTGGCTTCACGCGGGTGATAAAAACACCAAGTTTTTTCATCATATGGCTTCAAAGCGCAAAGGGCTAACAATATTGACGGCCTTATGGACCATAATGGACAGTGGATTTGTGATCAAGATAAGCTAATGGAAATGTCTGTGGCCCATTTCTTTTCTTTGTTTTCTTCTTCTGGTCCATCTAGATGTGATTGGTTGAATGATGCGATTTCTTCAAAAATCTCGGTCCAGCAAAATCAATCTTTGAGTAGACCTCTTGAATTTGAAGAAGTTGTCAAGGCAGTTAAGTCGATGAGCCCAACCAAGGCGCCGGGGCCAGATGGTATGTCGGCGGGATTTTTTCAAAAACATTGGCAAACAGTGGGACAAGATGTTTTCCTGTGGTGCAAGCAATTCATGGAACAACCGGATTTCGAGCAGCTATGTCAGCAAGTTGAACTGCAAAACTCCACTACTATCGCTCTGATACCGAAAAGGGTGGATGCTCAATCCTTGTCTGATTTCCGTCCGATTAGCCTCTGTAATGTGGCTTACAAAATATTGGCTAAAGTTCTGGCTAATAGAGTGAAGTTGTGCCTCCATGCTATTATTAGCGAAAACCAGAGCGCGTTCATTCCCGGGAGACTTATTTCGGATAACATGTTGGTAGCATACGAAGTCATCCATTCTTTGAGGAGGCGCAAAAAAGGAGCAAAGCATGGGATGGCCATCAAACTTGATATGTCTAAGGCGTACGACCGGGTGGAGTGGGCCTTCTTACAGCAGATTATGGAAGCTATGAACTTTGATCCGGTGTGGATTAGATGGATTATGGGCTGCATCTCAACGGTCAAATACAGAGTTAAAGTGAATGGTTTCAAGTCTAGATACTTTAAACCTCAACGGGGGCTACGACAAGGTGACCCGTTATCCCCTTATCTCTTCATATTATGTGCTGAGGGGCTGTTTGCCCTCATTTCTAGAGCGGCCACGGGTGGGAAAATTAATGGTATCAAACTTAATCCAAGGGGACCGCCTGTCACTCATTTGCTCTTTGCGGATGATGCCATTGTATTTACTAGGGCAGAGAGGAGGGAGGTCCAGAATCTTCTGGAAACTCTCCAACTCTATGCGGAGGCTTCGGGGCAAGTGGTTAATGTTGACAAGATTGCCATGTTTTTTAGTCCAAATGTTCGAAGCATGGTGCGGAGCGAAATTACCCAGCTGATTGGAACTATGGGTCAGAACTTGGATTACTATTTGGGGCTTCCGGCCTGGCTCGGTCGAGCAAAAAACCAAATGTTTCAGGGCCTTAAACAACGTATCTGGAACAAAATTCAAAGATGGAAGGGTAGGCTGCTATCCTGGGGTGGGAAGGAGGCTCTTATTAAAGTTGTTGCCCAAGCAATACCGACTTACTCGATGAACATATTTATGCTTCTGAAATCTTTTTGCAATGAAATCAACAGGATGATTAGTATGTTTTGGTGGGGGGAGAAGGAGAACAAACGGAAAATAAGCTGGGTAGCCTGGAAGGATATGTGTACATCCAAGCTATCGGGTGGTATGGGGTTCAGGGAACTGCATTTCTTCAATATTGCGCTTCTTGGGAAGCAGGTATGGCGCCTCACTACTCAAACACATTCTCTATGCTACAGGGTCCTTAAATCAAAATACTTTCCCTATGGTGACATTTGGAATTCTCAAACAAGAGCTTCTGATTCCTTTACTTGGAAAAGCATTATGAAGGCTATGGAGATGATTCGGGATGGGTGTAGGTGGAGCATTGGTAATGGTCAGCGGGTCCATTTCTTTAAGGATGCATGGTTAGAGGACAGGCTGGCCATTGTGGGACCCCTCCCGCGTGGCATTCCGGATGATGTCAAAGTAAGCCACTTTATCAATGAAACAGAGCACACGTGGATTAGGGAGCGGATTGAGGCGGCTGTGGGTGTTGCCGGATGGAGGATAGTTTGTCAAGTTCCTCTACCCAACACCTCTGTGGCGGACCGGATGTACTGGATTCATGAACCAAATGGCACTTATTCTGTCAAGTCTGCCTACAGAATGCTGAACGAGGTAGCGTCCCACCAATCACATTCGGTTGTGTACAAGGCTATATGGATGACGAAGCTACCAAGCAAAGTCATGATATTCGGATGGAGATTATTCAAAGACACCTTACCCACTATGTCAAACCTATTGTTACGTAATATTGAGGTTGACCCATTTTGTTTGTTTTGTAGGTCGGAGAGGGAAGATGCTACTCACTTATTTCTGGAATGCCAACACATTCGATCGGCTCTCTTACGAGTAGCCAGTTTTTCTCATATCTCGGGGTCCATACAGGAAGCGTTTTGTGGATTATGCTCTTCTAATGGACGGGGCAAACTTGCTCTCTTTATTACCTTCTGCTGGCGAGTGTGGTTCATGCGTAACAAGCTAAGGGCGGAGGGGATTCAGCCAACATACTCGAATGGTGCAACGACTATCTTGAGCAATGCAAAAGGGCATCATCTCTCATTTTGGACGGGCTAATGGATAGACCCCTTGTGGTTAGATGGACAAAACCTCCCGGGGGATATTTCAAATTGAATGTAGATGCAAGGAAGCATGATGACACGCAAGCTATGGGGTGTGCTGCCATTCTTCGGGATTCCAATGGAAGCTTTGTTGGAGCTAAAGGTTGGAGGTGTAGCGGCAATTTCGGACCCCTTTACAGGGAAGCAACTGCGCTTCTTTTGGGTATAAAATGGGCGGTTCTTTTAAAATTGGGGAAAGTGCAGTTCGAAACAGACTCTCTACTTCTGGTCCACTATGTCTTGCAGGATGTGCCTATCCGTTCGCCGGTTGGGGCAATCATCGCAGATATCAAAGCTTTACTCTCTTCCTCCCCATTCTTCTCTCTTCTTCATGTGTTAAGACATGGAAACGGTGTTGCTCATGCCTTAGCTGATTTTGTTTCTTTATCGGGAGTGGATTCTCACGTGTGGTGGAATAATCCACCCCAGATTCTTTTGGAAAAACTGTGTACAGATAATTTTTTGGCATTGAATTGCTCGGACTCTCCTATCTCATCCTCCCAATGTAGAGGAGAGGGGATAGGGTGTCCTTTTCATCAAAAAAAAAAAAAAATGGAGTGGATTGTGTGGAACCCGATTACATAAAAGGAAACTCTAGAAAGACACTCATAAATATTTTATTTTATATAGGGGATGTTTGGCTAACTATAAAACTTTTCAAATTAGAACTTTTCAATCTAAAATTTTTCATTCCCTACAATTACTTTATTTTTAATTATTTTTCACATCTTCTTATATAATCATCCTACTTCTCAATTATTTTTACACAATTTATTATATAACTAACCTATCTATTTTAACTTTATTTTCTTTACTCATCATCATATCATTTTCTCCAATTTCAAAAATTTTTAAATTAAAAATTTTTTATCTAAAAGTTTTATTACTTCCCCAACACACTCATAGTAAATACTCCAGCTCTTCTAAATATTTTACATATTCAATATTTACAATATAATTTTGAGATTTTATAAAATCGGTGTCGCTGTCTAATTTGTTGTTCATCTTAGATAATTCAACTAAATTTGGATTATTCACAATGTTTACATTCACGCATTTAGCAAAAATATTTATATCAACAACATTAAATATATTTTTAATTTTTACATAATAAAATATTATTTTAAATGATTATATTGAAGAAAAATCCATCAAACATATTTTTAAATATTAGACATGTTTGTTTCACCCCAAAAAAAATTCAATCTAAAACTTCCATTCTTCGTAACTATTTTATTTTTAATTATTTTTTCATATATTTTCCTATAAAACTATCTTATCTTTTACTCATTTTTATATAACTACTGTACAATTTACTTATTTATTTTAACTTTATTTTTTTACTCATCATCATTACCTCTATTACATCAAATAATTTTCTCTCAATTCAAAAACTTTTATACTAAAAATTTTTATTTAGAAATTTTATTATTTCGCAAAATATAAACAATTATATATATCATACTAAAACGTCATGAAAACTTTTAAAAGTTTAAGGACACCAATAAAATACCATTGTTGTTTATAGCACGAAGTGATTACTATTTTAACTAATGATTACAAGTGCAAGAATTAAAAAGTTCACAGATTTTTGTTGTGGATGTTCTTATCATCATGCCGCGATTGGCTTTTTTGATTAAAAAAAAAAATCAAATCCGGCTACATTAGAATTATAGTTTTTTTGCAAAGTGATTTCGTAAAGTAATTTTAGAATTTTGCCAAACACACATCAAAACTCATGGCCAAAAGGAGCTTATGAGTTGTTTCGTAATCTATACGGGAAATATGGCATGGAAAAGCACGGGAGCATTGATTCCCAAGCCCATTAATTCATCAATCAATAATCATATTTTTACTCATTTACCTCTGCTTTTAATCATTTCTCTTTCTTACTACATTTCAACTATTCTATTTATTCCATCTTTATCCCTATTATTTCATATTAATCAGGTAATTCTCAAAATATTCCATTTTCTACTTCCCACCTCATCCCACATTTCTCACAATTTTACATTAAACTCTCTCTCTCTCTATATCACGACCCCTATGCATACCCTTTGTTCTATCCCTTTGCACATCCATGCATTACTAGAAAAGTTATATCAAAAATGGAAAAGTTGTGTGTGAAAAAAAAACTTGTTGTTATTTTTTGAAAATAAAAAAGTATTTTTTGAATTTTCATGAATGCAAACAACTTTTAAATTTTTTTATGGAAAGTAAGAATATTGGGGAACTCTTGGAGTGCGTTTTTTATAAAAGAATGAAAAATGGAAAATTATTTTTCTTACTAAAGGTTATTTACATTAATGTCAACTCAAAAATAAAATAATTCGTAGTTGACACTTTAAGAAGAGCTTTTTTATTGGTATTACAATCAAGTCAATTCATTGGAAGAAGTAGAAGCTCTCCACGTATCTTTATTGGAAACAGCAAGCTTCACCTAAACTTATTAGAGACTAAGCTCCCAAGTACACATAGTCACCTCCACCTGCCGGGGAGGACATTTGAACCCATGCAACCACTTTGGCAACCATCATGGGTTAACACCCGGGTACATGCTCGAGTGGCAACTCCTTAGGAAGAGCGAAAGTACTCTATGCTATCATAGACCTCAAAAGACGTTAACAACCATAAGGTTGAATCAGGTAGAACATATTAGTGTTGCATGGATGTAGAATTTTTAAAAATTATTGGCATGAATGGAAAATAAAAAAGTAGTTGTCAAATGCTCACAACATGGAGAAATTTTTTCTATAAAATCCAATCACTAGGAAAATTATAATCCCTACAACTAAGGGGAACTGTTGTGAGAATTACCCCACAACTAAGATGAGTTGAATCGTGGTAGCCGACTTTTGGGCGAAAGCAATTACCACTAATTATTTTAGTTTTAAGTTATCATACACGCAAATAACTCTTCTTAATATAAAAATTTTACTTTCATCTAAAAATATACAAAAATTTTATTTTTATCATTATTACCTATATTTTTCATATCTTAATATATCTTATCATAGTCCGGTTTTTATACATTTCATCCTACCAATTTACTTTAGTACTTCTATCTATTTTGAGATTGATAATTTTATTAAATTCAATCTATTCATTGTATTTAACACTATTAATTTTACTTAAATACTAAAATTTCATTTCAGTTGAGATTATGTGTGGACCAAGTCTTTTAAAAATATGTGTAAATTTAGGAAATCACTTAGATTAAACATAATGTTGTCAAATTATATAAAATCATTAATATAAGTAGGATAAACATTCTAGATGGTTTAGATATTAAATTTAGATTTGGTTAAACCTAATTCATTTTCTACCTTAATAAATACAAGAATTCATTTCATCAATTATATTTAGCACTATTTGTTTAATTATAAAACTAAGTTTAATTTAAATCAAATAGGTATGTGGGTTATATTTCCTTAAAAATATATATTCATATGTAAATTATAAAAATATTTATATCTATTCGGATATACGTTAAAATATAACAATATTTTATAAATTTATTTATCCTCGCATTAGTGATATTGTGGACTTGTTGCACATAATCTAGTCAAGTGAACTTGTATCAATCCTCTCTTCTTTAAAGACTCTTTTAAGAGTCTGATGGTGATTGTGTTATATAATAATGTTAGCCTCCTTTATGTTTCCACTTTCCAACTCACAGAAGAGGGTATGAGAAAGTAGAGATGAAGGTCACAGTTTGAACTATCAAAAAAATAACACTAGGTAAATGATGGGATTTTCATGATAATATAAATGATATTAGCCACAAAAAGTGAATTTCTCATAAATTATAAAAGTGTAAAACCTAGATAAGATTAGGTAGAAGTGGAACTCTTTGTTATCAAGTGTGACCTATTTAATTAGTCATGTATATATGTTACAATACGACATGATGCACCCCAATATATCCCAACTTAAAAAATAGTGCGGATTCCATAAAATATTTTAAAACCTACATACGACGGAATCTTATTTTAAGAAGAAAAAAATTGCCCATTGGATTCTTTAATTAATTAATATATTATTTAAGGCGATCGAGCATTGCACGTGATTGGCTCTCCTACGTCTTTCACATGCATCTGAAAACTCATACAGCTTGATAGGTTTGAAAATGTCTACTGTTGGTGTTATCCCTTGAAAATGGATACCATTTCTCGTTGTGTTTGTTGACTTTGCATTGCGTTTTAGTTTTTAATTTATTTCTTCTTGCAATTGTTGAAATCTCAACTAAGTACCGTCAAATACACGCATGCTTTTTCTGATTTAATCTTCTCGTTTTAAAATTTTCTTTTCAATTTCAATTCAATTTCTTATCTTCCATAGTTCCAATTCATAACAGCCTAGGCTTTTTATTTCTAATACTATTTTTTTATGCTTAATATAATTTCTTATTTTTTAATATATGATAATATCTCTTCATCCAAATCTCATCCCATTCTATTCGATTTGATCCTGAATAAGCCTAATAATGGATATGCTAGGGCGAATAATATTTTATGCTAACAAAGTACATTATTCATGAAATGGGGCCATAGATGATGAAAACAAAATCTAACTAATAACATGATTGGACATCATTTGCTTCATTATAGTATCAAAAATACGTTGGGCGGGGGGGTGAAGGGGAAGAAGAGAGAGTTTGAATCTTAGATAGACCATATTTGCTTTAAAATACGAATAGAATAAGAATGGAATCATTTATTTGGATAACAAATGATGTTTCCAATAGCTTGAATGTTGTATAAACAGGTGTAAAGTTGATATGTGAATTACAAGTTGTGATTTCTTGCTTATAACGGCAAGCGGTGCCCCATGCGGTCAATTATCGGAATCAGCAGCATGCATTTTCTAAAAAAAAATTCTTACTTCTGTGGGTCCAAGTAAAATAACTTTATATTAATTTTTAAAAAAAAATTTTGGACACATCTATCTTATGTTTTCAAAATTTTCAAAATCAATAAAAATGGGCAATTTTCCTTCTTATTTTTAAAAATAAAAAAAAACTAATCTGAACATGTCCATAAAATTTATAACAATTCATGTAAGTTATTTAGGTTGGGCCACATAAGTATGAATTTTTTTAAAAAAAATATGTCGCTGATAATATTTGATGTTTACCAAACTTGGTATCCATGGTGCACCCTAGCTAGCATATCCCAACTTTAAAAATAGTGCGGTTTTGTAAAACATTTTAAAACGAACGTGAAGAAATCATATTCTTTACAAAAAAAAAAAACTGGGCCATTGGATTCCTTAATTAATGATATATTATCTAGCATGTGGTTGTCTCTTCTACGTTTCTCACATGTGAAAGCTTAGGCAGTAATAGTTTTAAAATGGCTACTGTTTCTGTCATCCTTTGAAAATTGAGATCATTTCTCGTTTCATTTGTTGGCTTTACATTGCATTTGTCTCGGATACAGCCGGACTCCATGCATTTCCTTTTTTATTTTAGTTTTTTAAAATCTAAATTATTTATTTTATCTAACATCACTCGCTTTTATAATGCTACCAAAAATAATTTCATTTAAAAGTTATATTTTGTAAAAAAAATCTTGAGAGTGGATATATAGCTAATAATATTTTTAAAAAATATATAACGTTTGGAAGTTCGAGAAATTATTCAATGCAACCTACTGTATTTTATAACCTTGATTTTTTATTTTTTTATTATGTCTAATCTATCCATTGTATTTAAAACTCTTTATTTAGCCTATATGTAAAAAAAAAAAAGTAAATTGAAATTTTTTATGATCAATAATCTTAAAAATATAATTATAAATAACTTCATACATTTAATATACTTGTCGTGGATTATATAGAAATCTAAATAATATGAATTTTCATATCCACAAATATAAATAAAGTAAAATATAATGAATACTTTGGATTTAAAATTAATAAAGCCTATCGGTTGCTAAGGGTGTTCGTGGCAAGTACTCAGAGAAGGAACATAATTATATATTGCATGTATATTTTAAGCTAAAATACAACATTTATTTTATTTTATTTTATTTTATTTTTCTTTATAAACATATTTTCCTAAATATATTCAATCTATATACCAAGTTTTGTCATTTTATAATATTTTTATATAATTTATTTTCATTTTTAAAAAGTGTCAATTTCAGGGGCATTTAAGTCATTTTTCATCGATTCAAAACTTGGCCTTTTAAAAAAATTAATACGTAAAAGTATTGTAAAATGAAAAAAATTGATATTGGATTAAATACACTTAAGAAAACATATTTATGAAGAAAAATTAAAAAATATAATTTATTGTAAAAATAAATAAATATTTTATTTTAGCCTAAAATACATCGCATATAATCAAGCTCCTTCATAGCAATGATAAATCCAGATGGGGTGGGAGAATTGTGTCGAAGGCTAGTATTGGCAAAAAAAATTCAAAAATTTAATACTTAAGGAATCATCAACGAGGGGATGAGGAGGAACCAGACTTTGCTGTAGTGAGAGACTCAAACGAAAACTAATTGTTTTACTTTTCAATTATTTTTTATATTTTTTAAACAACTATCTTATTTATTTTATCTTTATTTTATTCACTCTTCAGAATTCCTCCTATTATATCATATAATTTTTCTTATTTAAAAACTTTTCTACAAACAAAAAGATAAATTCGTTAGATACTCGTAACACTTGCACATTTTTTCTTTTATACCAATAATATTTTGATAATTCTCTTTATGCTCATAATATTTCACATGCATTTCTCACGCTGTGACCTTCCGTCGGGTAAGTGCCACTGTTTTTTTTTTAATACCCAAATTGCGCAGACGAGTTGAAGCCGATCCACTCAGTCGTCTGTCTCTGCTCATCGTCCCTTGCTGCTTCCTTTTCTTCTTTCATCCCCTTCCATTTTTCCTTTTCTTCCTCGTTGTCTCCGTCAAAATTATAGAGGGTAGTTTTCTTGAGCTGGATATCAGCACAAAAGTAGCGACAGGTGATTTCTTCTCAGATTGGTCCACATAGCGGATGCTTGATTACCTAAGCTGCCAAAGAGAACCTCTCATCTTGGATCAATCTGGCATGGATGATCTCAGTGTGCGGTTGGTGGATAATTATTTATGAATACTCGTGAGATAGAATGTATTCAGGAGAAAGTGTCAGTGATAATTATTTTTACGTAGCTTAATGATGCAAATTATATTAATTGTGGATACCAGGTGGGCATAATGTAATATATTATTTATGGATATGTGGTGAGTTATTTATGGATATCCAATCTTCATAATAGAAATACTTTATTTATAAATTTATTAAATTAAAATTTAGTGAGATGGTTGAATAATCCAATTAAGTCCGAGGTTATTAGATTATCGTAAATGATTTATGATGCCCGATTATATGCATTGTGCGGTGCATCATGATCTTTTGTCACATGGATAAGACTTGTACATGTAGGACAATGAGGATATATATATTGGTTTTTAGTTAATTCCTCAGTAGGTCCTAGGCATGCTGAAAGACAAATTTGGAATGTTCCTTCGTGGACAATGGTTACTTGCAGACTTTGTGGTACTTTATATGAATGACACTAAGTTTGTTCTATTGTGGACTATGTGGATAACCATACACATTAGATCATGTGATTATACATTTTCTTTAATAGAGTCATATATGCATATGGTTAGTCTCTACTTGCTAAGTTTTGTGTAACTTACTCCAACTTAATTTTTTGGTGTTGCAAATGATCTAACGTTGTAATTCATCCGACATGGCAGATATTGGATAAATACTTTGAACTAGGGCGGTGTGCATCACTAACCCTAGGTCCGAGTTGTTACAAAATGAATTTTCAATTCTTCTTTGTAGAGTTGGTTATAAATACCTAGGGCCGATACATTATTTCTTCATGCCATGATTAGCATTTAGAGTGTCTGTTACACGGGAAACAACCGAATCCTACCTTTGGTGGAGGCGGGTTATTAAGCAAAGTGATCATTTTAGACCGATATAAAATGTCCTCATTTAAGACGGGTCTAAAAACAAATTTTTGTCTTTTTCAAATTTTTTTAGCAGAACGGTTAATCTAGTTATGGTTAATCTATAAACTAATTTTTACCAATTTTAGAGATGTGTATATATATATGTTTTGGATTTTAAACATAGGAATATTTTCATGATGTTTCAACAATTTAAAATGAATAAATATCTTTATGTTTAAAAATATAAAATAAATATATCTACATCTCTACAAATTAATAAATTGATTTATAGATTAAACATATCTAGAATAACAATTTTGTAAAAAAAATTGAAAAAAATATATGTTTTAAATGATCAGGCCTCGGTTATCAATGGAATCAAAAATCGAGCGCTAAGTTCGATGAGGTCTCTTTCGCCCATGTACTTCGGACGGGCAAGCAGGTCGCCCATCTCCTTGCTCATTTTGGTTATGATAAGTTGGAATTTAATTGTAGCTGGTGGGATATCCCATCAGAGTTACTGTCGGGAACAGCTATGTAAAGACTATCAATTTAATTACTATGGAATGAAAATGGGTGTACTTCTTTTTTCCCATTTTACCAATCTTCTTTAGAATGTTAAAATGGTTTTTTTAACACGAAACTGATATATTCATTGTTAAAAATAATAATAAAACATTTTCTCTAACTGTTATAAATATGTGTGTGTTTTTTTAGAAATAAATACACATAGGTAAATATGTAAAATGGTTAAACTTCACAAAAATATTTTAAAATAAAAGAAAAGGTGTATGGAGCCGTGCTTTATTGAAGAATCATTGCCCATCTCGATTACGTACCGTGGACGGGTGGAAACGCTTCTTTCCCATTCAATCCTCCTCCAAAGTCCAATGTCCAACCAACCAGTCGGACCAGTACTCCATCTTCCAACAAATCACGTGTGGAGCCCAACTACAGCTGTGATTATTTTATTTTATTGGCCGAACAGCAGAAGCGATGGTGAAAATCTTCATTTTCGAGCCGGCTTTTTTTTTCGGAAATTTTTATTTCAAGACAACCTTTTTTTGTGAATTTAGGAAATAATAAAACTTTATATATATATATATACATTGAGCTATCTAATATTACAAATTAATATATACAAAGTCAGGAGAAACAGATAATACCTCCACCATTGGCAGAAATATAAACTCCTAAAACTGAAAGAGATAAAGAATCGATCCGTAGTCTTAGGGTGTGTTTGGGAAGTTGTAAAACTTTTGATGAAAAGTTTTTTATGTAAAACTTGTCAAATCAGTAGAAAATGATATGATGTTGTAGGGGTAATAATGAGGAGTAAAAAGAATAAATTTAAAATAAATAGGTTAGTTGTATTGGTAGTTGTGTAGAAATGATTGAAAAGTAGGATTGTTGTATAGAAAAATGTGTAAAAAATAATTTAAAAAATAATAGTTATGAAAAGTGACAAGTTTTAAGATTGAAAAGTTTTAACTTGACAACTTTTCTAAATTGCCAAACACACCCTTACTGGATATTAAGCCCCCGTACTTTCCATCGAGCTGAGGTCCCAAAAGTAAAAATGATAAAACTTTTGGATAAGTTTTTTATGTAAAATTTTTTAAAATACTAAAGAATTATATGATATAATATGGGTAATAACGAGAAATAAAGATAATAAAATTAAAATACATAAGTTAGGTATACAAGTGATGGTGTAAAAATGATTGAAAGGTAGAATAGTTGTATGAAAAATATGTAAAAAAAATTTAAAAAATAGAAATGTCTTGAGAGTAAAAAATTTTAAAACGAAAATTTTTTGTTTGAAAAGTTTCGATAATAAACAAACATGCCTAGATAAAGCAACCACAAAGTTACATGTTTGTGCCCATGGGTGACTTTCGTGGTTCCTAATGAGTTTTTATGCAATTTTAATCGCAGCTCATACCAAAGCATAATTTTATGTTTTTATACTTTCCAAGTGAATCATGAGTTTAATATCGGAAATTGAAATTACAATAAAATGGGTAGTGTAAGAGGGTTCGAACAGATGAAAGTATAAAGCAGATGAATAGGTTATTATATACACAAGATTATTCGGCTGGTGCTCACCGGAGTTGACATTTATAATGCTAAATTTTAAGCAGATGGAATAGTTTCTAGTATTACTTTCTATCTTTAATGTAACTTTTTAACTCTGAACACTCAAGAATACTTTTCATCTAATCTTATCATGTCGTCCCCTTTTATTTTACCATCTAACCTACCCTTACCAGTATTAACCATTGTTCCTAATGGAATTAGAACTAAAAGAAAATAAATTTAGAAAAGTAAAATTATTATGGTAGACATATATTCCAAAGAGGCCCACTTTTAGGAAATCTTACTTTTATGTAACTCCATTCATTTTTCTCACCTTTATTTTTTATGATGAGTTTACTCCATCTATGGTACTTAATATTGTTATATTATCATAAAAACTTCATTATTTGTCCAATACTATTGTGAATAGGTCTTATCTACAAATATATAAAATCGACGTAATAAAATAATTTAATGTTAGATATCAATTTTAATGTTAAATTTTTAGCCGTAAAAAATATCGTACTGCTACTATGTGCATAAAAGATTCTATAAACTATTATTCCATTCTAAGATATGTGTGAATGATCTAAGCATCTTTCATGATCTACATATGAAAAAATATTTTTTAAACAAATCTAGCTCATGTACATCTTTGATTTTGATGGGTCTTATCTAAATAAATCATGTTAAATACACCTCATCAAGTAGGAAAAATGGAAGGTTACATAAAATCGTTTCTATGTAAGCTGGTTATATAGAAGCGGGGCTCGTTAAATATTTAATAAATAGTGCTCGCTTGAACAAGTTTAAGTCACATTTGGCCATTTGAGGGAGTATATATCATCCATTATGTTTCAAAAATATTGTATTACTTAAGAATGTATTGATTTGATTTAAAAGTACATATAATTGAGCCACATAATAAGCATAAATTTAGAGTTAATGGTTGCTACCCTTTCCACCAGCTTTGTTCTCTCATATTTGTTTGCATGTGAAAAAAAGTTGTAAAAATATTTACAATGATGAGGAAAAACGTTATGGTTATATACTGAGAAATGGAAGATTACACGGGGACGAAAATTTTTTTTGATGGGTATTCATATTTTACAATCATCTCAACGGGTATTATAATCAAATACTGAGACATTCTTATAACTTCCTGACAACAATTTACAACTCTCTAACAATATTACACGTGAACGAAAAAAATTAGCTACATTAAAATTTAGCCAAATAGCTGCTAAAGTCAATTTTAATTGACAGAAGTATCCTAAAGTCAAAATATATATTTTGTTAAAATAAAAACATATATTTTATTATAAAAATTATTAATTTATTTTAATTATATAGGATGATTTAGTTAGGTTGGGCTAAGTTATGCCTTACCTAGTCCGGCCTAAAAAACATATTTTTTTATTTTTTCAGTTTTTTCATGAACATGTAAATGTATGTATATTTAATCTATAATCCAAAATTTACCATAAACAGAAATTTACGTATATGCAATTGTATTTAAAAATCCAAAAAATACTAAAAAATAACTAAAAATAGTAAAACTTGGTTTATAGATTAAATACACCTAGCTCTATATATCCAATAAAAAAATTATATGTATTATGGCAGCCATGTGTCGGGCCGTATAAAATCTTGCTCTTTAATTATTTGCTTAAATTTTATGATATTTATTTTTTATGTTCATCAAAATTATGAAGTTATGCTAGTTGTTTCATCAATTCTTCATGTTAAGATCATTTAAGAGTTATTTTCTAATAAGCTATAACATGCAAAAGAAAGCAAAAATGGAGCAATTCGAAGATGCACTTGACTTGGACCGATGATCCATCCCATCTTCCTATTGTCTGGGTAGATTACAGATGTAAATTTGGATGGATTTGACAATCATTTTCAAACCCCATATATACAATCAGCTGGACACGAAGCGGTAACTGAACTTGTTACATGATATTTTCCGAGGAGAATAGATTAGGGTTGTTTGGCAGCATGCAAGGGGCTCGACTGGGAAGTAGAAATGGGATGAGAATGTAATCATATTATAAGGAGTATGAAAAGTGGCATTAAAAATGTAAAAAAGTTATATCGGAAAATAAGAAATTATATTGTAAATTGAAAAAATTATCTTGAAAATGAGAAATTTCATCCCACTTAAGCTTCTTGAATGTATTGGAATATAACCTAAGCAATCGTTTGCAATTTAATTCATAATCGCAACAAGAAAAATAACATACAACAACAAAAGTTGTTATGTATAATAATTTGAAAAGATAAATGATCCTGTTGACTTAAACTAAGTAATAACTTAGCCCATGATAATAAAATTATTTTTAAATTTTTTTTATTTTTCATAAACTTATTAATGTAGATTTATTTAATGTACAAATCAAAATTTATCATTTTTAAGATATCTATATTTATATATTTTTATTTTTAAATATAAGAATATTTTAGCCATATTCAAAAATGGTAAAACTTGGTCTATATGTTAAATACACTTAGATAAACAAGTACATGAAGAAAAAAGTAAAAAAAAATTGTTGTAAATAGGTTTTTTGATGTGGGCTAAGTGGGACATTTACTTAGCCCGGGCTAATAGGATCACTCCTCTTTTTTTTTTTTGATAAAAAGAGGAGATCCCGCTATCCCTACATCCTCAAAGCATTAGAGGGGGTAGGGATAGAAGAATCCTCGCAATTCATTGCCAAAAAATTGTCTGTACAAATGTGCCCAACAATAGCACTGGGAGGATCTCCGTACCAACTCAGTTGGCCTTCACCAGAACCCAGACAGAATTCGGCTAAGGAGTGAGCAACAAAATTACCTTGCCGAAGAACATGTTGAATGGAGAAGGAAACATTGATAGAGAGGATGGATCTAATCTCTTCAACAATAAAACCCACATCAGAGAGGATAGGAACCGAGTTAAGAATAAAGTCATACAAAATGAGGGAATCGGTTTCAACTTGTACCTGAGTTAATCTCAACTGAATCGCCCACCGGAGTCCAAGGAGAAGAGCGGTAGCCTCCATGAAGATCGCTTCCCTCTTACCACTCCGTTTCCACCCACTAGCTTCGATAAAATCACCCCGAGAATCCCTGATGACAGCAGCACAGCTAAAATAACCAAGATTCGCATGACAGCGGGCATCCACATTGATTTTGACAAACTCCGGTGGCGGTTTGGCCCACCGGGTCACCAAGGGCCTTTCCAGTAGCCCCGAGATTGAGAATCTGGGTGCACATTTGGTCTGGCTAAGGAATTCCAAACACCATGGCAGAACATGCGTAAAAATAGGAGGCGCGTTCTCCACTCTAAACTTATTCCGAAGATGCCAGATCCTCCAGCAGCACAGAATAAAAAGAACAAGGTCATCAGTACGCTGCCCCTGCAACAGGAAGTCCATAAGCTCGCAAACTGTCATAAACTGGTATGCCACCCGAGCCGCTTTCCAACACAAACCCAAGGTTGAGCCACATCTCAAAAAGAGGTGGTCAACATCTTCAGACTCGGTTCTGCACAAGGCGCATTGCAAGTCGTTCTCTATACCTCGCTTGCATAGATTCGTCAGTGTAGGAAGAGCATTTGAGTAGAGGCGCCATCCAAAGATACATACCTTACTCGGTAGTTTTAGCCGCCAGATAGCTTTGAAGAAGCAAGAGTGATCCATCGTCAGATTCTCCGAGCACAAGAATCTATATGCCGATTTAACCGAGTAGGAACCATCCGGCTCATGCGGCCAGAACATAGAATCAACCTCATTCGTGCGTAGAAGGGGAACCGATTGAACTTTCTGCCAAATAGCCTCGCCCGCCGCGGCCACCAGGCAATCCTTCTTCCAGGAGAAAGTGTCATGATCAATGAAATGGCTAACACGGATCTCCTCCGGCATAGAGAGAGGGAGAGGCCCCGCTTTAGCAATCTTGGAGTCCAGCCAGACATCTTCAAAGAAGCGAACCCTTTGTCCATTACCAATCCGCCACTTGCAGCCCCTTTTAGTGACATCCCTTGCCTTTAAAATACTCTTCCAAGTAAAAGAGTCAGATGGTTTCGCCTTGCACGTCCAAATGTCCACATTTCTGAAGTATTTCGCCTGAAGAACCCTGTGGCATAACGAAGAAGTGCAGGAGACCAGTCTCCACACTTGCTTGGCAAGAAGGGCAATGTTAAACCTATGAAAATCTCTGAACTCCAATCCTCCCACCCTCTTAGGTTTGCATAAGTTCTTCCAAGCCACCCAACTCACCTTTCTCTTCCCCTCCGTCTCCCCCCACCAGAACCTACTCAACATCCCGTTGATATCATTACACAAAGATTTCGGCAATAGGAATATGCTCATTGTATATGTGGGAATCGCCTGTGCAACTGCCTTAATGAGCACCTCCTTTCCTCCCCATGATAGCATTCTACCCTTCCACCCAAGGATACGGTTCCTGATCCGATCTTTTAAACTTTTAAGGCCCCCACTTTGGATTTGCTAAGCCAAGCTGGAAGGCCCAAGTAGCGGTGGAAGTCATTCCCCTCTGTACCAAGAATGTGGGTTAGCTCCCTCTTTGCTTCACGATTCATATTAGCGCTGAAGAAGACGGCCGTCTTATCAATGTTGACCACTTGGCCTGAAGAAGCAGCATACAGATCAAGCATGTCCAGAAGTTACTTTAAATACACCACATCCGCCCTGAGGAATATGATAGCATCATCAGCGAACAGGAGATGAGAGATCAATGGACCATGAGGATGCAGCCTTATACCCTGGAAGGCTCCCTTCCTGATCTCAGAGGCAATCAAAGCAGATAACCCCTCTGCACATAGTAAAAAGAGATATGGGGACAGGGGATCACCTTGCCTAAGACCTCTTCCAGGCTGGAAAAAATCAGACTTTAAGCCATTAACATTGACTCGGTAACTGACAGTTGAAATGCAGCTCAAAACCCACTCAATCCAAACCTCATCGAAGTTCATGGCCGCCATCACACTTCTCATGAAACTCCATTCCACTCTGTCATAGGCCTTAGACATATCAAGCTTAACGGCCATCTCTTGTTTCCTTCCAGACTTATGTCTCCGCAGCGAATGGATAGCTTCATATGCAATTAGCATGTTGTCCGTGATAAGCCGATCCGGAATAAAGGCGCTCTGCTCGTCTCCGATGATCTCATAAAGAACATGCTTCAGTCTGTTAGCTAAAATCTTCGCTAAGATCTTATAAATTACATTGCAGAGGCTAATTCGTCTGAAATGAGACAACATATGCGCACCAGTTATTTTTGGGATCAAAACAATAGTGGTTTTGTTTAGATCCTTGATGCTCCTGTACAGCTGATCAGGGTTACGCTCATTCATAAAATTCCTGCACCAGTCAATTATATCGGATCCCACAATGCTCCAATATTTTCGATAGAATCCCGCCGACAAACCATCTGGGCCCGGGTCCTTAGAGGGACACATCCCCTTCACTGCAATGCGAACTTCATGATCTTGAAGCGGGAGTGACAGAGATCTTCTATGCTCATCCGATAGTTTCCTTATGATAACACTTCGAATCCATGGCGCCCCATGCGTTGAGGAAGAAGTAAACACCTCCTGAAAATGATTAACTGCTATACTCATCATCATGTCCTGATCTCTGAACCAATTCCCATTCCGATCGCTTAGAGACTCAATATGATTTGAGCGGTGCCTATTGGACGCGACACGATGAAAAAACTTGGTATTTCTATCACCCTCCAATAGCCAGTGTGTTTTCGCCCTCAATTTCCACAATTGCTCCTCATCTTCCAGGAGAAAATTGATTTGCCGCTTAAGACTACGCACAGCTACATCCCTTTCGTCATCCTGTCTCCTTCTCAGAAGAGAATCTAACTCCCTCTGCTTGCGCCTGATTTCATGCCGAATGTTTCCCCTCTTCCTTTGGTTCCACTTATCAAGCTCGGAACTGCAGTGACTCAGTTTCCACCCAATTGCATTAGATGTCCGGTCGGCTCCCGGAGGCTGCGAAGACCATGAACTGTTAATGATCCTGGAGGCCTCTGGATCACGCGCCCAAAAAAGCTCATATCGGAACTCCCGGGGCGGTTTCCTCGTACGCCCAGAAGAGCAAAAGGTCATCAGAATGGGGCTATGATCCGATGTAGAAGTTGCTAGATGGAGGATTTTTGCTTGAGGAAAAAGAGTCATCCACGAGGGAGATGCCAATCCCCTATCCAATCTCGCCTCCACCCTTTGCCTGCCCGATCTGTTATTTGTCCACGTCATCATCGACCCACTAAAGCCAATATCATGTAGGTTACATCTATCTGCAACTTCACAAAAAAGATCCATCTGGACCTGCGAGCGGGTTCTACAGCTTGCATATTCGCTATGGTCCATCACCTCGTTGAAATCTCCCATAACAAGACAAGGTTCCGCATTATCAGAGCTCGGTAATTTTAGAGTCTCCCAACTGTGACGCCTGTTGTGTGTTTCTGGATGACCATAGAAACCCGTGAACCTCCACCCCAAAAAACTCGCATCAATATGGTTAGAGGAGTAGCTCCTGATAGTTGCCGGTTTAGAGTTAAACCACATGAGTGCCAGCCCCCCTCTTCTCCCAACCGAATCCACTGCGAAACAAGAATCAAAATGGAGACGTCTTCTAACACCGTCCATCTCTTTAGAGTTGCACTTCGTCTCAGAAAGAAAGAGCAAACAGGGACCTTGATTCCTGACTAAGTCAAGAAGACAACGGATCGCACGTGGGTTCCCAAGCCCACGGCAATTCCAGGCTATGATAGCCATTCTAGCGGAGGCGGGCCGGGGAGCCCTCCCCCGCCACCGCCTCAATCATTTCGCCTTCCGCATAACCCTTTGTCCTTTTGGGAGCCTCAAGCTGCTCCTCCCCCATGCCACTTCGATCCCTTCCCCCCCCCTTCACTTGAGCCACCTCCGTGGAGAGCCCATCCGGATCCCGTCCTTTCCTCGCCCTCCGCTTCCATTTACCTTTATTAGCAATGCAGTTTTCCTCTCTACCCAATTGCAACACCCTCATTCCCCCATCACAATGGCCGCCAATTCCTATGGAAGAGCTATCCCGTCGAGCTTCACCCCATATCATGGTGGCAGCCCCCTCTTCACAGCCCGCCATCTCCTCCTCCACCATCTCCATGAACACCTTCTGCTTGACGAAATCGTCATCACTCCCGCATCCCTTCTGCCTAGGCCACACAGAATGCATAGCCATCAGTAAGTTCCCGCCCTCCATCTGCACTGGTAGACACCCTGGTGGAGGTTCCGCCATTAGCCCATCCTTCCCCGTGAAGACGTCTGCCGACAACTGCTGCATCGGCACACTCTGCCCACACATAGGCAGCTCAATGCTCCCAGTCCTCCGCAAGCCTCCAGTCGTAGGATTCTCCTTGGGGCATGCTGAATGTTGTCCACCTGCGTGCGACAAAACCACCTGCTGCCCAGAAAGTGAAGAAGGGCCCCCATCCGTCAGCTCCCGAGAAGGATACGCATCCTTCCCCACCGGACAATCCATCTGGAGCAGGCGCTCCTCGTCTATTCCTTCATCCGATTCCTCCCCACTCTGGTCCTTGGCCTGTCCCACCGCTGCTACTTCTCCCCCACTCCTTGAGCCGGATGCCCGACTGCTACCAGACCGCACCTCCCTGCTGCCGCTACTTGGGGAATGACCAAACTGCCACCTTTCACTGCTAGAGGACAGCCCCAAGTATTTCACTGGCATCACCCTACTGCTCCTCAAGGACCCATCGTGAAACACCACAGGTTTCACCCCCGTCCTGAGCCAGCATCCATACGGCATGGCTGCCTCCGACTCGGGTTTGGTTGAGCCTATGCTCCAGCCACAATCACGATGGGCGTGGCCCAATCTGCCACACATATAGCAAAAGATGGGAAGCTTGTCGTATTGAAAGGAAACCATCTTCTCTGCTGGCCACCTATCTGAATGAACAAACCTCTCCTTAACGGCTCACGGCAATCAATCACCACATTCAGTTTTAGATCAGTACCTGTAGCTACAATCTCACTCACCTGCTCAAACGAATCTGCTATGCTTTGTCCCAAGTGGTCATTGTCTACTATATGTGGAATTCCACTCACGTGCACCCATATAGGCGTTTTTACGAGCACCAGATGAGCAATATCCGTTTCCTCCTGTAGCTTAGAGACAAGCACCAAATTTCGTTCGTAAAGCCATTGCCGCCCCAGTAGAATGCGTTCTTTATCTTCCGTCTTTGAGAGGGAGACTTGGAAGAGATTCTCCCCAATTTCCGTAAACAGACACGTACCTTTTGCACGCCACAATCTTCGCAGCATGGTCTTGAACAATTCCCTATTGTACGTTTTCTGCGACCAAAGGGAGCACAGAATGGACCCTCCATTGCACGGTTGAAGTTTCTTAATGGCGTCGCCGGAAATCGCCAAAGTCTGCATTTCCACTCCCAGAAGATCCCCGAGATTCGGATGCTGCCCTCTGCTCGACTCTGCTTGGGTCTGGTCAGCCATCATTTCTTCCTCCCAACCGGCGCTCACAGAACCACTTTGAACGACGACAGTCTCCGAATCCAGCCCTGCTGGCCGACCCCTCTCCGACCACCTCTACTCAGTCCCGAGCGCAATGGGTTCGCCTGTCGGGACTACGGAGAGAGGACAGTTTCTGTCATTTTAAACTATTTAAATCGACTCTCTTTAACTATTAAAAATTACCAAAATAACTTTGTGTTTAAAATTTAGAAAATATGAAAAAAAATTAAATAGGTTTTTTGTTGGAGTTAAATAAGTCATTACTTAGCACAAGCTAACAAGATTATACCTTTTAAAAATCGTTGCCTATAGTTATAAATGGTGAATATTTTACTACCATATTACTATATAAAATGGACTTCAATCCAGTGCACCAAGGGGATAACTTTTTTGTTTTTATAAAAATGTTAATCTAGATATATATAATATATAAATCAAGTTTTATATAAAAATGTATATATATTGTTTTGAATTTTTAAATACATAGGTATTAGTCATTTTTAAAGTGTTGAAATGACTAAATATCCCTATGATACTTAAAAACCTAAAATATTATACTCCAAAAATAGTAAATTCCATTATACACTAAATATATCTAGATTAATGGCTTTATAATATAAAAAATAAAAATAGGTCATATACCCAAGTGCGTTGAAAGCCCAATGTAGCTCAGTAGATGCATTAGATCGGTATCTATTGGTGGTATATATCTAAATGAAGTAAATGAGTACATATGCAACCAAATTAGGCTACAAATTAGCTATATATGGTATTATATGCAGCAGTAGTGCCTAAATGCACCAGGGTGCACTTACTCTTGTTGCATCTGGGTGCATTTAATTTATTTTTTTAAAAAAATTACACAACTGTTGCTCTGTTATTCTAAATGTATTTAACATATTATCATTTTTTACCATTTCTCGAGTATTTTTTAAAATTAATAGGATTTTTAGTAATTTAAAATTATAAAAATGCCATTGATTTTAAAAAAGCCAAAAAAATCTAAAAATGATAAAAATTGATACGCATGTTAAATATACAGATTAACAATTGTTGAAAAGAATTTTCAAAAAAAAAAAGTATTTACACCCGCGTGCATAAAATTCCAACCCTATATGCAGCAGATGGTTGTTTGTTGCGTACAAAAACTACACGCAATGAACGTCTAAAGTTATATGCAGAAATTTTTATTTGCTACGTAAAAGTTATTGCGCAGAGCATTTTTGTTGTAGTGAATTAAATAACTACTAGAAAATTATTACCCCTACTAAATCTTTGATTTGAATGAAGTTCAAAATTGTGGATCAAATAAATGAAATGCTCGAATTGGAGGCCCAAATTAAATAGTTTCTGTAATTCTGCTTGGTGGAGTAGGTTCTAGCATTAACTGATTGGAGTATCCAATTGCAAAGGAAAGGACTGAATTCAATTACAAAGGGAAATTGGTGCCGTGTTCCACCACCAGCACAGCGATGAGTAATTAACATTCACATATACTTTGTTGATAATTTTTAAAGCCCTTTTAAAAATCTAAGCCATTTAGCTTTTATAATTTAAATTAGATGTATTGATGAAGTAAATATACGGCATCCATCGTTCATACAGCTGATTAATAAATTATAAAATTCAGTAAAATATATATTTTTAGAATCTGGCTATTATCAGACTTCTTTAATTAAATTATAGACATATTTATCTTTCACTTAATTTATGTATTTGATTTAAAATATAAAAAATAAATTCTGTAAAACTACTAACTCTATAATGATTAATTCAAGAACCCGAAAAGTCAACCAAAAGCTTTCCCATATAAACTAAAAATATCACCTGTTTTAAGCTGGATATGCACCAATGGAGTATTTTATTTCTGAAATTTTGCATGATATTACCCAAATCCTTATCGATGCTGAATTAGCATATATTAATCATGCAATAATGAATAAAATGAATTAAATCTTATACACCCGGGTACACTTAGCTTCAGTTTACCCGAGTGCAAAATTTATTTTATTTTTTAAATTTTTTTATAAAATTGTTAATTGCATTTAACATATGTATTAAGTTTTACCTTTTTGGATTAAATATCTACATATCTCTAAAAAAGTAAAAATTAGTTTATAAATTAAATACACTTAGATTAACTATTTATAAAAAAAATTTCAAAAAAATATTTTTTGCACTCCGTGCACCACCGAAGTGGACCGGGGTGCATTTTATCAACCGCCAAGAGTTTATAATACTGTCAGTGGTCCTTTCTTCCACATGCATCCATCTGTCAAGTATTTTTTCCGCTTGAATGAGCACTAGTATATCTTAGGAAGGTTTTGCAAAAGTAACCAAATATCTCGGCTGAATATTTAAACTGACACATTTATTTATTCACGACAGGATCATGATGCTATAAATGGGTTCTTATGTATTTTGTATTTTTAATATATTTTTCTTCATTTTTACGTAGGCACATGTGTATTCGGGTCATATATTAAATTTTACAAATTTTGAATTTGTGATATCCCACATCGGTTAGGATGAGGGGGGGAGCCTGGGTTATAAGTGGAAGCCGCCAGGTACCTTAGTGAGGCGCCTTTTGGGGAAGGACGGGATGCTCGTGAACCCAGAGGGGCAAAACCGTGCGGGCCAAGGCCCAAAGCGGACAATACCTTACTGTTAGGCCTGGGGCGTTACAAATGGTATCAAAGCCGACTCCCGACCTCCTGCCGATGGTGTCCAGCGGGGACGCTGGAGCCCCAAGAGGGGGTGAATGTGATATCCCACATCGGTTAGGATGAGGGGGGGAGCCTGGGTTATAAGTGGAAGCCGCCAGGTACCTTAGTGAGGCGCCTTTTGGGGAAGGACGGGATGCTCGTGAACCCAGAGGGGCAAAACCGTGCGGGCCAAGGCCCAAAGCGGACAATACCTTACTGTTAGGCCTGGGGCGTTACAGAATTCTTCGGTATAACAAATATATACAAGAATAGTAAAATTGGTATACTAACTAAATACACTTGCCCACGTAAAAGTGAAGGAAAAATAAATATTAGAAATATAAAATGTATGAGGTTGTTAATAAATGTATGAGGCTGTTAATTAAGTAACAACTCAATTGTATAGTATCACAATCCTTCATAGCAAGCAAAACAAAGAGGTTATCCTTGGAAAAAAGATAGTATTAGAACTTCCATTTTAGAAATTCAACCCAGATTCGTAAATGGGATTAGAATTAGGTTCGAGCAAACTCAAGTCTAATTTTTTATTTTTATGTATTATATATAACATATTATATGCACATTGCATAATATCTAAAAAAAATTTATATTTATGTATTTTGTATTATTTATATTTATGTTTGAATATGTCGTGTTGAAACTATATTACGAATAAAATATATAAATTTTCATTTACATCTCTGTCTTTATATTTATATTATTACTTCTTTATCAATTTTTTCCTTTTATCTTATTTTGAAAGGTTAAATTTTCTTCTAAAATATATTCTATATTACATTATTACTATATTTTATAAAAATTTGTTGCTATTGTACATTTATATGAAATTTTTACGTTTTCCGGTCTTGAAAGTTTGTCAACTTGAACTCCAACTGAGACTTAACCTAAACTTGATTTTCACAAAATTTTAGATTTAAATTTCCCCGTTTCTCCTCTCTACCAAACATATCAAATATATTTTTTCAAGGTTTTTTAATTTTATGGTCATTAACTTTGACCTTAAATTATAATTGAAATTTTTATAATAGTGTTCAACTTGTTGAAAAGAAAATATTCTAATCTCATCTGTCATTAATGATATTCTTTAATATATTCTTCATTACTTCGATTGTCATGTTCTAATTTATAATATATTTTTATGGGTTCTACCTAAATAAAAGTGATTTCATGTAATCTCTTTTATTTTTAATACAGTGATGATTGATATAAAATTCAATCTATTTATTATATTTAACATTATTTATTTAGATAGGAGACCAAGTTTCATCTAGATCGAATATCTGCACAGGCTACATTTGCTCAAAAATAAATATATTCATGTATAAATTAAGAAAAATGCGTATATATTCTCAGTACAAAAAAGTTGATAACTATCAAAATATTTAAAGATAATGATTTTGTTAGCCCATGTTAAGAGGCCCAGTCTATTTTATGTATATTTCTTATTTTTTAATGAAAATATAATTCTAGCGCTATTTAATTCACATACATATTTTATAATTTTTGGGTATAAATATATATTTTCGTTCTAAATTTAAAAAATGATAGTTTTTGGGAGTAAAAATTACTTAAATATCCTAAAATTGTTGATTTTTTAAATTCAAAAAATATATACATATATCTAAAAACTATAAAATTTGATAAAACAAGTGGCTTACATTTTCGTTAAAAAAAAAATACGCCTATCGATTGAAAAATGAAATTTTGTATTAGAAAAAAAAATTCTTTTTTTTTTTTTTTTTGCTAGTGAAAATTCTATCTCATTCCATCCCTGAGTAAACTCAGAAACAGGCCCTATGCGTTGGGAAGACATTATGCTCCCGTGTCCGACATTGGGTCGGAGCATCAAGCACCAGATATGCTTGTTTTTTTTTTTTTTTTAATCTATGAATTGTGGGTTAGCTACCCATCTCAACCCTCATGAGGATCCTGGTTGCAGAGACGAGCCGCCCCACCTTCATTAAACAAAAGGAGATCTTTACAATGAGTTTCAAAAATACAATTGGGAAAGCTATCCCACCAGCTAATTGTATTTCTATCCTATTATAATACAAAATATACAGTAGTTTGTGCAGCAGCATTTCCAGTCCTGGAAACCTGGGTAAACACACATCTATTGAAATTTCAGCTTACCCTTCTGATCATGTCAATTAGCCGCCCCACAGAAGACAAGATATTACCATTTTCTGTTAACATATTGATGAGTATAAGTGAATCAGATTCACAGATGATATCCATGTAGTTCATCTCATTCAGCCATTTGATGCCCAATACCATGCTGTAAGCTTCCAAACATATGGGCTCAGCTCTTCCTTTCCATTTCCAACCTTTCACAGCCAGTAAATCACCTTCTGAGTTTCTGAGAACGGCTCCTGCACCACATGAACCTTCATTAGACCTCGCCGAATGATCTTTTACGACCGGTCGGAAATTCAGTGATTTCCGACCGGTCAAAAAATATATATTTTTTAATTTTTTTTGAAAAATAATTTTATAAACATGTTAATTTAGTTATATTTAATCTATAAATCAATTTTTACCATTTTTGGATATGTATATATATTTATTTTGGATTTTTAAATACCCCTGTATTTAAAAATCCAAAATAAATATATATACATATCTAAAAATGATAAAACTTGGTTTATAGATTAAATATAACTAGATTAACATGTTTATAAAATTATTTTTCAAAAAAAAAAAACAAAAAAATATATTTTTTAAGGTCGGAAATTACCGGATTTCCGACCGGTCGTAAAAGATCGGTACTCTTAGACCTCATTCCTGCATCGACATTTAGTTTAACGAGCACCGATCTTTTCAGACCGGTCGGAAATCCGGTGATTTCCGACCGGTCCAAAATTTTATTTTTTTAATTTTTTTTTTGAAAATAATTTTATAAACTTGTTAATCTAGTTATATTTAATTTATAAACCAAGTTTTAACATTTTTGGATATATCTATATATTTATTTTGGATTTTTAAATACAGGGGTATTTAAGTCATTTTAAGAATATTTAAAATGACTTAAATACCCCTGTATTTAAAAATCCAAAATAAATATATATACATATCTAAAAATGATAAAACTTGGTTTATAAATTAAATATAACTAGATTAACAAGTTTATAAAATTATTTTTCAAAAAAAAATAAAAAAAATATATTTTTGGACCGGTCGGAAATCACCGGATTTCCGACCGGTCTGAAAAGATCATTCGGCTAGTTTAACATACCCACTTGGGGGAGACTGCCATCTGATTTAAACTCGTGGGTGAAAACAGTTGTTCCTCATGAGGATCTTTGCAGCGTTGTAATCCTGGATAAACCTCAGGCTTCTCTCAGAAATATCCTTTAGGAGTAAGGCTGTGCCATTTGCTATGTGTTGATTTCTGATAACCTACACGTACCAGCAGCAAACCAGGAACACGTCAAAAAGCTTCTTCCCTCCAGTTTCCACAATTGTATTGAGGAGGCTATTGAGATTATAAATGCTGTGACAAACACGTCTTTCCAGCAGCTGTGGGTCCAGATGATCCTTACTTGTGAGCATGCCCAAAATATGTAGAACGCATCTTCGGTGTCGTGTTTACAGAACAAGCATCTCTTGATTGTTAAAGGAATATGATTCTATCGTGATGTATTTTAAACTAAAATACAACAGTCATTTATTTTTACAATTAGTTATATTTTTCTGATTTTTTCTTCATAAATGTGTTTATCTAAGTGTATTCAATCTATATATAAAGTTTTACCATTTTACGATACTTTTATTTTTTTATTTTTTATTTTTAAAAAATCATTAACTTCAATGGTGCAAAATGACCTAAATGCCCTTGAAATTGATTATTTTTATAAAAAATCAAAAAAAAATATGTAACAATATTGTCAAATAGCAAAACTTTGTATATAGATTAAATACATTTAGGAAAACATATTTATGAAGAAAAAATCAAAAAATAAAACTAATTATAAAAATAAATGAATGTTAGATTTTAACCTAAAATACATCAAGATGTGTATAATCACACTCCTCTTTTACCGTCACTGGCTTCCTATGTAAATATTATAGCCACAACGAAGTGGTAAATTGATCTATCTTTTTTTCCCCCTTTTATGTTCGCTGTTAGCTGGATTAGTTAAAAAATGAAGATGAAGAACGGTGGGAATCAAGCAAAGGAGGATTTGATGATTCATCAACCACCTAATCTCGAAACCTGATCCTATGCTCCCGGGCGCATACACCTATTTTTTATTTTTATTTTAAATTTTTTTTACAATAGTGTTAATGTATATGTATTTAATATGTGTATAAATTTTTACCATTTTTGGGGTATTTTAGATATTTATTTTTTATTTTTGAAAATCAATGGCATTTTAGGTAATTTTAAATTACTAAAATGTCACTGATTTTTAAAAATCCGAAATAAATATATAAAAATCTCCAAAAATGATAAAAATTGATGCATACGTTAAATACACTTAGGTTAACAAGTTCATGAAAAAATTTTGAAAAAAAAAATAAAAAAATAGGTATATACGTGCATAGGATCAGGGACCCCTAATCTCACCTCAACAGATCTTTTTCTTCTTTTTTTTTACATTTATATATACGAATCATTGAACTGGTGGCTCAATTCAACTGTCCAGTCATCCCGTAGATGCGCCTTTTTAAATGAAGCGGCCCGTTGAGCAAACATTTTCAAATGACAGAGCATGGGGTGGACAGACTCATCCATGATAAAGCATACGTCCAATGACAACGGTGATGGTGCAGGGAGGATAAACAGACATTATTTCTTTGTTAGTCTGCGAAAAAGAAATAGAATTTGCACTTGGGGAAAGTTGGAATGGAATGGTGAACTTCCTTTGCATTAAGACCAAATTTACAACAATAAAAAGTAGCTCGTTTAGGAATACACAACATTTCACTAATGGAGTTGCACAACAAAGCCCACATGTTTGGGAAAAATGTAGTGACTTAGAATGAGGCTTCATTTAGCCAACACCCTGCCAGTTGGGGAGAGTGTTAAGAGGAAAGCAGTTTCAAATTGCTTTTTCTAAAGGTACTCTTACAAGCAATTGTCTACATTAGGATTTTGTGCACAGTACTTGCCCATTTTTAAACAGGATTTGGAAAGCGGTGGCAAAACCGTGCTTTGCGCATCAAAACCGTGCAGCCAAACAAATAAACAGTATTTTGGAGAGCAGCGGCAAAACTGTGCTTTACCTATCCAGACTGTGCAGCCAAACAAAGCCTAAATAAAGTAATTCTTGAAGCTTCAAATCACAGGTACTTGGCTAACCAGGGGAGCTCTGGACAATCCTTCAGTGCAAATGCAACATCATCACTGCCGTTCCAGAGAATAAAATAGTCAATAGCACCGGGGTAATGAGTTTCCCACTGGTAAATTAATATTGTTGCAGCCTGTGCCACAAACTACTCTTCAACACACTATGGGGTGTATTTGAGAAATGATAAAACTTTTAGATCAAAACTTTTTTTTGTATATAAGTTGTTGAATTGGGAGAAGATGATGTTATACAATAAAGGTAATGATGAGGAGAAAATGATGTTTTATAATAAAGATGATGAGGAGTAAAAAGAATTAAGTTAAAATGGATAGGTTAGTTGTATGGACAATTGTATAAAAATGATTGAAAGGCAGGGTAATTGTATAAAAAAATGTGAAAATGGTTAAAAAATAGCATAGTTGTGGAGAGTGAAAAGTTTTAGTTCGAATTACACAACTCTTGCATTACTCAGTCTGAGCAGTTGCGAGCATGCAAACATCTTTAAGATATTTTGAGTTTCTAATCTCAGTTTTCTAAGCAGCCTAAGCCAAACACAGTAATGGGTCTGATAAAATCAAATAAATTAGTCAGCATGGTTGATGGAAGGAATGCAAAGCCTAAGCCAGACTGCCAGACTCAGTAATGGGTCTGATAAAATCAAATAAATTAGTCAGCATGGTTGATGGAAGGAATGCAAAACTGCATTCATCACATACATGATAGCTCTGTATGAAAAACCAACCTTGGAAAGTTCAATTGCAATTTCTGCATTCTATGCATCCAGCCTTCTTCACAGAGAATGATTCTGCATTCACCTAGTTTACAGCTGGAAAAGGAACCAAGACTTCAAATTAGTAATCAACATAACAAGATGAGACTGATGAACATATACTTTATAGGTGGGTCACTTCATGATGTAAGTTCCCTCTACTAATTGTTATAATATAAGCACCTGTTAAGAGCCCGCCTGACAATGAGTTCATATCATTTCTCACTTGTCACATGATCCCATCCCAGGATCTCTGCTGAAGTGCCATATATACCTCAAGAACTAGATAGTCCATATATGAGTGATAGGAAATGCCAGCAGATGTCCCGGAAGCATCAGCTACATTCCCACTCGACAGATCAGCAAATAAATAACATGAAAAATTCTTACCCAACTTTTAAAAGTGTATCCCAGCCAGGACAAGCTTCACCATTGCTTTTACAGATCCGGGAAATAGCCATTGCCAACTACAATTCGAGAAGACAAAACAGAGGGAAAAGTATAAAGCACAGAAATAGGGGGAAAAAGGCATGCACAAAGCAACAATAATGAAAAATAGATAATTAATGCATTTGCACTAATCCACCCTCTTTCTTCTAGATACTTCCCATTCTCATTCTACTTGACAAGGTATTTAACTAGTTTCTATGGAAGCTTTGTCCAACAGGTGTATTTCTCAAGAGAGAAAGATGCGAATTTACAAACGCATATAGGCTGATATACGATTCCACAACCACCATAATTCTAAAAAGTCACTTGAAAGAACAAAAACGCATGCAAAGATTCAAAAAGAGTTGAGTTTTGAGTGACTGACCTTTTCAAAGGTGGTTTCTCCCATTCCAGTCTTGTAAAGCTCATGTACCATAGCCACTAGCATAATCTTACTCAGTTTGGAACAACTTTTCATGACCTGTAGCAAAAAACTACTTTTAAATGTAGAATGAGAACTTTTTTCTCTTTCTCCAGTTTGCAAACAAGTAATGTGTCAAATAGTCACTAGTGCTGAAACAACAAGGTGAACATTAAATAGTCACCAGTGCTGAACAACAAGGTGAACATTTCAGTTTTAGTCTATCATCATTAGCAGCCGACATAATGTTATAAAAGAACCTATGCTGGCACTGCTAAAGGCCCAAACCTTTTAAACTCTTCCCATTTATAAATGATTGTTTTGCATTCTGACATGTTCTAATAGGTCACAATGGCAGTTGCTATCCACACATTATTTTTCATTGCTGAGTTTGAACATCCCTCCAGAGCTATCTATAGACTGTTGAAGATAACTACTACGTACTCGAATATGAGGTGCTTGAAACATTTCCTGTATGGCTGCTTCAACCTCAGACATACCAATGATTTGTTTTCCTGAAAGGTAGCACATTCAATCAATTAGAGACCAAAAATATAAATGTGATGCATGGACAAACATTGTAGCACAACCTTGGACACTTCAACCTTGACCAACATGGCATGCATGGATATTCTCAATACCTGCATGTTTCATCCGAATTTCCACCTCTTGCATCAGTCGAATTCCAAGAAACACCATTAAAGGATTGCATGTCCCACAACATCCAGTGTGTGGATGGTGCTAAAGAAATGAATCAGCTTGAATGTTCTATATTTCCCTTTGTTCCTGCTTATGAGTCATTTTCATGAGGGTTTAACAGGCAAAATGTCTAACTATGCATATTTGTAGTTTAAACCCTGAAGTTTAGTTATTAGCATTTTAAACTCTATGACCTCTCGTCTTTGCATTTTAGACTTTTAACTCTTATGGGATTAAAAATTAGCGTTAAATCCCATAAAATGTCTAGAATGCCCATGCATTTTAAACCTCCTATATTTGCATATTTACATTTTAAATCCACCCTGTCTGTCATCATCTTACGTACACTGCCAAAGCACCGAAAAAATAGAGCATGATGGTATGATGCACTGCAGGAGCCTCCATCATCTTCAATGCGAGCACAATTATGGCCGCCCTTGCATTTTTTGTTTTTTGTTTTTTTTGGAAGAAATCCGCCCTTGCATTTTAAACTTTCTATATTTGCATATCTGCATTTTAAACCCACCTTGCCTGTCATCATCTTACATACACCACTGTAAACCCATCCCCAGCAACAACCTATAATCAGATCCGGCAGCCCAGTCCTCTTCTCCGACATCTCATCGGCAATCCATCGGTGGCAGCATTCCTTCAAGGCAGCCAACACTTTCTTCCTAAAAGATGGCAGCTTGTCTTTCTTTCAGATCTAGCGGTGGAGGATGGCTATTGGCTGATCCAAGCCATAAAATCAAATTAGAACTGTGTCCACTGTCTTGATCTCCATCATCTTCGGCCATCAACGACAATAGCTTCCATCCACCAAAGCACTAGTGAATCCATCTTCAGCCTCAGATCTAATGACAGGTGTCCCCCCATTTTATGATCCAAGCCAACAATCAGTCGGCAGCGGAAAACCTTTTGAGTCCACCAACATTTTCTTTTTCTTTGCAGCTTCTATTTCTAGACCAAGTTCCATTAATGGCAGCCCTATTCTTCTTTCATCAGTCCAACGGCTTCCATCTTCCCATCCATTAAATCCCGGGCAGAGAGATAAATGGGTGCTGAATCCTAACGAGTGGGGCCGCTGCTGGTGGGTATTGCTGGATCTACTAATTCTAATACCAAAACTGGAGAAGATGGATTAGAATCTGCAGTTGGTTTGAAGCTTCCATAGTGGAGAAAGACGATGGAGGAGGATAAATCAGGGCATTCTAAACATTTTACATGATTTAACAGTACTTCTTAACACTGTAAGGGCTAAAGGTCCAAAATGCAAAGAAACTGAACTTCATAGGGTATAAAATGCCAATAGCAAAACTTCAAGGTTTAAAATAGTACTCATAGTTAGAGGGTTTAAAATCCAAAGTACCCCCTTTGTGCTTCAGTGCTAACATATTCACCAGGTGACATCTTTTATGGAGAGTCTTAGAATGAAGAGTACACTTCACCAGTGAACACAGGTGAGGAAAAATACCCTCCGTTGTACATTATACATTAGTCAAACCAAATAAAAGCAGCAATTATGATTATAACAATGAAGGTGATGACAGTGATGGCAAAAAGGTGATTGATGAAAATAGAAAGAAAATTTTCAAATCTGTCTATTCTAAGCGCAAGAATCTTGTAAAAGGGAAATAATCCTAGGATATTTTAGAAAGATTTTATTTTGCTATTTTTGAAAGATATTAAACAAGATTTAAAAATATTACATATTACTGAAAATTTAGTCTTAAATCGCCAAGAATGGCGTAACAGAATCCATGCAGCCGACCCCACATAGGTGGGAAATGGCTTATGATGATGATGATGATGATGATGATTTTTGAAAGATATTAGAAGATTCCTAGGATATTTTAGAATCTGTTTAAAATAAGTATGTATCTATTTTAAGTTTACTTCCTTAAGAAGTTTACTTAAAAT
The DNA here is from genome assembly GCA_030490835.1 of Annona cherimola. NCBI lineage: Eukaryota > Viridiplantae > Streptophyta > Magnoliopsida > Magnoliales > Annonaceae > Annona > Annona cherimola. Next base: position 91,920,228 of record CM059972.1, read on the forward strand.
ATACAATTTCCTTTTCTAGAAGGATTTTCCTAGAATATTTTAGTATCTGTTTAAAATAAGCATGTATCTATTTTAAGTTTACTTCCTTAAGAAGTTTACTTAAAATATACAATTTCTTTTTCTAGAAGGATTTCATTTGCTAAGATTATGTGGTATGTTCACCTATAAATACAGCCTTTGTAAGCTCTAGAGGGGCATCAGTTTTGAGATTTATAAAAGTGTTCTCTAGTTCTTCTTCTACTTGTTCTTGTTCTTCTCTCTTTATTCATCTGTTCTTTCTACCTTCTTTCTTCACTTCTCATCTCTAGAGGTTCCTTCCTCTTTCTTCTATTTTCTTCTCTACCCATCCTACATCAGTGATGAAAATTCAAAATAGAACTAATGCTCAGGATTGGGATAATCCTGAGATATTTTATCTTCATTGCAGTTTCAATCCTCTTGCATTGGGTGCATAGCTGAGAACTTAGCCATGCTAGTCAAAATAACTTAATTTCACAGTTTTGGGTCCCATTGAATTCGTGGGAAATGCAGTAATTGTCTGACATATAGTATCAATTCAATCACATCAGCTTTTGCCATATTCATCCTAAGAACCTTCATGGAACCTTGTTCTAGCCAACGATAAGTGGAATCACATGTTCTTGTCTTTTAAAATTTTTTATTTACCTGTTGGAGAATCATGAGCAGCAGCTGATTTTATCCCCAATTGTAAAGACTGCTTAGTTTGATAATCTGCTAATTCAGCTGCACGTCTACATATTTCCAAGGCACGACGTGCATCACCAGAAATAGCTGCAACCTATTTAAATATCCAATATAATTAAGAAATATTGCAGAGGTAAGCAATCAACAAAAGAAATTTACTTGCATATGGGTCAATGATAGATACAACCACATCTAACTCCCTCAAAACTTAAGAAGGTTATTTGACATGCTAGGAACACCTCAAGCTAATTCCTGGAAACTGGGTTTGACTTGTAAATGGCCTGTTGCTAAAAGCCTGCTACCTAGGGGGATGCTATCCAGCCACTAAGGAAGGTTCCAAATAATCCGCTATGATTGTAATGCATAATGACATTTGAAGCACCATATATCTATATGACGGAGCGTTGTACACTGGGTATTATATCCCTTCATGTGCAGCCAAATGCAAGATTATGTAGAACTGAAAACAAACCTTCCTTGAAGCAAATTCTATAGCCTGATTCTCAAATGCATCGATGCCTTTAAGGCGGCTTGAAATGATCTCCTGCAGCTGCTGATAATTATAAGGGCCAAAGCATAGCCTTTGGATGCCCATGCGGCTTGAAATACGGGGCAATAGCTTCTCTGGAAGATCCATTGTATTTGCTATTCCTGTGATTCGGAAGCTCATATAATGAAAATGCAGTAAAATGTTAAAGAGGGTTCACTACATAAAGACGAGTCTTTAAATAATGCCTAACCTATTATAATCAATTTAGAATGAGGTTTTGTAGGCCAATCAAGAATATTATACAGAACCTGCCATCAAAAAAGGTAGAAACTTTTGAGTTTCTCTTTTTTCAAAATAATAAATAAATAAACAGAGAAAACAAAAGAGAAGAGGAGGACGGCCAGACAACAACAGAGAAGACGTCACAGAAATGGTAAAGAGATATTCTTTGTACAAGCAGTTGCAAGCTGCAGAAATTACCGCCTGATTCCTTGTGACTAGAAGATCAAGTTCATCAATTAGTAGAACACATGGCTGATTCTCATATTTTTCACCTCTATCTGCACCGAACCTTTCATTCAACAAATTTAGAGCATTTTTCCAGCCAACTCTGTGTCCACTCAATGCTTCATATATAACCTTATAACAGATAACATTATCCCAAAAAAAAAAAAAAATTACAACAGATGAGTGTTTATGTCCCAAAAATACCGATAATAAATTGAGGAAAAAAACAATGGTACCAAAGAACATAATACAGAAAAGGTTGTTACCCTGTATAGGTTTTCTGGAGAGGCCAATTTGAGACCATTAATCTCTACAAAGCAATAGGGTCTCAACCTTCCTGCATCAACCTCAGACCTCAGATTCTTCATCGCTGCAAGTACACTCATAGTCTGCATTTTAATGACAGCAAACATACAAGTGGGCAAATGATAATAGTTAGCAGTGTTGTAGTTTAAGGATGGGATAAGTGCAAGTGCAGACAGATCAATAATTGTGTATATAAACCATGTAATAGAATAAAACAGAACAAGGACATTCTTCTTCTAGAGAATACCCATTTTATAGGTTTGGGAGTGTGGTTATTAACTCAAATCAGCTATTTCTACAGTCTCGGATCCAGTTCTTGGATCTGAGGTCCTAACAACAAAAATGAGTATTTGCATTTGCAAAAAAAAGAACCTCTATATTTTGCCACCCACAAATGGCACAAGAAAGATACTTCACATTATATAAGGTATGGGAGTAAGAGGTATTCCCACCATATACTGAATGATACCCACTTGTCCAGCGGCGTGAAGAATTTATGCATATAAAAAAAAAATCCAGACCATCAAATTTTATTATCAGACTTAAACAATGATTGAAAACATCATTAATCACACAATTTGACCATACCACAGGTGGATATGAAGTGATTTGGAGTCAAATGATTATAAGTTCAGACTCAATACTTCTAATTGGATGGTTAAATATTCCACTTATTGCAATTCATTGTGATGCATAATCTAGGCATAATTTGGACTGAAAAAAAAATGAAATTAAAAAAGAAGAATAAGCAGAAGATGAAGTAGAAGTCTACAATAAAAGAGATATCAACCTTGCCTGTTCCAGGAACACCATGAATATAAAGGCAACGGCCTAGGCAGTTATCTTCACATACAGCACCTTTTACAAATGCAGTTATCTCATCCACTTCTCTGTAACAAAAGCACATCTTTTAGTAATAATCTATAATTAAAAACAGCAATAACCATAACCAAACAAACTAATAATAAGTACCTAGTCCGGCAAGGCAGTGATTTTGGTAAAGTGGCTGGTAGCAGGGTAGCTTTTGCTCTTTCAAGTTCATTCTTTTTACAACATCTCACATGTCCCGGAATTGCTTTTGTTCCTATCTTTTGAAGACCAAAGATTCGCCCCCTACGTGAGTTCTGTTTTACAAAAATACAGAGACAAAGCACTCTAAGCATAGCAAAGCCTCCAAATATCAAAGGAAAAATAACTATCTCCATATGCATAAGGGAGGCATGGAATCATACCGCCGCAAGTTCATGAGACTGGTTCTTGTTAGTTGAGTATCGTGTAGATGACAAACCCATCTCAGTCTCATTTTCATATTCAGACTCTTCTTCAGTATCATATCCCGAGTCTTTAGAAGAATCCCTGCCTCCATTACTGTCTGCTTGTCTATCATTCTGGCATGAGTGAAACCAACAAAAGATTTAAGCTTTTTGCTTCAATAGAATTGGCCAAGAAGAAATATTGCTGAAATGAACTCTCATGAGAACTTCATAAAATCCATGCACTGATGTGCATAAGGTATGAATTTAACTTGGCCCTTGTCTCCCACTCTTAAGAGCTTGACTCATGGAATTTAGTGATATTAGCTTTGGCCATCTTTTCAAACTTCAACTAGAGATGGCCCATGAACATCACACACTAAAGTCATACAGCTTTCCAGCTAATTTCAAATAGGTTCAAAACTGCAACTGGATAAGCAAAGAGACCATGGTGTCAGTCTTCTAGATTCCTTTTGATTTATTGCTAATTTGACTGTGCAATAGTTCATCATATAGTACTATTTAGACCGGAAAAATGTTCGAGTTGTGGTGCAAATACCCTTCACTCATTGAAATGTTTTAGTTGGTACACAATGGAAGACCCACACAGCAATTGCATCCTACCAAAAGGTGCCAGCATTTTGATCATCGTCATAGCTCGAAAAGACATCAGATTTCCATGGAACAGGTTTATCATTAAAGGAGACTAGTGCAGTTAATTTCCATTTCCAGAGCTGTACTAGAAAAGCAGACATTCACCCATTTAGTGGCAACTCCAATTGGGCATATCTGAACCTAAGACAAACTCTAAATTAAGTATAGCATTAAGATGCAACAAAATCTGAACTTAAAATCTGAGTTCATAAAACAATCACTATTCATCAATGAATTCAATCAGCAATTTGAAAGGAATGACTATCTGAAGAAACCTACCTCTTCTTTGTCAATATCTGCTAGACGTTTAAAACTGTGCCACTTGACATCATACTCGTATTCACATAAAAACACATCATCTCCCTCATTGCTTGCTCTAGAATATTCTTTTGGATGCATTACAAAGCAATGCCTTAGGATAGATTCCATCTGCAGCAAATTCAAATGGCTCTAATTAAACGTAAAAATACAGAAATAATGGACTGTCTGCAATGAACAGCAATAGTTCTAGTTAAAAACATAAATACAAATGACAGATACTACCAAACTGAAATAGTTTTGGTTAAATATCATAATTCCAAAGAATTAACATTGCGCCCCAAAACATCTGATGGATTCTTTTGCATATACTTTTGTTGTTGTGGAGACGACTATGAAGAACACAATTTAGATAATAATGCATTATGATTCAATTACTTTTAGGTATATTTTATTGGAAATTTTGGATATTTAACTGGTCATTTTTGTTTGAGGGTTTTTAATTAGATGAAGATGCATTAGAGTTTGCTTCCACATTTATTTCTGTAAATATGATAATTTATTAGCCTATAAGTGTTATAACTTTTTATAATTGGTTATTGCATGCAATTTCTGCATTTTCTCTTGCTCTCCAATTTCTCTTCTGCTTATCCTTCTCAAATTCTTCAATCTTTTTTTTTTTTTTCATTTCAACTCTTCCCTCCTTGCAAAAAAAACATCTCATCTTATACTCCAATTCTTAATTTCTTCCTCTCTTTTTTCCACATTGAGAGGGTCTATCTCTTTCTTCCTGGTCATACTATTGACAACCTACACTCTTTTCATCCTTCCTCCAAAAGGCATCTTGTTCTATGGCAACTAATGCCCCAATGCTGCTGTGGTGGCAAAACTAGTACATCATGCTAATATCCATAAAAAGAAAATCCTAATAGCAGAAAACTGGAATATAAGAATGCATACAGTCTCATTCTTTACAAAAATTTCTGAAGTTGGAATTAGAGTAAACATTGCTTGTGCAGTCTTTCCTTTACAGTGTCATCAAATGACAAAACAAAGCTGCTAACCGACTTTGCTGCCTTTTTACTAATACAATTATATAAACATGGTAAAGGGTACAAGACAATTCCTTGATAGCAGCTAGAATGAAATATTCGTCAACATTTTTTATTGATACAATTTACTTGCTGCTGACCTTTTCTAACTGTTGTTTGTAGTAGATACTTTTCAAACCTTAAGTGTAATAAATTAAACCTACTTCTCGGTTATCATTCTCCGAATCAATGCTATTTCCCGCTTTTGGGAGATCTCTATAAGCTCTTACCTATTTTCAAAAGCAAATGGTTACTCTTTCTTGTTGCACTTTTTCGCTGACAAGCAAGGATAAGCAAAGTTTTTCAGATTTTGTGACATGAAGAACCAACTAACAGGAGGACTAAACACATATCAGGTTAATCATAGATTCATAGGTGGAATCACCCTTGAAGTCAGTTGAAATGGATACTTTTATGAAGACATGAAAACAAAACAAAAAGAAAGAAATTGACTCCTCCATCTACCTCAACATCAGCAAAATCATTTGTGCTATAAAGCTCCCTGCGAAGATTATGTGGCTGTCTCCCAGCTGCAGTTTCTTCAGGGATTATGTACCACCAACCCCGAAACCAGTATGTACCATCTGTTTCCTTCCATATACTGTTCAAATTCATGAAACAAAAGAAACCAATGAAAGCAATGAGAATTTTACAAACCATCACAAGTTTCTATAACAGGGGACCCACACGAATTGTGCATTAATTTCACTCATCAAGATAGCATGCAGGTTAACTCAATATTCCAGTTAAACAGGTGATCCATCATGCATTGCTACAGGATGTACACAGGTTCCTGCCCATCCAATAATCTGCCTATGCAAGTAGACTACCTCAGATTATAATTTCTAAATTAACCATTCTTTAATATTTCTAGAAAGCTATGAGATGGTTTGGATTGCCTGACACAGATTTTTCTGAAGTATCATAGTCTACTATGGGGCAAATGCATTGAAGAGCCATGACAGGGAAAAGTGGGACATTTTACCTAGGGTGTGTTTGGCAATATACGGAAAATGTCAAGTTAAAACTTTTCAATCTAAAACTTTTCACTCTCCACAACTATCATATTTTTCAATTACTTTTTTATATTTTTCTATACAACTACCCTACTTTTCAATCATTTCTACACAACTAACCTATTTATTTTAACTTTATCTTTTTTACTCCTCATCATTACCCCTATCATATCACTTCATTTGACAACTTTCACTCTCCAAAACTATTCATCAAAAGTTTTATCCATTCCCAAACACACCCCTAATGACTAATGTTGTTATAGCATTTCAATCCATAGTTAATAAAGGCACGGAGTGCTTAGGTGGCAAGGACCCTTAGGGCCTAGGCACGGGGTGCACAACCAAGATGAGTGCCTGAGTGAAGCAAGGCACATATGATATAAAATTAAATAAATTTAATAATATAATAATCTATAAGGAAATATTCCGTATGTTCATAAATCACAGCTATTATGAATAAAGGCAACCTCAAATTTCACTAATCTAACATTTGATTGAAAAAGAAAGATGAAATTGAAGAAGTCAACTTTATTTGACTGTTAGAAATTTGTATATTTTTAAGCAAGTTAAATCGGACGCATGAGGCACATCTCCCACTTAGGTGGGGAATGACTTATGACAATGATCATGACTAGGCACACCTGAAGGTTCAGAGGTGTGCCGGAGTGAGCCTTGGCCTAGGCGCACGGCTAGGCCTCCTAAGTGCCTTTTAATAACTTTCAATCATTGAAAATTTGTTTATTGCACAAAACCCAGCTACCTCTCGATGCGGGCTGCCCACAGATCACTTGAAAGAAGTTTCTCCCTTGCTGTTCTACGTCGTTTTATACCCTCTGGCAGCTTAGGAAGTTTCACCTCTTTCCCCATCCTCCTATCCTCACAGAACCTACAGACCCAATCGCCTTCTGGAACCTCTTTCAACGGAGGCTTCAAACATCTAAGGTGAAACCCACCCAAACAGTCATCACACTCAATCCTCACGGCTTTTCCTGACTTGAGGCAGATCCGACATTCTTCAACCTCAGGATCTTCCCCATCGGAGCTTGCATCCTCTCTCCTCTTCACATAAACATCATCACCAATTGCAAATTCACCTCCGTCGTACACAACCTTCTTATAATATGTGCGCTTCTTTACTTCTCTCTTCCTCCCCTCCTGTTCCAAACTTGCCTTCGTCAGTCTTTGTTTCCTTGAAGAAGATTGTGGTTTCTTTCGCTTCCCCAGACTAGCAGAAGGTGCACTAGATACCCGGGGACGAGATCTAGAACTGGAGGGTTCATCCACAATAGATGACTCTACGCCTGGATACTGAATATTTGAACTTCCATGACGGCTTTTTCTTCTGGTCATCATCTGAAAACTAGAAACATCAGTAGCGAGAAGCAGAAGTAAAATGAGGCACGCTGATTATCAGAGACTCATTAAAAGCTAATGCATGTGAGAAGCCTACAAGCCAAGCAGTTGAAATTCAGTTAAGCAATGATAATAATAGTAGGTCAAAGAATAACACCACCATATCACATCCAAAAAGCTCAAATCTGGAAAAAAAACCATCAAAATTAAATTCATCCATCAATCAGTGTCAATAACCCTCCAACAAACCATCACCATGAAAATCTGCAAGGGATTACATCTAACAGAGAATGGCCACTGTAAAAGATTATTAAACAAAAGAACCTAAGAAAAAAAACATGAAAAGGTGATTAAAAGAAATGTCGTTAAAACCAAACTGGTTCACAAACCGGTCACGTAACTGGTATGGTTCAAAATGGTTCAACTGTTCATGAAAATTAGATTAAACTGGTGTATTAACAATTTATATAAGATGTATAGCATACTAGAATGATAAACTAAACCTTGAAATCTATAAATAACTGAAATCAATATTATTTAAAAATAGCATAGGAAGATAGAAACTAGAAAGAGGGGAAGATGGTCCCTCTCGTTTCTATTGCTGGGTTGTCATTGGTTATGGCCATGAGCAGGGAGTGGAGGAATGACAGCAGTACAAGTGTTACAAAGCCCTCCTTTGTGATTTTGATTACTTCTACTTCCCAATGTAGCAAGAATTTCTATGAACTGTTATTGTTGCCAAGTGGGAGGAGCTGGTGCTGCAGGGAGGTGGGCTGAAGGGAGGAAGCTGGGCGCAGCAGGGAGGGCAAGATGGGGTCCGCGAGTAACATCAGATGCATAAAGTCAGCATGATGTGAGCGTGTATGTACTAATGATTTATCATTCTTTTTGGACTTCCAAGGCATAATAGTTCTAAGAATTCTATAATGAATGAGCTCAACTGTTTGGAAAATGATTAAAAACATTGAATCACATGCCATTTCAAAGACAAGTGATGCCTCTATTCTAATAACCTCTGGATTAAAAAAGTACCATTGGCATTGCCTTTTCGAATACCTAAAGTGAAAGCAATCTGACCTTATAAAATGGGCCAAATCCTCCCTGACCAAGCTTATTTTGGGGACTGAAATCCTCAGTAGAAGCTTTTAGTTCTGCATGGAAAGTGTTTGGTCAGGAAACCATCCTACAAGTTCTGAGGATGCACCCAAAAAAAAGGAAATAAGTGGCAGAACCATATATGGAATCAGCATGCCTAATGTGCATTTGGCCTAATGAAGCTCCGACGAGCAACAAGTTGATAACGCTCCAGGAGGTGCTGAAGCAAAACGACGACCCCGAAAGGCCAAAACCAAAATGGGGGAAATCAAAATGGAGGGAAGAAGAGCAGCAGAGTCGCTGTTGAAAGGGGTAGCAGGCTAGAGTTGAAAATGCTAACGGACGGGGAATTTGCATTTTAAACCCTCTAACTATATGCATTTGTATTTCAATCCCTGAAGTTCGGGTATTAGCATTTTAAGCCCTGTAAAGTTTAATTCTTCACATTTTAGACTCTCAATCCTCAGTGTGTTAAAAAACTTAAAAAATATCTAAAATGCTCTTGCATTTTAAACCTTCCAAATTGTACATTTGCTTTTTAAACCCTTAAGTTTACACTTATTTATGCATCATCTTACATATATTGTCGAAGCATTAATTTTAGTACTCTATCACTTATAATTTGCATATTTTGATATTTACTAAAGCAACCTCGACTAATTTTTACAATTGCAAAAATAGAATTATTACATAATTGTTGTCCTACTCCTCACCTAGAAACTACTAATGTTTTCAATGAAGGGTGTCTTTGGAAAGAGAAAAATAGAGACTAAATTTTTATGAAAATATTTTGAAATAAATAGGGCAATAATGTGAGATGATATGAATAATGATTAGAATTAAAAAAAATAAAGTTAAAATAGATATAATGATTGAATGGAAAGATGTAAAATAAGTGGGAAAATAGGAAAAAAGATGTTTTTTCTTTTCTCCTCTCCCAACACCTTAAAATTATTGACACTTTGTTCAATCTTGAGTTAAAAAAGTCACTGTCCAAACAAAATTAAATAGAGTTGCATTAACTATTAAGGTTTTAAACAGAACTCCTAATATTTTAACTCAAAACTTCAATAGTTTTCCTTTATCACAAGTTATTTTCAAACAGATATAGAAAGCATTATTAATACATCAAATGCTCCTGTATGAGCAATTATTAACTACATCCAAACAATGAAAATTATTTGTATCAACCACAAATATTAAGTCATTTACATCCACACAATCTATTGCTTTATGCCACGTCCACTTTATATTCTTAATTTTTCTGTCATCAAGTATATGATCCAATGCATTTACATGCACTGTAAGTTACGGTGTATTTGGCTTAAAATAGGACTTACACGCATTTAAATGTATTAATGCTTTATACAATCATCTATTCATGAATAAATTATATTTTAGATAGTTTATATCTTGAAAAAACAACTTTAAAATTGATAATTTTATACGATTTTCAAATGGAGCCCATACACATGTCTAATTTGAATAAAAATTAGCCTGCTAACAATTCTAAATACAATGGGTGGAGTAGATGTACATTTTATAATCATGTGGGGCCCATTTTGAGTCCGATAGACCATAACTTATAGAGCAAGTAAATGCATAGGATATATGAGAATTTACTGTTACGAGTAGAGGAAGTAGCTTCAGCTTCTCTTTTGGTACCAAGAAACCACAACATCATCGTTTTAAAATCAGTGTTCTCATAATCGAACTGAACCTCTGATTAAGAACCGCCAATTTCCCCAGTTCGATAAGGACTAACGTGGTTACATACCAGGTGCGAATCATTTGAACCACGATTTGACCTTGCAAACCAGCCAGATCGATCAAAATGGTTCACAAAAAGCGAAATTTTTATCTCAGCTCTATTTCTCACTTTCCTCTCGGTCAATTTGTTTCCTTGCTGACACTGACCATCATTTGTGACTCCTTGCTCCCAACTGCCCACGAGAACCCATCCACGAACCATCGTCGAAGTAGACTAGCCAAGAACCCAAAATCATCTCTTTCTTTCTCACCTTTCAACAGATATCAAGCCACTTGCAATCGAATGATTCAAACTTGATAACAACAAAAGCTCTGTTTTTTTTAGTTGTCATAGCTACCGATCATTTTCAATCTCTCTCAAAAAAATCTCCGACGACAAACAATGTAGTTGAAATAATTGAGGAAGAAGAAATGATTTTGCTTCTGCTACTTTGGCAGTGCACACTTCACACGCATATGTGCATACTTGACCACATTTTCAACTAATACATGTCTTAGAATATTTGTCCAAATTTATTAGTCTACAAAAAAATATATCAATTTTCTAAATATGCCAATTCTATTAACATTATTGTAAATGTAAAATGTGTTTGTATTAAAGCCTTCCATTGCAAGGGGAACCCGATCGTATGCACCCGGGTGCATTCAGCCTCAGTGCACCCGGGTGCACTGCACCTATTTTTTTTAATTTTTTTTTGAATTTTTTTTCATGAAGCTGTTAATATAAGTTTATTTAACATATGTATCAATTTTTACTATTTTTGGAGACTTTTAGATATTTTTTTTAGATTTTTAAAAATCAGTGGCATTTTCCGTAATTTAAAATTACCGAAAATGCCACTGATTTTTAAAAATCTAAAAAAAATATCTAAAAGTCTCCAAAAATAGTAAAAATTGATGCATATGTTAAATAAACCTAGATTAACCATTGTATGAAAAAAATTTCAAAAAAAAAAAAAAAAAAAAGGTGCAGTGCACCCGGGTGCATACGATCGGGTTCCATTGCAAGGATTTATTCATTTTTTTACATATTTTGGCCATTAAAGTTACGTAGTCTAAATCTAATATATAATTTCAGAATTTATGAATATTAAAATTTATTAATACATAAATACTTAAAAATAACTAATTTTTTAATATCATAAATATGTAAGCTAATGTCATTGGTTTAAACCAATTTATTAAACCAGTTTGAACCAGACCAGTCCCTTCGCTAGTTCGATCATCAATTCAGTTCTGACAACATTGTTTAAAACCAAGTTAAGTCACCACCATAGTAATTTAATAAATTTTGATTTGTTTTCGAAAATATCCAACTCTCCCTTAGCATTTTTAAGATAAAAAATAACTCCATTTATAAATAATGAAATCCCACATATAAATGAAGACATCCTTCAACCAATGTTGTTAGAACTGAATCGGTAATTGAAACAGTAAATGAGCTGGTCTGGTTCGAACCGGTGACGTCAGCATGACATATTTATGATGTCATAAATGTTTAATTAATTATATATTGTAAAATAATATATTCATAAATCCTACAACTATATTTTAGATTTTAACCATCACAACAAAACATGTAAGAAAAAATTGATAGTAAATTTTCAAAAATCTTTATGCATGAATGTGAAATATTAAGGGCATGTTTATTTTTAATAAAAACTTTTCAAACTAAAAATTTTCAATCTAAAACTTTTCACTATCCATGTATGAGGACTATATATTTTATTATTATTTTTTTATTATTATTATTATTATTATTATTATTCATTCCTAACTATGAGATAATTTATAAATATGCTGCTAAGAATAAATGATGTTTTGACACGTTAGGTTGTATGAGGCACGTTTATGAGCATGTTAAACAAAAGTACGAGTTGTGACATTGGTGTATTTATGTAGTGGCACCACCTGTTTATGATATGATTATTAGGTATTTGATTTAGAGGTGTATAATTGATACACTATTTGGGGCATTATGACTATCTTCCACCATCTCAACGAGGGCCTAGTTAAAATTAGAACAGCCCGCTAGGGTTTAATTTGCGCGCCCCTCTTTCTCTCTTCTCCTCCTCTCTCCCATTGTTTCTTCCTCTTTCCTTTTTCCTCTTCTTCCCGGTGTCGATCTAGCCCTAAACCATGTCAAAGCTCTTCCAAGCTTCTTTGTAGATCATCGATTCATCTCAAGGAAGCTCAAAATCCCAAAGAGCTGAGTTTAAGGTCACTGTACTTAAGGGAAAATCGCAATCGAGATAAGTAGATTTCGTCTCTTCTCAAATTAGTGATGAAATTCCGTTTTAAACATGAAATAGGCTGGTGATAAGAGGCAGTGTTCAACAATCTCATGTTTGGGGAGTTAGGGTTCGTGGTAGCTTATGTTAGTAGGGTTTAAAGGGAAAACAGATGTTGCAATGTTATTTTTATAAAATAGATGACCCATTAACTGTTTTATATTATTAGAATATGATCTTTCTTCAGTGGGGTAAACCGAGAGGAGGAACTATAGGTCCCGCCCTTGGTATCTATCAAGTGTTTGATGAAAAGCTTATGTAATAGTGAGAATGTCAAATTTAGAGTAAACCTTGTTAACTTTGCTAATGTTATATGCGTGTTCTGTGATGTTTATTCCTTTATGTTATGGATGATGTATTATTCAAGATGGATGGTTATAAAGGGTTGTTCGTGGCCCTTGGTTGACATTAGGAGAGGGTTGTTCATGACCCTTGGTTGACATGAGGAGAGAATTGTTGTAATCTTTTTATTTATGTATGGCTTTATGCATTTATTCTTGGGTGTGAGTGTTGGACCATGTGTCTTGTATGGTTATTCAAGGGGACGTTTGGTAATGTGCAAAATGGTGGGATTGTAGGAAATTGTGGGAAATAAAAAAGAGAATATTTTGAGAAAAGTGTGATTGATAGGAAATGATAGGGGGTATAGTTGGAATAAATAGGTTTGTTATATGTAGTTGGTAGGAAAAATGATTGGAATGTAGTGGTAAAAATGGAAAAAATAGTGTGATTGATAGAGTAATGATTGGTATTAGGAAACCAAATACCATAGAAAAACCATGATTTTCATAATAGCATGTTAACAAACGTCCCCCAAGAATCATCTTTCTACAACTCTGTAATAACATATGCATCCAAAGTCTTACTTATTTCCACATTGCGCTAACTACTATCTACTTATTCAGTCTATTTAGACTTACAAGATTTGTTAGTTTGTTTTTAGATCACAGGCCAGATGAGGAGCCTCAAAAAGGCATAGGGAGAGGACACAATGTTGAAGACCATTAGATTAGAATTTGTGTTCCTAGTTATTTAGACTTTACGTTTCTTTTTTATACTAATGCCTATGGACACTTACTCGATCAAATTCAACTATGATAAAATACATTGTACTTGGGTATTTCGGACTAGATTACAATCCATATTGGCATATATGTAAATGATCTTTTAGACTGCTTGTTGTAAATGACGAATTACTATGATTTACTTATTATATGAATGCCTCTATGGTGTGAGAATACAAATGCATAAATGTAGAATGGAATATGATATTACAAGATGAAATTGAGATATTTATAAATAACAAGACTTGTATTTCATATCTCCCCTTATATATTATGGGGAAATGTTGCCGAATTTTTCTTAAGTTATATGACACCCATTGATTAGCTATTACGGATGTCTAGGAAATGGAGTGTCACGCCATGACTACTATATTTTAAAATTATTTCTTCACATCTTCCTATACAATTACTCTATTTTTTAATCATTTCTACACAACTACACATACAACTAACCTATTTATTTTAACTTTATTCTTTTTACACTTCACCATTACCCTTATCACATCACATCATTTTCTATTAATTTAACAACTTTTACACCAAAAACTTTTCATCCAAACACACCCTAAATTAGAAAAAAAAACAACTACACTAACTGACCTGAAATGTGTAATAAGCTTTGAATGTTGAAGTTTGACTCTTGAATTCTCCCTACTTATTTCAGTGCATTTATGAATTGGACTTCTGCAAACATATCTAACACAATAGGGAATAAAATAAATCGACACTTGTCAAAGGATTAAACAATTAAATAATTCATAATGATATAAGAATTAAGAACAACTCATGTACAAAACAAAAATGAAAATTTAAAAGTCTAAAAACACATCATTCTTATCAAATAGAAAATTATAATGATCATATGAAATCTCATCCAACCATTACAGTTAGAATAATCAGTTTAGCTAGAAATACAATGCTTATCCAAATCAAAATAAAAGTCGTTTAATGTGTGTATCAACTCACTGAATTGTTTAACTGATACATGAATTTTAAAGCTGTTAGTTAAAAATTCCTGCATCCAAAATATTCCCATGTAAAATTTTACACATAAATGTATAGATTTTATAAGGGTGTGTCTTGCAAAAGACTTTGATTGGAATAATTCTTGATGATTTAATTAAATAGATGACGTCACGTATATGATTGAATTGGATATTATTTAATCACGTAGATTAGCCCAAATGGAGAGGTTCCATGAAAACATTTTTGTGGAACTGGTTATATAAATAAGGGACACCTTCTTGTCTAGAAAATAATTATTAATGATTACAGGAGGTATTCGTTTCATCGATTGTGAATCTGTGGTAGATAAGTTGAAAATTTGGCAGGAAAATTGGATTATTTGAAGAAAAACAAGGAAAAAAATTTCAAAGATGTATAAGTTTCTGTGAATACATTACAATCAGTTTCCTTGCCAAGTCTTTTCTCTAGTACGATAAACAGATGGAGTTGATTTGTTGGCCAAAAGAAGAAAGCGGCAGGAAGCTACTGAGCTGGGCGTCGGAGATGGAAAGCGGCAGGGAGTAACCAAGCTGTGCGCTGGACGGCTGGAGGAGGCCAGGTCTACCGAGACTGATGCAAAGAGTGGCTCGCTGGGTTGTTGTGCTGCTACTGGGTGCTGCGCTGCTGTTGCCGCCGTCGATCACCGGCGATCGGAGGATGGGGGAGACGGTGAGGAGCTGAAGGCGAGATGGTGGAGCAGGGGCTTAGGACTTCAGTCCTTAGGCGGGCGAGACTAACTTGGACAGGGAAAGAACGGAAACCGATTCCATGCCCCGGTGCACTTAAACTTATTTTTTAATATTTTTTTGAAAAAGTTTTTGTAAAAATGTTAATTTAAATATATTTAATATGTGGTTTTTGTAAAATTGTTAATTTAAATATATTTAATATGTGAATTAATTTTTACCCTTTTGAAAATTTTAAAATTTTTGTGATTTTTTTAAAATCAATGGCGTTTTCAATAATTTTAAATTACTAAAATGTCATTGATTTTAAAAAATAAAATATAAATATTTAAAAATCTGTAAAAAAGAAAAAAATGATAGACACGTTAAATACACTTAGACTAACCATTGTGTAAAAAGAATTTTAAAAAAATATTTAAAAAATGAGTATTTGCACCCAGGTTTGGATACATGAAATCAAAACCCAAGAAGGACCGCCAAACCTGCAAAGATAAAAGAATTTTGGAGTGAGTTTGGCAATGAGAAAAAAATGTCGACTTAAAACTTTTCAATTTAAAACTTTTCACTCTCTATAATTATCATATTTTTTTAATCATTTTTTCACATTTTCCCATATAACTGTCCTACTTTTCGATCATTTCTACAAAATTACTTGTACAATTAACATATCTATTTTAACTTTATTATCTTTACTCCTCATCATTACCCCTATCATATTACATCATTTGACAACTTTTACTCTCCAAAACTTTTCATCAAAAATTTTATTCATTTCCAAACACACTCTTGATCTAGTGCACCCAGATGTGCTGATCTTCGGTGCACCCATGTGAAAAAGTCTATTTTTTAAAAAAAAATTGAAATTTTTTTATACAACTATTAATCTAAATTCATTAACATGTGTATCAATTTTTACCATATTTATAAAATAATTATTTAAAAGTTTCCAAAAATAGTAAAAATTGATACACATGTTAAATACATTTTTACTAATAGTTGCATAAAAAAATTTCAAAAAAAATAAATAAAAGGTGAAACGCACCTGGGTGTATTCAGTCAACACCGAAACATAAAATTTAAGATGTGTCTAGCAATAAACATAACATGTAAGTTAAAACTTTGGAAAATTTCCAAATATACCAACATAGTTTACATAAAATTTCTCTTTTATATTGATGGATTTTTAAATATTTCTATTATATCTATGAATTTTACCCATAATTCCTCGTATACCTTTATCATTACCATCCATTTGCCACAATCTAATTTTTCTTTTTTAAAAAAAAAGTTTTACGTTAGGTAAATACCGAAACTACCCATCTCTTTGCATACACATGAACCTATCACCTTGTAAAACCTAGAGTATGAAAAATCCCAAAGCCCCCCCTAAACTGTTGTCTCGCTTGCATCCACCATTGGCTCCAAAGTCTCATCGGGGAGCAATCTTCTCCTTATCTAATCTCTAAAATTAAATGACCTAATCTTTCAATCTTCCTGTTTAGTCTGATAAGCTTCTTCTTCACATTCTTCATCTCCAAACTGCCAAACCTTTCACACAGAGCTCAATAAAAATCATTCCACATAATAAACGATCTATCCTGCCGAATATACTGACTCCAAGGGACTGTATCACCTCCCAAATTTTGAATAGCGATCTTGACTATAGGTTCCTCTTCTGTGGCATATATATTAAAGTACTCGTTGGCTTGAGTAATCCAGGCACCAAGAACACCACTAGTGGAGAAAATTGGAAAATTAACTTCAATATATGCCATGCAAATTTCCCACCCATACTGCACTGTTGAGTCATCCTCTATACAAATTGCTCCTCTTGCTCATGTTAAGAAGATCAATTCCCATTCGATAAAGATGAATGATCCTGTTAGTCTAGGCTAAGTAAATATCTCACTTAGCCCACCTCAAAAATCCTATTTAAAATATTTTTTTTTACTTTTTTCTTCATACACTTGTTTATCTAAGTGCATTTAATATATAAATCAAGTTTTACCATTTTTGGATATATGTATATATTTTTTTTAGATTTTTAAAAATAAGGGTATTTTAAATACAGATATACACATAGATATTTAAAAATCTCAAAAAAATAGATAAACATATTCAAAAATGGTAAAACTTGATCTATATATTAAATACACTTAGATAAACAAGTGCACGAAGAAAAAAGTAAAAAAAAAAAGTTATTATAAATAAATTTTTTAAGGTGGGTTAAGTGGAGCATTTACTTAGCCCAGGCTAACAGGATCATTCCTATTGGATAAAATCATCACTAACTTAATATATTTATACCTCATCCAGATATTTCCAAAATCACCGACTTATTTAGCACCGAGATTACTCATCTGGATTTTTTCAGATTTTTATGCGCTATTTTCTTTGACATTGTATGCCAGATATTTCCAAAATCACCGACTTATTTAGCACCGAGATTGCTCACCTGGATTTGTTCAGATTTTTTATGCTCTGTTTTCTTTGACATTTTATGCACTGACCAGCAGAAATTGCTGAAATTTTATGCTTTAGCCAACAATTTTTTCGGCCACATTAAATGTTACAGGTGGTGAACGTTGGTTATAAAAAGTGTGAGGGGTGTGTGCATTTGGTGTATGTGGGCATGTGAATTTGCTGCAATTGTATGTGTAGCGTGTGTGTATTTGGCATGCATAGGTGTTGTGAGTTGTGGATTGTGGATTGTGGATTGTGGATTGAGCGTAGTAAGGAGAGGTATAGTAAAAATGAGGAGCTTACAAATTGTAAAGTGAGGATCTCAAAATTAGTCTGTGTGTATTATGTTTGTTGTAATATTCTATAAATTATTATAATAATATTTTTGGAGCACCCTTTGTCCAACATTCAACCTCTATCCAACAATCCGTTACTATTCAAAAATTGTCATTGCGCCTACACTCTCAATCCAATTACCCAGATTAAACTTGCAAAGGTTGTTGGATTCCTTCAATGACAAAACCAGGAGATTGAGTGAAATTTTAAATTCTTTATTTACTATTAAGGGTGTGTTTGGTTACACACAAAATATGTCAATGAAAACTTTTCAATCAAAAACTTTTCACTCCCCATAACTACCTTATTTTTTAATTATTTTTTCACATTTTCCTATATAAACAACCCTACTTTTCAATCATTTCCATACAAATACTCATATAACTATCCTATCTATTTTAACTTTATTCTCTTTACACCTCATTATTACCCCTATCATATCACATCATTTTCTATCAACTTGATAACTTCTACTCTGAAAAGTTTTCATCAAAAAGTTTTACCCCCAACCAAACGCACCCTAAGTCTAATCATTATCTTGAGGGAATCAAAATGTTGCATCAATTCTCTTGAATGTCTATCTTACACATCAAATTATTGCATCAACTCCCTCTCACGTCTCTCCAAGGCCTTCAACGTCCGCTTAGCTTGCCATTTCAAAGAATTTATGTTCGTTTACGAACTTCGCCACAATTTCTTCTTGTAGTTGCTCAATCTGCAATACTCGCTCTTTCAACTACTTCACCAAAGCCATCTCAGAATTTTTCAACACAATCACGATTGTGTTCTACTGTCAATGTTAGAATTGAAGAATTTTCAAAGAAAAGTTTAATGGATTTTATTGATTCAAATTATGTTTGGCATTCTCATAAACTTGTTAACCTAAAATTTTTCACTCTTCACATTTATTCTATTTTTAATCATTCTTCATATCTTTTTATACAATTATCTTATTTTTCAAACATTTCTCTATAACTACTCCTACAACTATACTATCTATTTTAATTTTATTTTCTTACTCCTCATTATTACTTTCATTATATTATATAGTTTTTCCCATTTTAAAAAGTTTTATATTAAAAAAATTTCATTTAAAAGTTTTATCAAATTGCAAACACACCTTAGTAAGAAATTTCTCACTACTGTTACAATGGAAATGGAAACTCAAAGGGAAGTTGCATCTTCTCTTCCATCTCTACTGACTTCTCCAGAATTTCTTACTGCAACTGCTCAATCCGCAGCACTCGCTCTTCTAACTACTTCACTAAAGTCATCTTATAAATTTTCAACAATCACAACCGTATTCTACTACCACTGTTAGGATTGAAATACTTTTGAAGAAGTTCAAGAATTCTATTGATTCGGTGAGAAATTTCTCACTATTGTTACAATGAAAATGGGCATGGAAATTCAAAAGGAAAGCTACAAGAGAAAACGAGCCAAAGCTCAAAACAAGATTTCAATCACACAAGCCAAATGAACATTCCCAGCCCCCTTTTATAAGCCAGTCACCAACGGAACTCCTGAGTAACCTCCAACTCAACACCGTGTGTCTTTCTTTACAACTCTCTTTCATGTGCCACACACGTGCACAACTAAGCTTAATCTCTGCCCAAGCTCATACGTCTTTCGCTCTAGTGATGACTCCTCTAGAGGCACAGATGGCTACTCAGCTGATTGAGCCAATGACACAAGTGACAAGTCATCGTTAGAACTCACAACGGTTCTACCTTCTAACAGTGTGTGCCCAAAAGGAACCGATTGCTTGGAATCAGTCACAGAAATGTTGCATATTGTTTAATTTATAGGGGGAAAAATAGGATTAATTTCAAATATACCCGCTATATTTGCACTTAATTACAAATATATTCGCTAAGTTTGAAAACTTTTATATATACCTACTAAGTATGAGTGAAATTTCAAATATATCAATTATGACAATTATAAACGTTGAATAATTTTAAAATCTCAAAATACGCCTAATTAATCTCTGTAGTCCCAAAAGGCGATCTGATCGTGCTCCGGTCTGGGTGTGGGTAACCGGGTCAGGGAAGAGATCGGCAGTACAGGGAAGGAACGGGTGGTCGGAGTACGGAAGAAGGTGTCGCTGTTGAGTTGGGAAACGCTCGTTGGGGAAGAAGTTGGATGCATCTCCTGCAGAAAGGATGAACCCAAGTATTGCTGATCTGTTGGGGGCCGAATTACAAACCATGACCATTGAGGGACCGGCGATAAAGAAGATTCAGCCAGGAGAGGATGCTGCCATTCTGTGTTCTCTCTGGACGTCAAAATCTTATAACAAAAAATTCTTTAAAGGAATGTTGAGACGGATATGGAGGACGAAGGATAGATTCTATTTCACCGAGGTCGGGGAAAACTTGCTCAAGGTGTCATTCACAGACCACAGCGACAAGGAGTGAGTTATGGAGGGGCGACCATGGTTATTCGAACTGAACCTCGTCATTCTCGCTGAGCTGCAAGAGGAATTGGATCATGCCCAGCTAATGCTTGTCAATTCGCCTCTGTGGATACATGTTCAGGGGATCCCATACATTGTCGACAAGAATTTTTTGGGACTAAGCATTGGTAACACGTTTGCGGAACTGATTGACAGCAGAGTTACGGAAGCAGAAATCAAGCTCAAAGTGATGGTGGACTGCAGAGAACCTCTTTGTAGAGGAATGTTCATCAAAGTTGGCTCACAACATCGGAAATGGATCAGTTTTCAGTATAAGAAGCTATCGGTTTTCTGTTATTCGTGCGGCATTATGGGGCATGCCCATAAGGACTGTCCAACAACAGCAAAGGAGAAACAAAAAGCAATAGAGGCAAACATGCCTTATGGCAGTTGGCTGCGAGTGGGAGTGAAACCGATGAGGCTGAAAGAGGAGCTTACTTCAGGAAACCGTATGGCACCAACCAAGTATTTGGGCAACCAGTGGGATCATCTGGAGGAAAACCATGAGCCAAGAGAAACAGATGAGGCGAGAATCGCATTCATGGGAGCAAATCCGCAAGCTGGCTGCTCGGATTGGGGGGGGAGATCACATAACGTTGATGAAGCATGCATAGAATAGATGGGTATTTCGAGCACGAGGGGTGAGCTCATGTGGACAGGTCACTCAATCAATCTCTATCATCAACAGCAACATAACTCAGTGACTCCACATGGATTCGAGGATTCTATGGAACGAAACCCAGTAGGAGGGGGGCATGGGATTGAGGGTGGTCAAAGTGAGGGGAGGGAGCAGGGTTGGTCTGGAATGTGCAGATGTTGGGAGGATATTCATAGTGATGAAGGAGGACAGATGCAGCGTTCAGCTTATGCGAATTAGGAGGAACATGATGGGGCAGGCACGGCCTGGGTCATGGGGAGGGTTGCTCGCCGGAAAGATGGGTGAAGCGGGAACCGTAGTGTGGTGGAGGATAGTAGACTGATTGATATACATGTGCAAGTAGCGGATGGGGGAACGATATGCTTTCCACCAAACAATCAGGAGGGACGGGGGCAACTAGCAGAGCTAGAAACTGCAAATCAACATTCACATGAACGTAGAAGACGATGGAAAAGGTGAGCTCAGCAAGGGGAGAGTATGGAGATGATTGACTCAATTGTAATTATGGAACATGAAAATGCTAAGAGAGGGCTGATTTTGGATCCAAGTGAGCAAATGATTAGGCAGAAACGGGCCAAGAACATGGACATCGCTGAATATGGGGAGGTGGAGGCTGCGGGGGCACCCCAGCCACCTCAAGTGACATGGCCTTTTTGGCGTGGAATTGTCGTGGGCTTGGGAACCCGCGTGCAATTCGTAGCCTTCTTGGCTTGGTCAGGAAACAAGTTCCCAAACTAGTCTTCCTCTGCGAAACTAAGCGTAACACAGGAGATGGAAGGGATTAGGCGAAAGATCAAGTTTGACTCGTGTTTTGCGGTGGAGCCCGTGGCTAAGAGGGGGGATTGGCTCTTTTTTGGAATAATGACCATCTTACATCTGTTCGAAGCTTCTCTGTTCATCATATTGACGTGGATTTCATGGGTTGGCGGTTCACGGGGTTCTCTGGTCACCCAAAAACACATAGCCGTCATCAAAGCTGGCACATTCTCAATCAGCTAGGCAAAGAATCCGACTCTCCATGGCTTGTTATGGGCGATTTCAACGAAGTTGTGAGACCTAATGAATATATCAGTATGAGGACTCACACTCAAACTCAAATGGATCTTTTTCTATAACACTATCGACAGATGCAATTTGCAGGACCTCGGGCTTGTGGGCACGCCCATGACCTGGAGTAATAATCGAAGGGGAACTCAGAGAGTGGAAGCTAGGCTGGATAGAGGGCTTGCAACTTCTTCTTGGCTCAACCTATTTTCCTATGCAAGGATTGTTCATCTATCGGCAGCTAATTCTGACCATTGCCCGTTAGTGATGTTGCTTGATTCTAAAAATGGCATGAGGAGGCCACCATGGGAATTCAGATATGAGTTGTTCTGGGCTCGCGATCCAGAGGCAAGTAAAATCATTCAAAAGGTGTGGGAGTCTAAACCTCAGGGGGATGCGATGTATGCCGACCTGCTTATCTGGCGACCGCGATGAATCCAAGAGAAAACTTAAATTTCAAATTAATCTTTTGTTGGAGGATGATGAGCAACTATGGAGACTGCGTGCTAAGACCCACTGGCTTCATGAGGGGGACAAAAACACCGGTTTTTTCCATCGTATGGCATCTAACCGCAAGCGGTCCAATTTCATTGAGGCGCTTAGAGACACAAATGGGCGGTGGGTTAGGGATCAGGATCAGTTGCTGGATTTGGCAGTATCACACTTTTCAGAGGTTTACACATCCTCCGTTACATAGGATGCGGGCTGGGTTAATGATCATATCTCAAGGAGAATCTCCGATAACCAAAGGATGTGTTTGATAAAACCACTTAGCTTGGAGGAAGCGGAAAAAGCGGTGAGGGACATGCGACCAACTAAGGCCCCTGGGCCAGACGGTATGTCTCTTGGTTTCTTCCAGAAGCATTGGAACATTGTGGGCCCTTTCAGTGGTGTAAGCTCTTCATGTAGGAGAGTAACCATGCTCATCGAGGTAGACATATTCGGGAATCAAACTCTACTACTTTGGTGCTGATCCCAAAGAAGGTCGGTGTTCAAGACCTATCACATTTTCGGCCAATTAGCCTATGTAACGTTGTATACAAAATTCTGGCAAATAGGCTCAAGGTGTCACTCCACGAGGTCATAGGGGCAGAACAAAGCGCTTTTGTTCCCGGTCGGCTCATTACTGACAATATGTTGATCACCTATGAAGCTATCCATTCTCTCCGGAGGCGAAGGGGAGGCAGAAGACAGGAGATGGCTATTAAACTCGACATGTCAAAGGCCTATGATCGAGTTGAATGGACTTTTCTCGAATAGGTTATGGGGGCAATGAACTCAGTCCTGTGTGGATCAACTGGATTATGTGTTGTATTTCCACTGTGAGGTACCGAGTCAACATGAATGGATTCAAATCTAGGTACTTCCAACCTTCAAGGGGATTAAGGTAGGGGGATCCACTTTCTCCCTATCTCTTTCTCCTATGTGTGGAGGGTCTCTATGCACTTATTTCAAGTGCGACCACCAGTGGAGCGCTACATGGAATCAGACTCAACCCGCAAGGGCCTCAACTTACTCACCTACTATTTACGGATGACGCTCTCTTGTTTATCAGAGCTGACGACCATGATATCAGGATGCTTATGGATATCCTCAACCAATACTCCGCTTCCTCGGGCCAGATGATCAATGTGGACAAAACTTCGATTTTCTTTAGCACAAATATGAATAGCTATGCTCGGGGGGTGATGGCTAATCTGCTGGGATCCTCAGGTAAGGAATTCCATCAATACCTTGGTCTCCCGGCGTGGCTTGGTAGATCTAAAAAAGAGATGTTTAAGGGCATCAAAGAGCGCATATGGCACAGAATTCAAGGATGAACGGGTCGTCTACTGTCTTGGGGAGGGAAAGAGGTGTTAATCAAAGTTGTTGCTCAAGCAATCCCTTCGTATACCATGAGTATTTTCCTGCTACCCAGGTCTTTTTGTCAAATTATCAATGGAATGTTGAGCAAATTTTGGTGGGGTGAAAAGGGGGACAAACGGAAGATGAGCTGGGTTGTTTGGAAGGAAATGTGTAAGCCTAAGCGGGCGGGAGGGCTGGGGTTTAGAGATATTCATGCTTTCAACTACGCCCTTTTTGCAAAATAGGTATGGAGGTTATCATCCTGCACCACATCCTTCTGCTACAAGGTTCTTAAAGCCAGATACTTCCCATACTCGGATATTTGGAGCTGTAAGGCAATGCCTTCTGACTCCTACACGTGAAAGAGCATACTAAAGGCGCATGATGTGATTCAATCCGGGTGTAAATGGAGAGTTGGCGACGAGAACAGGGTCCGGTTTTTCAAGGATGTTTGGCTTAAAACTGAGGTGAGTAAGGCGGGTCCTCTTCCATTATCCATCCCAGAGGACGTAATGGTCAGCCACTTCATCAATGAAGAGACAAAAGCATAGAACAAAGACCGGGTAGTAGCAGCTGCGGGAGAGGTCGTGTGGAACCCCAAATTTTAGGACCATATATGAAACCCTAAGGTCATGAACCCTGGGTTATTGATTTTTTTAAAATATATAATTTTGTAATATATGGAGTTGAAGGACCGAATAATTAATTTAATAAATAGTAAACATGAATAGTAATCATGTGATTAAGATAAAAATGATAAGTTAATCACTTTGGATTAACTTAATCATGAAAAAACCAAATTACAATTTTATAAAAGTGAGATTAAATTGTAAATTTAGAAAAGATGATTGATTGGTAATTTTGGCATGAGTGGAGACAAAAAGTGGACTTAGTGGAAATTTACAAAAGTTATATTTGGAATTTAAAAGAAAATGGAGGGTAATTTATGATCCTACTAAGATTAGTTATGAAAATGAATTTTTACAAATATTTTGGAAAGGAATTTCAAAATTCTGAATTATACAAATTGAAACTGTTTAAATTGAAGGACCTTATGAAAAAATAAAAATAAATGGAAAATTTTTGGCTAATTAGGGGCTCTAATTAAGGGCTTATATTCATCCTCAATATTTTCATTAGATCTAAACATGCATAACTCAGAATCATATAAAAAATTAATAAAAAGTACTAAATTATGTGCTCTCTAATCTAGACGGATCAGATTATGAAAAATAGTTGACTAAATTATCAAACTTAAATATATTAAAAAGCGTGCCAAAGGTTATAAATTCCACCCCATGCACAGCCATGCACGTACATGTTTTAACATTTATATTTTGATTAATTATTTAATTAATCAATATCTTAATATATATATAAGGCTGTTTGAGATGAAACTTTTGGAGCAAGTCTATTTTAATATACCCTACATAATGAATAGATTAAATTTTGCAAAATATGTCTACAAATTTTTAAAATGAAATTTTATACCAAGATAAGATTTGTATTAAATTAAAATATGTACTTAGCTCCAATTGAGGTGAAATTTTATGGGTAATCCTATTTTAATATGCTCAATTTAATGAAGGAATGAAATTTTGGAAAACATGTCTCCAAAATTTTAAAATGAGACTTTTTATCCAAATATGAATTAGCTAATTAAAATAAAATAGAAATTTTTTCAAAATTCCGAAAGGTACATTTTGTGAGAAATTGTATATATATTAATAAGAAAATTTTTCATAATATATAAGTGTGAATATAGGCAGTTATGATTTAATTAACTAATGTTGGAATTTACCATTTAAAAAAAAAAAGAAAAAAGAGAGGAGGCAACGCTGGCAGACGGTGCATGCAATGGAAGGCTGCAAAATGCAGCAGGTGGCGTTCCACCATGGGTTAAATGAAATTTAACCATGGTAAACCGATATATGTAAAGTATAAAAGGGCATGACATTTCCAGAGCAGCAGCACTCGGCTCGGACGTAGTCATTCATTCAGGTATATTTTTTTTATTTTTTATTTTATTTTCTCATTCTGGAAACGCTGCTCGTTTAAATCATTTAAATTTTTTTATATGAAATACATGAACGATCAAAAAGGTGCAAATGAGATGCTGCTGGATGTTCAGATTTTGTATTTCTGAAATTCCTAAATGTCAGTATTTATATCCTTGTTGAACGTAAATTTCCAAACAGATTTTTATAATCATGTTTACAATATGATTTATGAATAATGAAAAGATGGGTAAGGATTAATGTCCTTAAAATAATTCAGCTTTAAACTAAATTAAGGATATTTTCATGATTAATTTGATAAGTATAAGTTAATCTTGTTTTATTGCTTCAAATCTGGAGTTTATGTAATATTCGAAACAAAAATATGAATGAGATAGTAAAAGAACGATTTTTGCTATGTAAATTTTTGTACAAGATCATTACATGATGGTTAAGGAAATACCAAATTTTTAGCTTAAAATATTAAGCTGATTGAAAATTAAAAATCTGAGAAGATTAATTTAAACAGGGTAAAACGGGTGACAGGATCAGCTGTAGTAAAGGATTTTTAATAATTTTTTTAGATGGAATTTTAATCTGAATTTTTGATATGATGTACAAGATATTATTATTATCACACTAAAAATATTAAATATGATTTTTGGATGACATAAGTATGGTTTAAAAATAACGTGATTAGGGTTGTTCTTAATTTTACAACACTGTCCAGCACAGTGAAAATGTCAAAATAAATATATAATTTTAATATTTATTGCTGAAATTTTTATGAGTATTAAATCATGTAGTTATTGATGTACGACATAAATTTCAGAGTTAAATACCTTGATTTGATTATAAATCAAGATTTAGAGAAATTAGTACACCTGATTTCAGCAAATGTAAACAGTAATCAGGAACATGATTATGAACAATAATCATGAATAGTAAACAAAGTGATTTGGGCAGAAATAAGATTGATTTTTATAAGGATGTATGAACGGAATTTTTGAAGATTTTTGGGATAAAAATCCATATGTGAAAATAGAGACTAAATTAACCTCTATGAGAGTTATGAAGGAAAATAAAGTGATTATGACATATGTATGGGTTAGAAACCATAAGATGAATTCAAATTTAATAGTAGAAATGTGCAAGCATGGAATATTATATCTATATGAGAAAAATGGTTCTTTTCATAGGAAAGAAAATGGGTACAAGTAGAAGGTACAAGTTGACTACACAGGTAAGCAAGCAAACCTTTTGAAAATACAATTTTATACGACCTTATTCTGCAATCTTAAATTGTCTTGGAAATTGCTTTGTTAAAAGCAAATCCTTTTAATGTTGAAAAATATGGAAATGCAAATGTTGAAAAGGTTATGTTGAAAGGAAAATGAGTTTTTTTTAAAAATGATATTTGAAATAAATGTATTGAATAGTTTTATTTCAAGGTTTTGAAGTATTTTAAGGATATGTTTCAAAGGTTCTCTAAATATTGGATTATTTTAGAATTTCCAAAATCCATTGTTTCGAGCAGGATTTAAGGAAGGCCCACACGATAAATTAATTTGAAAAACGATTTGAGTAATGTTCAAAGGATTATACAAGTCTATCACATATAGAAATGAACAATAAGACAGGTAGACAAAAGTATATGATATTAGATGAAAGCATGTACTTGCATGTCCTTTAATCATAAAAAAACCATAAATGGGAAAAGCATTTATAAGAAAAATCTTTTGGTTTCAAATATTTTTTAAAGACGTTTTATCGTTCAGAAATTATTTACAAAACGGTTAGAAAATATTGTTATTTTAAATGTTTTCCTTGAATACTTCAAATGAGTTATGAAATATAAATATTTTAAGGTTGGTCATCCTTACAAAATGTTTTGAGTATATAACTCGTTAACATGGGTTAAGCCCAGTTTTCAAGATTTGAAAGAAATACAGACTGAGGTCTATAGTATTTGATAAAAGCATGATAGCATTAAGCTTTTAGAAAAGGAACACAGACTGTGGTCTGTGGTTTTTATAAAATCATGCTAGCATGTGAATGTGAAGGAAATGTGTGCACAAGGGTTATGTACTAGGTCTACTGTAGAGGATATGCATACCGGACGCGGTTGCAAATTGGGCCCCCTTTGCATAGGCCGAATCGCTTGAATAAGACTAAATGCCGGCGGCGCCCTCCCTGCAATGGGAGATGGACACGGATAGCCGCCTGGCTCGTGGGCTATCACCTGGAAGGGTTTCTCTCCTAAGGAAGGATGATCACTTGATAAGTGTCACCTGCCAGATGGACAGAGACGTATTGCATGTTGCATATGCTTAAAAAGGGTTTTATGAAAAGTATTTTAGGACATGAGAATGTCCTATGAGAAAAGGAGCTTCAATGAAAAATGTTTTAGAACATAAATATGTCTATGGAAAAAGAATTTATATGTCAAGTTTTACAAGCATATGTTTGCCATGAATTGGGATTATGAAATGTTTGTGAAAGGTACTTATGAAAAGGTTTCCTCCAATTGCTAGTCGAACGCTTGTTAAGTGTCTACTACTGAAAGGCGAGAAATGCATTTAAAATGAAAAATGCTTGCTTATTAAGTTTCGACTCATGTTTTGTTTTCCCCAACCATAGACAGGTACCGCACAGGCCATGCAGGAAAGGAAAAGAGTATGAAGAAAACTTTTCAACAAACTAGTCTGTATATGGTATGAATGATTATATGGAATCATCAAAATATGTATGTATGAAATGTTTAGATTGAAGGAACTTGTGATGTAGATAAGTCAGTTATTATGATATGAATAATATATGTGAAATTAATGACAAGAATATATTCATATATGATGATATGATGTTATTATGAGTATCATGCGTAAAGTTGATGACAAGTGTTTGTTATGTGATGAAAGAAAATGAATGAAAGAAAAAAAATTTGGATGAGATCCAATTTAAAAATCTCACCGTGTGATCAGGGCAACAATCCTGAGTCACGTTTACCAATCGATAAAGATCCCGGAGTAAGGCTTCTAGGCACCCTGAGTCGGGGCGCCACAGAAGTTGGTATCAGAGCAAAGATTGATAAATAGGCACAGAAAGAAAAGATTTGATATTACAATGAGCAATATCAGAGGAAAGAATGGTAAATAAATATGGAAAGAAAGATATGTTCCTACAAGGATTGATGAATAGTTATAGGAAAAATGATGGAAGGGATAGATTGAAATTGTAAAATATACCTATGATATGTTGATTTTTATGGTTATATGAATATATGATGATTTGTCATAATTATGTTGTAAATATAGGAAATTGCTATGATATTTTGATAGGTATATGATTCATAAAGGAAAAATGATTTTTCACTATGAAAAGTGATGTCAAAAAGGAAAGTAGGAAAAATGTAAGATTTGAGAAAAATATAGATAAAATGTGGATATTTAAGAAATATATGTTATATGTAGTTCTAACTCCACCTTTCATGATTGACAGAATTAGTGATAGAAAGAGCCGCATTCAAGGTAAGTATGTAGTCAAAGAATACTTCCTCGATGATTTAAGAATTATATATTAAGAATTATGCATAATGAGAAGCTCATAAAAAATGGGAGTGGAAAGAGGAAATTGATAAATGATGAAAGGAAAGATATGGTATCACAAAGAGTGATATCATAGTAAGGATTGGTAGATAAGTATGGAAAGAATGAAGGAAAGGAAAAGATTGAAATCATGATATTTATATCATGTATTATCTATCATAATATAGAAAGGATATACTATAGACTATCCTAGTACTAGTATTTTCATTAGAAAATACCTAAGTAGTAAGAATAAAATAGATGAAGTTAGTAAAAGAGACTTTCTATGATAAAGATATGTATGAAATATAATTGAGGCAAAGGTGTTCTTTGCTATAGAAATGAATTTGTTCATATTTATATATCATTCTAAATATATTTAAGTAGATATGCTAGTAAAACTTGGAACAACAGTCAAATATACTACGATTAACAATTTTAGAAGATGATAATAATAATATATTTTATAGCTCGAGTATACTAAGAATAACAATTTTAGAAGATGATAATAATAATATATTTTATAGCTCGAGCTAATTGGATCACTATTATGACATACCGATGCAGAAAAGTAATCATGGACTATGTATTTAATGCAATTTTCTAAGATCAATTATACATTTATGTCAAAATTAATTATTATAATTTATCAAAATTTTCAAAATTCCAGTTCCACTAATCATGCTCCCATTATTACATCCAGGCACAAAAAAATTACTAGTCCATTTTCAATATATGTTTTTGAAATAAATATTCTTAGAAATCTTCAAGTAATCCAAATTTTAATGTTCCACTTGATTTAGTACACTTATAAAAGTAATGGATTAGTCCCAACATGATAGCAAGCAGAAAATTATTTCAAAATTGATAATAATCTAATTAAAACTTAATTAAATGATAAAAATAATAATTTAATTCAATAACTTAAAAATTAGGCCTCAAATGTAAAATCAAACCTTTCCATTGAGTCCAAAAGCACGAAAAAAAAAAAGAAATGAACTATTTGATCATTCATTAATCATAACAAAATAAAAACAAACTGTACTAGTTAAGCCACATCATGGCTATTGTTTCCTTCAATGACTAGTCCTTTTCTTGCAAGATTTCCTCACTAACCATCTGGTCAAAAGTCAAACGTAAAATTCCATCAAAAAAAAAAGTCAAACGTAAAAAAGGTCAGATCATCGGATAGAAAATCCATCAAATACATGAATGAATATAATAATTATAAAGTATTCCAACCAAGTACAACAATCTACGTTCTTTTCCTCTGCTTTATGCCACCAAACCAATAGCAACCTCCTCTTTGGTTGCCGATTTGAAATCTCAAATCCAAAAAGATCTAAGCCTCTGACGTATTTGGCTTTAATGAAGATTCAGCTATTTAACAGATTTGGCTTCAATAAAAATTTCAGTTGTGCATGTACATCTACTAATTTAATTCTATGCCAATTGTATATATATTTCAATATCCACAATTAATATATTTAAACTAATTTAATTTTAAATAAAAAGAGTAATCTTGTTAGCCTGGGCTAAGTAAATGTCTCATTTAGCCCACCTTAAAAAATCTATTTACAACAATTTTTTTTTACTTTTTTCTTCGTGCACTTGTTTATCTAAGTGTATTTAATATATAAACTAAGTTTTACCATTTTTGAATACATTTATCTATTTTTTTGAGATCGTTAAGCATCTATGTCTATATATGTATTTAAAATACCCTTATTTTTAAAAATTTTAAAAAATATATTCACATATCCAAAAATATTAAAATTTGATTTATATATTAAATACACTTATATAAACAAATGTATGAAGAAAAAAGCAAAACAAAAATTGTTTTAAATAGGATTTTTGAGGTGGACTAAGTGAGATATTTACTTAGCCCGGGCTAACAGGATCATTCCTCTTTAATATATCTGTATCTGAGATGAGAATGTAATTGTGTATATTATGAATGAGTAAAGTTATATTGGGAATAAGTAAATTTGTATTGAAAATTTAAAAAGTTGTATTAGAAATTAGAAAGTTGTATTGGGAATGATAATATATATTCAATCCAGGAATCTCGTATCATTTAGAACATGTCATTATAAAATAAAATGCACAAATAAATTACCACATGTACTATAGGCATAAATTTAAGGCATATTTTATTTGCGTAATTTTATATCCTTATAAATCTAATTATGCCTATCATATAAAATCTCATAGATTTAAAAAATATATAAATCATGATTTACATGCTTTATACAAATAATTAAAACAACATAATTATTTGTATACAAATAATTACATCATGAAATTCATAATTATTGAACCGAAAATCTGACCTTCAACTAAATCCCACTTGCCTCAAAAATTCCTCTCGCAACCTCTGGAACTCTCTCTTCGTAAGTTTTCTTAAATTCATGAACTTTCAACCCAATTTATAAAAGCTTTTGTAGCTTCTAAGAGATAGAAAAAGAGATAAAACTTCTTTAACTTAAATTTTAATTTAACCGAATTTTATCTAGGAGAGTTTTTATCTCATCCTATCTTATCCTGTGAAACTTATATGCTTAAGGAGACAAAAGTGCAAAAATTAATTATTTTCCTACGAAATTCTTAGATTTCTAAGTCACCTGTATGCTAACTGAGCTACACAAGTTGCTGAAATAACATCGAAAAATAAAAATAAAATATAACCCGCAACTTATATAAATAATAATTTGGCAAAACTCATTATTAATCATTTGGTCTAGTTGGTCAATAGGATATCCTACGTAAACTTTGATCGATCAACTTTAAAAAATATATATATATTTTAGGGTTGTGTTTGGTAAGACATGAAAAATGTCAAGTTAAAACTTTTCACTCTCAAAACTACCTTATTTTTAATTATTTTTTTATATTTTCTTATATAACTATCTTACTTTCATATTATTTCTACATAACTACCTATATGATTAACATATCTATATTAACTTTATTATCTTTACTCCTCATGATTACTTTTATCATATCATATCGTTTTTTTTTATTTTAACAACTTTTATACTAAAAACTTTTCATATGAAAGTTTTATCCCTTCTCATTGTCTTTTTTCATATTATATATGTGTATATATATATATATTTAAGCTGGCCCTGTCCAAAACTCTTATTGAAATAATTGTTTTAAAGACTCTTATTAAAATATTTTTGTTACCACAATAAATCTAATAATGTTTTTTGAAGAAAATAAATCTAATAATGTTAAATAACATGACTAACTGTATTTGGATTTATCATCAATGTGGGACACATCCGTGTGGTCATATGATGATATGAATCATGTTTAAAGTTTACAACTGACTATACCACTCAGACGACTAGAAGGATAATATAAGTGTGCATAAAATATTAAGATAAGAAAATTCAAAATTAGAAATTGAATAAAGAGAAAAGCCTTATTATCCCACTTGTTGTACACTTCTGTCAAATAATTGTTCTAAAATGGGTGCCCTATAACTAGGAGTGAAAATTGTGGCGGGTCGAGGTGGGTAAGGATGTGTCCAACCCTAATCCTACATTTAAAAATCCTGTTTGACTATACTTTTTATACCAGGTCGACACAAGGTTGGTCTGACTCTCGCCTTTCTCTAAAAGGTCTCAGAACAAAATTCGGATTGGTTTTGGATCGGTATCTGGACAAAAGGTCAGGTTAGAAAAGCGGGTCAAAGTTTAAAATTTTATACATGTATCAATATAAACCAACATTTATGATAAATTTAAAGGTTAAATGATTTAATATTTTACTATTTAGTGAGTAAAACACAATTCTCATAATAAAGCATTAGTAAAATATTTTAAATAATTTTATTTACCACTTAACCTTGATAAATATGTGTATTGACCTTAAAAGTACATTAATGTAAATTTTCACTTACAATTAAAACTATTAAATGCAAAATAATAATATTCATTCTTGTAAGATATAAACAATATAGATAATATATTTTATTTCATTGATAAATGTGTAATGAAATTAAAAAATAAAAATTTATCAATATAGATACATTATAAAGTTAAACATATATCAATATAAATAATATTTACATTAATAAGTCATAAAGTAAAATATATTTATCCAATAACACAACATTCACATAAGTAATAGCCGCACAAGGTCATCTTGCTCCGTCCTTTTGAATTAAAACACGAGTTTAAAATTCTAACCCACCCCACCCACCATGTCAAAATCCTTACACCAACTTTGTGAGCCACGTAGGTCACGGTCAACCCCGCACCATTTTCACCCCTAATAACAACTCACACGCAGAGTTGCAGACATTTGCTGGCTCGATTTGATGCTTATTGATCTGAATGCTCTCCAGAGCATCAAAACTCGTAAAAGACAAAAAAAGCCGCCCAAGCATCTCCGTTGCTGTTACGCGCGCTTCTTGTCTTTTTGTAAAATTGGCGCTACAAGTAGACATAATTACGTGTTAGTAAACATATTTTGGCATTTTATAAAATAAACCTCAAAAGTTTACAAATTTTTTTTTGCAAAACAACCCTACTTATTATATTCAACTGGGTGCTATAGTAAGAGGGTGAAATAGAGGAAAATTTTGGGAGTATTTGGTAATTCATAAAACTTTTTAATCTAAGGACGTATTTGGCAATTTGAAGAAAATGTTAAATTAAAAATTTTTGATCAATTTTTTTTTATTTTCCATAATTATCCTATTTTAAAATTATTTATTCATATCTTCAACTACTACTACTCTATTTTCTAATCATATCTGCTCATAGAATTAACTTATTTATTTTAACTTTATTTTCTTCACAAATAATCATTACCTCTGTCGTATCACATTGTTTTCTACTAATTTAATAATTTTTATACTAAATAATTCTCATTCAAAAATTTTATCACTTCCCAAACAAATCCTAAAACTTTTCGCTTTATATAACAACCACATTTTTAATTAGTTATTCACATTTCCAGTACAACTACCATACTTTATAATCATTTTTATGCAACTACCCATATACCTAACCTATTTATTTTAATTTTATTATTTACTTCTTATCGTTACTCTTATCACGTCATTTTACAACTTTTACTCTAAAAAACTTTTGATCGAAAATTTTATTAGTTTCCAAACATACTATTTATAAGAAAAAAATTTAAAAGTAAGAGTGCAATATTATATGCATAATAGAAGTAATGCTCATGATTAAACAGAATAAACATAAAATAAAGTGGATCACTATATAAAAAGGAAGTAATTTAATGCACCCGAATACATTGGAACTTTAATATATGCAGTTGAAAAACTCATTTTCAAATTTTTGAATTTTTATAAAATTGTTAATCTACATATAATTAACAAATTTATTAAGTTTTATCATTTTTGAAGATGTATATATATTTTTTATTTTTAAAAATAAGAGGGTTTTAGTTTTTTAAATGACTAAAATACCTTTATTTTTAAAAATAAACAAAAATATATATACACATTTTTAAAAATAATAAAACTTAGCATATAAATTAAATTCACCTGGATTAATAATTTTTATAAAAAAATTCAATAAACTTTAAAATAATGGGTTTTCATTAGTGCACTAAAACCGGTGCATTGAATCACTTCTCATGAAAAAAATGTAAAAATCGAATTGAATGTAGAGATACTAATAGTAGAAGTAGAGTAATTATGTAAGTAGGTATTAAATAATATGAAAAATGAATAAGAAGAAGAAATAAGAAAATTATTTCCATTCTGCCAAATGCCAAACCAACCTTATAGGTAAAAAAAATATCTTTTAAGTTGTTACAAGGTATTTCCAATCCTTTATAATATGTGATTTTTAGTAAAATTAAAAGTTAAAAAAACTTTTTTAAAGATGTATTTGAAAAGTGATAAAATTTTTAGATGAAAAGTTTTTGTGTAAAAGTTGTTAAATTAGTAGAAAATGATGTGATATGATAGAGATAATGACGAAAAGCAAAAAAAATAAAGTTAAAATAAATAGGTTAGTTATATAGGCAATTGTGTATAAATGATTAAAAAGTAGGATAATTTATATAGAAAATATGAATTGATAATTAAAAAATACGATAATAGTAGAAAGTGAAAAGTTTTAGACAACAAATTTAATTTATTGCAAAACACCTCCTATGTTGTCTTACCTTAATCATAGTATTTATTTTTGCAAAAATATGAAACTTAAACTCCATTTCATTGAAACTTAAGGTGTGTTTATCAATAACAAAAAAAGTCAAGTTAAAACTTTTCAATTTAAAATTTTTCACTTTTTGTAATTACTATATTTTTTAATCATCTCTTCATATTTTTCATGTACAATTATTTTATTTTTCAATTATTTTTACACAACTATCTGCATAATATTATCTATTTTAACTTTATTTTTTTTTTACTTCTCATCATTAACTATATCAGATCATATCATTTTTTCTAATAAAAAACTTTTGTACTAAAAACTTGTCATACAAAAGTTATATCATTTTCCAAACACAACCTTATTTTAATAAAATCATATTATTTTAGCTCACCTTGTAAGTTATAGGAAATCTACCATAATCATTACACTAACATCATTTGTTGGGGTACAGGAATGCAGAATTTGATCAGCATTATTGTGCATGACTTCAGAGTTATAACATGGAAAATGAATATAATAAAATGTTTTGATATTAAATATATCATTTTAAAATTATATTTTTAACATCCAAACCGTTAAAAAATTATTTTATATGAATAAATACATGATATTGGTTCGTTCTAATATATATGAATAAATTTACGCATTTCTCATGGTTTATCTTCACCCATGCACATCTTTAATTTGTATGAAGATTAGGTCTTTTAGGCCTTAGCGAAATAGATCATGCGAGGAACTATAAGTAACAAACTTGATTGGGTTTCAAAGTCTAAAAAAATACCATATGATTGGATTACTGTTTCAATACAACATGATGCATTGAAATTTCAATACATCAAGGCGCAAAATCCCACTTTTTTAAATATTTTTTTGAAACTCTTTCTATAAATTTGCTAAACTGAGTGTATTTAACTTTGTATTAAATTTTACCATTTTTGAAAATGTATAAATATATTTTTTATTTTTTTAAAATAGGGGTATTTTAGTCATTTAAAAATGAATAAAACCTCTCATATTTTTTAAAAGATTAATTTCAAATATACCCACTACTGTCGCCCTTGATTATAAATATACTCACTAAGTTTGAAAACTTTTATACGTACCCACTGAGTATTTCATTAATTTCAAATATACTTAGTATGACAGTTAGGAACATTTAATAATTTTAAAATCTCAAAATAATCTTCATTGAGCTAGCATCCATTGTCATTAGTGTTATATCTAAACTGTTAAAACTAATTCTCCTTAGCTTCTCTCTCAAGTCGAATGAGTTTTCATCATACTGTTTAACTTCTGTTAGAGCTGAATGATTATTATTATTAAATAATAATAGGCATTTTGAACATTTTTATAATGAATAGCGGTGATTTTTAATTGTGCATGAAAAAATGAGTAGGGATGAAATTTCACCCATACTTAGCGGGTGTACATGAAAATTTTCAAACTCAGTGGTTATTTGTAATTAAGTGCAAAAATAATCGATATATTTAAAATTAATTCTCCGAAAAAATAAAAATATATATATATACATATCTCTAAAAATAGTAAAGTTTAATTTTATATTAAATATACTTAGATTAACAGTTTTATAAAAAAATTTAAAAATTTTAAAAAATGAGATTTTTGCACTTGCACCTAGTGCATTTCAATTTAGAGGATCAAGGGTGCGTTGGAGTAACTCTGAAACGGCTCCGAACGGCATCTGGCGTGTCAGCGTGAAAGGCATATTGTGTGTCAGATCTTGACCGTTGTCAGGCAGGCGGCAATGCATAACGTGGTCTCCAAGCTTTCTGCTTCTTCATACAACTTGCATGTTCATCCGTCCATTTGGTGGGCCATGGTATATTTTCCTATTGCGTCCGGTTGAATCATTCTTGAATAATGTGTAAATATACCAACATAATTTATAATAATTACAAATATATTTATATAATTTGATTATAATTATAAATATACTCACATTATTACTACACTGCCATAATATATAGTTGAACCATAATTGCGAATATATTCATGTCATTATTGTACTGTAATGCATGAGTATATTTGCAATTATTGAAACTATATAAATATATTTATATTTATAGTTAAATTAAATAGATGTATTTAAAAATAAATGATTATTCTTTTTCGATTCAACTGGTATTAAATTCAGAGAGATGTTGACCACGGATTTTGGCAAATTCAACCCTCTAGATTTTTTTTTTTGATAAGTGACCCTCTAGTTTTGTATATATACATATTATGTTTATACCTATATTTTTGTGTTTCCAAGTTCAAAATCCCAAGCTATTTGTAAGCAATAAAAATAAAAATGCACATATTAAGAAAAAACTATATTTTTGGTTAGATAAAAATAAAATAATATTATATTTAAAAATTTTCTATTGTCACGTAGTGGTATTTTTATAGTCGAACCTTAGAAGTTTATAAATTGAAATTTAGATCCTACAACTTTGTATATTTGCAAATTGGAAGTTGATTTCATGCACTCGGGTGCACTTAGTTTCTATGCACCCAAGTGCAAGTATTCATTTTTTAAGTTTTTTTGAAATTTTTTTGCACGGTTGTTAATTTAAGTGTATTTAATATATATATATATATATTAATTTTTACCATTTTTAGAGATTTTTAGATTTTTGTTCTTTGTTTTTTAAAATCAATGGTATTTTAGTAACTTAAAATTACTGGAAAATGTCACTAACTTTAAAAAATCAAAAATAAATATCTAAATTTTTTTAAAAATGATAAAAATTGATACACACATTATATACATTTAGATTCACAATCTTGTAAAAAAATTTTAAAAAATCAAAAAAAGATTAAATCCACCCGGTTACACTAAAGTTAAGTGCATCCGGGTGCATAAAATCGGTTTTCTTGCAAATTAAGCCTTATGTTTACATATTCACAACCAGTAAAAAAATAAAAATACGGTCTATTTTACAAAAAATAAAAACGTAACTTTTATTAAGTTTAGTTTGAAATATTTGGTGTGTGTGGAGTATTTACATCACATATCGTTAGGGTGATTTTTGTTTATTTATTTATTTTGTTTTCAAAGGAGGCAGACGCTGCAAAACTTTATTTAAAAAAACTAGAACTATACCGATGCAAGCTTAGGCCAGCTAATTCCTATTCTATAATGAAATAAAATACGGTAAATACCCCTTAGAGCTTGTAAAAGTGTAAGGCACCCAAAGCTAAAAAAGCAAAATTCGTTAATCAATCCAATGCTCAATTACTTTTTTTGGTAAATATGACAAAGTTGATTTGTCAATCCTTACAAGCAACATTTCAGACTTAATCAAATATTTTACAGATCTATGACCTTGATTTGATTTTGTTAGCTTGGGCTAACAAATGCGACTACCAAAAAGGCTATAAAATATTTTTTTATGAAATTATTAATCTATTTGCATTTAATATTTTTTATAAAATTATTTATCTATGTGTACTTAATCCATAAATCAAATTTTAACTTTTTCGAGATATGTTTAAACACATGGGTACAATACTTCATTATTTAAAGATCCAAAAATATGCAAACATTTCAAAAAATGGTGAAACTTGCTTTATTCACATATATTAATAATTTTATAAAAACTTTTTAAAAAAGTAAAAATATATGTTTAATAGCTTATTGCATGGCTCGAGTTAACAAGATCATACTATATGCAGTAAGTTGTAATGAGATCATATTTACAGTGAACCAGATTTTCTCAGAGGGGAGGCTTCCAAGGTGAACCGTAGAGGAGTTGGGGACTATCCTTGGTTGCAAGTAGGGGTGCAACTTGGGTCGGGTACCCACGGGTCGACCCGATGGGTACCCTAAATAGGGTCGGTTCGGTTCCATCATAATTACCCGTCGGTTCGGTTCGGTTCCGGGTATAAAATACCCGGGGGGTATTTGGGTAGGGTCGGTTCCAGGTTACGGGTACCCGGAACCGACCCTAATTTTATATAATAATATATATTATTAAATATAAGCATTTGCAAGGCTGTCGTCCAGTCATCCTGTCGTTAGGCTGTCATGTCTATTGTCTAGCTTTAGCCCGCTGCCTGCAACCTACCTGCCATACTTCGTCAGTCGTCTCTGAGACACACCACACCGTGACACCGGAGAAGAAACTAAAGAACGAAGAGTTGAAGACGACCGTCAGATCCGTTCCTCTCGTCTCGACAGTCGAATCCTGATCCAGCAACGAGCCGACGAGGTTGCGAAGAAACTGAAGAGCGATGAGGCCGTGAGGATACTGAAGAGTGACAAATCCCGATCCCGATCTCGTCTCAATAGTCAAAATCGAAGAGTGAATCGGCGAATCCCGCGAGGCCGCGACGACTGACGAGGCAGGCAGCGACGAATCCCAATCCGGCATGCGCTTGCATTCCAGGCAGCGACGAATCCCAAATTCCCAATCCGGCATCCTCTTGCATTCCAGGCAGCGACGAATCCCGATCCGGCATCCGCTTGCATTCCATGCTTCTTCTCGCCTTCTCCGCTACCGGCAGATCAACTCTAGAAGACTCCAGAGGTAAAGCCGCACCTTGAGACGGAGTTCGTCGAAAATCGAAATCGCCGTCTTTTCCTTCTTCTCCATCTTCTCATCAGCCGAGCCTGCTCCGTCTTCACTGTCTTCTCCATCTATCGTCTTCTCCGTCTTCTCGTCAGCCGCGTCTTCTCTGTCTTCTCATCAAGTTCGGTTCTTGTTCTCTGTTCTGTAACTTCTGTTCTTAATCTCCATTGACACTTATGTTATTTCTCTCATATTTGTGATGAATATCGTCTACCTACTGAAATAGATGTAAATCTTAACATTTTACTTGTCTGTAACTATGCTTGTTTGGATTTGTTCATGATTGGCTGTTAAAGTAATGATATTATTTCACAATAAGTTTTTGCATATATGGATGGTTTGTTAATGACAATTTGTGCCCTTTTGTAGGAAAGGATTTGGACTAAAATTCCTCAGGATCTATTATCTCATTTCACCAAAAACACTCTGACCTGAATAATCTTCCACAAATCAGTCAATTTTTTATTTTTTATTTCCCCATCGGAGTATCCATCTACTAATCAAAAGGACAGATTTATGCATACATTAGGAAATTGATCCCACATGAAAGCTGCCCTGAAACCCAAATACGGCAACAGTGAATGTCCAAAGATTCAAGCTGTTCATACAATAACATTCATGGGGAAAGTAGTATATCTACTGTGTATTTGTGTTGTATCAATCTTTCAAACAGTTTTTTATTGAATTGGACAGACTTAAGATTGTTGAAAGTAGTATATTCTAATGAGATAATGATTCTTATGCTATTTGATTCTTCTTTAACATATTTCATTGTGTATACATTGCACTTTTTTAACAGATTCATGTTTTAGTATGTATAAATTGAATTTTTTTACACAGGTTGAAGCTGCAAATAAATCGTGTTTTAGGAACCGATCTTGGAACCGAACCGGAACCGACCCGCTCTTGAGAAAATTGGGTAGGGTAGGCTCCGGACCGACCCTGTTTAAAATAGGATAGGGTAGAGGTTTTGCCAAAACGGGTAAGGGTAGGTTCCACCCATACCCGGACCTACCCGACCCAAGTTGCACCCCTAGTTGCAAGTCTTGTCACTATTACAGGGTCGGCACTCTTGTGGCAGTTTCACATGTTTTCTCTTTCCAGAGGTCGCTATTCCCGCGCTGATTTCCCACTGGTCTCGGGACTTTCTTTGGATGCTTTTTATGCTCCGGGCGTATACACTTTTTTTTTTTTTTTTAAATTTTTTTCATAAAATTGTTAACCTAAGTATATTTAATGTATGTATAAATTTTTACTATTTTTGAAGATTTTTATATATTTATTTTAAATTTTTAAAAATCAGTAGTATTTTAGGTTTTGCGGGTTTTCATTTCCCAAATGTGAAGGATTGTAAACATGCTTGATTGTAATAGAAGTTGCTACATGGTATAAAATACCAGTAAAAAAAATCTCATCATTGCTCTAATGGATCTTAGAGTTTTGAACGGGAGTGTAAGTTGCAACATGGTATAAAATACCAATAAAAAAAAGTCTCATCACTGCTCTAATGGATCTTAGAGTTTTGAATGGGAGTGTATGAGATGAGAGTTTCCATTCTTAAGATAGCTTTTTGATTCTCATATAATTTATATATTTTTAATATAACTTTTACTATTTCTAATGCATACTATTATATTTTTATCCTATTTTTTCAGTGCATTTAAGTTCTTCGAATCCTTTTGAACAAGCTCAAAGGTATTAGAGTGTAGCCTCAATGTCCTGCTAAAGTTAGGCCTTAATAAGAAATTATCAAATGCGCTAAGGTTGGAAGCTCTTAGCTGTTAGGGGTAAACTTTGTTCCTGTTTACAACTTGAATGAGACAAGAACTTGAGATGAAAAAATATTATTGTGTTTGGAATGAGAAGATATATAATTTGTTTTGTAAATGAAAAAATGAGTTATTATTTCTATCCCATCTTAAGTGCGAAAAGTGTCTGTGGACATGGTGGTACCAGGGATCATCGAGATTGTTGTCCCTAATAATTTAGTATTTTGCTTCCGTATTTTACATTAAGTGGGTGTTTCTTAATATATAAAACTTTTCAAACTAATACTTTTGAATAAAAAATTTCTCACTTTCTACAACTACCATATTTTAAAATTAATTCTTCATTTCTTCATACATAAGTATCGTATTTTTTAATCATTTTTTCACCACTACTCATACATCTAACTTATGCAGTTTAGATATGAGATGGGATGAGGCTGAAATTAGAATTTGGGATGAAAATATATTGGGTAAAAATGTATTAGGAATGAGTAAAGGGGTATTGGAAATGAGTAAAGGTGCATTGACAAATGTGACATCCCATCTAATCTTCATCTTATCTCATATTTATTTCTCACAATTACCTTTGTCATATCATATTATTTGCTTACATTTCAAAAACTTTTGTGCAAATGGTAGGAGCTTTCACCTAGCGCATTGGTGATGCCTCTTTGATTCTCATAGTAACAAATTTTCAAGTGATGTATGACAGCAAAATCTAGCGTTAGTAAGTGGCGTTTCTCCCCAAAAAAATTTTGTGGGAGCATTTACTACTTGGGAGATTAGAAAATATTGTAAGAAAAATTAGAATACCGATAAGATATTTGTAAAATGATGTTTGATATTATAGGAATGTCTTAGGATCCTTTTGTAATACTAATTGAGATGACTTAACATATGAACACCCAAAAAAAAAACTTTTGTGCCAAAAATTTTTCATCAAAAATTTTATCACTTCCCAAATACGTCCTAATTATGTAAATATTTTCCTTCCCTTTACCAGACCATGCATTTTGTTGGCTAGTTACTCCTTTTTCAACATGACGAATCTTGGCCTACAAGATTTATAAATGATTGATTTAGCCTTCAACTACCTCTGCCTGCGAAAGGTCTTGGACCGGCCACTGAATAATATTTCAATTAGTTTTTAAAAATAAATTTTAACTATGATAATATTCCTATACAACTAGTTGTTACTTAGCTAACTACCAATCTCGTGTACTTTGTATTTTTAAATATTATTTTCTTCATTTTTTTGTAGGTGCACGTGTATTTAGTTTATATACTAAAATTTATAATTTTTGTACTTTTGTATATATTTTTTACAAA
This sequence comes from Annona cherimola, assembly GCA_030490835.1. NCBI lineage: Eukaryota > Viridiplantae > Streptophyta > Magnoliopsida > Magnoliales > Annonaceae > Annona > Annona cherimola. The sequence goes on from CM059972.1 coordinate 91,963,987, forward strand.
ATTTAAAATTTAAAATTTATAACGTTTCTACTTTTGTATATTTTTTACAAAATTTTGAAAATTAAAATTTTTTATTCATCAAAAGCTCCTTCGCACACGCAAAATGAATATTTTTAAAATTTTTTGTAAAAAATATATGCAAATAATTCAAAATTGGTAACTTTTGGTATTCAAACTAAACGCAAATGGATCTACATGAAAAATGAAGAAAAAATAAAAAATACAAATACATGAGGTACGAGATCATTGAGAAATAATCCTGTTAGCTTGTACTTAGCCTATTTTGAAAAATTTATTAATATTTTATATATATTTATTTATCTAAGTGTATTTAACATATAAATCATATTTTAATTTTTTGGATATGTATATATTGTTTAAAGATTTTAAAATACAGAAGTATTTTAACTATCTTCATTGGTTGAAAAAAGCTAAAATATCCTTTGTTTAAAAGACTAAAAATATATATCTACATATTCAAAAATGGTAAAACTTAGTTTATAGATTAAATACATCTATATTAATGGGAAAAAATAAAAAAATATTTTTTAAATTAATTTTTTGAAGTTAGTTAAGTAAGCAATTACTTTGCTTGGGCTCACAAATCAAAGCATTGCAATAGACAGATTTCTTCAAAGAGCTCTGCTTTTATATAACCATGTTATATACAAGTAGTCTTATGTAACCCTCTTAACTTTTAAGATATTGATGATTGAGTTAAAATATAATCAACTCATTATATTTAACATTATTTCTTTATTTAAAAGATCAAATTTTATTCAAATCAAATATGCGCATGGGCTGCACTTGCTCAAAAATATATATTTATTTACAAATTATGAAGAATTCTTAGATCCATTCACACATGTATTAGAATATAATAATAATAATAATAATAATTTATAGAGTCATTTATCCATATAGAAATGATACTATAGATGATTTAGATGTTGAAAAAACTACTTTAAAATTGATTTTTTAGCATTGAACAATTTTATTATATTGATTTTATACATTTATAAATGAGACCCCATATACAGTAAAATTAAATAAATAAAAGAGTTTCCAAAATACTATAAATGATGCTAAATACGATGAAAGAAGTAAATTTTCTATCAACCATTAAGATTTAAAAAATAAAGGAAGTTATGTAGAAAAATAGTTTTATAGAAGTAGGATTGTACTTTGAAAGTCATAAATGTAAGAATATTAAAGGATGGATCTAAATAAGGGTGTATTTGGTTAGTTGATAGCTATAAATTTTTTTTTTAAAAACTCCTTTTTGCATGCTTCTTTGTGCAATTATATTATTTTATAATTATTTTGTTCATATCTTTATATATAATTATCTTATTTATTTTAACGGTCTTTACAAAGATTTCAAGTAACTTTTCTAATTTTAATATTTTAATATTTGTTAAAATATAATTAATTTGCTTATACTTAACTTTATTTGTTTAGTTAGAAGGCCCAACTTTTATCCAAATCAAGTATTGTGTTATTTATAAAATATATATTTATGCATAAATTATAAAGAAATGCTTAAATGTATTTACATATACTAGAATGTAATAGTAATTTATAGAATAATTTGTTAATATAGTAGTGATATCTTAGCTACTTTAGATGTTTAAAATATAATTTTAAAATTGATATATAATATTAAATTATTTTATTATATCAAATTTACACATTCTTAGTTGGGTTATCCACGGTGATATTTGACAAATAAATTTTTTTTCATGATAATATAAATAATATTAAATATAATTGCTAAGTAGATTTTTAATCAAGCACACAACTATAGGTAGAAGAAAAGTCATATTTTATATATTAAGCACATTTCTATTTTAACTATGGGTGTATTTAGGAAGGGATAAATTTTTTGAATAAAATATTACTAAATTGATAAAAAATTTGCGATACGATGAGGATAATGATGATAGATAAAGAAAATAAAATAAAATAAAAATAAATAAATTAGTTGTATGAGCATACATGTAGAAATGTTTAAATATTAAAATAATTGTAGAAAAATATATAAAGAAATAATTTTAAAATATAATAATTATAGAAAGCAAAAAGTTTTAAATTAAAAAAATTCTAATCTGAAAATTTTTGGTTAAAAATAACATGCCCTGCATTAACTTTATTCTTCGTTGTTACTCATATTATCATATTGATTAACTTATTTATTTCCAAAAACACCCTGAATAGTGACAGAAGTCTGTTCGGTTTTAAGTCATGAATTTCCCGGACACCTGGGCCACGTCGGCAGAAACAGACAGCCAGACGTCTGGCACGTGCCTCTCCACTCCCCCGTGCGAGGCGGCCCGCTCGGAATGGAAGGAGCACGCGGCGCAGCCATTTTAGGTGGCCATTCGGAGCCGCGTCATATCCAGCGCACGTCTGACACGGTTAAAAAAAAAAAAAAGCAGGCGGTGTTTGGCAATTGAAAAAAAATATCATATTAAAACTTGTCAATATGAAACTTTTTATTCTATACAACTATCATATTTTTTAATTATTTTTTCACATTTTCCTATACAACTACCCTACTTTTCAATTATTTCTACACAACTATCCACACAACTAACCTATTTATTTTAACTTTATACTCTTTACTACTCATTATTACTCCTATAATATCACATCATTTGACCATTTTTAATCTACAAAACTTTTCATCAAAAGTTTTATTTATTACCAAACACACCCGCAATAAGCAAGGTCGACGTCCCAATCATTTGCAACCGTCAATTAAATACCACATGGTCTGAAATTTCCCTAATCCAAAAAATCTCATGAAATAAGAAATCAGATTACTTTCTCCGAAAACGCTTTCCGATCCTTGCAATAGAAATTGGACGGTGGCGATCGGTATAAAATTGTATTTGCGGGTGGACTCCTGCGTGCGCACGCAGACGTGCAGGGAGGAGAGCACCAAAAGAAAAGCGAAAAAAATAAAAAATAAAAAAACAAAAAATCCTGTTGGGAGAGAAGAGAGAGAAAGAGAGAGAAAGGGAGGAGAGAGAGGGGGGGCGAGAGAGAGAGAGAGAGAGAGAGAATGGGTAAGAAGGTAGTGGAGAAGAAGAGGAAGAAGAAAGGACGGCCCTCCCTTTTAGACCTTCAAAAGCGGAACCTACGTCTCCAGGAACAGCAGCAGCAGCAGCAGCAGCAGCCAAACCAAAAACCCAAGCGCGGCCCGAACCCTAACCCTAATCCTAATCCATACCTTCGCTTCCCACCCTCTAACTCCAGCAGAAGATCCGGCCGCCGGAATACGTCCGCCGAAGAAGTCAACAACGACGAAGACGACGATGACGAAGATGAGGATGTGGGTTCCAATTCCAACGGGAGGAAGCGGAGGGAGAAAGAGCTCAGGTTCGTCCTCCGTTTGCCTCCCCCGCCGCCGTCGATCGGGGAGGGATTGGACTCCGACGGAGACGCTGCCGCCGTCCGGAAGCGGAAGATCGACGACGTGGGCGGATCTGAGCCGGAGGATCGGGATCTTAATGACGGCGCGGCGTGGGAACAGGTGCCATTATTCGCTTGAAATTTGGAATTTTGCGGGATCTGCGGGGTCGACATTTTGCGCATTTCTGTTTTGATGAGCCGGCTTAGGTGCTGCTTCCGTGAATTTTGCTTCTGATTTTGGGGATTTGGGATTTTCCGCCGGAATGTCGTGTTTTTGTGCTTTCTTTCCAGCAATGCTGCTGCCGTGGCCTTAAATTTCAGAAATTTTGGGTTGACTCGATTTTGAAATTTGAAATGCGATTGCATTTTTTTTTTCCCTCTGAACGATGTTTTGCAGACAGAGAGGCGAACCTTCAACCCGAAAGCGACAGATTCAACTCCAAATCCAGGTTTGATGTTGATTTTGATTATTGGGGCATTTTGATTTTTATGCAATTAGTCTATCTAATGATTCACGCTTCTTTACTCTTTTCGACAGAGACTGTGACTGATGTTGGCCCCACGACCCCATTACCCGACAAGAAATTGCTGGTTTTCATCCTTGACAGACTCCAAAAGTACGCGTTGTCTTTTTTTTAAAATTTTTTTTCTCGCACTTGACTGCCACATTTTCTGTTCAAATTCGTACTAATCTTGGGGATAAGTTAGTTTTCTTTTCTCATTTTTTACTTTCTCTCTATTTTTCAGGAAAGACACTTACGCAGTCTTCTCTGAGCCTGTGGATCCCGATGAGGTCTGTTTTCAACGTGTTTTCTTTTATGATTGCTTCCAAGACCTGAATGCACTTTTCCTTATTGGAAGCCGCTTTTCAATGCTCTGCTGTTGGATGTATTTCTTCTTTTTCCACTTTTGGGGATACAGTTGTATGGAATCTGCTGAATTATATGCACTCGTACGGAATTTGTACTATTCAATTTCCATAAGGCGAGAAAAATAAGATTCATCTGTGGGCCCTGGATATCTATTCTGCCTCTCTTTATTATTATTTTTAGTTTTTTAATTTTTCTTCTTTAATTTTTTTTTCTTTCTGTTTTTTTCCTGGGTTTGAAAAATCGTCATATGCTGGCGTTTTCAAATGACGAATTGAGTATTTATTTGGTGCGAACAGCTACCGGACTACCTCGATGTGATAGAACATCCGATGGATTTCAGCACCATAAGGAAGAAGCTTTCTAGTGGAGCTTACGCTAACTTGGAGCAATTCGAGGTCAGTTATTGCCATACTTATGGTCCCTGGATAATCGTTGGTGTTGCATTATGATCTAACGTTTTGTCCAGGCACTAGTGATTTTTGCCTATGGTTTGAGCAGGCTCCCAATAATTCAGGAGTATTTGATTGGTCAGGATGACAAAGGAAATCGGGCCAAGCCGCTACTGATTTGTTTGTTATTAGTTCAAGGGATTTGACCCTTTTCTGGTGGTGTTTCGGTCAAACATGTGACTAGATGTCAGGTTTGACGAAAGCTGTGCGGAATCTCTGTCCTCTGTTATGCATTTACGACCTTTCCAACTTTTCCTTCCTGCAAGGTGTCATCAATTAAGCCTCTGTTGCATGATGGATGATGGATAAAATGAGGAATTTTTATGGCAAAATCTTGAAGGGAAAACAAGCTAAAAGGGACGTGGAAGACTGCAAGAGAAAGATGAATCTGAGGCATTCAAAATAGTTTTAGGGGTGGTCCTTTTCTTGAAGTGAGTTGACCAATCAACAATTTCATTGGCTTGAATAGAAATGTGAATAAATGGAAGGTCAAATGACACAGTTCTCTTGATTTTGGGCCGAAGGCTGGTGAAGTATTTTTTTTTTTTTTAGGGGAGATTCTTGGTGCAGTGATGGAGAATCCTGTTGAATGGGGCTGCTAGTTTCATCAAGTGCATTAGAAAATGCAATGCTGGAATCCGTGTTTCAATTTTTATCAAATCTAATGTTTGCTAGGGAGACAGATTCATCTGAATCTCAGTTAAGGATATCATGCTCAATATTATAAAGTTTTGTAGCAAATATCTCCAAACATCATCTGGAGAAGCATCAGGCACTGCTGTATTTATTTCCTGTAGAAAGTGTTGGAAGGAAAGACACTTTGGTTACTTCCTTATTCTAGTTATCAGTTCTCAGTTTATTACCCCTTGTATGCCGAAAGAAATGCAATAACTGATCACTCCATTCCCTCTATGCAAATTACGTTGATGATCGCACTACCCGAGCATGAGCTACTTTGTTATCGTTCCAGATTAAGAAATAAGAACCCATATGACTTCCTAGAGCAAGTCCCTAGTACCTGCATCAATGAGATTCAAATCTCATTCTCTTTGTAATGATCTGCTTGACATCATTTGTTGCGTTTTGGATCAAAACAGCTTTGGATTTGGTATTGCAAATATAGCTTCCCAAATAAAGGACCTCGTATTCTTTTTTTTTTTTTTTTGTAATACCACACATGGATAACAGTCTCCTTTTCCAACTAATTTTCCTGATAATACTTGCTCCAGAACCTTGGTTCTTACTTGGTCCAAGTGGATGGTCTCGGGCCCATGTTGATGGCATTAGAGAACTTCTATTTCATCTTATGGTCCATTTTGTTGAGTCTACTTGCTTGAGGGGCTCGCATTTTCCTTCAAGCTGGTCATTTGTGCTAGCAACCTGTACTCAAGTGTTGAGGCCCTGCTTAATGGATGCATAACTTTCTTTGTGGGCACTATTGAGATGATTAGGAAGCATATGAACAGCATTTGCTTTATCTTTCAGTGAAGATTTATCACTCTGAATACCAGTTCTTTATGGCTTGACAGTGAGTTTACTGGCCATAGCATCTAATCTGTCCATGCAGAAATGCAATAACCTTGGTCTTTTACGGGAACCTCTATCAGTGTCAAAAAATTTGGTAGAGGTGCAAAATCGTGAAACAGCTAACAAAGAGTAGAGTAAAAGTGCCTTTTTAGATTGGCCATTGATGTTATTATCCTAGTTGACAAATTTATGTTTTTGGACTACAGATTACCTTGTCTATAATTTGACCCTCTTTATGAAAAAAGACCATGTAAGAAAGGGAAAGAAAAACTGTTGACAGTTTCATGGATATTGTCTCGCACTCTTTTGTTTTCTGTGAAATTCCATCCTGTTCTGATTTGCTCAATGCCACTAATTGATTGATTTTGAAGAGCTGTCAATGACCATTAGGCTACATCTATTTCACTTTTTCTCAAAATTGATCTTTTTAGATTTATTTAAGCTGTGGGCTCCTTTCTGTGCATACTTCCTAATTAGACTTTAAACTGATGCAGTCATAAAAAAGATAACCACGACTGGATGTCTTTTTGCACAGAATAAATTGAAACATAGAATACAATCTTCCTTTACGAGGCAGAATAACAGTGGCTTATCTCCACTTTTATTTTGCAAACAGTGGATCTATACAATTTATGACTTTTTGGTTTGATGTGCAGAACGACGTGTTGTTGATCTGTTCAAATGCAATGAGGTATAATGCACCAGGCACAATTTATTTTCGCCAGGTACTGTTGGTTACCTTTTAGTTTCACATATTGCAGCATTTCATTGACTCAGAAGCTGAAGGCAATCAATCTATGAACATAATGATAGCTGGCTACTTTTTTCAGGCAAGATCAATGCAAGAGCTGGCAAAAAAGGATTTTGAGAGTTTAAGGCAAGATAGTGAAGATAACGCTCATGAAATTAAACCTGCCCGGAGAGGCAGGCCGCCAGGAAAGAGCTCCATCAAAAGAATGATGACCAAACTTCATGCAGAGCGCGCTGCTTCTGAATTTTCCCCTGAGGCAACCCTTGCTACTGCTGGAGATTGTGCTGGCTTGTCAAACTCAATCTCAAAGAAGGGAGCTCTTTCAGATAAGCAAGGGATTGCTGAAGTATCAGGGAGGGATTCTCATGGATCCCGTAATGGTGATGCATCTGGTTGGCATGCCAATCATAAACCAGAGAAGAATGATGACTTCCCAGGTTTGTGACTTGGACAAGATATTTCTTGTTCTAGATGCCTTTTTTTGGCCTCCCTGCATGAGTCATTGTCCTATCATCGTAAAATTGGAATGCTGTTATGATGCAAACACTGGATGGATTTTGATGAAGTTGTTGAGAAACATATGTTTTATGCATGGCATAATATGACTAGAGGGTTTTGTGCACAACTTTGACAAAGATGACTGTGGATTCAGCTATTAAGCTAGCAGTATCACAATGTAATGGTTGATGTATCTATACTGTCTGCCTCATATAAAACTGGGAAGACCAATAAAAATCAGATTTTCGAAGTTCTCAAAATCACTGATAGTTGGTCACTGGTTGGTGAGATTTTCATCTGGATATCGCATGAATTGACCAGCTTTATTATGATTTCCGGTCCTTGTTATTGGGGAAGAAGGGTTCTCGAAAGATCCTCATCTGTTTGTGGCCTTGTTTATGGACTTTTGCATTTGCAAGCAAATGCACCATGTCTCTTTTGGTGCATCTTTATTGTGTGTGGGCTTGCATGTCTGCGTGTTTCCCCGTGTGCATGTGTTTTGCTTCCCTGATTCTCATTCATTACCTTCTAACGTAAAATGTTCATTTGCCCATGCTTGGGGAACATAAATTTTCTCAAAAAATCTATGACTTTCTTCTTTTCTCTTTCCTTATTTTGGGTTATTTCCAAATATACCTACATTGGATGATCATAATTGCATATATACTAAATGGAAAATTACGCCCTGTAGTTTGCAACTATTTGCAAGTGTATCTATGACATTGGTTTTTATAATGAAATTTTCAAAACAACAACATCCCAAAAATTCTTTCCAAAAAGGTTTCAATTTACTAATCGTGAACATTTCAATTAGTTATATCATATCTTCTTGGAAATTTACTAAAAATAAGGCATCGAGTGACTATCTTCAACATCAAAAACAGAAAGTGGAAAATTTTGTTAAAGCAAGTGCTCAAAATTTTTTTCACCATTAATGCATGGTATTTTCTTTTAAGCGGCGAAAATTGAAATGTGAGTTACAATAAGGTGATTGATTCCCTTGAAACGTTTGCATGGAATGGTCTATGCAAATGTTTCTTTTTTGAAAGTTTAAAGTTTTTTTTCACATCTAAACCATGTAAAATATAAATTAATATGTATATATTTATGTTGCCAAAAATCATTTTAATCGTAAACTTATTTGTTACAAATATTTAACACCATTTAGGTGAATATGAAACGGTTAAAATTTGAAAATAAATAAATAATATATAAAAGTTCTCAAAATATTTGATTTTGGCATCACAACTGAATATACTTGGATGAATATTATAGAGGGTTTAGATATTTAAAAATACAGAAGAAATGAAAAAAAAAGCAACCATTTGCATAGACTATTCCATGAAAATGTTTGTAGGTGGGTCATTCCCCCTTAAGGAATTTAATTTTATGGTATTTGGGACATAAGAAAAAATAACTTAAATGAAAAGGATTAGTTGATTAATGACATGGAATTGTCTCATCGAAGCGTTACATGCAGTGCTTTTAAACTGGACCCGGGGCGAAGCGTTTTGCTCGCTGGTCCTTGGTTTCTTTGGTTAAACTGTGGTTCAACTATGGTTGAACCAGTTAGCCCATCAAATTGTGTTATGACCGGTTCAGTCTGTTCAGTCTGGTTCTTTAAATTTTGGTCGCATGGGAGGAAAATGGGGGCAACTTTGGGCACATTGAATTTAATACCATGGGGTACACATGCAAGTAGTGGGGTAATTTGGTGTCACTGGTTCACAATCTGACCAGTCTGGTTCTTTAATGGGAGGAAGATGGGGGCATCTTTAGGCATATCAAATTTATTATCATGTACATGTGCAAATAGTTGCAAACTATTTAGGTGGGTGCTACTTTTCTATGTTTGAAAGTATGAGGGCGTATTTGCAATTATGATCAAACTATATGAGTATCTTTGCAAATCACCATCATTTTTGTGTTTTCTGTTGAATTCTCTCTCTCTCTCTCTCTCGCTCTCGCTCTATGCCCACTGGCGCATCCATGCTTGCATGACCGCTCCTTAGTGCGCCTTAATTATTAACTAGGAAAGTCATTCAAACTATTTCTTTCACTCTCCAGGTTCTTTGCTGAAGGGCTTGCCCAAATTTGGGAAGAGTAAACTAGTAATTGATGAGGATCGACGAAATACATATAAACAATCCCATCACGTGTTCTCTGGAAGCAATCAATCAATATTGGGAGGCTTAGTTGGAGAAAGGAAGCCGCTGATTGCTGTAAGTTGAAATTAGGAAGCATCTGCTAAAATTTTGTTCTCTTTTGCGTTCTTTTTGATGATTTCATAGTCCCAGCTTAGAAAATGTTATCTGGGTCAGGTTGGGGCTCAAATGGAGCATGCATATACAAGGAGCTTGGCTCGCTTTGCTGCGAATCTTGGCCATGTTGCTTGGAAGGTTGCTTCAAAAAGGATACAAAGGGCATTGCCTGCAGGAATGAAGTTTGGCCCTGGATGGGTGGGAGAAAATGATGCTCCGCCACGTAGGACTCCAGTGTCAATCTCTCCAGGGCAGCTGCCATGGCCTTCGCCACTACCTCTGCTGCCGGTTTCTGAAACCATCTCTCAGTCAAACCTAGCAAGCACTAGCACTCAACCTCAGATGATTGAACCTTTGGGGAATAAATTGCCAGACAGACAGGAACCTTCAGGTAATTCAACCCTTGACAACCACTCAAGTAAAACAATCCCTCCCTATACTGGAATAACTACATCTCCAAACCAGTCTTCTGTTCAAGTTGAGAATACTCAGACAACGAGAGGAATGAATCATGGATTCGACCAACAGGGTAGCAGTGGGATCATGAAGCCCAGCCCTCATTTACTGCATCAACAGAATCTCCCTAGTCAGTCTACAATTAATGGTTTCAGTGGTGGATTTGGATTTCATCTACCATCTCAAGTAGGGAAGATGGGCAGAACATCTGGGAAAATTTGTTCAGACATTTCAGCACCTTCTCGAACGATGGATGTGGCTTCAAGAAGCAACAGCAGCTTCAACTATCCGATGACCATGATGCTGCAAAATAATTCACAGCTGAGGGCATTGCACAGCTCAATATCAATAAATTCTGGTAACTCCTTGATGAATTCTAGTCAGGAGGATCAAATTAGTCTTGGGTCAAGGCAGGGATTGTTGGTGCAACCAAAGCCAGAGTCAGTCCCACCTGACCTGAATATTGGATTCCAGTCGCCGAATTCACCACCCACTTCTGGCGTGATGGTTGACTCACAACAGCCTGACCTAGCATTGCAGCTCTAAGATGGTTTAATGTTAATTTTCATTTTCATTTTATTTGGTGGAATGAGAATGGTGGGTTATTGGAAATGCCTTGGGAGTGAGATTGACAGTTGCCTCTCTCTCTCTCTCTCTCTCTTGCATGAGGGAACCGCACCACATTTATATGTTGTAAAAGATTAGGGTGGGAATTCTGTACAGATTAGTGTACCAAAATTCTTAGGTTTAAAAAAAAAAAAAAGAAGTCAAAACGCATTTATGTCAACCAATCAATGGTTCAGTTTCAAGTTAGACTTTGCTTCCATTCTCCCTAATCACAGTTTGCTTAAGCTGCTGGGTAAGACGTATGGCTCATCCTTCATAAACAAGCATCTCTACAGGTGTGCAAATTCAGTAAATACAGCCCTCGATTCTTCCCTTTGTCTCCATTTTCTGACTCGTTTGTGGATGCTTCATCTGTGGGCTACTATTCTTGCAGTGTACAGTGGAGTTGTGAGGCTTCAATTCTTTATCATTGTTGTTGTAAATTTCTCTGCACCATCGACTTCTGGGCTTTGATCTGCCATTGCCTATCAGAACTCTTGGCTACCATCTATTTGCATTGCCAAAGACAAGAAGTTGACTACACCTTGTTTATCAACCAGCGATGATGCGTCTCCTTCATGGGTATGGGTGGGATGCTGTGAACATGGCACGCGTTGCACATCAATAGAATAGGTGGCTGGCGGATTTTGGCCTTCCGGTCCAGGCTTAGTATTTCCTATTTATGTTGTCTGGTTTTTTATGTCACGGGCAGTTAAAGTTCCCAGATTTTTCTCAATCCCCTCTTTTTATGTGGGAATGTGAAGTCAAGAAGAACCGTGCAATAGCTCTCAACAAGCCTTTTCTGCATTTTCATGAGAAGTTTTAATGTGTCACTTACAATAGTGAATTTCCAAGTTAATATCAGGGAACATAAGTATCTGAAAGTAAATGTAGACTACTTTACAGGCATCTTCCCAACAACAGATCGGCCTGAAAACATCCAGCTGAGTTGTAGTTTTGTTGTTGAAATAGGACCCTTTCCCCCAGTTATCAGCCCTCCGGTTAAAGCAACAGATGCAACACAATGGAAACAAGATGCATTTGACTTGTTAGCCGGCAGTACATGCATATTTTTTTAAAAAATTTCAAGTGTATGTACTTCATATACTAAAATTTACAGTTTTTAAATATGCAAATATATATATTTTTATTGGATGCTGTTCCGGTGCAGTGATGCTGCACCGGAACAGCGGTGCAGTCGGCCCCAAATGGGCCCCACATGATCATGAAATCATGATCTACTCCACCCATTGTATTTAGAATAATGTATTCTATTACCACACCAATTTTCATCCCAATCAAATATGTATATGGGCCCCATCTGAAAATGGTATAAATCCAACGTAATAAAATAGTTTGATGTAAATAACAACTTTAAAGTATTTGATTGGGATGAAAATTGGTATGGTAATAGAATACATTATTCTAAATACAATGGGTGGAGTAGATCAAGATTTCATGATCATGTGGGGCCCATTTTGGGCCCACTGCACCGCTGTTCGGGTGCAGTGATGCTGCCGGAACAACCCTCATTTTTATTAAATCAAGATTTCTCGGAGGTTGAAATGGCTTAATTACCTCATAACGTTGATTTTTGAAAATATAAATATACACATTCAAAAATTATAAAATTTTTATGTAAATTAAATTCAGCTGAAAATATTTTCATAAACATAAATAAATAAATAAATGTAATTTTAGCTTATTCTAGCAAGAGCATGTAACCTTTTTTAACTTAGATATGGCTCGGTAGTAATAAAACTTTTGATGTAAAAGTTTTTGAAATGAGAGAAAATGATATGAGTTGATAGGCGTAATGGTGAAGAGTAAAGAGAATAAAATTAAAATAGATTGATTAAAATACTTGCAGAGAATGAAAAATTTTAAATTAAGGGTGTGTTTGACAATTGATAGAAAATGTAAAGTCAAAACTTTTCAATTTAAAACTTTTCATTCTCTACAACTATCATATTTTTTAATTATTTTTTAACACTTTCCTATACAACTATTTTACTTTTCAATCATTTTCTGCATAACTATCCATAAAATTAATCTATCTATTTTAACTTTATCTTCTTTACTTCTCATCATTATTCTTATTATATCGCATTATTAACAATTTCTACTCTTCAAAATTTTTCATCAAAGTTTTATCTATTTCTAAACACACCCTAAAAAGAAATTAATTTTAAAAATTTTTGATGTTAACAAATAGCCTTTTGCTTTTCGAGAGCCTGAGCAATGAGCACCGACCTCCAGTCGATTGACGACTGACAGTGATGGCATAGTTTTTCGTCTCATCCATTGACGATTGGAGGTAAAACTTTTGATGAAAAGTTTTTTGAGTAGAAGTTGTCAAATCAATAGAAAATGATGTGATATAATAGGAGTAATGATGAGGAGTAAAGAGAATAAAGTTAAAATAGATAGGTTAGTTGTATGGGTAGATGTGTAGAAATGATTGAAAAGTAGGGTAGTTTGTATAGAAAAATGTGAAAAAATAATTAAAAAATAGAATAATTATGGAGAGTGAAAAGTTTTAGATTGAAAAGTTTTAGTTGACACTTTTTTGCCCGAAACAAACACACCCTAAAGGGAAAGATGAAACAAATTCCACAAAAACTGACATCTCTTTTTCCACAATAAAATTCAAGGCAACCATTGTTTTTCTGTGTCTACTTTTTGATATTAAAAAAGCACTGGATTGAAACTGAGGCTCAGTTTTGTTGAGTTTACCTGGAGCGCTTATTCGCTTTCCCTCATATTTTCAAAATCTATTTGGTAAAATTCCCGTTCTTTTATGTTGAGTATATTTTTTAAGCAAAAGCGGCTCTTATAAGCATGCCTAAACGAAGCCTAACAGCCAAACCACAACTTATAGCATTATCCGAAAATATTTTTTATATTAAATATAGAGAAGTCGGTTACATATAAATGGTTTAAATACGGGACTCCACTTAAATTTAATTAAAACATTGAGCTATTTGCACTCCCCGTCTTTTTGAGAAAATTTCAGTTTTTACTATCACCACTGATTTTGCAAAACCACCCATCAGGATAGGGCATTATGGCAGAAGTCAAGCAGTGAATGACCAGTTAAACTCTGACCCAATAATCATCAAGGAAATCAGCTGGGAGTGGGATACATAGCCCGAATTAGGTGTCATAATTCGACCAAATCTACACCAGAAGTATTTTTGAAAATAAAGTTCATAAGCGGGTCTTGTTGCAAAATTAATAGTTATGGGTAAACATTACAAATTGCAGAAACTTCCAAACATGAGGTTCATGAAAAACTACCTTTTTTTTTTTTTTTTTTCTTCTTCTTGGGGATTTAAAAAAACTACCAATTTTTAAAGGGTGAAACTGGCGTATGTTTTTTGTCCTTCAACTGTCCTATTTTGGAACACACCTGCGTTTGGTTCTCGAATCACAAGAGAAGCTTGGGTGGTCAGTCTTTTCATCTTCTTGCGCTTGCTGAGACGCAATAAATGTGCCAGTTTTGAATATTCTCCCCAGATCTTGGGTTATATTGCAAAACCTTCCTAAGGTATACCGCTGCTCGTTCAAGAGTAATGTTTCAATCGCATCCCAGTGTAAAATCTTATTTTTTACTATATTTTTTGAAAGTTTTTTTATAAAATTATTAATCTAAGTGTATTTAAATTATTATTAAGTTTTACTGTTTTTGAAGATGTATAAATATATTAGGTTAACAGTTTTATAAACAAAATTTTTAAATACATTAAAAAAGGAGTATAAGGAAGGCCCTTATACGAGGTTAACAGTTTTATAAACAAATTTTTTAAAAAATACATTAAAAAAGGAGTTTTGCCATTGAAACATTACTCTCCATTCAAGCCTGAAAAATACTTGACAGAAGCATGCATAAGGAAGGCCCACCGGCACTACTAATTCTCTGCTTTATTATGTGCTAATTCAGCCTCGATAAGGACTTGGGTTATCCTGTAAAACTCCAGAAGTAAAATTCTTTAGTTTGTGTATATATGTAGTCTAAAGCATGTATTATTTTTAGTTTATATGGTAAACCTTTTTTGAAAATACCATTTTCATTTCCGGACTAGCCGAAATTAAATTTGGCAGCATGTGGTTGCATTTAATCAAATGAGTGAATGGCAGCACTCTGGAAGCCACGAATTATTTCTAGGCAAAAATCGATTTTAGCAAAATCCATTTACATGCAGCCAAAATCATGTTACATGTGGACAAAAAATCAACTGCAATGAATGACATTTGTTACGGTAAGTTGTTAAATCATTCATTATAGAGATAGTACTTTGACAGAATTTATTTTGGGTAATTTTCAGATATACTCACTTAATTTGATTAAAATTACAAATATAACTGTATAGTTTAAGAAATTGCAAATAGCCCCCACATAGTTTAACCATAATTGAAAATAACTTTCAGACTGTCATAACATTATTACAGTGTGGGTGCAAAAATATGCAAATTATGTGGGCGTATTTATAATTTCAGAAATTAAGTGGTATATTTAATTTTTGCAAATAAACCCTATATAATTTATCCATAATTACAAATAACCCCATGCCATGATGGTATAGTAACGGCGTGAGGTTATTTGCAATTATGGTAAAATTATGTGGGGGTTATTTGTAATTTTTGAAAGTATGTGGGTATATTTGTGATTTCGATCAAACTGAGTGAGTATATTTGCAGATTAACCTTTATTTTTAGTAATGGAAATTAAATAAATAAATTAAGCGAAAGATAAGTATTTCTGTAATTTTATTAAGAAATATGATAACAGCCAACTTCTAACGAAGATATATTTTGTCGAATTTTATAATTTATTAGTCAGTTATGTAAATGATGGATACCTTTTATTTTCTTTATCGATACATCTAATTTAAAATATAAATGCTGAAATGGTTTAGATTGAAAAACAATAAAAATTAAAACCCACGAACCCACAAAACCCCTAAAAATTAAAATATAATAATCGAGATGATCATTCTTCTCAATCACGAGGTGTTGGTACAAACAATCAACCATCCCTGGTAACTTGAACGTGACGATCGAAATCTTTGAAATGACGATTAACCTTCTCAGAAGATTACAGTGGAATGATCCTGTTAAATTTGGCTCAGCGAATGCCCCGTTTATTCATCTTAAAAAACCCATTTATAACAATTATTTGTTTTTTCTTCGTATACTTTTATCTAAGTGTATTTAATATAAAAATTAAGTTTTATCATTTTTTGAATATGTGTATATATTTTTTTGAGATTTTTAAACATCTATATGTATTTATGTATTTAAACTATCTTATTAGTGTGGGCTAAGCAAATGTCCTACTTAGCCCATACAAAAAACCATTTACAACAACTTTTTTTATTTTTTTTATACACTTGTTTATCTAAGTATATTTAACATATAAACTAAGTTTTACCATTTTTAGATATATGTATATATTTTTTGATATTTTTAAAAAATAGGAGTATTTTAAATACATATATACACATAGATATTTAAAATTATTAAAAAAATATATACACATATCCAAAAATGGTAAAACTTGGTTTGTATGTTAAATACACTTAGATAAACAAATGCATGAAAAAAATAAAAAAGTTGTTATAAATGAGTTATTTGAGGTGGGTTAAAAGAGACATTTGCTTAGTCCGGGCAAACAAGATCATTTCTCGTATTTAAAATACTCATATCTTTAAAAATTTTAAAAAATATACACATATCCAAAAATGATAAAACTCCATTTATATGTTAAATATACTTAGATAAACAAGTTTATGAAGAAAAAATAAAAAAAAGTTATTATAAATGAATTTTTTGAGGTAGGTTATGCAGGACATTTGCTTAACCTTGACTAATAGGATCATTCATTAAGATTATAACTCTCCTTTGAAAATTTTTCCTTACAAAAGTTGCCATCACAACAACCAAGAAAAAGATACATATGTTTGGGAATGATGCCCTACACCCTGGTGCACTTGGGCTCCATGCACCTGGGTGCATTTAACATTTTTTTATTTTTTGAAACTTTTTATACAACTGTTAATTTAAGTGTATTTAATATGTGTATCAATTTTTACTTTTTGAAGATTTTTAGATATTTTTTATTTTTAAAAATCAATGACATTTTTAGTAATTTAAAATTACTAAAATTCCTATGATTTTTAAAATTTTTCTATAGATAACTTGCATAACCTGTACATAATTGCAGATTCACTTACGGAGGGTACCAAGACACTTAACAATATCTAAATAAAAGATATAATGCCTAGCGCTACCATTACTCACTGATGTTTAGTCGACGCCTACTCCACCTGGCAAATTGCATGCATGTCATTGAACCATGCAGCTCATAAAAATAGGCCGGTGCACAACTCCTTTTATTGTGTTCCTTAAAACACAGGAGGATCTATAATAATAATAATAATAATAATAATAATAATAATAATAATAATAATAATAATAATAAAACACAGGAGTGATCTATAATCGAAAAAAAAACATAGGAGGATCTCAATCACTTGCTAAACCTACTAACATACTACAATGTCCTTTATTAATGTCATCAACCGGAAAAACTGTCTAGCTAATTGTAAACACCCTAATTTTGAGCTATTTTTAACTAGGGATATATTCAGATGCAGCAATCCTGCATTCGAAATCCTGTGTAGGCGCACTGCCTGTGCAATCCAGGCCGTCCTTGGATTCGCGCGCATCCTGGCCGTTCCCAGCTCCCGTGAGTAGGCCGCAGAGTAATGCAGGTATCGGACGTGCAGCTTATGCGTGTATGGGAGATTGCCTTTAGGCGGCGCGCTGCAAAAAACTGCACCCTTGCTGCGCATTCAATGTTGGCAGCAAGCATGCACTCAGCACGTCTTCTAGCAAGGCAGTGTTTTCCCTTCTGGCTATCTCGCCCAATTGTAGAGCCTCGTTTCTGCTGCAGCTGGCCAGCAGAGAAGAAGTGGAAGGAAGCATTTACCGGGAAAATGTGGCAGAAAAATTGTGAGACGGGAAATCAATGCAAACAAAAGATATGTCGTACCAATTAATCTGGTCAGACAGAGGTAGAAATAATTGCAGATTTTGTGTGAATCTCCATGGATAAAAAGAAGGCTTTTTTTCTTCCACAAATTTCCCAGGTGTAAAATCATAGAAGAAGGTAGTCTTTATGTTCATCGCAGATTAAAAAAATTTTTATGCCTCAAAATTTAAAAACTGATTAAAATGATATGCAAATGTATCCATAAGTTAAGTACGTATTCCTTGAAATTTTTTGTAAACTTAACTATTATGTGATTTAACTGTTATTGCTCATTATTTTTTGATTAATTTATAACAAAAAATTACAAATGGGCACCTTCAGTAGTAATGAAACTATCAAAAAATTCAGTGGGATGAATGAAAATAGATGTGAACAAAAATATATTAGAAATAAAAATAAATTTAGGTTTTGATTGATTCTCTACCTAAAAAGAAGGTTGATTTTTTTCTACGACATTCATGTAATGCAATTGTAAAATCATAATTTTTTTATCTGACTTCTACATATTTACAAAAAAAGGATTGCAGTTAACTTTCAGCATTCGAAACACGTTAAAGAAAATTTACTTTCTATAATAGTTAAAGCATGCTCATACAATAGTTAGTATGCTGATATGGCCGAACAGAAACCTTCAATTCTAAAATAAACAATTAGCATGCTGATGCAACACTTAGCATTCTGATAACTAGACGTGAAACAGATGCCCTACAATTTCACTTTACACAATGCAGGTATAGCATGCTCATTCAACACGATAAGAAACTAATAGTCACAAACAAATGACCTTCAGTAGAAGAATAGACACTGACTTTTGTTTATAGCATGCTGATACATCATTTAGCATGCGGATAGCCAGAAATAGATGATGTGGAATCTCAAATATGATACTGACTTATACTGACAACTAAAAAATTATGAAAAAAGTGATTTAATAAAACACTTGATTTATGTAGAATTCAAATCCTATAGGAGATGCCCATTTTAGGATAAAACACTAGATTTATAAAATTAATATGTTTTACAATGACATTAGCATACTAGTTTTGGAAGCATTACAATTGTACACCATTTTTTTGCAAAGTAGATATTGTTGCATTGCAAGTAGTTGTAGAATTGATGTATTCTATTTCTTGTTAGTTGAATAACTTATATTGTCTATCAAATTTGATTTAGTAGGTATGTAGTATATGACATCATCAATGATGTGGACAAAAGTGTATCTCCATTGCCCACAGTGGAATTCGATGAAGATGCTAGAGAAGTTGCAGAAAGTGGACAGAGTCCAACAAGTATGATTACTTTTACTCCCAATGCGCTTGCTGAGTTAACTCCTATTATTGGACAAGAATTTGATTATGAGAAAAAGGCGTATTCTTTCTACAATTTATATGAAAAATGTTGTGTCTTCAGTATTAGAAAAGGCGACGTTAGAAGATCTAAAAAAGATAAGCATATATGCTATCGCATTTTGAAATGCTCAAGGCAAGGACTAAGAAGGAATGTAGAAAATGTTGAAAAAAAGAGGAAACAAATGGACATTACTAGATGTGGATGCCTTGCATCACTGACCATCAAGCTCGTAGGTACATATCCAAATAGACAGTTATAAGTTTCAAGAAAGAGAACTCTCATAGGTTGGAGACCCCCACAAAGTCCCGTTGCCTGCGATCCCATCGTAATGTGCCGGACTCACAACTACATATAGTTGAAGATTTGTGCAAGGTTGGTATTGGAGTATCCAGATCATTACAATTCATGACTGAAGAGGTTGGGGGTCGTGATCAACTAGGATTCACGGAAGTTGACCTTCGTAATGCCTTAAGATCAAGACGGATGTCTAGATATGGTGGGAGTGCAACAACATTACTAGAGAACTTTCAGAAGCAATTTGTTGCAAAACCAGATTACTTTTATGAAATCCAGGTCGATGAGTACTATCGGTTGATGTCATGTTTTTGGGCAGATGGGAAATCTAAAAAAGGTTATCAAGTTTTCAATGATGTTATTTGTTTTGACATAACTTATTGAACAAATAAGTATGATATGCCTTTTGGGCCCTTTGTTGGAGTAAACCACCATAAGCGATCAGTTTTACTTCGTGCAGGTTTATTTTTTGGTGAGAGTGAAGATGACTTTACGTGGTTATTCAAAATATGGGTCCATGCTATGAGTGGTGTACCACCTAAAGCCATTGTCACAGATCAAGATCCAGCTATAATAAAGGCCATTTCCATAGTTTTTCTTACCACAAAACATATTTTTTATTCATGGCATATACATAGGAAATTTCCTGAAAAGTTACAATCTGTCAATAAAAAATATTATGAATTTAAAGATAAGTTGTACAAGTTGATTCACAATACAGAAAATACAGATGAGTTTGAATCTGGTTGGACAAAATTAATGAACTATTATGATTTGACAAACCATGCATGACTACAGTAAATGTACAATGTGAGTGATAAGTGGATTTCGGCCTATAAAAGAAGTATTTTCTTAGCAGGGATGACCACTACGCAATGTTCTGAAAGCATGAATGCTTTTTTCGACCACTTTGTTGGACCAACCACTTAATTGCTTGAGTTCGTAGAAGTATACGAATGTGCTATTAGAAAGAAGAGAGAAGACGAGAAAGATGCAGATTGTAAAAGTACATACGGTACTCCAGTTCTGAAAACTAAATTTGTAATTGAGGATCAAATTGTCAAATTATATACTAGAGAAATATTTTTTGAGTGTCAAGCAGAAGTAGAGGAGTCATACTATTACAAGCCTAAATATGAGGTTATGGATGAGAGTCGTGTTATATATGAAATTCACAAGTACAAAAACCACACGTACAGGAGAACAGTTACTTGGTGTGAAGATAGGCAATTTGCAACATGTTCATGTCAACTATTTGACTGGACTGGGATTACTTGTCGGCATATATTATCCATATTCCAATGGCGTGATATCATTACCATGCCTATTCAATACTTGCTGCGTCGTTGGTCGCAACGTCCAAAAGAGAATGTTATAGTTCCACTTTTCACAAAAAATTATGATGTTACAAATTCATCTATGGTGCATCGGCATTTGACACTCCCCAAACTGAATTTCATCCTGGAGGAAATGACATCAGTTGGGGTAGTTTTTAGATTGAAACTAAGCTTTAGACTCTTTAATAACAAATTTGTGAGAGCATATACAATCACAGAAGTTAGCTAGATGTTCGAATGAGCGATAACAGCACATGACTTCTGGAGACAAAGAAAGAATTTTTGAAGATAGCACGCTTGCCAATGATCTTGTCCAAATTGTTCACAATTCCTTCACACCATTCAATGTTGAGACGAATGATAACATTGGAGGAGAAATGACGCTTACAACTAAAGACAATGTATCAAATGCACTAATTCCTATTGTCGAATTCCCAAATGTTGTTCAAACAAAAGGACGATCATGTAAGCGGTTAAAATCTTCAATTGAAAAAGTTGTAGAACGTAGTGGACGATTATGCTGAGGATGCAAGAAGTTTGTGGTTGGTCATGATCAACAAAATTGTCCACAATTGCTAAAGAAGAATTGTGAGGAGCATGGTATGTTGATATCTCATTTGATTTAATCAACTGAAACGTAATCCATATTATTACATGACTCCATCTAATTCTTCTTCATTGTACAAATTAGTGCATGACTCCAATTGCTGGTGGGGCACCGTATAATGCTTTTGGGATTTTGGTATTATATCTTCATAATCCTCCGGTAAGTTGTTTGCATGGGGTGCGTTTGGCATTTGAAAAAACTTTTTGACAGGTTTCCCTGATGAAAAAAATGTCACTGCATATAAATGATGTGCGTACGGCCACTTTCATTTGGTGTCAGAAGGCTTGTCTGCAAATGTCTTCCCCATTTAATGCCTCACAGGAGATGCAGTTGCATTTTAAAATTGAACGTCTTTGATTATTCCCGTCCAAATTCGGCGGCTACGAGTGGTGCGGTATATCTGCCAGCGCTGAATTTCGGTATAGCTGCGACGACGAAACGGTGAAACGACGGGTTTTTCCGCGGCCGCCCAGGGTTTGAAAAGTTTTACGCGATTTTACGGGTTTTTGCAAATACCAAACAGACCCATGAAGTTATCAATGAACTACTGCTGCATTTTGATTATTTTAAGCACAATGCAGGATTGACACGAAGCATGTGGGTACATATATGGATATGTATGTATACAGTTAGAAGTCAATGCTAGCCAGAAGTTGATGCTAGACTCAATATGGAAGGAAAAGAGAATTGTGATTTTTTTTGTATTCACCTGTACACTTTGAGAGAAATGAAAGTGTAATTGTTTGTATTGACTTATACCTATTTGATATTGAATATGCTATGGACCCATTGACCTGTGTATATAGCACGCATACAATATATAGCATGCTGCTACGCTCAAACATATGACTTGCAAATCCATTACAAAATTTGACTTGAGTATATAGCATACTAATTGATAAATTAGCACGATGATTTAAGCAAACAGATAACCTGCTTCTCCATTCCACACACTGACTTGAGTATATAGCATGCTCATTCTCCAATTAGCACGTTGATTCAGGCAAACAGATGGTCAGTAAATCCACTCTAGACAATTACCTGAGTATATAGCATGCTCATGTACCAATTAGCACGCTTATTCAAGTAAACAGATGACCTGCTTCTCCATTCCACACACTGACTTGAGTATATAGCATGTTCATTCTCCAATTAGCACGCTGATTCAGGCAAACAGATGACCAGTAAATCCACTCCAGACACTGACTTGAGTATCTAACATGCTCATTTACCAATTAGCATGCTGATTCCAGCAAACATATGACCTGCTTCTCCTTTCCACACACTAACTTGAGTTTCTAGCATGCTAATTAGTCTTTTAACATGCTGAAGCTCGCGAAAAGATGACCTGCAAATCCAACATACACACACTGACAATAGCATGTAGTATGCTCATCGACCAATTCGCATGCTCAAGCTCACAAACAAATGACCTGTAAATTCATTCCAACCATTGACCTGACAAGCAACACCATTCGAACCGTAACAAATTATGTTCACAAGCAATGAAAGTATCTCCATACACGCACACAATATATCATCATCATTCATAACCTGCGATTTAAGCACGACTTGAATTCAAAGTATAAACATTCAGAAATACAAAGAAAGAAAGTTCCTTGCAAACATTTGTCCTCCAATATAAAAGTTTCGAACATAAAAAGTATAAAGAAAGTGGGCTAATTACAGATCTTGTAATGTATCGAACATAAAAAACATGCACGAAACAATATAGAGTGATCAAAACAAGTAATGCAGGTTCACAACTTTATGTCTTCACTTTCCTTCATTGCCATCTCTCTGTAACACATTCTCAACACCAACAAGTCTCTTATCAATGCGATCTACATGCACAAGGACTTGCTCCACTGCTCTAGCAAGACGTGCGATATTCCCAGAATATGAAGTATTGATGCACACATTGTCTGTATTTGGTAGGTCTGCAAAGGTGGGTGACGATTGTGGCTCATTGGAATGAGCATGTGACATAGCTGCACTATGAGGAGATATGGACGTTGATAGCAATATTTCAGTGGAGGTATACATAGCCGGGGGAAATCCAGGAGTTGTGGAATGAGTGACAATGAGAGTGGAAATAACAGATGTGGGGGTGAAAATAACAGATGTAGGGGTGACAGTACCAGATGCAAGGGTTGTTTTCATGGATGTAGGAGTGAAACTGACATCTACTGCGGATGTATAGTTTGTTGGAGTGACTCTAGGTGGGTTCATGTATGAAGACATAAGCTGGGAGATGTGAGACTTGATTTCTTTCTTCATCTCCTCGATCTT
Source organism: Annona cherimola (assembly GCA_030490835.1). Classification (NCBI taxonomy): domain Eukaryota; kingdom Viridiplantae; phylum Streptophyta; class Magnoliopsida; order Magnoliales; family Annonaceae; genus Annona; species Annona cherimola. The sequence goes on from CM059972.1 coordinate 91,987,761, forward strand.
TGCACTCAACATCTCCTCCAATCTACTTTACACGCCTAGTGGCATAGTTCCCTTGCAGCCAATTCCTTCGAAAATGAATGAACACCAGCCTGGTCATGTCGCTCGTCTTTATCATCACTGATGTGTTGCTCTAGTGGTGTTGTCGCCCACTCACTAGTACTCGACACCTCTGTCTGTCTGTGCAACTCTTCCTCGTTTGTATTATTCTCCTCCTTTGGTGTAATAGGAAGCCACTCATTTGTCTCCATATTAAGCGCATATCTCAACCTCCCCATCAAACTACCATCAATTTTGTCCGAATTGTTATGCTTCGTCACATCCTCTTCAGATAAATTCACCCGAAAATGCTTTAAAATTCTAGTTATAACCATCTCATACGGCAAAACTCCATTCTTCCGCTTTCGACACTTTAGCATGTGATCGAAAATCTCTATGGGGGCAGCGAGCTGCATCTCCTTTTTATGTGCACATAAGATGTAAGTATCATGGATTGATACTTCGGATACAGATCCAGCTCTCGGGAAGATATTGTTCACAGTCATGTAGTGCAACAATTTCATATTCAAAGTAAGTAACTCTCGACTAGTTAACCTGGCTGCCTCCTTTCCTTTCTCTTTGTCTCCGCTTAACATGGTGAATGACACCTCCTTAGTGATCTGTGGAGAATCCTCATCTGTCCAAAGAGGTATGTCAAATACATCTTTTAGCATTTGGTCATTCATCGGTATCTGCACTCTCTTGACATACATAATGGCTTCTTTATTCATGTTACAGTAGAACATCCTTACCAGATCAGGGTAAATATCCTCCTCAACTATCACAAATTCAAATAATCCACAGTCAACAAGCTACTTTGAGAATGAACAATTTCCAAAGTCATCAATGTGGAGTGGACGACCCTTTATTACTGGTCTTGATTGAAACTTCTCCTTATATATCAATGATGTCCGCAGGTCTGGAAAGTATAATGTCTTCTCGCTACTATCTTCTTCATGAACTTGAGTTTTCTGTTACTTTTTGGGCTGATTTCTAGCTGACGGCCCTACTTCTCGACGTTTAGGAATTGCATGCTCGCTACTGTCTTTCTCATGAACTTAGGTTTTCTGTTTCTGTTTGGGTCGATTAGAGCACAACAGCCCTCCTTCTCGACGTTTAGGAACTACATTCTTTTCTGGCATGACATTACTTCGTGTCATCACCATATTGTATTCTCTTCACCTTCGTCCTGAAGAGTACAAGACAAATCAGTGAAGGATCATCAACAACTTATGATGTATTATTTATTATTTTTTCCTACTTCACATTAGCATGCTGACTTGTTAATCAATCAAACAATATTCAGCACCAAATCACATTGCCTGAAACAATCCACAGTCAACAATCATATTTCAATGTTATCATGTAATTCTTGAATTTATCCATACAATAAAAGTGATAAGGCGGTGATCTAAAGAGCATGAATGTAATTCATGTAATCCCATAATGTTGAGTAGACAATAAGCATGCTGAGTAGCCAATACGCACGAAATAATGATGCAAATGCTTACTAAATATATATAAATAAAACAAATTCTTGCTTGATTATAAAATAAGTTGGATCCATATTTGAAGGCAATCACTAGCATAAAAGCAGTAAAGTCACTGAAAACTTTTGTTACTCAACACGGCATGCTGATTCAACATATAGCATACTTAATACATCGTATGAAGGAATGGTTTAGAGTTCCTTGTGAATAGACTAAACATGGTACTGGCTACATAGCAGTCACTAGCATGAAAGCTGTAAAGTCATTGAAAACCTTTGCCACTCAACATAGCATACTGATTCAACATATATCATACTTAATATATCACATGAAGGAATGATTTATAGTTCCTTGACAAATTTGTGAATAAACTAAACATAGTACTGGCTACATAGCAGTCACTAGCATAAAAGCGGTAAAGTCATTGAAAACCTTTGTCACTTAACACAGCATGCTGATTCAACATATAACATACTTAATATATCGCATGAAGGAATGATTTAGAGTTCCTTGACACATTTGTGAATAGACTAAATATAGTACTAGCTACATAACAGTCACTTGCTTAAAAATGGTAAAGTCATTGAAAACCTTTGTCACTCAACACAGCATGCTGATTCAACATATAACATACTTAAAATATCGCATGAAGGAATGATTTAGAGTTCGTTGACAAATTTGTGAATAGACTAAATGTAGTATTGGCTACATAGCAGTCACTAGCATAAAAGCGGTAAAGTCATTGAAAACCTTTGTCACTCAATACAACATACTGATTCAACATATAACATACTTAATATATCGCATGAAGGAATGGTTTAGAGTTACTTGACAAATTTGTGAAAAAACTAAACATGGTACTAACTCACATAGAAATTTTAAAATTTTCATTCATGAGGTTATGATAGAAATTCAGCATACTCATAGTAGCACATAGCATGCTCACATAGCATGCTCAGCAACTATCATTTCCTTAATTATGAATATATTGATAGGTTTTTCAAAGATTCAAAAATTTAATAATATCATTATTTAGCACTAAAATTGTTATGAAATGAAATTGTGACATTGATTATGAATTATTTTTGTTATTGACATGCTATTCATGAGGTTATGATAGAAATTCAGCATGCTCATAGTAGTACATAGCATGCTCAACAATTATCATTTCCTTAATTGTAAATATATTGATAAGTTTTCCAAAGATTTAAAATTTAATGATATCATTATTTAGCACTAAAATTGTTATGAAATGAAATTGTGACACTGATTATGAATTATTTTTGGTATTGACATGCTTAACATATTAATTAAAAAAGGATAAATGGGATTAAGCTGGAATTAGTGAGCTGTTTTTGTAAATTTATTTAAAATTTCAATCTCTCCATGTTTATTTATGTTTTCAATCCAATCCCCTTTATGTTAATGTGCAGTATATTACAGATTAGCATCTAAACTAATTTCAACTCTACTATAGTGTAATTTCACATTAATTTCAGCTATAAATTACTAATTTGAACTCTAATATAGCAGAATTAGAAATAATAGTTGCATATTTGCATGATTTGATGATTTACAGTATGTCAAATCGGGATTTCGAATAGTAAACAATGAGGTCCTTACCACCAATAGCCTTCTCCTTCCTTTGCTCCGAAGACTTCTCTTCCCGTCTTCCTCTTCTCCGGCGACTACTTGGCAGCATTAGTGCCGACAGCAACGCTTTCGGCAACATTGGTCCTCTCAATGGGGGCACCGTTCTCATTTCCTCTCTTTTCCGATCGTCATTCTCACTCCCTCTTTGTCGAAGTTTTCCAAATGCCCCTGCCAAACCCCCACCGTCCCCTCTCCCTTTCCTCTCGTTTCGCTCGCCGTTCCTAGCAATAGCGGCTCCGGCAGCGTTGGTGCAAGCGATGGTGGATCCGACAGCGTTGGTGTGATTCCGGGCGCGAATCTCCCTTCCTCTCTTTTATCGCTGTTCTCTCCCTCCTCCCTCTCCCGGACTGTGCTGTTCCCTCTACCTCAATTGCTGCACGTCGAATCCAGCACTCAGCACGTCTCCAGCCCGTCTTCTCCTGCCTTGGAAACCGGTCGCCATCGAAAACCGCAACTTCAGCTACTACTCTCCCATACACGCATAAGCTGCACGCCCAGTACCTGCATTACTTTGCGGCCTACTCGCGGGAGCTGGGAACGACCTGGATTGCGTGAGAATCTAGGGACGACTTAGATTGCACGTGCAGCGCGCCTGCACGGGATTTTAGGTGCAGCAATGCTGCACCTGAATATATCCCTTTTAACTATATTAATTAAATATGGGTACATTTACGAAATGACAACATTTGGTATATGTGTATTTTTTTAATTAAAAGATGCATCATGGGGCTAGATCTACACTTGTGAGATCAATGCAAATTTATTAAATGATCAGTTCATGAGTATCAACGGTCCAGATAGCTGGACACAGCTCCCACACATGCAAGTTTCTATACTGCTGCGGACTACCGAAACCAAATCCATCTTCCCCAAAAATCGCACAGCTTTCTCCCAGGCTGTTCAACGGAAAAGCCATGGCTGCCATTTGCAATCTCCTCCCATAGCCTCAAGACGACCAATCAGAACCGTTCATCGAGCCGACCACGTGCGCGCCATCGTCTGTTTTCTCCAGCGAGGCTTCGCTTCAACATCTCTGGCCGATCCATCCTCCTCAACATGGCATCAGAAACCCATCTCTTCCCACAGTTGCTATTATCGTGCCACCTGTGCCGGCCTTGATTTTGAAAGCAACCTCCATGGCAGCACCTGCTTCGGCTCGTCTCCAACCGCGCACATCATCTCTTCTCCAGATCCAACGACGCCCGCTTCTGTTTTCAGCATCCATAACACAGAAGCCTTCCATCTTGGCCCTCACAGCAATGCAACCACAAGTTGTCGCCCACCTCAAATCCAATAGCCAAAAATTTACAGCCCATCACCATTCACGGTCGCGACAGGGACACACCACATCAGCAAAAATTCCTAGCATCAATCTCCACTGTCCAGCTCGTTGGTTGGGCGCCAAGCAAAATTGCTTAAGGATGAAGTAATGAGTAGCTAATTGCAGTGCACCACATAAGCAGCCCCTAACTCAAAAATGCCTATAAATACTGGCACCCTCAGCATCTCCAGAGGACAAGCTCCACGGAAGCAAGGGAGGAGACAATTGATTCTCACCGAAGCAAAGGAAGAGAAGCTAGCGCTCCATCTTGCTCAGCCCTTTTCTTCCTCTATTTTTGTCCTCTGTGTCCCTGCCTCTCTGATTCAATCCCATAAAACCCAAACAATAAAGCTGTTCCAGCTAGCTATCTAAAATAGCCCCTACCCGTCACAACTCTCTGTTCTAGACCAGCTCCAAAAAAATGCCTCATTTATTTTTATTATGCCATAACATATGATTTTCCTGTAACTCATATCTTTATTTATGTAAACCAGTACTTTATCAATCAATGTAATATTAGATTCTAATCTTCCCAAAAAGATCGGTGGCAACTCTTCTCTTTTTATATTTTTTTATTATTTTCATTTTAATGCTTTAATTTCTATTTATTGCAATAATATCTATCATAGCGCTTACCGCCCGCGACTCCACTAGGGAAGGCTATATTTTTTAAATCATCACCCTATGACGTATGAAAAAATGAGAGTATTTTTATTACCATTTTGGTAACATTACAGGCAACTAACACAAGCTTTTAAGTCTATAGTCAGGTGCCGGAAGATAAAAAACATGCTAAAAAAATCTCCGTGACCGAACCTAAGAAGTTCTCTAAGTTCGGAGGCATTCGACAGATTTTGCCCACGACTCCATTTTGTCATGAAAATACCTATATGTGCTTCATCAACATTGTAGCAAAAATTGGCTAGATCTACACTTGTGGGATCATTGTAAATTTATTAAATGATCAATTCATGAGAATCAACGGTCCAGATTGTTGGACACAGCTCGCACACATGCAAGTTTCTGTACTGCTATGGACTATCGAAACCAAATCCATCTTCCCCAAAAATCGCACAACTTTCTCCTAGGATGTTCAACGGAAAAGCCATGGCTGCCATTTGCGATCTCCTCCCACAGACGCAAGATGACCAATCAGAACTGTTCATCGAGCTGACCACGTGTCTGCCATTGTTTGTCTTCTCCAACGAGGCTCCGCTTCAACATCTCCGACCGATCCATCCTCCTCAACATGGCATTCAAAACTCATCTCTTCCCACAGCTGATGTTGTCGCGCCACCTGTGCCAGCCTTGATTTCGGCAGCAACCTCCATGGCAGCACCTACTCCGGCTCATCTCCAACCGCATCCATCATCTCTCCTTCAGATCTAGCGACACCCACTTTCATTTTTCAGCATCCATGATGAAGTAGCCTTCCATCTTGGCCCTCACAGCAACGCAGCCACCAGTTGTCGCCCATCTCAAATCCAACGACCAAAAATCTGCAGCCCACCACCATTCATGGTCACGACAGGGACGCACCACATCGATAGAACTTCCTAGCATCAATCTCCACTGTCCAGCTCGTTGCTTGGGCGCCAAGCAAAATTGCTTAAGGATAAAGTAATGAGTCGCCAATTGTAGTGCAGCACGTCAACGGCCCCTGACCCGGAAATGCCTATAAATACTGACACCCCAAGCGTCTCCAGAGGACAAGCTCCACGGGAGCAGGGGGAAGACAATCGATTCTCACTAGAGCAAAGGAAGAGAAGCTGACGCTCCATTCTCCATTTTGCCCAGCCCTTTTCTTCCTCTATTTCTATCTTCCGCATCCCTACCTCTCTCATTCAATCCCATAAAACCCAAACAATAAAACCGTTCCAGCCAGTCATCTAAAATAACCTCTACCCGTCACTACTATCTATTCTAGACCAGCTCCAAAAAATGCCTCATTTATTTTTATTATGCCATAACGTATGATTTACCTGTAACCGATAGCTTTGTTTATGTAACTAGAACTTTATTCATCAATGGAATATTAGGTTCTAATCTTCCCAAAAAGATTAGTGGCCACTCCTCTCTTTTTATATTATTATTATTATTATTATTTTCATTTTAATGCTTTAATCTATATTTATTGCAATAATATTTACCGTAGCGCTTATCGCCAGCGAAAGGGGCGCTACACTAATCATGTGAAATCCGCTTGCACCCTGAAAAAATTACTTGGGAGATGACACATCCCGTCTCACAATCCTGATAATTCATATCAAGATGATGAGAAAGTGGTGTAGTGAGAAGTATAAAACTTTTCATTTTTTATGGTTGTTTTATTTTTTAATTATTTATTTATATTTTCTTATAAAACTATCATACTTTTCAATCATTTCTATGCTACTACCTATGCAATTAACCTAGTTATTTTAACCGAATTCTCTTTACTCATCATCATTATCTCTATATCATATTATATAATTTTCTCTTATTTTAAAAACTTTCGCACAAAAAAAAAATTTCACGGAAAAGTTTCGTTACTTTCCAAAGACACCCTCAAACTTTTCACAACTGCTTTTTAAAATTTTTTATATCTTCTTATACAACTACTATATTTTTTAATTATTTTTACACAATTGCCAATATAATTAACATAATTATTTTAACTTTATTATCTTTATTCCTCATAATTACCTCTATTATATCATATTATTTTCTCTCATTCAAAAAACTTATACTAAAAACTTTTCATCCAAAAATTTTATGACTTTCCAAACACATCTAAAATTATTTCAAATTAATATTAACTAATACGATGTTAATGGTTGGACTCAAAACTTTTTGTCCGTTGGTCAAGCAAGAATTTCCTTGGATGGTGGCTGAAGAATACAAACTTCCCAAATTGAAGATTTAATTGGATGTGCTTTTGATTTTATTTAATAAATTTCCAATTTCTAAGGGTCGTATACGTAGTCGAGTAATTGATTGTCAAAATCAAGAGCGACATTATTTACAGGTACCATTACTCGACCTGTTGGATTCAAGTTGTTTGATGAATGATAAAAATAGATGAAGCTTATGCAGTTTACGTACGGGAAATTTAATTTGGAATAGTGATTTCTCACAATTGGTGCATAACTAAATACAACGGGGTGCATTTAGCTTTGGTGCACTCGGTGCAAAAATTTAATTTTTATTTTTGACATTTTTTTATAAAATTATTGTTAATCTAATATATTTAAAATATATATCGAGTTTTACCAATTTTAAGGATTTGTAGATATTTTTTATTTGAGTTACCAAATGCTATTGATTTTAAAAATAAAAAATCTACAAATCTTCAAAAACGGTAAAAACTTAATATACATGTTAAATACAACCAGATTAATAGTTGTATAAAAAATATATAAAATTTTTTCAAAAAAATAAAAAATGAATTTTTGCACCGAGTGCACTCTGAGAGCACTAAATCCGGACTTCTGTCAATTAGTGAGAGCAGTGAAAAGTTACGTCTAGGCAATTGATTTTTTAAAATTTCTTTAAAGATTTTTTAAATGGATGTGCAGCCCATCTTAGACCTCATTTTCAGCTAACTTCGACATTTTAGATTTTTTAAATTGGAGATTCTTGTATGTCGTTTTTAATTTTCATATTTTTTATAAAAAAAGTCAAATTTAGTGTTTTATGGGAAGTGAGAAAAAACGGTGGAAAGGGTTTCGGTTAAAATGTTTTTTAGAATAACAAAAAGTAATGTAATATAATAAGAGTAATGATAAAGATTAAAAGGAATAAAGATAAAATAGATATGATAATCATATGAAAAGTGGTACATGAATAATTCAAAAATAATATAGTTCAATCAAAAGATATGAAAAATAATTGAAAAATAAGACAAATAGAGAGAAAAAATTTTGAATTGAAATTTTTTGTTTTGTTATTTTCCAAATGCATACGCCTAGACGCAACTGATTACTGCCCATCACATCCCTAGTGCGGCTAAGTTATTATATATGGAGTGATAAAAATACCCTTTTAATATTTTATTGAAACTCAAAATGTAGTACCTTTTAGTTAAGAGTTCTTTCCGCAGAACTACCTTTTAGATATCTTATAAAGATTAAGAAAGTCTTGAACTCTAAAAGATTAAAATATTTATTTAGGACAATAGAAGGGTATTTTTTTTGGACAAAATAGAAGGGTATTTTAATCCTTTCATGTTAAAAAGTAATAACTAATACGTTCCTGTTTTGGATTGCGTATTGGGAGAAACTCACGCCAAAAAGAAATTGTATGAGCAATTTCCTATGGAAGTGACATTTTAATTGGTTGCACAATGTTACATCTTATCTAATATGATAATCAAGCTCTGTGAGAGATAACAAGTTCTCACCTATCCAACTTGAAATAATAAACTCCTACTTATATATATTGGCTGATTTTTCTTAAAAAATAGGGATAAGCGCGTAGTGTAACCCCTTATAGAAACATCTAAGGCATGTGATTCCATGCACCTAGGTGTGAAAACTAATTTTTTAAAAAAATTTTGAAATCTTTTTATACAATTATTAATCTAAATGTATTCAACATGTGTAACAAGTGTTAATATTTTTGAAATTTTTTTAGAATCAATGGTATTTTAGTAAATTTTCAAAAAAGTTAAAAAATGGTTTGTAAGTTTCTAAACTTAAATGTCGTATACTGCAAATGTTAATTTCGAGATTTAACAAATAACAAGTGCAAAACTTGATGACTGATGATTGATGAGGGACATATACAAAAAATTCTCACACTAAGTTAATCATATATAAGGGTGCAACTTGTTCGAGTAGGTTACTTTTGAATTTGAATCTATTTTTATCCTATTTTCAAAAACTTTAATCTTATCTTATTTTAGGTTGGGTCGGTTTTAGATATACTCTACCCTATTTGTTAAGATTGGTTTGGTTTTGATTCCAAATTAATTCATTATATTAGTTTTCATATTATATTTAAAAATCATAATCTTAATATAAATTTTACTCAAAAAGTTATAATGATATAGTTTTAAAATGGATTTATTACACATACTAAATAATAAATAAATGAAACAAGTTTCTATATTTTAAAATATATATTTTATATCCTCAAAGAGATAATATATTTTATAAAAGAAATATTGAATATATATCTATATAAGTACTTAGGTCAGTTTTGGATACCTGTGACTTGGAACCTATCTTACCCTGATTACATTGGACGTTTTTTATTTAGAATTTATCCCATCCTATGAATAAGAAAATAGAAACCTAACCTATCCACTTTAGGGGGCCCTATGGGTCGACCCATGAATAACATATTCGTACCAGCGTTGCACCTTCAATCATAGGATATAGGATTGCAGGAGTACTTTTACAAAATTAGTAATTATTAGCAAAAACTGAAAATAACAAAAGAATGGGGTGCAAATAAAAATAATCCAACTTTTATAATATTGCAGAAGTCCATAAACTTAAAGGCTAAGGTAAAATGCAAATAACCAGAAGACGTCAGCCTACAGGTTACAACTTTTTAATCGGGAACAATAGTCACAAAAAACACCATCCTCGAGAAAGCATGTGCATAGCGGTGTGGAATTGGGAATCCCATCCAAACTACCCTCTTCTCCTTCTCCTCAACAGAGACGAATATCACAACAGGTATTCCTGCTTCCTTTCTTTCAACATAATCATTGGAATTGAGTTCAATTGGATTTCAGTTCCTGCAAAACACCCAATTTCAATTAACCTCATCTTCAGAGAATTAATGATGTGCGAATTTCTGGTGCTGCAAAAAACCTCCCAATCCTTGTCTTTTTTCTCTTTCTAATTCTAATTTATAAATTGGGTGGAGTGCATATTAGATTAACTTTTAGCAATTAGTTTTCAGTTGAGTCAAATAAGTAATCCTCTTAGCTTCTTTTAAAACGAATTTCGTCAAAAATTGCACCTATGCAGGCCTACTAAATCAGTCTCATGGTGGGAAGATTCTTCGAATATAATAGGTAGCAAAGACTGCGTCGCTGGTGGCACCTGGTTGGCTTGTTCTAGAGATGGGCGCTTGGTTTTTCTAACTAATGTCAGGGAGCCTGAAAAAGTTCCCCAGGCAAAGAGCAGAGGATTTCTGGCAGTCCGTTTCTTGGAGGTAATAGCATTTGAAACCAATACTTTGATCTGTCTCTTGGGTATTTGCTTCTTCTTCTCATTAACTGTGATTTTCTGTTTTCCCTTTGAAAACAAATTGCCCGATGTTTTGTTAGATCAGTTCAATTTGGTTTTCCATTGAGAGATGCTGACACCAAATTTCTGTGATGCGATGATTTCACTTGTCTTCTGATTTTGGAACTGGTTTTTGGTGTCTGTTGGATGGCAGGGCACAAAGAGCCCTCTAGAGTTTGCAAACGAGGTGATGGAGGAAAGTGACCAGTATAATGGGTTTAATCTCATTCTAGCTGATCTTTGTTCAAAAACCATGATTTATGTCACCAATAGGCCTAAAGGAGATCCTTCTCCCATTCGAGAGGTGTCTCCAGGCATCCATGTGCTTTCAAATGCAAATTTAGATGCTCCATGGCCTAAGGTATGCTGATTTTCTAGTTGAGTTGATTGCTTGGTCCATTTTTTTTTTTTTTTTTTAAGGCGTAAGGTGCAATAAGATGCCAAACTATCCTGGAACCCAGACGCAAGGTGCATAAGTGAGGCATGTGCTTGATAAAAGCAAGATGTTTGTTGTATAGAAAGCAGAAACCAAATTAATTTTCACTCATGTAAATACATTCATGTAAATAGTTGTCATACCACACTGCTACTCGAATCTATTATGGTGGCAGTGATTACAATTTTCAACTCCGTTTTCCATTGTTAGAATTTCTCTGTTTGATTGGGATTTGGGTCACACATTATTCCAGCTCAGTTGTTGTATAAGGTATCATTTGTCACAGCTGCAGTAGAGTTTGCATCAAAATGATGCTACAAAATTCTTTGCAGTGTCTTGTCTGTTTAGAAAGTAATGCATTAAAATACTGCATTATTCCATGGTTAGGGTACCTTGCCAGTGCAAGGGGTAAATTTGTTGTCTTTCTATCTTTCATGGATGACCATCAGGGGTTGAGCAAGGGGAGGAGGTAATCAAATGATGTAATTTGGGGAGATTAAGACATTTAAAACCTGTCTCGCAAAAAAAAAAAAAAAAAAAAAGTAGAAGATTCCATTGAATGCTTTTGTGCTGAAGAATACAGATATGATGTAAGGCAGGGAGGGAATATCAATGGCCTTTGAACGTTTGACCATAGGCCCTTAAGCTTGAGCAGCACTATGACAATATCACATTATATAGCCTCCATTCCCAAGAATCATTTTAAGCTAGCAATGAAGAACAGAAGAAGTATCCGAGCAAGAAAGTGTCGGTGTTCAATGATGTGAAAGTCAATTCATTATATGAGGTTCCTTTCTCACTAATTCAAATTGTATGGCTAGCGCACACTTGGCCCACATGTGACATAAAAGTTATATGTCATTCTCTTTTATCACTGAATAGATAAAAAAAAGAAAATTTTTGTGAAACTTATTTGCAAATGCAATCCTGAAGTGGGAGGCTGCATAACATTTTCATGTTGCTGCTGAAAGTGCCACCCATGAAACTGGAGATGCATTTTTCCTGACAGGATGCTCATATTATTATTTCCCAGATGCCAGCATTTTCTGTATGTAAAGCACAGGTCAACCAGCATTTTTTGTACCACTAGTTCTTTCAATTTGGTCATCTGTTGATAACCCATTGCTCCACTTTTTTGTTTTTCCCACATAGCTGTTTAGGCCCTGAATGCTACATGCATGATTTACCATTCCTTCCCCTTGTAGGCTCAATGTTTGCGGCAAAATTTCGAGGACCTACTCAAGGCATATGACAACGAAGAAATAGTAGACACCAAAATGGTCCGCCAGCTAATGGGTAACTGCGTGAAAGCTGATAGGGAAAAGCTACCTAAAACTGGTTGTGATCCTGAATGGGAGCTCAAGCTAAGTTCTATATTCATTGATGTCGACAGTCCTCTGGTAATATCCTTATTTATATATATATAGGATAATATTTGAGTGCAGCGCCACTGAAATGGGCCCCATATAATGATAAAATCATAATCTACTCTAGCCATTGCATTTAGAATAATATATTCTATTATCATATCAATTTTCATCCCAATCGGATATGTGTATGGACCCCATCTAAAAATGGTATAAATTCGACGTAATAAAATAATTTGATGTAAATAACAACTTTAAAGTGATTTTTTCAATATGTAAATCATTTGCTACAAAATTTATATAAATGATTGTATAAAATTTCATTGCATTCTAATATGTGTGGTGCTCATTTTTGGGCAAATATACTACCGTTCCGGTGCAGTAACGCTGCATCGGAACAACTTATATATATAAATATATGAGGGCTGTTCCGGTGCATTTGCCCAAAAGTGGGCCCCACACATATTAGAATGTAATGAAACTTTATACAATCATTTATCCATATATAAATTTTATAGCAAATGGTTTAAATGTTGAAAAAACCACTTTAAAGTTGTTATTTACATTAAACTATTTTATTACGTTAAATTTGTACCATTTTCAGATGGGGTCCATACACATATCCGATTGGGATGAAAATTGGTATGGTAATATAATACATTATTCTAAATACAATGGGTGGAGTAGATTATGATTTGATCATCATGTAAGGCCCATTTCAGTGGTGCTGCACCTGAATATTCCTCTCTCTATATACACACATATATATATATATATATATATATATATAGAGACCCGATCGTGTGCAGTCGGAATGCACCGTAATTACGGTGCAGTCCGCTATAAAATGGACCCCACACATGTTAGATTGTAATGAAACTTTATGCACTCATTTATTCATATATAAATCATACTTTAGGGGGGTGTTTGGCAATCCAAAAAACTTTTCATCTAAAACTTTTCAATCTAAAACTTTTCAATCTCTACAACTTTTCTATTTTTTAATTATTTTTTTACATCTTCCAACACAAACCACCCTACTTTTCAATCATTTCTACACAATTACCTATACAACTAACCTATCTATTTTAACTTTATCCTCTTTACTCCTCATCATTACCCCTATCATATCACATCATTTGACAACTTTTATTTTTCAAAACTTTTCATCAAAAGTTTTATTCATTCCCAAACACATCCTAGATGGTTTAGATGTTGAAAAAATCATTTTAAACTTGATATTTACATTAAACTATTTTATTACGTTGATTTTGCACCATTTTAAGATGGGGACTATATACATGTTGGATTTGGATGAAAATTGGTATGCTATTAAAGTGAACAATTCTAAATACAACGGGTGTGGTGGATTTTCCATTTACGATCAGGTGGGGCCCACAGTGCATGGACTGCAGGGTGCAGTCGCATGCACTGGAATAAATCCCATATATATATATATATGGGAGCTGTTCCGGTGCAGTAATGCTGCACCGGAACAGCAGTACAGTGGGCCCAAAGTGGGCCCCACATGATCATGAAATCATGATCTACTCCACCCATTGTATTTAGAATAATGTATTCTATTACCACACCAATTTTCATCCCAATCAGATATGTATATGGGCCCCATCTGAAAATGGTACAAATCCAACGTAATAAAATAGTTTGATGTAAATAACAACTTTAAAGTATCCGATTGGGATGAAAATTGGTATGATTATAGAATACATTATTCTAAATACAATGGGTGGAGTAGATCATGATTTCATGATCATGTGGGGCCCATTTTGGGCCCACTGCACCGCTGTTCCGGTGCACCAGAACAGAATCCTATATATATATATATAGGGCTCCGCTTCTATGTAATCGGGTTACATAGAGGCAGACCCATATAACTCCTTTAAAATCTAAAATTTTGATCTTTAATGGAAAATCTAATCCATTCATTGCATAGGAAATGTTCTCATATCTATGTAACCGGGTTACATAGAAGCGAACTCATATAACCCTTTTAAAATATAAGATTTTGATCTTTGTTAGAAAATCTGATTCATTCATTATATTTAACATCATTTGTTTATCTAGTGGATGAAGTTTCATCTCAATGAAGTATGTTTATGAGCCACATTTGTTAGAAAATGTATATATTCATGTGTAAATTATGAAAAATGCTAAAATATTAATTTTAAAGTAGTATTTTCGACATCTAAACCGTCCAAAATATCATTTATATTCGAGTAAATAATTTTATAAAATATTATTATATTATAATACATGTGTAAATAGATCTAAGCATTTTTCATAATTTACGACTCATGCAACCCCTTCAAAATCTATGATTTTGATCTTTGATGGAAAATTTAATAGATTCATTGTATAACATTATTTGTTTATCTAGGAGACCAAGTTTCATCTCAATCAAGTATATTTATGAGCTAAATTTGTTAGAAAATGTATATATTCATGTGTAAATTATGAAAAATGCTAAAATATCAATTTTAAAATAGTATTTTCGACATCTAAACCGTCTAAAATATCATTTCTATGTGAATAAATGATTCTATAAAGTATTATTACATTCTAATATATGAGTAAATAGATCTAAGTGTTTTTCATAATTTACACATGAATAAATCTATTTTTGAACATATGTGGCCCTTAAACATACTTGATTGAGATGAAATTTAGTCTCTTAGATAAACAAATGATGTTAAATACAATGAATGGATTGAATTTTTCATTAAGAATTAAAATATTAAATTTTGAAGGGATTACACATGAGTCCGCTTCTATGTAACTCGGACACGTAGAAGCGGGACCCTGTGTGTGTGCGCGCGCGCGCGCGTATATATATATACATAGAGAGAGAGAGAGATTCAAGTAAAGTTTCACTGCACCACAATTATGGTGCAATTATCTCAAAATGGGCCCCATATTATCATAAAATTATAATCTATTCTACCTAGAGAGAGAGAGAGAAATATTCAAGTAAAGTTTCACTGCACCACAATTGCGGTGCAATTATCTCAAAATGAGCCCTATATTATCATAAATTATAATCTATTCTACCTATTGTATTTAGAATTAAGTATTCTATTACTATATCAATTTTCATCCTAATTAGATACATCATGGACTTCATCTGAAAATGGTACAAATTTAAGATAATAAAATAGTTTAATGTAAATAATAACTTTAAAGTTATTTTTTCAACATGTAAATTATTTTCTATAAAATTTATATATAGATAAATGATTGTATAAAGTGTCAATACGTTTAAGTATATGTGGGGCTCATTTTGGGCCAAATGCTCTCTCTCTCTCTCTAACACACACATATATAACTGCTATATTTCTTTCGACCCCAAAAGCAATCACGTGGCTGCAATTGGGAATCTTGGGTGTAGAAACTGGATTCCGATTTTCCAGTAACTTGTAATTAGACCGTTTCTATAATTTTGGTGCAGAAATTGCAATCAAATTCTGCTGTGCTTTCGAACATGCCTACAATTATATCCTATGCGCGCAGGGCCGTTATGGCACAAGAAGCATGGCTGCTGTATCTGTAAAGCACAATGGAGAAGTTGGGTTCTATGAGAAGTATTTGGAGGAGGGAATCTGGAAGGAGCACACATTCAATTATCTGATTGAAAAAATGAAGTAGATCTCTGTACTACCACAACCACACCAGCAGTCTGGCATATATTGTTCCATCATTTTTCACCGTACAAAATCCCACTGCAATTTCTACAGATGTGTTTGTACGAAGTATTTGATGATTGGGCCATTCTCATGTTTTGCAAGGCTTTTCTATGGAGAAAGTATAATTTCTTGAAATTTGTTTCCCATGATAATGGAGGATCCGATGTTCCCCAATCCCACTTTATTAAAATTAATGAATACATCTCATTGCCGTGAGCATCTAGTCAAGACTTTTGATCATTCCATGTAATGAATGCCACTAGAGAAATCTGGTTGGAAGCTATGGTTGGAAAGAATTGCTACAAGCACAATCTTGTTACATTCTGTAAAAAATAGACACAACATCAAAAACATTAAACCTAATAACATACACTAAAAGCAAGTTACATTTAGAAACGGACGCAGATTAATGATTTGTTCACACTCTCTTTTTCCAACAGTCCATGGTTGAAAATAGCCACATCTTTGCCACCGAAGAGAATGCCCCTCCAAAACACCAGATGTGGTATGTCACGATCGGTATGATGTGGTGCAACCAGCACCACGAACTGTCGGACCGTAAAGTTTTAACAATGATGTAATCTGCATTTTTTCCAAACATCCTTGAGGCTTTGCTTGATGGAGGATGAGTGCAGAAGAAGATTAAAGAAAGAGAACCGAACCTCTAAAGAGAAGAGAAGAACAGAAAAAAGATGAAAGGATAAAAGAATAAAAATGGAAGATAAAAATACAAATAGAAGGGAAACCAGTGAACATTTTTATTTTATTTTATTTTATTTTATTTTATAAATTTCAAACTGATACTTCTTAAAGCTTACAAAGGCTGTACATGTAATTGAACATACTATCTTATTTTAACAACATTTATTAAATAAGTAACCTTTTTATAAAAAATTGCATATTTTAAGTTTAAACTTCTAGGAGAAATAAATTTAAAATAGATATAAATTTATTTCAAACAGATTCTAAAATAGAAAAAACTCAGTCCTCGAATTTTGCAACGAACTTTTTCAACTTTAGCTAGAAGAAATAGTGTAATCCAACATATTGGAATGATATCTTATTAGTCGGTGAAGACTTTATCATCAAAGGTGCAACTTGTAACCTTTAAACTTCAAAAAATTGTTGTGCAATTTTTTGGAAATCATTGGAATTTTTACAATTTTCTAATATTGAGGTTAGGTGACAATTTGTCTTTGAGGCAGACCTGCAAACAAGCTGAAATTTCCATCAAGCTCTAGAATTTGTCTGCATAGAGTTGTGAAAGTGAAGAATAGAAACTCTACGGAAGAATCATGGTTGTTGCATTAACGGACTTAAAGAAGAGAATTGCACAGAATTGACAAATTTTGGCGATGGGCTTCAAGCTTGGTTGGTCGTCAAAATCAATATGCGGAAATAAAAAATCAACGAGCTGATACCAATATGGTGGGTACAGAAGAAGATAAAAGAAAGAGAAAAGAACATCAAAAGAGATGAGAATAGAAGAACGAATATAGAAATGATAGAAGAATAAAGAGGGAAGATAGGAATAAGAACAAGAAGGAAAACTAGAGAAACATTTTTTATATCAAACTCACTCCTCAGAACTTATAAAGGCTGTATATATAAGTGAATGTGTTATCTTATTTTAGTAACATTTATTAAAGAAGTAACCTTTTAGGAAAAAAAATTTGCATATTCTGGAAGAAATAAACTTAAAATAGATATAAATTTATTTCAAACGGATTCTAAGATATTCTAGAAGATTTTCTGGCATCTTGTAAAATATTCTAACAAATCTAAAATAAAAATAAACATCCTAAAACAATCTCAAAGCCCAATTTATGAAAATATGATCATGTCCTACGTTATTGCTGCCACTTCCTTCTGCGACAACAGCGTTTCTGTAGCTTTGTCAAGCTTGAATCCTGCCAATTCTACTTCCTTGAGCATCTGTTTGACCATTGCCAACCTACCTGACTCTGCACAGACCTTTATTAGATCCCTGTAAATATCATATGTAGGCGAAAACCCGGCCTCCTTAAGCTTCGAAAAGTACCTTACACATCTTGATAGATCATTTAGAGCAACACATAACCTTATGACTACCCGATAAGCTGGAAGATCCAAAAGAAGGTTCTTCTCCTCCATTTCCCAAACAACTTCCCATGCCTCCCTATACTTCTTCTCACAATATCGACTGTGAATGATCGTTGTATACATAATGACACTTGGCTCCAACCCAGCTTCCTTGAACCATCTAAAAAGAGCCTCAACAGCCTCGAATCTTCTCAGCTTTATGCAGATTTTCATCACAGCAGTACAGTCTTGCGGTTTCAACTTCAAATCTTCCATCTCAGCAAGCTCATCCACCAAGGCCAGTGCAAATCTGTGCTTGTCTGGGTTCTTTCCAACTTCTAGCAAGAGCTTGGCATGAATACCAGGATCCAATGTCCGGTTTTTGTCCCTAGCAGCCAGGAGCAGTTTCCTGGCAAGATTGATGCTCCCAGCTCTTATGAATCCCCTTGCCATTGCTTCAATCACTTTCCGGCTGGCGGTAGCAGCAAACTTCTCTGGCTCGAATGGCATTTTCAGACCTCGTGTCCGTGCCAGTATTTCAACCATGGAAGCAAGAATCCGATCATCAGGAAAGAACTGTGGGTGCTTTTGAGCCCAGCAGAAGGTTTGCATTGCTCTTTCGGGGAGACCCATGTGACCCAATTCACGGATGGTCAAGGAGAGTGAGCCTTTGCGCAGGAACGGCAACCATCTGTCAAGCACCTCAGATAAGTCTGCATCTGGAGGAAGGCCTCTGATTTCTCTAGCCAGACCCACTAGAAAATCAGGATTCTTGTACACACGATTGGAAAGTGTCGATCGCGTGGAGGTAGCTGAACGAATGTGACGTTTGGGCATGGGCAGCCCTAATGGTCGAATTCTGTAAGGTGTTGGGAGAGGGAGAGGCCTCTCCCTAGGCTTTTTCCTGGGAGGAATTCTACCCCTGAAGAGAGAAGAAATGGCTTCCATCTCGTCTGGTGCCCACACCAAATTTCCGTTTTCATCCAGGCCATCATCGTCATTGTTGCAGTCAGATGATCGGAGTCCTCCCTCCTTGGGACTGGAACCTTCTCCTGAAGGTGGTTGGTCTCTGTCAATTTTCTTCCTTATAAAGGAAATCGGCCCTGGGGGCTCTGGAGGGGCCTTCGGACGACGTGGGTATCGAAGATTCAAGGGTATCTTTTTCCTTGGAGGTGTGTTCGAAGTTGCGGAAAGGCATCTAATCCGATTCCCAATTGCACCGAGTGAATATGCACATTTGGTGGACTGGAACGGAGGAGGATGGCAGGCCGTGCCCCTTAGTGAGCGCGCCATCTGCGATCCGTATAGTTTCAAAGCAGACGAAGAAAAAGGGAGGGATGTGTCATAGAGGAATTGTATCGAACAGTATATGTGCCAAACGACGTGTGAATACAGTACAGTGGGAGCTGAGAACTTTGAATGAATTGTGCGAGATTGAACTGGAGGGAGACGACGGAAGAAATGAAATCTGTTTTGTTCAACGAGTTAAAACGTCATCATCTCCGTGCGTCTTGAGGCACATCTATTTATATGCGCCTTCAATTCGAAATTTCAATACACAGCCCTCTTCTGAAAGATGAAAATAATACGGAAGACAAAGGGGAAGAGTAGAGTACTCGTCTTTCTTTTACTCTTTCTTTTTTCACGCGGATGCTGCTAAGGATAGGATGAGAATAAAATTTTGGGATGATTTTTTTTATATTCATAATAATTGCACTTAATTCCTAATATACGAACGATGTTTCATAAATTTCTTTTATACCTATAACATTTATCCTAAATTTTTATTATATCCATGCTATTAAAACCACTGTTATCTACTCCATTGAAAAGATGATTTGCACTTTTAAAATTTTTTAATTAAAATAATTTAATCTTAATATGACTTTTAAATTATTTAATATCTTATATTAATGATTTGTTATCATCAATTGAATCATGTTAACGTTAAATTATCTCAATTAGAAAATTTTAAATGGGCAAAATCATCTTTTTCATGGGATAAATAACAGTTGTATTAACGGCACGAGCATGAGAAGAATTTAGGGTAAAATGTTATGGATATAAAAAGAATTTATGAAATATTGTGGGTATATTATGAATTAGGTGTAATTATTATGGATATCAGAGGAATTATCCCTAAAATTTTCTAGAGAATACTTTTTCGAATCCCGAAATATATATTTTTTTCATTTTCAATGCAACATTTCATAATCTAATACACTTTTTCTTATTCCCAGTGCATAAGAATAAATTTTCCATGCCACATCCTTATTTCATCTCGTCAAGCTGTGAATAGAATTATTGAAAATAAAAATAAGGCATTAGGTGCAATGAAATTAACATTGCATCTAAGCAATGCCCTATTTGTTCAATTTTTAAAAAAATCCACATATGCAATTTTATGTTACATGATGCCTTTAATTCTAATATTTAAAAAATAAATAACATCAATAAATTGCCAAATAATATATCTAAAAAATACATGCTTGAGCACATCATATGGTGTAAAAAATTTTTAAAATAAAAAAGAGGGTGGCACTAGATTCACTGGATTATATCCCGTTATTTATTAGGGTGTCAACCAACATAGTTGTCTAGAAAATTATTTTTATAATTTTAAGACAAATCTTAAATATATCTATGAATTTTATCCCTAATTACAAATATATCCACAATGTTCCAATAATTCTAAATATGCCTATAGAGTTTGTCCAAAATCTCATTCACACTTTTTCTTGTACATGAAACGATGAACATATCCAAACCCTAATTATGATCTCATAGCTAAAAATTAACATTCGAATACTGTATGATTTTATAGCTTTCAAAATATGATTTATAGATGTAAAAATATTAAAAATTTGAGCAAATTGCATACAAATATATATTTGAAATTTGGCTTTGTTTCGAGACTTGCTAAAAAGTTTCCAACTGACCCAAAGAAAATGAGTGCACTAATATATCATGTTATTTTTGGCGCGCTATGATAGGTTGATAGGTGGGCCTAAAAATATAAAATATGCGCAATGCAAAATGCTAAAAAAGGTAAAAATAAAAATAGATAAGCGTAAGGCCAAAAGTTAAATGTGGATATGCAAGAACAGTAAATAAATATGATACAAAGTACAAGAAAATTAAATATGCAACGCGAGTTAGCAGGTTAGCTAGTTAGATATGATGTGAGTTATATGCGAAAATTAAACGTGTAAATAAAAATATAAGAGACGTTGAAAAGGGGTTTAATATCAGAAATGAGAATAAATATGAAAGGTGTAGACATAGAGGTTAGAGATGAAAAATGTAGACGTTAAAACTTTTAGATGATGATACCATTAAATTTTTTTATATTATATAAAATTAGTCAAAAAAGTATATCAATTAGCCGCCATTAGAAGTTCGTAAAATGCATTAACGAAACGCGCAAAATAAAAAAAAAGGAAAAATTGTAGAAGAGAGGTTCAAGATCATAAATATGAATAAAAAGAAAAGATGTAGATATGGAGGTTAAAGAAGGGAGAGACAAACGTTAAAGCTTTTAAATGATGCAAGGTCTTTAGAGATTTCTAAATAATACAAATTAGTCAGACACAAGTATATGTGTTAGTTAGGCGCAATAAGTAGTTAGTAAATGGTAAATGCATGGAAAGACAGATACACATAATAAATAGAAAACAAATTTAATATATTAATTTTTTCTTTGGAGTTGCCACTAACCAAATGATGGTGGTTAGTTCGCGAACATAAGACACTATAATATAGAGATTACCTAGGTAGACTTACAATTAAAAAATACAATTTTAATTTTTCTTCTAGTACACAAGTCCTAAGAGCGTTGAAATGACATACGTCTTATATATAAAAGCTCAAGAAGGTGAAGGCGAGAGTTTAATCCCAAGGCTTTTTATGAGGCCCTAACTCAATTCAAAAGTGGGTATGAGAATTTCATTCTCGTCATGAGGGATAAGATTTTTTCTGTTTGATTTGATTTGATTTTTCTTTACAAGGATATCTATTTAAAAAAAGGGTTATGTGAAATGGTACAAGACTAGAAAATTTTTTATTTTAAAAAGAAAAACATGAAATGCAACAATTAATGATGGTTAATGCGTGATGTAAAATATTTATTAACTAAAAATTAAAATGGTGACATCTGAATGCAATAGGGTATTATGTATATAGATTATATTTTTTAAGAAAAAGTAACGCAACAACTATATCATGCAAGTGAAATTTTTCTTAAAAAAAAACAGAATGCAAATTATATTTCTTATTTTCATATAAAATGTTTTTTATTACTATATTTAAAAAAAGAAAAAAATTAAGAGGCAAGAGCTCTTGGAAAATTGCAGATCAGTATGTTTTGGTAATATTTTGCAAAATCTTATCATTGTCTCTTTTGCAATATTCTATATCTAAGGGTCCCTCTTGGAAATTTTATGGGTGATTTTTGAAAAACTACAAATGGCCCATGGTTAGCAATTGATTTTATGTTCTTCATTCTTGCCTTATCTTTCACTTATTTTCCTTGATCTTGGATGGGGCCCACCCTTGTTACTGCCTCTTGATTACTTTGACGGTTTGGATCTTCATATAGTGGCTCGGATCTTATAGTTTTCATTTTTCATTTGTAATTCTGCAAATCCGCCTGTTTTCTTGGTCGAATACATTTTGACTATAAGAATCCCATAAATATTAAATATTTTGGTTGATCCAAACCATTCATCACACCATGTTCAATCTAATTGTCATAGAGAACATTCTTCACTTCATCTTGAATGCAAATTGCTCATTATTAATAACAATGATTAATAATCCTTGCTTCTAAAATGGGCTTGGATGCATTGGGGGCCCATTCTTCAAGCGGATCCTGCACATACTTAGGCTTGCAAATATTGGGGTCAATATTCAAATGTGTGTATACACACACACACACACACAAAAGGCCCAATACTTCGTAAGTAAGCTATAAGATTGTGAACCTATTTATATGAAATCCAATTGAAAATTTAAGTTCACATTTAAGTGGGTTATCCACAAGGTTTTTGCTTCTCATTATGCTGCCATTGTTCCTCCTCGTTGATGATTGCCCCAAGATGATCTTCCTTGTCGCCATCGCCAAAGAGCTACTGCTTTCGCAGGAGATGTCGTGACCATAATTGTCCTTGCCGGTGGTTGTTGCAGGTTGGTCCTCCTCTCTCCTTTTTATTTTCTTTTGATTTTATTAATATTTTTCTTTTCTAATCTCCTTGTTCATCTCATTAGCTCAGCTGTTCCTGTTGATAATCATCGATGCTGTGAATAATTATGTCGAGAGAGAGCTTGCCAATGATCTGTTATGGCATGGGGAAATCGATCCCCTTTTCTCTTTTATTTCTTAGCTTTCTTTTTTTTCGAATAATGTGTTGTATAAATCTAACTGCCATTGATAGGATTTACATTTACCTTCCTGATTAATTGTGGTAGATCTGGTTTCCATCAACCAGATTTTCTGTGATTTCGCGTTGATAGGTCCATGTTTGGCTAGATCTACTTCATTTCTTGCTTCTTCTTTTTTTCATTTTTGCTTTGTTAATTGTTTGTTTGTTTTTTTAGATATGTATTTAGCAAAATGCAAATAAGGATACTCTATGAAATAGCAAATGAAGTGAGGCAAAAACTAAATAGGGGGGAGTGCAGTATGTGTTGGGGCAAAATATAAAAAAAGAAAAAATTAAGGAAAGTGGGGAAAGTGAAAATTGAACCAAGTTTCACTTCAGGTGTGTTACGATGTCACTTTCCTTAAGGCAATTTTGTTACCTTGTTTGCTTAGGGTAATTTTGTAGTTGCCCCCAAGATACAAAAAACGAAACCTGAACTAGAATAGGAAGCAGCACCTTTTCTAGGTACATGAACACTTGGAAACAAAATTCTTGGTTGAATGGAGATAATTTCAAAATAATATGGTAAAGCTGTAAAAAATTGATTAAGACAACAATGTTTGAGTCAAGACGAGCTATGGGATGTCTGAACAGAGACAACACAATGTCTTGAAGGAGGCAAGATGTGTCTGAATGAGACAGGAGCACTTGGGTTGGAAATGAATTGGTTGTTTGCTTTAACTCATATTTATAGTCGTATTACACAACCATTTGATTTAATATAACCATTACATCCCTTGGTGCAAATTGAAAATTCAAAAAAATTATCTAAATTGGATTTGAACCCAAGACCTGTTACACCACTACCAACGTCTCTTACCACTTTAGCTATATTAGTTTTGTTGTTTATCTAGGAAACTATATTATACTTATTATAAATTTGAAAATCCCAACATTCCCCCGCCATTTTCGAATTTAAGTCAACTCCATTCAACCAAGGAAATCTTATACATAAATAAAAGTGTCGAGTAGACTTGAACTTTTACTTAATGAAAATATATCAAGATTTACCGAAGTGTGCAGTAGCCAAGGCTTTGAACTCTTGACCCCATTTGATAAATCGGACATATCTCACATATAAGATTCCAAAACATATCAAATGTTCTAAAAGGCGACATATTATGGCCATGTGTCAGTATCCCAGTTTCATGAGCACCTCAGAGTGAATCCACACACTCTGCAAACAGAAGCAGCCTCATTTCCAACACTCATATAAGTGGATCTATTTAGAGTACCCTGTAGCTAAATACTCAAACCTAGTAATTTTAGATCCATTAAGAGTATAAAATACTCAACCTCATAAATACGTTACAGGATCCAAGCACTGCTTGAAGGATGCAAAATTATAAATATAACCAGTGCCCACAAGTTGCAAAAAATAACTTACTTTGCTCATTGAACTTTTAGACTTGGGCTACAAGAATAGAGTTGAGTTTCAGTTATTGCAACTCTTAGACGTGGATTCCAATCTCATCCCTCTCGATGTTTTTTAGACCACTTCCCTAGTAAGGACATTTGTAAGCGGGTTTGTTAAGTTTTTACTTGATCTTACAAAATCAATATTGACCACTCCATTTTGGAGCAACTACCTTACATAATTGTGTTTTAATGCAATATGTCATGACTTACCATTATCAGTCTTATCATATGCTCTAGACAAGGTTGTTTCGCTATCACAATGTAAATAAATAGGAGGTATTGACTTAGGCCAAATAGGAATTTCAAGTAACAAAATTTTAAGCCACTCTGTCTCTTTCTTTTCTGCAGCTAAAGCAAGGAACTCAGATTCCATGGTTGAATGTGTAATGCAAGTTTGCTTTTTAGAAGCCCACGAAATAGCAGCTCCTCCAATGGTAAAAATTCAACTACTAGTAGTTATAGATTCCTTAGTATCAGAAATCCAACTTTCATCACTATATTCTTCTAATACAATGGGTTCACTATTGAAATGCAATCCATAGTCAATGGTTTTTCTTAAATATTTCAAAATTCTATAAATTTCATTCCAATGCATATATCCTAGATTACTAGTGAACCTACTTAATACACTCACAACAAAAACAATATCTAGTCTAGTACAATATATAGCATATATTAAACTTCCTATTACTCTAGCATATTCAAGCCGATCAACAGATATATCATCATTTTTACACAACTTGGAGCTAGGACCGAAAGGAGTTGAGACCATACCAGCGTCAAAATGATTAAACCGCTTAAGTATTTTTTTAATATAGCAAAATTGAGAAAGAGAAAATACGTTACAATCTCTTACAATTTTAATGCCAAGGATGACATTGGCCCTGCCCGTATTTTTCATGTCGAAGTTAACTGACAGAAAACTTTTAGTTTCTACAATAATTTCAAGGTTAGTACTAAATATGAGTATATCATCAACATATAAGCAAATAACGACACCTCTGTTGACAACAAATTTACTATAAACATATTTATCTGACTGGTTTAATTTAAAACCATTTGCTAACACAACTTGTGTGAAACCTCGATTTTAGGACCATGTATGAAACCCTAGGGTTATAAACCCTAGGTAATGTATTAATCTTTATATGAAATATATTGATGATATTTTTGCAATATGTGGAATTAGAGGATTAAATAGCTAATTATGGAATGTTAATTCGGATGAATAGTGAAATGTGAATAGTAAATGTGGGATTAAGAAATATGTTAAGTTAATAAAAGACGAAAAAGAAAAGCTTCCCACTAAAAGACAAAAGAGGAATAGTAATGCTTTTTGAATTTTTTAATAATTTTCGGATTTAAGGGTGGTTTTGAAGAAAAAATGAAGAAAAATTTATAATTTGCAATCCGGACGTCAGATTAAGGTGAAATTTTTTTTATGGATGGCCAAAATCTTATGATGAGTGATCCAAGATCTATCAAAAATCATGGATTAAGGGTCAAGATTTAACGTCATTTGAGGATCAAAAAGCAAATTTACTTTTTCATTAAATTAGGTTTGACTTTTAGTTAAACTTAATTAATTAAATAAAAGTCCGTCCCCTCATAGGAACGAAAGACACCGGAGGTGTGCTCGGTCCTGGGTGTCGGTAGTGGTTGAGATCAGTGGTGATTCGGAGAATACAGATCGCAGAAGATGACGGACGGTTGGGGGAACTCTGGCAATTCGGATAGCAGGGAACGGAGCAGAAGAGATACCGTGAACCCGAATATTGGAACGCTGCTCGGCGACGAACTCCAGACGCTGGCGATATCCACAGAGGCGATCAAAAAGGTCTCCCCGGGATCTGGGGTCTCCATCCTATGCTCGCTATGGACATCTAAGGGGTACAATAAGGAGGTTTTCAAATTGATTCTGCGAAGACTGTGGAGACTGAAACACCCATGCCGATTCAACGAAGTGGGTGAGAATCTGTATCAGGTAGTTTTTGGGGAGCTTGAGGATAGGAACCGAGTCGTTAATGGATGCCCGTGGCTGTATGAACGACAACTGGTGATCATTTCGGAGCTGAATGAAGAAATTGATTTAGCGAATATTCTGCTTGTGAAAACGCCGCTAAGACTGCACATTTCTGGCATTCCATTTATGATTGACAAAGCTATATTAGGGAATCACATTGGCTCAACCTTTGAAAGCTGGAAAGAAGTGGATGTTTCAGACATGGAAATCAGGATGAAGGTTGTAGTCGACTGTCGAAGGCCGCTAAGGCGTGGCATGTACATACAAATTGCTTCCCAACAGAAGCAGTGGATAACGTTTCAATATGATAAGCTGCCATTATTCTGTTATTGGTGTGGGGTTATGGGACACATATACAAGGAATGCAAGCAAGGTTCTATGGGGCAGCAGCAACTAGCGGAGGAGGAGATGCCTTATGGCAGTTGGCTCCGAGCAGGGGTTAAACAATTGAAGTCTAGGTTCGATGCACACAATACTAACAGAGTAGTACCTGTTAAGTATACTGGGAACCCAGCAATTAGAAGAGATGATGAGGAAAGACGGACAGAAGGTTTAAATGATGACAGATGTGAAAGCAGAGGGGATAGAGAAATGGATGAAGGGGGGCAACAGGTAACATCTCCCTGCTTCCATGGGCGCCAAGGTGATTTATGCCCCTCACGGCTTTACGATGATGGTGGTTGTACCAGCAATGCTGAACTGAGCAATATCGATTTGAACTCGCTTCAGAAGGTGGTAGCATCATGGCCACACGACAGAGGGGTGAGCTCTGAGCACGCTAAATGGCAGCAATCTTTGCAGGAGGCAGACTCTGTGATCCTTGATGCTGAGGGCAGGCTGCATGATCATCCAGCCCTGACTCAAGGGGGCGATGGCAGATGCATGACTAACGAAGGGATCTCGCCTATGCAGGGGGAGGCCTGGCAGTCTAACGCTGAACAAAACTCAACATTGCCATGGCCAGTCTCTACGCATCATGATAGAGAGGACATGTTGATGAAGACTAAAAAGGGTGACTCATGGCTGGTGGCAGATATAGCAGGCAGGGGAAATGACGATAGTCAAGGCGACCACCAAGGACTCCATCAACCTAAGAAGCTGCTACGTGTTGCTGGAACTAGCGATGTAGAGCTGCTGCGTGTTGCTGGATCCAGCGATGTGGTCATCTTACAAGCGGGACAGAAGTGGAATATGGGGCAGTCCAGTTTGGGGGATGAACGGCGGTCATGTGTGGTGAAGGAGCAGCAGGAAAGGGGGGCGCAAACGGTACCTGCTGGGGCAGATTATGTAGCAGCGCAGGGGGGGTTCAGAATAAACTGTCCCAACCATCTAAATGGGGAAGAGAGGGAATGGATGAAGCAAGTGGATGCAGTAGAGAATATGGGGCTGGTTGAAGTTCAAATTGGGCTTAGTGGGGATAGGCTCGGGGTTGGAAAGGGCCCCTCCACATCGACGGGAAAGAGGGGAAGATGGAAAATGAGGGGTAGACCAAGGTATATGGAGGAAGAAGGGGCACTAAGGGATGCCCAAATGCTTGATTATCACAAGAGGGGCCGAACCAATGATGGGATTGTAAAGGAGGATGCACAGAAACGTCAAAGGACCATTGGGACATCCGAAATGGGAGAGGCGAGGGCTGCGGAAGCGCAGGCCCGCCTCGACTAACATGGCCATCCTTGCATGGAACCGCCGAGGGCTTGGGAACCCTCGGGCTGTTCGTACTCTCCTCGACATTGTGAGGAGAAAAGCTTCCTGTTTGGTCTTCCTCTGCGAAACAAAATGTTATTCCCAGCAGATGGACGGAATTCGCAGAAGACTCAATTTTGATTGTTGCTTCACGGTGGACCCTCTGGGCAGGAGGGGTGGTTTGGCACTACTATGGAACAATAACATGGCGGCATGTATCAGAAGTTTCTCAAACAACCACATTGATGCAAGTTTTGGTGGCTGGCGGTTCACGGGGTTTTATGGACACCCAGAAGCTCATCTAAGACATCATGGCTGGGCAACGCTCATGCAATTAAGCTCCGAATGCACTGACCCTTGGATGGTGATCGGGGACTTCAATGAGGTATTGGATCACAGTGAATACACTAGCAAAAGATCCCGGCCTCAGGCACAAATGGATCAATTCCGTGATGCTTTGGATTCTTGCAATCTTATTGACTTGGGTTTCTCTGGCGCCCCAATGACGTGGAGAAACAACAGAAGAGGACATGACAGAGTTGAGGCAAGACTGGATAGAGGACTATCCACCCCATCTTGGCTTAATTTGTTCCCTTTTGCAAGAATTCTCAACATGCAGGCTCCAACATCCGACCACTCTCCGTTATTGCTCGTATGGGAGCCTAATCATGATAGAAGAAGGCCGCCAAGGGAATTTCGCTATGAATTATTCTGGAATAGGGATGATGAAGCCACAAGGATTATCAACAAAGTGTGGGAACCTCAGGGTAGGTTGAGGATGAATGTTTATGAGGAACTATGCTGGAAATCGGACCGCACTGCTTCGGAGCTCTCCTTATGGAACCGAAGGAGACGGGGAAATATCAGAAGGAGAATTGAGCAGAACCAAAGATTGGTGGAGGCCCTTTCACATGAGGATCCAAGTGATCATAGGGATGCCGCCATGCAAAAACTCAAGCTTCAGATGAACCTTTTATTGGAAGACGAGGAGCAGCTTTGGAGGATGAGGGCCAAGACCCACTGGCTTAGGGAGGGCGATCGGAACACAGGTTTTTTCCATCGGGCGGCCTCCAATAGACGCAGAGCTAATACCATAGAGGCGTTAAGGGACCATGATGGCCATTGGGTTCGAGAGCAGGATAAACTTTTGGATTTGGCGGTTAGGCATTTCTCTGGGATCTTCTCATCCTCTAATCCCCCAGAGGCACCTTGGGTGGAGTCGGTTATCTTCAGAAGAATCTCTAACGACCAAAGGTTAAGTCTCTCTCGGCAAATTCTTTCTGAGGAGGTTATCTTGACAGTTAAAAGCATGAGGCCTACTAAAGCCCCCGGTCCTGATGGGTTATCGGCGGGGTTTTACCAGCGGCATTGGAACTCCGTGGGTAACAACATTACCAATTGGTGCAGGACTTTCTCTGAGGAACGGGATTCGTGTCAACTGCGGAAACTCTTGGGGGGTCTAAACAACACCACCTTGGTACTAATCCCGAAGAAGGTGGATGCCCAACACCTTTCCCACTTCAGGCCGATCAGTCTATGCAATGTTACATACAAAATATTGGCAAAGGTTCTCGCTAACCGACTTAGGACTGTGCTCCACGACGTTATTGGGGATGAACAGAGTGCTTTCGTCCCGGGAAGGCTGATTTCTGACAACATGCTTATTGCTTATGAAGCAATTCATTCCTTGCGCAGAAGGAAATCGGGGGGTCAGAATGAGATGGCGATCAAGTTAGACATGTCGAAGGCATATGACCGAGTTGAATGGAATTTTCTTAAACAGGTTATGATTGCTATGAACTTCTGCCCATTGTGGGTGGACTGGATTATGTGTTGCATCTCCACGGTCTCTTATAGGGTGAATATCAACGGGTTCAAATCGTCATACTTCCAACCACAGAGGGGACTGCGACAGGGTGACCCACTATCCCCATACCTCTTTCTATTATGTGCGGAGGGGTTGTCGGGGCTTATCCATCAGGCTTTGGCATGCAACGCTCTTCATGGTATAAAAATAAACGTCAACGGACCATCGATCTCCCACCTCCTCTTCCCAGATGATGCCATAATCTTTTTGAAGGCGACTGAGTCGGATCTGGGCGGCCTTCTCGATGTGCTGAACATATATGCCTGCTACTCGGGTCAGATGATAAATGTTGAAAAAACGGCGGTTTTCTTTAGTCCTAACACTGGAAGCCATGTCAGATCTCAGTTACTTCAGCTATTGGGCTCTTCAGGACAGGACCTTAGCCAATACTTGGGACTCCCAGCGTGGTTAGGCAGATCAAAGTCGTGTTTTTTCAGGGGCATTAAGGATCGGATCTGGAAGCGTATTCAGGGATGGAATGGCAAACTGCTCTCTGCAGGCGGCAAAGAGATACTAATTAAGGCAGTGGCCCAGGCTATACCGTCATATGCAATGTGCATCTTTTTAATGCCCAAATCTTTTTGCAACGACATCAACGCCATGCTGAGCAAATTCTGGTGGGGAGAGAAGAACGGAAAGAGGAAGTTGAGCTGGGTGGCTTGGAAGGAAATGTGCAAGCCCAAATGCATGGGGGGAATGGGGTTCAGGGATCTCCACTGCTTCAATAAAGCCCTTCTGGCCAAGCAAGTGTGGAGATTAGTTTCATCTACTCAATCTCTTTGCCATAAAGTCCTTAAGGCCAAATACTTTCCGCATTCGGATATTTGGAGCTGCAATGAGAAACCATCGGACTCTTTCACTTGGAAGAGCATTTTGAAAGCTAGAGATGTCATTCAGTCGGGGTGTAGATGGCGGATTGGTAATGGCAATCGGGTGAAGGTGTTTTCCGATAATTGGCTGGTGAGCAATGTATGCAAAGCGAGTCCACTCCCTTCTTCTATGCCGGATGACATGACTGTCAATCACTTCATTGACAGTGCTACCAAATCATGGAATAGGGATCGGGTGGTAGCGGCTTTGGGCGAGGACCGGTGGCCCGAAGTTAACTCGATCCCTCTTCCGGGGAGACCAAGTGATGATTGTATGTTTTGGACCCATGAGCCTAATGGGTTCTACTCGGTCAAATCTGCATACAGGATGATCTGCGGAGGTACAAATTCGATGGCACAGGCGGCTATATTTCGGGCAATGTGGCGGTTGCGGCTTCCATCAAAAGTTATCATATTTGGTTGGAGATTGGCAAGGGATGTTCTCCCCACCTTGCTAAACCTTAACCGCAGGGGAATTGATATTGACCTTTGTTGCATGTTTTGCAGGAGTGAAGTCGAAGATGCTAACCATCTTTTTATCAGGTGTGAGGCGACCAAAGACATCTGTAGAAGGGTTCTGCGGGGGGACCCTCTCAGACTATCGGTTATGGAGGTCTTTGAGGCTTGTGTGCGTGATATGAGGCATGAAGATATGACTTTCTTCATTCTTTTCTGCTGGCGGGTATGGTTTCTACGCAACAGGTTCAGAGTGGAGGGTGTCCAGCCATATTTCGCAGATACCTTCGCATGGTGCACAGAGTTTATTACCTGCTACCGAGAGGCAAGATTGTTCACATACGCGGAGCCGATGGAGCGAGCAATGGTAACCAGATGGGCAAAACCACCTCGGGGTTTTGTCAAGATTAACACGGATGGCAGATGTCTTATGGATCGGGACGGATTTGGATGTGCTGCGGTGATCCTAGACTCGGGGGGCTCTTTTATTGCTGCCAGGGGTTGGAAGTGGGATGGGGTGCGTGAGCCACTACTTGTTGAAGCGACTGCTCTTCTTTTGGGAATCAAATGGGTTGTCCAACTAAACATCGAGCAAGCGCAATTTGAAACTGACTCCCTACTGCTTTACAATTTTTTGTCCAACCTGGAACCAATCTCATCCCCGGTGGGTTTCTTGATTGAGGAAATCAGATTGATTCTTAATGTAAATGGGTCTTTTTCTATTCATCATGTATTGAGGCAGGGAAATGCTGTTGCGCATTCCCTTGCTCATTTGGTCTCTGTGTCAGATGCGGACCAGCTAGTATGGTGGGATGTCCCACCTCAAGTTGTCATTGAAAAACTTTGTACAGATAATTTTTTGAAAATGAATTTGGGGGACTCCGTTGTCCTTCCCTCCTCTCAATTTGAGAGGGAGTAAGGACAGAGGATATCCTTTTCATCAAAAAAAAAATAATAATTAAATAATAAAAAAATAAATGCATAAATGCCAAAGAGGGCAGGGGCGTGCAAGGGGGAGGACTTTTGGGGTTAAAATCCAATGGTCTAAAATCATCCTCATCAAGAATCAACGGTTGAGATTTAATTAGCTTAAAATAATTAATTTTAATAAATCAAAAATTATTAATTAAATAGGCTAGCTAGGGTGGCGTGAACAGTATCTAGGGGGCTGCACATTGCTCAAGACAAATCATGGAAATTAGAAAAAAATATTTAGAATTAAGTACCTCAAGCGAGGGGTAAATTATAATTTTATGAAAAATGCAAAACTATAAATGGGGGTGCTATGAATGACCAAAGGCACTCCAAACTAGTACCAAGCTTGAAAAATTCAAGCCTTCCCACCCCAAATTCGTTCCAAGCCTTGAGAGAGAGAAGAGCCAAGTAGGAAGAGAATTCTCTACTTGAGGTAAGGAGATTCTTTCCAAATTTCTTTTAGATATTAAGTAGGGTAAAACCTTGCTTAGATAATGCCTAAGCATAAGAAAATAAGTATAGTTATGCTGTTTAATTGGAATTATGCCAACACATCAAAAATTTGGAGCGCAAATAGAGCATTCAGGAAGATCATGTATAAAATGAGTAAATAATGCTCCAATATTGCTAAATGATAATTTGAGACGAATTTTTATGATACTTATGATGTTGGAATGATGATAGATTGATCTCATGATTTTTGACTTGAAGAATTATGCTTAAGTGAAATTATGATGAATTTTAGTATATGGAGAAAAAGATTTAATTGGCCAAGTTAATGATGATAAATTCGAAATTCATGAATTTTTCAATGATATAATAAACATAAGCTATGTCATGGTATTTTTTATTTTTGAAAAAAAGTCAATTTTTGGAACCCATGAACAGTAACTTTTCAACGCTGTGAACAGTAACCTGCTACAGTAAACATGAACAGTAATCTACTACAGTAATCATGAACAATGATTTTGAACAGTAACTATGAATAGTGAACACATGATTTTGAAGGCAATATGAGATTAATAATTGAGGATTAAGACATCGTGCTTAAGAATGAGCACAATGTGCGAAATGTGAAAAATATGTGAAAAATGTTAAGTGGAAATAATAAACTTCCATATGATGTCAAATAAATGACTAATGAATGTGTTATGGTATACGGGAATGATACCTTAAAAACGGGTATTAAAAATATGGTAAAATGAATGGTATAATGCATAAGTTATGATGTGCATGTACACCCGACTTGGAATTCAAGTGGGTTGTGAATGTTAATGGAAATGAGTTGAAAAATTAAGTTGAATGCAAGCGAAAGAAATTATATGAATGCTATGTCATTCTTATATGTATAGGTAAAGGCAAAGAGTTAAGCGAGACGGAAAGCTAAGTAAGCAAGGTAAGCAAGCAGAACCTTTGAAAATGAGATTTTATTCTCAAATGTAAAAATGCTTTCAAGTTGCTGTACTTGAATGTTTCTAAAGTTGTTTAAGGATGACCATTCCTTTTTCTGTTTATTACTCTTTGAAATGATTGGTTAAAATTTTTCTCTATTTGAAAATGGCGTGCCAGCATGAATTTGATTGATGTTTCATTGAACCGATATTCAAATGGATGATACAAAGAATTCTCTATATGAGAATGATAAGTTGTCATGTGTAAGAGGTATATAATGCCGGGGTGACGAAAGTCATACATGTAATGGAAATCAAGTAGACTAGTCGAGGTAGTAAGTGGACAAGGAGTCCTCCTTGACATTGCCAAGTCGGAAGGTCCGGCACTAAGGATGGAAAGGATCATGTTATGAAAGGATGTTCTCCGAGCTAGCGTACCCTCACATGAAGGATTTTGTCATGAATGGAAATGATGCATTTGTACATCAAATGTTTATAAAATGCCCAAAAAACTGAGATTTACGAATGGTTTACATGAATGATTTTCATGAATGGTTTATGAAAAGGTTTTTATTCCATTGGTAGTTGATCACTTGCTAAGTGTCTCTTATCGAATGGAGATAAATGCATTTAAACGAGAATGAAAGATGCTTGCTTATTGAGTTTCGATTCATGTTTTGGATTCCCCCCTTAGACAGGTGCAGGAAAAATTCAAGTGATGAAAGATATGTTCTCGCTGAGAAAGAAAAAATGAATTTTCAAAGGTTTGTAATCCTTTGTATGTGGAAGCATGAACGAATGCCTTAAGGGATATGTTATTGTTAGTATATATGTTCGGGATACCTTGCATAGGTATTATATGATTGAGAAGGTAAAAGATTTAAAATGCCTTGTGTAGATATGATATGATTGAGATAAGGAATCCCTTAAATGATAAGTGCTTGTATGCTAAGAACTGATGGACGTATGTATGGATGGAATGAAAAGGACATGATTAGGTCAAGAGGACCTTTAATGTAGAAGAGACAAGTTAATATGTTATGAATGATATGTACAATTAATTACAAGTGTATTGTCGCTTGTAAGATGAATGATGTGGAATGCAAAGACATGAAATGATGATGGATAAAAGAAATGAAATTTTTTTTTGGACGAGATCAAATTAAGAACCTGCCGCGTGATCAGGGCAACAATCCTGATTCACATTTATCAATCGATAGATCTTAGAGTAAGGTTGTGACGCTCGGGCTGGAGCGCCACAACTTGATTAAAATTTTTGTATCATTGCTTAGGTGCCTGTTTCAAACCATATAAGGATTTAATTAATTTACAGACTTTCTTTTCTTATCCTGGTAATAAAAAACTCTCAGGTTGTTCTATATAAATTTTCTCATCAAAATTTTTATTTAGAAAAGCAGTTTTTACATCTATTTGATGAATTTCAAGATGATAAATTGATGCTAAAGTTATTAATAACCTAATTGTTGAAATTCTAGCTACTGGGGCATATATATCAAATAAATTAATATCTTCCTTTTGTCTATACCCCTTAGCTACTAATATAACTTTAAATTTATCAATAGATCCATCAACTTTTAATTTCTTCTTAAATATCCATTTGCAACCTATAGGTTTAGACCTAGGTGGTAAATCAACTAATGTCCATGTATCATTTTTCATTATAGAATCCATTTCATCTTGGATGACTTCTTTCCAGTATGAAGCATCTGGAGATTCATGGCATCTTTATAAGTAGATGGATCCCCTTCGGTATGAAACACAATCATGTGTTCTTCACTTATTTTATCTCTAGATCTTTTTATAAGGTATAACTGAAAATCAGACTCAAAACGATTATAGACATTTTTTCTGGTCCATTTACTTCTTCTCACATTATCATCTTCTATAGATTTTTTCATGGTTATAGAATTATCAACTATAGATTTATTCAATTGTTGAGAAGAAGATTCGTCAGTTTGATCGAGTATAGGTATTGACTTATAAGTATTTTCATAAAAGTCAACATATCGGGATTCAATAATAGTATTTTGCTGAATTGGATTATTAAGCTCTACCACCACAAATCTATAAGCTTTACTATTCATTGCATAACCTATAAATAAGCATTCTATTCATCTTTGTTTTAATTTTTATCTTTTAGGATCAAATAATCTTACTAAAGCTTTACAACCTCATACTTTTAGGTATTTAAGATTAGGTGTTTTATTTTTCATAATTCATGCTTTGGTTTTCTTATGGAAAATTCTATTAAGAATATGACAAGCCGTCAATAAAGCTTCACCCTACCAGCCTTTACTTAGATCTGCATTAACTAACAT
The DNA here is from genome assembly GCA_030490835.1 of Annona cherimola. Taxonomy (NCBI): domain Eukaryota; kingdom Viridiplantae; phylum Streptophyta; class Magnoliopsida; order Magnoliales; family Annonaceae; genus Annona; species Annona cherimola. Next base: position 92,024,495 of record CM059972.1, read on the forward strand.
TGAACTTAGCATTTCAATTAAAGTTCTATTTTTTCTTTCTGTAGTTCTATTTTGTTGAGGTATATATGAGGTTGTTACTTCGTGTATAATCTCAGTATTTTCACAAAAATCATTAAAATTTCTTGATAAATATTCACCTCCTCTATCTGATTTTAAGGATTTAATATTTCTTCCAAGTTGATTTTCAACTTCAGCCTTATAGGATTTAAATTTATCTAAGGTTTCGTTTTTAGTTCTTAATAAATACACATAAGTATATTTACTAAAATCATCTATAAATGTTATGAAGTATTTCTTTCCACCTCTTGTTAATGCGTTTTCCATATCACAAATATCTGAATGAATTAAGCCTAGTAATTTAGAATTCCTTTCAACTTTTTGAAATAATTTTTTAGTGATTTTAGTTTGAACACAAATTTTACATTTATCTGAAAATTCATTAGGTGATCTAGGAATTAAACCTAATTTCATCATAGTGTCCATACTACGAAATTTAACATGACCTAATCTACCATGTCATATAGAAAAAGAGTCAACCATATAAGCAGAAGATGATGATTCATTATTGAAGTCTAGGCGAAACATGTGATTTACAATATAACCCTTGCCTACAAATACACCCCCTTGGTTACAATAATTTGATCTAATTCAAATACCAATTTGAAACCATACTTACTAAGAAGACTAACTGAGACCAGATTCTTGTGTATTTCTGGTACATGAAGTACGTTTGTGAGAGTAAGTGATTTTTTCGAAGTCAGTTTCAGGATCATGGTTTCTGACCCTTCCACTTTAGCGGTAGAAGAATTATCCATGAATAATTTATTTTCATTTGATTATTTTCATAGGTTTTAAATAAACTTCTGTCTTTTCAAATATATCTAGCGGCTCCAGAGTCAAGCCACCAGCTTTAATCATCACTTACTGTATAAATTTCAGAAATCATAGTGACAAAATATTCCTTAGTTAAATGAGCCTCTGGACCTTTTTTTCTAATATGATCCAAACTGATTATTATTTTTTCTTTTAAGAAGTCTACACTCATTTTTCAAATGACCCATTTCTTGCAATAAAAGCAAGGTCCCTTCTTCTTATTATTATTAATGATCTTTTTGGTATTTAATTTAGATATCTTAAAATGTTGATTATTGACATTTGTTACCTGGTTTGGATAAGAAGACTAACTGAGACTAGATTCTTGTGTATTTTTGGTACATGAAGTACATTCGTGTGAGTAAGTGATTTTTCCGAAGTCAGTTTCAAAATCACGGTTCCTGACCCTTCTACCTTAGCGATAGAAGAATTATCCATGAATAATTTATTTTTATTTGATTAGTTTCATAGATTTTAAATAGACTTCTATCTTTGCAAATATGTCTAGTGGCTCTAGAATTAAGTCACCAGCTTTGGTCATCACTTACTGTATAAGTTTTAGAAATCATGGTAACAAAATGTTCCTTAGTTAAATGGGCCTTTGGATCTTTTCTCTGATATGATTAAGACTGAGTGCTATTTTTCCTTTTGAGAAGTCTACACTCGTTTTTCAAATGACTCATTTTCTTACAATAAAAGCAAGGTCCCTTCTTCTTCGTTCTTTTTGGTATTTAATTTAGATCTCCTAGAATGTTAATTATTGACATTTATCACTTGGTTTGGAACTTCAACCACATTATCCTTAATAAGAACTCTCTTTTCTTTCTTTTCATTTTTTTTTATTTTTCTTTAATGCGAAATTGAAAGCAAGATCATCTAAACTCATGAATCCTTTCATTTATTTTAGACTTTTACAGTGGTTGTTCCAACTAGGTGGTAATTTCTCAATAATTGTACCAACGAAAATAAATTTATCCATCTTATTGCCTTGTGACCCAAGTTGATTAACGATATATTCAATCTCATTAACTTGATCAAGGATTGGTTTATCATCAGTCATAGTATAATTAAGAAAATCATTTACTAGAAACCATTTGACGCTTGCATCATCAGTACTGTATTTGTGTAGAAGCAAATTTCAAATTTCTTTGGCCGTATTTGCATCCTAGTACACTTCAAATAATGAGTCAGATAGTGCTTCAACGATGTTCCCTTTGCAAATATAGTTGTCCATGTTCTACTTTACTCATCGGCTTTGATCTTGCAGTATTTCATCTTTTTTTTCTTCAGGTCTTAACATGATGAGGATGTATACAACTCCAATGTGGGTTATGAAAAGATGAAGTTGTTTCCATCTCTTAAAATTAGTACCAACACAGCAGTCCAATCTTGGGACATCGGACTTTATGGGTAGAAAGAATGACTGGGGGTCATTTATAAATAATAAAAAAGACAAGACTGGGAAAAATGCCTTAAGTTTGTTGGGGCAAAATATAAAAAGAGAAAAAATTAAGGAAAGTGGAAAAAGTGAAAATAGAACCAAGTTTCACTTCAGGCGTGTTACGGCGTAACTTTTCTTAAGGCAATTTTGCTACCTTGTTTGTTGCTTAGGGTAATTTTGTAGTTGCCTCCAGGATACAAAAAGTGAAACCTGAACTAGAATAAGAAGTAACATCTTTTCTAGGTACACGAACACTTGGGAATAAAATTCTTTGTTGAATGGAGAGAATTTTAAAACAATATGGTAAAATTGCAAAAACTTGATTAAGACAACAATGTATGAGTCAAGACAAGCTATGGGATGTCTGAACAGAGACAACACAATGTCTTAAAGGATGCAAGATGTGTCGAAATGAGACAGGAACACTTGGGTTGGAAATGAATTAGTCGTTTGCTTTAACCATGATTTAATAGACGTATCTTATTTCAATTGGATGCATCCCTAGAATCCCAAGCTTTTTCATGTTGCGTTGCCAGCTGTTGCATCCCTTAGTACAAATTAAAATTTTAAAAAAATTATCTAAATTGGATTCGAACCCAAGACCTGTTACACCACTGTCAATGTCTCTTACCAATTTAGTTATATTAGTTTTGTTATTTATCTAGGAAACTATATTATACTTATTATAAATTTGAAAATCCCAACAGTATGTAAATATATGTCAAACATACTGTACGTATGCTGTAATGACTTATATGTAAAAATACTATGTGACAATAAATGTTTTTTCCTATCCTCCTGTTTTTGAAGGTTGATTGACACTTTAAACTTGACATGTATGATGCATCATCTGTGAATGGATGGTATTTTGTAAGCTATGATTTACCTATGTCCAATTTCATTGGGGTTAATCATTGATACGTAGCTCCCGGCTATATGTGAGAGAATATGAATATTTAAGGCTTGGGTGGGAATCTTGTCAAGTCCATAAATTGTCTTGAGCTGCTGTATCTATTCATTTATAATAAGTCTTTTTACAAACTAATCCATCTATATTTTGGCAAGATAAAATGGAGCAAACTAAAACATAATAAAACTATCTGATTCAGTGTAATATGTATTAAAAATAGATTGATCTGTGATATGTTATTGGCATAACTAAATAATTGACGGCCTTTGGTGTAATCTATGTTCGGTTTTGTTATGATGAACTGATCATCTATGATTCATTCTTTGAAGAATTATCTAATGAACATTTTTCATAAAGTAAAATGGTTGTTAATATGGTAGATCATGTCGTTTATATTCAGATTACCTGACCCTTAGTAATTTTAACAAAGTGACTAATTTTACTAAGGATATGAAAGAAAGTATTGATTGGTTAGCTTTCTAATGATGCGACTTGATTTGCAATTTAAATAGTAAACTAAATAATTTTTTTAGGCCATTAGAGTAGAACAAGTATATAATTGACCCCCTTTGTGTTATATAATGCATATTTATAGTTTTGAAATGATAATTTGATAGAAGTTACTTTAAATGAAATGTCATTCTCATGGTGCATTTGCAGTGATTAATGATTTATGATTTATGAGACTAAAGATGGATAATCTGTTAATATTTTCTTTGTTTCATGCTTGATAAGCATCTACTTTGGTTGATTTTAAACGCCTTTTGTCACCTTTACTAGTTCGTTTTGTGATATTAAGCTCTTAATTATGTTCTAATTCAAGATGATTGGATTCTATTTTTCTTTTATAATAAATGTTAATAAAAGGGCCATTACTACTCTTGAAATAATTGTGATGATGAATTTTTTTATGTAGACTACTGAAACATTATAAGGCCAACTTTATAAAACAAAGGGCTTGTTTGTTAATGTAAAAGTTGTAGAAAATGTGGGAAGTGGGAAATGAAATATGTTGTGCATTGTGTGATTGATATGAAATAATAGGGGTAAAGATAGAATAAATTGGATGGTTGGAGTGTAGTAAGAAAGCAAAACGATTGGAAATTATTGAAATGTAGGAGTAAAAGAGTAAACGTGTAATTATTGATAGAGCTTGGGAATCCGTAATCCCATGAATTTTCATGTCACGCTTCCCATATATATTAACAAATATGCCCTAAGATGAATGTATATGGTAATAGGGGAACTTCGCTAGATTGGAATTGAGGCTATCCGATCAACTCACTTACAAACCTTTGTCAAACAAGCTTTAAAAGGTAGATAAGTCATGGATGTTTTGTAGGAATTATTATATATGAGAGGGTGTCTACTTGCTTACTTTTAGTTCTAATTTTCAAATCTCAATGCAAATGCTTTCATTCCTCCTTTGGTTTCTTCATTATCTTAGTTTTCAAATTTGGCTCTGCACTGTCAGTCCTATGTGGTGCTTGATCGTTATTAAGCAATCTAATTGCCTTTTTCTTTTTGTCAGGTTAAGCTTTCAATTTCTGAAGCCTTTTGTTTTAGGTGATACTTATGTTTTTCATTAAATTTTATCTAGCCAGCTAAATACATTTTAGTCATGATTTTTCTCTTGGATGGGTAATGATTGCAAGAGTAAGAAATGGGACCCCATGAGCTGTATGTCATATAGTCTAGGTAAGTTATGGTGTGCTCAACTTATAATAAATGAAATGATGTAATACTGTAGAATGATGATGACTTAATTTGTCTAGGCATAGATTTCATGTCTTTTTATGCAAGCACATCATGAATAGTGTTACTAAACATATAAATTCTGACCCAAGTATTATTCACAACATGATGATTACTGATCTTGGTACTCTTGTAATAATTTCCTATAATCATAAAGTTCATTTTTTGGAATATATGTGTGGTAACATCTTTTATTAATATTTACATACATCTTTTGAGTTATGATGAGATGAATCTTTGACATGACTGGACTCATTTGATTTTCTGACTATACTATTCACCTATGATTGTTTTCACAGAATTTTTTTATATTTATGCTCCATTCTTATGTCTCCTCTTCACGGCTATCTTTCCTCTTTAACCACATGTGCTTTGCCCTTCCCCTGCTGCCCTTTTGTCTTCTTTTTGCTACCTATTTTCTTTTCTATGTGTACCTTTTTTTCGGAATATGAATGGTATTCAGCCTCTTTTGTCTAGTTCTTCTTCATCTAATGGGAACAACCCCAACTTGGGCATCCCTTTTGCTGGTCAATGGTTGTCTAGGTGGGTGGCTAACTTGTCAGCTATTAAAAGGGATGAATTGACCTCTTTTCTTATGGGAGAATGTTTGGAATTGTCTAGGGTGGTTTTGAATTATCCCTTTTTAGAAACTGCAGCTTGGTTTTAGATTCTTTCTTTAAGGGTATTTAGATTTGGAAGTGTAGAGTTATCTTCTTCTTTAGAGGAGGTTTCTAAGCTTAAGGGGTTGCCACTCTTTAGGAATGTTTCAGTTCTACCCCTTGGACTTGCGGGGTGAGAAATTATTTACTTATTTATTTAATGCAAATCTTAGATGCTATGATTTGGTTGCCCCCTAATGAGTCACTTTTCATTTCTTTGGACCTGTTCTATGAGGAGTTTTTTGTTCGTAGAGAGCATCTGTTCTCCTAGAGGTATTATGTATATAAATGCTTTGATTTTGGAGATTCTTGTTGAGATTTGATAATTTGAAATTAATAGTATATTATGTGGGCATTTTATACCAATTTTATGGGAAATTATTTGAGTTCAATATGAAATTTGGTTTAAAATGTGATTTTTGCATCAATTGAGTGTTGAACATGAATTTTAAGATATTTAATAACTTTTATAATCTTTCGGCTTGAAATTTCATTCCATTCTTTTGTCTAAGGGAATTCGGATAAGAAGAAACAGGGAACACTTAAGAGCACGATGGATGGAAGAAAAGAGAAACCAAAGCAAGCAAGGGTGCTGGCGCCTAAGCGCCACCCTACAGGCCCATGCCAGAATCTCCAACACCACATTTCAGTCTGCTTTTAGAGAGTTGGCGCCTAGGCGCCACTTCACCAACGTGCTGAAAAGTCCGAAAGGATTTTGGGGATCACAAGGTAAAATTACATCTAGGGAGTTGGCGCCTAGGCGCCACCCAGGGGCGCCCAGGCGCCAAGCAGGGGTAGCTACAAAAGTTAAGTAGAAGCTCCAGGCAGGGACAGTCCAGAGAGTTGGCGCCTAGGCGCCAGTGCAAAAATTTCTAGGGTTTCCAGAATGTGTCCAAATTGCTCATCACACAGAGAGTTGGCGCCTAGGCGTTAATACGCAGACCTGCGTACGATTGCGAGCGGCTGGCTCATTTTAAGGGATATATAAAAAACCCTTTGAGGGTTCCAAAAGGGGGGAGATAATTTTTTGAAGGAGAAGAGATTAGAGAATTCTTGGAGAGAGAAAAAGAGAGAGAGAGAGAGGTGGAGAGCACAGGCGAGAAGACGACCGGCGAGTTGCGTGGGGCGATCGACACATCATCGGAGCTCCAAACCAATAAGCTTTCCTTTTTTTTCTTTTTTTATTGTCTTGTATAAGATGTGATATTATGTTAATTCTCTTTTGGACTTGAACATGCTAGGCTAAACCCTTAATCTAGGGTTTAGGATGTAGCATGCGTACAATATAGCGTGGTGTGGATGTTAATTTATTTATGAAGGATATTGTTGTTAATTTAATATCTTGTGATTTAATGCTTGCTTGGTGTGAAGGCCTGCACTTTGGCAATGATTCTCATATATTAGGTGATGGAACCGAGAGGTGAAAATCTAATATACGATAATCAAGATATTAAACCTGAAAATCTAAGACCATGAGAATAGGCATGATGACCTTGAGGAATTTCATGAACAAACCACAGAACTTAATGGATTCTAATTAACTTAATCCCATGAGAATAGGTGGTTAAGAAGATTAGAATACGCCTTGTAGGTTTCGAGAGAAGATGCAAGGATAAATTAAAGATTGTTCTCCTTTAACAAATAATATCCGGATTAAATAATTATACCACTACCCGTTACAAAAGACGCATGTGAAATTCTAGACCCTAGATACTCACACTCTCGTTTTCTCCACTCATTTTAATTTCTATTTTATTTTCTCTTCCCAATTTTCTGTTTCTTTTCCATTTAATTTACTACATCCTCTTTCAACTTTTCTAGGGTGTGTTTGGTAATGAATAAAACTTTTGATGAAAAATTTTGGAGAATAAAAGTTGTTAAATGATGTGAAATGATAGGGGTAATGATGAGTAGTAAAGATAATAAAGTTAAAATAGATAGGTTAGTTGTGTGGATAATTATGTAGAAATGACTGAAAAGTAGGGTAGTTGTATAGGAAAATGTGAAAAAATAATTAAAAAGTATGATAGTTGTGAAGAGTAAAAAGATTTAGATTGAAAAGTTTTAACTTGACATTTTTTATTAATTGCCAAACACACCCCTAATCCATTTAATCCGACGAGAAAGTGTTTAAAAGAAGAATTTTTAGTCCTGAATTTCTTGTGGATTGATATTTTATATACTACAATCTACGACCCGTGCACTTGCGGTGAGATTGCAAACAAGTATTTTGGCGCCGTTGCTGAAGAATTCGGCGATACTTTAAGTTTTATTTTTAGATACTTTCTTTGTTCTTTTCTTTTCTTTCTTTATTTTTTTTTCTTTTGTATTTTCTTCTTTCCTCTAAATTAGCTAGTGAATCTTTGTATGCACTCACATACACGAAGTTTTGCAAAACAACTAGCTGAAAAACTCTTTGTTGCTGACCCTGAAATTGAACGTTCTTTTAGGAGAAGAATTCGTGAGTATAAACAGCAACAAAATCCTGAAGACACTATGGCAGAATACAACAATCCAAACCCGCCACATCAAGAGCAGGAGGAAGGCCAGGCTGAGAACAATGCTCCTCCAAGAAGGGTAACTCTTAGTAATCAGAACCGCCCGAACCCTCATGAATTCTGATCATGCATAGTTGAACCAGAGATCGATGGAAGAAATTTTGAACTAAATCCCGGTCTCATCCGGATGGTTCAACAGGACCAATTTGCAGGACTACCCTCTGAAAACTCAACCATTCACATCACTAAGTTCCTGCAGTTGTGCAGCATGATCAGGGTGCAAAATATTCCACGTGAGGTAATCCGTCTGCAGCTTTTTTCATTTTCTCTTCGTGATAGGGCAAGCGAGTGGTTCTATTCTATGCTGCCCAACACTTTCAACACATGGGACGAGCTCTCTACTGCTTTCCTAGAAAAATTCTTACCACCCAATAAAACCAGGAAAATCAGATATGAGATCAATCAGTTCGTCCAAAAAGATGGGAAAACCCTATATGATGCGTGGGAAAGATTGAAAGATTTGCAGCACAAGTGTTCACATCATGGCATCTCGCAGGGTGATATTATTAAAAACTTTTTCAATGGACTCGATTGACCTAGCCGAAGCGCCGTCAATTCAGTCGTTGGTGGCCGATCTATGCGACTCACTGACGAGGAGGCTCTCGAGCTTATTGATGACTTGGCGCTTTATGATTTTCAATATGGCGACGTCCAAGGACCCTCTCGGAGAGGTAATGTATATGATATCGAGTCTCTAAATTCTCTTCATGCTAAAATCGATCAAATTTTGCAGCAGAAGAAACAGGAACCCACAGATCAAAATGCATCTTCTTCTCGGCACATTTCACGTGAGATCTATGGAGCTTCACACTACACATCTGAGTGTAGTTTTGCCATTCAGGACACCACAGGCGAGCAAGCCAATGCAATCAACAACTAGTATGACACGCGCACTCATAGTAACCCGTACTCAAACACTTACAACCTTGGATGGAGGAACTACCCCAATTTCTCTTGGACAAACCAGTTAAACATCCAAAATTATGCTCAAAATAATAAGCCACCTAGTTTCCTTAGAAAACCACTGAACCATCCTTCATATCAAACCCAACAAGCCTTACCTGCACCACCTCAAGCCCAACCCACTGAGTCCATGCTCGAAAATATTATTCTAATGCTCAAGAAAAATAATGAAAGAATGGAACAAATGCAAACCCACACCAAGTTTCTTGAAAATCAAATCACTCAGAATGCCACCGCCTCATCCCAAAGAAACTAGGGCAAACTCCCTAGCGAACCTGAGGTAAACCCTAGGGAACAGGTGCAGGCAGTTACCTTGCGAAGTGGAAAGCAGCTCGACCCTCCTAAAATGGTCACAAAAAAGGATGACGAGCAGGAAAAGAAGCAAGAAGAGGAGTCACAATCAGAAACAGTGGTGGAGAAGCCATATGTACCACCACCTCCTCCTTACAAGCCTCCTCTCCCCTTCCCACAAAGGCAACGACAGGCTAAGCTCCAAAAGCAATTCGAGAAATTTATTTCTACTCTCAAGAACCTGTCAATCAACGTGCCTTTCATTGACATGCTTTCCCAAATGTCAGCTTATGCAAAATTTCTAAAGGACATGCTTTCCAACAAAAGAAAACTCGAGGAGTACGGAACCATTGCACTCACTGAGGAGTGCAGCGCTATTTTGCAGAACAAGTTACCTGAGAAGCTAAAGGACCTTGGAAGCTTTTCCATTCCATGTGCTCTTGGGAATGTCCAAATCAGTAGAGCGCTATGCGATCTCGGAGCTAGTGTAAGTCTGATCCCACTCTCCATCTGTAAAAAGCTGAACATGGGTGATCCAAAACCAACGTCTATGTCTCTCTAATTGGCCGACCGATCAATCAAATTCCCAGTTGGCATTCTTGAAGACGTTCCCTTGAAAGTCAGAAAATTGTTCATCCCAGTCTACTTTGTAGTCCTCGACATAGAGGAGGATCGCAAAATCCCAATCATTCTCGGACGATCTTTCTTAGCCACTGCTGGAGCCATCATAAACGTCAAGAATGGTCGACTCTCACTGACAGTTAGAGATGAAAAGATTGAATTTAATCTTTCTGAGGTAACAAAGCACCTATCAACCGATGACTCTTGCCTGCGGGTCGACGTCATCAACCCATTGCTGATCGAAGAAAAAGATAACCCGATTGAGGTATGTATCATTCAGAGTGCAATTGTTGAAAATGATAACCCTGAACTGTCTGCTTATGCATCTCTCTTGGATGGAAGCCCTTTTATCTTACCTGCTGCCGACTCATCTTCTGGGAAGCTGGACATAGACCTCAATTCTGTTCCCTCGACAAAAACAAAGGAAGAAGCACCAAAGGTAGAACTCAAACCTCTTCCTAAAAATCTCAGGTATGCATTTATTGGTCCAAATGATACTTATCCAGTCATAATCAATGCAAATATTTCCGAATCCCAATCTGATGAACTATTATCTGAACTAAGAAAGCATAGGAAGGCAATCGGATACTGCATTAATGACTTACCTGGTATTAGTCCTTCTCTATGCATGCATAGAATTTTAATAGAGGAAGACTGTAAGACAAGCATTGAACCTCAAAGACGTCTGAATCCAAACATGAAAGAAGTGAAAAAGAAAATTTTAAAACTTCTTGATGCTGGAATCATTTACCCTATTTCTGATAGCAGTTGGGTAAGCCCAGTACATGTGGTACTCAAGAAAGACGGTATGACTGTCGTGAAAAATGATAGAAATGAACTTGTACCCACAAGGACAGTCAGGTTGGCGAATGTGCATCGATTATCGAAAATTAAATGTTGCCACCCGAAAGAATCATTTTTCTTTGCCTTTCATTGATCAAATGCTTGAACGACTAGCCAACCACTCTTACTTTTGCTATTTGGATGGTTACTCCGGCTATTTTCAGGTTCCTATTCACCCACAGGATCAAGAGAAAACCACCTTCACCTGTCCATACGACACTTTTGCATATAGACGCATGCCTTTTGGTCTTTGCAATGCACCTGCCACTTTTCAACGATGCATGATGGCCATATTTTCTGATTACATTGAAAACATAATGGAAGTATTTATGGATGATTTTTCTGTTTATAGCTCTACATTTGAATCATGATTATCTAACCTGTCTAAGGTTTTACAGAGGTGCGAAGAAACCAACTTGGTTTTGAACTGGAAAAAATGTCATTTTATGGTGCAAGAAGGAATTGTATTAGGCCATTTAGTTTCGAGCAGAGGTATTGAAGTTGACCTGGCGAAAATAGAGATCATTGAAAAATTACCACCACCTAATTCGGTCAAAGGAATTCGAAGTTGTCTGGGACATGTCGGCTTCTATCTACGTTTCATCAAAGATTTTTCTAAGATTGCTAAGCCACTGACTAACCTGCTAAACCAAGATGTAAAATTTGATTTTTTCTGATGACTGTCTAAAGTTGTTCTGCAGATTAAAAGAAACTTTGACCACTGCCCCAATTATACAGCCACCTGATTGGAGCTTACCATTTGAGATCATGTGCAATGCCAGTGACCATGCGATTGGGGCAGTTTTGGGTCAACGAAAGGATAATAAGCCAGTAGTGATCTACTATGCAAGCAAAATCCTGGATGATGCTCAAGTCAACTATGCAACCACTGAAAAAGAATTGCTAGCTGTCGTGTTCGCTATTGATAAATTTCGTTCTTATCTTGTAGGGTCAAAGGTGATTGTTTACACAGACTACGCAGCCATTCGCTATCTAATTGCCAAGAAAGATGCCAAACCGAGGTTGATTCGCTGGATCCTGCTGTTACAAGAATTTGACCTTGAAATCCGAGACAAGAAAGGCACAGAGAATGTGGTAGCTGATCATCTGTCTAGACTACCAGCAAATGAGGAGATTAATCTATCCAAAGATGAACTGATCATCGAGGATTTCCTCAACGAGCGCTTGCTTGCACTCAAGGAAATATCAATGCCCTGGTATGGAGACATTGTTAATTATTTAGTCTGTCAATAAATTCCATCCAATTTCAGCTATCAACAGAAAAAGAGATTCATGGCGGACGTGAAATACTACATATGGGAGGACCCATACCTGTACAAGAGATGCGGCGATAGTCTGATTCGCCGATGTATACCAAACGAGGAAATCCAAAGCATTCTTTATCACTGTCATTCTTCACCTTATGGTGGACACATAGATCCCACCAAAACTGCAGCAAAAGTCCTACAATCAAGTTTCTTTTGGCCCACTTTGTTCAAAGATGCTCGATCTTTTATACTAACCTGTTATAGGTGCCAAAGAATAGGAAATATCTCAAAGCGAAACGAGATGCCACTCACAAATATTCTCGAGGTCGAACCGTTCGATGTCTGGGGCATGGATTTCATGGGACCTTTTCCATCCTCATTCAACAACCAGTACATACTGCTTGCAGTTGACTACGTAACTAGATGGGTGGAGGCGATTGCTTCTCCAACAAATGACTCACAGGTGGTTGCTAAATTCTTAAAACGCAACATCTTTACCAAATTTGGTGTACCACGAGCAATCATAAGTGACGGAGGAAGCCACTTCTGTAACAAGCAAATGGAGCTACTGCTCAAGAAATATGGGGTCACACATAAGATCGCCACCTCATACCACCCACAAACAAGTGGCCAAGCTGAAATCTCGAACCGCGAGATTAAATACATACTTGAGAAGACGGTATCCCAATCACGGCGAGATTGGTCAAGGCAACTCGATGATGCTCTTTGGGCATACCGCACTGCATTCAAAACTCCGATCGGGACAACACCTTTCCAACTAGTCTATGGAAAATCATGCCACTTGCCTGTAGAGCTGGAGCACAGAGCATACTAGGCAATCAAATTTTTGAATTTTGATCTCAAGTCTACAGGAGAAAGGCGCCTACTACAGCTTGATGTACTCGAGGAGATTCGACTCGATGCCTATGAAAATTCAAAGATGTACAAGGAAAAGATAAAATTTTAGCATGACAAACACATCCGGCAGAAGGTGATCAAAGCTAATGACCTGGTGTTGCTTTTTAATTCTCGTTTTAAATTGTTTCCAGGAAAATTGAAGTCGAGGTGGTTGGGACCATTCAAAGTATTACAAGTGTTTCCTCATGGAGCTGTTGAAATCTGGAGTGAAGTGACGGGAGCATTCAAAGTCAATGGGCAGCACCTCAAACCCTACTTCTCAGGGGATCACATTCAAATAGGAGTCATGTACTCCTGTGAAACCACGCCACTCAACTGAAAATCTGTAGTCGGGCTGACGACTTTAAACCAAGCGCTTCTCGGGAGGCAACCCGAACTTTTCCTTTTTCTTTCAAGGAAGCTTTAGTTTTATTTATTTTTTTCTTTTCTTTTAGTTTCTTTTTAGAATTTTGATACTTTCTAATTTTAAGCTTTATTGGTTATTTTCAGAATCTACTTGGAAGGAAGCACCATAGGACGGAAATTCGGTTCAACTCGCAAAAATAGGGAAGTTAACATCTCAAATCATTTACAATCTCTCTTTATTTTGATGACATGATTTACATTGAGGACAATGTCGATTTTAAGTGTGGGGGTAAATGCATTACATTAATTTTCTTTAAATTCTTTCACTATGAATTCTTTCACTACCCTAAATGCATTGCATTAATTTTCTTTGAATTCTTTCACTACCCTGATGATGATATTTTTTGTCATAATTTTTGAAACTTTTGGGTAAATCTTACCATTGGACTGATCGAGACCCCATTTTGAACTCCTTGTACGTCTTATAAGCAAATCATATTTGGAATTTCAAAATCTTTGAGTGAAAAAAAAGAGTTGAACCATAGTGAGAGGTTAAATTTGTTTTGAACATGTACTCTTTGAAAATACTTGAATTTTTGTCTTGAATCACTTGATGAAACTGATATACCTAGGAACTAATTCTGCTTTCTTTCAAAATCAGAGTAATCCTTTCTAATTTATCAAAGGTTGTTTGTAATACACACAATTGTCATCCAAAAAGGTAGTTTTTTCCATATACATAAAAAAAATTTCAAAGGACAAAACTCAATCTAACCAATTCATGGTGGACATGATTAAGACATTTTCTTCATGATGAGCCTATCTGTGAAAGTATAATAGTTGTTTACCCCCATTAAACTTGGACTTCAATTTTTTTTTAAACCTCAATTCCCACCTAGTTGAACCAATTTTGACATTGAATTTTGAGCTGAAAAGTAAAATGGGAATAAAGTTTAACCTCACGGCTTGTGCAATTAATGAAAATAACTTCCTAGATACCCTAAAATATGGTGAGGGGAGTTATTGCCGGACTTGGTTTAAAAAAAAAAAAGTTAAACCAAGGATAAGAACAGACTTGGAAAAGAATAAAAGCACTAAGTGTAGGGGTAACCTTATTTCGTGTTGTAAAATGAGGCTCAAAGCCATGTGGAGATGGTTTAAATTCTGAAAATGTTCAAAACTTTATCTCTTGTGCCAAACTTGGCCATTGTCCTGTTTAGTCCTTATGATCCTATGAATTGGCTAATTGAGTTGGCAGAGAAGATTTAAAATTTTGATGAGGTGTATATGAGGTAATTTGACTGATATTTTCTGCATTACTACCATTACTTGAATTATTGAATGTGTGCATTGAATAACTAGATAAAAGGGGAAGATGCCTGATAGTTAGGAGTATATTGCGGGAGTTTTTGAACTCTTAATGATTGAAAGTAAAATGGGCGAAAGGGTACAGAGTATTAGTCATGTGAGAAGGGATTGTAGACTAAGATTTTCAAAGAGTATCATGTTTCAAAAAATTTTAGTTTAATACTCTCACTAAATGGGTGGCTAAGCATTTATTTTCGCGTTTCACTCAAAGTTTTGAAACTTTGCAATGTGTTCTTGAATTCCTTTATTTTTTCTTGAGGACAAACAAAATTTTAAGTGTGGGAGTATTTGATAATTGAAAATTAACAGTATATTATGTGAGCATTTTATACCAATTTTATAGGGAATTATTTGAGTTCAATATGAAATTTGGTTTAAAATGTGATTTTTGCATCAATTGGGTGTTGAACATGAATTTTAAGATATTTAATAACTTTTATAATCTTTCGGCTTGAAATTTCATTCCATTCTTTTGTATAAGGGAATCTGGACAAGAATAAACAGGAAACACTTAAGAGCACGATGGATGGAAGAAAAGAGAAACCAAAGCAAGCAAGGGTGCTGGCGCCTAGGCGCCTACCAATGGTGCCCAGGTGCCACCCTACAGGCCATGCCAAAATCTCCAACACCACATTTCAGTCTGCTTCTCGAGAGTTGGCGCTTAGGCACCACTTCACCAACATGCTGAAAAGTCCGAAAGGGTTTTGGGGATCGCAAGGTAAAATTACATCCAGGGAGTTGGCACTTAGGCGCCACCAAGGGGCGCCCGGGCGCCAAGCAGGGGTAGCTACAAAAGTTAAGGAGAAGCTCCAGGTAGGGATAGTCTAGAGAGTTGGCGCCTAGGCGTCAGTGCAAAATTTTCTAGGGTTTCCAGAATGTGTCCAAATTGCTCAGCATACAGAGAGTTGACGCCTAGGCGCCAATACGCAGACCTGCATACGATTGCGAGCGGCTGGCTCATTTTAAGGGATATATAAAAAACCCTTTGAGGGTTCCAAAAGGGGGGAGATAATTTTTCGAAGGAGAAGAGATTAGAGAATTCTTGGAGAGAGAGAGAGAGGTGGAGAGCACAGGCGAGCAGAGGACTGGCGAGTTGCGTGGGGCGATCAACACATCATCGAAGCTCCAAACCAATAAGCTTTTCTTTTCTTTGTTTTTTTATTATCTTATTTAAGATGGGATATTATGTTAATTCTCTTTTGGACTTGAACATGCTAGGCTAAACCCTTAATCTAGGGTTTAGGATGTAGCATGTGTACAATGTAGCGTGGTGTGGATGTTAATTTATTTATGAAGGATATTGTTGTTAATTTAATATCTTATGATTAATGCTTGCTTGGTGTGAAGGCCTGCACTTTGGCAATGATTCTCATATATTAGGTGATGGAACCGAGAGATAAAAATCTAATATACGATAATCAAGATATTAAACCTGAAAATCTAAGACCATGAGAATAGGCATGATGACCTTGAGGAATTTCATGAACAAACCACAGAACTTAATGGATTCTAATTAACTTAATCCCATGAGAATAGGTAATTAAGAAGATTAGAGTACGCCTTTTAGGTTTCGAGAGAAGTTGCAAGGATAAATTAGGGATTGTTCTCCTTTAACAAACAATATCCGGATTAAATAATTATACCACTACCCGTTACAAAAGACGCATGTGAAATTCTAGACCCTAGTTACTCACACTCTCGTTTTCTCTACTCATTTTAATTTCTATTTTATTTTCTCTTCCCAATTTTTTGTTTCTTTTCCATTTAATTTACTACATCCTCTTTCAACTTTTCTAATCCATTTAATCCGGCGAGAAAGTATTTAATAGCAGAATTTTTAGTCCCGAATTCCCTATGGATCGATATTTTATATACTACAATCTACGACCGGTGCACTTGCGGTGAGATTGCGAACAAGATTCTTCTTCCTTCAGATATCTTTATGAAATTATAGCTTCTTTTCTTTATGCATTTGGCCATATTGAGGAAACTTATTATCCTTAGTATTTTAGCTGGAATTCATAAATGATGGACTTAATTTCATGAGGGAATTGGCCCTTTATAAGGATGTCTATTTGTCTTCCAATTTATTATTATATATATATATTTTTGTGAAACTTAACACATTTCTAAAATGACTTATCCTATTTAGATACCTACATTTCCCTATTAGTAATGACTTCTGCTGCTTAATATAGATTTTTCTTCTTGTTGCAAAGTGTATTAACATATATTGCCTTCAATCTAATTCCTAATGGTCAGTTAAAATATACATAAGAGAATTAAACATAACATACCTGAAATTTTGCATGTTGCCTCGAAGTTGTTGAATCTAAAAAGTAGCATCTTAAAGAATCCTTTGAATATTATATGAAATTTGTTTGCTGACTTTTCTAATCATGGCTTGGTGAATACTTTTTTGAGTATTTATAATGGCTCCCTAGGCTTGGCTCTTTTAGAATCCTAAAATTGAAATCCTGATTGCTGAACTCTTGAATGTTTCTTTGAGGTTGTAGGATTCTTTGAACATATCGTGAAATTCACTTGCTAACTTTCCAAATTCTATTTTGATGAATGCATTTACAAGTTGTGTGAGTATTAGAATGTCTTTCTTGACACTGTGTTATACTAAGTCAATCATTTTCCATGTCTGTTTTACCTTTCTTATGAGTATGTTGCTGAATTTTTATTATTATTACAGGTTCGATTAATGGAATGAAACACTTGAGGATGTATTCTACCTCTCCCTGAGCATATGATCCATCTACCTTACCTAACCAGTACCTTAATGAGCCTTGATTGGTCTTTCTTACCTTTAGATTTATTTTCTTATTTATCTAATTTATCTGATGAGAGGATTGTTTGGAGGGCATTTTGGTTGTTTGTTGACCTACTTATATGTTGTAAAGATTATAGGTGTCTTATTTTATTGGTAGTTTCATGTTATCATTGTTATAATTCTCAAAGATTTCTTCATCAATTTGGTATTTCATAAGATGCACCTATCATAAGTGAGGTTTTTAATAGATTTATTATGTATAGTGGGGCTGCCATTATAGATGAAATACTTAATGGTTAACATTTCAGTTTATCTTCCATAAAGCTTGGGATGACTTCTACTAAGCTACTTGAATTTTCTTTAAACTATAGGAACTGGTTAGTTGCAGAAATGGGTCGTGTAGTTCTTGAAGTTCCTCCACCTGTTGAAGAGGAAACAATAGATATTGGTGCGCCAATGAAGGTCCCTCCCCACCTAAAAGTACAAATTTATAAATTAAGAGGGCAGAATACCTCGCTTGCCTCATCCATTGGTCAATTATCAAGTGCCCTCTCCTTTATTCGTGAAGTGTTGTCTCGATATGAGATATCCTTGGAACTGGTTGCTCCTATTACCATGCAAACTCTCCAAACAAGTTAACTTAGGATTTTTATATCTTTTCTTTCCTTTTCTATTTTTTGAGACAAGATATATAACATGAAGGTTAGACTCTAAAGACTTTTTGAATTGACTTGTATTTTTGTTTCTTTTAAGAGTATAGAGTACAAGATTCATGTTATAGGTTCTTATGTGTAAATTTTGGGGTGTGAAATGTTAACACTTTTTGAGAATTTTTTTAATGAAAAGGATAATGGGAAAGATGTTTTTTGACTCCATAGTTCTTTGTTATGTTTTCTTTTACTGTTGTTAATATAGATGTGGGCAGCATGATTATGTACTAGTTGATTACAATTTGTGGTAGTGTCTCTCTTCACTTATCCAAGATAATATAGGGAGGAATCTATATATTGCATCTTCATGCTTCGATGTTCAATTATATATTTCAACGGAGCCATAGGAAGAAGCTATTAATTTTATAGTGATGTTAGCTTTCTTACAGGTCCTTTTTTTCCTTGATGGGCATCTTATTACCCAATTTGACTGCCCCATCACCTTATCTCCAACTCAAAATCTCCAATTGTAATATGGTCTCATAGCTGTAAACACTAGTAATGGTAGCAGTAAATTTCAACTATACATAACCAAGTTTTAACAGCTCCTTATCGTTAGATAAAAATAAAATAAGTGCAATCTTCTATGCTTCCTAAACTAGTGGAACTAGTTAACCAAATGGGAACCCAAGTGCTAATTGTAAATCATTAATGATCAGAAATGCTTCTTATTTGTTTTATTATTACTTTTTTATTAAATCTTAAGTTTTTTTAAAAAAATTCCTATTTTAATTGCAAAAATTTTTAGCAAAATTAGTAAGCCTTAGGGGAGATGATTCAAGTGTGATTTTTTTTAAAAAAAACTTGTTAGTGGTTACAGAATCATGGTTTGATTGATGATAAAGACATTCCAAAATGATTGAAATCAAGTACTTTGGGTCATATAGTCAATAAAAATATAAGGTGTCATGTAGCTTTGATCTATTCAAGATGAACAAAATCCCATCATTTTCTTGTAATGAGATTTAGGAAGGAGATAAATGAGAATAGAAGAGGAAATTTTTTTTTTAAAGCTTAATTATCTTATTAATAGATTTCTTTTTTTTAAGAATCCTAATTAATAATAATTTTTTAAACAAACTTTTGCCCTCCTTTTGATTTTTTTTGTATAACTCCTTTTTAATTATTATTTTTATACTTTTTAAATAGATAAATCATACAAGAGAAGATAATAGAATGGTCACTGAAAATACCTTTTTGTATGATCTGTGCTTACCTACTTGGTCGTAGTAGACTCTTCTAATCGAGACATTATCAAAACTCCTTTATCTAGTACTTTTTTCACGACCCATGTCTTTCCCATTTGGGTTTAAATTTTCCTCTTTTATCAGACAGTTGTGGTATAAAAATCCTTTTGAGTACCAAATCACCTTCATGGAATTTTCAAGGTCAGACATCCTTATTGTAAGCCTTAGCTATCCTTCTTTGGTATGCTTGTGTGTCCTTTTGCACTTATATCAATTTCTTTTAAAGTTCTTAACGTTGGAATTTCCACATCAATGGGTAATATTGCTTCTATCCCATATGTTAAGACATATGAATAAAATCCTATAGCAGTTCTAATTGATGTTCTATATATGCTCATAGAGCATAAGGTAACTTGTCTACCCAATCTCTATAATTTTCTACCATTTTTTTTAATATTTTAATTAAAGTTTTATTAGCAGCTTCTACAGCACCATTTGGAGCAATTTTTCCTATGATATCTATTCCTCATGTGGAAAATGGTCATGGAGTAGACATATTATGTAGTTCATTAGTTGGAGTGTGAATAAGATTTTCATGCTATTGATATTTTGTACATTTGCTAATAAAGTGTGTACAATCTCTCTCTAAAGCTATTAAATAATACCCTTATCATAATATTTTCTTTGCCAACATCAGTCATTCATGTCGGAACTGCATTCTCCTTCTTGTATTTTTTCAATTACTTCTTAGCTTCCTTCTCTTCTACACTCCTTAATAATGATTGATAATATGATTTTCTATATAAAGTATCTCCAATCATTACAAAATGGCGAGCTAAATGCCTAATAGTACGCTTATCTACAGACTTAGCATAACCCTCAAAAGTTTATTTTTGATAAAATTTTCAATGACATAAAATCATAGTTTAGCTTTTTCTTCAAGGGAATTTTCATTTTTCAGCATTAGATAAGAGGCGAGCACATCTACTATATGCATTTGAACATCTTGAGACTCTATTCCATATGAGATTTCTATTACTGATGCAAGGTTGACTAAAGCATCGGCTACCAGGTATTGACTTCTGGATTTATAGGAAAATGTTACTTCCTCAAATTATTCTATTAGTTTGGCTAAGGCAAGTTGATAGGGTTTTAATTTTTCATTTATAGTTTCCCACTCACCTGTTGATTAATTGATTACTAGCTGTGAATCTCCAAAAATTTGAAGTTTGCTTGCCCCCAGATCATATGCTTCTTTAATTCCGGTTAAGCATACCTCATATTCTGTAATATTGTTGGTGAAAGAAAATATGATTTTTTTTTGCTATCATGATGACCCTTAAGGTCGTAAAGTATAACTCTAATTCTTCCACCATTAACATTCCAAGCACCATCAAAATACAAGCTCTAAGCAGTTGATTTTGGCTTGTTGTTGATAGTCAGAATGCTCTCATCACAAAATTGATAAAAAAAAAATAGTAGATAACCTGGTAATGCTTGTTCAACTAAGTAATCTGCTAATACTTGTCCTTTGACTACCTTTCTTGTAACATAAATGATATCAAATTCTTTCAATAATAATTACCACTTGGCTAACCTTCCTATAAGGGTAGTTTTTTAGCATAAATATCTAAGCGGGTCAAATTTTGATATTAGGAGGAGTGTTCTTGACATAATATACTGTCTTAATTTTTATATGGCAATAACTAAGGCCAGATAGTTTTTTTCTAGTTCTAGATATTTAATTCCAGTAGGGGTGAATTTTCTACTGAAATAATATATGGGTAACTTTTTTTTTCCACTTGCATCATTTTATCCTAAGACACTTCCCATAGCCACCTGCTTAAATGATAAATACAAAATTAAGGGACCATTCTACATTATGGTGTTAGTATTGGTGTTAGTATAGGTGAATTAGAATAGTAGGATTTGATTTTATCAAATGCTAATTAGCAGTCTTCTGTCTAACTTTTTGGAGAATCCTTTCTTAAGAGTTTGAAAATACGTTTGCAAGTTAAAGTTAACTGAGATATAAATATGCTAATATATTGCAATTTTCTTAAAAATCCTCGAATTTTCTTTTCTGTTCTAAGCGGTGGTATTTCTAAAATAACTTTAACTTTATTATTATTATTATCTATTTGTATCTAATTTTCACTCATAACAAATCCTAATAATCGTCCATTTCGAGCTCTAAAAACACATTTATTGGGATTAAGCCCAAGTTGAACATTATCCATTCTATCAAACAATTTTTAAAATCTTTTAAATGATTAGCAAAAGAATGAGAATGTATAATCATGTCATCTACATAAACCTTGACTTTTGCACCTCTCATGTTATGAGAAATAGCAGTCATTGTCTACTAGTATGTAGCTTCTGCTTTCTTTAATCTAAAAGGCATGACTTTATAACAAAATATTCTCCATGGAGTGATGAAAGATTTTTTTTCCTGATATTGTAATGCAACCTTGATTTGATTGTATCTTAAAAATCCATCCATGAATGAAAACCAATTATATTTGGCAATACTGTCCACCAAACTGTATATATGAGCAAATGAAAGTCATCTTTGGGACTTACTTTATTAAAATCTCGGTAATCTATACACATTCTAATTTTGTATCTTTTTTTTGGAACAAGTACTATACTAGCTAACAATTCTAGATAATGACTTATTCTTAGAAACTCAGAATTCTACTATTTTATAATTTCATCTCTGATTTTTGGAATCCACTTAGGTTTTATTCTTCAAAATTTTTATTTTATAGGTTTAATTCTTCATTTTATTGGGAGTTTATGAATAAAATTTTCATCTAATCTTGTCATGTCAGTGTAGAAGAAAGCAAAATTTACCAATCTAGGTTTTAAAAATGCTATCATCATATCCCTTTCTTCTCTGGATAATTGTTTTTCTATTTTTAGCATTTTATGGTCATCTTCTGTTCCTAGGTTGATGCTTTCAAAATTCTCTAAAGTTACCACTTCTTTGCTTTCTATTTCTTCTAATTCTTTATCACTCCCCTTTATTATTATTTTTATATCTTCTAAAGTTTTCTCGACACAGCAAATACTGGCCTAGAACTCGTCTTCTGTGAAATTTCTCCTTTGGAAGTTTTGATAAGCATATTTAGATGGTGGTGATTGTGAAGTTGAGTAAATTGGTAATGTGTACCATGTTTTTTCATTAGTACTGATGGTACTTGTAACGACGTTTTTTTCTTGACCGTCAAAGTAAGTAGACTGAATTATTAGAACTTCCTTAGGCTTTTCTTCTTTTCCTAATTCATGAAGGAAGAATCCTACACTCAAAAAAATATTTTGCTAACTGTTCTTCTTAAACTGTGGTCTATGTGGGTCATAACCTAACTCAAATCTATTTTTTCTTTAATATTTATCAAACTTGTTTTTCCTTTATGTCTAATTTTATATCATGCAACCTGTCTTTCAGCTAGCGTAATGACATAGTTTACTGACGTTATATCACTTGTGGAAAATGAAGTTTACTTCCTTTGTTGGAGTTTCAGCAAAAGGAAGTGAGTCGGATGAAGTGTATACCTCAACTAAAGGAACTTCATGGCCTCCACTTTCTTCTATTAGGATAACTATATCTGGGTCAGCTTTAATGACTACCAGTTTTCAATTAGCAATAAATTTTATTTTTGATGTAGTGAGGATGGGACTATTCCTGCTTGATGCAACCACGGTCTTCCTCATAGTATATTAAAGAAAGCTGCGTGTCTAGGACTAGAAACGATTGGCCATGGTCTCAAGCCCTATTATTAAAATTACCTCTAATTCCCCTAGAGATGATCTGATAGCATTGTCGAATGCTTGTATACAGATATTACTAGGACAACTGTCATCCATTGGGATTATTAGTCTCTTGATAGTCTTTGAGGGGGGAGATGTTTAGGCTAGAACCACTATCTATTATAACCAAAGGGATGTTAAGATCTTTACACTGAATAATGATATTCAAAGGATGGATATGATGTCATCCTTCAGGGGGTAACTCATCATCTGTGAAGGTTATCGCATTTGGGGGCCATAATTTGTCCTGCCATTTATGCGACTACCTTAAGTTCAACTTACTTTGAAATATAAGCCTTGTTTAATGTCTGAATAAAGGTTTATCAATGTATAGTAGAAGTAACTAGTAATTTTCATATGAAAATTTGGGTCGGTAAGGACTTGAGCTGTGTTGCCACGTCATATGTTGAATTTTCACCTTTTTCAGAAATAAGATTATTTCTTCCTTCAAGTGGGTTGTATATTTCCTACCTTTAAATACTTAAGGTATCTCCAAGGTACCCAATGAGAATCATACGAAATTTGAGGTTTGACTAGCAAAGTTATTTCACTCTTATCTATCACTCTTAGGTTTTTTAGAGCTAAGATATTTGTTCGCTTGTAAGAAAGGGTGTCTTCATTTTGGCGGCTAATGCTCTCCACCTTGCCACATAATCTGAGAAGGTTTTATTAGTTTTTGCTTTAAGGCCTCCAGAAAGATTGAAGATAGTTCTTCCAAGGTTTTGATTTGTTTGCAATGTAATGAGGTATACCATTCTAGAGGGTCCTTCATTAAGCTGTGTTGAAACAAGTGTATTAAATTTTTCTTCTTTTTAACTAGGAGATATAAAATTCCACAATAAGCTTTAAGGTGGGATCTAGGACAAAAATCTCCTTCATAGCTAGGTAAAGAGAATATTTCAAACTTATCACATAAAATAATGTCGGGAAAAGGACACAAGTCTTCTATTCTTGAAGATGGCAAAGTCTCTCCATTATGGTGACAAACTTTGTCTTCTAATTATTTTAAAAGCTTCTTTACCTATTAGATTTCACTTTTCGCATTGGCTAACTTCAAAACTAGTTCTTCCTCTTCATAATGATTTATATCCTTTTTTTCTTTGTATTATTAGTTGAGGCACCTACTCCATTATCCTTTTGGTTTTTAGGCAGCTCTAACATTTTTAGCCTTTCTATTACTTTTGATATCATCCCTTCTAATTCATCTATCTGTTGTGCTATATTTGAAAAATTCACTATACTAGGGTGACTGGAGGGTGATTCTCTTTTAGTGTTAGACATATTTGTTTTATTTGGTTTAGATCTTGTGATAACTGGACTTTGGGATGGATGAACCTCCTTTTTACGAGTTATCCTGGTTACTTACGTTGGCTCTAGATTTATATCTTTTTTGAAAGGAAAATCAAACCTTTTAAAAAAAAAATTTCCTCCTGAATGGAAAGAAAAGAAAAAAATATTCCCTGAGCTTTTAAGAAAAGATAAAGATCAATACTCTATTATGTCCCCAGTTGAGTCATCAAACTGTAGCAAGTTATTTTTGGCATGCCGCGATGAGTTGACAAGTGGGCCTAAAAATATAAAATATATACAATGCAAAATGCTACAAAAAGTAAAAATAGAAATAGATACATGTAAGGCTGAAAGGTAAATGTGCATATGCAAAAGCATAAAATAAACATGCTGCAAAGTACAAGAAAATTAAATATGCAATGCAAGTTAGATGGTTAGATAGATATGATGTGAAAATTAAACATGCAAATAAAAAGATAATAGGTGTAGAAAAAGGGTTCAAGATCATATATGAAAATATATATAAAATGTGTAGACATTGAGGTTAAAGAAGAAAAATGCAAACGTTAAAATTTTTAGATAATGCAACCATTAACATTTTTTATATGATGCAAAATTAGTCAAACGAGTCTATCAATTAGTCACCATTAAAAGTTAGTAAAATGCATTAATGAAACATGTAAAATAAAAATGGAAAAAATATTGAAGAGAGGTTCCAGATCAGAAATATGAATAAAAAGAAAAGGTGTAGACATAGAGGTTAAAGAAAGGAGATGCAAATGTTAAAGCATTTAAGTGATGTAAGTTCTTTAGAAATTTTTAAATTGTGCGAGTTAGTTAAACACAAACATGTGTGTTAGTTATGCACAATTAGTAGTTAGTAAATGGTAATTGCATGCAAATACAAATACACATAATAAATAGAAAACAAAATTAATATATTAATTTTTCTTTGGAGTCGCCACTAACCAAATAACGGCGTTAGTCCACATACAATAAAGCATAATAATACAAAGATTTCCTAGGTGGACTTATAGCTAAAAAAATACAATTTTATTTTTTCTACTAGTAGATAAGTTCTAAGAGCGTTGAATGACATACATCTTATATATAAATGCTTAGGAGGGTGAAGGTAGAAGTTTAATCCCTAGGCTTTTTATGAGTCTCTAACTCAATTCAAAAGTGGGTATGAGAATTTCATTCTCGTCATAAGGGATAAAAAAAATTTTAGTTTGATTTGATTTCTTTTCTTTACAGAAATATATATTTTTTAAAAAAAGGTTATGTGAAATGGTACGGAACCAAAAAAAATTTATTTTAGAAAGAAAAACATGAAATGTAAAAATTAATGATGGTTATGACGTAAAATATTTATTAACTAAAAATGAAAATGGCATAATCTTAATGCAATAGGGTATTGTATATATAGATATATATATTTTTTAAGAAAAAGTAAGGCAACAGCTATATCATGCAAGTGAAAATTTTCTTTTTAAAAAAAAATTGAATGCATATTATATTTCTTATTTTCATAGAAAACATTTTTATTACTATATTTTTTAAAAAATGAAGAGAAAAAAGGATGTGCTAATGTCAAGATGCAATTAATGCATTGGCGGTCATACAAAATTTTAAAAAAATGCAATTGCTAATACCTGTCTCGTGGATATGAACGGCTAAATATGCATCTCATTTTCTTTTTCTTTTTCTTTTTTTTTTGGGTAACGTCGTGGTTAAAGGATGGGTTGAAACAGAGCTGGACGAAAGGAAAAAATGAAGCAACACTGGATTGGAAAAAAAATTGAAAAAAGATGAGGTAGTGATGGAAAACAGGCAAGGTTGGAATTTTTGTAGAGGGAAAAATGAAGAGGATGGATGAGAGAATAGACGAGGGGTAAACTTGTGTATGCTTGACCTTGGAGAAAATGGGAGAGGAGAAGGCTCTTTTTATAGCCTCTTGGGATTAGAAAATTGCACATTAGTATGTTCTGGTAATATTTTGTAAAATTCTATACCGGAGGGTTTCTCTTGAAAATTTTGTGGGTGGTTTTTGAAAAATCACAAATGAGCCCATGGTTTTGCTTGGTTAGGAAGTCTGCAAATCCGCCTCTTTTCTTGGTCAAATACATTTTGACCATAAGAATCTCATAAATATTAAATATTTTGGCTTAGCCAAACTATTTATCACGTCGCGTTCAATCAATTTGTCTTAGAGAACATTCTTCACTTCATCTTGAATGCAAATTGCTCTTAATTAATAACAATGATTAATAATCCTTGCTTCTAAAATGGGCTTGCATGCATTAGGGCCCATACTTCAAGTGGATCCTACAGGTACTAAGGCCTGCAAATATACGGGTCAACATTCAAATGTATATATACAAAAAGGCCTACTAGTTCGTAAGTAAGTTATAAGATTATGAGCCTATTTATGGGAAACCCAATTGAAATTTTAAGTTCACATTTAAGTAGGGTATCAGCAACTACTCAAATGAACGGCGAGAAAATTGGTATGAAGGGAACTGTGCGTCCCTCTCATATGGCCAGACATTCCCTTTTATACACTTGCCACATTTTCTGTTGTGCTCATTTTCACGCCACACTTTTCTAATTTGCTTCTATTGTAAATATGTAGGCCCTATTTAAATATTCGTTCATGTGAAATTTGCTTTTTTAAAAGTTGGTTTAGTATTTTATTTTAATTTCTGAAAATCACGGACAAATATATGTGCGATTTTCAAAAATCAAAATAAAAGATTAAATAAATTTCAAAAATTATCAAATTTTACAAAAAATACACATCTCCAAAAATAGTAAAACTTAGTTTATAAATTAAATAACATAAATTAAAAGTTTTATTAAAAAATTGAAAAATAGATTTTTTTTCCCGAGCTAAGTAGTGATTTGTTTAGCTTGGCTAACTGGATGATTACTACACATGTATATGCATGTAAGTCCTAATTACATGAAACCCTATCTTTATATAATACTATCTATTTTTCCACCTTCATGTTAGATGGAAAAATCTAGTCTACCCATTATATTTATTATCTTTCATATTTTCATAGAAGTCCCATAACTTGCAAATGTATAAAATTAACTTAATAAAATATTTTAATGCTAAATATCAATTTTAAAATTGCATTTTTCAATCAAAACTATCTAACATATCATGATTATGTGAATAAATAACTCTATCATGTATTATTGCATTGGAAAACATATGTAAATGAATGTAAAACATTTTTTATAATTTATACACTGATAATTATATATATATAAGCAAATGTGCCATGAACGTTTTTTTGAGTGTATGTATTTCTTTAATTTGGATAAAATGTGATCTCTTGGCTAAATAAAATAATGTTACAACGGATGGATTGAATATTTCATCCTCAAGTGGACAGAATTATAGTACCATATTCACTGCGGTTAGCCTCACCACGCAGTTCCCATGTGGTCATAATTTCCACCTTTCGATTTGGCGTGAGCAATGAGATTGGATGGGGGAATTGGGGCAAATATTCCGTCTGTTCCCAACTTCTAAGAAAAAAGCAAAACCTTCTTAGCATTTGCTTTTAGGTTTCGACCTCTCTCCTCCAATTTCGTTTCTTCTTCTCGTCCCTGCCGCTCCCGAAATCTTCTCTCCACTGACACTCTGTCATACCAAACCGACGATCCACTTGTCTTGCCCTCCCGAACGCCATGACATAAACCCTATGATGGCAGCAGTCGATCTCGACTTCTGAAGATTTCGCTGTCATAAACATTAACTCGCTTCTACCTACTTGCCGGCGATCTCCAAGGAAACACCCACATCGGCTGCAACGACTCGGAATTTGGGTAGGGCAGATGTGCTCCTGGGCGTCCATGCCACCTTCTTTGACTGCGGCCAGAGGTCGCTGGGCGTGGCCATCTTTTACAAGGAGCTAATGCGTCTTCCTTGTGCACCTTCCTCAGCGGGTGGGCGATGAGAGCACTTTGAGCGGAAGAAATCGTCTGCCTCAGCTTCCATGCAGCAGTCAAATTTCCACCCCAAAGGCTCCAACAGTGGAAGCCCAAGGGGGTTTCCAGTTCTAAGGCAGCCTACTCGTCAAGAGATTCGTGTTCGAGGTCGTAGCTCCTATCTCGCATGGATTGTGATGATATGTTTCTTTACTGAAATAGACTTCCTCTTTAGTCTTCACTAATGTCTTGAAATTTGGAACTTGGAGCTTCTTTTCAACTATGATGCCTCTATATCCTCGGGCACTCCCATTTTCTAATTGCCTAGCAATTTTTGTTTTCTTTACTGAAAGGAAGACATATATATAGCTTGCGTATCGGATTTCTGGTGAATGTCATGGCCGACGTTATTTGATTTATTTACGGAATTTCCTTCCACAGCAAACTGATGGACTGAAGTTCTGCACTTCTGTAATAAAGATGGATGCTTATAGGAACCTCTACCTTCAAAACACAGCCAAGGCTGCTGGGTGGGTGTTGGTTCTGAAATTTGTTGCTCATACAGCCAATTACTCTAATTTAAATCACACAGAGGAAGACGGCTATCATGCCTGCTAACTAGGTGGATTCGGGAACAACGATGGATAGGCTGGCTGATTTATTTTATTTTTTTTTTGCTGGAGTGAATAGAAGCCTGAATGGCCGAAATTCGCTAACACGCGCTGCAAGATGTCGCAGCAATTTTAATATGTTTGCTGCTATTGGATGCGTTGTCAATTAACGATGATTTGATCATTTCGGAGTGATGCAGATTGATTGCTAGCTGAAATTGAATACTTGAAGGCTGTGATTTGAGTAGGTGTCTGTAATTTTTTTTATTGATTTTCAAAAATTAATCTTTTTTTTTTTTTTGATGGAACAAAAATTAATATCTTAATGGTATTTAGGTCATTTTAACTCACTTTTGGGGGTAATTTCTGAGTCATTTAAAAATATTTTTTGTAAAATAAAAAAAACACGTATACTTTATCCATACGCTTAAATTTTACAACTCTGATTTTTTATAATTTCAAAAATCAACAGTTTTCGCGTTGAACGAGGGTAAAAATGTTAATTTTTGAAATTATAAAAACAATATATACAAAAACCTATAAATGCAAATTTTAGTAATACAAACTAAACACATGTGAACCAATGTTATAAAAACCGGACCGGCCGGTCCGAAATCCGGTTCGGTTCGAAAGGAAAAAACCGTTCGAACCGGCACGGGTTCGACCGGTCGGGCGCCTCTTTTCCCTTGGTCGTCCGTCTCTGTCGCTGTCTCTGTCTCCCACCGACAATCCTCTCATTACTTCCTACACGGACGCTTCAGCGTTTGGTAAGTTGGACCGTCAACTCGACAAGCCAAGTACGATGTCGAAAAAATAAATTTTTAAGGGGATCAAGATGCTGTGCACCTAATGCACCTAGTTTAGTGAAGCTGAATGCAAAATTTATTTTTTAAAATTCTTTTATACAACTGTTATTTTGAATATATTAAATATGTATATCAATTATCAAATTTTATCATTTTTGAAAATTTGTTGAGATTTTTTAAAAATTATTGAAATACACATGTTTTAAATATATTTAAACTGACGGTTATATAAAAAAAATTTCAAAACAATAAAAATAAATTAAATACACCTAAATATACAAAGGCTTAGCGCACCCCGTACCATGCTTGACATCTTCACCGGCCACCGTTTCGTCTTAATTTTGTCTGGTGAGGGACGCGACGAGGAGCTCTTTAACCGCCCCTCCCAAGTCATTTTCCCTTCGCTGGGAACAAACTCGCATGGACGGTTTGGACATGCAGTTATAGTACATCGACCAATCAGACGGCTCCAACGAAATCGTTTGATTTACAAGACTACCCAAAAGATTATCGGAACTAGATCCAGTTTGCTGCTTTGCTGGTTGCGTGAAGAGAAGATTGCTTGAACGCACCTGACTTTGTTTGGGACATCACTTATGGAAAGATCCAATCTGTCCACTTGGCGCCGCTATGTGCAATTTTTTCCTTCATGTTTTGTTCTTATATTGTGATCTTTAAAATCCAACATATATATTTAAAATTTATAAAAAGTTAAAAACATAAGTTTATCAATATATTTATTTAAAATTTAAAAAAATTAAGTATTTATGATGTCATAAATATGTCATGCTGACGTCAACGGTTCGAACCGGTTAATCAAACCGGTTCGAACCAGACCAGTTCCTTTACTGGTTCAATCACCGGTTCGGTTCTGACAACATTGATGTGAACCCACATAAAATAAAATAAAAAACAACAAAAAGAGAGAAGCTCAAAATACACACATACATATATATATATAGGGAGAGAGAGAGAGGAGAAGCACAATATCAAATCAGTATCCATATTTTCAGATATCAATAACCATGTTTGCTTGTCACAGGCATAACCACAAATTCAGTTGGATGTCATAGGTGTAAGCACAATAATATATATTTTTTAATTTTTAATTTTTTGAAAAAAACCGAACGACAAGGCACGTTCCTCCAAGCTAACTGCAATTTTCACAGTGAGGCAAATTATCCTACAATAAGGGGAATTATACACCGCAAGATCCAATAGGAAAAAAAAGCAGTATTCAAGTTTAATTTTTTTAAAAAAAAAAAAAATACTACCACTATGACAAGTACAAAAGAGGAAATTTAAAATCAATTGGCAGGCCTACCAAAAAATCAACAAAGAATTCGGTAGCACAGACCCCCAACACATCTCACCGCTGAAAAGGTTCACTGCCTTGATCTGGACTCGGCCCGCCTTGCTTCGTCCGGGGTTGACGGGAAAAGCTCTACGTACCTCGATCCAATAGTCATCTTGTCCTTGCTCATTGCCTTCCTTGCATCATCTGCAGAAGCAAACTCAACAAACGCCTCACCAGTCACTTTGCCATCATGTCGACATGCAATGTGTATGTTATCCTCAGACAGGTTATAGTCCGCAAAAAAGTCCATTATGTCCGATTTTGTGACAGAATAGGGCAGACCGCGAAGCTTGAGTACTTGCGTATAGTCTAGGTGGTCCTTGTCATGTGACCTTTTGGGACGGACAGGCAAGGGACTCCGACTGCGATATTCACCACCGTCAAAGCCTTCATTGTTAACCTCAGTGGCAATAGCACGGTAGTAGTCCTGTTTCGTGCACCGAAAGACCTCCACATACCTCCTTCCCATGTTCTGCCTATCCCTTTGGAGCCCAAAGTCAGCCTGCATAGGTGATGCGAAGACTACATAGGCCTCACCGGAGAAACGCCCACTCTTGTTAATCAATAGGACATCAACAACATCCAAACCAGCAAAGAACTTGAAGATGTCTATGTCGGTGCAGTTGAAGGGAAGTCCTCTTAAGCGAACAACAGGGAAAGACTGAAGTCCACCATAGTTGAAACTTTGGAACGCATTGTTGCCGATGCCGCCACCCACTGCGAAGTATGGATTTGAATCTATCATTCGCTGTCTCTTTGAGCCGACCTCGTACCCGTCTGAAAACCCCCCGCTCCCAAACATTGCCCTTCAATTATTCCCAACAAAAGGAAAACAGAAAACACCCCCCACACTCAACCCATGTTAATAAACCAAACCCAACCCACCATTCGACACCTAGATTTTCTTGCAAGGAAATTACATGTCATAAGTATGATATGCATAATATCCAATTGGGCCAGAAATCAAATCAGCACAGACGCGTTGATGACTAAGAAGATTGATTTTACAAACACTGTTCAAATAACTGTACAGCAGTATCCTTCCAGGCCAGATATTCCACGTCAATGAACTAAATGCCCAAGAATATTATGCATATCAGGAGGATAGACATCACAGAATTCCTTCTCCCTCATATCACCAACTACCAATCATTAGCAAAATTTGACAAACCCCCTTGCATGTTTATTTAGACAGACCCAGAAATCAAACAGATCAACATATAAAAACATTGCACAATGTCTTTTCTACATGAATATTACATTCCAATAGAATTCAGCAATAGAAATCAATATTTTTCACCAAAATAACCATAAAAATGATCATGAGCTTTTTGGTCAATTTTGAAATATAAACCATGTACACAATTATATATAAACTTTGGGCAGACATTACCCAGCACTCAATCTTAAACATGTCACATCAAATGTTTAATTCTGAAGATGCAGCATAAAGGAAATATAAATGACTGAAGGAAGATCAATTTACAAAACATGAAATCCTATGCACTAGAAAATAACAAGTGCGCAAGATACATGTGAGGTTTTTGCTCCCTCAATGGGTACTCTCTTCCACGTATTCTAAGACACCCTAAAAAATGCTTTATTCTACTCCCATAAAAAAACACTTTTTTATTCTTTCCTTCTTCCTTTTTATTGGACCATTTTTGCTGCAAAAGACAATGCAGTTGTTGTGCTGGTGGTGTACCGCAATAGCAAAAATATTTATAAAAAATAAACAAAAACGAGAGACGTTTACACTTTTTAACCAGGAGGCAAATGCAGGCCAGATGCATCCACATCAGATACATCTAGTTTACTGATATCTGACG
Source organism: Annona cherimola (assembly GCA_030490835.1). Taxonomy (NCBI): domain Eukaryota; kingdom Viridiplantae; phylum Streptophyta; class Magnoliopsida; order Magnoliales; family Annonaceae; genus Annona; species Annona cherimola. The sequence goes on from CM059972.1 coordinate 92,057,635, forward strand.
TTTGTGCATGCTAGATGCACCTCAAGACTTCTTAAATGCTGCATTCTATTGCTTATTGAACACTTTTATCATGATATATAACAAGAGATGATCTTGTTAGCCCGAGATAAGAAAATGTTTCACTTAACCCACCTCGAAAAAGTCATTTATAATACTCTTTTTTGAACTTTTTTCTTCATACACTTGTTTATCTAAGTGTATGCAACATATAAACTAATTTTTACCATTTTTGGATATGCGTATATTTTTTTTGAGGTTTATAAAAATCTAATTTTAAAGAATTTTAAAGAATTTCAAAACGATATATACACATCCAAAAATGATAAAACATTATTCATATGTTAAATATACTTAGATAAACAAGTGTATAAAGAAAAAAAAAAAAGTATTGTAAATAGATTTTTTAAGGTGAGCTAAGTAAGACATTTGCTCAGCTCGAGCTAATAGGATCACTTCTCATATAACAATACCTTCAACACCATTGAACAATCTCAAACCCTTTCACCCAAGGCACTTATAGCAACGCTAACTTTTAATATATGTTACCCAAAACATTTGTACAATATCGGCCATACGAAATATTTGCACATCAAACAGTTAATCAGACACCTAGTCATGTTCGGTATTCTATGATCTGGTGCACCCAGAACCAACCACTTTGACCAATACAACAAGGAAATTTTCTATCAGGTGAACTCCGCTAGAATCTGGTTGTTTAATCAATTAGGCTTGTTAGCTGGTCAGCAGTATCAAACATAAAGCACCTCTAGGTATTAAGTGAATGTAGCATCAATCTTACAAAGTAACAGGTTTCCTACCAGTCCAACTCTACTGTAATCCGGTCGTTTAGACCTTTAACATGATCATATAAAATGTGGGGAAGTACATCAATTAAGCTTTTTACCTACTTGCCAGTGTAAAACCGAAAACCCATATAGGTGGGTTAACATAGCGTCAGTCTTACAAAGCCACAGGTTCATTACAGGAGTCATCGTCATGCATGCTTGACATGACACTAACTACCTGCTTCCAACTTTCAAAACCCATATTCCATATGGATTCTAATTCCAAATTCAACTGCAGTAAACTTAAAATTAATGATTCTCCATTTTCCCGAGAATCTACTATCATTATTAGCGTCTACTATCATTATTTGCAGCTTGTTGCAGGAACATTCTCCTAAGTGTAACTGTGCGACAACCGCTGCCTAGACTTTTAATTAGCAAGTGCCTTCGCCCAAAACACACAGAAATGAACATCCCTCTTCTCTGGAATAATAATATGCTCCTACAGGCTTCATCCACGTAGTTACAATGCAAAGGTGGTCTTATTTCCCTCTAACAATATATATATATATGACAAATATTCAGGTGTAGCTTTACTGCACCAAAATTACAATGCAGTTACCTCAAAATGAGCCCCACATGATCATAAAATTATAATCTCCTTCACTAATTGTATTTAGAATTATGTATTCTATTACCATACCAAATTGCATCCCAATTGTACGTGTATCAACGCCATCTGAAAATGGTACAAATTCAACCAACGTAATAAAATAATTTGATGCTAATAACAACTTTAAAGTTGTTTTTTCAGCATGTAAACCATTTGCTATAAAATTTATACATGGATAAATGATTATATAAAGCATCAATACATTTAAAATGCATCGTTAATTAAGGTGCTAGCAAATGCACAGGAAAGGCTCTCTCTCTCTCTCTCTCTCTCTCTCTCTCTCTCTCTCTCTCTCTCTCTCTATATATATATATATACACACATACGTACAGTATCCATGTCACAATCAATTTTCCCCATGGTCAAATACTACAACAGAGTTTCACAGAGGAATCACCAATTCCAAGTTAAGGTATCCGTCGACACGTCATTCCCTCTCTCTCTCTATCTCATGCACACACAACACACACAAGTTGGATGGGATGCAGATGGGATGGAATTTCCCATTTCCTAATAATATTTTGCTCATTCCAATTCTTTGACCAAGCTGCTGCTTTTGCAGAAATGAATCAACTTACAGATATCATCACTAATGTGTTATTTTCTGCACAGTAAGGCATACGTTTGGAAAATACTCAAAGATGGAATAGTAATGGCAAAGTAAGGCATCAGCAAATAACTTGTCAACAATTGAACTTACCTTAGTTCAGAGATCAAGTGTAAGCCATCACATGCCCAAACTTCGGATAAACCACAAAAAACTACATATACCACTTTTTACAAATCAATGTGCCTAATTAACTAGACTTCAAAGGACCAATTGAACCAACCAAAACCTAGAAACACGAGTTAGTGCAATCATCATCATCATCATGAGCCATTTCCCACCCAGGTGGGGTCGGCAGCATGGATTCTGTTGCGCCATTCTTGGCGATTAGAGACTAAATTTTCAATAATTTGTAATATTTTCAAATCTTGTTTAATTACTTTCATTCATGTTTTTTGTAATCTTCCTCTCATTCTCCTACCACCTTCTACTTAAATAGACTCTACCCTCCTAATCGGTGTCATTTCAGGCCTCCGTTTAACATGATCAAACCATCTTAATCTAGTTTCCCTCATTTTATTACCTACTGGTCTCACTTTTAAACTTGCTCGAATTATTTCATTCCTAATTTTATCTTTTCTTATTTTACCACTCATCCACCCTAACATTCTCATTTCCGCTACATTCATTTTATGCGTATATTATTCTTTAACTGCCCAACATTCTACCACATAAAGCATAGCGAGTCCAATCGCAGTTTTATAAAATTTTCCTTTTAATTTAATTATGACTCAACGATCACATTAAATTCCTGACGCACTTCGTCATTTTCCTTTTAAACACGAGTTAGTGCAATCCAAAACTAAAAATAAGGCCTAAGACAGGCCCACATTCAGATGCTATTATCCAGGTAATCATTCAATTAAGGATGTGATTATGACAATCTCAACACTTGTATGCCTCGAAAATGTTAGTTGAGTTCAGGTAAATTTAGTTTACATCCAAATATCTTCTAAGGTCACATTTTTTAGTAATTTTATCATTTCCTTGCATCTTTCATTTTTTGAAATGTGTTCTATATCTAGTTGAATCTTTTATTTGTGAGGACATAACCAGTTTGAGACCTGTTCCATGGGTGGAGAGTAGGCATGTAACTTGGATAGAGTGCCCACGGGTACCTACCAAACTGACCCACTTTTGAGTAGGTTTCATACCTATCCCATATGAGTATAGATTTTTTATATATACTACCATCCATATGGACCATGTCTTTATCTCTATAGTTCAAATGCATTTCTATTTTTTTTTACTTCCTCTTCCCTCTCATGTTCTCTGCCGAACTTTTAATATTTTATCTATACAAAGAAATGATTTGATTCCTTCAATGTATTTTTTTTTTTTTTTTTTTTTTTTGTAACATTGGCATGTTAATTTCAACTAGGAACCTAACCAACCTATAGGTAAGCAAGGTAGGACTTCTATAAGCAAGGTATGTGTACGGTAGACTTAGAACAAACCTGACTCAACCAAGTTGCACCCTAATGTAAAGCAACACCTCACCTTCCAAGACACACCCAATCTGAAATATCGACCAGCAGAAATTAAATTCCGATATTTCTGGTCAAAAAGCAAATGGTGCCTTTGACTCACGAAAAATCTGAGACATTTATGATGGGCCCTTAATCCCTCCATTTTAATTTAACTGCATAACTAAATCCTTGAGAGAATGTCTAAAATCATAAAAAGGATTAAGACTTCAAGGAGTAGCTAAAATCCTCTTAAGGTTTTTCTTCATTTTAATTATTGAAGTGTGGCTCCATTTGCAATTTTTTTCTAAAATCAATATTTTTTAAAGTTTTTCAAAATCACAGTTGATGAAATAGGACTTGAATCTAAATGATGATAAAATTAAACTTGAACTGAAACAACTGATTATAGGGATGGATGAAGTAAAATGATTTTCAAAACAATTCCAACTCAATTGCATAAATAATCTAAAGATTACGAATAACGACACATGGGTGAGAAGTTTGAGAATTTGACTTTTAGAGTTATTTTATTTTTGGCAAGATACCCTTCCTAATGGGCCTAATTTTGATTGAGCTTGGACAAATATTGAGTTCATAGGCTTGAGCTGAACTGGATCAATCCCTTGAAACCCAGTTAAATCAAAACCATCAAATGTCAATCTACAGAAACCCATCTCACAAATACTCACAGACATCAGCTTTTGCTCAAGGCACACCCAGGATCTCTCAGAAACCATCATCTTGGTCTACTCAAATCCTGAAGGACAACAATTTCAGATTGCCCATCTACAGACCACAATTGAGCTGTATGCCCTATTAAACTAAATTAGTAGCCTTCCGACCCTTTGAAGATAACAATCAGCATAACAAAACCACCTACTACTATTGGTGTGAGCTTTTAGGACGTGCTTAATCCACAAAAAGGACACCATGAACAGCGTAGCCCCAATTGAAGCATCCATACAGCTACCCATTGAACAAATAACAATTAAACATTATCAAACCTTAATGCCACTGCAGACTACAGACGACACAAACGCAATTCCATCTAAATCCAATCAAGAACTAACCTTTTTGGAAACTCCAAATTCAGAAACAAATCCACGCATCCAACTAAACATCACATGAGCCGAGGGCAACGCAAAATCGAATCGATTGAGAGAACAGAACAACAAAAAGAAATCTTCCTCTCCAAGCAATCAACAAACTTAGGGTTTTATTCCGTTCCTGGGTGACGACTACACCCACCCTGAGAACGAAAATCGTGCACTGAATCTTATATGGCAGCAGGAAACAACAAAAATTCATTCTTCCACTTACCCTCGTGATCCGTACATGGCGACGGCAACGATTTCTCCCTTCTCTTTGGATTGCCTGAAGCTCTCTTCTCCGTTCTTTCTTTTTATTTCCTTCTCGTATGATTTGTAAAAGCTGAGACAAAACCCTAAGTCAGTTACGCGCGCCTAATCTCTATATTTATACCCCAGCGCGACCCGAGTATTTGCTACGGTGTCCGCTGGTTTTCACCTGTACGGCCAGCCTGCCTTGAATCGGGTCGGGATGATGATCGTATACACACGACTATACGGTATCTGTATGTCCAAAATTTGCATGTTTTGGTTCATATGAACTGATATCCAATACAATTTTATTTCTCGTCCTAACAAAAACCATCAGATCGGACATTCTAGTTGTAAGGCAATATGATGTATATAATTTGTGTGAAATATACATGGGTTCTGCTGATGTGTAATCGGTTCCATGCCCTTTAATTTTTAATATTATTTATTTAGTTAGGAGAACAAGTTTCATCAAATTAAATATGTGTAAGGGTTACATTTATTTAAAATAAATATATTTGTATGCAAATTAGGAAAAATAATTAAATTCATTGGCACATATATTAGAATATAATAATATTTTATCAAATCATTTATTTACCTAGAAATGATATTTTAAATGGTTTAGATATTAAAAATACTACTTTAAAATTAATATTTTTCATTAAATTATTTTATTAATTTTACATAGTTATAAATGAGGTCATGCACAAGAATATTAAACAAAAAAAAGATATACATGATAATATAAATTGTGCTAAATAAATAAATTTTTTATCAACTATCAAAATTTTAAAAATGAAATAAGTTACATGAAAGAGTGGCAATGCTTATGTAAAACTCTTCTTCCGTATAACTACATTCGTTTTTACATCTTTAATTATTGTTAAAAAATCCATTCCATCTATTATATTTAATATTATTTATATTATTATAGAAACCCTTTCCTGTAAGTCTTCTCTATAAATGTATAAGATTAACATAATAAAATAATTTGATGTTAAATATCAATTTTAAAATTATATTTTCAAAAACTCTAAACCATTTAGAACATAATTTCTATGTAGATAAATGATTATATGAAGTATTGTTATATTATAATGTATATGTAAATTAATTTTAATATTTTTTATAATTTACACATGAATATATATTGTGAAACAACGATGGGTTATGCATATCTTTGATTTCAATGAAGTTTGGTCTCTTAGATAAATAAATTATTTTAAATACAAAGGATAGAGTGGATTTTATATCAATCATTAGTATATTAAAAATAGAGAGATTACAAGGAACCACTTCTGGTTATACAGAAGCAGAGCTTATATATAATTATGTTAGAACTATCTAGGTAAGTGACGTAAATAAAATAATATTTTTTATTTACGTTAAAGAGGCTCAATGTATAAAAGAAGACATCATAGGAGAAGACCATTAGACTTTATTTAAGTAAGAAGTATTATGGGGAGAAGACATTTCACCCAACAATATCATACTTGTTCTACATGAGGAATTGATGGAGTCATATATACTTCCACATTACATAATTTTCGAGAGCTTATTATTGGTCTGAAATAATCATATTTCAGACATGTCCAAAAATATATTTTTTATTTTTTAAAAATTTTTAATAGATATGTTAATCTGGTTATATTTAATTTATAAATAAAATTTTACAATTTTTGGCTATCAAATTTTATAGTTTTTGGATATTGATATATATTTATTTGAATTTTTAAATACACTTTATAAAAATATATATATTTTTTAGACCGGTCTTAAATCACTAGATTTCAAACTGGTCGTAGATGATCAATGTTCTTATAAGTCACAAATCTATTTACAATGAGGATTTTCATGTATAATAATGTTCTTATGTAAACAGGTGATTATTCAAGCAGAGTTGGAGTCAAACGGAGCTAAAATCGGAAAAGATAATGCACCTAGCCAAGTTAATTTTCAAAGCTCTGTTTTCTGTCTCATTTTACGCACTTTTGTGGATCATTATCATTATCATTATTATTGTTATTATTATTATTATTATTATTATTATTATTATTATTATTTATATTGTTCAATCTATTGAAGCCATGAATGACTAATTTCTCTTTCTAGAGATTAAGATGTAACGAGCAGGTTATTATACTTTGTTATTGATTTTCATTCTTTTATGTGTATTGTGGATTTTGATAAGTTAATGTTTGTGAAATAAAGATCATTGCTTGAGTTCTAATCGGTCTTAGTATCTTTAGAATAGTGAGAAATGGACCAACAAATTAATCTCAATTTGGGATCCCAAATCATTAACCCCACGAGTCTTAACCTAAAGATAGGCTAGTTTTTCTTTAAGAAAAATCATATGCTAACCAAAAATAATAATAATAACTACATCGTTTCATTAATTAGACTCCATGAGAATGGTTGGTTTAATTGGCTTATTTGGACATCTACACACCTGTAGAGAGGTGCTAGGTAATTTTAGGATTCTCTCCTCTTTATTGTACACCAATTCCAAAATAGATTAAATGAAATAATAAGAATAAGACATCTGCATGTAGAACTCCTGAGCCTGGACCTCTACCTTCCATAGTTTATCTCATATTAAAAATTATTTAATTTTATTTATCGATTTGAAATAGTATTTTTACAACAAATCTCATCATTTCAACCAACCATATAACCTAAGCCTTTGCGAGCTAGTACTTAGACTATCATATGACAACGATATTTATATAATAGTAGATACAACTCATGCATTTGCAATTTAACACAACATAATATTAAAAATAATATATATAAGGTTACGGTCTTGTTAGCCTAGGCTAACATAACCTTATTTCAATCTAGGCTAAAAGTGTATTTTTAGAAATTTAAAAAAAAAAAAATTGTACAAGTATTTTTACAAGTGTACTTAAGTTATATTCTAACATTTAAAATTTTGTACACGTTTATATTTTTTTATTTTTAAAATTAATTTTTTGGGAAAATGACTCAAATACTCTCCAAATATTATATGTGCGCGTATTTAAAAATGGTAAAACTTGATATATATATATATATATATATATAAGTTAAATCATCATCATCATAAGCTATTTCCACCAATGTGAGGTTAGCTACATAGATCTTATTCCACCATTTGATGATTATAAACTAAATTTTTAGTAATATTTAACTTTTTATAGCATGTTTAATTACTTTCATTTATGTATTTATGAATCTTTCTCCAATTCTCTAACGCCTTCTATTTGAAGCCGAGTGATCTTTTACGATCAATCATAAATAAGAACTTTTTCAATCTACGATAGAACTTATTTTCTTGCATCTTTTCATAGTTTTATTTTAAAAAAGTTAATCTAGATATATACAATACATAAACCAAGATTAACTTTTTTGCTTATGAAAATGACCGCAATACTCATGTGTTTAAAATTCAAAAAATATATCTGTATTTCAAAAATAGCAAAACTTAATTTATGAATCATATACACCTAGATTAACATCTCAAACAAAAAAAAATAACAAAAAATGCACGAATATAGGTTTTATGACTAGTCTGAAATGCTCTTATTTTCAACTATTTGTAAGTGATTACAGATCCTACTTAAATACACTTAGAGCTACTAACCAGTGCCAATTTTAGGCTTCTTTTTAACATGCCTAGCTTACCTTAATCTCTGCTAATTAGTGCTATTGTAGGCCTCTTTTTAACATGTCTAACCTACCTTAACCTATTTTCTCTCATTTTATTATTTGTTGAATTTACATTTAGATTATCTTAAATTACTTAATTTATAATTTTATTTTTTGTTTTACCCGTTGTTCGTATTTCTATTATACTACCTATGCATATAATGATCTTTAATTGCCCAAAATTCTACCCCACATAGCATAATTTATTTAATTATTGTCTTATAAATTTTTTCTTTTAATTTAATTGAAAACCGATGATCACATAAAATTTTTGAGACACTTCATCATTTCTTTCAAATCGCTTTCTTGCTGTTCAAAATGTCGTTCTCAATTTCTCTGATTCTCTTAAACTATACAAAAATGATCAGTTTTTATACAACTTGGTATGAAATCTAAATTGATTCCTCTTGCAGATGTCTGCCATTAATGAAGTTGTATTTCATATGTTTAGTTTGTATACAACTCAAGATTTTTAATTTGAGCCGTGAACTTATGCGCCAGGGCTCTTAGTCCACCGTGAAGTTTGCATTTTACTCCTTCCACAAGTGAAACTTTTACAAAAAATCGAAAGTCAAAAGGCAGAATTGTTGTCTGGGCGAAAAAGCAAATCTCAGGAAAATTGCCTTCCCGATCAAATCGCAATGATGGAATGAAATGGGAAATCTTCCCAATACCTCCCCTTCTCGCTCCTGCTCCCTCTCGCCCTTAGCCTCCACGTCGACCGCACAGCCGCCACTCCAGTGGTTTCGGTTGCCATTCTTTCGGACTACCTATCAGTGCCGGTCATGCAATTGTTGCCATCGCGAAAGCCTCAAAAAAAAAAAAAAAAACATTCTTTCAAGTGTGCAGTTTCTGGTTCTTCTAATGTCATCATTTCTCCGACATCTATGATCCCTTTCAATCGGAAGGTCACGGATTGCTGCGAGATTAATAGCGCTGGTGCTCTGGAGTCTTCTGATGGTTTGGGCAGATGTCAGGAGTAGTCACCGGGGAGCAGGGAGGGAGCAGGGGTGCAAGCTCATAAAACTCAAATTTATCTCAACTCTTTATGTAAAATTTAAATTTTAACTCTATTTTTTAAAATTGGGTTCGCATTGGAATTTAAGTTGATAAATTTACATTTTATTTAAGAGTGATAGGTTTAAAATTTTATATAAATGTATAATAATAACAAATTATATAAGTAAACATAATAATATACAGTCAAACCACATATTTTTAAAAAATATAACAATATAAAGAAGATGAGTGATCCTGTTAGCCCCGGCTAAGTAAATGTTCCACTTAATTCACCTCAAAAAACTCATTTACAACAACTTTTTTATTTTTTCTTCATAGGTTGTTTAGCTAAGTGTATTTAGAACCAAGTTTTACCATTTTTGGATATATGTATATTTTTTTTTGAGATTTTTAAACATTTGTGTATATATGCATTTAAAATATATTTATTTTTAAACATCTAAAAATATATATACACATATCCAAGAATTGTAAAATTTATTTTATACGTTAAATACACTTAGATAAACAAGTGTATGAAGAAAAAACAAAAAAAAAATTGTTGTAAATGAGTTTTTTGAAATAGGCTAAGTGGGACATTTGTTTAGCGCGGGCTAATAGAATCATTCATCTATAAAAAATATCTTTAGAAAAATTTAACATAAAAAAGATAAATGAATAAGATTATAGAAATAAAAGATAAATATAAATGAAAATAATATACTTTATTTATAATATAATTACAATATGTTAAACATATATTTATAAATATAAATAACATAAAATATAAAAGTATATAAAGAAATATTGTTTAGATGCTATATATAAAATATATTTTATAATACATATAAAATAGAAATCGGGCTAAGGCTTGTGCTATTCGGGTAGGGTTCACTTGAACCATAACCCTATCATATTTACAAATCAGATTCACATACTTCGGGCTCGGATTGTAGAAAAGAGAGTTTTAACACCGTTAAAAATCGGGTTATGCGGGTCAGGTTCGGCTCAACTCGGCCCAAGTTGCACCCCTACATGGGAGTGGAATTGGCAGCTCGAGAGCTTTGGGATTTTCGAACGGCCACAACGGATCACACCAATCTCACCCGTGCTTGATGGATCGTGCGCCCATCTCTACCATGGTCGTCCCAACAACTTCTCAATTCAGGCACTAGCAGATTTAACCTCTATAAGTTCAATTACCGTGCAGATCGACACCTAAAAAAACCATAGCAAAGCCAATCGCCTAAGTCCAGCAAAAAATCTAATAAACTTCATCCGATCCATGCATATTTGGTCATAAACAACCATGAAATTACAAACCTAAGTCGCTACTCGGTTTTTTTAGGTCTAACAGAAAACCCCATTAAAACCGACAAACAGGTGCAGTGAAACTCAATTCCAAAGACTGGCTAGTTGGATGCATTTGAGATGACGGGATGGCTTAAGTCTCTTTTGTCTTTAAGAGGAGATTCTTCTGAAATCATCTGAAACAGATACAATTGACGAAATTGAAGGCATAAAAAAGTCCAGTCCATAAGTCAAATCCATTTCATTTCAATCTCTAAACACAAATAGATACAAAACACCCAAGCATACCCATCATCGTCAACGCACAGATGAGGCTTTAAAGCAGAAAATCCAAAAACCCAAAAAGGAACGAGAAAATTTCTTTATAACGAAACATGATAACTTTATAAAAATAGAATTATCAAGATTTATTTTGCTTTCACTTTGAATGCTAGTTCGAGAGACATATGTAAGTTTATATAGATTTTGTATTAATTTTCATCATTTCTGCATTTCATGCGTGATATGTTGATTTCATGTATTTTCACTAAAATTTAATACAAATCATTTCATTCTAGGTTGTTTAAGATTCATTGGATCATATAGGAATGCATTCGTCGTTATCTTTTATTGTAGGAAAAGAAAAGTGACTTGTCCATGGATTCAACGTTACAGTAGAAGAAAAGAAGAGAGTTGCTGTGGAACCCCAAATTTTATTATCATGTATGAAATCCTAAAGTCATGAATCCTACGTAATGTATTGACTTTTATATGAAATAAATATATAATTTCGTAATATATGGAATTGAAGGATCAAATAATTAATTATGAAATATAGTTTTAAATGAATAGTAAATGTGAATAGTGAATGACCCTGTGGTTAAGATAAAGTGATAAGTTAATCACTTTGGATTAACTTAATCACGAAAAGACCAAATTACAATTTTACAAAAGTGAGATTAAATTATAAATTTAGAAAAGATGATTGATTGGTAATTTTGGCATGAGTGGAGACAAAAAGTGGACTTAGTGGAAATTTACAAAGGTTATATTTGGAATTTATAAGAAAATAGAGGGCAATTTATAATCCTACTAAGATTAGTTATGAAAATGAATTTTTACAAATATTTCGGAAAGAAATTTCAAAATTCTGAATTATGCGAATTGAAACTGTTTAAATTCACGGACCTTATGGAAAAATAAAAATAAATAGAAAATTTTTGGCGAATTAAGGGCTTATATTCATCATCACTGTTTTGATTAGATCTAAACATGCATAACTCAAAATCACATAAAAATTTATTAGAAAGTACTAAATTATATGCTATCTAATCTAGACGGATCAGGCTAAATTACCTAACTTGAGTGCATCATAAAACGTGCCCAAAATAATTCATGCACAGCATGCACGTACACGTTGATATTTTAATTTTTTTTATATAATTATTTAATTAATTAATATCTTGATGTATATAAGATTGTTTGAGATGAAAATTTTGGAGCAAGCCTATTTTAATATACCCTACATGATGAATGAATTAAATTTTGCAAAATATGTCTACAAATTTTTAAAATGAAATTTTATGCCAAAATATGATTTTGATTAAGTTAAAAATATTACTTAGCTCCAATTGAGGTGAAATTTTATGGGTGATCCTATTTTAACATGCTCAATTTAATGAAGGAATGAAATTTTGGAAAACATGTCTCCAAAAATTTAAAATGAGACTTTTTATCCAAATATGAATTTGTTCATTAAAATAAAATAGAAAATTTTTTCAAAATTCCGAAAGGTACATTTTGTTAGCAATTGTATATATATTATTAAGAAAAATTTTCATAATATATAAGTGTGTGTGTAGGCAGTTATGATTTAATTTATTAATATTAGAATTTCCGTTAAAAAAAAAAAGAAAAAGAAAAACATGAACGAGCAACGTGGACAGCAACATGCTTGGTCGGTAATTACGTGGGCATTTTCATATAAATGATAAAAATCACATAAATTGCTGTATGTTCCAAAAGAGGGCAGCTGTATTATTTAATGTTGATTTTTTTTAAAAATCAACAGCTGTAGCGGCAACTTGAGAGGGTTAAAAAAATTAACTATGGTAAACCGCTTACATGACATATATATAAAGGGTTGCTGGAAGCTGATGCATCGCTGAACATTGGACGGGCAGCAGCATAAAAAATAAAAAAATAAAAAAATTTCTTTAGACAAGCACCAAGCAACGGTATAAGGTATTCAACAAGCATCTTTTTATTTCACGTCTGTTCTCTTCTGAACTGCTGCTGGACATTTGATTTTTATTAAAGTTTATTTAAGTATTCTTCCAATGGTAAATTGATATGATGAATAAATTTCTGGATGCATGATTTAAATACCGAATTCAAGCAGATTTTCATATCAGCATACAACGCCCAAACAAATTTATACATATATAATTCTGGTTTTGAATATTAAATGCTGAAACGTTAATATTTCTGAAAAAAAAAATGATTTCAGAATCATTAAAATAATTCAGCAGGATATTTTTATGATTAAATTGATAAGTATCAGTTAATCTTGTTTTATTGCTTCAAATCCGGAGTTTATGTAATATTAGAAACAAAAATATGAACGAGCTAGTAAATGAATGATTTTAGCCATGAAAATTTTTGTACAATATTTTTATATTATCATTAAGGAACGGCCAGATTTTTAGCTTAAAATATTAATCTGGTTGAAAATTAAAAATCCGAGAATATTAATTTAAACAGGGTAAAACGGGTGACAGGATCAGCTGTAGTAAATGATTTTTAATAATTTTTGGAGATGGAATTTTACTCTGAAATTTTTATATAATGTACAAGATATTATGTTTATCACACGAAAAATATTAAATATGATTTTTGGATTACATAAGTATGGTTTAAAAATAACGTGATTAGGGCTGTTCCTAATTTTACAACACTGTCCAGCACAGTGAAAATGTCAAAATAAATATATAATGTTAATATTTATTGCTGAAATTTTTATGAGTATTAAATCATGTAGTTATTGATGTATGAAAGAATTTTCAGAGTTAAATACCATGATTTGATTATAAATCAAGATTTAGAGAAATTAGTACACCTGATTTCAGCAAATGTAAACAGTAATTAGGAACATGATCATGAACAATAATCATGAATAGTAAACAAAGTGATTTGGGCAGAAATAAGATTGATATTTATAAGGATGTATGAATGGAATTTTTAAAGATTTTTGGGATAAAAATCCATATGTGAAAATAGAGACCAAATTAACCTCTATGGGAGTTATGAAGGAAAATAAAGTGATTATGATATATGCATGGGTTAGAAACCCTAAGATGAATTCAAATCTAACAATCGAAATGTGCAAGCATGGAATATTATGTCTATATGAGAAAAATGGTTCTTTTCATTTGTATAGGAAAAGAAATGGGTACAAGTGAAAGATACAAGTTGACTACGCAGGTAAGCAAGCAAACCTTTTGAAAATACAATTTTATACGACCTTATTCTGCAATCTTAAATTGTCTTGGAAATTGCTTCGTTAAAAGGAAATCCTTTTAATATTGAAAAATATTGAAATGCAAATGTTGAAAAGGTTGTGTTGAAAGGAAAATGAGTTTTTTTAAAATGATATTTGAAATAAATGTATTGAATAGTTTTATTTCAAGGTTTTGAAGTATTTTAAGGATACGTTTCAAAGGTTCTCTAAATATTGGATTATTTTGGAATTTCCAAAATCCATTATTTCGAGCAGGATTTAAGGAAGGCCAACACGATAAATTAATTTGAAAAACGATTTGAGTAATGTTCAAAGGATTATACAAGTCTATCACATATAGAAATGAACAATAAGACTGGTAGACAAAAGTATATGATATTAGATGAAAGTTTCAAATATTTTTAAAGACATTTTGTCATTCAAAAATTATTTACAAAAACGGTTAGAAAATATTGTTATTTTAAATATTTTCCTTGAATACTTCAAATTATTTATGAAATATAAATGTTTTAAGGTTGGCCATCCTTACAAAACATTTTGAGCATAGAACTCGTTAACATGAGTTAAGCCCAGTTTTTATGATTTGAAAGGAATACAGGAGGAGGTCTGTAGTATTTTATGAAAGCATATTAGCATCAAATTTTCAGAAAAAGGACACAGACTGTGGTCTGTGGTTTTTATAAAATCATATTAGCATGTGAATGTGAAGGAAAAGTGTGCACAAGGATTATGTACTAGGTCTACTGTAAAGGATATGCAAGCCGGATGCGGTTGCAAATTGGGCCCCCTTTGCATAGGCCGAGTCGCTTGAATAAGGCTAAATGCCGGCGGCGCCCTCCCTGCAATGGGAGATGGACACGGATAGCCGCCTGGCTCGTGGGCTATCACCTGGAAGGGTTTCTCTCCTAAGGAAGGATGATCACTTGATAAGTGTCACCTGCCAGATGGACAGAGACGTATTGCATGTTGCATATGCTTAAAAAGGGTTTTATGAAAAGTATTTTAGGACATGAGAATGTCCTATGAGAAAAGGAGCTTCAATGAAAAATGTTTTAGAACATAAATATGTCTATGGAAAAAGAATTTATATGTCAAGTTTTACAAGCATATGTTTGTCATGAATTGGGATTATGAAATGTTTGTGAAAGGTACTTATGAAAAGGTTTCCTCCAATTGCTAGTAGAACGCTTGTTAAGCGTCTACTACTGAAAGGTGAGAAATGCATTTAAAATGAAAAATGCTTGCTTATTGAGTTTCGACTCATGTTTTGTTTTCCCCAACCATAGACAGGTAACGCATAGGCCATGAAGGAAAGGAAAAGAGTATGAAGAAAACTTTTCAACAAGTTGGTCTGTATATGGTATGAATGATTATATGGAATCTTCAAAATATGTATGTATGAAATGTTTAGATTGAAAGAACTTGTGATGTAGATAAGTCAGTTATTGTGATATGAACAATATATGTGAAATTGATATTAAGAATATGTTCATATATGATGACATGATGTTATGTGATGAGATACTACGTGTATCATGTGTAAAATTGATGACAAGTGTTTGTTATGTGATGAAAGAAAAAAAAATTTGGACGAGATCCAGATAAAAATCCCGCCGTGTGATTAGGGCAACAATCCTGAGTCACGTTTACCAATCAATAAAGATCCCGGAGTAAGGCTTCTAGGCACCCTGGGTCAGGGCGCTACAGTTGCATTACAAGCAAAAGATAATTTTTAGTCCAGAAAGTTGGCACATCAACGCCAGATACCGCCATTCCAGAAATTTTCAGGTAGATAACACATAAACAACTCAGACAGCTTATTGGAGCTACGATGTCAGATTGTTGGCGCCGTAGCGCCTACGGGTGTTAACCGATCAGGTTGGACATGTTGAAGCCTAATCCTAATCCTAACCCATTTAAAATATTTCAACTCTAATCCGTTTGTTAACCCATTTACAACCCATTTAATAAACGGGTTAACGGGTTATGTATAATCTATTGCATACCAAGTTGTGCTAACTGTAGTATGAAAAATTGTATTAGCTCATTCATACCTTTAATTTTATACTAGTCAGACTGAGAGAGTAGGACGACACTATAGATGGCGAGAAAGACCCTATAGCGATGACAGCGACTAGAGAAAGATTTGCGGTTGAGAGAGATGGGGGTTAACACAATACTAGAAATCGAAGGAGGGAGAGAGAGAGAGAGAGAGAGAGAGAGAGAGAGAGAGAGATTCGGACTACAAAAAATGAGAGGGAAAGAGAAGCATCGAGTTACCTCACAGCTCGACACTAGTTGCTAATGGACCATGGTTGCGTGCCCACTATCTCCATCTCCATTCCCGCAGATGTTCTAAAAAAATCAAACAATGCCAACAATCATTATCTACAAGCATCTCCCCAACGCTGCCAAACACCTCCTTATGAAAGGGTCGTGGTAATGTTGAAGATATCTAGCACAGGCAGTGACGACTACAGGAAAATTAATAACTGGTAGGCAATGGGTTGAGATGGTGTGGGGAAACGAGAGGAAAAATAGAAGCGAAAGGGGGAAATGGTGTGCGGCATGAGAAGGGAATGCAGACATCAACTATAGTCCACAACAAAGTGGAGGAAGGAGACGAGCGGAAGGAGATGAGCGGAAGAAGAAGACAATCTGGGGGAAGAAGAAGAGTGGGGATTCGGCTGCGGGGAAGGGGACAACAGCTAGGGCACTCAACGACAGGCTTGGGGGAGAAGGTTGTCGTGAATTTAAGGCACGAGTAGTCTGAGAGGGATAATGTTTAGGAGTGAGCAAGATTAGAGCACTGCACGGGATAGGGGAGCGGGAAGGGTTAAAGAGGCAAAAAATTTTCACATATATAACATATATATATATATATTATATCCTATAAACGAATTATATGGATTATATGGGTTGGACGGTTTGAACAGGTTAAACAGGTTATATAAATAGGTTGAAAGGTTGTGAAACCTCAACTCTAATTCCTTTATTTAATTAAATGGTTGAATGGGTTAGCGGATCATAAACCATTTATTCAAAAATCCTAACTCAAATCCATTTATAAACGGGTTGGATTGGCGGGTTGGCTATTACTATTAACACGCCTAGTGACGCCAAACCTACACATGTGAAATCTCGCATGTCTTGCTCCATTTGCAATGGGGTATAAATACTTTCTTATGGTTTCTCAAATAAAAGGAGAGGGCACAAATTGGAGCAGGAAAGAAGAAGAAAGAGGAGATTTCAAGCTAGAGATGGAGTTGAAGATAGAGATCCATTTGGAATAGGAATCCAATTGGGTTTTATTTTCTCTTTCTCTCTATTCTCTTATTTTTATCATTCTCTTCTCTTGAGATGTATATAATGATGAGATTATTCATTACGTTCATGGGCTAGAACTTGTGATTGATAGTTGTGATGAACTTGAACTCATATCTATGTTAGAACTGGTTTTTTGTATTTGAATGAAATTACAAATTTGGTTTTATTATGTTTGTGTGAGATTTAACTTTACATATTGTGCTTAATGTTGGAAACAATAGTTAAAACAAAACAAAATTGACCAAAGCATAAGTTTTGATGATTAACAAATTTAAATTTGAGTATAAAATGATTACTAATGAATGTGATGAATGTCTTAAGGAATGAAAGCAGCCATGTCAATTCCCAAGTCGACTTGGACTTCGACTTAGGGTGAAGTCGATCCCGAAGTCGACTCCACATTCGACTTCAACAGGTACCTGATGGACAGATTTGAAATTGGAAGATGAACAGCTGAAGTCGCAGACGAAGTCGACTCCACTTGCGACTTGGAAGCCAAGTCGCAGACGAAGTCGACTCCAGTATCGACTTGAAGATACACATTTCCTTCCAGCGTTGATTTTGGGACAGAACATTCCGAAGTCGCAGTCGAAGTCGACTCCACTTGCGACTTGAGGCCAAGTCGCATATGAAGTCGACCCCAAGATCGACTTGAGTTTCTCAAGTCTAAATCAAAAGTTCAAGCTCATTTCAAGATGAAGACAACTCAAGATATGAAAACTAATACAGATTTAAAGCAAGCAAGGTGCATGAATTCATTCCAAATCATAGAAGATTTGATCATACAAGTTTCAAGATTCACAAGGTTTACAAGATTCGAAGCTAGTCCAGAACAAGATAATGCCTCTACTATTGAAGGAAAGAAGCTAAGCAAGCAAGAGGTGAATCAACAAGGATCAAACTGATTTGGCACAAAAACTGGTCAAGTCGCATCCCAAGTCGACTCCAAGATCGACTTGAGGCCAAGTTTGAAACCAAGTCGACCCAGAACTCAGACTTGGAAACTGAAGAGCTGCCGAAGTCGCACACGAAGTCGACTCCAGCATGCGACTTGGGCGAAGTTGCAGACGAAGTCGACTCCACCTGCGACTTGGGGAAGTAACGTTCGAATTTTTGAACGTTAGAACATTTATTACGCGCCAACCACTTCTATAACGTTCAAAATCTTTCCTCCTCTATATATAGACACTCAAGCAAACGTGGATACACACAAGACAGAGTCTAAAGAGAGGAAAGAAGTACAAGCAAGAGTTATTATTTGCTTTTCTCTAAATTTGAGTGATCTATACACTTTCAAAGGAAGAACAAGCTTCAAAGCTGCGATTTGCTTCAACGAAACACAATCGGTTGCTCCCACAGATTCTTCCGTAAGCTGAAACTTGCTACACAACTCAGTAAAGTGTAGATCTTCTTTATTTTTACATTATTGATTGTTTTAGTGCTTGGTTTGAGTTTGGTGATTCAAACCAAGACATTGCAAGTAGAGTTGTGATTGGAGTGTAACTCATCACCTACTTGTGTTGATTGTATATGCCCCCTAGAGCTTGAATCTAGAAGAGAGCAGAGGCTCTGGTTGTATATGCCTCCTAAAGCTAGAATCTAGAAAAGAGTAGAGACTCTAGTTGTATTCGTGGAATACATAGTGGAACCTAAGTCACAAGAGGTGTGAGCTTGGAAGAGTGGAGTAGGCAGGTTGCCCGAACCACTATAAATCTTGTGTGTTGATTTCTATTTCTGCTCTCTACATTATATTGCATTCCATTTTGTTTTTTCATAAAGGGGACTAGATTAATCCGGGGTAAAAGTTTCTGTTTAAGTTTTAAATTTTCATAATACCCAATTCACCCCTCCCCTCTTGGGTAATTACCATTAACTCGGGACCAACACTTAGTGCTTCTACAAGCTTGATCAACTTCTAGATTGATATAATATCTAGATCTACGCTTGAAAAAGTGAGATTTAGATGAGATCTATATATAAAGCAAAGGTTCCAATTGCTTATGAATAGAAATATACCTATTGAACCAATTTGATCATGCTTAGGTTATGTGCAAATTAATCGTATTTTACTTCGTTGCATGAGAACATAGCAATTGACTAAAACGTAATTAGGTTTATATGTTGGAAGATACATATAAATATAAATAAACCTATATCGGTAATTCTCTACACAATTGATTAAAAAGGAACCAATTTGGCATAGTTGGAGTCAAGGGATTCATAATTCTCATCTATCTAATCATTCCCTTGAGATTCTCCATTAGTTGCACCTCTATTACTAGTCAAATAATGAACAATTCGTAATTGGCGAGTGGAATCTTTGATCGTGCTGCGATTTAACTCTCCCTCTTCGTGGGGACTATACTCAATCTTTATTATTTGATTGATACATATACTTGCATTAAAACAAATATTTTAATTAGACATATATGTAGCTTGTCAAAACACAATACAAGAAAAAAATTCAACACATCACATGCTAGTACTACAACCATAAAACACCTTCAAACCTTCCTCTTTTTCTACATAGGCTCCTCATTTTGGAGATTTCATGGATTTGGGAAGCTTCCTAGGTGACATCAACACCTTCTTCTTCAATGCTCTTGGCATCGGAACCTGACTCAACCACTTCATCTTCTTCCCTTTCTTCTCCTTGTCATTCTCCTCAGTTCCCATTTCACTCCTCAAAAAGCCTTGCAAAATGCACTGCCATAGAAACCAAACCAGATCTAGTTTTCCTCGTTGCCTTCCTAGGCCACGAAGCTTTGCTGTTCCTTTTACGATGTCGTCTTCTCAACTTTCAACCCATCTCAATCGGCTTCATAACATCATATGACTTGCATTAATTGTAATTCTATACCGCATAATAGAAATCAATTTCCTAAAACCAAGGTAAATTTATCCTCAACCCATGCAATTACATGAAAATTAGCTCAACAATATAAGGAAATTAAAGATAAAAAGGAAAACCATTACCCAAAATAAGCATCTATCGAAGATGAAGATGGAAGTTGACTGATGTTGCCAATTTAGCAGGGAGTTTTCCAATCTTGTTTTCTCTGAGGGGAGAGAGATTGAGGATGCTTCGATTCTTGTCCCTGGAGAGACGTTAGGAAGAGAGATTGATGATCAGGAGATGACAGTTGATGAGAGGGAGAGAGGGTATAATGAGCAGCTCTCATTTTCATGTAATCCTTCTTGATGGTCTTTTTCAAAATTACCTTATGTGCAAGGGCTGTTGTGTACGTTTTCAGCTAAAATTTCATCGGATGTCGATAATCGTAATAGCACAATCCGTCGGCCATAAGGCAGCGAGCTAAGCACCAAGGCACTTAGCTTAAGTGCATGGGATCAACGCTCTTTTAATTTAGGATTCTCTTTTTTAATGAAAACAATATGATTAAGTTGGGTTGCATTAGATCAAGACACCAACATCTTAACTTAATTTATTTTTAGATTAAATAATTATTTGGTAGTATTTATGCATGGAGTGGATTGGGGTGGGACGAGGCAAGGCAAGATAAGGGAATTTCTCAACCTTCTTATTTTCCCAAAATTTATTTATTAAGTTAACAATCTTATTTTTCAATTTTACTCTTAGATTCTAATCATTTTTATTTCAACTACATTATTTATTCCAATTTTACCTCTGTCATTTCATACTAATCACACATCTCTTAAAATATTTCCTTCTATATTTCACTTTATCCCACAATCCTACCAAAATAAACCTCCTTAAACATTCCCTAAGCCAAGGATTTTAAAGTTTAAGCGAACAAGTAACTATCAAATTATGTGAAAATGGGTCTAGTTAGTTTTAGGTAACTGGTCAACTAGGCCAGTTTCCAAGAAGGATTCTTATCTTGGTTAGAAATTCTAATTGTTCAACAAAGCAACTAATCAATTATAGCTGTAATGAGATCAATGATTGGCTAATATAAACTTCCAAGGTCGAGAATCATGGGTGTAACTTAAGTAGGTATTTATGTTTGACTCATTTGATACCCCGAAATAAGATGGGGTAGAGTAAGTTCCAAGATTTTGGTACCTAAAACCAACCAAAATACTAATATATATATATTCAAGACATCTTTTATAAAATATATTATATATTCAGGAGTATTTCAATGTAACCAAGTTTCACTGAAGCCATTGTTGGGAACCCTCCATCCATCCGTTCATGTAGGTAGGTAAAATTTTAGTTGTAGATCGCACAGTTACAACCGTGTAAAGAAGAGGTTAGGTATTCTAGACCCAATGTATTTGATGTCTATTTACGTGTTTGTTTAAATTTTTGTTGAATTTGGTGGTTGAATTGAAGGGATATAAAGCCAATATGATGGGATGTAAATACATTTTTATGAGATGTATGTTGAACTTATATCATGTAATTTGGCAATTATGATGTGCATTTACATATCTAGAGATTTTTTTATGAATTGGATCTTTTCTTCAATTATATGTTGTTATCATGAAATGTTAGTTTCTGTGTATATTATTACCGTGAAATGTCAGTTTCTACATATGCAAATCTTCTAGTAATTAGTCCTATGAATATCATACGACCAATATTCAGTCATTTAAAATCAGACAACTAACATTAAGTCGCATGATCGTCAGACATCTTGCATTAAAGTGTCTTCTTTTCCTGCGTTATGGTTCCCATAGTATATTGTAAACTTACTACAGAGCAATTTGCATTTTGAACCCTCTAACTTTGCGTATTTGCATTTTAAACATCGAGATTTTCATATTTGCATTTTAAACCTTATGAAGTTTGGTTCTTTGCATTTTAGACCCTCAACCTTAATAGCATTAAAAATCACCATTAAATCTTATAAAATATTTAAAATGCCTTTTTTATTTTAAATTGTGTGAAGTTTAATTTAGACTCTTTGCCCTCACGATGCTTGTGACATTAAAAAGCATGGTAAAAACCTCAATTTGTATATTAACATTTTAAACCATGTGAAATTTAGTTTAAAATACAAAGAGCATTTTAGAAATTTTACAAGCTTTTAATGATGATTTTTAATGTTATTCGGGCCAAAGGTCTAAAATGCGAAGAACTAAACTTTATAGGGTTTAAAATATAAATATACAAATCTCAATATTTAAAATATAAATATGCAAAGTTAGAGGGATTAAAACTCAAATTCCCCCTTAATAGATACACACGTTGGTAGGAATTCGCCAGACAACCTAGAAATAGTCGACTAATTGAAAGACATTACAAACACAAGTGAATTGAAAAAAAAAAATTTATATTTGTGGACGAATACGCATGCAACATGCACGCATAATCACACGGCACGGGGCATTGTAATATAGTTTGAATCACTTACAATTGGCCACAAACTAATTCCAAAACTTGATTAAAATCTTACAATTATTTCAATAATAAGTAAAAAATAAAGTTAGAAAAAGAGTTCATTTTTTCTCAACAATATTGTCTTCATCCCCTAATTATACTTGGACTCCCTAGTTATTTGTTCTTCATCATCCTAACTTTGTAGCTCTTCTCCTTGGGATTATTCGTTTCTTCCTCTTTCTGTATTTGCTCTTCTTCCATAATTTGTTTTAGTTGTTCTTTTTCTTGTTGAATATTTTCTACTTCCTCAGTAAGTACATCACTTGGAATGGGCATATCTTCTACGATTTGTTTCTTCATATGTTTCTCGTACTGTTTTTTAGGTATCACATCACCTCCACTTGAAGTTTCTTTTGCTTTATGTTTCAATTTCATCTTTGTTCAAAGTTGAAAGAGTGCCATTTGATCTTCATTATCTAACACCTAACGAGTACTATGAGTCCTCATATGTTAGCTAACCTGCAAAAGATAAAATCATCAATATCCTTACGAAATACTATTAAAGTTTTACGTCTATGCATGATAGTGAACAAAAAAGATACAAATAGGAAGAAATCATATTTTTAATTTCATAGTCAATGACAGGTTGGACCGTATAAAAGACATCCAAATGACCAATACTTAGTTGGTTCGCCATAAGATGTCTGACCTATTACATTTCGAATACTATATACTGGAAGCAAGTAAATTCCAAGCAAGAATATAGCGATTATATTAGAATCCTATAATCATGTTGCTAGGTATTAATTAATTAGGCATGTATGGAAAGAGGATCATAATTCTTGATTGATACAAAAAAATCTATTCTATTAATATTGCAAAATGTGATTAGTGTTCAAATTCAATTTCCAAGTAATTTACCATGCAATTATGAAAATGTGACATATGTAGAAGTTAACATTCCTTGTTTAGGTGAAACACTTATTTTCGACATAAATAGCAATTGTATAAATAGTAGTTGAAAATGCAGCACATATAGGACTTATCATTACTTGTTTATCATTAAAGAAAATTATTTTACAACATACAGTTGGTGAGAATTGAAACAAGGACAACGTTGCAAGAGTTTGTTCAATTACTAGAACATCTTTAATTTCTCCCCAGTGGTAGTCTATTTGGATTATATGATTAAGAGGAAAATCATGGACAAGAACAACTTAACAAGATTTTTGCAGTAGGATAATGAGTTTATTTTTTTGAATTCCAATTCTATGAAATACCAAAGTATTCAATTGCAAGATTCTGTTTTGAAAATAGATTTTAAATGGCATTAACAAAGTGTTCTCTTTTGTAAATTTCTAATGTTTTTACCATTTAACTCAGTTGAATAATATTTTAAAAGGGTAAATTTGATAACTTCAGAAATCATGAATAATTTGAATGAATAATCAAGTTTTTGGTTGCCGTGAAGCCCCAGATAGGCTACAAGGATGAGATTTTGTCCTCGATTTGCACAAAGAAAGAACATTTCATATACTAGGATGATAAATCTTATAGTTAAAAATGAAGAAAATATTATTCCCTTGAAGATCCAATTTTCTCAGGTAACTAGCATAGTAAATGCATTCTCAAAACATCTCCAAATAATCTTACTAAATTGGCCAAAGAAAGAAAGAATAAGAAAAGCTTTGAAAAAAATCATAACGATGCATCGAGTTGTGTAAGCTAGAGTGTAAAGAGAAATAGCAACAATAAAATAGAACATCCTTATGAAAGAATAAACATGGAAGCTTAGATGCAACAATTCAATTCCCTCATTGAAAATCATCATTTGAGCAAAAAAATCTGAAACATGCTTTCCCTTAACCTCAAGAGGAAAATAAAAAAACTTGAACCAAAATAGTTGAAATAGGGAAATATGATCCCCAAATCAACAAGACACAAGATAAGCAAGCACTAGTGCACTAATTCATCTTCCTCTCAAATCATCAAGATCACAAATATATAAAAGGGCTATTTGGTAATCACTAAGGGTGTGTTTGGTAATGAATAAAACTTTTGATGAAAAGTTTTGGAAAGTAAAAGTTGTCAAATGATGCGATATGATAGGAGTAATGATGAGTAGTATAGAAGATAAAGTTAAAATAGATAAATTAATTGTGTGCACAGTTGTGTAGAAATGATTGAAAAGTAGGGTAGTTGTATAGGAAAATGTGAAAAAATGATTAAAAAATATGATAGTTATGGAGATTGAAATGTTTTAACTCGATATTTTTTATCAATTACCAAACACACCCTCAAACTCATGATCCGAGTGTAAAACTTTTCAATGGAAGGGGCTTTGTGAAAAACCCATCAAATCAAGGGGTGTAGCTGCGGATGGATGGGTGCAGCCGTACCTGAGGACTAAGCATGGCTTATTAATAAATTATTTAAAAAACAAAGAATATAACAGATTTATATCTGATGGACAAAATCGTACGAGTTACCTATGCATGGTCCATCTTATCTTGCACGTTGCATGCATTTATGGCATTTTCGGGAGTTCTGACCGAAATGGCATTAATGCCAAGAGGTCCATTAAAAGAGCACAGCCATCTGCTGACTCCTCGTATGATGGTGTCAACCAACAGCGAATCTTCACCTTAAAAACACATCATAGAGTTTTCGTCTTTCCCGAACAGACCAGATTTTCACACGATCTCCCTAAAAAAGAAAAGAAAAATGGAAACATGTTGAAACAGGATTAAGAACTAGAGAAACGAATTTTGACAAAATAGACCACATATCATGCCAATGGATTAAATGAAGCAAAATGGTAATGGAAAAGAGGGGGAAGGCTAAGCAATCAGCAGCAGCAGAAGAAGAATAAGAAAGGAAAAGTTGCAAGAAAGAGCAGTGTTTTTACCTGTGTGGATCGAAGCAAGATGAAGGTGTTCAAATCTTGAGAAATCTCTCAGAAGCTGCTCATCTCCATTGCACCGAGGTAAAGAGAGACTACAAGAATTGAAGGGAAGAGGAATCTCGGGATGGAGAAGACGAAGTGGCTTGAGGGGAGGAATTTCAAATGAAAATGGGTTTTGAATTATATAAATACATCGGGTCCATAATGTCCGACCATCTCTTCACATGATTGCAACCGTGCGATCAATGACCTAGATTTCACCCAACTGCACAGATGGATGGATGTAGTGTTCCCAACGATGGCTTCAGTGAAACCTAGTTACACTGAAGCACCTTCGTTATATATTTAAAGATATAAAATGTATCTTTTAAATATATAAAATTTTTATTTAATTTTTCTATTATTTAGTATATTAATAAAAAATATTTTCATATTATATTATTATCATATTAATTATAGGATTTTATGTAAGCTTTTTAATAGAATTATAGTTTTCAAATATAATATAAAGAATCGATTGAGAATGGACTAACCTGACCTTATGAAAATAGGGCATGATAGGCTTCAAACATACCTAAAATAGGGAAAGTATGAATTTTTAAAAATAAGATAAAAATATGATCGACCTCAAATCAAAATTACCGAACCCAACTTGTACCCTCTCCACGGTGAACACAAGAAATTCTAATTTTAGGGTGTGTTTGGTAATGAATAAAACTTTGATGAAAAGTTTTGGAGAGTAAAAGTTGTCAAATGATATGATGTGATAGGGGTAATGTTGAGTAGTAAAGAGGATAAAGTTAAAATAGATAGGTTAGTTGTGTAGATAGTTATGTAGAAATTATTGAAAAGTAGGGTAGTTGTATAGGAAAATGTGAAAAAATGATTAAAAAATATAATAGTTGTGGAGAATAAAAAATTTTAACTTGACATTTTTTATTAATTGTCAAACACCCTTAACGAGGAAGACGTGACCATCAAACAAAACATGGATAGGTGTGCACCTCTTGGCAAGGGAGAGCCCAATGATGATGTGGTCTTCAAGCAAAGATGAATATGGGCTATTGATGATGTGGCAGATGACATGGGCCATGATGTGGACAAAATGGGTCCTCCTGCGGCTTCGATATCGTGATGACTGATGACATGGGTGGGATGGTCCCACCTGCTGATGACGTGGCATAATGGTAATGATGTGGCCTATTAATTCGAATGGAACCATACACGGCGGTTTCTTGGGCAGCAATCGCTGCATGGCCCATGTGAGTGTTGCTTTTTATAGCTATACAAATTTTCAAAAAACTTTGGCTAAAAGTCTAACCGGTATGAAAATGAGTTCGAAGTTAAACATGACTTCACTTGAGGAGTTAGCTTCAAAAGTGGGGTCAAGTTCAACATCAGATTTTTTGCATCATTTTGTATTTATTTATTTTAATTAGAGTTAATTACAAATATAATCATAATTTATATCCATATGACTACACATTTTTAAAAAATGGTACAAATGCCTATGGCTTTACTCCTGATTTTGAATATAAAACCGTAGTTAAGGCTAACATTATAAAATTACCTTATCAAAAGTAAAAATAATTAACTATTGTAGTTAGATACTAATCAACAAAATGATTTAAAAAAACACAAAACTGCATCGAACTCTACCTTTCCAACGTCCTGTTATCTACCAAAATCCAAAGACATTGTCGTATTTGGAATTAAGACTAAGTTGTCATATTTGGAATTAATATGTGATTATCTATCATTTTCCTAAATAAATAATTATCTCTATAAATATAGGAGTACAAGTTACGATCATATTTGGAATTAGATTATAACATTAGAAACTTTCGAGACTTATTTCATAAAATTCATTTCTAGAAAATAATCTTACTGCTTAATATTTAATGCTAAATTAGCTTGTTTAACCAAAATTTTCATCTTAAATAATATCTTGACATGCGATCGAGTTTGGCAGGAGAGGGCAGGTTTCAACTCAACCCAAGCCTCAAAGTCCTAGTCCATCTTTGTCTCTGCTTTAGCCTTCAACAAAGGCAAATAAAATAACGTACAAGTGCTTTTGCTCGTGGCCGTTTAATTATGGATAATATGTTGATTGCCTACAAGGTCATAGACTCTCTCATGCAAAGGAGGGGTAACAAGAGAGAGTTGGCGATAAAGTTGGACGTGTCCAAGGCCTACAATCGTGTAGAATGGGACTTTCTAAGAAACATGATGGCTGTTATGAATTTTGGCACGGTATGGATTAAATTGGATCATGGGTTGTTTGCAATTTGTCCGCTATTGGATTCTTGTCATTAGGCACAAAACAAATTATTTTAGCCCCCAAAAGGGATTGAGAAGGGTGTTCCACTTTCTCCATATCTTTTTCTCATCTGTGTGGAGGGTCTTTCATTCCTTGTTTCTCAAGCACAACAATAGCGGACACTACAATGCATTAAATTAAGTCTTAGAGGACCTACTTTTTTCCATCTTTTCTTTACTGATGATGCCCTCATTTTTACTAAGACAAGTGACATTCAGGCAAGGCAGTTGCTTTACATCTTTAAGCAGTACAGTGAGTGCTCAGGATAGGTCGTTAACATAAACATGACCGCATTGTTCTTTAACTCCAACACCAACCAACTTACAAAGAATTCCATTGTGGGCATGCTTGGCTCCTTTGGTCAAGAAATCCATTCCTATTTTAGATTTCATGCCTGACTAGGGAGATAAAAAAAGAATATGTTTAAAATCTGAATGACCAGATTTGGCAGAAAATTCGAGGTTGGAAAGGTCGACAACTATCGTGGAGAGGCAAAGAGATCCTCATTAAAGTCGTGGCACGGGCTACTCCTACATATTCTATGAGTATTTTCTTCCTCCCTAAAAGTTTTTGCAATGAAATTAGAAGCATGCTTAATAGATTTTGGTGGGGTGAGAAGGATAAAAAATAAAAGATGAGCTGGGTAGCATGGAAATACATGTATAAGGCTAAGGCTGCAAGGGAGCTAGGATTTCGAGATCTTATCACTTTCAACTATGCCCTTCTTGCTATGCAGGTGTGGAGACTTGCCTCGAACACTGATTCTCTCTGTTATATCACTCTTAAGGTCAGATACTTCGACAATGGAAATCTATAGACCTGCACGGAGAAGGCAACTGACTCTTTCACATGGAAAAGCATTCTTCAAGCCAGAGATGTGATTCTCAGTGGCTACTGATAGTGCATTGGCACCGGGAAACAAGTGGCTTTTTATCCCCCTTCACGAGGCTAGCCCGCTACCTATTCACATCCCCGATGATGCCAAGGTCAGTTTCTTCCTCGACGAGCAGATTGGCCAATGGAAGGAAACCCTATTGTTACAAGCGTTGGGCGAATATGGAAGAGAGATCATTTACTCTAATTTGCTTCTGAATAGGGCAGAAGATGATTGTTGTTTCTAAGAGCATGAACCTTATGGATAATATTTTGTAAGATCAGCATATAGACTCTTAAGAAAAAACCTCTAACCACACTGGGAAGTCAGGAAATTGGACATGTTCTAGAACAGGAAATTTACAATTTCATCTAGAAAATCAAGCTCTCAAGCAAAGTCCTCATTTTTTGCTGGCGATTGTTTAAAAATGCCCTTCCCACCTTAATAAATTTGCATAAGCAAGGAATTCTGGTGGACCTTACATGTCGTTTTTGCAAAAAAGTGGTAGAAGACACATTTCATCTTTTTGTTGCCTGCGAATTAATCCAACCAGAATGTCATAACATCGGCGTTCATCGCTACAAAAACCTTGGATGGGTTTGTTCTTTTTCTTCTTTTCTGTCGGCGTGCGTGGTTTTTGAGAAATCAACTCAGGGAGGAAGGCATTCAACCTGTGCTACTAGATGTCAAAGATAAGTGCATTAACTTCCGAGATCAGCATCAAAGGGCATTCGACCTCATAGGATCAAGTTCGTTTGAGAAACCTCTCACTACTAGATGGACTAAGCCAGACGAGGAAAAATTTAAGATCCATGTTAATAAAAGAAACCTCTACAAAAACTGTATGTGGTTTGCGGCAATTATTTGAATCATAAAAGAAACCTCTACAAAAACTGTATGTGGTTTGCGGCAATTATTTGAATCATGGAAGAAGGAACCTCCACAAACATTGTATGGGGTTTGCTGCAGCCATTAAATATTCGCGTAGTTTCTTTATTACCGTCAAAAGGATGAACTCGGGTAAGAATTATGAAACCATTAACGATGGAAGCTATTGCTTTGTGGTTGGAGGTGACATGAATTTTAGAAGTCTAACTTTAGCAACTACAAATGAAATCAAATTCATTAACTCTTATCAATTTTTTAGTAAATAAGCAACCCATTCGTGCTCCAATGGAGATGATAATTTCGCACATCCAGTTACTTGCCTCACAAGCTCAATCCATCTCGTTCCACCATGTTATGAGATCAGAAAACTCAGTTGCCCATCTTCTTGCTAATTTTGTTTCATATAATATTCTTCAAGAAAAAACCTTTATACAGATAATTTTTTAACAATGATATATCATAATCGCTTTATCCCTTCTACGTCTGATAACTCTCATATTCAAAGGTCGGAGGGATAGTTGTCCTCCTTTCCATCAAAAAACCAAAAAAATAAAAATATCTTCCAAGCGTTAAATTACAATTTCTTGCTCGACTTATGCCATTTCTACAACGCACCATCTTCCCCTCCTCACTTTCTTTTGCTTAGGAATTTGTTCTCATCGGCAAAGAATTAGGCGATTTGCTTTCCTCGATTATAATTCCATTTTGAATTGGGCTAAGAAATAAACGATGGTAGCATACACCGTTAAGAGAGGTGCAAGGCATCTTTCAAGAGCGGTAAAGATCAGAAAAGACTCTGGAAACAATGAACATCAAGCGAACGTGCAGCTTGCTCGATGAAACCCAGCATCACAAAAATTGGCTAGCAGAAATTAGTTTGCTTTCCATGTTGCTACTTTATGATCCCATAAATTTTCTGGAACATCTAAAATATTGCTGGAGGTTACCGACTAACCACCATATAATCAATAGATCAGACATGGTTTCCAGACATTCCTTATTTCCAATCCTAATTCTTTACCCATTTTCATGCCAGCGCCCATGCATGGATTCAAATAGAATGGGATTGAAGACAACGACTAAGAATGAGTTCAATAGAATACAGTTGAAGATTCAAGGCCAATAAGCAAAGCCAACAGAATTGAAAGGCAGGCTATCTAGTATAAAATCACCCCAAAAGCTCCAATCACCGATAAGAACATATCATAAAAAGAATCCCCGTAGTTGTCAAACACGAGTTAAATATTTTAGACCGGAAAAGGTACCAAATGTCAACATTTGTATTATTATTGAAAGCAGCCTTGAAAACATTACCAAGTTCAAACTGTATGACACAATCCATTAGCAGTGTAAAAGAATTTTATCACTTGACTCGAAAACATTGTTGTACGCATTACTCACATCTCGACTCACTGAATGTCATTCCTAAGCTGGTTGAAAGATTTTACCTCGCATAAAATAGACACAACAGAAAGAACATTCAAAAATGGGGCGAGCAAAGCAACAAGTAAGATCAACTAAAACCAAATCATTAGAATTCATAACAAAAGATTAAGCACAGGTAAAGATAATCTGCAACCGGTGTGCAGTCATCGCATTTTTTACTAGAAGACAACCAGAAAGAAACTATCCAAAATATTTTTTTAACCTCTTTTCCTCCTCTGTTCCCCCCCCTTCTGCATGAACCAGCACAAAACTACACAACTAAGTTCTTCGAAGGAGCTTCAAGAAAGAACTAACATAATCAAAGTTTCTTCGTTTACCCACCTTTCATCAAAGAACTAACATAATCAAAGTTTCTTCGTTTACCCACCTTTCATCTCAATCTTCTAATCATCTTCCTCTTCCTGCACAAGCAAAAACAAATACAAAACCACCCAATTAAAAAAGAAAACATTTCAATGACATCTCGCTTTTGCAGTAGACTTGCATTTTTGTTTACCTCCCCACTCTCCTCCTCATCTTCTTCATCATTAACTTCAGACTTTGATTTGTCGGACTGTTCTTCGTCAGATCCCTCTTCCAATTCCTCGGATTCTTCATTTTTCTTCTCCGACTGACAAAGTCATAAATAAACAAAATTTTCAAACGACAATAACAGAATGAATTTGATAAAAATCTGAAAACAGAAGGAAACAAAAGAAAAAAAAAAGAGGCCAACCTGTTTCTTGTCGTAGGCAGCCATGAGCTTCTTGTGCTCTGCTTTTCTCTTCTCTTGTTTTGCCATATATGGTGCTTTTTCCTGCAAATTCAAATCAAACATTATCAAAAGATCAACAAGAAAAACACATATTATGTTTTTATTTCTGAGTAAGATACTCACAGCCTTTGACATTTGCTTCCATTTGTCCCCAGCAGCTTTTCCGACCTAATTTTGGAAAATCAAACCGAAAGAATTAGGGGAAAAACCGAAACCTTCTGCAAAATCAGGCAGATCAGATGGTAAAACGCGATTAAATCTTACAGCAGCTACGGATTTATTGTTCGGGAATTTCTCCTTGAACTGCTTTCGGAACTCCTCCCTTCAAAGAAGCGAAAGAAATTTTTTAAAAAATCAGATAGAATCCGTAAAAACAAAAGAAAAAACCAATCAACAATAATACAGAGACAGGACATACATGAAGATGAAAAATGCGCTAGGAGGCCTTTTCGGCTTGTTAGGGTCTTTCTCGGCCTTTCCTTTCTTTGCCGCCTTCATACTCCCACCATCGTCCGCCTTCCTCTTCTTCACAGAGAGCCTGCAGATGTTACAGGTGGTTAAAATAACCGATTTTTTCCAGCATAAGAGAGCCGAAAACGAGATCAGGACAAAAATCGCCGTTGCCAGCTAAAGAAATCGCGGAATAATTAGAAAAAATTTCTTTAAAAAATAATTACTTGCTGTCGGCTTTTCTGGAGGAATCGGCCTTGGATTTGCCTCCCTTCATGGAAAAACCTGGTAAAAGGATCGGATCAGTGAGAATCCGCAAGGAATCGGTGGAAATCGGGAGAAAAAACGGAGAAAAATGATGGAAAAGTCCGAGGAAAGTGGTCACCTTAGGGTTAGGGTTTGCGAGGCAGGCAGGAGAGAGAGACGGCGGGGAGTGGTGTGATGTGTTGTCGTGTGGGGAAGATGCGGGGGGAATAAGGAGTGGTGAGAGCGAGAGAGAGGAAAGAAAATTCAATCGCGACGGAAGGAAGGTTTTGGGCGGGATTCGATAAGCAGGCGCCATGTCAGCGATCCAAGCCCTTGCAGGCTATGGGATGGATTGCCGTTGCTTCGCATCTCTCTCTACTTCCGTGTTTTTGGACTGTTAATTCGGCTTTATAAAAAAATTAAAAAATTGCTATAAAAATAAAAATTAAAAAATCGAACCCAGGGCACCAGCTTGCGTACCTATTCTATTATTAAATTTTCATTTAAATTATATTTTCACATTCTTTTTTACTTATAATCATTATTCATATCATACAGCGCATTCCTCTTTTTCAAACTAAATAATGTTTCAATGCATTTTGGGTGCAAAATTTCATTTTTTAATATTTTTTGGAAATCCTTTTATAAGATTGTTAATTTATGTATATTTAATCTATAAACCAAATTTTTTTATTTTTAGAGATGTGTATATATTTTTTATTTTTTAAAATAAGAAAGGTTTTAGTCATTTTAAATGACTAAAATACCCTTTTTTAAAAAAATAAAAAATATATTTATACATCTCCAAAATAGTAAAACTTAATACATAAGTTAAAAATACCTAGATTAATAATCTTATAAAAATTTTAGAAAATTATTTAAAAATAAGGTTTTGCACTGTTGTAATTACATCACAATGCGTTGAAACATTACGTTTTTAAAACTAGGATAATATCTTCCATTTGCAAGAGCCTAGCTATTTGATTCGGTTGAAGAAGACGTTGAAGTTAAATAAATTAGACTTTTGCAAATATGTTTACAAGGTTTAACCAATATTACATTTATATCCTTAAGTTTGCCGAATTTGCGAATATGCTCACAAATTTTATATAAAATTACAACAATGTCCCTTTCGTTATGACACCGTTAGATTTTTATTTAAAATAACGATAATGCCCTTAAGCTAAATTATACACTTCTAATTTTTGAAAATATTGTAAGTATTTTTGCAAAAAAAAAATTAAAATAATAATACACGTAAAAATATATAAAATAATGAAATGGAAAATATATCTATAATATTTGAAAAAAATTGCAAGTTTATCACTTGGATTAAAAGGCATTATCATCATTTGACATAAAAATTTAATTGCATCATAATGGAAGGGATACAATTGCAATTTTATGCAAACTTTGTGCGCATGTTTGTAAATTCGACAAACTTAGGAATATGGATGTGATATTGGTTAAATGTTGTAGGCATATTTACAAAATTCCTAAATAAATAAATAATATTTTATATAACATAAATTAATTAACTGAAATTAATATATTTGATATAAATGAAGCCAAATTACTAAAATAACGTTACAAAATAAGCAAAAAATGTTTAATGTTTCTTAAATTAAATTACTTAAATTAATGAGTTGTGTTTAATACAAATGAAGTTGATATATTAAAATAATATCAAAACCCTTATATGTTGATTCCATTAAATTTCTAAAGAAATATTTTTATTTTCTTAATTAAAATAAATATTTATATCCAAGTATTTTGAATATTTCAATACAAGTTCTTGCTTACTAGAGTTACTTTTAAACTAAGATAAAATACTCAAAAAGAAAAAAGTATAAAGAGAAATTAATTGGTGCAAATGGATTATAATATATTTCTCAACATAAATAAGGAAGAAGATTATGTATAATAATCCATCAAAAATGTATGCAATTGCCCCTTCATTTTGCACATTTCATTAAAACATGGATGAATTTCACATGTAATACAAATTTTATCTTCAATTTTATTTATACTTATGAACTTTTAAAATTTTTAAATATATTCATATATTTTATCCAAAATTCAATTCATACATATGCTCTTATGTAAAATGACGATTCCAAACCTAATTATAAATTGATGATTAAAAATTTGTGTTCAAATAATATATGACCATATAGTGATAAAAGTATGGTTCTATAGCTGCAGAAGTACTAAAAATTCATTTGAATATAAATTTTTAGCTTATACTATAATTAGGTTTAGGCATAGTAGGCATGAATGAAAATTAGGTTTAGAATTTTGAAAATTTAGTAAGTATAAGTAAAATTAGAAATAAAATTTTGCTTAAAAATATAAAACTAACAATATAAATATAAAAAATAGCAACCTCTAAGACTTGATTTCTATACTAAAATTATTATAAAGCTATGACATGAATGTCATAAAATAAATAAATAATTTAGAATAGGCACAAAATTTATAGCATTTTCTTACTCATTTTTTTTAAAAGAACAACTCACAAGATAATTTGTTTAAGGATAAGACTTCTAACTTATGATAATCTAGAATGCGTATGAGAACTTGGCAATAGGGGAAAAAAGATGCACAGGGGCTATTTGGAATACCGAAATACTTATATAAAAATGTAAATTTTTCAATGTAAGGGAAGCTGGAGCAAACAATATCATATCATTAAGCTGACTACTACCCATGGCAAAAGAGCTTAGGAAATAGCGCAGATGAGTAGCAATTGCAGCTAATTTAGTTTCACTTAATGACAGACAAGTAGATGCATTTAATGAACATTGTCGTGCAGTCTACCTGGCCGACAAAAGCACATTTAATACATGGAGCTTGTGCGACGAAAAAATGCCAAACGAGTTTTATGTCTACCCAAATTGCCCCAAAAAATTGTAATCCACATAAAGTTATTTGTGGAAGATAATATTTGATAAATTGAAAAGCATACTAAGAAGTGTTTATAACTTAACTCATAACTATAGTAATTTTTAAATAAGGATTATAAAATAAACTTGCTCAAACATAATTTGTATTTGCTAGTGTTGGATTTTTGGACTTACATATTTAATAATTATATATACGTTTTCATAAATAGTTGCCCAAATTATAAAGTGATCTTATAAGGTTTATGAGCCCAAATTGTCTAATAGAGTATGAGTTTCTTATGCGGAGAAACTCTATTGCCTATTTTCTAATTTCTATTTCTATGATAGGCTAAATTAGAAATTAGAAAGATGGGTACACTATATAAACTGTTATGGTCCTCAGGTTATACACTTTTAGGATTTCTTTTCTGACATCCCATCATTGGAAAAAAGGAGTCACCTTCTTCAGAAAACCTTAGGGCATTAACTTAGAAAATTAGAAACCTTCAAATTCAACAACAATTGCTCTTATGGATTCAAGTACGCTTCCACTTATGGTTTATTTCCTTGATGACTTAGCATGGAGGATCCTGGAGTGATTAATAGTTTTAATCAATATGGTTTTCCCAACAAGTGGTATCAGAGCCAATCTTCATGTTGATTCATTGAGAAATTATTTTAAAGTCTTGTTATACAAAATCTTGGAATTATGAAATATTCGGATTGATAATATATGAATATATATGCTTTATGATTTCGTAATACCTATGGGGTTCGCATACTTAATGGGTAAATTAAATATGCATCTTTTAAATTGATGGGACTAATTGAATTTATATTTATTTGTATGGGATTCCAAATAGCCTAGAAACGGGATGCATTGTCATAGAATCCGGATTTCATAGATTGCCCAGATTTTGATTTAGTGCCTCTTCCCATGGATTTAGACATCCAAAATGCATAAATCCTCATATTTTATTAATGCTCATAGATTTCCAAGACAATATGTTCAGGCCGTCGATTTTTTTTTTGGTCTTGGATTTTTCATGAGAAAAACCTAAAGAAAAATGCTTGCCAGTTTGCGTTTTGGAATTCCATCAAGTTGTTTTCAGTTGAAACAAGCAAATTGCTAAAATCCGGCATCATCGCATGTCATGGAAGGGATAGCTACAAAGGGCAGTCGTCGAAGTCGGCTATAAAGGAAAAAGATAGGCTTTTTGCCCATCTATCAGGGACGGAGGCCACAAAAGATAAAGGACGGGCGTTAGATTTTAGTGTAATTAGGCTAAGCCTTCTGGTGTCAGCTGTAGCGGGCAGCAACGACTGCGCTTACGGGTGCAACTTGGGCCGAGTTGAGCCCGAACCCGATTTTGAACGGTGTTGAAACTTGATTTTTCATAACCCGAACCCGAGGAACCCGATTTGTAAATATGATAGGGTTCAAGTGAGCCCGAGCCCGATTTCCTATTTAATATTTATTATAAAATATATTATATACATACTATTTAAAACAATATTTCTTTATATTCTTTATATTTTATGTTATTATATCTATATTTGAATACATATTTGGCACATTGTAATTTTATTGTAAATAAAGTATATTATTTCATTTATATTTATCTTTTATTTCTATCATTCACTTTTACAATTATTAGTTTTTTCCTTTATCTTAGTTTTGTTGTTAAATTTTTTCTAGAAATATTCTTTATATTACTATTTTAAAAAATATTAGTTTGATTATATATTATTATGTTTACCTACATGATTTATTATTATTATTTATTCATATGAAATTCTAAACTTATAACTTTTAAATAAAATGTAAATTCGTCAACATAAATTCTAACCCGAAACTCAATCCGAACCCGATTTTCAAAAATAGGGTTAGGGTTCAGGTTTTACAAACAGGGGTAGGGTTAGGGTCGAGATGAACCCGAGTTTCATGAGCCCGAGTTGCACCCTTAACTGCGCTACAATGGGTTTTCCTAGACTAGAAACCCTTCTAGTTGCAGCTGTCGGAGAAGATGGACGCTGGTGATGGCTTGATGGTTGTTAGCGGCGGCAAGGGTGGCTAGGGTTTCTCCCATTCAGTTTTTCTTAGGAAGAAGATAAGAAGTTTTACACAAAACTCCCCGAGCTAGAAAGAAATTATAAGAAATCCCCTAGCAAGAACAATTTGCGAAAGCCCCACAACCAAAAAGAATTTACAAAATAGCCTGATCTCTCTCACTTGCATCTGTGGGCTTGGGCTTGCATTAGTGGGTTATCTCATTTCACGTGGGCTTAAGCTCACATCCAATTGCAGGTCCAAATAGATCATAGGCCCATGCGGATTACTAACCCTAGATTTAAAATGGCCCTCAGGCTGGGCTGACTCTAAGCCTGCCAAGCCATTTTTGCCTAGGCCTGGGTGGGCTTGCCTTAAGCCTCCCTATGGCCTAGAACCTTAGGTCTAGTCGTCTGCTCTTTTTGCCCTGGGTTAGGGCCAACTTCAAGCCCGTCAACGACCCAACAGTTAGAGCCCGTGGACACGTGGCAGCTAGACATTCGTCTAAAGTAACTTTAATATATTTTATGATCTTGGTATCCAATTTGGATGATCTAATTTTGATTTTTTGTGTTTTTGAACATTGTAAATCATATGGAAGGGTCCAAAAATATAATATTTTTATGAATTTATGTATATACATGAAATTTTTGAATTATGTGCAATTAATTGATATGGTTAATTTATAGAAATTTAGAAAGCAATTTGTAAATAATTTTCATGCTTCTATGATTTGTTGCTTTCTATTAAATTTTAAATTAACCTATTATCATGTAAAATTCACTTTTTGGATCTTTTGGAATTTTAATTTCCAATAATGGCACAAATATTCTTTATAAATGTTTAATGTTTTGAAATAAATTAATTGAAATAACATGCTGCCAAAGTAGCCTATCTTGTGTAGGTTAATTTATTTTCAAAATATTAAAATGATTGTGTGAGTGTAATTCATGCGGATATTAATCGGCCCAAAGGAATGTTGATATTTGGCCAAAT
This sequence comes from Annona cherimola, assembly GCA_030490835.1. Classification (NCBI taxonomy): domain Eukaryota; kingdom Viridiplantae; phylum Streptophyta; class Magnoliopsida; order Magnoliales; family Annonaceae; genus Annona; species Annona cherimola. The sequence continues at coordinate 92,096,463 of CM059972.1, forward strand.
TGCATGCACATGTGTGGTAATAAATATGTGATAATTATTTAGTTATCCATGTGAATAGTAGGTTGGTCCAAAGAAAGACTTATTATTTGACAGAACTTTATTATCAATATTTAATTACCATAACAAGAGAACCACTTAGAAGTTAATATTTTTGTCTAAAGACTAGATATTAATATTGAACTAGGTATCTTGTGATGAGCCCTGTCATTATTTGAATTTTTCTAAGGTTTAATATGAAACTTATATGAATATGTTGTTTTGTTCTATTTTCAACTAATATATTTGCTTCTACTATATCTGCCAACATCAGTTCTATTCTCATGCTGAACGGAACTATTTTCAAGCAATGGATAGAGAATGTAATGATTATTCTTAGCTGTATGGATCTCAACCTTGCATTAAGAACTAAACAACTCACCTCTCTTACGGTTGCAAGTTTCATTGAAAAAAAAGGGACTTTGAGATGTGGGATCGTTTCAATCGCATGAGTCTTATGATCATACGCAAGACAATTTCAGAAGCTTTCAAGGGTGGTATGCCTTAACAGGATACTACTGCTAAGGATTTCCTTAATGAAATTGAAAAGTGCTTTAAAAAAAACGATAAGGCCGAAACAAGTTCGACTCTATCAAGCTTGGTTTCAATGAGGTATAATGGCAAAAGAAACATAAGAGAGTACATCACTATATGTCTCATCTTGTTTCGAAACTAAAGACACTTGGGTTACTGCTATCTGATAATTTGCTGGTACATTTATTTTTTATTTCTCTTCCAAAACAATTCAGTCAGTTCAAGGTCAGTTACAACTGTAAAAAAATAGTCTTTTAATAAGCTCATTTCACATTATGTGAAAGAAGAAGATAACATGAAGCAAGATAGATCCGAAAGTGCTCACTTAGCAAGTACTTCCAAGGAAAATATCAAGAAAAGAAAAAAGAATAAAAAAGCTGCAGGTGGAGTGACAAATAAAAAACAACAAAAGAAATCAACTAAGGAATCAAGCTGTTACTTTTTTCACACTTCTAGACACCAAAAGAAATATTGTACCAAATATCATGCTTAAAGTAAAAGAAAGGGTTGTCTGAGTTGCCCAAAGCCAAATGATGCTCAAAGATTTATCTACATGGGCGATGACAAATCAGTTGAAGTTAAGGTGAAAGACATATTTTGATTATTATTAAAGACTGATTTTTATTTGGATTTGAAAGAGACATATATTGTACCATCTTTTAGACGAAATTTGATTTCTATTTCTATATTGGATAAATCTGGTTATTCTTATTCATTTGGAAATAGTCAGTTTAATCTTTCTTTAAATTCAAATATTGTGGGGTACCGACTCTTTATATTGTTATGATAATCTTTATTTGCTTAATACAATTGCCTCATTTGTTGAATCCGTGCATGTGAATTGACATGGTACAAAACCCAAATTAATTGATAAGAATTCTACTTCACTCTGGCACAAACGTTTAGTGTATATATCTAAATAAAGAATTAAGAAACTTGTGTCAGATGGAATTTTTGATCCTCTTGACTTGTCAGATTTCCACGTCTGTGTTGATTATGTTAAGGAAAAATAGATAAACATAAGAAAATTTCGTGCCAAAAGATTTTCAGACATCTTAGAACTAATACAGACGGACATTTGTCGGTCATTCCCTAAGGCTTCTTGGAATGTTTAACAATATTTTATTACGTTCATAAATGATTTGTCTCGTTATGGCTATCTATATCTCATCCATGAGAAGTCTCAATCACTAAGCGTATTTAAAATTCTTAAGGCTAAAGTTGAAAACCAACTTAGCAAAAGAATTGAGGCCGTTAGATCTGATCGTGATGGTGAATATTATGATAGATATGATGGATCAGGTGAACAACATACATGGCCTTTTACCAAATTCTTAAAAGAGTGTCGTATCGTCCCACAGTACACTATGATAAAAAGTCCTACAATGAATGGAGTTGTTGAAAGACGAAACAGAACTTTAAAGGATATGATAAGGAGTATAATCAGTTTTCTTCTTCACTTACTACCACACATAGCAAGTGCACTTTTATCTATATATATATATTTTTTAGTTAAACAAACCAGACCCCCCAACTTAAATATTGCTATCTTTAATAAACATGCACAAAATATGAAAAGAAGATAGCAGAGAAAGAGACGACCTGGGGTGTAATGATCTGATGAAATTGCTGCAGCTTTTACCTGAAAAGAAAACTAACGAAAAAGAGATATATATACACATGTTGGGTTGCCTCCCAACCAGCGCTAAGTTTTACGTCTTCAGCCAGACGTAATGATTCATGTTATCCAATTCCTGCTCTGTAAAATTTTTTAACACTATGTAGATTATTTATCATTTTCATATATTCATGCTCAAGATTTGTAAAGATTAATGAGTTATCAATGATGTCCAATAGGTAGCATTCTTCAGATTGATCTAAATTTTTTATTGAACTATTACCTAATGGGAGCACGATTTTATTTTGGGTTAAACAGGATTCCATTTGAATACAACGCCCTTGGAGAAATTGACTATAATTTGGAATATATTGAATAACATCAAAGAGCGAAATTTTAACTTGAACCAGTTTAAACATTTGAATCATCTCTTCCTTTTTCATTAAATCATCTATGCTAATGACCTCATCTTTAAAAGTACTTGAAATAACAGGTATGTACTTCTCAAAATTTTCATTAATAATTTCATTTTCATCTCCCCCCAACTTATCCTCAATAGACTCTTCATTTCTCACCTCACCATTAATTTGGCTATGATCATCAATCTCCTCAATATTTTCTTGAGCTTTTTCTCCTTCAAATCTATCATTAATTAATTTTTCAGTATTTTCTATAATATTTTCTTGATTATGAAGAGAGGAATTCTCGTTAAGTGTATGATCTAAGAAACCGTCACTACATAATGTTGTAATTATTACCAAATTTTCAGACAATAGATTTTCTGATAGTAATTGATCTGATTGAGTTTGATAATCAAAATGATTTATTGGAGTGATAGTTGATTCTTTAGGTTCCTCCCCGCATAATGTATCAATATATTCATTATTTATTTTCAAATTCTCTTTCTTTTGACCTAGCTTTTGTTTATTAAGGTATTCAGCTTCTAAAACAGTTTGAAATGCTAAGTCATTTTCAAAATATGGATTTTCTAATGGTATTGAATTTAATTGAATTTGAAAATTCGAGTAATCAATTAGATTATCAATTTGGTTAGTATGATCTGCATGAACTGTCGTCTTAGAAAATGATTGTTGGTCGGAAAGAAATTGTTGATCTAATCTTTCGAATCCTTCCTCCACGTTATCCAAGTGAGGAGATTGTTGATAATCTACTTCATTTGATGAAAAATTTTCAAAGTCCTCTTGTGGGGGATTCGAGTGTAAATACAGATTTTTATAATGTTCAACTCGATTTAGGCACTCTGAAAATTTATTTTCTATGTTTTGAAAGCCATCGAGAAAAATATTTTTTAGTTCTTCAATTTCCTCATTGTAATTATATGTTTGATGAGAAGATTGGTTAGTAGGTTGAGGTGAAAAATTTTCTTCAGGATATACAGGTGGCTCATATGCATTTTCATAATGATTAGATTGACATTGATAATTTAAAAATTGATTTTGCTTAGCTGGCCACTGGGTTTGTAGATATGGAGGGTAGGGTTGCATTTGGTAGTTTGTCCAAGAAGTATTAGGACAACTCATCCATTCTGAGTTATATGTATGTGAAAATGAATTGTAATTAGGTGTAGGGAACTCATGAAAATTTTGAATTTGTTCTTGATATGGTAAAAATTGAGTCTCATTAGAATGTGTTGTTGGAAAAGGAATTGATGTATTTAAGAATGAACTGTTTGAGTTTTGATAGGTAAGTAAATCATTAATCTTTTGGTTTAATTCTTCTAACTTACCTAATTGCTGATCAATAAAGTTCATGTCCATTCTTTAATTTTAGTTTTTTTTTTTAAAGCAGGAAAGAATCGAAATTGGTAATCTAAAGTTCAAGTGCAATAAGTAAAGAAAGCAGATAAATAAAGCAGTAAAGATTATACTATTGAAAGCAAGTAAAGAAAATTTAAAGCAACTAATAAAACAATTCAAACCTCAATATGCCTCCCCGGCAACGGCGCCAAAAACTTGATGCGAACCAAGTGCTTGTCGTTAAGAGTACTGTGATCATCAGTTTAATTAAAATTAACCGAAACACATTAAAGCTACCACTATACGAGTGATAGTGTAGAATAACGGTGAGTCGGGTCGAATCCACAGAGAGGCGATGTAGTTTTGAATTGTTTTTTTAAGAGAAAGAAAAGAAGGTATAAAAAGAGAGAGAAAGAGAGAAGAGAGAAAGAGGAGAGAGAGAGAGAAAAGAAGAAATTAGAGAGAGAGAGAGAAGAGAGAAAGAGAAGAGAGAGAAAAAGAGAAAAGAGAAGAAATTGGAGATAAAAGAAAAGGAGACAAGAAGCTAAAAGAAATTATAATTAACTAGCAACTTAATTAAAACTATTCTAAGAAAGCAAAAAAAGCTATGAAATTTAACTATTAAAGCAGGAAAGAGAATTATATTAAATTTAATCTAAAAATTACAAAGCATAAAATAAAGCAGTAAATCTAATCTAAAAATTAAAACTACAAATTAAAAAGCAAGAACTACGAGACACTACAAAGCATAATAAAATAAAATTTACATCACCCGAATATGGAGAGCAAAATCTCCACGTAATAGAAAACTTTATTGCTTGGCCCCACCTCGTCACTACGGGTCCCACAAGATGGGTCCCACCCACTTGCTATGGGTCCCACCCAAGGGGTTGTGTGTGGGGTATGGGGTGTGTTGGGATGAGTGAAGGGCTCCTTTTATAGTTGTGGGAGGGGCCCTCCCTCCCTTGTGCAATCCGATGTGGGATTGCTGCTCATTGCCATTTGCCGTAGCTTTTCTTTCTATTTTGACGAAGAGGAGGAAAACGCAGTGGCAAAATCTGCTGGCTAAAAATGTGATGCTTCCGAAATGGGTTTGCGAATTCTTCATTGGCTCTTGTTGCTGTTTGGTTCGGGCTTTAGCAATGAAATGAAGAAGCGGTGATCATTTAAGCTGCTGCCTGCTTGGAGGATGACCGAAGAAACCATGATCCATATCTGGCCGAAGCTGCAGGGGTGCTATTGGTTGTCGTTTCTGAGAAGGAAGCTGAGTTTGTCCATTGGAATGCCGGACCCTGGATTTCCGTGCTAATGTTTGGATTGGGTTTGGCTGCAAGGAGAAGATTTGGAGTGCCGTAACTTGGCATTCAAAATTGCAAGGTTGGAAGCTTGATTCGGGCTTGGGCAGCTACTGCTAGTTTGGAGCTCTAATGGAGTTCGGTCATTTGGATTTTGGGGCTTCAAATTTAATCGCAAATTTTTAATGGAGATAGCTGCTGCTCGGTGGAGAAAAGTTGGGTATTTTTCTGGCAGCTGGATTTCGTTGATGGTCGGTTTTGGGGCATAGTTTCTGGTGCTAGCAGATCTTGAAAAAGGGGCGCCGGTGCGATGGAAGAAGCAGACGAGATCGTGATTGCTGGGTTTCTGATCGGACGCGGGCGGGAGAAGAATGTGTCGCCAGCGTTGATCATGGCATGGTGGACCGATTTCGGTGCAGCTGGTGGCTGGATTTCATTTTTGGTTCGAAACAGTTCCGAAAAATGTACGGCTGCTGACTTGCCGTGGTTAAATCGTGGCTGCCTGTTGCTTGAATCGTTGCTGCCATGGCTGCCAGCTTTGATGGAGAAGGCTGCCTTGGTTCACCGGAGAAGGAAAGAAGAGAAAGGAGCTCGCCGGACTTGGAGAAGATGGCTGCCGGATTTATTTGTGTGGTGCGGACGACTGGCTGGGATTTAGATGCCGGAGCTTATGAAGACTACACTGCTGCTGAAATTCATGGCTGCCGCTGGTGTTTGCTCTGCTTCCATGGATGCTACCGGTCGGCGGGCTTTTGCTGGAGCTGCTTGGATTGGGCGTTTTGGGGAAGATGGAGCACCGTAAAATGGTGCTCCGGCGCTGCACAACTGCGTGTACTCATGCAGCGAGTTTAAATATAATTTTAATAATTTCCATAATGACACGTATCATCTTAGTTTAATCTTTTAATTTATTTTATATAATACTTTACTTTGTTCCTAATATAATTATAGTTATATATTTATGATTTTCCAATTAGATAGTCTTATAATTTTGCCTAAATTATATTAATATCTAATACATATTTTAACGTTAAAATGTTCTAAGGGATTTATATTTTTAAGAATGTTACAAAAAGACCCATTTTATAGCAAAATTAAATATTCTATTAAAAATATGATTTTCATGAAATTCCACTTAAAACATGTATTTAATTAACGTTTTAATACTTAACGGTGTGAATTTAATATAAAATTAAATGAAAATTTTTGGACTTATCAATTACTTTACCAGACTCAGTCTGGAGAGAGACTTTGAATACTTTAGCTTATATCCTTAACAGAGTACCAACCAAGGCAGCGGCTAAAACCCCTTATGAATTATGGACTGACAAAAAACATATCAGAAAATATTTACGTATTTGAAATTGTCCAGCCGAGGCAAGGTCTTATAGGCCAAATGAAAAGAAACTGGACTCAAGAACAATTAGCAACTATTTCGTTGAATATTTTGAATGGTCCCGAGGGTATAAATTTTATGATTCCACATCCAAATCCTTTTTTGAAATAAGAAATGTCCGATTCTTTGAAGATATTGAGCTTAGGGGGAAGATAAAGTTAAATACTATGTCTTTGAAGAGAACGAATTAGTCACTTTTCCTTCAATTGTTGTTCTCGATATGTTTTAAGCAACAATACCAAAATCACAAGACATTGTTGATAACCTCCCTAATCAACTTCAACAAGATATTCCTGATAATCAAACTCGACAACATCAAGAATCAATGTCATTAAGGAGATCCACTAGAGAAAAGAGAAGTACAATTTTTAATGAATACATCATCTTTTTTCAAGAACATCAAGATGATATTGCAATAATAGAAGATCCTATCAACTTTCTTCAATCAATACAAAGTAAAAATTTTCAAAAGTGACTTAATGTCATGGATAAAAATATTAAGTTCATGAGAAACAATGACATTTGGAAACTCGTCCCATTGCCCAAAGGTGCGAAGCCATTGGTTATAAATGGATATTTAAAACCAAGAGGGATTCAAGGAGTAATGTTGAAAGGTATAAATCTCGTCTTGTCGCAAAAGGCTTTACTCAAAAGGAAGACATTGATTATAAAGAGACTTTCTCCCCAGTTTCATCGAAAGACTCTTTCAGAATAATAATAGCTCTAGTGGCACATTTTGACCTTAAACTACATCAGAGAGATATAAAGATTGTATTTCTCAATAGTAGAATTGATGAGACCATTTATGTAACGCCCCAGGCCTAACAGTAAGGTATTGTCCGCTTTGGGCCTCGGCCCGCACGGTTTTGCCCTTCTGGGTTCACGCGCATCCCGTCCTTCCCCAAAAGGCGTCTCACTAAGGTACCTGACGGCCTCCACTTATAACCCAGGCTCTCCTCCTCATCCTAACCGATGTGGGATATCACATTCACCCCCCTTGGGGCTCCAGCGTCCCCGCTGGACACCATCGGCCGGAGGTCGGGAGTCGGCTCTGATACCATTTGTAACGCCCCAGGCCTAACAGTAAGGTATTGTCCGCTTTGGGCCTCGGCCCGCACGGTTTTGCCCCTCTGGGTTCACGCGCATCCTGTCCTTCCCCAAAAGGCGCCTCGCTAAGGTACCTGGCGGCCTCCACTTATAACCTAGGCTCTCCCCCTCATCCTAACCGATGTGGGATATCACATTCACCCCCCCTTGGGGCTCCAGTGTCCCCGCTGGACACCATCGGCCGGAGGTCGGGAGTCGACTTTGATACCATTTGTAACGCCCCAGGCCTAACAGTAAGGTATTGTCCGCTTTGGGCCTCGGTCCGCACGGTTTTGCCCCTTTGGGTTCACGCGCATCCCGTCCTTCCCCAAAAAGCGCCTCACTAAGGTACCTGGCGGCCTCCACTTATAACCCAGGCTCTCCCCCTCATCCTAACCGATGTGGGATATCACAATTTATATGGTGCAACCATAAAATTTTGTATTTAAAGATGCAAAACGAATGGTTTGTAAACTAAAAAAATTCATCTATGAGCTCAAGTAAGCTTCCCGTTAATGGTATTACAAATTTTATCAAGTTGTCATCTCATTCAATTTCGAGATGAATATGATTGATGGCTATGTATACCACAAGTTTTGTGTTTGCCAACACATTTTTGTAGTTTTATATGTCAATGATATACTGCTTGTCAGTAATGATATAGGTTTATTGCATGAAATTAAGAGATTTCTATCAAACAAATTTGAGATGAAAGATCTTGGTAAAGCAACTTTTGTATTAAGAATTCAAATACAACGGGATCGTTCTCGAGGTATCTTAGATTATCACAAAAGGTCTATATTGAAAGAGTACTTGAAAGATTTGACATACAGAATTGGAAGGCAGAAGATACTCCTGTTGCCAAGGGAGACAAACTCAGTCTTGATCAGTGCCCTAAGAGTGATTTTGAATATAAGAAAATGCAAAAGATCCTTATGCTTCAGCAATGGGAAGTTTGATGTATGACCAAGTTTGTACACATTCAGATATAACATTCATTATTGGAATGTTGGGCAGATACTTGAGTAATCCAGGAATAGATCATTAGAAACAACCAAAAAGGCTTTAAAATACCTTCAAAGAACAAAACACCACATGCTTAGATACAGGAGGTCGGATATCATAGAGATCATTGGATATTCGGATTCCGACCATGCTGGATGTCAAGATGGTCTTAGATCTACTTTGGGTTATATTTATGATTTATCTATTTGCTGGAAGAGTTGTGTTCGTAATCTCACTGCAAGTGTATAGATCGTAGATTTTAGTATATAAATTATCAATCCATAGGAAATTCAGGACTATAAATTTTGCTTTTAAACACTTTCGTGTCGAATATTGAGAGAATATAAAATGAAAAAAATAGAAAAATGGGAAGAGAAAATTAAAAATTAAAACGAGTAGAGAACACGAGAGTGTGAGTACCTAGGGTTTAGGATTTCACATGCGTCTTTTGCAATGGGTAGTGATATAATGATTTAATCTGGATATTGTTTGTTAAAGGAGAACAAATCCTAATTTATCCTTGCACATTCTCTTGAAACCTACAAGGCGTATCTTAATTTTCTTAATCACCTATTCTCACGGGATTAAGTTAATTAAAATCCATTAAGTTTCGTGGTTTGTTTATGAAATTTTTCAAAGTCATTATGTCTATTCTCATGGTCTTAAATTTCTATGTTTAATATCTTGATTATCGTATATTAGGTTTCCACCTCTCGGTTCCATCACCTAATATATGGAATCATGCTAAAGTATGGGCCCATGTACAAAGCAAGCACTAAAAATCACAAGATATTAAATTAACAACAATATCTATCATAAATAAATTTAAAACCCACACCACGCTACATTGTACGCATGTTATATCCTAAATCCTAGATTTAGGGTTTAGCCAAGCATGTTTAAGTTCAAAATAAAATCAAAATCCATCTTAAACAAGACAGTAAAAATTAAAAAGGGAAAAGATAGGAAAGCTTATTGGTTTGAAGCTCCCGATGGTGCGTCGGCCGCTCCACGCAACTTGTTAGTCCGCCTTTTGCCTGTGCTCTCCACCGCCTTGCTTTCTCTCTCTCTAATTTTCCCCTCTTGAATTTTTATGTGTGAAAAATCTATCGCTGAAATTTTTCTGCCCGTCTCCCCTGGCCACACCCCTTTTATAGATGTGATTTTGCACTAAAGTAGGGTGCACGCAGGCTGCTGCTGCGTTGTTCTAATTGCATTATTCCGGATCATTCGCAACGACTCCTCCGGCATGTATTTTGCACCATCACTTGGACGTGCGGGATAGGTTTGCTTTTAAGAGTATATTGATGGGTGGTTGAACGGTTGGCTGGTTTGATTGTGGACGGCTTAGATCAAATAGGCTGGGCGGTGTGGATTTCTTGGTTTGGTTCTGATTTTTCAGCAAGGGATTTTGACAGCTTAGATTAAATTAGAGTTGAATGAATAATCGATTTTTTTCTGCTGGAGATTATGAACGATCTAGAATTTTGGACGCTGAAAATTTTTGATTTTGCATGTGGGGCCCGTTGCTTGGATGGTCAGATTATTGCATGCAGCTTGCTGGATGCTAGGACATGTTGAATGGTCCACTGAATTCTGCTGAATCATGGACGTGATCTAGCTTAGGCAGTGGATAATAATGGACGACCTGGATCATTTTCAGCTTGAATTTCTAGACATTGTTAATAGATGCTTGGAAATTTTTGATCGGTGCTGAATTGTAGCTTTGCATGGCCTGATTTGGAGAATTGGATTAACGGCCTGGATCTTGCTTCATGAGTGTTGAAATTGCTGCATGATTTTTTTGGTTTTATGGACGGCTGGGATTGGACGACCTTGGCATTCTGGTTTACTTATGGGGCCCCATCTAGATTTGCAAACCTGTATAAAAAATATTTAAATAATTAATTCATCAAAAAATCATTAGTGGGTTATCACTATAAAAATTATTTCAAGCCCATTTAATTTTATGGAAATAATTAAAATGTAATTTCAAGCCAAAAGATTACAAAAATTATTTAAATAACTTGAAATTAATATTTAATACCTAATTATTGTAAAAAATATATTTTAAATCAAATTTCATGTTAAACTCAATTAATTACCCACCAAATTGGTATAAAATGTCTACAAAATATATTATTAATTTTCAATTATCAAGTTGTCTCTTGGAGGAGTACTAAGTAGACACTCGTCGGTCTTTTCACGGCATCCGATCAGGCTATATGGTTGCGAAGTTTTGTCACAGGGCTACGAATTGTAGATGAAATTGAAAGACCACTTAAGTTATTTTGTGATAATAACTCGGCAGTTTTATATTCCAATAACAACAGAAGTTCAACGAAGTCAAAGTTTATTGACCTCAAGTTCCTAATTATTAAGGAAAGTATTCAAGAAGGTCAGGTGTCTATAGAGCATATATGAACAAATTCTATAATTACAGATCAGCAGACTAAGAGACTACCATCTAAGGTCTTTCATGAGCGTACTACTCATATAAGTGTTATATCACTTGATGATACTCTGGTTTAGTGAGAGTTTTTATTTTGTGCTTTTCTGATTGACACACATTTTGTTTGTTATAGTTATGGATATTTTCTGCAGAAATAAAAAATTCGGTATTTTGGTTATTCAGTATTTTGATTTTAATTCGATATCACCAAATAAGTTGGACCAGTTGGAAATAGATATGTTAGATCACATTATATGTAATTTTCATGCTACATATCCATGCTTGATCTATGTTATTTAGTTGTATTTGATATATGTGACTATAGATTGGTTTAGTTACGATGAATGTGACAAAGACTGCTTTAATCCTATGTTAGCATAACTAATGAATGAGATTATTCGTAGATGATTTTAGTTATGATAGAAAAATGTTTTGAGTTCATAAGTTTATTATATAATTATAAAATCATATGTAGTCCAAATGGGAGATTGTTGGATTTTTGGACTTACATATATAATAATTATATATACATTATCATAAATAGTGGCCCAAATTATAAAGTGATCTTATAAGGTCTATGGGCCCAAATTGTCTAATAGAGTATGGGTTACCTATGCGTAAAAACCCTATTGCCTATTTTCTAATTTTTATTTTTATGGCGGGTTAAATTAGAAATTAGAAAGATGGGTACGCTATATAAACGGTTGTAGTTCCCAAGTTATGCACTTTTAGGATTTCTTTTCTAACATCCTATCATTGAAAAAGAGGAGTCACGTTCTTCAAAAAACCTATAACATTAACTTGGAAGACCAAAAACCTTCGAATTCAATAATTATTGTTCCTATGGATTCAGATACGCTTCCACTTATGGTTTATTTTTTTAGTAATTTAGCATGGAGGATCCTAAGTAGGGGTGCAACTCGGGTCGGGTTATACCGGGTTGGAGTGAACCCAAATCCTAAGTCAATTGGGTTGGAGTAAACCCAAACCTTAACCCTAAGAATTTAATCCGGGTTCACATTGGTTTTGGTTTGGTTTCAGGTCAGAATTTGGATTACCAATAAACTATTTTTTTCCAAATTTAATTGTAATCTACAGAAAATTATTGGAATATACATACCCATGTTTATGAAGTCAAGCCTCACGCTGAATTCTACAACATCCTTTTAAAGGATTCTGCAATATTCTTTGAATGAACTCTGCAAGCAATTTTTCAGTACCCTATAGACACAAATAAATGACAAATTAGTTAATTTTATAACTAGTTGATCATTTCTATTTAATAGCTAATTGAAATGACTCAAGTGTAGTAAATAGAAAATGAACATATCATACCAATTATTATAGGCTAAAATAGAAATTGAGCACTCGTCATACCAATAAACTTAAAATATAAATCAAATTTATACTACAATATGAAATTCAAACTAACAGATTTCTCATACTAACAGAAAGTATAATATGAAATAGATTTATCATGCCAACTCAAATAGTTTTTTTACTCGGTCACACTTACACGATCTACTGATACACTGGTTACCTATATATTAATATTACAAAAAAAACATGTATAATTTATGAAAAAATTATATAAATTACACCGGGTTCGTACCGAGTTGGTGTGAACCTAATTTTGGTTTCGGGTTGAAACCGAGTCTATTTTGAAAAAAATCTAAAAAATAAAACCCATTTTTGATTTTGGTACCGGGTCGGGTCGGGCGGGTTCGGACCGACCCGGGTACCAAGTTGCACCCCTAATCCTGGGGTGATTAATGGTTTTAATCAATAATGTTTTCCTAAAAGTTAGTACCTTCAAATGAGAAAATAAGCAATTGAATTGAGGTTGATTAAACCAACTCATAATTTCTCATTTTTAAATACATAACAACTACACTTTGTTCTATTCCCAATATTATTTTTCATATTTATAATATAATATCTCATTTACCAATGCACAACAAGTTTTCTTTACACAATCTCCTTATCCATAAAAAATTTAAGTGGAGGTCACATGCATGGATTTTTGGACTAAACTACCTATGCTATTTTATCATCCCACTTATTACTTCTTTGTTAGCTATTACCAAGGGATTGTTGGGCATTTGGAATGTGTCTGTTGACCCCTAAAATTTTTCAAACTAAGAGTTTTTCATCTAAAAATTTTTACTCTACAAGTATCTTACTTTTCAATCATTTCATTATACTTTTCAATACAATTATTTATAATTTTTCATACAACTACTTTATTTTTCATTCATTACCCCTGTTATATCATATTACATAATTTTCTCTGACTTCAAAATTTTTTACATGAAATACTTTTTTTTTCTCAAAGTTTGATTACTTTCTAAACACGTCCTTGGTAGATAAGGTGAAACGGAATGGGATGAGAAAGTCAAATGCATTAAGTAAATTTATATAGTAGTAACAAACAAAAACCATAGGGAAAAATCCAACAAATTCTGTGTGAATTTGTTTGGCATCCCATGAATGGGAAAATTGACAAGTAACCCAAAAAATTTAAAATTTAATTTTTTTTATACATATGCTAGTCATACGTAGGTCTCCCTTCCTAAAACTTATCAAAAATTTAAATTTATTTGGTATTTATTTATATTTTGAAAATGAATCAAAGAAGCACATCTATTCATGACCATTTTCAAAATTTCATATAAAATAAATAGTTCATTAAAAAATTGCCAAATTTCAAATGGAAAAATATATATATGAAGTTGCATATATATAACTAAATTTAAAGATTATCTAGAAAAAACATGTAGGTCTGTCTAATAAACTCTAATTATAGTTTTTAATCTCACAATCTTTATATTTCCAAATATAACCCTTTCTTGATCCTAGTATAATGACTAAATTTAAGAAGAGAGAAGTGAATTGGGTAATTCAAAATTTAATGAATAGATTGCATTACCCCTTTTTAGTTAATCATCTTGATGAAACTTAGACGATTCTAAACAATAATAACAAATAAAAGCAATCGATCACACATAATAAATAATGATATATAATAGTTTGACAACACTGTTACTCTACTTTTTTAAGTACACACCCTTTACGCTTTGCATTTCACTATCATATCTCAATACTATGCAGAGCAACATTCTATTTTAGATTATAGCTATAAGGGGCTTATTATAAAAGCAAATAGTTGGCGAATAATACTCCAACCAATCCCTGTTTTAATATCTTCTAAGGCTTAGCCTATAATACCAATCCAAGGAAAATAAATTAATTGCATAAAAGAAAATTTTCATGTTCATTTTATGTAACAAGATACAGAGAAAGAAAAAATAAAAAGAAGATGATGAGACTTGGTTGCTTTTAATGTTGTTATGTATAAAAGCTTGAATTTTTTTTAAATGACTTCACTGCTAATAAGTAGAAATGTGTAAGCTCAATCAATACTCTAACCAAATCCCAAAACTCTTTTAGATGTTGTCTTTATAAATGCACTAATGCTTGAATTTTTGACCATGACAGCACAAGTCATATTATAAGTTGACTTTGGTTGTAACTTTACTTCTCAAGTCACAGGTTGAGTTAACTTTAGTCACAACTTCACTTATTAGAAGTCTTCTAGCACAAGTCCACCTTTAGTTCTTAATCTAAGTTACAAGTGAAGTCAATTTGGATATATTGCTTTGCTTGAGCACGACTTCATTCCTTAAAAAGTCTTCAAATCTTCTTCTTTTCCTTCAAACTTTTGAAGTTTTCGAGTTGACTTGGGATCAACTTGATCCAAGTTCTATGTTACGCTGACTTTGATGTGCAAGACACTTGCATTTTGTGTTAGACCCCTAAACTTTAATACAAGTTGCATCTTTGAGTCAAATTGGGAGGCAGGATTGATTTCATGCTTAACTTCATTTTTCTGTCTTGTCTTAATTTGAATGCATCTTCCAACATTCTTCTTCAAACTCATGTCTTAGATCGACATAGAAGTTTCTAATGTTATAATCAAAAGTATTAATTTTAAATATGATAATAAATTATGAAAAATCGTGTATCTTGGGTGAAGTTACATCTGTCCCTTAAATCTAGCTATTTATCTTCTCAAATTTAGCAATTTAAGTTGTTAATCGTAAGATCGAAGATGACCATCCATACAACAACCAAAACCTAGAAGATTTCACCAGCTTCACCATCATCATCAATAGCAACATGTTCTTCCTCAAGGCCAACAACAACATCAATGCACCAAATTGAATGTAGCAAGTTCGTCCTTTCATGACATACACAACTTAAAATCTAATACTTTTCATGGCTACAATAACACATGCGACTTCATGTCAAATCCTAGTCATTGATCATAGTGGCCAGCAAAACGTCCTTAAGGAGAAACAAATTGGGAGAAGAATATCAAGCAAGAAGATGGTAGATAGGAAGAGCTGATTTTTTAAGATTTTCTTTGGAGCAAACAAATGCATGGAGGGGCTCTTTTAGGATTTCAATTTTATTATATGTCATTTATTATTTTACCTACACTAAGGTCATTTTCTTTTATGGTCAAAAGTTGGAGGGTTATATATCAACAAAGATTTGAACTAAGAAATTAAAACTATAATTAAGAAAATTTATAGGGTTATTTTTGCAAAATGATTCAAATTTAAAAACAAAAAGTATATATTTTTGTGCAATTAATGTTTAACCCCACATAAAAAGAACTTTAATCAATGTGTGACTTGGACTGGATGAGTATCAAATGAGAATGTGGGATGAAAAATGTTATCGTAGGTTGGAAATACTCAACACAATTTATAATATAGTCCGATGTTCAGATTCTATTAACGAGTATTTGTCTCCCGCTTCCCCTTGCTATGTGTAGCATTTGTCTACCATAGATAGAGTTGGTTGTAATTAGTTGAAAAAATAGAAAAATTACTTAGACATGATTGAACTGTAAGAGATATAAAAAAAAATCAAGAGATAGTATAAAAATGGAACAATAAAAAAATCCCACATGAATTATACTGGCCCACTAAACTCCTCATGAACAGGATGACCAATGTGGCCAAAAGGAAAACAACTAACACCTTCAATTGAGATTTACAACATTTTTGGCAAGACTTTTTACTGTCCTCAACTATCTTATTTTTTAATTAATTTTCCACATCTTCCTATACTACTATTCTTTTTTTATCATTTGTACACATATATTCATATAACTAACTTATCTATTTTAATATCATTTTCTTTCTTCCTCATCATTACTCATCTTATTATATTATTTTTTTCATTTTAAAAACTTCTACATCGAAAAATTTTCATCTAAATTTTTTTATTACTTCCGGAACATACCATTTGTATATAATTCAAATGAATATTGTTACAACCATTGACAGTTGTCGAGAATCCTTCATTCTTGTTTGGATGCTCTTGCTAAGCATTATAACATGTCCAAACCAGTTTGGGATATCTAAAGATGAGAACCATATAATATCCAGCATGAGTCTCCATTTTTTCCAAGAACCATGCTATTTTCATGTACATGTACATCCCTAAAATTTTGAATGTTGCACAATGTCCAAATCCAATACAACAGAACACTTGTCGTATACAAGAGACATACCATCATAAGATCATTCGATAACAGGGTTGCTACAAGATCCATTTAACCTAATCCTTAAAAAATCTTAACAATAGTCCATTTATTAACCTATTTATAAGAATTTTGCTTCTATATAAGCATGTTATATAAAAGTAATCTTATGTAATCTCATTCATTTTTCTCACCATAGAAAATTCACTATAATCATTATATTTAGTATAATTTGTTTTGCTAGAGACTAAATTTTATCCAAATAAAAAATGTGCATGCTACCACTAAAAAAAAAGATGTGCATGGGCTACTCACTTTAATATACATTTATGTGTAAATTATGAAAAAATTAGGTTCAGTAACGTATGCGTTAAAATATAATAATACTTTATAAAATTATTCATCTACATCATGATAATATTTTAGATGGTACAACTTTAAATTTGATATTTAATATCAAACTATTTTATTATTTCATTTTTACATAATTTTTAATTACACACCAACCTTAGATAAGTGAAAGACTTTTCAGAACAATACAAATAATGTTAAATACAATAGATAACATGGATTTTTCATCAATTATCAAGATAGAAATCATGAATGGGTTATATAGAAGATTCATAGAAATTGGACTCCATCTGCAAAACTTCAATCCTAATTCTAATCTATTTATAACCTTACTTAATTACAGGATTAGTAAGTTATTAACGAATTGCTTATGTAGGTTGCAACTTGGTTATAAGAAAACTGGTTTATTAACTATATGAAATAAAATAAGACTCTTAAATGATAAAAAAAGGAAAATTACATGTATATCCACAAATTTTACTCCTAATTCCACTTATACTTATGAATTTTCAAAAATTTTATATATAACCACATATTTTTCTAAAATTTCACTTATACCCACAACGGTAAGAATCTGCTAAAGTTGCCGTTAGCAACCCTGTAAAATGACAAATATGTCCAAACCCTATTATAATTTAAGATTAGTCTGCCAAAACTAAAAATTTATATTCAAATAATGTATAATTTTATAGCTGTGAAAATGTTAAAAATTCATTTCAATATAAATTTTTAGCAAGAAACATAGTTAGGAATGAACATTTTTGTAGAAGAGGTGCTAATGGTTTCTTTAATGGATCATTGATGACTTGGATATAAGTAGAATTTTAAGCTAATTACGTGAGTTTATGTAAAATTTTTAAAAATTCATAGGTACAAGTGGAATTAGAAATAAAATTTGAGGGTATATATGATATTTGCCCAAAGATATATTAATGAATTAGAAACAAATGATCTAATCATCGCAGGTGGGCATATATTTGGTCAAATTCTCAACATTTGGTTAGACACATAGCAAAATCAATTTCTGCATCAATTCTGCTTAAATTTTCCACCACTTAAATGAGTTGAAAAATTGGGTTGGGAGGTAAACTCGGATATGTTACACCTCCATTGAAAATAATGCAGCCTAAGCCAGATCGAGGCATCCATGACATAAACTTATTTCATCAATTATGAACTTGGGACCTGAATCTGGTGAAATAGATAAAACCATGAAACATGTGCCTAGATTTTTCACTAAATATCAAGACAACGCCTAACTTCAATGCAATTTTCTTAGTCTTCTCCACATTACTATTTCCATATAAGAAACGTAGCAAAGTCCCCAATTAAGAAGAAACAATAGGCAATCTAGCATCAAGGCATTCTTTACTCTCATCCTTATCCCGCACCATTATGTATAAAACGTTATGCAGAGTTATAGGCAATACTAATCCTTGTACAATAAAAATGGAAAATTTTCCCCATCAAAATAATCCAGACTTGAGCTATAGAAGCCAAGTTTCATGAAAAATACCAATGACCATAATTTGGCTGCATTTTAGATTGCTAGGATCAACTGAGATGGTGCCTTTGTTTCAGTCTTTTCATAATAAACAGAATGGTATGAGATCGCAAATTTGTTAATATGTCTTATGGCAGTGTTTGTTTAGAAATTAATAGTGCTGATATCTAGTTTCATGTTAAGAAGCACACCATCACTTTGATTTATGAAATTTAGAGAATCTTTAACTAGAATCTTGAAACTATTTGGGATGCTAGGTGCCGTTGCACTTTTCCACCATCAATTGCTCGCCTATTTCCATAAGAACTTATCTGCAGATCTCAATCTTCAACCAAACACATCATATGAAGGCGCAATTTTGCACCATTACTGTGACTTGGTTGATAGAAACCTCCAAGACCAAGACTAAGTTTACAGCACTTGTTTATAATTTCAACTTACAAAATATATAGACTTCACATTAAAAGCATTAACATATCTACATAAGAGACCACTTTTACAAAAGTATTACTAGCTTCCAAGCAGTTGCCTTGTAAACAACTCATTGAACAGAAATTTTCTTGTCAAAAAATGGAAATGATTACGAATGAAGCATAAAAATCTAAGTGATTGCGGAAATATTGTTCAAAACATTATCAACAATGAAAAACTAAGGACAAATATACTCAGAATGTGAGAAGAAGAATAAAATAGGAAGGGAAGAAGTACCTGCTCAATTTGGCTTAAAAAAGCCTCTAAGATAATCATTCCATGTCTCAATTCATGGTCTTAAAGACCCATTCTCCGCTTCTCTTTGATGTTTGTCAATTAAGAGGGACTTAATCTGACAAGACCTTCTTTGGGCAAATGCAGTTCTAGTGTTCTAATTTATTATCCCAATTCCAATCTCATTTCTGACCCATGCACATATTGTTGCCCACCTTGAGGAGAGTTTCTATCGGCTTTACATTTTAGAGAGAAGTCTATCCTCTTGGTATGTCACACATGTTTGAGACACCATATTTCTGTTTGTTGAATCAATCTTAGTTCTTTTAATAGAAGAAATTTCAGGACCAAAAGCCTGTAATAAGCACAAACAATTCTTTGAGCATAGAGAAGCAAATTCCAACAGTATTTGATTTTTGCTAAAATGCGCAAAGTACATAAAAAATTCAGGTGTGAAACAACAATAATAAGCATGACCTCCATAAATTGCAAGTAAATTTGTTTGAATACCAATATCATTCATATCCAAGTTAGACCATGTTCTTGCATTTGACAAACAAGCTAAAACCCCAAGCCTTATGTGGGTACATCTCACTAAATTAGGAGCTATACAGTATTAGATTAAGCAAGTGAAGATCTTGAATTAGACGACTTCATGTTAAAACTTCCGCAAACTAGAAATTTCTATCAAATATAATTAATAGGTGTATATGATGAATCAGATATTTAGAGAAAGTTCACTCAACAAAAATATTCAATAAATAAGATACAAACCGAATTTAAAGGTATTTACCAAAGCATAAGCATAGGAAATTTTGTTAGGAGTTATATGATAACTATTAGGCAAATTTTTTTTTATTATGAACATGAAAAGGATTAGCTTGAAAGACAAGCAATCTCACCACTGTAACTATGAATTAAAAGGTGATGAGGGCAGGGTAGATATAACAAATTAAAAGTTTGAATAAACAATATAGTTGATGCAAGCAATTTTCACATCAACTGCTAAAAGCATGTTTGACTGAATGTGTGGACTTATAAATGTTTGAGCAAACTGGATCAGCAGGACAAAAAAAGCAACCTAGAACATAAAAGCTATTAAGTCTCCTTCTCTGAGAAAAAGTCAAGTGAAATCACAAGTCTAGCATAACTAATTTCAAAAATCAATATAACCATGAACTGAATTCAATCATCCTTAAAACACACCATGGTAAGCAAAATTAGATTCTTAAGGAGGCAAATGACAAAGTAGGAAGGAGAATCATTAGGTGGAACTTTTGATGATAGAGAGTAAAAAGAATAAAGGTATGTTTGGGAATGGATAAAACTTTTGATGAAAAGTTGCAGAGAGTAGAAGTTGTCAAATAATGTGATATGATAGGGGTAATGATGAGGAATAAATAGGATAAAGTTGAAATAGATAGGTTAGTTGTGTTGGTAGTTATGTAGAAATGATTGAAAAGTAAGGTAGTTGTATAGAAAAATGTGACAAGATGATTAAAAATAGGATAATTGTGGAGAGTGAAAAGTTTTAGATTGAAAAGTTTTAACTCGACAACTTTTATTTGTTACCAAACCCTAAAGTTAAAATAGATAAAATAGTTATATAAAAAGTTAAAAAGAAATTATTGAAAAGTAGAATGGCGTATAAAAAATGTAAAAAAAGATTGAAAAATTAGATAATTGTAGAGAAAAAGTTACAGTTGGAAAAGTTTTAGAGAAAAACAAACACATTCCTAAGGACTATTTTGTAATGTGAGAATGAAAAATGAAGAATAAAGAATATGGAATGAATATGACAAAGGTAAAGTAGACATAAAGTAAAGATAGAATAGTTGTTGGAAAATTTATGTGAAAATAATTACCATGTAAAAGTAAAAATGAAAAAATTAAGATAGTTAAATAACTATTTATTAACCTTATTTTATTCCCCATTCTTTATTTTTAGTCTAATGTTATCAAATGCACCCTTAAATAAATAATTTGTCATAAATGCCCTATGTTGGGGGTTTAAACTTTAATAAATAAAGATTGTATGAAAACATAATTTTTTATGCAATTTACATTCAAAACTCCTATTTTTTAATTGTTATTATACTACATAATATCTAATATTATAAATTAAGCTCATTCATAGGGAGAATAAGCTCTCACTTATCTTTAAGAAAGATAACAAGCTCTTATTTTTTCTTAAAGGAGACAACTAGCTCCTACTTGTACTTATGGAGACTACGTGTCACGGGTCTGGATCTTCTATATGATGCCGCACCGCGCGCTGGCTTAAGATCCCTAATCTTAGCAGCCTAACTGCCACGCTAATGAAACCAAACAATCCAACCAAGCAAAATACAAGAGATAGAAACGAAAGCAAAGCAATAGAAAAGCCACACGAGCAACTTACAGGAAAGCCACGCTATCCTAACCTTTCATTAAGGAAAATAATGCTTTGTACACAGTAAGCTCACATCTAAGCACCCCATAGCAACCTTAACTCCTCATCGAGTCTCTTCTACGTGTGCCTCCCTCTGTGTCCTTATGCCCCTCTTAAGTCCCTTTTCAAATGAAAAGCCTAAGGTATATATAGTATACTTAAGCTAACCAACTAGACACATGTCAAGCCCAACTCAAGCCACATGCCCTTGGTTATCTCCTGTGAAGACACCTATCGCACATATGTCCCACATTTAGAAGCCCATGTGTCCTCCCAGAACCTGTCGCACATATGTCCCACATTTAGAAGCCCATGTGTCCTCCCAGAACATGTCTCCCTCCTCCTTACATCAAGGAGTTGGTTATGGCTAAGTCCCCCACTTTCTAAGAAAGTGGTTTAGTCATCAGGGACTTAGTTTAAGCCCTTCCACACGTGCACCATGTAAGCGCCACCACGTGACTGACCACCTAGCAGTCCTCCTTAGCTGCCGCATGTTTAGGCCACTTGGTATGAATCTCACTGCTCCTATTCAGTAAGATCCTCAATGCATTACTACCTAAGCGCAACGTGCATTGCCAATATGATCCACATCCACGACCCGTATCACGTCCATCTTGCATCCACAATCATGCACACATGATCGCCTCATGATCCCGCCTTAGTCTCTCTCCACGATCCGCCTCACTCATGTTACGTGTCCGCCAATACTTGAATCACGAATGTGCATCATTGCGTCTCGTCTTACTCGCCTCATGTAAGTAAGCGCTCCACATGGATCGTCCGCTCTGCTCCGCACAATCCACTATGTAGGGGTGTTACAGACCTCCCCCACTCAAACTCATCGATGCCCTCATCAATCCAAACACCACGGGCTCACGTCATCTGATATTGTACTGTGATTAACAAGTTCGTTGCCAACACTGCTCCCCCATAAGAACAGAAAGGATCACGCTCCTTCAGCAACTGGAAATTATGTCTAACCATGCATAAGTAGATGCCTCCACAGCATGAACTCGATGCTGCTTTGGCTAACTCCCTCAGCCTTCATTGACCAACACTTGGTCACACTTAGCTCACCACTAAGTCTAGTCAACGCTCGACTACATCACAACACCATTTGATGTCGCACTAGACAACCAACTTTGGCCACACTTAGCTCACGTGGCTAAGTTTAGTTATGCACCACGATCAACTCAATTTGACCAATCCCTCTGGGCCAACTTGGAAATCGCCAAGTCTTGCATAACTCCACACCCTCCATAGTGCCTTCCAACAATGCTGCTGGACCAACCTGATTTTGACCCGAAATTCAGGTTGTGCTCGAACCCTTTAACAAGTTCCACCATCCATCAGCACAAAGTTCCTTGCACAGAACACAAGACATAAAGATGCCTCCTAACACCTTCGCGTACGCCTTCACAAGGTAGGATATTTATATAGAAAAAAGGGAATAATAATTAAAAAACAGGGTAGACGTGGAGACTAAAAAGATTTAGACTGAAAAGTTTATGTTTTGATTTGCTACAAGGGGGTAGCTTGGCTCACTTGGGCATAGGCACAACAGAAACATTTGACTTCCATTTATTGGGGAAGCTTGTATCTTTCATTTTATATTAGGAATGTGGTCTCTTACTGTTTAAGATAAAAATCCATTAAGTAAAATTGAAAAATATACTTTAGATAAGTTGTCAATATTTGTATAATTGTAAATCATCCGATATGATAAAACAATGCATCAAATTAATCTAAGCACTTGAGGAAGATAATTTTATAGAGAATTGTGTTATTTCATAAATCAAGTCTACTATTTTTTTTTATTAGAGCACATTTGTTTAACCTCAAAATTTTTCAATCTAAAATATTTCACTCACAACAACTACCTTACTTTTAATCATTTTTCATATATTTCTATTCAACTACCCTACGTTTTGATCATTTATACGCAATTATCCATACAACTAATTATAATATTTTAACTTTATTCCCTTTACTCTTTATCATTACCCTTACCATATCATATTATTTTTTCTCAGTTAAAAAACTTTTATACCAAAAGTTTTACTATTTCCCAGACACACCTAAGAGTGTGTTTGACATTCCATGCAAATTGTTAAATCTCAACTTTTTAGGATGTGTTTGGAAAGTGATAAAACTTTTGTTGATAAATTTTTTGTTTAAAAGTTCATGAAATGAGAGAATATTATGTGATATGATAAAGGTAATGATAAAGAGTAAAACAAATATAGTTAAAATAGATTGAATATTAGCTGTATACGTAGTTGTGTAGAAATTACTGAAAAGTAAAGTAGTTAAAAATATATGAAGAAATAATTAAAAATAAGATAGTTATAGAGAATAAAAAATTTTAGATTTAGAAGTTTTAGATGAAATTTTTTATCTTTTAATAAACACACTCTAATTTAAATATTGTTACTAATCATAACTATTCTATTTTTTAATTATATCTTCACAAATTCCTATGCAACAACTCTAGTTTTTAATTATATCTCCATAACTGCTCCTGTCTTATTTATTTTGTTTAAATTTATTCTATTTTATTATTATCCCATTATATCATATTATTTTTCTATTTTAAAAACTTCTATGTTAAAAATTTTCGTTCAATTTTTTTTATTAAATACGAAACACACTTGAAGTGAAAACAAGCTCACCATAACATACTTTGTTGAAATTTATGCGAATCTATAGAGGAGGTGCCTCTAATTTTATACAAATTTCGTAGAACATATTTATAATTTTTGCAAATTTAGGGAAGTAAATACAAATTAGTCCTACTTTGTAAGTATATTTATAAATCTTTTAAAGACAAAAATGACTTTTTAATCTTCGAATAAATATCATAAATCTCCTATTGTCTTAAAAAATTCTTAAATATCTTATCTAAAAAAATTTAAATATTTTACCAGTTAAGAAATCCCACAAAATAACTATTTGGTGAACCGTTGGGGCTAAAACAAAGGGCTTCTTTTAAAGGATACAATATCCTTGATTGAAATTTGTATTTATATTTTTAAGATAGCTTTTTCAATTTTGAACATAAATTTTTATATTTTTAAGACAAAAAATTTCATTTGTAGTGATTATGTATGAGTGAAAATAAAGGCGAGTTGACCCGTGAACTGCCCCGATTTCATACAGGATTGAGGTAGGGATTCTATTCGATATGGTAGAGTAGGTTAGGATTCGAGACCCATGCTTCAACTTTGAAGGCAGGGGCAGGCGGACCATGTCCCGACTCGCCTTCACCCTACTCGGCAAGATGTAAATTATTTTTATAAACCATATGACTTATTTAAGTAAATGAAGTTTTGTGGAATAACTATTTAATTTTATGACTTATTAATGTGAATATGATTTGTGCAACATAACACGTTTTACTTTATAGGATAAATTTTTATTTCTCAATTACATAAATCTTGTTCAAGTTATGTCATTTATATGATTTATTAATGAAATAGAATATATTATCTATGTTATTTACATCTTTCAAGAATGAAAATTATTATTTTGCAATTTAACAGCTTTAGTTGTAATTAAAACTCTGCATTAATGTTATTTTTTTAAAGATTAATACAAATATTTATTAAGATCGAGTTGCAAATGAAATTATTTAAAATTTTTACTAATGCTTCGTTATGGTAATTGTGTTTTACTTAACTAGATAATAAAATATTGAAGCATTTAACTTTTAAATTTATCATATAAGTGAGTATAGATTGATATATACATAAATTCTTAAAACTATTACACTTTCTCCCATAAAAAACTATCATCTTTGATTTATTTTTTAACCTTATCCGTTGTTTCAATATAAACTCAAAGTTTGTCCCAAAATTTATTAAAGAAATATGAGAATCAGATGGACATTGTCCCGACTCTGTATAAAAAAGTAGGGTCAAATATGATTTTTGTATATGTAGGTTAAGGGTTGGGTATATCTGAACCTGCCCCAATTTTCACCCTTACACATCATTATATTCAAATTTGGGGCACACTTCTATATAACCTAATTATATAGAAGCTATTTCATGTAACCTCTCTATTTTTCGTTGATGATTAATATAATTCAATTCATTCACTGTATTTAATATTATTTATTTAATTAGAAAACTAAATTTCATCCAAATCCAATACGTATATAGGTTACATTTGCTCAAAAAGAAGTACATTCATCTGCAAATTAAGTAGTAGATCCATTCTCATATATATTAGAATATAATAATAATTTATAAGATCATTTATCCACTTAGTATTAATATTTTAAATGGTTTAGATGTTGAAAATATTATTTAAAATTTGATATTTAGTATAAAATTATTTTATTATGTTAATTTTGCACATTTATGGATGATACTCATATATAAAAAAAACTAAATAAATAAAAGATTTTCCATGATAATAATCATAATACTAAATATAATATATAAAATGAATTTTCCATTAAACCATTAGAAAATTAAAAATAGAGAAGAATATTGAGAAGAGAGATTTCATCTAAGTGGCTTGGTATTTAGGGATCCATAAAACGTTCGAACATATGACAGCTGTGTTTGGAAAGTGAAAACTTTTGGCGAAAAGTTTTTAAAAGTAATAGTTGTAAAATAATGTAATATGATATGAGTAATTGTGAGAAGTAAAATGAATAAAGTTAACATAAAGGAAAATGTTTTAATGCAACCGGATGCATTGAAATTTCAGTGTATCTAGTTGAAAATCCCTTTTATTATTATTTTTGAAATTTTTTATAATACTATTAATCTAGGTATATTTAATCTATAATTCAAATTTTATCATTTTTGAAAAAATGTATATACATTTTTTTGATTTTTTAAAAAAGAGAAATTTTGGTACTTTTTAAATGACTAAGGGGTTGTTTGTTTTCTTGCAAGTGTGGGATACTATGACACGGAGTGGAGCACGTTTCACAAGACAGTCATTTACTCTGTTAATAATAACATTTTTTCACTTTTACACCTATATTCAAATCATTTTTCTACCGATTATCTCCATCAAACATTTTTATTCCAACTTTACCTCTATTATCTTCTATTACTTATACAATTTTCAAAATATTTCATTTTTCACTCTCTACCCCATCGCACAATCCGACAAAAATATCAATTACCAAACAACGCCTAAACTGGTATTTAATTCTATGCTCTCGCAAGCATTAAGCCTTAATGCACCCGGGTGCATATACCCATTTTTTTTTACTTAATTTTTTTTTTCATAAAACCTTTAATCGAAGTGTATTTAAAAATCAATGGCATTATAGTAAATTTAAATTACTGAAATGCCAATGATTTTTAAAAATTTTAAAAAATATCTAAATTTTTTAAAAAATGATAAAAATTAATACACGTGTTAAATATACTTAAATTAATAATCATATAAAAAAGTTTCAAAAAAATAAAAAATGGGTGTATGCACCCGGGAGCATATAACCGGGGTCCCTCTAAACTACTCCTATTTTCAAAGTGAACTGATGATCTGCACCCAGGTACCCTACTTAGCTTCGGTGCACTAACCTAGGTGCAATACCCTTTTTTATTTTTTCAAAATTTTCTTATACAACTGTTAATTTTAGTGCATTTTATATGTGTATCAATTATTATTATTTTTTGATATTTTAAATTACTAAAAATGTTACTGATTTTTAAAAATCCAAAAAATATAAATTTTTTCAAAAATAGTAAAAATTAATGTACATATTAAATACACTTAGATTAATGCTCTTATGAAAAAAGTTTTAAAAAATAAAAAAGGGTTAAGTGCACCCGGGTGCACCGAGCCTAATTGCACTCAGGTGCAACAAATTAATTCCCAATTTCAAAAATTTTAAAAATATACACTTTTTTCTAAAAATGTAAAACTTAGGTTATATATTAAATACACCTAGATTAATAGTTTTATAAACAAAAAATAATAAAAAATGGGATCTTCAAATGGATGTATTAAAATTTTAATGCATCTCATTGCATTGAAATAGATTTCTAAAATAAAGAGATTAAGTATACGAGTAATTGTGTAAAAATAATTGAAAAGTAGAATAATTATATACTAAAATGGGAAGAAATAATTAATAAAGTGAAAAATTTTAAATTAGTTTGATGGACGGCCAAACATCCATCAAAGCTAGATGCAGCGACATATGGGTTCACTTCTGGAGAACTGCAAGGCGGCGGGTCAGCTCGTACCTCTCACTTCATTGCTTTCAGCTGACGGTCTCAAACCAGTGAGAATGGCGAATACAGGGAAATGCTTCCTTGTCACTGGCCCTCCTGTAATGTCTCTTTATCAGCTCCGTTACAATATTTATTAAAAAAGAATAAGAAAGAAAAGGAAAAAGAATTCCCCTGTTTTGTTTATTTATTGTTTTGGGTTTTGTATTTTGTTTCAATTTCATGAATCCGCTGAAAGGGGTTAGGAAAGACGACGTTGGTGATGAAGGTGCTTGAAAGCCTCAAAATCTCACATCCCACTCTCAAGGTTCAGGGCTTTTACACGCGTATGGTTGCCTCTTCTTCCCTCCTTATATCACTTCAACTGTGTTGCTATGGTTTCTTGAAATTTATTTTTGAGTGTAAAATTGCCAATGTCTGTCACCGAACTAGAGCTTCTAAAGGGTTTGATCGCCCATGCTCCATAAAATTCATGTTCCCTGAACCAAGATTTTGATGCCAATTCCACTCCCCGCAGTTATGGTGAATTACCTGAGGTTTCATTGTGAGTTGTAGAATTATTGGAATGATCTGATTTTCAGTTCAGATTCTTGTTTTGTGACATTCTGAGAGGGTGTGCATTGTAGGCTGACGTTCCAAGAAAGTTTGGGTGTTGCATTTGCTTATATTTATTCGTGGAGAGCCACCACAAGATTGGTGCATACAGCAGTGTGAATGAAGAAACTTCATATCTGACTTGAATGCAGGGATTCCCCATTTTTACAAATAATGAATGTTAGTGGAAGTGGTTTGGAGCATGTTCCCATATTATGACACGTTCGAGTTATAGAATGAAAGAAATGTAGCACCACTGGTTGGAAGTACTCTTCATAGGTTCAATTGGAATGATATGAATCTGCAATATGCTGAGATTAGATTGATTTCTGAATCTGCAATAAAAGGCTGATTTATGTAGATTCATGTTGTGGGAGTGGGTTGTGCCTTGAGTTTGGTTCATCCTATGGGTATATTGGCTTGTGTAATAGCCTAGAACCGAATCCCACATCGAAAATAGGATAAGTTCCTGAAATTTATAAGTGAGTCTCAAGTTCAATATGGTGCGACGCGTTTTAAAATCGTGCAGCTAGGTTGCCAGGCCAGAGTGAACAATATCACACACTATGAGACCCATAGCCCACAGGCCCAATGGTCATTTTTCTGGGTCTGTGTGCTCTATGTGTTAAGCCCAATGGTTGTTTTTCCGAGTTTATGCGTTCTGTGCATCAGGTCCAATGGTCACTTTTCTGGGTCTGTGCATGACAAGTGGTATCAGAGCGGTTCTCCATTCGGTAGATGTGGTTAGGAGAGTTGAGCCAGTAAAAGCCAATGCTGCAAGCAGAAGCCCAGAGTTGAGTTATGGTTCGGGGATGAACTAGGCGGAACCTGATGAGTTTGTAATAGCCTAACACCGATTCCCACATCGAAAAGAGGATAAAGTTCCTAGTAGTTTATAAGTGAGTCTCAAGTTCAATATGGTGTGACGCGTTTTAAAATCGTGCGGTTAAGCAGTCAAGCCAGAGCGGACAATATCACACTATGAGGCCCATAGCCCACAGGCTCAATGATCGTTTTTTTGGGTCTGTGTTCTTTGTGCGTTAGGCCCAATGGTCGTTTTTCTAGGTCTGTTCGTGACAGCTTGGATTAAGGAACTTGTACTAATGTATCTGTGACGGTTGCCTGTCAGTTGACTGATTTTATTATTGTTAGCTAGTCGAATGATGCAACCACTGGGAACTTCGAGTCTCTTTCACTTGTTGATGATGTATGTGATTAAATCATTGCACAGATGAAATTAGAGGTGGAAATGATGAAAGAGTTGGATTTGAGGTGGTTACCTTAAATGGTAGAAGGGGGCGCCTTGCTTCCACCTCCATTTCCAGGTATGCACCCACTGATATGTTGTTCATTCCATTTCATATAGTTCCTTTCTAAGAAAATAATGTTTGCATTGCATCTTTTTACTAATTCTTTTTCCTTTTCTAACTTCAACCTCCAACATTACTTGAATCCTAAAGGTTGCTGGGATCTTATTCTATAGTGGTGTGAGTTCTTATAAAAACTATGAAGGAACTAGTTTAGGCGAGTTTGTTTTTGTGTTTGGATCGTATAAAATGGAAAAAGAAACGGAAATAAATGTGCAAATAATATTGCTTGGATAGGTGGTGATGTCAATCATAAAGTGATGCAGACAAAATAGGCAGAGGGAGTTGGTAGAAAATGTATATGTTAAAGTATGGTCATTAGGGATAGGTGAGGTAGGTAAGTTTTATATCTATTTATGATCTAAATTTCTACTGCATTTACATGAGGATTGCACTTTACTCAAATGTGCCCACAAAATTTCTTGATAGAATGGAAAATAGAAACCTGATTTCTATTTCTGACCTCTTCAGTTTTGACTATGAATAACTTTGACAGCAATGATGATAATTCTAGACAAATAGACTAACTTTCTAACAGAAGCCCTGCAAAATACAAATTGCATACAAGATAGAAACTGCATATTCTCTGACGAATTTGGGGTGAACTTTATCATTCTGTAGCTCTTACCAATGCTTTTTCCAGGGGTGGGTGGGTGGGGTTCTCCAGATATCTGCTTAGATAACTATATTTTCTCGATATTTTCCTCTTTTCATACAGCTGTTGCAATTCTCTGAAGTCTGTGGCCTTCTTTTTATTCTGCTTGAAGCATATTTGACGTTGACAGTGCAGAGTCTCTCAGATGGCCTGCTGTTGGGAAGTACAAAGTTGATATTGCATCATTTGAATCATTGGCACTACCCGAGTTGCAGGTGGGTGGGTGCTTCCTTAACTTCAAACAGCTAAAACTATTTTGTAGCTAGAATCATCAGCCTTTGATCTTTACAGATGTACAGGGCCAAAAATTGCCAGTTGTGCAAATGCAATGCTCATTTTTGCTGATCTTACTCTCAATATGATTGGCCTTGCTGCAAATGAATGCTGCCTTTGAAGTATCTCAGGCTCAAAGATCTCAACTGATTCACTATTTCTTGTCTTCAAATCCCATTTTAAGAATGCAGTTGCTTGAACATTTTAGTCAGGAAATTCCAGTGTTGAACAGGAGAATCCCAATCCACAATTTGTCTGATTGAATAAACTGTCTGGCTGCTTGGAATTTAGCAGTTGATTGGGATTATCCTGAACCCAGTTACACAATGAAAGTCATAGGATCTGCAATTAACGCTTCTGAATCTTGTTTGTATCAGATTAAGGAAGACACTGATCTCTTCATCATTGATGAAGTAGGGAAAATGGAGTTATTCAGCTCTTCATTTTTCCCTGCTGTTTTGAAAGTTCTAGAATCCAACATCCCACTCTTAGCAACAATACCCATTCCAAAGTTCGGCCGGGACATACCTGGAGGTGATGTATCTCCTCTCTATCAACCCCAGCATTGTGTTTCGGAATGTTTTTCTTCCAATAAATTCCTGTTGAAGCATTTTGATTTGGCTGAGATAATGCTTCAATGAACCTACCTGCCTGCTTTATGTCATGTACCAAAAGAAAAAAAAGCTTAGATTTGCTCTGGGGGATCTAAATGCTTAGATTGATTTGTTCTGGGGATAGAAATGTCCTTGGTTTCATTCACAAATGCATTTCTTGCTATTGAAAATAACTGGCTGGATGCAATGAAACATTTGAGGGAGCTCACCATTCATTTATTCTATGTTCTTTTAAAAATGGATATTGTCTGTAAACTTTAATTATGAAAGATGAAAATTTTTAAAATCATATAAGCTTGTTTGGTTAATTTGAAAGCACATCCATCTGTATTCTGATGGATAACTTTTAAACAAATCCTAACATCAGCTGATCCCATGACCAATGCCTCATATTGCCATGTATCCTTTGGGAATCCCTCACAAAGTTGTTCGTCAGACCTTATTAGAGAGGAGGCTCATTTGTGGTGGGCCTCTATTCTCTGAGAGTGTGCTGATGTTGGATGTTACTAGAGCTAGTGAAATGGGAACATCTTGAGGGCACTGATTGGTTTTTGTTGATTTTGGTAAACTAAGCACCAAATGTGAAAATACATGTGCTAGACATTCCTAACTGTTAATTGGTGATTGCTGAAATCAAATTATGAAAATAAAGGCAATAAAGGTTTAGAGGGAGGCGATAAATTTTTTTCTCTATGGTATCATATCCACTAGCTTTATATCCACGCACTTTCTTTGACATAGGTACTTCCTAAGGACTAAGGAATATCAAACCCTAAGGCTTGTCATCTAGGGCTGTCTATTAATGAATAAATGACAAATGTGTAGCATTCTGAATATCGATCTTTTGATATGTTGGTCTATTAGTTTAATTTGATGTACAAAAGAATATCATATATTTATATTCACATAAACTACAACTCTGCTATTTATGCTCTTATGGTTTTTGGGACTCTCTTCTCCTAAACATGAACCATAGTTTTTTGAAGTAATTCTGCAATCTGTATTATCATTTTTCACAAAGCATGAAATAATTCTGGCACACCTACTGATGGCCTCCTAAATATGAGAGCTTCTCCTACTTGGCCTAGTCATGATATTACTGATGGCTCAAACTTCTATGCTCAGCCCCCAAAGACTTCAATACTGGGTTAGACATCTCTAACCTAGCCCTTCATGAGCTTCACTACTAAGCCTGATCCACAACTTAGATATTGACCCTTAGCCCAAAACTTCAAATGTTAACTTATTTGCAATAGCTTCCACTCAAATTCAAGACTAAGGGTTTTGTTGATTTTACAAACCACACCTCTTAGTTGATGAGAGGTGATTACATACGCATAAAAGGCACCTTTTTATGTCACATCCTTGGGGGTTATTAGAATTAATACATTCAAGCCAAGCCATCATGTCACAACTCAATTGGTGAGAGATGTGGTTCATAAAACTAACAAAAATCTTAGTTTTGAGTTCAAGTGGAGGCAATTGCATAAGCATAAAAAGATGCCTTTTTACATCACATCCTTGGGTGATATTAGAACTACATTTAAGTCGAGCCATGAGATAACCCACAACTATACTACTTGATTTGTGTCACATTCTTAGGGATATGAGAGTTTTGGTAAGAGCAAGTCACGAAATTACTCAGGGATAAATTGCGATGCTTAGTCCGCCATGAACTTTAATACTAGGCTAGGCATCCCTAACTTAGCCTCCATGGGCTTCACTACTGAGCTTGACCCATTACTCAAGTATTGTTCCTTAGCTCAACACTTCAATGTTATAGCGTTTGCAGTTGCCACTACTTGAACTCAGGACCAAATGTTTTGTTGGTCTTAGGACTATGCCTCTCACCAATTGAGTCAAAAATAAATCGAGCATAGTAGCCATGCTCTTCATGGGCTGGTTAGGGACCCTTAGCATAATGTTGAAGTCAATGAGGGACTAAGCATCAGAATTAGTTGTGAGTAATGTCACGACGCAGCCTAAGTAATATAAACTCTCATATCCCCAAGTGCATGACATAAAAAGCAACTTTTATGTTACACCCTCAGTGGATACGAGAGCTTCTTTTACTTAGCATAGTAAGGATATTGTTCAATAGTAGTGCAACTCAAGTAGGGTATACATGAATTTTCAATTAGGGTAGGATATGTTCTAAGGTTTGGGTGTTCAGAATTGACCCGAATTAATAATATCTATTCAATATATCTTTTATGTGACATGTCATATATTTAAAGATATAAAATATATCTTTTACAAATACAGAAACTTTTACTTAGTACAATTAATAAATGCATTTTTTAATAAAAAAAAATAAAAATAAATGCATTTTAAAATTATGTTATTCCAATCAAAAAAATATTATAATCATATAGATTATAGTAGAATTATAATTTTAAATATAGTACAAAAGACCATTTTAAAGAATTAATTTGGAACCAAAATCAAGACCGATCCGATCTTTAAAAATAGGACGTGATCGACCTTAAGTTGACCCAATCTAAAATAGGGTAGGGTAAACCTTAAATTGACTTAATCTAAAATAGAGTATGATAGGAGTTTTTAAAATATGGTAAGGGTAAGTTCCACTTCAAAACAAACATACAAAACTCAAGTTGCATCCCTATCACCCACAACTCAAACTCTGTGCTCAGTCCCTCATGGGCTTCAATGTTGGGTTAGTTGTCCCCAGTCTAGCCCTCTATAGGCTTTACTACTAAGTGCGACTCATTACCAAGGTATTATCTCTTGGCCTAGCACTTCACATGTTGATGCGTCTGTAGGCATTTGCTCTCAAACTTAGGTCTAAGGGATTTGTTTATTCTACAAACTATGCCTCTCGCCAATTGAGTTATGTTGTCTTAAAGACCAACAAAATTCTTGGTCTTATTACGTGTTAATGTATCTGTTAATGAACATTTTTCATAATTTATTGATGATTATATGCATTTTAAAGTAGGCATGGCCCTCCTAGTTTTTGATTGGAAGATTTTTGGATACATGAAAACAAATGATTTTAAATAATATGACCGGCTAGATTCAGATTTTATCATCACCGTGGGCCCCATTTTAAGCTGGCAGCATCCTAGCATATACCATTATGTCATGGGAAATGTTAATATACATTAAGTTTTGCCCCAATTTGGGTGCAGTAACCTTTTTAGCATGCTATGCATAAAAAGTACCATGCTAATGTAGTTCAAAAAATGTTGAAAAGATGAACGAATCATATATTAGAATGCTAGAATCAGCTTGAAGTAGCATGCTACAAATTAGTTAAGAAGAATTTCACATAGTATTAGCATGCTACTACTCAAACGTGACATACTAATATGGTCATTGCACTCAAATTAGGGTGTAGTGTGATGTATGCATCTCCTGTATTTATAATATTCTACTTATGTTCTGTTATATTATATTATATACAGTATATAATTTATGTTATTATATATTTAATATAAAATAATATAAAACACATTATACTTGTAA
This sequence comes from Annona cherimola, assembly GCA_030490835.1. Taxonomy (NCBI): domain Eukaryota; kingdom Viridiplantae; phylum Streptophyta; class Magnoliopsida; order Magnoliales; family Annonaceae; genus Annona; species Annona cherimola. The sequence continues at coordinate 92,131,385 of CM059972.1, forward strand.
TCATATAACATCATGTAATGTATAGTGTAGTGGATGACATAGGGCCTGTTTGGTATCATGTAAAACTCCAAGACAAGTGGCCAAAAAAATCATGCATTAAATGTTGTCGGATATAGTATTGGCATTGTCGTTGTCCTTCTATATTCCAACCAGCGATTTCCTTCATGCTCATTAATGAGCCCACACAATTTATGCATGTGTGGGTTCTTCACACATCGATAGCTGGGTTACACATCCATGAACAGGTGGTATGACACCCATAGGTCTGCTCAAGTGCTCGGAAGACAGCTGAGTGATATGATGTTTTTTGCTCCAGCCTCCCTTACATTGAAAAGTTTTATATTTTTATATAAGTTTTCAGTATTCCCAAACAGCCCCATAATAGGCAGCAAAAATTCTTATTGCATGAGTTTTACGTAGATAATGCAAAGGCCATAAAGCATACATTATACCTGTAATCATATAACATCATGTAATGTCTAATGTAGTGCATGGCATAATTGGCAGCAAAAATTCTTATTGCTTGAGGTTTATTTGGTTAATGCTAAGGCCATAAAGCATTATAACAAGTAGTAGACATAAGGTGAGGGCACAATATCAAGAGGAAAAGAGTCCGAGAAAGTAAAGTGGAATGTTGACCTTCTCAAGAATTATTTAAATTATTGTTTATTCCCTTTGGATGCTTTTGATATGATATTTCCGTTGTTTATGAGATGTATGTGCATGAGCATAAGAATAAGTGCATGTGCATGGAGAAGGATGAATTATGTCAGATGGAAATCATTAAGACTTAACATCTTGGCAGGGGTTCACAGTGTATAGAGTTAGATCAAACCACAGGTAATGACATCAGGATGGGATTCACAGTGGATGAGGACAAGTGTGCACGAGACCAACTTCCACGAGATCACTTTGCATAGATTATGTGCAGTATGCCATTCCATGATTATTTCAGTTTATGCAGGTCTGCAGTCAAGAGTCAAGTTATTATTGCAAGAGCATTGGGATGGTCAAATATTTTGTCTCAAGTTGGTTGTCAGTAGCAGTTTTCGAGTTTATCCTTTTATAATCTAGTTGCACCTAAATAGATGTAGAGTCAACGGAGAGTAGCTTCTTTCCTAAAGTGGCAGCTTTAGTTGTCTACAAAATCTTCATTACAACAGCGGTTGCTTTTATTTTTTCTATTTTAAGTATATCTCTTTCTCCTTGCTTTTGGAAATCGAAAGGGGTTGGGCAACAGAGGGTTTCTAATGGTTGCTATTTAATAGAATGCTGTGGGGAAAGTGTTGATGTGTGTGCTTCATCTCCAATTAGAAGGCGTACAAAATGCATGCCCAGACTGTGCCTAGCCTTGCACTTGATGAGGCACCCTTAACAACCATGAATTTTCATGTATACAATTCATGCGATCAGAAGGGATAGTTCATTTCTTCAAAAACCTGGACAAGGTCAATGTGTTGATGGTTATTGCAGAGAAATTTGTTTCATAGATGATCTCTGATGTCTCTGGGGATTTTCATTTCTTTCAATAGGAAGAGCTATTGAGATCTGTTCCTTCAATTCTGGCTTCGGTCCAAGATCCCATACACTGTTCAGATTGCTGCTAAAGGTCCAGTTGAAAACCAGCTCCAAACCTTGTCTTCCAAATTGCCGATGTAACCCTAGTAAATACTTGTCGATTCCTCATTGGGTTGCCATATCACACCGGCGCCTCAATCGTGACTGCGTAATTGTGTTACTACTCAATCTCTGATTAAGTTGTTTTCTCCCAGCATCAACTTAGTTACAATCTGGCATTATGCACACAGCCAGATGCTTCCAATTGTTGCCATGGATCAACATGCCTTTATTCCTAGCAGGGTTTGAAATCCGAAAGCTGGAACTGAAAATCCTTAATGCACCAAACCTGCAAAAATAAGACTAATTCTAAGTACTGATTGATTGTGATTTGCAACATGCAATGAACTATGTAATTATCGATCGATTCTGATTCGTAACATGCAATGAATTATATACAGCTTTAAATACTCATTGCTCTAACTGAGCTATTGCGCCATCTCTTGCAAACCATCTCTAACCACCATGCACCACACTCGTAGAATTACCCTACCACCTAAGGTTACTGGTCTTTTGGGTTTTTCGCTCATTGGATAAGGACTGAGAAATGGTTGGTCAATCATCTGTGAAGCTGGCCCAAATTGCTGTTGCGAGTCAATGATGAAGGACAATAACAACTAGTCGAAAGTCATTAGGCTGAATTATCTGCCCTTTACACGATTTTTTCATTTTACTTTATTAAAATCCTAGGTGTTTCTTTTCCTTCCTATTTTCTATTCATTTGCGGTAACCACTCCTTGTAATCAAAATGTTCTGTATTTTTTCTGCAGTCGCAAGGTTGAGGAATCATCCTGGTGCAAATGTGTTTACAGTCAATGCAGGGAATAGAGATGCTAAGAAGGAAGAGATTTACAACCAACTAGTTAACTTACTGCAAAACCACTAAACTCTTTGGGCGTGCTGACGTTTAAAATTTTGTGTCAACTCAATGATGTGAAAAATGAACGAAAAATGTTGCTCACCTACTTGACTTACGGTAGTAACATCATCTAAATTATCATTTGTTTTAAGTTATGACTTCTCCATTTATGAATTAAACTTTGGTCTTCAGATGTGCACTGTGATTATGTTAATTTTTCCCAAATGGTGTTTATGTATTAATGATCAAGATGTTTGCATGTTTTACCCGTGTGGATGAAAATGGTTCCTAGAGCTTCCGGCAGAATTGTTTAGGAAGAGAAACACAAGAAAATGGCATAGCAGACACAAATACGTTGAGGTTATCAATAAACATAAAAAGTTGCTTATTTCACCAGTCAGAGGGAGCAGCAGGCGCTGTGCTTGTCCAAAACCATTCATCTGTCAGTCCATTGCCTCTTAACATGTGCACAATTGTTGCTTTGTATTTTCTTGTGGCCTGTGCTGAATCTTTTCTAGTTATTCCAGCGCGACCGCTGAAGATGTGATTGTATTTAAAGGGTTTGCTGCTGCTTTACATGCGTTATGTCAGGTCAAGGACCATCGGCTCTCTCTCTCTCTCTCTCTAGATTGATATGTCAATTCAAATAATGGCCTCATCAGACAAGCCACGTATTGATGACACTGGAAACTGCTCGTACTTCGTTGAATCTGTGTCTTCTCTTGCCCAACATAGTAGTAAAGCCATTTATGAATTAAGTTGTTTTCTCCCGGCATCAACATGGAACTGTCTTCACAAGACTCCACGCCATTTGTAGGACGCTTCCAGTCAACTGGTCGCCTTTGAGGGTGTGGTTGTTTCCTTGTGAAAGTGGAGAAGAAAAGAGGTGATTTGATATCATATTTTAGCTATTTTATTTTTCTAAAATTTCTTCCATACTTTGGTTTAAAATTTTATTTATTTTATTTTAATTATTTCTTCTGATAATATCACATCATCCTTTTTTTCAGTTTGACTCTTTTTGGGCTATTTTCTCTTCTATTGAAGTTCGAATTGATGGCAACCGAGAGGTTTAAAAAACTTGTAAGAATGCCATTAAAAATAATAAACAAAGGATGTGTTTGGAAAGTGATATGACCTTTGGAGGAAAAGTTTTTGATGCATAAGTTTTTGAATTAAAGCTTCAATGGCAATGACATTTTGCCCAGTGAATAGTGACGCCGTTTCAAATGTTTACAACAAAAAATGATAAATGTTTGGTAGTGGCATTTCTCTCTCTAAATATTTCGGTGGGAATGTTCACTAGTTACGATATTAGGAAATAGTGTAGGAAAAAATTAAGATATTGATAAAATTATTGTAAAATGAAGTTCGGATATTAGGAAATAGTGTAGGAAAAAATTAAAATATTGATAAAATTATTGTAAAATGAAGTTCGGATATTGTAAGCATGTCTCAGGGCTTTATTATAATACCAGTTGAAATGATGAAATATATGAACATTCATTCAAAAAGTATTTTAATTAATAAAAAATGATGGGATATAATAAGAGTAATAATAACAAGTAAAGTAAATAAAGTCAAAATAGATAGGTTAATGGTATGAGTAATTGTGTAAAAATGATTGAAAAGTGAAGTAGTTATACAGAAACATAGAATAGTTATAAAGAGCGAAAAATTTTGGTTTAAAAACTTTTATTGGTAAAGAAACATGCACAAACATGGAATCAATAGATATCTTATAATTATAAAAAAGATATGATGGGTTATTAAAAAGACAGTTTGATTGAGAAAAGGAAAAAGTGTCATGGTTTTCGACACATCCATCTCTCCTTGCACATGGTTGACCAACATTGATTTTATGATAAGCGTGTATGCCCAGCATGCCGCTGGTCCATTCCAAATTCCAATATTCTGTTGAGCATGGCCTATTAGGAATAGAGGTTACTAGGAGAAGCTGAAGTCGACAATAACCTTCAAATCTTCCATCACAAATGCCCTGAAAAGAAGGAAAAAAAAAAGTCCGAAAGCAACTGATTGATTTTGAATTTATGGATAAGGTATTTCTAGCCTTGGACCACAGCTCAGCCTGCAGTTTTGGTTACCTGTCTCTGCCGAGTCCCACCAACAACAAAGCTACAGCAAGCTCAAGCCAGCCGAGATCCGCCTTGATTTTCTGATGCTAAGAAATCAAGAAGCACATGCAGACGTGCTTTTGATATCATTGGGGTGGATAGTCTAAATCCTTAAATTATAGAAAAAGGGCTATCATCAACATCAGATGTAAATTGAAACTTTCCAGCCAAACCTTTTCTACACCCCACTTCATATTTTCATGAAAGCACCCTCCTCATCAATTTCTTTCCTTAAAGAGTCTTCGGATCATTGGGCTGGGGACCCACTATATATTATTTATGGGTAGGAGTGCAACTCGGGCTATCGAACTCCGGTTCGCGTCAATCCTAACCCTAATCCTATTTTTGAAATTCGGGCTTGAGTTGAGTTTTGGGTTAGAATTTGGGTCAAAAGTATTATATATATTTGTAATCTATCTTATACTTATTCAACTTTAAATCTATCATTAAAAAATTCAAGAGTGCTTAAGAATATAAAGAAGAAAAATCTCATTTAAACACTCTTTATATTAAGTAGATTAGTAGCCATTTCTCAAAAAAAAAAAAAGAGTAGACTAATAGTTTGTTTCCAAAAATGAAAAAGTACATTATTTTCCTATTATACAATTTAATTTTAATATCATTACCATATGCATAAATATTAATATCTAATTATAAGAAAAACCTTATAATGGTAATCATAATAAAAAAATTCAACAATCATAGCATTAAGTCAAATAAAATTACGAAAAATTTATTTCAAGTAAATAAACATCTAACCGCTAATATCATATTGAAATAACAAAACAATAATATCCTATATAAATAGCTAAGTTACAATACCAAATAAAACATCTCAAATTCTAAAAATAATTTTCATTTTTTTTTGTCTTGAAACTACTACTAAACCAAACTCTTTTTTCCTAAAAGAAAATATAAAAATATTATATTATATAATTGAACTTAAAAGGAATACCACTTATTTATGGTATAAAATAAATATAATATATATGAGGGGAATGAGATTGGATTTATATAGAGTATAAAATAAATATAAAATATGTATGTTATATATAATTTGGGTTCGGATTCAGCTTAACCCGAGATCAAATTCTTTTCAATTCGTGTTCGGATTCAACATTGGATAATTTTAACATTGCTCTAAATCGGATTCGGGTTGAGCTTAACCCAAGTTGCGCCCCTATTTATTAGTTGGATGAATTTGTATGTGTTTTTTTGGCAAATTACTAATGCATGAGGCATAACATTTCTACACTTTAACTATAACACACAAACCTAGAAAACTGACTATTTGGCCATGTTTAGAGCTGCTTTGATACTAATTGTAACACACAGACCTAAAAAACCAATCATTGGGCCTTATGTGCTATGGGCTATGGGTCTCACATTATGATATTGTCTGCCTTAGTCTAGTAGTTTAACTACACGACTTTAAAACACGCCACGTCATGTTTAACTTAAGACTCACTTATAAACAATCAGGAATTTTCTCTCCTTTTTGATGTGGGAATCGGTTCTAAGCTATTATATTAACGGAAAAAAGTAGAAAATAGATAAAGAGGAAGATTAAAAAATACTTTAGAAAAACAGAGAGGAAAAACCACCGGTAAAAACTAGAATTACAGACACACCAAAAAGGAAAAAGAAGGAAGAACAGTCTAGTTTATGATATGACCTACATAAGCTTTAAATTGAACTTACTTTTGCTTTTCTCTCTCGTATGATTCAAAATAAAATAATTTAAAGAGAACATTTTTTTAATTGTCTTAAGTTTTTGCCGTGATTGTCAGAATCGAGAGGTGATTTTGCTATAATACAACCAACAAAAATAGACTCATCCACTAGTTTCTCTAAACTCTAATTCATAAATGATATGTTAAATCTCACAAAGTTGATAAAAAAATGGGTTATCGTCAGTAACAATATAACCCAAAACTTAATTCTACCAAGAATTCGTTAGCACTTTCACCTTAAGCGTTGTGCTTATGCTGTAGTATGTTCCAGATCTTGTTGACCATTTTCGTGTCCTGACTCCTGATATATGTTAGATATGGTATTTGTAGATGCAGTTGTCCTTGTTACATTTTACTACTCTAATTTTCTCGTATATGATTCTCTCAGTTTACCATTCTAGTTTTCTCGTTTATGGCTGTCTTTTCAGTTGGAATGGTGAGCACATATACAACTTCTAGATTGAGTGAAAGTGAACCTCGCCAATAATAGCTCTTCCTCTTATTTATAGTCAAATAAAAAACAAGGATTTACATGTTAGGTTTACAGTTAGGGTTATCAAAATTTCTGTCACATTTTTTTTCATAGGTTTTGAAATAACACTATTGGTGCTAGAGCGTTTTTTCAGAAGTAATGCGCTACATTGTGTTGGAATTTACGTGACTCGGAAGGTATTTGAATATGTTGCCCAGGATTCTACCTGTAAAACAATAATAGTACAGTTGAGTACAAAACTTTCTCCCAAAACACTTTTCCCTGTAATATTAATAATTGACAGGGAACTGTAGCTTCCACTTTTGGACTGATTTGAAAGACTATTATATTAGGTCATCTTAAAAACTTTAACTCATCGGAGCTCGAGCATAATGGAAATAGGCAAGAGTTGATGTCTAAAAAGCAACATATTACAACAACATCTGGTTATTATGAAAAGTGGGCAAAGATTTCAACATCATTCTAGACGTGGTTTGATAAAAAAAAAAAAGTAATCCTAAAATTTAAGATTAACTTTGCCTCATGGAAATGAGAACTCTTTTAGAAAAAAGTTTGAAACTAATAGACCATATAAGAAGTAGAAAAATCGACATGACTCGTCTACAAGAGATTAAAGGCCTATTTAGCTTAGCCTTTATAAATAGCAAAACCACATGGAAGGCACATTTAGAAGAATCAAAAAATAACTTTTCACATAAATGAATTTTCCTTAATGTTTGCCTTCTTTTTAGAAGGCACCACACTTTTGTACTTGGGCCAAACACTTCTAAAATCTTGAAAAGCACTAGCTGCTTGATGCAGCTCACAACTAAACAAGGTCTCAATGAAAAGAAATTAAGACTAAAAACTAAGAAAGTTAATGAGCACAAACTATGGTATGTAGCAAAGGGTGAAACTAGAGATGGTGTAAGGATAATGGGGGAAGATAATTTTAAAAATAAAATTATAAATATTAATGGAGGGAATGAAAATATTATTCAATTAAAACTTGTGTTAGATGTAGAGGTAAAAAATTTGGTTAACATTTATGCACAATAATTAGGATTAAATGTTATAATCACAAAATAGTTTTGATATGATATAAATAATTTAAAGCAAAGGATACTGATAGAGGCCAAAAAGGATGTGAGCAAAGAAGTAAGAAAAATGTAAACCAATTGAAGCAAGAATATGGGAAAATAGACCTTATGTGGAAGAATAGACCATAGAGTTTATGCAAAAAAAGAGAAGAGGATAGTTTATGTGAAAAAAAGAGGAGGATCAGAAATATTTCATGTCTAATTCCCAAAAAAACATGAAGGAATATGAGAGCTCTATTTCAATTGAATTTAGTTAATTGTAAATTAATTTGTTACAATTGAAAAGAATGTTTAGAGAAGGACAAACACTCCCCATGGTTCAAGTGTTTGTCCTTCTCCTTTAGGAGTTGCCCCCTTTTATTTTAATGAATTTTATTTGCAAATGATCTTAATAGATGAAACAAGAAAAAATAAACTTTAAATTAAATCGGTGAGAATAGCACTAGAATCTAAAATTTTAGGATTAGATAAAAAACTAAATATATGAAACATAACCACAACTAGGGGCGTACCCTGGAGGTAACTTATGTTGGCTTATTGTTGGTTGGTCATGAGTTCAACTCTCCTGTCTCCCATTTAAGCAGTATAAGAGTTTTTCTTTTTTCTCCATTTAGTGGAAGTATTTGTAGTTTTTCCAGCTCTATGGGGTGTTATTGAAATTTTTTTTTCATCGTGTGAGAGTTATGAATGTGTTTGAACACAATATAAGTTGTCATAATGTGTATAAATACCTATAAAAAACACAACTTTAATGATAATTAATATACAATTTTCTAAGAGAGACAATAAGCTCTCATTAATTAAACTTTCGTGGAATAGGAGAAGTAAAACTCTCACAAAACAGGGTAAAAATAAACACTCAAACGCACATGCCGGGAATCATACCCCTAACCTCACCAAAACAGAGCCATGAGTGTTACTACAAAAGTAGACCCTTAATAGTAGTAATTTACAAATTTTACGTGACCATTGAACTCAAAATAAAATTTTAAACTATCAATTAGATCAACTATGTTATATGAGGCGAAATGTTATAATTAAAGAACAACATCTATATAAAAAGAATATAACAAAAATGAATATGTAAGTGAAGTGAAGCTACTATGTAAAAAATAAGTAAACAAAGATGGTTTAAGCATGTTAAATTAAATCTTGAAATGATACTGGTCATAAAAGTTGAGTTTATTCAAATTGAAGATAATATAAAAAATGAAAAGAATACAACAATCTCATAGGGTCACTTATAAAGCAGGTGATTTATAGTCGAACGTATAAGATCACAACCCATAGATGAGATACTAAAGATGGTTAAAAACATAATTTATGATCGCAAAGAATGAGAAAACATGATCCATACAACTGACTCTATATATGTAAGAAACAACTTATGATGCTTATAATAAAAATACGAGATTTGAGTGTGATGGAGATGAAGTTGTTACTATATGCTTAGTTTTGAGATCTTTAAGAAAAGATTATTGTAAAATGGAAGCAAGAAAAAAGAAATAATGCTTTAAGACTGTTGGCGAAGGGTAAGAGGAAAACTTAAAAAAAATAAAAAAAATAAAAGAATAAGTTTCACTTTATGGATGTCACATAATCACTAAATTCCTTTTGGGAGGTCCATTATCTATGTAAATCCATCCATGGTAAACATCCTTATCCTAACAAATCATGCAATTTACCAAATGTTGATCAAAAGGGCCAAAGATAGCCCTAGATGCCTCCTGTATTGATAATAACACCACAACGAGAACAATAATAATAGCACAGCTCCCCGACCACGCTCCATGCAAAAAGCACCATCATCCCACCACTTCCAGGAATTTCTTACGTGCGCAGGCGTGCGCACTTTCCTCTTCTACCCTCTGGCCCCGTGGCTGCTGCACTGCTCAGGCGGCTATGGCTCATTTCATTATAAAAGAGAATCTAAAATTCCCAATTATATAAAAATAAAAAAATCAAATACAAGAATGTCAGAAGCCCTTTTTATAATTTACACGATAATTTTATATTTCGCCAAATGGAGATGTCGTGCGCGCCAGACAACTAACTGTCCTCCATCTGTTCCATTTATTAACAAACACCACCTAACCATGTATGAGTTACCCACCGGTTTAACATTTGTTTATATCAAAAAATCTCCCCCCTTTACAGTCCTAACGTTATCCATACCGCAATTTCATGACCATGTCTCGAAAAAAATATGTATATATCCAAGAAATGAGGATCACCAGGCAATGCGGCTGATACCGGTGACGATAATAATACGATTGCAAACTATCACCCAAACTTCCGCAGGCGAAAAGCGGAACGAGCAAAACGAAATAAATTGCTTTTGGCAGAGAAAGGCATACGTATATGCTGTCAACGCGATGCACTGGGGAGCGTGCAACTACCGCTGGACCGGTGGTTGCTTTTACTCCTCGGGAAGTGAGGAAAGAGAGCTGCTGCTGCGGGAGAAGCTTGGCTCTTGCTGTTGTTTTTCCCAGCGAAATCGCCTTCTCCAAAAAGCTTCGCTCTTTTCCCCTGTTCGCCGGCTTATCTTTCAAATACGAATTCTGCCGCTGCCGCGGCCGCCTTCAGTTCGGCTCCTTTCTCATTCTCACTCTCCATCGACTCCTTCAGTTCCGATTTTCGTCAAAGAAATCGACTCTAATGCTTGGATTCTGCTCCCGACAGATAATGTATACTTGTAGGTTTCGCCGTTCCGAATTAGCGTGGCTCTAAATTTAGGTGCTTTTCCATCCGAATTGGAATGCCAATTATGCCAGTTACTGGGAAAAGTTGCAAATTTTACTCTCGTAAATCTCAGGTATTCTGCACAATTAAGGTTCTTTGATGTGGGGATTTGGGTGGAGTACTTGAGATTGGGCTTGATTTGGGGTGTGATATGGTTCTGGGCATACTTGCATTGCATCAGAGGAAAAGTGCGTAGTTTGTCCCTGCTCGTTGCTTGAACCTTAGAATACGGATGACTAATATGATGGCAGTTAATCGCCATCTTTGGAATTCACACATCGAACTCTACCCGGTGTTGCTCTGATGGATTTTTTGGTTTTTGGTGAACTGAGGAGGAAAAGGAAATGACTTTCTCGATTATGAAAAATGAGAACTTTACGGGATGTTTGTTTCAGATGCACCTTGTACATGCTACTGCTATTGCAGATTGTACCCACGTTTGGTAACAAATTTTATTAGTATTTATCTCAATGTTGTGCTGCTGCTTTCTCTCTCTTTCTCATCATTTCTGCTAAAACACCAGCATGGCCTGTATAATAGCTTCTGTTCCTGTGGTATCTTTACCAGTTGAAACATCAGCCAGGCAACAACCTCCCCTCTTTTTTCACTGGTCTAATCTAGCTTGGGTCCGTCTACTCTCTGTTCGTAGGGAAAATCTACTTTCCTCCCTCTGTGCATGTATTCCTTAAGGGCAGCATCATGTTAGGCATTCTGCAGAGGGGCCGATCTATTTTTTACTTCATTATCTGAAATACTTATAGAATCTGTTGAATTTCTACTTGCCCCAGTTCTCCATTTGCATCATTAGCACGATGATTTATTTTTGTACTAGCACAATTATATGATCAGTATGATCTGCATACTGCAATTTTCCCTGTGATATGGGTATTAGCGTACACTTGTATTTTACTCACATCGCTGCATTGGACTGATCATTTAGTCTGTTCTCTGGGTGTGCATAACCTCACTATTTCTCTTTTAACTGGTAAATTATTGTTACTGGTAAATGTTGATTTTATTTATTTATTATTATTATTTTACTGTGGAATTGATGATGAACAGCCGCATTGGGCTTCCGCAACATAGAAGGTCTTTGAGGGAGGTTCATCAGGCTTGAGGCACAATTATCTCTTTGGACTTACAAAGTTACCACGTCACAGAAAATGGTCACACAGAAGAGATATGTTGATGGTAAGGTTTCTTGTATCTTACAAAGCCGGCAGTGAGCGTAGTTTTTGGATCGAACCTTCTCTGATTCTTAAAATGTCAAAATGGTGATGACTTATATATCCAGTTGTTTCAATCTCAGTGATGCCACAATGTACTGGAACTGGTAGTGTTTTCTATGTTTATATTCTTTCAGTTCTATAAATCTAGAATGAACTCTCATATTGGGTTTTACTTGACCAAGAAGTTTTGATCTGCAATTTATTTCGTGCCACAGGCTTGAAGGCCCCTCGAAATAGCTTGGAATTACCAGTAGAAACATTGAGCTACTACGCCATGCGTAGCAACATACCGGTAATTCATTAGTTTTCTTCATATATTGTAAATTGACAATGTTTTTCAAGGTAACTTTTGTCCTGATAGACAGCATACTAGTTTTCTCTCCTCTTTAAAGCTTAAAGGGTGTATTGCACTACGTTTGGCCAACAATCCAACTATATCAACTTATTTTTCAAAATTGTCAAATACAACCAAAATGTCTGACCAATATTTATGTAGCCCTGTCCTTATATTCTGTCCATTAAGCTCAGAATTCTGACCAATTATGCTACCTTGACCTTCAGTAACAACCAAATGAATATTCTGCAAACGCAACCTTGAAAATACTTGATCTTCGAATGGGCAAAGGGCAGCCCAATGCATTCCCACATGCATGAGATCCGAGGAAGGATCAGACCAGTTTTTGGGTCTTTAATACACAGCCATGCCTCTCAAAGCAAGAGGTTGTTTCCATGCCTTGGAATATGTGGCCTCCAGGTCACATGGTGCCAACCATTATGCCAACGCTTCCCTCCCATACTTATCTTCTAATATTTAGTACAATTGATAAACATAATGATATAAAAATAAGCAGAAAGATGATCCCACTTAAGATTTTGGAACTAAATTCTAGCAGAGGCAGATGACCAATTTCCCCACAATGGTATAGTTTGGAGTAAAAGCCACTTGCCACATGTCATCCAACACTTGAGATTCATGTTCCAGGCAGCAGCCAAGTTGTAATGCCTAAGATTCTGTGGTTGAAGGGTTCACAAAATGGCAACACAGCTTATTTCGGAATCTGCCATAATTTCATCAATGTTGTCCTGCAGAGGCAGATGACCAATTGCCCCTCAATGATATAGTTTGGAATAAAAGCCACTTGCCACATGTCATCCAAAACTTGAGATTCATGTTCCAGGCAGCAGCCAAGTCATAATGCCTAAGATTCTGTGGTTGAAGCGCCCACAAAAGGGCAACACAGCTTATTTCGGAATCTGTGTTGTCCATTTCAAAATCAATTTACAAAATAATCAACTCATCACCATCAGTCAAGATAAAGTTTAAACTAAGAAAAATATAAATAAAATTTATTTCCAAGGATGAATTAAATGACCCAACTTAAGCTTCAATATCTGTCCAAACCTAACTAAATGACCAACTTAATGTCTGAGATGATTTTTAGGTTTAACCTGGTCAAGTTAAGGGGACGTTTGGGAATATGGCGTGGGAAAGGTGGGAGGTAAAATGTGGTGGCACGGATTTCGAGATCCATCATTTCGCAACTAATCATTATATTTTTCCACTTTTACCCCTATATTCTAATCATTTTCCCTATCAACTACCTTCCAGCAAACCTATTTATTCCAACTTTACCCCTATTATTTTATCTCAATCACACAATTTTCAAAATATTCCATTTTCTATTCCCACCAAATACCACATTTCCCACAACTTTCATATTCCCAAACATCCCCTAATTCATTTCATCTTGCTTCTGTTGCTTGGAAATACTTTTTGTTCGTGTTCTTTTATTAATTCAAACTTGAATTGATGGTGATGAGTTGATTGTGCATAAATTGATTTGAAAATGGATAACTTTGATGAATTTTGTACTCAGAAATTTCTAGCAAACGCTGAAAGAAGCCGAGTTGCCATTTTGGGCCCTAAACAACAAATTTGTAGACTTTTTGACTTGGCCACTACCTGGAACGTGAATCCCAAGATTTAGATTACACATGGCAAGTGACTTATACTCCAAATTACACTTTTGTTGAGGGCTAAGCAAGTTTGGTCAGTTAGTCATCTATCTCTACTAGAGTTTTCACTTCCAATGACTGATATGGGGATAGGTTCAACTTTGGAGTTATTTCTATACCTTATATGCATATATATGGTTTTACTTCTATTATGCTTCTATAAAACCTGAACTTATAAAACCTCTTCATTTGGGCCCACCTTGATAATTATATGAAATCCACTCTACCAATTGCATTTAAAATTATGTATTTGATTAGGAAATCAAGTTCACAAAAACCAAATTTTTGCACGGGCCTATTTGATAAAAGTGTGAAATCAAGTACTAAAACTGTTTGATTTTGTATACCAATTTCAAAGTTGTTAATTCAGCCTTTATGTTGTCTAAACATTCTTCCTCTATGGATAAATAATTCTATAAAATATTATAATAATTTAAAGCATTTGTACATGTATCTAAGTGATTTCTATTTTACACAGGATTCTATATTTTTGCGTAGGTACGCTATGAAATATAAAGCAAAAAGATATTACATAAATTGATCAAATTAGATTTTGATTTCATCATCATGTGGGCCTCATAGGAGAGGTTTCATGAATTAAAAATTTGTTTTTGTACCAGTTTCAGAGTAGGACCCACATACAATGGCCTAGATATTTCAAGATTAAGTATTTTTGAGATTTCTTTTTCAGAATACACATTTGATTGTTCCACAAGTCATTGCTTAATATTTAAAGTTGCATTAGTGTATATGGCCAAAAATTTCAACTTAACAGCCATTATGTTCAATTCTAACTGACAGAATGTACCAAAATATGTATATTCTGAATTTTGGTGAAAAATTATGAGTATATTTGGAATTTTAGAAAATAAGTGGGTATGATTCGGTTTTTGTTCAAATGTAGTGATATATTTAGGATAAACTCAAATTTAAATTGAATCTATTTCAAAATGAATAATCAATCAATTAATCGACTTATTTATTTTTGTCTTTCTAGATTGAATATTGTTATTAAAGGTTTAATCTCTACTCCATGGAATTCCACTTCTAATATTCTATGGTTGTTGTGATGATGCGTCATTTGAATCCTAAATTACTGTTACATAGAAATGCTTATTGTCTGTGGAACAAACTAAACAATAACTGTTTCTCATGTTTTTATTTTTTAATTTTATGGGCGTCTGTGTATACACTAAACACAATAAATTAATAAATCCTACTATAACTGACCTGAATAAACCTTCACACTGACACAGGTAACTGAATAAATTTTCATGTTTTTTTCTTTTCAATCTTTTAGGGACTTTCGTGTATATATATATAAACAATAAACAAGTAAATCTTAATTAAATTTTACTTTACCAATTGATCGAACTGAGCCTTCCCACTGACGCTGGTAGCTGACCTTTTAATAATCAGAAAATTCGTTATCTGTCTTTACAAAGTAAGATACCCATTTAGCTGAAAATACTAAAATCTTTCATTATTAAGAAAATGTTGTCCTTTGGCATCTTTATAATGGGCTAGCACTTGCCTCAAACATACGTGAACATGGGGTAATGCCTGTAGAGAAGCCAGCGATATAAAAGTACTCTTGAGATTAAAGATTTGAACCTTCAGTGCTTCTTGCTATTTTTGTCATTATACTCATTACTAACAAGGACAGTGAAAGATGAGCCATGGTTATTGAATAGTACTTCATATGCCAAAAGATTTTATCACATGGGTTGCGAATGTTGGAAAAGCATGGGCATACATTGGAACTCCATAAGATGTTCGGGACATATTATTATAAATAATATCAGCGACATTACAACATTGCATCATATTATCAATAATATCAAGGACAATCTAAACATTATAGCTTTATGTATGGTGATAGCAGTCAAACACTTTGAATTCCTACTTCTGGAAAAATTAGTTATCAAGTCTGTCATTGATAAAGTACTAATGATATCTACAAATATTAATAAAATACATACGTAAACCTCCTAGTCGATCAATCCATGTCATATCACTTAATTTTCTACTGATAATTGTAGTCCCTTCATTACTACCTTCACAAAATGAATGTTTTATTTAAAAACTCCTACTTCATTGGCATGGTTCCTTATAAGGTTTAATGGCTCCAACACTGAATTATTCCTCCTGAGTGAGCTCATCTTCAATGGATCAGGTGAATGTGAATATCTTGAGAATATATCATATATTTTCAATGTTATATGCAATGGTTTTGATATTTTTAGATTTCTGGAGCACAAATATTTTTTGACTATTCTGGAGCACAGATATTTTTTGACTATGTCATATAATGTAAATGTTCAGTATGAATATCATCCACCACAAAACACCTCCAAGAAGAAAGGTTATCCAAATAGTGCCTTGGTGAAGCAGTTGATTGATGAAGAGATTTCCAAACCAAAAGAGAGCAGGCGCCGTGTACCAAGTGTTGTTGCCCAACTGATGGGTATGGATGTGTTACCAACAAATAAAAATTCCATTATTCAAGCACAGGAGAGAAAGATGGAGAACACCAGTAAAAACATAGCAAGAGAGGAAAAGGGAGAGGCAGTTGATAATTTAACTCAGTCCAGCCTGCTGAACCCAAAACTTGTGAAGAAATCTAAAATACAATCCCCTCATATAAAGAAACAAGATGCTGATGAAGCAAATCATCTTAAGTTTGTCAAAAGACATCCTCGAGAACATCCCCAAGAGGAGCAACTGCAGAAATTTAAGAAGGAATTTGAAGCATGGCAAGCATCCAAGATTCAGAAACTTCGTTGGAGCGCTGAAATGAATGACAGCCAAAGACAACAATCATTTGCACAAGAAAATCTTAAAATGAAAAAGATGGCACGCAATGCCAATGCCATAAGAAATTCAGTTGTCAAAGATTCTGTGGAATTAACATGTTATGCTTCTCCAATTACCAAGCAAATGAACATGCAAAACAGAAATACTTCACAAAATTATGGATACAGAAATAATCCGTTTGAAAGAAATAGCATGGAAGATGTTTTGAACAGATCTGTAACCACTGACTGTGTGCAGTTTACTCAAACACACTCTGATTGTCAATTCAATAGGTCTTCTGTGCCCACAAGGATAGTAATCTTGAAGCCTGGCACTGAAAGGGGCTCTAACACAGAGTCATGGGCTGGATCATCCGAGTTGGTAGAAGACAATTTTAATATCGAAGATTTTCTAGAGGAAGTAAAGGAAAGACTTATTCAAACAGATAATAGAGTGAGGGGAACTGAAACTGAAACACATTTCCATGACAGGCTGATAGGTTCAAAGGAAATTGCACAACACATAGCAAAACATGCCAGAGAAAGTGTTACTAAGGATACTGGGATAAATTTGATGCGATCAGGCTCAACCAGATCATACAAAAATGAAATTCAATGTATTGAAACAGGATCCCCTGAATTCTTGAACAGAGATACAAGAAGATTGTTATCCGAAAGGTTGAGGAACATTTTGAGGAATGAAATAGATTCAGTCAGCCATCCAGGAATCAGTGGCAGAGTAGTTACTTCCATGGCAGGTGGTGGGAACAGTAGCCCAGGTTCGAGCAAAGATGCGCATGTAATTAGCCAGAAGGAGTATGTGGAAGATGAGCACAAGAAGAAACTTAGATTGAGGAGGTACACCAATGATGAAGCTTTTGCCAGTGGGGAATTGTCTCCCAGGAACCTTTTTAGATCCCTGTCAACCCCCGTGCTAGGAACAGCTTTTGGTAAGCTTCTTTCAGAGGAACCACCTCTCTTAACAGGTGCTCACATCCGGAGGAAGCATGAAGCTGCTGATAATTTTTCAAAAGAACATGGGAAAGGCAAGAAGGAGAGGTTTAGTTTCAGAGGCAGAGTTTCAAATTTGCGACATAATTTGATGCTAAAAGGTATGTTGTTTGGAAAAAAGATCCAGACCATGAAGGATTCACGTGCAAAACAATCTGAACACGTGGAAGCTTCAATCGCCCTACCAACAGTTTTGTTGAATTCATGCAGTGCACAGGCAAGAGTTACAATGTCTTCTTTTCCTGTTGAGCTTGTGATTGGATTGGTTATGCTACTTTTTGTTTCTTACTCCTGATTTATAGATGGGGTTATATATGATTGTAGGAGAACTCGACTGAGGTGCCACCAAGCCCTGTATCCGTTTGCAGCAGCAATCATGAAGATTTCTTCAGACCAGGAGATCATCCAAGTCCAGTCTCCCCATTGGATATCTCATCAATTGAAGATCAACCTGCACCAGCAACTTTTGGAGAGATTTGCTCCAAAATTAATGGTGAGGGCTGTTATTCATTGTTAATACAGTAATAGGATCACCTGCAATATATTGCTAAAAACACCCGCATGCACACAAAAGAAAGGAAAATAAAAATAAAAATAAAATAGCAGCTGGGCGCCCTAGCAGTTCTTTTCTGTGTATGAAAATGCATGTACATAATTATGGATTCATGAATCGTCTCGTGAGGTTGCATATAAAAAACTTGAGAATGCTGGCACGTTTACTAATGACTAAAGGCTTGAATCCCCTGTTCCAATCCCATGATCATTTAACGCATGTGTTGTCTGCTGTGGTTTTACATGAGCTGTATCCAAATTCAAGTTTCTCTTTCATTCATATGATTTTTAACAGTAATTGCTCGAGTAATAAATCTTACACTATTGAATGATTATCCATGACTACAGAACCTATGAAACACCATGTACATTTTGCACTGGTCTGGCATAGAAACTGTTCTCTATGTAAACCTCGTCTCATGCATTGGAATCAATGTTGCCAAGACTGGTTGCTCCCCCAGTTGCAGTTCTTCCAGTTTTCAGGGGTCAGAGCAGAAACCAGGTCTGACCAGTTCGATGGGCCGGTCAAATCAAAGTTTAAATCAAGTTTCGATTACACTGATTAGAATGAATAAAAAAAAAAAGTCTTGATTTCATGGGAATATGACATTTCAAGAAATGAATCCCACAGAATGGATGCTGCTTGGGCGTCTTTAAAGTGTTTGACAGAGTGCAATGGGAATGTCAAGCTTTGTATTGTTGTTTGAAACTCGGGTAGGATTGGTCGTAATGTCATAAGGAATATGAATTCAATTCAAACATACCCCAAAACACCTGAGAGAAAACGAATGAAGATATTATTAAAAAGTGTACCATTATTTCCTCTGCGCCATGTGTAATTATGTTCTCCTCCAAACCACGGAATCCACATATTTTCCGAGGAGGTTTAAAGTCCCGAAATGGGCAGCGTCTTCTCTCACTATTCGCATAGATTATGTTACACATGCTGCCTTTATTCGTACTACTATGTGTATTTAAAAATATAAAAAAAATTGTGCAAGGGTGTGTTTGGGTTAGTTTGAAAGGCATGGTCCTATGGGTGATAGACTTTTTTTTTTAAAAATAAAAAAAAAACATCGACGTATTATCTCAACCACGTTTAGCTGTCTAATAATTTTTTCCTTATATTTCTAATTATTTTTTTATTACAATCATAACTTTCCTATCATTACTTTGGGTGTATCATTACTTTGGGTGTGTTTGTGTATCATTACTTTGGGTGTGTTTGGTAATGAATAAAACTTTTGATGAAAAGTTTTAGAGAGTAAAAGTTGTCAAATGATGTGATATGATAGGGGTAATGATGAGTAGTAAAGAGGATAAAGTTAAAATAGATAGGTTAGTTGTGTGGATAGTTGTGTAGAAATGATTGAAAAGTAGGGTAGTGGTATAGGAAAATGTGAAAAAATGATTAAAAAATATGATAATTATGACATTTTTTGTGGATTGCCAAACACACTCTTTATTTGCAATTCTTCTTTGTTATGCTGACATCATCATCCTTTGCTGACATGAGCATAATGCACCTTCTCCCCTCAAACACGTCTCCGTCCCTGAAAACTATCAAGATAAATGTCTAATGAGTCTTCACAACTCAAAATACCCAGTAGTTAATTTTCATGACTCAGAAGCAACATGCACAATCCTAATTTATTCCTTAGCACTAGGTGTAATTTTACAATTTTTGTTGTCATTTTCAACACAGAGCTGAGAAGGCAGTTGGATGAAATTCGTTCAGTCTCTCCCGTGGAAGAAGCGCCTGCTGCTGGCAGCCAACATCCTGAGGATGACTTGGAAGGACCTGAGCATGCTTATCTGAGAGACGTGCTTTTGACGGCTGGTTTTTATGATGATGATGATGATAGAACCACCTCCAACCCAACGAATTCAATTGACATCCAAGTGCATGACAGGTTGGAAGAAATCTACAGAAGACTTGCCAAAGAAGATGAAGCAGCTACTGCAATGGTAGGTGGTGAGAGCAATACTACTCACAAAATTTTATTCGATCTGTTGAATGAGTCCCTCTCGACCATGTCATCAAAAGCTGTGAATAGGTCATGGTTCATGAGTCGAGTCTTAGTTCCTTCAACCAGATTGCCAGGTGGGAATGAACTGCTGGCAGATGTATGGAAGATGGTACGCACTTACGTTTGTCCCAATCCACCTGATGCATGCCAATCATTAGATGACATGGTGGCCTCTGATCTATGGACAACCACCTTTTGGGCTAATGACGAAATGGATGCAATAAGCAGCGAGTTGGAATGGATGATTGTAGGGGAGTTGATTCTGGAAATAGTGGGGGATATGGTTTGCTAGCCATGTTTTGAAGCTTGTAAATTTTGCTATGTATTTGATTTTATTATTTCTCTAATGCCTTCCTGTTAATAATGTATATTTTTAGAATTCGGATTCCCACATTGGACCAGACTGATTACGCAAAAACATGTTAACCATTACAAGCTAAGAAGTCTTTACAGAGCAACGATATAACATTTATTCACATACATGAGCAAAACCCTAAACTAGGCAAAGGGCGTACATATGTATATATGTATTATGAAGATTATTGTTATAAGCTTAGGATGGCCATCGATGGACAGTCATTTTAGGTGGTGCACGTAGCACAGGTGCAACCTTCCCCACACTTGCAGGATGCTTTACCAGCTGCTGTTGCCGCTTCTGTCCCGGTACACCTGCACGGGTTGCAACTGCAGTGTTTCCCACACGAGCAGTATGAATGCTGCACCCGACCCTCTCCCCCTGACGATGTGCACCTGTCTCTGTGTTTTGGAGACAACATTAGCAAAAATAACATAAGAATATAATATAAAACTAATCGGCTTTCTTTGCGCATCTAATTTTCATGCTGTGATACACATCTTCCTATTGACCCGTCTTAAGAGTTAAGATATAGCCTAGTCATTAATTCTTTAATTTTGGCTTTCTATATATCGCTATAAAAAACATTAAAACCTACTGAAATTGCCAATTATGTGGACTAAAACACAGAATTTGGAGGCTTGGTATGTTGGTCTTAATGAAGCAGACTTGCACATCATTACAGAAACTGAGGCTCGAAATATATTTCATAGCCAAAAAAATCATCAGTATGGCCTATTAGTTGTAATATCATTGAATTGCTACGAGTTCTCCAATACTGTGTTCCAGAATGATATCAAAAACAATATGCTTGATGAACCCCAGTAATTGTTCAATAGGATAAAAACTTTAGACAACTTAATTTTAGTTGTCTTTATATACGCCAACAAAAAAATAAAATTATTTTCACTTATGCGAACACTTTTAATAGTTCTTTCATCCATACATATATTTGGCATACATATATTTGGCATATTTGTTTACGACAAAAACTTTTCAAATCAAAACTTTTCTTTTTTTTAATTAATTTTTTACATTTTCTTATACAATTACTTATATGATTAACCTATTTCTTTTAAATTTATTCTATTTATTTCTTGTTATTACCTTTTTTACATTTTCTTATACAATTACTTATATGATTAACTTATTTCTTTTAAATTTATTCTATTTATTTCTTGTTATTACCTTTTTTACATTTTCTTATACAATTACTTATATGATTAACTTATTTCTTTTAAATTTATTCTATTTATTTCTTGTTATTACCCTATTATATAACCTTATTTTCTTTTTCTTTTTTTAAAAAGAACTTTTATAGCGAAAACTTCTTATTCATTACCTCTATTATATAACCTTATTTTCTTTTCTTTTTTTTAAAAAAAATATTATATAACCTTATTTTCTTTTCTTTTTTTAAAAAAAAATTTATAGCGAAAACTTCTTATTCAAAAGTTTTATAATTTTCCTAGCACACTGTAAATCACTGTAAATCAATTTCATTTATGCCTACAATTAATGTTAGATTTATAAGTTATATAAAAAAAATTCCCCAAATGTACTCATTGTGTTTAACTTAACTTTAATCTTGCATGTACCAATTACGTTTTCAAATACTCACTTTTCGGTACATTTTCTCATACTCACTTTTCCAAGCACACTGTAAATCAATTTGATTTATGCCTACAATTAGTGTTAGATTTATAAGTTATATAAAGAATTTTTCCCAAATTTACCCATTGTGTGTAACTTTAATCTTGCATGTACCAATTACGTGTTTTCAAAATTCTGGATATATTTATTATGCTTGTAATTAATTCCAAAAATGTCTATTATGTTAAAATCATTTAACTAAAATTTTAAAAATACACAAAAAACCTGTATTATAAAATAATAAAAAATAAAATTAAATGAAATTAAAACTTTTCACATTTAAAGCTAATTGTGCATTCGTATGTTCAAAATTTCAAGGTATATTAATAATTTTACGTATTAGCTAATGGTTTTAACTAACAGATTAGGTGTTTAGGTGTTTTGAAGATTAATGGTAAATATATGAACATATATTTTGAAAACATACTAGCCTATATTTAGGATTATGGTTAAATTTACAGGATACATTTAGGAAAAGTCCTTGAACAAATCATGAATGTGTCAAAACAACTGCCCAAAAAAAAATTGTTAAGACTATATATCATGCCTATGTTCCTAGAACCATTTTTTAATCCACAGTTCATTTAACTTTTTAACATAGATGAATTTTTTTTTAAAATTGTTGAAATAGATAAAAATAAATTTATTTTTCATGAGCATGAATATCGATGCCTATAAAGTAAATAAAAGGAACAAATGAAGTATGTTACTGAGTTCATTGTTTCATAAGGAGACGAAATGAAATAAAACACATAATTCCTTAGATATTAATGAAATCTAGGTAGAAAGATTGATTACCTGCAAGCTTGCCCACCAGGGCAGGGTATCTGACACCCGCACTTCTCATCGCAACGGCCTGAAGTAGTCTTCTGTCCTCCTGTTGTTTCTGCCATTTTCTCTCTTCAAGTTTCTGCTGCTATCTCCTCTTCCTCCTGCTGCCTATTAAATAAGCATAGCTTTGCTCTACTCTTATCCATCTTCTCCTCGTGCATGATCTGACGTCGAAGCGACCGCGGATGATTTTGCCACGTAATCACACGTGTCAGCATGTGGCCGAACTTGCCCCTGCATGCGCTGACATCATCACACACCTGTCCTGGATCTGGTCTCTTCTCGCGCTATTTGTTGGAGTGTGCCACCGACAGACAGATTTTGATTTCGCACGTGCACCACTCCTACGTAATTTTCTTTTTTTAGACTCGGTACATTCATTGTGCACGTTACCCTGTAAACTCGGTCATTTATCTACTATTGTTTTAAATATATACTCCGTAGATAACTGATCCAATAAGTATTGTTATCTAATATTTTTTTCATAATTCACACGCGAATACATATTTTTAAGTAATGAAAACCGCTTTTATGAAACTTCTCATCTATGCAATCTTCTCCATTTTAAACATTTCAATAATTGATGAAAAAGTAATTCTATCTATTGTATTTAGCATTATTTATATTATCATGAAAACTCTTTCATTTGTCTAATATTACTATTTATGGTTCTCATCTATAAACATATAAAATCAATGTAATAAAATAATTTAATATTAAATATCAAATTTTAAGTAATATTTTCAACATCTAAACCATCTAAAATATCATAAACATGTGAATAAATGATTCTGTAAACTATTGTTGCATTCTAATACATATGTAAAAGAATTTACGTATTTTTCCTAATTTATACATGAATGTACTTATTTTTAAGCAAATGTGATCTATGCATATATTGAATTTGGATAAAACTTAGTCTCTTAACTAAATAAA
Source organism: Annona cherimola (assembly GCA_030490835.1). NCBI lineage: Eukaryota > Viridiplantae > Streptophyta > Magnoliopsida > Magnoliales > Annonaceae > Annona > Annona cherimola. The sequence continues at coordinate 92,155,451 of CM059972.1, forward strand.
TGATATTAAATATAATGAATGAATTATACTTTCCATCAATATCAAAATCTCAAAAATAGAAAAAGTTATATGAAACTGTTTTTATGTAACCGACTATATAGAAGCATTTTTAGTATCTTACAACTAAACAAATAACAATAAATATAATAAATAGAAATGGATCGTGTTGACGGTCCACTCAACGTTTTTATCGACACTAGTACTAATCAAATTTGGTTGTAAATATAATCATTTATATATAGTCACGCATTGGACTGTGGAGTTATCAAGTACGCCTTTTAAATCATTGGATCTATTTTATATATTCTAATTGTTCTACCGTTCTGGTTAGGACCGACGTATTCTGGTTTTTTGCTCCCGGGAGCAAAAAACCAAAACTGCTCCTGGGTGCAAAAAACCCATTTTTTTTATTTTTTTTTGAAATTTTTTTTTTAACATTCTTAATCTAGGTGTACCTAACACGTGTATAAATTTTTACCATTTTTGGGGTATTTTAGATATTTATTTTTGATTTTTGAAAATCAGTGGCATTTTCGTAATTTAAAATTACCTAAAATGCCACTGATTTTCAAAAATCAAAAATAAATATCTAAAATACTCCAAAAATGGTAAAAATTTATACACGTGTTAGTTACACCTAGATTAACAGTTCTATGAAAAAAAGTTCAAAAAAAAATAAAAAAAAATGGGATTTTTGCACCCGGGAGCAGTTTTGGTTTTTTGCTCCCGGGAGCAAAAAACCAGGTCCCCGTATTCTAGGCTTGTTTTAGTTAGGACTGACGTATTCGTGGTTTGTTTGAAGCGGTTATACGTAACTCTTTTCTTTTTTAAGATTTTGATATTTCATGAAAAATTCAATTTATTTATTATATTTAACATTATTTGTTTAGCTAAGAGACCAAGGTTTATGTAAATTCAATATGTGCATAAGCCATTTTTGTTCAAAAATAGGTACATTTACGTGTAAATTAAGAAAAATATTTAGATTCATTCATATATATATATATTAGAACATAACAATACTTTATAAAATTATTTATCCACATATTTATAATATTGTAGATAGTTTAGATGGTGAAAATATTACTTCTTTTATAGAGAAAATACTATTTAAAATTTAATATTAAATTATTTTATTACGTTGATTGTATATGTATTTAAATGGGACCTATAAACAGTGATATTGGATAAATGAAAGAGTTTCTATGACAGTATGAATTATGCTAAATACAATAGATGAAGTAGATTTTTCATCAACTATCCACATATTTCAAATAGAAAAAATTACATAGAAGAAGGGTTTCATAGGAGCGCTCCCGAACTTATTTTAAGTAAAATTAGGAGTACGGACAACCACAAAATAAAGACATTTAACGGTGAATAAAAATCAGTTAATTACATCTTCATCTCACGTGCGGCATTGCGGCCCACATAAATTTTGGGATTTAAATGATTTTATAAGAATCATTGTTGTAGTAAAAACTGAAAAGTCAAATGGACGGAATAAATCTCGCCAACTATGCAAATGCAGTCCACGTTTGCCCTTAAATGAATGATGATTCTTTTACTTGAATCCAAGTCATTTTTTATTTTATTCTCATAAATTTTATTGAAATTATAAGTATAGCACGTACCATATGTTAAAATTCTAATAGAGATTGAAACTCCTTTATTTATACGCAGCCTAATATCAAATCGGTTTGGTAAATTTTTACACAATGAATAATGTATACAATTAAATTAAGTTCCCAATCATTAATACAGATTGAATACCTAACTAAATAAATATAATGAATAATCCTGTTAGCTCGAGCTAAGCAAATATCTTACTTAGCCTACCTCGAAAAACTAACTTATAACACTTATTTTTACTTTTTCCTTCGTACACTTGTTTATCTAAATGTATTTGAAAGAATTTATTTTTAATATGAGTGACATTTGCATGTAAAATTATAATTCTAAATCTGAATATCGGACCTACTGTAAAGGAATGGATTTACTTGAAATTTCCTCACTCCTTTTGTGATTTCCGTTAGATTCAAACAGTTCATTACTTTTAAAAGTGTTTATTTAACTAAAAATGAGTTATTGTATTGATCAAAGTTCTGGTCATACCAGTAAATCGTTTAAAAAATTAACATTCACTTTTAAAATGTTTATTTTCAAGTTTTTTTTTGGTCTCACCAATGATCTTTTTGATGTGATAAATGCATGCATTCTTAGCTAAGGATGCATGCATTTTTAAACATAATGAAGGTCTGGATACAAGAAGTTAAATTACCAAGCTTGTTCAAAAATGGGATGAGATAAGGATTTACGTTTTCATTCCCAAAAAATATTTTTCTCATTTTAAAAAATAACAAGCTACTTTTCTTATTTTCTATATAATTTTTTATTCTCTAAACAACAATATTTTTCACTTCATCCCATATCTCATTCCACATCTAATTGCCTTAACCCATACATGATTTATATGATTTGATGATGTGGATAGAAAAATGTTATTGTATGTTGAAAATGAAAAAGTGTACGAAACTTTGAAAAAAATTGTACGGAAATCAAGAAAATTATGTTATTATTTTTTGAAAATTGAAAAAGGTAATTTTGAGAAATAAGATATTCTATCCGGTACAAGTTGTGAACGGACACCAGGATATAGAATTAGCATTTACATTTGAAGAAGAAGACAATAGATTTACCCAAAAACATGCCTGTAGAGGTGAAGATTGAGTCTGGTTAAGCTGTAATATAACCCTTTTTTACTGGGTTAAACTAGTATTTTTATAACTCATGATCATAATGTGTAAAGAATTTTGACCCAAATTCAAGAAGATCGTTCGGATAGGTTGACTATATCTCAACCTGGATCAACTTTATCCACCTTGTATAGATTTATTTACTAAAAAAATATTATAAGCATATTTTTAAAATCTTAGTCTCATTTTTTCAAAAACTTGCACATTACTTTGTAATTAAGGGTGTGTTTAGGAATGAATAAAATTTTTGATGAAAAGTTGTAGAGATGAGAAGTTGTCAAATGATGTGATATGAGAAGGGTAATGATGAAGAATAAATAAGATAAAGTTGAAATAGATAGGTTAGTTGTGTTGGTAGTTGTGTAGAAATGATTGAAAAGTATGGTAGTTGTAAAGAAAAATGTGAAGAAATAATTAAAAAATAGGGTAGTTGTAGAGAGTGAAAAGTTTTAGATTGAAAAGTTTGAACTTGACAACTTTTAGTTATTACCAAACACACTCTTTAAATATACTCGAATTTAATTTTAAAAATTATCACTTGTAATAATTAATATAAATAAAATTTTAGATAATATCACTATTTAAAGTACTAAAAACGTTAAAATTGACCTGAGTTTTCAACCCAAATTACCAATTCTAGTTGCAAGTGAAATTTTTAAAGAGAGATATACCGTTAATTTGTTTACTGAATTTGTTACACTATGTATTTAGTAATGCTTTGTTATGGTTAATGGTATTTTACTTTCACTAATTGATAACATGTCGAAGAATTTAACCTATAAATTTAATATAAATGTTACTTTATATTTAATAAGCGTATTGATTATTTGATTATCACATTTAACCCCACGTTTTAAACTCGAACTACAAACCTAGACTTGCCGATACAGTGTTTTTCTTTTTTCTTTTTTCTTTTCTTTGTTTTTTTTTTTTTTTTTTTTTGATAACTTGACTTGGTATGAACAACTCGATTTTCATTCATACATGCGTTTGTTGTCAAATAGTAATAATAATAACAACAACAACAATAATAATATAATAAATTGCGGAGTGTAAGTGGCAGTGCATGCATGCAGGACCAAAATTTCAAAGGGCCCACCTCCAACACATGTGGGCCCTAGTATACCAGCTCTTTATTTTACAACTCGGTATCGGGGCCTATAAATATTAATACAAATTGTTCAAGCGGAGCGCGGGGTTCGCGCGTCGGCCATCTTATTGGGATTTTCTTTCCTGAGTGAGACTGAGAAGCAAAATGAGACGGCGATGGTGATGACAGAAGAGCAGATAGAAATGCTGCGTCGCCAAATCTTCGCTTTTTCTTACATTTCCCGCCTCTTACTCAACAACACCACCTTCTTCTTCGCTTCACGCTGTTCCCACCAACCTCTTCATTCACTTCTATCTGCAGTATTAGGCATTCATTCATCCATTCCATGCTCTTGTTTCGTTTTCTCTGTTAATTTCTCCAATTCTTTTATTTCAGGTTATTTCAAAGACTTTTCATTTCTGGGTTTTGTTGCTTCTTGTAAAATCTTTTTTCCAATTCTATTACCACCGTCCTGATTGATGTTTGGATGTATATATATGATCTTGCATAAAGATTTTATGCATTTTACACCAGCCCAGAAACGGAACATGCATGCCTGGGGACACATCCCCATGTTTTCAGGAATATTATTATGATTAATGGGGGTGATGGATCCATGTAGCTTTCTGTTTTCAGTTTTGATGGTGATTTTGCTTCTTAATTTCGGTGTTGACCAATGTGTCTGTTGTCGGTGAAATCATCAGTGGAATCATGTTAATTTGCCGGATCATGCAGCAGTGCTGAATAATTGGGTATGGTTTTTTTTACTGGGCTCAAGGTTAGCTAGGCAAAAATTCTTCTTGGAGAACCAATGGTCGAGAGTATGATTTTAATTTTTTAATAATAGACTTCCATCTTTCGCAAAAAAGAAGAAGAAGAATTTACTGAAAAAGAATGATGGGTGATACAATACTAGATATGTTGAGCCGGCGTGCTCCTAACTGTATGGTTTTGATTTCGTGTATGGTAGTGGTATCCGAGGACGTTGGTTGGACTATCTAAATTAGCATTTGGGTCAGTCCTTGCTAAATTTACCTGAATGAATTGCTGCAAGCTCATGAATTATAAAGGACAACAAATCCGCAGCGTGTTTTCTGATGGATTGACTTCTCTCTTTTGGTCATTGTAGAAGTTCTAAAATTCAAAACACTTCCTTTTCTGTTATTTATATATCATAGGTGATATTCAGTCTGATTGCAGCGTCAGATTCTTTGATAAAAGTAGGAAATTCAAAGAGAATTTCAAAGGCATTTTATTGATTATGATGGAATTTTGATTACAAGTGCAAAACGAAAGTACGACCCGTAAAACAGAAGGGAAATTCCAAATTCAGACACATTCAACAAGCTCCCCAGCTTAACTAGATTGCACTTCTATTTATAGGCCCTTTGACCTCACCATGGTGTTAGAAAGACCACTTTCGCCACGTTAGCTATTCTTGGTCCACCATACCTGGACCCCTTAGCTGGATCCAGTTCTCAGACTGATCCAGATGTCTCACCATTCTTTTAGACTATTTTATGCTGAGAATTGCAATTCAAAGGGTGAGAACTTACACCATGGAGGAGGATCAATGACACAACATTCCAAAATCCCATTAGAAAGAATCCACAGTATCTGATTTTGAAAATGTCTGTTTCAAGCAGAACCTGACTTGGAAAATAGTGGTACAACTGGCTGGAGCTTTAGGAAATTTTCTTATATAAACTTTGGCCTGTAAATTGTTAATATTAACCACCTTACCGCCTGTCGGATTAAAAGATGGCTTTTATGTTTGGAAGTATAGATTGTGCTACCATAGGATCCAATTGTGGCCCACTTCATAATAATGGGAAGGTTGATAACCACTTAGTTGCTGGCTTGCTGCCTCACGAAGAGTTCTATTCATTAAGGGCCTGTTTGGGAATTTGGAATGGAAAACAATAGTGGGGATGTGGTGAAATGGGAAAAAGGAATATTTTGAAAAGTTTGTGATTGATAGGACATGATAAGGGTAAAGGTGGAATTAATAGGTATGATGGAGAGTAGTTGGTAGGAAAAATGATTAGAATATAGGGGTAAAAGTGGAAAAATATAGTTATTATTTGAGTGATAATTGGTCTCGAAATCCGTGTTCCCACAAATTCTCTCTCATTCACACATTTTGCTATTGCCAAACGCCCCTAAATCAATATTCATTTCCCATGGTTCCTCAAAAAAAAAAATCGTTTCTCATGATGATGTGAGCAGGAAGGCTGTGTTTATACATGGTCTCTATTTGAAACTAATAGTTGAACATCTGATCCCGGTGTATATTCTACATGGGTTGCTTGCGTTTCAGGAGAACTTGGAAGTATAAAGAATGATGTGCTAATGGCACATCGTGGCCTTGCCATGAACACAAGGCAAAGGTGGGCTCCGACTCCTGCACAGCTCCAGGTTCTTGAGTGTCTGTTTAGGCAAGTCAATGGGAATACAAGCAAGGAGAAGATAAAAGAGATGACATTGGTGCTGGCACAACATGGACTAATATCTGAAACAAATGTTACTACTGGTTTCAGAACAAAAGGTCCAGATAAAAAAGAAAACAACTAAGAAAATCTGCAAATATTCTACAAACCCAAGTAGAAAAGGAGGCTATGGCTACAGAGGAAAACCAAGAAATGTCAAAAAGATATCCCACTTTTGGAAACACAACTCTGGTCAACAAAAATGGATTCCATCAAGGTCGGGGCATGGACTCTATAGTTTGTTCCATAGATCCCACAACCAAAGAAGCAGAAGTCACAGTTCCACCTACTGACAGTTCGAAGTCTTCCACAGGTACAGCCATTTATTTTTTAATGCAGATTTAATGCCAGATCATGTGATGAACCATGCCATTGATACGAAATGCTCAGAAAATCTTAATCCTTACTTCTATAGTCTGCAAAATGAATAGTTAAGCAATACTAACAATAAGATGGTTAACCAACCAAGCGTTGCTTGGTTGGTCTCCACAGGTGAAATAAGGACAACGGCCTGTGGTGAGGGTGGGGGTGGTTCGAATTCCATATTGGGATTTCGGCCCAATTTTATGTGGGAGCTGTATGTCTCCCTTGATAAGATGGGAACAGTTGGTCTCTCTTATAAATATATGGAAGCTTGTTGTCTTTCTAAATATAGGTGGAGCTTGTACTCTCCAAAGTGAATGAGCTTAATATGTAATATCAAATGTCATAATATACAATACTAATAAAAAAACAATAAGATGGTTATGATTGTCTAATAAGAGAGATACTAAGCATACCTATTCCTTCTGTTACATATATCATCATTGAAAACCTTCCCCACTCAGACAGACTCAACCGGGGAAATCATAATATAACCAGTCTTAAGGGAACATAATTTCTACTTTTTATATATCCTAGCTCACAAAATTTTCCATTTGCCATTACTTATCTACCCAGTATGGGTTGAGAAAAATACGAAAATCCTCACTAGAGTTGTCAAGTGCAGGAACAGTTAGCTGTCCAGTTGGAAGAACAGAAGTCACTGGAGAAGGAGAATGATAATCTATTCAGGATGGGAAAAGGCTATGGTATGATCAGATGAAGTTCTACTCATCCTGGTGTCCTTTATTAAACCGCTAGGTGACAGATTAATGGCTATAAATTAACAGTTGGGAATGGATGGAAAAAATCTCTTAACAAGATCCTCAACTGCATAGAATAATTTAATCAACATAACTCCAAGATATATATTTTTTAATGGCAGTTTGGTGACTCCTTTGAATCTGCTTCCTGTAAATTGGATTCTTGGCAGATTTTATTCATTTATTATCTAGGAATATGCTAGTTCGTGGTTAGTCACCTACTCAGTTTGGAAATATTGTTGTTAGAAGCTTTTATATTCTTCCCGTTGCCTTTCTTCTTACATGCTTCTGTTGTGATTTGAAATGTTATTTTTTTATTTTATTCACATTCCTATAGAAGTAGTGATTTTCTTAGAGATCAAATTGTCTGAAACCTATCTGATTTTTCTGATTGCTTCATCGCAGCATCTCTGCTGCTTTTTTCCTAAACGATTCTTGAGCGAAGTTGGAACAGTTCTACTCAAGCATTTTTGTCCATTGGTGGAGTCTCTTTGCAACTATTTTCAAAGAAAACTATCTAACCTAATAGTATCTGAGGTGTATGAATAAATGCATTGTCCTCTTATTTTACCTTCTCACTTAGGTAAATAAAAAGAAAGCAGAAAGCAGAATGATTAGCCAGAATATCTACCTATGAAGATTTTTGAATTCGTTGAATGGGATGAAGGTGCTATGTAGAAGGGGCTCCACTTTTGTCATAACTTAGTTTCTAAATATCCAGATTGTTGAAGTGACATTGCTTGAACTTTTATCTGCTGCAGCAGATGTCAAAAGAAAAATAAAATGTTGCAGAGATCCCATAAGAGTAGCAATTGAAGACTAAGTAAATAAAAAAGGAAATACTTTAATGATGCCTATACCATTGAAGATTTTATGGTGTCACCCTCATGTTGTGACCAAATTGCTAATGAAATTGAAATCCAATGGGGCAGGTGGTTTAGAATCATTCATTCTACCATATGCGAAAAATCATTTAAAAATGAGATTCTTTTTTTTGAAGGTGAGATTCTTGGATGGGTTGTACTTGCTTTAAGTACATATAATCATGTGTGGAAATAAGAAAACTACTTAAAATCATTCACAATTTAGAATATAGTAATACTTCAGAGAATCATTTGTCTATGTAGGAATAATGTTTTAGGTGGTCAAAATGTTATATGTGGCTTTGAAATTGATATTCAAAACAAATAATTTTTTTTACATTGATTATACACATTTCTAGATGAGGCTCATTTGCATGAAATTTGATCTCTTGGTTTATAAATGATTCTAAATGGATTAGGTTGGTTGGATTTTGATTCATCAAGTTGGTTCCAAAATATATGGCACACTGAAATCTTCAATGGTATAGGTACCAATCGTACCATCGAAGCATATCTGTATAAAATATATACATATAGAACCATAGATAATACTTTGGACAATGGTTATAAATACTTAAGTATAAAGAGTACTGTAAACATTGCAAACAATTGAAGTAGACAAATTCACCTAAGTCTGATGTTTGGCTCATATTACAGCTGAAATTTACTTGTCATGCTGTTTATTTTCAGAAATCCACGTTCCACTTACAGAGTTATCCCCATAATTTGAGGTGATAATGGTTCTGTGACTTTCGTCGTTGCTTTAACAAAAATCCTGTCTTTTATGGAGGCTGATCCAATCCAAATGTTTGCATTGCATGACTTTTTTTCTAATTTTTCTATTTTTTCGGAGTAACATGTGGGCACAAGCATGTATTTCTTAAATATGAAGTTTCATAATTTCTGAATATCATTTAATATTTTTTAATATTAAAAAATCCCATTGTTCGAACACTTCCCGCACTTGAATACTGTGTTTTTATTTTTAATATTCAAAAATAAATATTCAAAATATTCAAAAAATATAAAATTTCATATCTAAGTAATACATGCTGAGACCCACATGTTAGTGCCAAAAAATTAAAGAAAAGGGTCGTGCAAACATTTATATTGAAGCTCAATGCAAAACTTTGAATTTAAGCAATGCAAATGTCTGCATTAGATCCGTGCCAGTCCTTTATATTGAGGCAAAGCACATAAAGGATTAACTATTACTTTGCATGTGAAAAGGTTATAAATGACTTACTGACAGTCAATACATCGCAACAGCTGATCAAATAGTTAATACATTTGCCAAAAGAGCACACCCAGCTAGCTAGACTCAAAAATCATAATATTACAAAATAAGTTGCAGATCCAAAATCAGGGTGCTTAGCTAAAGGACCGGAGATTATAAAATGAAATCATTTTCTTTTGGCTTTGACTGAACTCTTTCAATGTTATGGAATCTACTGTAGGATATTGATCATATATGACCTGTCATATACAAGGCTATTCTGCGACATGTAATCGCTGCCGTTGAGGGTTGCAGGATGATTTATAGCAGTTGGATTTGCATTTATTGTCATGACAAACAGCAACTAGAAAATGTGACGTTGCATATAGTTGTTCTGTGGATCTCCCTTTTCTTTGTCTGGCAACTGAAATCTCTAGAAACTTTTCTTTTCATTTTTCTCTGGCAAGAGGATGGTGCTAGAGAGGGTGAAGACTGGGAAATCGAGTAGAGATAGAGCGGTGTTTCTCAAAGAACCTCTTGTGAGCTTCTCCAGGGCATGGAGATGAACCAGGAAAGGGGTAAAGCAGGAATGGTACTCGATGAAATGAAACTTCTAGAGGAAGAAATTCATCCCTTGAAAATAGGTGCTAACAAGTGCAGAATGATTGATCTTGGAGAAAGACCAGTGCTGCTATGCTCATTATGGACAAGGAAGAATTACAATTGAGAAATGATGGGGACCACTATAAAGAAGGTATGGAAGACAAAAGGGAAGGTAAGTTTTGCTGAGATGGACAACAATCTCTTTCTTGCTACCTTCAAGCTAGAAGAAGATACGAGGGGAGTTTTGGAGGAAAGGCCATGGATCTATGACAGACAGTTGACGACTGTCAAAGAGGAAACAGCTCCAACTAGGGCAGATAAGACGATGCTTTACAAATCTCCTTTTTGGCTACAGATATTAGACATTCCCTACTTGATTGACAAAATCGAATTGGGGAAAATGATAGGAGAGTCTTTTGGGAGCTACACACAAGTGGAGGCAAAGGAACACTCTCTCCCACTAAAGGTCACCCTAGATGCAAGCAAACCGCTCGGAAGGGGTATATTTATTTAGGTGGACTCCCAAGAAAAGAGTTGATTGTGGTTTCAGTATGAAAATTGCCAACGTTCTATTACATATGTGGCGTAATGGGACATACTTTTAGGGTGTGTGAGAAAATCGTGGGAGAGAGGGGGAAGTGGGTTTGAAGGAAGAGGATTTACCTTATAGAAATTACCTTAGGGCGGGTTTTAAGCTAACGGGACTTAAGGGGGAGTTAAGAAAACAAGGGAAAATGACTCCAAGACTATATATGGTAAAACAAGATAATAACGAGGGAAGAAGTGGGATGGAGGTTGAACAAGGGGAACTTCTTATCAATGAGAATTCAAAAGAGAGGGAAGGGAGCTTTTTACAACCAAGGCGGAGAATGTAGAAGAATAGAGGAGGGAAGGGAGAGGGAACGAGCCCTGATGGAGATAGGAAATCAACTAGAGTTGAGGAAGTATCCAAAAGAGAAGGAGGTGAAGGAGAAAGCTGCTGGATATGAGGGTAGAGTACCATTTGGTAAAGAGAACCAGACAGATGACAGAGAGCTTAGAAATAAAGGGGATGTTAATGAAAGAGAAGGTATGCAAATGGGTACACAACAAGGAAAGGGTAAAGAAGACCAGGAGGGTGCTGAAATCTTGTGCGGTGGTAATTCAGGGGAAGGGAGAGAAGGAATTAAGGAGTTATGTCTAGACAAGGGGGTGGCATTAAGAGAATCGAAAGATAGATAGAGGAACAAAATAAGGATAAAGCAGTTGTTTTGGAGCTAGGAAATCAAAAGGGATACATATGGAAAATAGGGCTGGCGGTAGATGACTTGGAGGGAGGGGGCCAATTAATCGAAATGAATTGTATGGGAAGTAGTCGTGGTTTATGTGAACCTAGAAGAGATGTACAAGGAAAAGATAAATGCAATATAAAAAAAGAGAAGAAAGGAACACAGCGAGAATGGACAGTAAATGTTAGCAAAATAAAGGTGGCAGATGGTAAGGAAATGGGTGATCGTATATGCAGAGGGAAGGGGAGCTCAACAAGACAAATAGAAGAAGGCAATATGGATAGGGGGATTGTAAGTGTTGAGTTGTCAAAGAGAATGAGAGAAGAGGCGTATGAAAAATGGGAGGAAAGGGAGAAGGCAGATGATGTACAGGTAAAGAGAAACAAAGTATCTTTGGTAGGAATTGAACAGATTCACCAAAAGGCGGAGACTGAGCTTTGGACTCAGATCCAACTACAAAGATGAGAATATTAGTGTAGAGTAGCCATGGGATTCACAGACAATTCATAAGCTTTTTGACATTCTCAAGAAACAAGGTTCCACAATTATGTTTCTGATTGAAACAAAGAGGAGAGGAAGGGAAATGGAGCAATTAAGAGTAAAGGCTCAAATGGATTACTATTTTGTGGAGGAGAGCGATGAAAGGAGTGGACTAGCACTACTTTGGAATAAGGAGGAGGATATCAATATCATTTCTTCCTCCAGAAACGATATAGATGGGGAGGTTAGAAAGCAAGGATGTAATTAGTGGTGGTTGATTGGCTTTTATGGAAATCCTAAAGCAAATAGGGGGAAAGAGTCATGGGATATTATGAGAAGTTTAAATCAACAAAGCAACCTACCTGGGCTGGTCATGGGCGATTTTAATAAAGTACTAAGCGACAGAGAATATATAAGCAAGGTAAAAAGGCCAGATTGTAGATTGATTTCTTTTATGAAGCCATCAATGACTGTTGTTTATAGGACTAGGGGTATGTTGAAGCTCAGTTCACATGGACAAACAGAAGATATGGGACAAATAGGGCAGAAGCAAGACTTGACAGGGTATTGACATCAATTGACTGGCTAAGCAGACATCCACATGTGAAGGTATTAAACTTACTTATAGTTGCCTTGGATCATTGCCCAATACTGGTGGATTTGCAGGGTGGTACAAAGGCTAGAAGACCCAAACCAGGCTTCAAATATGAACCACGCTGGGGAAAAAATAAAGAAGCTGGACAAATTATTCGGAGCAGCTGGCACAATGATAAGTATGGAGAATGGATTACTTTTGGTGCAATTAAAAGGAAGATATCAAAGTGCAGCAAGGAGCTAGAGGTTTGGGCCCGAGACAGGAAGGGTAGTATTGAAAACAATTTAAAGCATCAGCAAGAGCTGCTTCAGAGTTTAAAGAGACAACTCCCAACAGATGAGAGAGACTGGCGAATAAGAGTATGTGAAGAAGCTATTAATCATCTGTTGGAAGATAAAGAAATATATTAGAATCAAAGATCTAAGGTGAATTGGTTAAATTATGGGGATTAGAATACCAGTTACTTCCATAAGCATGCTTGAGAAAGACAAAGAAGAAATAATATCATTTAGTTAGAGGATGAGATGGGTAATGTGATAAGTGACCAAAAGAGTAAAGAGAAGTTGGTTTTCAAATACTTTGAAAATCTATACATGACAAATCAATTGGTGGAATCTCATAAGGTGTTCGAGCTGATCCAGCCAAGCATATTAAAAATTGAAAACAAGTTCCTCACAGCCTCTTTAACTTTAGACAAAGTCCAAATGGCAGTAAAAGACATGAATCTAGCCAAGGTGCTAGAGCCTACTGGTATGTCGTTGGGGTTTTTCCAACATCATTGGCAAGCAATTGAAAAAGATATTTTTCAGACATGTAATAATTTCTTAGAATCAGAATCTTCTCGGATGCAGTGTAGTATGATGATGGAAATAAATCAAATTGAAATAGTTCTCATTCCAAAGAAATGGGGAGCTATAAGAATGGCGGATTTTAGGCTAATAGTCTCTGTAATGTCATATATAAGATATTGGCAAAGATCCATGGAAACAGGTCGAAAAAATGTTTAGGGAAGCTGATATCTAAGAATCAAAGTGCTTTGTATGAGGAAGGTTAATCACCGATAATATGATCTTTGCATATGAAGTTATTCATGTCCTAAGGAGTAAAAAAGAGGTTGTAGAGATAAGATGGCAGTTAAACTTGATGTGGCAAAAGCCCTTGTGCCAAATGATTAGAAGGATAGGTTTTTGCTAGAAATGGATCAAGTAGATTTATAGTTGCATCTCAATAGCAAAGTTCCGGTCAATATCAATGGTTTATAATCGGGCCAATTCTTAGCCAGCCATGGAATCAGACAGCGTGATCCATTGTCACCATATTTGTTTATCCTGTATGCTGAGGGGTTTTCTACCTTGCTAAACAACTATCATAGTCAAGGTTTGTTAAATGGTATCTATTTAAGCTGAGATGGTCAAAAGTTAATACATCTATTTTTTGCAAATGATGTTATGCTCTTTCTACAGGTGCAAAGGAGTGAAGCCTCAAATCCAAGACAACTGCTGAAAATATATGAAGAGGTATCTGGTGAGCAAGTAAACATAAGCAAAATGGGACTGCTTTTTAGCTGGGGCATTAGGCAAGGGACCAGATAGAGAATTGAGTTGATTATGGGATCAAGAGACAAAGCTATGATAGTTATCTTGGGCTGCCAGCATGGGTGGGAAAGGCCAGGATTGCCACTTTCAGATATGTAAAGGAGAGAGTATGGAAAAGTAAGTTGCTATCTTGGGGAGGAAAGGAAATTTTGATTAAGGCAGTAGCTCAAGTCATTCCAATTTATGCTATGAGTCTTTCAAAATTTCTAAGGGTTTGTGGAAGGAGATTGATTCACTCATATGCAGGTTCTGGTGAAGGGAAAAGAAGGTAGAAGAAAGACATGTTGGGTCTTAAGGGTGTTAACGAATCGAGTTAAACGGGTTAGAGCCTAATCCTAGTCTTAACCAATTTAAAATATCTCAACCTTAATCTATTGGTTAACTCATTTAAAAAACCTCAACCCTAGCCCATTTAATAAATGGGTTGGCGTGTTGTTAACGAGTTCTATAGCAGACAACTTGAAAGCCTATACTCTGGTAGATAATAATCTCGCAAGGAGAGGCGAGAGGGTGTTTTCAGTGCAGAGGAAATGGAAATAAGACAATAATAGGAAAATAGAATTAGAGCAACAGTGGAAAAATGATAATTAGGTGATGGGAGGAAGACTTAGCGAGGAAAAATAACCAAGGAATTTACATTTATATGCATAATTTTAATGAGTTAAATAAATAGATTGAATGAGTTATATAGGTTAAACGGGTTACTAAAATGGGTCGACGGGTTATAAAATTTCAACAATAATCCGTTTATTTAATTAAATGATTGAACGGGTTGGTAGATTATAACTCATTTATTTAAAAATATTAACCCAAACTCATTTATAAATAGGTTCGACGATGTAACGGCCATCACAAGCTTGGAGAGCCGTTTTTAAAATAAAAAATGGTGTGATTTATGGCATTTAATCACAACTGTTTAACAAATCCATTAGTATAAGAAGGGAAAATGGAGATTGGGTTTTGTTGTCGTTGCAAAACAGGGGAAAGGCTAGGTAGATAGAGGCAAAGACAAGGAAGAAGGTTTTGAAGGTATGTTGCATACAACGTTTCCTTAGTTAATCTCGTTGATTTTACAGTATATGCAACTCATTCTTTAAATCTAAGTCATTCATAATATTTCTAATATGATCATCAAGTATTAAAAGTGTTATTAAAAATTTTGGTGTGGTAATTTTGTTAATTTCAAAAAATGGTAGCAAATAGCGATGGAAAATGCCTTACCACTAAAAAAATATATTTCTAAAAATAATTAGAGAATTTTTCCATACAATAACAAGAAAATTATTTGTTTAACTTGCTTATAAAATTTCAGCTTGATCAGAGTTATAGATTTTTAGATATAGTGATGTTTACACATAAATTGAAGTGGTAAATATATATTTTAAAAGCAAACACAAAAGAACTTTTATAGGAAAATACGAATGCAAAAATACTAATCTAAACTATTACAAACATTCTATGAGATATTTTACAGTTATATGATGAATTAATTTGGAAAAAATTAGTTTAGATAGCTATTTGAAGTGATATTTAATTTTAACCATTTATTAAACCCCTTAGGTTAAATCTGATGATATAGATATTATTTTGAGAATTGGACCGTACAAATTATAAAACATAATTTTATAAGCTTACCCCTAAAATTTTAGATCAAACAGACAAATATATTAAGTGATCTAAACTATTTTAATTGGAGAATACAGACCGTTGAAAATAAACAATTAAATAAATAATAAAGCTTCTGGACTAGTGGGCTAATGGCGAGGCCCAGCTAACCAGAAAGCACAGAAGCCAAGCTTACTAGTCTCATGCCCACAGAAACTAAAGTCCAAATTACATAAACAAAACCTAGCCCACCAGCAGTAGCTGCCGGTGTCGGCTAGCCTTCGAAAAAGGAAAAAAAAAAAGAAAAAAAGAAAATTCAAACTAAACGCAGAAAATTTTGAAAAAAATACAAAAAATTATGAAAAATACCCAGAAAATTAAAGTCAGTATTTAGAAGCTTAAATGAGTTTAAATTTATAATTTTTCATAAAAAAATAAAATTATTTAAAGGTGTGATGCTATAAAAATAAATAGGAAAAGAATGGGAAAAAATTATGAAAAACTATAAAAAAAATTAAAGTAAGTATTTAAAGAAGGATATGAGTTCAAATTTATATTTTCTTGCAAATAATAAGAAATAAAGTTATTTTAAAGTAGGATAATACAAAAAAGGAAAAAAATGAATTTTGACCAAATAAAAATATAAGAAATTTTGGAAGGGCTATAAATGAAATTTTAAATAATAGTTATAAAAAACATGATGTAATAATGAACATGTGATGGAAATTAGGGAAAAAGACTTGAGGCTACTCCGAGATATTGAAAAAAGAGAGTTTTAAAGCTTACTTAGATGTAAGTAAACTTTTACCAAAGCATAACTTTGAATATTATGTTGAATATTGTGATTTGCTATGAAATGTGCTTATTTATTTAATTTGAAACTTTCTTTTAAGTTGATCTATCCAAGTGTGAGCATGATTATTTCAAAATTTCTTTAATCATGTTAAGCAGTAAATCTAAGTGGTGTATTAATCATAATGCACGAGCATAATGCATAATCGCATGTTGGATTGGCCGCCAAGCAGTAAAGTAGTATAGTAATACCTAGGTAGAGACCTCGGAACTATAAAAAAAAAAGATGAATTAGCTCGTAAATGTGTAGCACAGCTGCACGCGAGCGCAAGCAAATAGTGATGCCTACAGTATGAATGCATGATTCATAGTAAACATATGCGTGCATAAACATAAAGATGTTTAATAGTTTAGAATTGTTGTGCAGAGAAAGTAATATAAATGTAATTTTTGTTTTAAAATATTAAAATGATCAGAAAATGAATTTTAAATTTTTATTTACTTAGTTTTCAGCTCACATAGTTTTTTTTTCAGTGAAAACACAGGTTTATAGTACTAAACTAGAGCCTCTATCAATGTGGAAAAAAGCGAAACTAGCAGGGCAAAGGACAAAGAATTTTAGATTTTTATTGAAATTATATCTTATAATGCTTATTTGTATTGATTATAGACATTGAATATGTATAATAACTCTGTGAGAAGTAGATTTGAGATGTACTAGTTAAATTTATATGGTTTTGCATCTTTGTATCTATTTCCATCTTGGGAGATTTTATTTGTTATAGTATTCTCACCTTTGACATGGTAGATCCTATTCATGACACCTCAATAGTGGAGTGTTACAGACGAGTTAGTTGATGATGGCCATTAACAACCCTACCTAACATAAAATATGCGAAACAGTGGATAGGGGAAGTTTGGAGTTCGGGAAGTGGGAGGTTTTTAACTTGGCAATGCTAGCTAAGAAAGCTTGGAGGTTACATTCAAATCAAGACTCCTTAGTGTATAAGGTCCTAAAAGCAAGATACTTTCCGAATGGGGAAATATGGAACTGTAAAATCAAACCAAACGCATACTATATTTGGAGAAGCATAATGAAAGTCATACATCATCTAAACTTAGGTTACAAATGGAGGTTGGGTGGTGGTAGAAAAATTCAATTTTTTGGGGATAATTGGACCTCATCCATTTTAGAAAAAGCTGGCCCATTACCTTTGGAAATTCACAACAATAGCAAAGTGTGGGAGTTTGTGGACTGGCAAAATAGAAGATGGAAGTAATGTGCTGTGAAAAAGGCAGTTTGGAAGGAAGGCTGGAAAGTAGTATCCAATACTCCAATTCCAGATGGTGAGACACAAGACAAGAAATATTGGACTCTAGAGCATAATGGATGTTTCAGCGTCAGAACAGCCTACAAGCTAGCAATGCAGATGTACTCTCAGAGGGTTGGAAGTGCAGAGGAATCAAGGAATGCAGTCATCATGAAAAAACTATGGAAGTTAAGAATTCCAAAGAAGATCATAATTTTTTGGATGGAGAGTAATTACAGACTCTCTTCCTACCAAGGTAAATCTAATGAAAAGAGCATTGTTACTGATGTGTGTTGTCAAATATGCAAGAATGATGAGGAGGATGGTGGTCATTTATTTGGGAGGTGTGAGATGACTAAAGGTGCGATTGAAGGCCGACTAATTCAGTTGCTCTCTGATCGTCTGAGTGGGGACATTAGGGAATCTTTCCACTTTCTATGCAACAAGAAGAACTTATACCCACTAATCTTCTTTTTATGTTCCTGCTGGAGGATTTAGCAGCTTAGAAACAAGTTTCTACTTGAAGGAAGAAGGACAAGATGGGATGAAGTACTTAAATGGGTGGTGGGCTATATTCATATGATCAATTCAACCAGATTGATCAGTATTCATAACATTGTGATACCTGAAAGCCCTGTCAGATGGCGTCCTCCTGAGCAAGGTAACCTCAAACTTAGCATCGATTCAGGTTTATGACTTAATAACTAATGTATGACTATGGGTGCAATAATCAGACACTGGCATGGATATGTGATGGTAGCAAAAGCATGGAAGGTTGCAGGCTTATTTGAACCTTTGCAAATGGAGGTTGTGGCGCTATTGAAGGGTCTGTGTTGGGCAAAAGACATGGCTTTCAGCAAGATACATGTGGAGAGTGACTCACTTGTGCTGATAAATTTCCTCAATCATGATGGGATCATAAGGTCTCTGGTTGGATTAACTGTTGACAAGATTAAAAGATTGCAGACTTCTTTTGTTTTGTTTTGTTTTTTTTTTTTTTTGGAAATTCACTCATGTGTATGGGTCTAGGAATTGTACAACTCATTGTTTAGCTGAGTTGCACCAACAATGTATATGTCTGAATATGAGTGGGTTGGATGCTCACCGTTTTGTATAGCAGATGTTGTATCTTTAGATTTTAAGAAGGAAATGAATTTCCCTGGCGATCTCTCTCCATCCCCGGCTGACCAAAGTTTGTTGGACAATTGGGATTGTGGGTAATGCCATATTTTTTGTCCAAAAAAATGTGACGTGACCACAAAAGTCATGCTACATGACCATCATCTGAACGGGTTTCCAAGCGGTTAGGTTTTCGCAGGAAGCCCAAAAACTCTAGGTGTGGGAAACAGGGATGACGAAGCTAGTCTTGTGTTATTTCCATTTATCGCTAGTCTTTTTGTAATTTTACAACAAAATTGGAAGGAGAATTGTCTAGGAATTATTATATCGGAGGCATGGTAAGATGAGTTTTTTCAAGTGTGGGAGTGATTGAAGGATGCAATTCCTTTTTTTCTTGATAAAGAAGGATGCAATTCCTAGTTGCAGAGAGCTTGCCACATCTACTTGGTAATGTTTTTTTTTTTTTTTGATGAAATCTACTTGGTAATGTTGGTGATGCTTTTTTTGCGTTCCTTACGCCATAGATTATAACCTATTCACCTTTGTAGGCCCTTGAAATTTTGTTTTGCTGGTAAACTCGTATTTTCAAAATATTTATTGGAAATCGATACCTTTCTTGCCCATTCAAGCATAAAAAGAGCTATTAATAATACAGATAGTTTGGTCTTATAAAAGGTCTCAACTTGTTCATAATAGTCAATATTATTTTCATAGAGAAAAATTAATATTACAAAAAATGAAAATGGCCGAGTCATCCTAGTTATTCCAAGTACTAGGGGTACATTCCATCTATTTGGCAAGTGTATGGACACCAGCTTGATTCATGTGCTCCTCCAAATGTGAATAAAATGTGTTGTATGATGCCACCTAAGACAATGAAAAATAGAATAAAACTTATTAGCACCTCCAAGTGTTTTATGCAACAAACAAAGAGTGATTGATTTCTATACCATGTGAAAAGTTGCCTCACAATGGCATCCGATTACACATAAAGCCAACGATTTCAGTATAATGAAAAATTAAACAGAAGAAAACACAAAATAAAATACTTTTGTCACGGTATCTCATCGCGCCTAATGAACAGTTAAAAGGACCTTCTACAGCTACATAATGTAATGGCCATTCAGTTCTTGTTCATTTCTCGTATTGTGATAAATACAACTAGAATACTGACACATTTTCAGATTAGCAATGATCTAAAATCACAAATATGACAAAAATGGGCTACATTTCATTCGAGCAAATACGGTGGTTTGTGCGATCTAAATTTAAGCAGGGTGACCGTGTCGTTTGTATTTCTAAAATGCAGAGGAGAGCAATTTGGCCGACAAAATAGGCAAAAGAGGTAGGAAGCGATTGGGCTGGAAACAAACAGAAAAGGAAGAAAAAGGGTACACCAAAAAAATAAACTGAAAAAAATACAATATCTCTGTTAAGGAGCAAAAAAAAAAAAGAAAAAAAAAAAAAAAAAAAAAAAAAAAGGAAATCCCTGCATCAGCTTCATCATCCTTGTCTTCGGCGCCTAAAGTTTTTGTGCTTCTCCGCAAAAACCTTCCACTCGAAACCGTTGGGAGAGTGGTAATGCAGCATGCTTTTTGTGGCCATGCATTTCTCTCTCATCACTTGTAACACTTAATGTGCATTTAAACAATCCCAACCACTATCATTTTTCAGTTGCTGTTTTCCAGCTGCTGTTTGCCAGGATAATAAATGCAAAGCCAATATCAACGACAGGGATGATGTCGCATAACAGCCTTGTATACGACAGGTGCAAGGATTACATGTCGCATAACAGCCTTGTATACGACAGGTCCATGATTTTGTTCATTTCTTTTTAAACAACAGGAATTTCCATTGACGGCTAACGTGAAATGCCATTTTTCTGCCCCTAATTGCTGTAAGCAGCCGACGAGTATACGCCTTCCATCATCGGAATATGCATTTCACAATGCTTCAGCTTAGTTGCTTTCCCATATCACGTTTGTCCAAATTCATTTCAGCTATTTTAAAAATAAAATAAAATCCATTGGAGCATGCTTAACAAATTCAAGCTACAAAACCTTTGTCCGATAAATCACATAACAAGTCTGTCCAAAGAAAAAAGGTGGGTAAAAAAAGGAACAAAAAGCTAGAAAATGACTTTTTTACGGATTGGAAGTGTACAAAATAAAGCTAGAGTTAACAACAAATTATCCAACTGGTTCAGAAACTACAGCCAACCAGAACCAGAAATTCAGTATTATAACATTGTGATGCCTTCATATCATAGGATTTTAAGTACAAAATTTCACAATTTGATACATACAACCGCCATATCCGATGTATGATACAACATCTGTGAGAAATCTCAATTTAATGCACTACAGCTGGAGCCCTTTTGGCGTAGATCACATTATACTGCCTGCATTTGTCAATTTCAATTTCATCAAAAGTGGGAGAACCAATGGAAAGTTGATCCCATGACCAATGACAAAGCCGGTTCCACAGGACCTCCCCAAAGGAGTGGATTTTGTTTGTTGATTTCTCCCGCTAGTCTTTGTAATCGACGTTCCATGCTGTTCACCTTGAGTGGCTGGGACGGCATATATATAGAGACCAATTACAAGTGGCTCCACGGCAGACCAACTTTTAATTTTTATGAACATTTAGCAGCATCCAAGATCAGTCAGTGATTATCCTTTGTGGAGGCAGCTATCAAAATTTCAAAAAAAAACAGTCAGCGACCTGTTTCTGTCATCTGCTCGTGCCTGTGCATTGAGCCAGCTTGATCACTTAACAAATGGGCTCTCTTGGGTAGTCTAAGCTGAAAGATGGAAGAAAAGTTCAGAAAGTCGTCATGTAAGCTACACAAACAATGTAATGAGTCATCTGTTTCTAACCTTAGATTTCGTAGTGATCCAACCATCTGTGTCATTTGATGGAGGAACATAGGCAAATTTCTCAATGAAACTCAAGCTTGAGATTTCAACAGGATCTGAGCCATTCATCGGTGGATCCTAAAACAGGAAAAAATGATGAAAAAAAGTTCAATTGCGTTTCCATATTTTACTTAGTCCTTATCTAGAGGTCTATATGTGGTTGTTCCACTTTCATAATTATTCCCTTCCTCTCTTTGTTAGGATTTTTTTGTTTTTTTTCTCAGAACTGATTAAATATGCAACTTCAAAATGCTCATGAAAGGAAATACATGCTCAGTGGAGCTACAAATTGAAATTTGCAATATTTGATCCATTAATCTTCAGCACTAGCAGTTACACAGCCAAGCCAAACTGAACAAGCTGCATCACTTGCACAATTCACTTGGAACTGAAATTATTGTATCATGAGAGACTTTTGTATCGGCTCATGGTGTGAGAACCTACCTCTATCACTGCTTCATGATCTTTGATTTCTAAACGATCAGCACAAAAGATAACCTGCATATGTAGTGAAAAGATGGTTAAAACCTATTTTTCAGAAAGCATGCACTAAATTTTATACATCAGTAGATTATACCTTGTTTAATAGGTGAACATTTGATGCATCAGTCGCCAGCACTTGCAGCCCAAGACAAATGTTGGAGGTGGAACAGAAGGGGCAGAAAACCTTCCTGAAAACACACCCATCTTCCTCACACCAGATGCCACACTCTGGAGTACCCTTGTTTGAACAACAGGTCTGCATGCTCTTATTTATGGATGAAACATCTACTATTAGAACTGATACACGAGGCTCATTCTTGGACAGGGGTTCCGATGACCATAGCGAGGATACATAAGGTTTCGTAGACAAAGTTGATGAGCAAGTAACAAGGAAATTATTCTCTGCCAACCCAAATGGCTTTCTACAGGCTGTGCAAAATATACAAAGCTTCTTTCCGATAACGAGCTTTGATGAAGTAGATAATTGGTCATTATTTTCATTCGCCAATCTCATGATTTCTTGCTGATTCTTGCGCTCACAATTCACCTCTAAAACTGAATCTCTGCATCTGAATCCGCTCATGGTTCCAATGTCATCTGTGCATGAGTCTTCTAAACATAAAGAATCTGGCTGGCCCAACTGATTTCGTTTTCTCCTTTTTTGGCTATAAGAATTCACACTTGCGCTGAAAATTGATTCTTTTTCCATGTTGATGACATCGGAAGCTACTTTCCTTTCTGGGGTAACTGCAAAAGTGCATGTACCTTCATTAATGACTGTGCTTGAATTTGTCGTAGTAGCTGAATGAGATGAAACCTGGTCTAAAAATGGACTAGAGGCTTGACACTTTAACGAGAGTGAGTTCTCGTCCTTGGACATATTTTTACAACCAATGATACTGCCATCTCCAGCTGGATCCTCTTGTGCTGCACAATGATCTGAACTGCAATCAGATGATGCGATGGATACCACTCCTGACCACCTGCATGAGAGAACCAACTCAGCTTCTTTGTCATAAACAAAATATATTTAGATCATTTTAGGTTACACGATGCTGAGCAATGTTCTGTAAATTGGGGCACATTTACTTGCTTAGGCGCAGTGTTTTTTTGTAAATAAATATCACAAGGCCAAAGGCTCGATCAAAATCTGGACTGAGAAGAAATAGAAAAATACTCGATCCACCATGACAAATGCACCATTTGACTCTAAACTTCTTATTCAATACAGTTATGTCAGCTGCAATCTCTTCTAGAACTGTATTTTAAGTCAATATTTTCTCCGTAGGTACAGAAATTATTTTCATTTGGTGAAAAGATGCCTCAGCCTGACTGCATACTTGAGGTTTTGAATGGGAAAGAGAGGCATGATCTTTCCTTTCTGTACCTTTCTGTTACTGATGGTTGTACCATCCTTCCTGTTTTTGCAGCTCGCGTCTTCTTTTCAGAAGCTCCATTCCTTCCACTATGATCGTCTCGTGTATTGATTTTCTGGTTGTGACTTTTCTGGTTTCCCTTATTCAACATATTTTGATTCAGAGTAGCCAAATCTTCCTTTTTAATGTCACGGTTTTCCAAAAAGTCATCCCCTACAGTCATATCCTTTTGGCTAAATCGTTCCTGTGAACAGAAAAGATGTTGAGCAATCATTCATGTAGTAAAGAAGTTCAGCGTAAGGAAGTCAATAAACACAACCTTTGCATCAAGAAAAAAGGTCTTGAGTCCCTCCAGTGATTTGTTGAAGTTCTCATACTGTTTGATGGATTTCCTTAACCACTTTGAAATGAATGCTATATTTCGCTCCTCTTTATACCGCTCATCTGCAAGGAAAATCAGATAAATTGGACTCCCGATTGATTAGAAACATGTGGAGCAGAAAGCAGGAGCATTCGTTCTCCAATTCCTCTCCCTCTATAATCTTTTGCTCATAGAGGTCAATGTAACTAGCAGGAACGTAAAAGAAATTAGAAGACAATACCATTGTCCGCAAAGATATGGTGCACTATATAATGTATAATGTGTAGTTTCCACAGAGAGCAATCAAAATGTGCATTTGAATGGAGACCCATATGGTTTAGCTAAAGCTGCTGGAGTTAAGTTTATCACACATGCGAAACTTGCCTATAGATATGAAATTGGAAGAGGCCAGCTGCATGTACCAAGACTATTGAGGGTCGTGATAAAATCAATGGGATATGTATCACGCACTTTTCCGATGGGCACAAAATGATCAATCACTCTTCCGACACTTGCAATATTATAAAGAAACTTATTGAGGGTGGAGGATAATCTGGCAGCACTTAGTTGGCAAAATGCCAACTTAAGGGCATTTGCCCATGTACTGTGGCCTTGCAGGTATTAGCATGATACACCTTCCAAATTTCACAATGTTTCAAAATGCATAGATAGAAAAAGGATCTAATTTGCAGGAAAAAATTGCAAATTAAACCCTCTAAGTTTCATATTTTTGCATTTGAAACACTGATCATTAATCTCTTTAGGCTTTGTCAGTTAATAAGATCTTTTCTTGCAACATACTAAAATTTAGATGGTCAACACAAGCACAAATTTGCAATTATGCAAAATCATCAGATTCTGACAATTTAACCAGCAATCGAACATTTCTTGTAGCTATGTGAATATTTGGAATGACTTTAGGTTTCAAACAATGATTAGATCTTCTATAGGAGATCTACAAAAGTTCATGAAGAGATCGAAAGGAAGAAGGTATCATGAATCTATTGCCTTCTTAAACTCAAAGATTGCATCACAGATGATTGAAACAATGTTTTCTGCATTTTCTCACTTTGATCTCTTATCCATACACCATAGGAATAAATGTAAATGAAAACCAGAAGATACAGCATTACCTTTTGCCAAAAATTTTAAGTGAATATGTGCACACATATATTTATTTGTATTTTTAAAGCGTGCCCACTAGACATTGTGTCTTCCAACTGTAACTTGCCATATTTATGCATCCAAGGTTAAGACGCATGTATGCACATGAAAGCTTATCTCAAAGACGCTTCTACCTAGAAGAATATTATACTAGTTTTCAAACATGCTTTAAGTATTTGTAGACATTCAAGGCAGAGGGTAAGCAGTTTGGTTGTGTTACCAAAGGCCCCACAACTAACAATATTTTGATTATTTTATTATTGAGACACAACTGATTTTTCACAAAATGAGATAGGCAAGTCATACCTATTAAAATGATTGCCCCATAGTCAAATCGATGCCGTATGCACCTGCCTACGAGAAAGAGAGAAGCACCAATATATTCTTGTAAATAATGGAAGCAGGTAATAGATTAGGTGCAAAAATAACTGAACAGGAGCCAAGGGATGAATTAATGGCATTCACCATCAAAATAGAGGAGAATAATCATATATATGACAACAAAGTAAGATATCATGTTGGGAGATCATGGTTCAATATACAAAAATGGCTCTGGAGGTACAACAAAATTGATACAAGAATATAGACATCTGGAACCCTTTGACAGCTGATCTTAATATCATTAAGGGTGTGTTTGGTTGGGAGTAAAACTTTTTGATGAAAAGTTTTTGGTATAAAAGTTGTCAAATTGATAGAAAATGATGTAATATGATAGAGGTAACAATGAGATATAAAGAGAACAAGGTTAAAATAGATAGGTTAGTTGTATGGGTAATTATGTGGAAATGATTGAAAAGTAAAGTAAATGTGAAAAAATAATTAAAAATAGGGTAATTATTGAATGAAAAGTTTTTGTTGACATTTTTTGTGCCCAACCAAACACACCCTAAGTCTTTAAAATTTTCCCTCGATCTAGATAACTTATCATCATCATCATAAGTCATTTCCTACCTAAGTGGAGTTAGTTGCGTGGATTCTACTACATCATTCCTAACAATCAGCAATTAAATTTTTAATAATCTTTAATATTTTCATATCTTGTTTAATTATTTTCATCCATTTTTTTTAAATCTTCCTCTCACACTCTTACCACCTTCTATTTGAATAAATTCAATTCTCCTAACGGGTGTCATTTCAAGCCTCTATATAACATAACAAAACCACCTTAACATGCTTTCCCTCATTTTATCACCGATTGGTTTCACTTTTAAGTTATCTCAAGTTGTTCCATTTCTACTTCTATCTTTTCTTGTTTACCACTCATCCACTTTAACATTTTTATTTCTACTACACTCATTTTATTTGTATATTGTTGTTTAACTGCCGAACATTCTACCTCATAAAACATAGCTTATCTAATCACAATCTTCTAATATTTTCTTTTTAATTTAAATGGAACTCGATGATCACATAAAATTCATTAAGCACTTTGTTATTTTTTCCATCCTATTTGGATTCTATTTATGACATCTTTCTCAATGTCCCCATTCTCTTGAACTAATGATTCTAACTATCAAAAGTGACTAATTCTTAATACTACTTTATCTAAAAATCTTAATTGACTTCTCGTCTAGGTCCTCTCTCTTTGCATTTCAAATATTCATTTTTTATGCAACTAATTCTAAAATCATTAGATTCTAAAGAATATTTCTACTTGTTTAATTTCATCTTACTCCTCTAATTTTATTTATTAGAACTATATTATCCGCAAATAACATGCGCCTGAGGTACTTCTTCTTATAAACATCTAATAAGTTTATCCATAACCAAAGTAAAAAGGTAAGAACTTAAGGCTAAGGCTAAGCCTTGATGCAAACCTATTGTAATTTGGAAAATATTTGTATCTCCACTAATGATCCTCACATTTATCATATTCCTATCATACATAGCCCCTTCATATACATCTCTAACAACATCAATTAATCTGTTGTTAATTCCTTACTTTTTATCACTTGTCATATTAATTTTCTTGGGATCATATACTTTTTCTAAATCAATGTCTATGCTTCGCAAATAATTCCCTAAGTAAGAAAATGGTTTCGATAGTACATCTTCCTAACAGGAAACCAAATTGATTCCCGGATATAGTTGATACTCATCTTAGTCTTTGTTTAATCATTTTTTTCCCACAACTTCAAAGTATATGACACATGAGTTTTATTTCGCAATAACTGGCACAATTTTGAATATCTTCCTTATTTTTATAGATTGGTAGTATAGTCTTTTTCTTCATTCATTTGACATTAACTTTGTTCCTATAATTTTATTGAAAAGGTTTGTTAGCCGAATTATACCTATATTGCTCATGCACTTACACACCTCGATTGTTATGTGATCTGGACGTAATGTTTCTCCTGTTCTCATTTTTTAAAGGACTTCTTTACTTCAAAGGTTTGAAATTTTTAGAAATAGCTAATATTTTTATCTCCTTATACGTTTAAACTTTCATCTAATGTTAGATGTTCTAGCGATGTTCCATTTAACAAACTATAGAAATAAATTTTTCATCTTTAATTTAAGCGTTTTAATCCTTGCTTCTAATGCATCTAACATCCCCTAAATTTTTGCTTTGCTTTCTCTTAATTTGGCTAACTTAAATAATTTTTTCCTTGTCTAGTTTATAATATGTCATATAAATTATCATAGATTTTGCGTTTAGCTTCACTAATAATTTTTTTAGTAGATTTTTTCATTTATATTGTTGTAGATTTATATCATGTTTTTCTTGATTTGGCATTTTTAAAATTTTTTCTTTTGCATCTTCACTCCACCATCAAGTTTCCGTATGTAAGGATTTACTATTTTTATATATTCCTAAAATACTTTATCCAACTTTTTTAATGCATTTTGTCATTTCATTTCACAATTATTCAACTTCCGCTTCTTCTATGTCCTACTTTCCTTCTTCTATTATCCTTTCACTAAAAAAATTCTCTATTAGCACCTTTCGAATTCCACCACCTAATCTTTGGGAATATATTATTTTTATGTTTTGTCATCTCCTTTTGTGTGTGTGTGTAGATATCAATTACTAACAATCTATGTTGCTTAGTTAAACTCTCCTCTAGGATGACCTTGTAATTATTACAAAGGGACTTAGCAAATGTTTATATAAGAAGAAATAAATTTGGTTAGAATTGCTTCTACTTTTAATAATTTTCAAATATACATATCTTTTTTGAGATAAGATATTTATTATAATCAAATTATATATCATAGCAAAATCTAAAATAGTATTCCTCATTTCAGGCATTATTCTGAAGCCGAAACTCCCATGAATTCTCTCATATCCTGCATTCTCATGTCCCACATGTCCATTTAAATCTCCTCCTCTCACAGTTTTTTATAGTCAGGTATCTTTTGCATTAGCCTATCTATTTCATCCCAAAATTATTCCTTGATTATATCATCTAATCTTACCTGTGATGTATAAGCATTGATCATATTTATGATATCTTCACCAAATACAAGTTTTACTTGAATAATTATATCATTTAATTTATTACCATTTGCAACTTTACCTATAAATTTATTTTTAATGATTATCTCTACATCCTTTCTATTTTCATCCTTTCCTAATATCATAATTTGAATCTATTGACACCTCTAGCATTTTTCTTTACCATTTAATCCCTTGAAAACAAGCTACAGTAATTCTTCATCTCATAGCGTCTGCTATTACTTTATGTTTCCCTAAAAGATTCTCATCATTCCATAAGGCAAAAACGGACTTTGTATTTGGTACTGCCTTCTTCACCAAATAACATCCACGAAGGTATGGAAATCTTTGCCTATTTTTCACCAAAACTGAATACTGTTGTAGCGTATTGCTTCTAAGAGGAAGCCCTAGTAACCCTTGCTTATTTCTCACCACACTCAAGCTTTGATGCAATACGCCACTTCTGGGAGGCCCAAGCTTTCAATTTGCAAGGTGTAATATAGGTGGACATTGAATTTTCCCTAGCTTATATTAGCTATTACGTCCATTTCCTTTTGTGCTCAAGAACTCCACAAAAAACCTTGCACTATCTTCCATAACCGATTTCTAAAGTAAGCATAACATTCAATTATCCAGCAACTCTTGATATCGTTTTACAACAAGCTTAATCCGTGCGATCTCTATAGCCATTTGAGCCTTCATAAACTATCGGTGTTATATTTGTTATAATTTCCTAACACCATATGACAATTTCATAAAACATTTGCAAGGTGAAATCTTCGCCAACCAATCTAGGTCGTTATGCCCAATCCATTTTTCCTCAAGCATTTCCGGGCCTGTTTGGACAAGACGAACGACAGACAGGGCATGTTTCATAATACAAAAAACCTTTCAAACTAAAGCTTTTCATCCTTCATGATTACCCTTTTTAAATTATTTTTTCACATTTTCCTATAAAACTTTTCAATCATTTCTATACAACTATACATACAATTAACTTATCTATTTTAACTCTATTATCTTTACTCATCATCATTACCCCTATCATATCCTATCATTTACTTTCATTTCAAAAAATTTTACACTAAAAACTTTTCTTCCAAAAGTTTTATCACTTCCCAAACACACCCATAATTTAAAACAATGAGAAGTAATGACATCAAGAGATGAAAGTGATGCTAGCAAAGGATAAAAGGATAACTTTTTCCATGCAAAAGATATCAATAATGATAGAAAAGTAGATTTTTAAGATTGTGTTTGATAATCTGGAAATAAATTATGAAAGGTTATTTTGGGGAAAAGTTTGAAAAAGGTAGGAGAGGTATGTGATAAGATAAAGATAATAATTAGAAGTAAAGGGCAGTGTGGAAGAATGAGTAATGATGATTAGAATGTAGAATAGTTGTGTAGAAAAATATATAGAAATACTTGATAAGTAGGGTAGTACTAAAAACTGTGGAAAAATTTTGTGAATTTTTTCTTTACTAAACACACCCTAACAATTTAAAAAAAAACGTAAGGTTGGCCATCAATATCATCACCATTATTATCGTAATGAGAAGATGCTTCACACCATGTGATGTTTAATAGTCAATTACATGAATCCGCAAGAAATTCTTGCACTTTGATACCCTTTCAAATAACCATAATTCATATTACTCTCCTATTACATTCTACTTGAATAAACTCACCCTTAAACAGTGCTAGTCTCTACCATGCATGGCCAAGCTAATTCTATTTTCCTTCATTTTTATTATCTAGTGATTCCACAGTGACATTATTTCAAAAGCAAGGTAAGGCTGCGTACTATAGACCCAA
The DNA here is from genome assembly GCA_030490835.1 of Annona cherimola. Lineage (NCBI taxonomy): Eukaryota > Viridiplantae > Streptophyta > Magnoliopsida > Magnoliales > Annonaceae > Annona > Annona cherimola. Next base: position 92,185,915 of record CM059972.1, read on the forward strand.
TGTGGTCCGACCCTTCCCCGGACCCCGCGCATAGCGGGAGCTTGATGCACCGGGCTGCCCTTTTTTTTTACTTAATTTATAATTTTATTATTTCATATCTTACTGATTCTTTTTCAAAATCCTCATTCAGCAACATTCTCATAGATTGTGTATTTGTTATCTTTAAAATTATTAACATCATTTCATCTGCCCGTTCAAAATCGATTTTGAAGATCCTTATGATTTTAGTTCAATTGATTCTAAAATCATTAAAAATCCTAAAGCACAGTTATCTTATCTTAGTCTGCCAAAATTATAACCTACAGAACACAACACAGCATATGTTTGCATATCCACCTATAAAGTTTGGGTCAGTTTATCAATGACTGTGTTAAAAACTATAGACCCAATGTCTGACCTTGATTTAAAGATCCAAAATTTGGGGACTTGTCTGTTAACTCATGTCCCTACATGTGTTATTCCTTCTATACACATGTCGTATCATAAATGTATTTATTTGTAAATCTTTTCTTTTCCGACAACCACTTTTGATATAATGTTGCTTCTCTTTCAAATTTTTCTAAGGGGTTGTTTGGCTACTCAAATTTGTTTTTCGGATTTGAAATTTGTTGAATTTTCCCCTCCCAAAGGCCAAAACAACCCAACTTCCCACATCTCAATACATGACAGCCTTATTTTTCTTCACTATTACCTTTTTTTCATATCCCAATTTATGACATGTTGTATTCCTACCACAACAACTCTACTTTTCCAATCTCCAATTCTATTCCAATCAAACTGCCCCTAAAGGAATTTGAATATCAAAATTTTTTATCTCAACCAGTAACTTAAAACCTAGTTATGTGGTAACAGCATAGACAGGTATGCTAAATCCGTTGGAAGCACACACATATCAAACATCTATTATATTGTGGAACAGAATAAGAGAAACAATCAACATACCTGCAGCCTGATTTAGGGCACGGAATGCTTGATGGCAGTACCACTCACTCCCACTGAGAAGATTTTTGGATGATCTATATGCATCATTATATTTCTTCTTCAGCACTACTTGAATGTCATTTCTGTTTATTATTAAATCAGCCAGTGAAGTCATATCAAGTACCAAAAGGTTAAGTCACTTTTCGTAAACACCATAGAGATAACTTACTTGTTTGGGAAAGGAATGCCAACAATTACCTAAACTGGTCAAGGAAAACACTTGATGCATAAAAAGTAACAAAATGAAAAATGGCAGGGTAGTCTAGCTAGATGCCTCATGTATTAGCTTGCATTTCCAATCTAGCCATTACTCAATGGAAACCTCCAAGACTTAAAATTACAAAATGTTAAACTCGGCATAACATCCCCATATTTCAAAGTCCATTATACATTCAGCATGGAAAGAACATGAAATCAAAAGGACATAAGCATGCATTATCATCAGAAAAATCAATTCAAATACGGTGTAAAGGATACAACCACACGTGCATTATTATCAGAAAAATCGATTCCTTCTGACGCCTGTAGCATTCAATAGAGAATAAAATATTACCACTTGAGATTCTTCACAATCATTTGAAGAATGGAGTGCAGAAGAAGATAGATTCCTTATTCTCCTATAATTTATAGAATAGACAGCAGAACAATATTTCTGGCATACTCTTCAAAATAATATTAAGTATTTCAGCATACTAGGATTATTAGCATGATGTAAATTAATCATACAAGTGCTTTATTGGATTAAAAAAAGTACCGCTGGTTAATTGTATTCTGAAACACAAAGGATGTGTTAGGCAAATAGTAAAAGATGTCAAGCTAAAACTTTTCAATTTAAAACTTTTTGCTCTCCATAATTACTTTATTTTTTAAATCATTTCTTCACATCATCCAATACAACTACCCTACTTTTCAATCATTTTTACACTACCCGTACAACTAACCTATGTATTTTAACTTTGTTCTCTTTACTCCTCATCATTACCCCTACCATATCACATTATTTTCTTTAAATTTAACAACTTTTATATCAAAAACTTTTCATTCAAAACTCTTACAACTTCCCAAACACACCAAAAAAAAAAAATTTCCACAAGTGACATTCTCTATCAAGCAATAAAAAACTTCAATAAAAGAGAAACAAATCCACTACATGTTTTACATCAAGTAGCACATAGAGTAACTCCCGATATAGCCGTAAAAGTCATATGTGTTTGTGGATTGACTTATGAAGTTCCCATTGAAACAGGGCCTAGAAGAGTATTTGTCATCCGTTGGTCATTAGGGGCAATCCAAAAACGTCCTGGTCAAAATATGCTTTCAAATTAAGTTCAAAATAGTGGATGCTACCATAGGGAGTGGTGGTGTCAGATGCAAAAGGAAGAGATTCATAGAACAGCAAGGCAAATAGAACATGTGCACGTTTTCATTAATCCATGAAGAGGATCTATACAGACACAGATTCGTAGACCCATACATATCAATCAAAAAAGAAGCAAATAGAAAAGGAAAGAATGAGAATGGATCAACAACTTTCCAGAAATGAATGAAAGAAAAAGGAAGATGAAACAAAAATCATGAATAAACTAAGCCAAAACTAGGAGTTTTCACTTTGGGTTTTGAAAGAACACATTTAATACAATACTAGAATGTAAGATCCAGGACAGCGCATCTATAATTTGAAGGCAAAATTACTCATATACGCTGAACTAACAGGAAGAATTAGTTTGTTAATGCTATTTATAAAAATAATGCCATCTACAGAGTCAACAAAAATAGGCACCTTTCCTCGGCAAACTGCAAGAAAAGCAGCCCCCTCAGCTGAATGTTGCGGCGACACACCAGCTTTTGAGTTATTGGAGTTCCGTTTACGTATCCTTTTTATTTTCCAAGGACCACAGTCTTGACCCACACCTTTAGTAGCACCACGAATTGAATCATAGTAGCCCTTCAAAACAGGCTCAAAGTCTTCCTGGTTTCCTCTTGGCTCTAGATGATAGGCAAGCAATCAGAATTCTCCTAGTCAGAAAATTTTAAGAAATTTGAAGGTACACAAAAATAGAAAATATAAATTGATAGAACAACCCAGCTGCTTTAAGTACTGCAAATCAGTGAGATACAGTACCAAAATTGCCTTATTTCTAGCTTCCATTTTGCTTGAGCAAGAAGACCGGTTAAATTTGTATCTTTTTTTATTTTGAGTTAAATTTATATTTAAAATATAAAAAAAAAAAAACCAAAACAAAACACCCTTCTGGTAGATTGCAAGGTGACATGGTAAAGAGAGTAAATTAAAGCATATCTAAAAACTCTCTTCCTTCACATTTCTTCCATTGCCATTCCTGTGTTAACTGCATATTCAAATATTACTGACGATTGTATATATGTGCCTTCGCTTAATGTAAAGGTATGCAAATGCTTGTACAAAACACAACAGCCATGTAAGAATAAAAACTTACCAACAAAAAGGGTCTTTTCTGCATTTAATCTGGACCATTGACCTGTCAGAACCCAACGAGCTTGGAGCTTTTCCAGCAATTTGTAACTTGGAAAGAAAACAAGAGCGCCACCTGGAACAATCTTGCAAATCTCCTCTAAGGCAGCCCCAAGAGAATCCTTAACAATTGATTTGAATTAATGGTCAGAATAAACAAAGAGTATATTCTAAGGAATTAGAATGTAGTTTCAAGGTGCCGCACCTGAAAGGCAAACCCATCAGCTGTTTTGTAGCTGGCATTCAATTGACAATTCCCAGGACCAGTTGAGATCACTGCAGCCCAAAGCTGCAATCGTTGGTGTCTAGAGTTACTTAATGAGACAATGACAGCAATCAGAAAGTCATGAAACCAAAATAAAATGAAAGATAATGTTATAGAAAATATAATCAGACCTGTGAGTCAACATCTATTACATGAGGAGCTTCCATGCATGCTTCAAACTGAACTCCAAGTTCAGAAGCAAAAGAACTCATGGGCGAGAGAGTCCTAAAACCACAAAACACTAAATTAAGTAAAAACAGAGAAATATAACACTGCACTGTCTAGTACTGAAGTAAATTCAATGTAAACATAGGTAACAGTGACATTTTTTGTAATTAATATGGCATGAAAATTAAACAGAGAAATAACTCCAAGTGACAAAGAAATGCAAGATTCACATTCCAGACGGATAATTGAAGGTAGTATTGCTCACAAGAAATATATTCAGGCCGGAGATTACCAAGCACCAATGACATCATTGTTTTCATTAGCATTTTAACTGCATTTCAAACAAGAATGAACCACTTTCATTGAATTTAATCATCCTGATATTGTCAAGAAGCCATGCAAATTGGAATCGGATTGACTTGAAACAATTTTTATTAGGGTTAAGATCAAGATAGTTTGGGTTGAATCTGAATTGATTTTGGAATAAATTTGGGCTAAGGACGAGCCAACTGATCTGAATTTGTGCAGTGATAGCAATAATATTCAAACAGGCAAAAGCAAGTCTTTATCTGAACAATTACATTACTTTGTGAAAGTCAGCCACTAAAACTCAAATTCGTATTACAAGATTCTTTTAAGGCCAACTAAATACTCGTGAATGTGTCAGGGAAGGAAAACCAAGTGACAATGCCTTCACATTCTTGTTGTTCAGGCATGCTTCTATGAAACCCATCTTCTATGAAACCCCTTCGATTTTTAACATTTAGATGGTTAATGCAAAATCCACCCCATCTACTATATTTAGCATCATTACTATTATCATGGAAACCCTTTCGTTTATCTAGTATCACTATATATGGGCTCTCTTTACAAACGTGCAAAATCAATGTAATAAAATAATTTAATACTGAATATTAATTTTTTAGTATTTTCAGACAAAAAATAATACTGTCAATATCTAAACCATCTAAAATATCATTACTAAGTAGATAAATGATTTTATAAAATATTATTACAATCTAACATATATGGGAATGGATCTAAGCATTTTTTAAAAAAAATTTACACATGAATGTACCTATTTTTGAATAAACGTGCCTCTAAACATATTAGATTTCAATGAAATTTGGTCTCTTAATTAAACAAATTATGTTAAAAATAATGAATAGATTGGATTTTGCATCAGTCATCAAGATTTCAAAAATGGAGGGGGTTACATGAAATTACTTCTATCTAACTCAGTTACATAAAAGCGTGACATTGACAAGTGTGCCCCTTGTTGTCAATGTCATAATTTATGAAGATTACTTAAAGAGTTGTTAACTATGCGTCTATCAATTCCTAAAACAATTCAAGATTTATAAACAATTCGTCTTCAAAAAATAAGTTAAATTACCAAGCCAAATATTATCCCTTTTTCTTAGGATTGCATAAAGATTTACAAACACGATTAAGATTTGGATTATATTGAAGTTTTCAACCAGGATTAAGGTTTGGATTGGACTGTAACCAGAGAGGAGTATCACTGAGATGCCTTGATCTAATGCAACCTGTACTGAAGGTCCACAGAGATTCACTCCTAGTTTTTCCATAAGATTTGGAAAACAATTGACCTGGCTAGTACAGAAGCAAAAGATCTTGGGTGAGTGCTTAGCTATATAATGAAAAAGTGTTAAGCACCCACTGAATCCCAAAACTGGGTCTTAATGCTAGGTTTTTTCATTATAATTTGCCCACATTTTTAGTCTCTCTGATGTTTAGTATGATTAACATTTCATTTCTTAGCTACTTGTAGAAAATATCATAGTGTTCAAGGTGTTTGTTAAAATGCCCAAAACAAAAAATCTACCACTGACTTAAGCAACCAGATCCTTTCAACCAGATTATAGATCAAAGACCTAGCACTGAGACTGAGACCTAATTTTGACATACAATGGATGCCTAATACCTTTACATTGCATAATTAAGCACTTGCGAAAGTTTTCTTTTCTTGTAGATCAGTCCAATTAGACTATTTTTCCAGTTTTGTAGTAATCCTAGTGGCGACTCCCAATAGATCTCTGTTATGCAACCATTTGCAGCCTTAGTCCCAGCCATTTTGGGATCAACTATGTGAGATATTTCTCGTTCTCCCATTGTGTACTTATCCTCACTCAGACCATCCATCCTTAGGTCTTATTATCTGCACCCACATCCTTTTCAAAAACCCAAGTTACATCCCCTAATCTCAGTCATTTTAAGATCAACTAAGATTGTAGGTCTTTAGGTCCAACCATCAACATGCACATCATTTTGAACCCTTCTAGCTCTTTGGATACTTCCAACTAAAAATGTCATTTCCAAGCAAGAGAACTTAATCTTCACTGCACATTTCATGTAAGAAACTAATAATGTCTTCCAAACATCTTACTAGCTATTCAGGATACTCATGAGTTATTTTCTTATAGGCGTCTACATCTAATTCTATTCTTAACTTATTACCATCCATCATGGAAGAATAATACTTCAACTGTTCCTTGCAGGCCTAACATCATAGCAATAAGCCATGGCTGGTCTAAAATTTCCCCCAATAGGAGTTTTGGCTATAAACAGTGAAGATCAATGAAGGATGTGCCAAATTGATAGCTGGGATCATCAAATCAATATCACTAGTTTTCCTCCTTTGCCAATCCCCACCAGAAACAGGAAGAGACCAATTCATTGTAAACTTCCAAAGAAATCTACAGCTACGAGTGGTGCCATAACCTCATATTTGGACACAAGCTATGAGCTACAATGCTCAGTCATGGAATTCAAATGACCTATCTCAGACTTAATCCATATAATATTAGCCTTTGCATCAATTGACTATTAAGTCATAGAATGCCAAATTGAAGTCAGACTTTGCAGTGTTAAGGCAGACAATAACATATATAATGACAATCAGACTGCAGTGATGAGGCCAGCAATAGTCAGTGTTAAAGCAGACAGAAGCCATAAAGCAGAACAGTTGAACTCGGCAAAGGTGGCATAGATAAGCAATACACAGACTGTGGCATTAAGGCAGAGTGGCACTGTGGCAGACAATAATCACATATCAAAACTAAGTCACATGCTTGGCTTTATCCTGTAAACTCCAAGATATACCATATATAGTGTGGCTCAGCTTTTTCTTTCATATGCTAAGCAAAAATTCTAATGTGAGTCTGTATTGTATATCCCCCTCCTCCTCATCATTATCATAAGCTGTTTCCCACCTATATGGGTCAGCTGCATGGATCCCACTGTGTCTGTGGTAATGATCATATACAACCGGATTGTTATTCAACTAAGTAGCAACTGTTTGCTTTTTATATTCAAAAAATATTTTTGAAAATTTGAAACATTTTTCAATATTCTTCTAGACTCAGCATATATTTCTGATGCCAAAATTGAAGCTAGACGTTGTTACTTAAGTAACAAGTCAATTACATGTGACCATTGCCCATATATGATCCTATTATGCCGCACTAATAGGAACCCATGCTAGTCTAGTCATGCATACATCAGGGGTGGGAATCGGGGCAAGTCAAACCATGACCTGCCGTGATCCTATTTTAGACAGGGCCGGAGCAAGGTTTCTGACCGGCAAGGTCAAGGCAGATCATAAAAACAATAGTTTCCTAAAAGTGCAGGTCAAGGTGGGTAGAGCATTTTCTGACCTTTTTTATCCAACTTGCACCGCAGAATATGGCGCACTTGGATTTTAAACACATTTTCTAGAAGGAGCATGCTAGGGCAATCATGCTTCTATTACACAAAGGATGAGGTTGGCATGATTAATGTCAATGGCTTGTGTTAAATTTCAATAAATTGTTTATATCCTATAATTTCTAGTCAATTTTCCTAACGATATGCAACAAAAATGATTAAATGACTTGTCTAAATGGGTGTGATTCTCTTTCTTCGTTTACATAGTGTACCACTCAATTAACTTCATATTATAATGTATATCTTTCATTGTCCATAATTGATTAATTTCAATTAGTAGGTTTTGATATTTCAACTTAATTTACTTCATTGATCTGGTTTTGACATAGCATTCAATGTTTATCCTAATTAGATTTTTGAATCTTCCAAATAATACCAAATCTTCTGTGGGAATAAGGTGCTTGTTTGTTTCTCCCTTGAAGATAGATGGGAGTCTCTTAATAAGTTTGATTGTAATATTAAATGTCATATTGTACAAAAATACCAATCAAAAAAAGTTTATAAGTAAAATTGAAACGTAATTTTTGAATTTCTAGTTTAAATAATGAAAAATTTCCCCTCATACCCACAACATTTGGCCATTATTCCTTTTGTACCCACGACATTTCAAAAATTCCTTCAACACCCACAACATTTTTTCCCTAATTCCCCAAACACTCACGTCATTAACCTCAGCCCAAAACAAATGTTAACCATATGTGGAAATGTCGATTTTGTCCCCACACCATTATTAAATAAAGACAATAAATTCCTGCTTTGTTCTTATTATAGTTTAAACAAAAAATACATCAGATATGTTTTACAAAAAATATAATAGAGAACCATTTGGAATCTTTTTTACAAATGGTGTGGGGGCAAAATCGACATTTCCACATACAATTAACGTTTATTTTAAGTTAAGACTAACGGCATGGGCGTCTAGGAAATTAGGGTGGAAATGTTGTTGGTTGGGGGAATTTCTAAAATGTTATGGGTACGAAAGAAATAATGGCCAAATATTGTGTGTTAAAGGGAATTTTCCATTAAATAATTAATCATGAGATTATTTCTATGATATAATTATTTCTAAATTAATAACCTGGAATTATGTAGCTGACGATCACATTCATCTAAAATATCATTATTTGGAATGTCACCTCTGAAATGTAATGTGGACTATTAGTCTCAACAAAATTTATCCCTCAACCTGTCATGTTATCAATAATTATTTACACTGTATTTATTCTTGTTTTAGTAATGGTTTTTTACTTTCACTAATTAGTAAGATATTGAAACATACCTATAAATTTAGTATAAATGTGATTTTTATATTCAACGGGTGATAAATTTTAAAAATTATCCTAATAAATGGAAGACCTAAGGCTAACCTGAAGTTTGTCAAGAGATTTATTAGAGAAAAGTAAGGATTGAACTGACTTTGCCCCCACCCAATATAAAAAATATGATCATACAGAATTTTTAATAAGTATGATTAGGGTTGGGCAAACCTTAACCCAATGTGACCCACTCTAATTCTCACCCCTAACGACAATTTAGTTTAGGTCACATTTTGATGATTTTGTCAAATCCAATTCATTTATTATTTCTAATATTATTAATTTTACTAAGATATCAAAAATCATATTAATGCCTAATATTATTTATTTTACTAAGATATCAAAAATCATATCAATCAGAGTTATGCGTAATTCACATCTAAAAATACACAAAAATGTGTATAAATTTACAGAATCACTTGGATCTATGCACTAGAGTTTTAGAATTTAATGAAATCAAATAGAATTATTATTCAGTACAAGATGAATGTTTTAGATGGTTTAGATATTGAATTGAGACCTTACGGGTCCTTAAAATAAACACATCATTTTAATTGGATCTAAAAACAATTTTAAGGGATTTTTAATTATAGGAATGATGCAAATAATGGATTAGGATTTTTTTGGCATTTAAGTAAAAAAAATAATGTTAAATACAACAAATAGATCAGATCTGACAAAATCATGAAGATGGGGTAGGACAGGATGTACTGAAATTATTCTTATATATGCATATAAGGTCATGGTCATTTACGGCCAACTACAATTTGCAAGAATCATGTCCGGCCATATTGAAAAATTTTGTCCATATGCAAGCCCCACCTCTATGTTACTACTTATGAAATTTGGCAATTTTTGGAATATATTTTGTATTTTATTTTAAATTTTTAAAATGGATAACATGGGCACAGATACATGCATCAGCACATATAATTGGAGCCACAGTAATATTTCAAAAAAAAAGGCTTTGTGTCCAATTGTAAATGACCATGGACATACATATGTAGAAATATATGGTTAATGATTCTATACGCCCAATTGTTAACTAAATAACAAAAAAAACCTCATGTATATTATATTTTTATATTTTTCCACTTTTATGCAGACTCACAACTATTTGGTCCATATAACAAATTTTACTTTTTTTATTTTTGTGCATATGGTTTTACAAATTTTCAAAAATAAAAATTTTATCATTTTCCATATGTGAGGGAATTTAAAATATGTGAAGATTTTTTATTTTTGAAATTTTGTAAAAAAAATATGAGAGTATCATCATCATCATCATCACAACCTATTTCCCACCTAGGTGGGGTCGGCAGAGTATAAAAATGGTAAATTTGTGTAGATGAACTAAATGCATGTGGGCGGGCCAGCATAAAAATGAAAAAATATACAAAATCCACAAGGCAAGTCCCCTCCAGCAATTTAAAATTTGGAACAGAGGTCTACATTGGAGTTGAAGTTACAACATGTAAGCATTGTAGATTTATAAGAAGAGGACATGGTAAAGTGCCTACCCAGATGTAAGGATCACAGAGAGAGAAAGCTCTGCAATTTCTTTGAAAACCACAGCTGGATTCAGACACCAAAGGCTCATAGAATACTTCCAAATGCTGCCAGCATGGCCTGCAATCAATATTATTGGATACTCAAGCATGAAATGGTCACTAAATATTTTTAAAATGAGAATGCTTAAATATCTTAATGTCAAGAATGCTTGAAACAGAAAAATCCATTTCCCCAAGGAAACTATTAAATAACAAGACCTTTAAAACCTTGTTAAGGCATGTTGCATTGAATGACAAGATAGACATGTGGTAAGGCATTTTCATTTTTCACATCCCAATATTATACTTCAGGGTACACATTAATGTAGATCTTTAGGAAATCAGTGTCTCTAGGCTCAAACTTTTGATGAAAGTCATAGCATTTTAAGCTATCGTCAAAATCAAGGTAAGATGCTCCAGAGAATGACAAATGAATCCCTAAATGTCCAATGCACATTAAAACAAATCATCAGATGATGTCAACAGCTTTAAGCAAGACACAGACTGAATGTGTTTTCTCCGAATTTATTGGAATCATGAAAAATTGTTATTGCTCAAAAAAATGAAGGATAGAGAAAATTGAGTTATAATCTAACAAACTTCAAAATGGTTTTTAGTTCTTGCAAATTCTGTTGATGAATATTAAAGCAGAAACAATGAAAAATATCCAGTCAATACTTTCATTGCACGTAAATTCAAGGGATTGATACCGCAGATTCCAAACTACGAATCAATTATCACAATATGCTCACAGATTACATGAATTCTTCATCAGTCAGAACACACCAGATTATTTCGTACATACATACATAGCACTCATACATTTAGCCACCTTCTGACCAAACCTTCAGGAAAGCTTAAAATCCTTTTGTGAATCTCTTTGAATTTTCTATCCTAGCCTACCATCCTAAGCTCACTGCAACTGACAGAAATGATTGATTGTTCCAACAAGGTCAAATTTTTGAAGTCAACTATTAAAACAAAACAATTTACAAAATATATTTAGTCAGCCATAGGAGTTAATCATTCTACAGGGTTAGAAACTGATGGTGTACACAAATTACTCAAGGTGAATCTTAACTCATGGTGTACACAAATTACCCAAGGTGAATCTTACTCCTCTGTAGATATTGTTGGCCCTTTAGTGGATATGGCAAGAGTAGCCCCAGTACTCGTGGAAAACTAAAATAAGGGTGTGTTTGGTATTTGATAAAACTTTTAAAACTTCTTACTGAAAAGTTTTTTAAGTAAATTTTTGAAGTAGGAGAAGTGATGTGATATGATAGCGATCGTGATGAGCAGTAAAAAAAATAAAGTTAATATAAATAGGGCAATTGTATGGATAGTTGTGAAATGATTGAAAAAGAGGGCAATTGTATACAAAAGATGTGAAGAAATGATTAAAAAATAAAATAGGTCTGAAGAGTGAAAAGTTTTAGATTGACATGTTTATGAGAAAGCCAAACACACCCTAAATATGCATTTTTGAAAACAAGGAAGCAACGAAGAACACATGCAATAAATAGAAAGAACTTATAGCGATTAGCCCAAACACAACGCCTATTCTACTTTCCAAGAATTCTCCAAGGAATTATCATCTCACTAAGTTTTCTCGAAATCACCAAGAAATCATACAAACATCACTAGTTAACCATAGATTCATAAACTTAATAGCAATACTATGAACAATCAGAAAAATAGTAACACTACAAGGACAAATCCCTTACCAACAGCAATGTGAAAGAAACATTGAAAACAAAATGCATAACCAAATTCCTCATAATAAGCTGATTTGTGTAGACTTAAAGTTTGAAACAGACTCAATTTACTCAATTGGTTCCATCAAAAGCTTCTCTAAGATGGCAATGGAAACTTGTAAGTAATATATTTAAAACTATCTCAATTACTTGTACATTTAGACTTTTGGAGAGATCTAACGATTGGGGTAGCCATCAGGGACTTTTTCTTGAATACTCAAAAATACGACTGTCATGGTTCAAAACAAAAGAGTCCTGTTTAATGCCCCGCTTCCCTGTCAGTAGGATGAGCTTGTCAATTGTCATTTCCCTATCTAGACACCTAAAAATGGAAAGATTTTTCTTTTCTTTTCTTTTTTTTTCAAAATGAGAGAATGCCTTGCAGGATACATTATTCATGAACATGGCCCTAAAGCTATTCTGTTGATCCCTTATCCAATCTGTTGTCCATTTTGTTGTGCATTTAATCAAGTAAACTTCTCTTGATCTCTGTGGTGAAGTTTTGATCATAAATACATTACAACATTTGATTCTATAAATATTTTTTTCATAGTCGAACTTCCCTGTAATTCTTACTTCAATAAACGCTAAAAGTTATCTAGTCAATCAGATTTCGCTATCTTTTACAGAATTTTTTTTTTATCAAGTAGGTTTATAATCTATTCCGTTAATTTGATTATTTCCATGAATAGATTATTCGCTAAACCAATTTGGAAAACCATTCAAAGTGAAAACTTATAATTTTATCAACCTTTTCTGTCAGTCTAGTCCTTACATGGAGTTTTTCTGAAAAGCTATAGCACACATACCAGTACCTAACTAAATGACTAATATTTTTTGTTATTTATAACCAAACCCTATGACCAACAAAGACATCTTCAGCCACTCAAGCTGCTGTAATCATTCACGGATCAGATATTACTGATTTAAAGCAATAAACAAAACCCTTACCAGCAACTTAACCTATCAAGTCTTAGGACAAGTGCAATGACATGATAGACATAAGTGCAACCATATCAAACGATGAAATCTGGCCTGGTTAGATCAGTCAATGTGTATAGATCTATATACCTACACTTGTGGATAATAGTAAAGGCTCACCACACACATGACAGTTACACCATAGCGGTGCATGAAGTAAGCTATGCCGATTCTCAACTTTGACGATGCTTTTGATATTATGATGAGCCAGATGCTAATCTTTAAAATCAATTTTATGTTGAGCTAGTCATATTTTAGGATATAAAGAAACGTAAAGAACCTGAATCTATCCCTGTATAAATAACATTCATTACATGGTTCACAGTACAACAAGAAACAATGAAGAATTCATACAACTGGAAGCATGAGAACTAAGGCCAAAGGACTAAACCTAGTGTCTAAAAGAGAACTTTGTAGATTTTGCAATTTGGAATCTATGATCTTCTAATCCAAAAGCAAATTGTTAAGTGAGTGTTGTACCAATAGGTAGACTATCTTCTAACTCATGTACTGAAAAAACACATAAACAATGTCTATCTCTGCTTACCACCATCTCTTTTAACAAATCGCTGCAGAGAAAGTTGATAATCAAGTGCATGATGGCCATTTCCGGAGAAAAAGTAACTCAATGAAGAAAATAAACCTGCATAGAAGAATCAGAAGTCACGGAGTGAAGGTCTAAACTTGATTAATAATTTAATTGTCATGCAGAATGGCTGGACTACCTTCCAATATTGCAGCCGACTTTCCACTCAAGTGCACTCCCTCCATCTCTGCATCTGAAGCAGCTTTTATTGCCTTTCCCAAGAGAAAAACATTAAGGGTGTGTTTGGGAATGGATAAAACTTTTGATGAAAAGTTTTGGTGAATAAAAGTTGTCAAATGATGTGATACGATAGGAGTAATGATGAAGAGTAAAGATGATAAAGTTAAAATAGATAGGTTAATTGTATGGGTAGTTGTGTAGAAATGATTGAAAAGTAGGGTAGTTATATGGGAAAATGTGAAAAAATGATTAAAAAATATGATAATTATGGAGAGTGAAAAGTTTTAGATTGAAAAGTTTTATGTTGACATTTTTTTCTTGTTGCCAAACACACCCTAAGACAACAGAAAGTTGGTGACTAATCAATTATTTAGAGAAAATATAACAAAAGAAACATACCTTAGTGGCACATTCCTGCACAATGGGAAAGCATTGCTGAGAAATGCCAGCCTCTTGAAGTTCTCTCAAAGCTTTGTCACCAGTCCAACTGGAAGCATCAATCATCAGTGGTAGTATTCTTAATCTAGAAAACTAGCCTTGAAGATGAGCCTTAAGTATGCAAGAGTGTAAACATAAGAAACATAAAATAGATTTTGGTGACTTCCTTTCTGCATTATTGTGACCGGTCCAACCGGAAGCATCAATCATTAGTGGGGGTATTCTTGCTCTAGAAAACTAGTGTTGAAGGTGAACCTTAAGTATGCAAGAGAGTAAACATAAGAAATATAAAATCGATTTGGTGATTTCATTGCTGCATTGTTATACGAAAGCTTGGTTCTTATTGACATCCCCTGTTACAGCCCCAAGCATACTACAATGGCTGAAACAGAAACATGTTGGCAGCTGGTTTTAAAGTGCTTCAAGTCAATAAGAAGAATTGTTCTACTGGAAACATTATCAGAAAAGCACTGTAAACTTCTCTCTGGAACACTTAATCAACGCAGCATGAATAAAGATGATCACGTAAAGTGAACTCTAATAGCACAAGCTTCAATGAACTTTTCCCTTTTACATCCAACTCAAGAAAAAACAACACACTTGCCTTTATTAGAGTTGAACAAATAAAAAATGTCGGCAGCCTAACATGAAGACACCATCATCAAGGAAAAACGGTTTTTTTATTGGGTGTACAAATTACATCTCATCTCATTTTACAATCAAACTCAATAATTCACACAGGATACAACAACAAGCTCCCACAACCAAATCAACACATGGAGGCGGTAGGACCCTGGTTCAATGCACTCGGGTGCATTGAGCCTCAATGCACCCGGGTGTACTTCACCCCTTTTTTCTTATTTTTTTTTGAAAATGTTTTTACACGAATGTTAATCTAAGTGTATTTAACATGTGTATAAATTTTTATAATTTTTGGAGATTTTTAGATATTTGTTTTGAATTTTTTAAAATCAATGGCCTTCTTAGTAATTTTAAATTACTAAAAATGCCACTGATTTTAAAAAATCCGAAAAAAATATCTAACAATATTTAAAAATGGAAAAAATTTGTACACATGTTAAATAGACTTAGGTTAACATTTTCATAAAAAAAAGTTTCAAAAAAAATTAAAAAAAATGGGTAAAGTACACCCGGGTGCATTGAGGCTCAATGCACCCAGGTGCATTGAACCAGGGTCCATCAAACTCAGGTCGTCAGCATTTGAGGCCACGCATGTGACCAACAGGGATGCCACCAGTTAGTCAAGGAAAAAAAATTGAAGCAAGAACATGTTGTCAATAGGGATGTCAGAAATGATAATTATCAGGTATTTCATATTATGAATTACATCAACATAAAATTTCTATGCAGATGGTCATCAAAATGCATGCTGAGACCATGTAACAAACTACAAAATTCACAGACAGTAACGCCAAGATAATGCAGCTAATCACTTGATAATCTGCACATTAAGCTTAAAAGGTGCAATTTGATCCGCTCCTATGATCCCAAGTGATTATGTGGCAGTCTTGTCACAAGTTTGAAGAAAATACTAACATAACCAAATATTCAGCTTATAAGCTATAGCTTTCTCGACATTCTTCTGTGATAGCACAGAGAGAGAGAGAGAGAGAGAGAGAGAGAGAGAGAGAGCATGTGTGCCACGGCCATCAAATACAGACCTTGAACATGACAATTTCATAAGAGATGCTGAAGCTCACTCACCAAGATAAGTAGTGCTCGAATCCCCACTTTTGCAAGTTGTCTTTCCTTCTGCTAATCCAACTTATAACACCCTGCAGTTACAATGTTTTGATTCAATGTAATGCATGTTGCTTTAAAAACTGGGCTCATAATGAGAGGAAGACATACCTGTATCATTTCATATAAAGGTTGGTAGATTGTTGCAACATTCTCAACCAAGCATAATTGCCCAAGTTCTGTCTGTAGCACTAGAAAGGACCAGAAAAGGTATAAAATCATGTTTTTCGTAAGAATATCAAAACGGATGCTAAAAAAATTAACTTACAATCTAGAACTTCTTCTTCAACATCAAGACTGCCAGCATCACGTGCCATGTCTTCTATATTGCTGTAAATATCAAAGAAATTTTTGTTAAGCAAATGCATCCGCCTCTAATCCAACACTAGAAAATACATGCTTTTCAATATTGGTCAATACTGATACATATGGCCATATCATATAGCAATTGGTCAAGTCTAATATAGGATATGGGGGCACTTCAGTGGACAAATGCTCTATTTCAGCATGTTCATGTGTGTGCAGACTAGTACACCATTATTTGATGTGCAAAAGAAAAAATAATGTTAAGATTGTGGGTATTGGATTTTGTGTATGGGCTTTATATAATGGTTCACATGAGACAGTACATGGTAAATGAGTAAGGAAGTCCACATTGGTTTTGCATGGTACCTGTGGTGCTTGCATATTAGGTATCAATTAGAGATTCAATAAAGCTCTATGGAGGAGTCCTAGAGTTGTGATGGAGGAATCATAATGTAGTTCCTGTGATTTCCCAGGGTAAGAGAGGAGATTGTCGAAGTGCCTTAATTGGGGACATGTGGGAGACATTTAAGGAACGAGCATGAGTTATTCTGTTTATATTTCTATAACATGTTTATTCTAATAGATTATATACCTCTCCTACGGTTTTCTCCCCATTTGATTGGAAGGTTTTCCACGTAAATCATTGTGGCTTATGTGCATGATCCTTCTCAATTTTGCAGACATTTTTCCCTTTTTTGGCTTAAATAATGGTCCAATACAAGTTGATGGGGTCCACTATCGAGAGAATACACTCATATTGTCTAAATTTGGTGGAGTCAATATGCCACTTGATATCAGTATTCAAAACCATGGAAAGATAAAAATAAGTCATAGCAATGTCCACAAGTAGCTAACATTAAGCAAACCAAAGTTTCAAAGGAAAAAGAAAGACGGTTGTAAGCTATTTTAATTTAGAAAGAAATCTGCATTTTTTTCAAACTATGGTGGATTATAATTCACAATGGATGGCAATGTAACACTAATAATGAGGGAGACTCATTTAGTAGAGTCGTAAGGTTGAAAGTTTAGGTAACAATGAGACTAATGAACTAAAAAAATAAGAAATATCATCACCTATGTTCCACAATCCTAAAATAACATTCACCTCCTTCAGTTATGAGAGCAGAGTCTATCCAAGCAGAAGGTGGTAGGAGAACGAGAGGAAGACCCAAAAAAACATGGATGGAAGTAATTAAACAAGATTTGAAAATATTGCAGATTACTGAAAATTTAGTCTCTAATCGCCAAGAATGGCGGAACAAAATCCATGCAACCGACCTACCTAGGTGGGAAATAGCTTACGATGATGATGATGAATTAAATTAATGTAAATCAATAACGTGGCAGTTGAATATATCATAGAAATTTTGAGTTTCCTTTTCATCAAACTGTACAGTGAGGCCCTGACCGCATAGCACTGGTCTTATTTGATATAGCCGCAACAAATTTTCAGAAAACATTAACTTGGAGTGGAAGAAAAATCTATGCTTCTGAATGCATTCAAGTTATAAATAAATTAAACATATATCAGTTAGTAGTTCAACAGAAACCACAAACGAAGGTACCAATAACCTGGCAAATGAACAGATAATAAAATTATACATGACGTAAATAAATCATTGTACATAAAAATCCTTATATCTTGCCATAAAGAAATCTGAATCCTTACTGGGCTTCATCAAGAATCACAATAGCCCCTTTGAGGTCTACTTCCATTGCCCTTCGAATGACTGGACTGATAATATAACTGTATGGGCAGAACACCAGCTGAGCTTCTGTTGCCATAGTACGAGCAGCAAAATATGAACAACCTGCTAGAAGAAAGAGGCCATTGCAACGTTTCTGGGAGAAACAACAGATTTTTTTTATTGATTCAAATATGACGATAAACATACCTTTGACAACTCTTCCAACTTTAACAAGGTCTTCAATATCATGTGCCTCAAGACAGCCTCCTTTCTGAAGGGATGGATGTGCTTTAAGCTTATGCACATTTCTGTTTGTACAAGAGAGGTTGGGCAGTCTTTATTGCTTAGTTATCTGAAAAAATTCAGGTAAGCCTATGCAGTCTGATATCTTGAAGATGAAAAGGAAACTCACTTGAAGTAACTGCACCCTGTAGCTTCGTCTTTTAAGAGCATCTTACTGGAAAAAACAAAGAAACGTTAGATCCTTTAAAAAATATAAAAAAGGCAGTATCTAAAAAAATATTCTTCAAATTTACAAAACCATACCACTCCTCATCAACATTCTCTTTCATGCAAACATGCTGGTTGGTGCAGTAGTGTCTACGAGATGCCTGATAAGTGCAGTAATAATAAACAAAGAAAAAACAGTAAGCTAATAAAGAAAACCATTAAATAAATACAAAAGATGTTTTAAGGATCCTAGAAGGCCTAACAGTGTACTCAACAAAGTAAAGCTTATTGATTATGGAATTGAGTATCTTAGAACACCAGCCAAACCCTTAATGGGGATATCAGAGCTAGGTTCCAAGTAACAGTCCAAACCTCAAAAAAAAAAAAAAAAGCTACCTAAAACAAAGTATGAGCCATCCTATTGCTGAAGCAAAATGTGAGCAATTCAAGAAGTGAAGTTCATTGAGGTTGCGTGCCAAAGAAGCACAATTGTATAAAAATCCCTATGGGCCCTACCTAGAACAAAGTATGAGCAATTCTAAAAAGGGTGGCTGAAGCAAAGTGTGAGCTATTCAAAAAGTGATCTGTTGTGTTGAGGATGCCCTCCAAAGAAGCACAATTCTCTACTAAAATCCCCAAGGGCTAAACCTATGGTATGAGTCTTTGAGATGTGAGTTGAAATATTCTAGTTTGAGACACTTTTAGTTCCTTTTTTCAGAGAATGAAAAACAATCTCAAGTATTTATGCATTGGTCAGTTATAATGAATTCAGAAGCCAATATCCATACTAATAATCAAACAAATGACTTAATGACCTAAGACAGAATTACCTCCTACTGACTTCCATTAACAAACAATTCTTACAACCAATTTGTTGACTCCTTTTTTTTATCATCGATCATGTAGGGGCAAAATATAAAAAATAGAAAATAAGGAAAGCAATAAAAGTGAAAATACAATCAAGTTTCGCTTTATGTGTGTTACGACGTCACGTTCCTTAAGGCAATTTTGCTGCTCTATTTGCTACTTAAAGTAATTTTGCAGTTGCCTTCAAGATACAAAAAGTGAAACCTAAACTAAAATAGGAAGTAGTACCTTTTCTAGGCACACAAATACTTAAAACAGGATTTTTTGGTTAAATCGAGAGAAACTGTGCAAATCAACAACTTAGACACTATGTCTAAATTAAGACAAAACCCAAGATATCTTGAATAGGACACACAATGTATGTAGGGAGAGGAGTGAGGAGAGGAATGTAGAGATCTCCCGATCTGATCTCTATTTATAATTTTGAAACATCCCATCATTGCATCTCTTCACTCATATCTGTTGCATCTCTTGAAATGCATGCCACATTATCACTCCTCTTCAAATTGCGCCCAATTAGATAGGTTATGTTGTTTGAATTTTGAATTTCAAACATTGTATCCTTTGGTATTGCTTTGCAAATAAAATTGCCAAGAAATAACCGGTGCAAAGAATCGATCCTAAGACCTATTACATAACTGCCTACATATCTACCATCTGAGTTGTACTAATTTTGTTGTTTATCTAGGAAACTACATAATATTTATTTCAATGCTTGAAAATCTCAATATTCCCCTTCCATTTTCAAAATTTAAATCAACTCCATTCAACTAAAGAAATCTCATAAATAAATAAAGGTGTCGAGTAGACTTAAATCTTTACTTAGTGAAAATACATCAAGATTTACTAAGGTGTACAGTAGTCAAGGCTTTGACTTGTTGACCTTATTTGATAAATCAAACATATCTCACATGCAAGATTTCAAAACACATCAAGTGTTTTAAAAGGCGACACGTTATAGTCATATGTCAGTATCCCAGTTTCATGAGCATCTCATAGTGAATCCACACACTCTACAAACAGAAGCAGTCTCTATTCTAACACTCATATAGTTGAAGCTATTTAGAATATCCTGTAACTAAATACTCCAATCTAGTGGTTTTAGATCCATTAAGAGTATAAAATACCTAACCTCATAAATACGTTACAGGATCCAAGTACTGCCTGAGGAATGCAAAACTATAGATATAACCAGTGCTCACAAGTTGTAAAAATAACTTATTTTGCTCATTGAACTCTCAGACTTGGGCTAAAAGAATAAAGTTGAGTTTCAATTATTACAACTCCTAGATGTGGATTTCAGTCTCATCCCTCTTGATATTTTCCAAATAACTTCCCTGGTAAGGCCTTTTGTAAACGGGTCTACCAAGTTTTCGCTTGATCATACAAAATCAATATTAACCACTTCATCTTGAAGCAACTTCCTTACAAAAATATATCTCAATGCAATATATCATGATTTACCATTGTAAGTCTTATTGTATGCTCTAGACAAGGTTGCTTCGCTATCATAATGTAAATAAATGGAAAGCATTGGCTTAGGCCAAATGAAAATTTCAAGTAGTAAATTTATAAGTCACTCTACCTCTTTCCCAGCTACAGCCAAAGCAAAGAACTTAAACTTCATGGTCAAATGTGTAATGCAAGTTTGTTTTTTGGAAGCCCAAGAAATAGTAGCTCCTCCAATGGTAAAAACATAGCCACTAGTGGACATAAATTCCTTAGTATTAAAAATCAAATTTGCATCACTGTACTCTTCTAGTACAGTGGGTTCACCATTGAAATGTAATCCATAGTCAATGGTCTTTTTCAAATATTTCAAAATCCTATAAATTGCATTCCAATGCATATAGCCTCAATTACCAATGAGCCTGCCTAATACATCTACAACAAAAGCAATATCTAATCTAATACAATACATAACATAAATTAAACTTTTTATTACTCTAGCATACTCAGGTTGATTTATAAATCTACTATCATTTTTACATAACTTGACGCTATGATCAAAAGGAGTTGAGGCTATACTAGCGTTAAAATGATTAAATTTCTTGAGTATCTTTTCAGTGTAGCGAGATTGAGAAAGAAAAAATACATTATCATCTCTTATAATTTTGATGCCAAAAATGACATCTGCCCTGCCTATATCTTTCATATCAAAGTTAACTAAATGAAAATTTTTAGTTTCTATAATAATCTCATGGTCAATACCAAATATGAGCATATCGTCATCATATAAACAAATAATAATATTTCTATTAGCAATAAATTTACTATAAACACATTTGTATAACTGGTTTAATTTAAAACTATTTGCTAAAACAACTTGATTAAATTTTTCATGTCATTACTCAAGTGCCTGTTTCAAACTATATAAAGACTTTATTAATTTACAAACTTTCTTTTCTTGTCCAGATAATATAAAACTTTCAGGTTGTTCCATATAAATTTTCTCATTTAATTTTTATTTAGAAAAACAGTTTTTACATCCATTTGATAAATTTCAAAATGATAAATTGATATTAAAGTCATTAATAGTCTAATAGTTGAAATTTTAGTTACTAGAGCATAGGTATCAAATAAATTAATCCTTCTTTTTGTCTGTACTCCTTAATTACTAATCTAACTTTAAATTTATTAATAGATTCATCAATTTTTAATTTTTTTTAAATACCTATTTACAGCTTATAAGTTTAGTCACTCAGGTGGTAAATCAACTAATATCCATGTACTATTTTTCATTGTTGAATTCATTTCATCTTGGATGGCTTTTTTTCAGAATGATGCATCTGGAGATCTCTTCATAAGTAGATGAATCCCCTTGGGTATGAAATACAATCACGTGTTCTTCATTTATTTTATCTCTAGATCCTTCTGTAAGGTATAACTGAAAAATCAAGCTCAAAACAATTATAATCGTCTTTTTTGGCTCGTTTACTTCTTCTCACGGCCCCAGTCTATACAGATTATCTCCCCTGTCATATGCTTCATTGAAAGTAGCAGTTTTCCCAGCAGCGATGGTATCACATTACTAAACTTTTCGGAACAATATCAACCGAAACAAGTACATGATATTCCTGAAAGTGCCTTTAACGCTAGCATGTAAATGTAAAAATATCACTTCGTCATCAGAATAGAATGGGCGCCATAAATTTTCATTCTTAAGAGCATTTGAAAGAGCAATTCAAATTCATGTGTTAAATCCATGAACAGTGAGCCGGCTGCCAAAGATTTGCAGGAAAAAAAAAAAAAGACAGATCACCTGAATTAGAGTCTTACCAACACTGCCATAGGCACCCGATAACTTGTTTTGCGATACTCACGAATCACTTGACTGATTTGAGAATGCGTCCTCCTTCACCCAGTTCACGGTACAAGTTTTAAAAGAAAATTAAAATGACAAGGTAAAACTCCCCAAGACACTCGCTAATCGAGTAGAAGCCAACCAACACTTACGAGGCGTAGTAGATGGTGGGCGTTGTACGTTTCTTCTGTGCTCTGGGGTTGGACGGGGGGAGAGACTGTTCCAGGTTTCCTGGATGGAAAAAAAAAAAAACCACAAACATTTCTTCTCTTGAACAACTCGTACAGCGAAAAGATTGAAACTTTCTGATGAATGCGAAAATCACCTGATGGATTGGGTTCGGGAACAAAACCACCCCCGGAGACGTAAGGATCGTGCGGTGGCGCCGGGGCGGGAGCCGCGGGGGTGAGGCTGGACTGCAAGGCCTTGGAACGATGATTCTGCTGCCAAGCGAGGGCGGAGCAGAGAAGCGAAAGCGATTTGCCGGTGCCGGTGGGTGATTCGAGGAGGGCGTGGCAGTGGCCCTGTCGCTGGGCTCGATCGAGGGTGGAGATGACTCGCCCCATGAAGGCGAGCTGAGAGCCATAGGGCTTGTATGGGAAATTGACGGGGAGCCCGGCAATCTGGTAGACATTCGCGTTTTTCTTCGGATCCTCGGATCCCGTCTCTCCCATTTGATTCGCGGCGGCCATTTTCGGGGCTTGGGTCGGCGAAGTATCTTTCTATCTCTCTCTCCTTTCCCTGTTTGAAGAGTGCGGGACAAATACAAAATGGCGGGTACGTTTCGGGGCGGGAAGACAAATTATTTGATTTTTGTACCGGCGATCTGGTGCGGCTGTCAAAATTACGTTTTCCATTCGGTTTCCCTGGTAAATTTACAGCCTAGCTATTGTCGTCGGGTAAGCACGCGACATACCGGGCACAGGTGGGTTTAAAAGGAAACAATATTTGTTTGATGAATTTATTAAACGTGATGGGTTGATTAGTAAGTATGTTTTGAAAGTGATAGAATTTTTGGGATGAAAGGTTGTTAGTATAAAAGTTGTTGAAATGGAAAAAAAAAAAAATTTGATGTGATATGAAATAACCAGTGATAATGAGTAAATATCATAAAGTTAAAATAATTTAGATAATTTTATATGTAATTGTATAAAATGATTAAAATTATGGTAATTGTCCGCTCTGGCCTACTAGTCTAGCTGCACGGATTTAAAACGCGTCACACCATATTGAACTTGAGACCGCTTATAAACTACCATGAAATTTTTCCCCTTTTCGATGTGGGATTCGATTCTAAGCTATTACAAGTCTACTAGCTTTCGCCCGATTCGTCCCCGAACCACAACGCAACTCCGGGCTTCTGCCCGCAGCCCTGACTTTCACCAGTTTAACTTTCCGAACCACATCTACTAGAGAGGTAGTCATTTTGATACCACTTGTCACGCACAAACCCAGAAAAAGTGACCATTGGGCCTGACGCACAAAGCACGCAGACTCAGAAAACATCCATTGGCTTGTGGGCTATGGGTCTCACAGTGTGATATTATCCGCTCTGGCCTAGCAGCTTAGCTGCACGGATTTAAAACGTGTCACATCATATTGAACTTGAGACTCACTTATAAACTATCATGAAATTTTTCCCCTTTTCGATAGGGGATTCAGTTCTAAGATATTACAAGTCTACTAGCTTTCGCCCGGTTCGTCCTCGGACCACAACGCAACTCCGGGCTTCTGCTCGCAGCCCTGACTTTCACCAGTTTAACTTTCCGAACCACATCTACTAGAGAGGGAGTCATTTTGATATCACTTGTCACGCACAAACCCAGAAAAAGTGACCATTGGGCCTGATGCACAAAGCACGCAGACTCATAAAACATCCATTGGCTTGTGGGCTATGGGTCTCACAGTGTGATATTGTCCGCTCTGGCCTAGCAGCTTAGCTGCACGGATTTAAAACGTGTCACATCATATTGAACTTGAGACTCGCTTATAAACTACCATGAAATTTTTTCCCTTTTCGATGTGGGATTCAGTTCTAAGCTATTAAGCCGGGTTCGTCCTCGAACCACAACCCAACTCTGGACTTTTGCCAGCAACCCTAACTTTCACCGGTTCAACTCTCCGAACCACATCTACTGGAGGGGAAGCCACTTTGATTCCACTTGTCACGCACATACCCAGAAAAAGTGACCCTTGGGCTTGACGCACAAAGCACACGGACCCAGAAAAACATCTATTGGCTTGTGGGCTATGGGTCTCACAATATAATATTGTCCACTCTGGCCTAGCAGCTTAGCCTCACGGATTTAAAACGCGTCACACCATATTGAACTTGAGACACACTTATAAATTACGAGGAATTTTCTCCCTTTTTCGACGTGGGATTCGGTTCTAAGCTATTATAAGCCCACCAGCTTCCACTGGTTTATCCCCGAACCACGACCCAACTCTGGGCTTCTACATGTAGTCATGACTTTCATTGGATCAACTCTCCAAACCACATATACTGGAGAGGGAGCCGCTCTAATACCACTTGTCACATACAGACCTAGAAAAAGCGACCATTGAGCCTGACGCACAAAGCACACAGACCCAGAAAACATCCATTGGGCTTGTGGGCTATAGATCTCACAGTGTGATATTATCTGCTCTGGCCTAGCAGCTTAGTCACACGGATTTAAAATGTGTCACACCATATTGAACTGAAGACCTACTTATAAACTACCAGGAACTTTCTCTCATTTTCGATATGGGATTTGGTTCTAGGCTATTACAAGGTATCAGAGCCAAAAACCAAATCCCACATCGAAAAGGGAAGAAAGTTCCTAGTAATTTATAAGCTAGAACCAAATCTCACATCGAAACAGGGAGAAATTTCATGGTACTTTATAAGTGGGTCAAGTCTAATATGGTATAATGCGTTTTAAATCAATGCGGCTAAGCTGCTAGGCCAGAGCGAACAATATCACACTACGAAGCTCATAGGTCATTGGCTCAATGGACTTTTTCAAGGTCTGTGTGCTTTGTGCGTCGAGCCTAATGGTTGCTTTTCTGGATCCGTGCATGACAAGTGGTATAAGAGCGGCTCCCCTCCAGTAGATGTGGTTTGGAGAGTTGAACAAATGAAAGTCAGGGCTACAGGCAGAAGCCTAGAGTTGGGTCATGGTTCGGGGACGAACTAGGCAGAAGTTGGTGGGCTTGTAATGGCTTAAAACTAAATCCTACATCGAAAATGGGAGAAAGTTCCTGGTAGTTTATAAGTGGGTCTCACGTTCAATATGGTGTGATATTTTTTAAATCCGTGCGGCTAAGCTGCTATGCTAGAGCGAACAATATCACACCGTGAGACCCATAACACACAAGCTCAATGGACATTTTCTGGGTCTGTGTGCTTTGTGCTCAGGCCCAATGGTCGCTTTTCTGGGTTTGTGCGCGACAAGTAGAATCAGAGCGGCTCCCCCTCCAGTAGATGTGATTCGGAGAGTTGAACCAGTGAAAGTCAGGATTGGGTTGCGGTTCGAAGATGAACCAGGCGGAAGTTGATGGGCTTATAATAACTTAGAACCGCATCCCACATCGAAAAGAGGAGAAAATTTCTGGTAGTTCATAAGTGGGTCTCAAGTTCAACATGGTGTGACGCATTTTAAATCCGTGCAACTAAGATGCTAGACCAAAGCAGACAATATCACATTGTGAGACCCATAGCCCATAAGCCCAATGAACATTTTTTTGGATATGTGTGCTTTGTGCGTCAGGCCCAAGGGTCACTTTTTTCTGGGTCTGTGCATGACAAGTGGTATCAAAGCGGCTCCCCCTCCAGTAGATGTGGTTTGGAGAGTTGAACCGATGAAAGTCAAGGCTGCAGGCAAAAGTTCAGAGTTGGGTTGTGGTTCGGGGACGAACCAAGCGAAAGCTGGTGGGATTGTAATAGCTTAGAATCGAATCTCACATCGAAAAGGGGAGAAAGTTCCTGGTAGTTTATAAGTGAGTCTCAAGTTTAATATGGTGTGACACATTTTAAATCCATGCAACTAAGCTGTTAGGCCAGAGCAGACAATATCACACTGTGAGACTCATAGCCCACAGGCTCAATGGATGTTTTCTGGGTCGGTGTGCTTTGTGTGTCAGATCCAAGGGTCACTTTTTATGGGTTTGTGCGTGACAAGTGGTATCAAAGCGGCTCCCCCTCTAGTAGACGTGGCTCAGAAAGTTGAATCGGTAAAAGTCAAGGCTGCGAACGGAAGCCCAAAGTTGGGTTGTGGTTCGGGGACGAACCAAGCGAAGGCTGGTGGGATTGTAATAGCTTAGAATCGAATCCCACATCAAAAAGGGAAGAAAGTTCCTGGTAGTTTATAAGTGGTCTCAAGTTCAATATGGTATGACACATTTTAAATCCGTTCAACTAAACTGCTAGGCCAGAGCGGATAATATCACACTGTGAGGCCCATAGCCCACAAGCCAAATAGACATTTTTTGGGTCTATGCGCTTTTTGCTTAGGCCCAATGGTTGCTTTTCTGGGTCTGTACATGACGAACGGTATCAGAGCGGCTCCCCCTCCAATAGATACGGCTCGGAGAGTTAAACCAGTGAAATTCAGGGCTGCAAGCAGAAGTCCAGAGTTGAGTTGTGGTTCAAGAAAGAACCGGGCGAAAGCTGGTAGGCTTGTAATAGCTTAGAACCGAATCCTGCATCGAAAAGGGGAGAAAGTTCCTAGTAATTTATAAGTGGGTCTCAAGTTTAATATGATGTGACGTGTTTTAAATCCGTGGGGCTAAGCTGCTAGGCCAGAGCGTACAGTATCACGCTGTGAGGCCCATAGTGCACAAGCCCAATGGATGTTTTTTGGGTCTGTGTGTTTTGTGTGTCAGGCCTAATGGTCGCTTTTCTGGGTTTGTGTGTGACAATTTCAAACAAAAACTTTTCATTTTATATAACTATCATATTTTTTAATTATTTATTCACGTCTTATCATATAACTACCTTGCTTATCAATCATTTGTACACAACAACTCAGATAACTAACATATCTATTTTAAATTTATTCTATTTATTCATCGTCATTGCCCCTACCATATCACATATTTGTTTATGAATTCAGAGTTGTGTAAACAAAAAAAATATATATAACAATTTTATTACTTCCAAAGCACACGTTTAAATTGAAAATTTTTACTTTAAGGATCTTTGTATTATCACCCAAGTATTAGAATTAAGGGTATGTTCAAGAGTGATAAAACTTTTGAATCATAAATTTTTAGTATAAAATTGTTGAAGTCATAAAAAATGATGTGATGTGATAGAAGTAGTGCTATTTTTAATCATTTTTTACATATTTTTATATAATTATTTTACTTTTCAATCATTTCTATGTAACTAATACACATATTTTTTAACTATATTTTATTTGTTTATTATTATTACTCATATCATATCACATCATTTTATATTAGTTCAATAACTTTTATATCGAAAAATTTCAATTCAAAATTTTTATAATTTTCTAAATACAACATAAAGTCAAAAATAGATACGTTAATTGTATAAATAACTGTGTAAAAATGATTGAAAAACATGATAGTGTATGAAATAATTGATGACATGATTTGAAAAAAGGGTAATTGCAGATAGCAAAAAGTTTTAGTTTTAAAAGTTTTAAATCAAAATTTTTTATTTACAGGGTGTTTGGGAAAGCGCAAAAACTTTTATAACTAATTATTTTTCAATCTAAAATTCCTTTAAAAACTTTTTAATATTAAACTTTTCACTTCATATAACTAATCATATTTTTAATAAATTTTTCACATATTTGTAATTACCATACCTTTTAATCATTTGGGAATGCTTCAATAGAACTCGATTTCACTAGAAACCCCTGATATGACTGTCCATCCAGGCAGGATTGATCGTGGTCGTCCATTTTAACCAAAGCATTTGAATCGGGTATCTTGGACCCAAAATACAAAAAATTCCGCTCTCCCACTGTTGCTTGCTCTCTCACACCCTCTCTCTTGTCAGCGCACACTCTCTCCCTCTCTTCCGTTCTCTCTCCCTCACACAGTCTCACTTGTTCTCTCCCTCTTTCTCCCTTGCCTGATCTCTCTCTCCCTCTCGTGCTCTCTCTCTCTCTCCCCCTCACACACCCTCACCCTCTCGCCCAAATCTCTCAATCTCCCCTGCCCTCTCTCTCACCCTAATCTCTCTCCCTCTTTCATAGCAACTTTATTGGCATTGTTCGAATAAGAAAACGGTGATTCAAAACTCCAAAGCTGAATTGAGTACAAATGGTATTGAATTCCAGAGTACCCGTTTATTGATTTTGTTAGCATACTATCAAATTAGAGTTTTATTCATTTATGAGATACAATAGTTTAAAAGACAACTTAAAGCAAAACGTCCTAAAGTAAGTGTAGATGGGAAAATGATGAGACTTTTAATCCTACCCTTTCTAAGTTCCCGTAAAAGAAAATTAGAAAGAAGAAAAAAATTCAAGGATCTCCTTTTTGTATTGAAATTTGGAAACTTGTACAAATTCAAATTAAATTGCTTACAAATAAAATGCAACAATTTAATCTACGACCTTCTCTCTGATCTGTGACAATTTATTCAATAATAAAGGAAATTTCTCTGATTTCTCCTGCAGAGTATGGTCTTAGCTTTAGCGTATATTTTTTCGTCCCTTTCTGCTTCAAATCATCATCTTTTATAATCGTTAGCTCGAGCATAACCACTTTAGCAATGGCTCGAGGCGTGGTAGAGATTACCTACCCATGTATAGCACAATGTATAACGATGAAAGTGGTTATGCCGCATGGTATGTATACAACATCTGGCAGCATAAATTGATATAACTTAAAATATATATGACACATGAAGATTTTACACACTACATAGTAGGATTATATTCAACACATATATAATATATCAATACCATGTAGAAAATATCATTTTAGACGTCATCAAATATATTAGACACATGCAATTTGTATGATTGAGGTTATTTTAATTAGCTAATATGTGCGGAATTTAGTCATATGTCCACAATTTTATTTCTCATATGTCAACAAATGCTCACTTCAAAAATTAATAAAATTTACCTAATTTTATTTATTCTTGAATAATATCAAAATTTATTATATTCATCATTTATATTTTACTCAAGTTACATCATTTTAAAATTTTGCTATTTGCATCAAGTATAAATTTATACTTTATAAATTTGTATTTATTATTTTTATTTGGTATATAAGAATTTTTTTCAAAATACGTTTATGTAATTTCTAAATTGGATGGGTTGCTTGTGCATTAAACAACAATTATATATATGACCTTTGAGATGAGGATAATAATTTGCGATATTTAATGTGAACTGTGTACTTCTGCATAATTAGAAGAGTACACTCAACAACCAAATTCATCTTTTCAGTTGTCCATATTATTATTAATAAATGACAAATCAAGAATAATCTATGTTTTGATGATTAACAAGTTAATTTGAGAAATTTTAAGGCATTAACATATGAGTTGAGATGTGTTTAGGATTAGATACTTCAAAATTCAAAATTTGGCAGATCAAGTCGCATGCTAAGTCAATTCAGGCATCGACTTGGGTCAAGTTGATCCGAAGTCGACTCCAACGTTGACTTCAAAATGACATTTTTCGACAGCGTTGACGGTGTGGACGCATGAATAGGCGAAGTTGCGCCGAAGTCGACTTCACATGCGACTTGGGTGAAGTTGAAACTCAAGTCAACTCTGTCTGCTACTTGAGGTATCTTCATGTGTCCAAAGTTGAATCAGAAAAAGTCAAGTCGCAACCGAAGTCGACTCTTACATGCGTCTTAAGTGAAGTCGCACATGAAGTCGATTCAGACATGTGACTTGAGTAGAGTTGCAAACCAAGTCAACCCTAACATTAAACTTGGACAGATGAAGCTTAAGTCATGAAATTTAAAGCTCAAGAATGAGTAGTTTAATTTAAGATACATTATACTATCATCCAAGACAAGAATATTCAAAAATGCTCAAAAGTTTTTAACCCAGGGTATGTTTGGAAATGGTTAAAAAATGTCAAGTTAAAACTTTTCAATCTAAAACTTTTCACTCTCCACAACTATCATATTTTTTAATTATTTTTTCACATTTTTCTATACAATTACCCTACTTTTCAATCATTTCTACACAATTACTCACACAACGAACCTATCTATTTTAACTGTATTATCTTTACTACTCATCATTACCCCTATTATATCATATCATTTGACAACTTTTACTCTTCAAAACTTTTCATCAAAAGTTGTATCCATTCCCAAACACATCCCAAGTTAAGTATTCAAGAAGTTTTGAAAGCCCATATATAGAAGTAAAGATCTATGAAGATGAATCATGAAGATAACAAGGGAAATTACACTAATGGATTAAGATCACATTGTGATAAGGTTCCAATGAATCAAATAGAGAGTGAAGTAGCAACCCTAGTTGACTTCACCTACGACTTGGGTCAAGTCCAAGACCAAGTCAACTCTAGAGTGGAACCTAACTGAAGAGCTGAAGACTGAAGTTGCAACACAAGTTGATCCAGTCTACATCGTGGGTGAAGTCACATCCGAGGTTGACTCTTAGTGTAACTTGAATCACAATGGTAAAAAAATTCAAATATTGGCGCATTAATTACACACCATCTACTACCAAATGTTCGAATTTACTCATCACCTATTTAAGACACATGAAATGAAAGAAAAGGTAGTAAGCTAGAGTATTGATTGAGCTTCAACCTTCCCATTCTTAAGCATTTAAGTGATCATCAAAAAGACTTTTCCAAGAAGAACCAAGTGATTGACTACAAGTGCTGAACCGTTCCAACAACAACCCATTCCACACGTTCTTCTCTGCACTATAACTTATTCTTTACTCATCTGTAAAGTGTAGTGTTATTTATTATTTATTAGTATTTTCATTTAGTTTGGCATTAGAGACCAAGATCAAGTGAAGGCAAAGCAGTGTGTGACTGGAGTGTGACTCGTCACCTACTTGTGCAAAGTCTGTAATGGCCCCCTAGAGCTGGAATCTAGAAGAGAGTAAGTGTTCTAACTGTATTTCCATTTGCATAATGGAATTCAAGGCACAAGGGTGTATTCTTGGAGGAATGGAATAGAGAGAGTTGTCCCAAACCACTATAATCTCTTGAGTTTATTTTGCTTATTCCACTTGCAGTTATATTCTCCATGTTTTTCATTCAAGAAAATTTACTTCACAAGGGGTTACATCTGCAATATCAAAATTTTTTGTTAAGAACCCAATTCACTTCTCCCCTCTTGGATTTTGCAATTAACTCGGAACCTACAAGTAGTATTAGAGCAGGTCTTTGAGTTTCTACCAAAGAGATCTTATTTAAATGAAATTCCATCAACTTCCACCCCTACCTTTTTTGAGAGTCAATTATTCACTAAGCCTCCACTATTTGACGATAGTAACTTCGATTACTGAAAGTTGAGAATGAAACAACTTATTATGACCATGGACATGAACTCTTGGATTGCTACTCAAGATGGTATTATTCTACCGTTTGGTGAGAAAGCCTCCGAATGGATCAAGGAGAAAGTTATAATAGTAAAAAGCAATGTCAAGGCAACGAACTCCCTATTTTGTGCCTTAACATCTACAGAGTATGATAGAGTATTTTTTATTTAACTGCTAAAGAAATATAGGATACGCTAATATCAATATATGAAAGAACCTCTCAAGTTCAAAAGACGAGAAGAAACATATTGATTGGAGAATTAGAGAGTTTTAAGATGTTAGACACCGAAAACA
Organism: Annona cherimola; assembly: GCA_030490835.1. Classification (NCBI taxonomy): domain Eukaryota; kingdom Viridiplantae; phylum Streptophyta; class Magnoliopsida; order Magnoliales; family Annonaceae; genus Annona; species Annona cherimola. The sequence goes on from CM059972.1 coordinate 92,218,547, forward strand.
TATCTGAAATGTTTGCAATATTTTTAAAGATTGCTAACATATTGAAGGGTCTAAGAAAAGTAATTTCTTAATCTGAACATGTTATGAAAATTCTAAGAGTTGTACCTCAGTCATGGGCTTCAATGATTACAATCGTTGAGGAGGTAAATGATCTAAACACATTGAAGCTTGAAGACCTCATTAATTCACTCATGTCTCATGAGTTGATAAAGAGAAGGAATGGAGAACATCATAAAGGAAAAAGAGTCATCACATTGAAAGCAATGTAGAGCTCAGATGAGTCCACGCCGTCTTCCCAAAACGATGATGAGGAGATTGCTATGCACACGAGAAAGTTCAGAAAAAATTTATGAGGAAAGGGAAGAACTTCGACTCTAAATGATTCAATGATAGAAATAGAAAGGAAAAGAAGAAAGAAATGACTAAATGTTATAGATGTGGTGCAGTGGGATACATGCAATCCCAACGTCCCACACTGGAAGAAAGCAAATCAAAAGAATGATAAAAGAAGAGAGATAAAAGCGACACTAGAAGATTTCCAAAACCCAAGGGTAGAGGAATGTACATAAATGAGGAAACATCTACAACAAACAGCTCATCAAATGAAGACCATGAAGCTACTAATTGTGCTCAAATATATGCATGCTAAAAGTTAAGGAAGAAAATATTTTGAAATGTCTTACTGCAACTGAGCTAATAGATGGACAAATCGCATCAAATGATTATACAAGTAGTGAAGAGATCTGTCTTAGAGCAAAAGTCAACAACATATAGTTCATAGATAATAGGCACATGACAGGAGATAAAGTATTGTTCCATGATATTAAACTGTATAATAAAGATACTGTTACATTTGGAAATAATGAAAAAAGGTAAAATTAACGGTAAGGGAAATGTTTATAATATATCAAATGTATGTATAGAAGATGTGCTGTTTGTTGAAGGACTCAAACACAACTTAATGAGTATTAGTCAATTATATGACAAAGTTTACAAAGTCGTGTTTGAATTATTTATATACAATGTCTTTGATGGAGATCATATAGTTTTTAGTAGCAAAAGACATGAAAATATATATTTGGTTTCCCTTGATGAATTGGGTGAAAAATATCTTATAGCTATTGATAATAATCCATGAGTTTGGCATAAAAGGTTTAGACATGTAAATATATCGAACATTAAACTCTTATTGAAAAAGAGTTTGGTAAAAGGGTTACCAAAACTTAAATACGATAAAGACAAAATTTGCAAGGCATGTCAAGTGTCCAAACACTCTAAAATGTCATTTTCATCTAAAAATGAAATTTCAAACTCAAGGCCACTTGAATTATTACACATGGATATTTATGGGCCGTCCGACATTTTGAGCCTTGGAGGAAAAAATATATTTTTGTATTATTGTAGATAATTTTTCAAGATTCACCTGGATAATACTGTTAGCTAGCAAAGATGAAGTCTTCTTAATATTTTTTAAAATTTCAAAATTAGTGTAAAATTAAAAACAAAATATAATAGTATTAATTAAAAGTGACCATGGTAGTGAATTTCAAAACAAACAATTTATAAAAAATTTCAATGAAAAAGAAATTCACTATACATTTTCTACTTCGAGAACTCCCCAACAAAACGGGATAGCCAAGAGGAAAAATAGAACAATACAAGAGATAACTAAGACAAATGTCTTTATGCCGTCTTACCACAAATCTTTGAAATATGATTTTATGTTTTAAGTTTTGGATTTTAGGAAACCAGGCGACTCTATACCAATTAAACCACAAATCCATCATAAAAATATAAATCTTAAAATTTGAATTTTGAGAAACCAGGTGACTCTATGCCTGTTAAACCATAAATCCTTAGAATATGATTTTATAAAAGACGTAAAATTTAACTTTTGGATTTTGAGGAAGCTAGTCAACTCTATGCCGGTTAAACCAAGAATCCTTGAAATATGATTTTGTAAAAGTTATATATATATAGATTTTGAGAAATTTAGAGACTCAAAATCCCGAAAAGATATATATTGACATTATTCTATTCATTTTTAGGAAACCAGAAAGATGCTGCTTCAACCTGAACTTTAAAAAAATAGCTTCAACTTCGACTTCAACATCCTTGCGACAAGCAAGAGAGGCAAGATATTATAAGAAATTATTAAGAGTGTTAATACAGAGAAAGCCTTTCTCCTGTAGCAAAAGCTGAATTTCGTCGTGATGTACGTGACAAGCATCAACAAACTTTTGATGTTCTCAAAGAAAAATCTGCTCATGAGAGTCAAATCACTCAAAGAGATAACCACTTGTGGTTAATTTTCATCACGAAGAATCTTTGGAAATATGATAATAGAAGGTTAAAGTCTCAGAAGTCAGAATTTTTGTTCGATGCTGGTGTTTCTTCTTTCACTCTCTCTACTCTGAGATCTCCAAGATCTTCTGCTATTATAATTTATTTACCTAAAGGCAAAGGCCTGAAAAGTATTTCAAGTAAGAGTTTACTGAGTATTACACATATCGACAACTTCTACCCTTTTTAGAAGTGACCATTTTGAATGGATAAGAAGCGCAAGTACTAAAAGAAATGCCATCATCAAATTCACAAATGACAAAAGGACTTCAATATGGGCCATCACAACTTTCTGTACAAGATTTTCTTTTAAATCCTTGTTCCATTTTGGATAAGCCAGCTAGTGATATTAAAGGGAGCTTAGTACCTTTAGCAATCAATGTCGCAGAAGAGCAGAGTTTTTAGCATAATTAATTTTTAGTGAAAGGTTGGCAAATGGGTGTAAATGAATGGATGGGTTGGGTGGCCTCTATTATAAAAGATTATCAACCATTTCTATGGCGTGCTGGTATCTTGGCTTCGATCTATGTCTCACAAAAGTCCATCCTTTATGAGTGTGAAGTCTACAAATGTATTATTGAGAATTTTATCCCTGAATCCTTCACATGCATTCTTCCATATGTGGTGTGTTTTTTGGGGCAAAAAAAGTCAATCAAAACTTTTCACTCTTTATAACTATTATATTTTTTAATTATTTTTTTACATTTTCCTATATAAACTACCCTACGTTTCAATCATTTCTACACAACTATGCATATAATTAACCTATCTATTCTAACTTTGTTCTCTTTACTCCTCATCATTACTTCTATTATATCACATCATTTTCTATTAATTTGACAATTTTTACTCCCAAAAACTTTTCATTAAAAGTTTTACTCCCAACCAAACACACTCATGGTAAGCTAGGACTTTCTTTGTGGGACATGAAGCAAGTAATAGGACTTCCTATGTTAGGTGAGATTTATGAAGAGTTCATTCCAACTTCAAAAACGTTAGAAGATGAAAGCTTTAAAGCACTCAAGCAGTTGTATGCTCTCCTGTATATAAAGTATTCAAATTTTAAATCTCTTGATGAAGTAGATGGAAAGATAGGAGTATCTTTTTCTTGCTGGTTCTATACTTTTCATAAAGCATCTAACAACAAAGGGGAACATAGACTTGCTCGATTGTGCAATTTTTTGGTTTACTGCCTTTACAAATGTGTATTTCTTAATCAGGATCTCAATACATCTAGAAGTTATCCTTCTTGCTTGTCAAGTCACTCATGGGATAAAATTATCACTTTGCCCGACTATCGTGGCAAAATTATCTTATGATTTACGAGAACATGCTTTCTGTATCATGCGTAAAGAAAGTCGGAATATATACTATTGTCCTGGTCACTACTTTATGCCTGGTTTGTTTATCATTGTCAAAATATTCATCATCTGGCTATGAAAGAGAATAGTGATGGTCCTTTTATGGTTATGATGCATGGTCGTAAACCCTCAATGAAAAAGCTCAAGGATGTACAATTTTTACTTCGAAATGCACATAGCATCAACTTTTGCATGATTCCACCTCCCTTGGACAACTTAGCAAAACAACCCATACTGATTTGGCGCCTTCTCGTGAATCATCGGAGGCATTCCATAAACTATCAGAATCTGACAGAGAATGACTTATATGCATTCGTCCTGGCACTCTTATATACAGATACATGGAGGAAGCTATTCTGATTCCATACTGGCCTTCTTGATTCGTGATGTAGCTAAGTTAAGTTTAAGGTTTTGTTGCTAATCTTAATTCATCACTAAAATTACAAGCAAATTTGCAGGAGGCTCTTCTTTCGTGTAATCATTTTAATGCGCCATTTTCATCTTGTATTTTCATTATCCAAGAAAAATTTGATGATGCGACTTGTCTTGTAAATTTCAAAAATTAGTTTCAAAAGGTTTTTCAAGGTTACTTTGATTTGAAGAATAATAAAGGATTTCTAAATGTTGAGAAGAAGAGTATCCGATGTTCAACAAAAGCCATTTTCTATAAACAAAAATCGAAACACAGGCAAGGATGTCGTGGAAAATCAAAGGGTATTATCATAGAAGAGGATATCACTTCTTCCCAAGCACATGATGAAGAATTACAACAAAAAAAATTTCTTTATCAGGTTCAGGAGAATGTCCTTCAACATCAACAAAGACCTAAAGAAGATGAGGACGATTCTTTACAACAATCAAGAAGCAAGGAGATGAGGAAAATTTTTCTCAATCGCAACCACAAGAGCATGAAGAAGAGATTATTCAACAAGAGCAAGGACATGAGGAGGCAGGTCTTGAGAAGGGAGAATCTACTAGCGACAATGAAGATTATGCGAAGGAAGATGAGGACATAATTCCTAGTAAAGCTAATGTTTTAAAAGATATTTTTAGTGATGAAGAGGAAATTCCTCCTTCTAAAAGGAAGAAATGTTCATCACATGTTGGGAGTACTAGTTGTCAAAAAAACAAAAATCAGCTACTATAAGGGAGCTTGGTGAGCTTGAATAATTGATAACTTACATATTTTGTGTACTAATTATCACTTTTTCTTGATACTGATTATGCCAATTAAGGAGACTACTAATAGAGCGCTAGAAGTTGTCATCACTAGGTAAAATGTACTAAAGCCAACACTTATAGCCGAAGAAGTTGTCAACATAAGAATAGAGACACAACAGATAGTTGAAACTGTTGTTATAACATCAGAAGCAGAGATGGTGCCAAAGGTGGCAACAATTGAGAATGTTGTCGTAACAGCAGTAGACAACGAAATTATTATTACCTCTAACGAAGAGGCGATGGTTCAGCAATATGGTATTGTAAGTCACTTCTACATATAATTTTATAATAATTTTTTATCTTACCAGACAAGACTGACAAGTTTTATATATATAGAAAAATCCCTCTTTAGCATCAAGTTCTTCAAATATTGTGTCGACTTCTTCAGCACCAGGATTGTCAACGTCTCCACCGCTTATAGTCAGACTCATTAAAGCACAGTTGGTCTGCTTAATAAATGAATGAAAGGATATTCCTGCTAATTAATTCTATACTTGTCATGATACAATTAACTACATCTTGCTTATTTTCTCGCCATACTACAAGGGTAATGTAGACATTCAATCTCTTTTTTCAAACATATTTAATCAGTCTCTCATTTTTTGTGAGCTTTCTACTTCCAATGACTCATCTCTAGCAGAGAGGTTTATGAAGGCTTAGATTGAAGGGACCAAGAAGAGAAAAGATTGGGTTGTAAATACCATTGATAATGAAAAGAAAGCCTCTCTTGTAGCCACTGCCCATCGATATTCTATTATGGAGAAAACACAAAAACTCATGAAGGAGCAAAAGAACTTATAAGAGCATTTATCACAAGTGAAAACTCTTTTCGAATACTCGACAAAGGAAATTATTGAAACTGAAGATAAAAAAAAGATTGTCGTAAATCAACTTCTCACTTCAGAGGAAAGCCTTTGCCATTTTGAAGAAGTTATTGACAACTCTCTTCAGATCTTTCAAAGCTTCAATCTTCTTCTGAATTTTTATCAAATTTTAAAAGACAAAAATTACCCCCTATATCAGATCGACTAACTTTCTTCTGTATTTGGCCAGTCGATTTTTGTAAACTTGTGTTAATATTTTTTTAAGAGTAATATTTTTTTCAGGAACTCTCCATTTATTGTAATTAAATATCTATCTTCTTCTTTATTCATGAGACGATATGCATCATTTGAGTGAACTTCATCAATAATAAAAGAAATTTCCCATTTACAATTAAAATTTTCTTTCGACTTCTTTGTTATTATTAGTGGTCTTTTAACAGTTAATACCAGATCTCTTTGTTTGGAACTTCTATGCTTTATTTTTATATCAAAAGTTGCCGTCATTCTTGCTTAATGCATTTCTATTCTTTGTCGTGCTTATAGTTTTTTCTTCCAAAGACTAAGTTCCCGTAATCAGAGTTAGATATTTTTGTCATTCATCATAAGTGGTTGAAGCGTAACTCTTAAGGATGAAATTTGAATTTCAATTGGTAGCACAACTTCACATTTATAAACTAATGAAAATGGAGTTACTTGAGTTGATCCTCGAACTATGGTTCGATAATCCCAAAGTGCTTCTAGAAGTTTTTTATGCCACTCCTTTTTATTCTTTCCAATCATTTTTTAAAAATCTTGCCAATTGTTTTATTGAAAACTTCAGCAAGACTTTGTAGGTGCATAATATGTTGTAGAGGAGTAATGCTGAATCTCATGATTTTTGCAAAATTTATCAAACTTTTGATCTCGAAATTGAGTTCCATTGTCATGTATAAAATGTCGTGGTACTCTGAATCGACATATAATATTATTTTTTTAAAATTATAAAATTCCTAACGTCTTTTATGGGCTAAAGATTTTTCTTCGGCCCATTTTGAAAAATAATCTATTATCATAAAAATAAATTGACGACCATTTGATGCAGGCAGGTTTATAGGGCCAATGATATCCGTTACTCAGGCTTCAAATGGTCAAGAAGAGATTGTTGGGTGTAAAGGTTCGGGAGTTTGATGAATAAAGTTTGCATGAAACTGACAAGCTTTGTACTGCTTGGAAAATTTAACGGAGTCTTTTATCATAGCAGGCGAATAAAATCCTAGTCTTTTTATTCGATCATACAACTTTGGATCTGGTTGATGTGCTCTGCATGTCCGTTCATGAGTTTGAATGAGAACTTCATTAGTTTCATGATTTAATAAACATGTTAGTAGAATTCCCTCGAATGATTTTCGATATAGAGTACTTGTTTTATGATCATAATGGAAACTTAGTATTCTTTTTCTAATACTAACTATTTCTTTTTGATATTCAGGTAAAATGCCAAATCTTATATAATCAAAAAAATTAGATCCTCCAATTTGTAACTTCATAATTTTTTATTTGTAATTGATCATCGACTTAACATTTTGAATTTTGAAGGTTTTCATTGATTTCATCTTTGAAAGGTATTAATCTTCTTTCACATATCACCATAGTAGTAGGGGTGCAACTCAGGCTCATGAAACTCGGGTTCACTTCAACCCTAACCCTAACCCTATTTGTAAAACTTCAACCCTAACCCTATTTTTAAACCTCAACCCTAACCCTATTTTTGAAATTCGGGCTCGGGTTGACATTCTCCTATTAATATGTCTTTGTTATTCATCGTATACATAATTTTTATCACAAACCTATTATATAAAAAAGTTTAAAAACAATTTATTATACAAAAGCAAAAAAAATTCAAATACCTCTTAAGAGTAGAAAGAAAGAAACCTATATATATAATCACATTATATACATTTCTCTCCTTCTCTTTTGCTCTCATTTTCAAATAGGATTTGGCGAAATTCAAGCTGCCAATTCGCATCATGTACTTAGCTCGAGGAATTTTATAGAAACGTCATCTTTATAAAAATATCCTTACGTGCACTTTTTTAGCAAGCTTTTTTAAAATGAAATAAAAAATACAGTCACTTAAGTCCATTTATATGAAAAACAAAGTATAAAATTTTTTTATGTGACCACTATTTTTAATAATAATAATAATAACAACATTGTACTATTTTTTAAATTAAAATCAGTATGGGTCGAAGCATGGCTTGACCATAGAAACTAAATTAAGTATTTCCCATGATATATTATATCCTTAATTCAACGCTTCCACATATGAACAGATTACTCCAGCAAAAATCACCGTGGATTGTCATGTGGAGTTTTGGAACAAGTTATGAAATCAAGTAGTTTTGCACCTTTTCCTTTCTGATTGCTTACAGCTTTAAAATTAGGATGCGGATTACCTCGGAAAGATGAACGTTAACCTCGCTTCGTGGTGCTGGAAATGGCGGGGCCGAAATCGAAAGGGGAAGCTGGGAAATGGCGGATTTCGGGACTTCAGCTCCGAGCGGGAAGAAAGGGGAAAGCTGAAAATGGCGCGCCGAACGAAATCGAAATCAAAAATCAAAGTCACAACTCGCAAAACGCCAAAAATGCTGTCACCACCTGTCACTGTCCACAATCCCTCTCTTCAATCTGCCGCCCGCGACGCCTAAGTCACCTGTTTCATCAGTTAATATATTATTATTTTAATAAAAATTATATATTTTATGTAAATGCAATTCGGGTTCGGGTTTACAGGGTTCGGGCTTGCCTGAAACCAAACCGAGTTTTGTTTGAATTTGGTCCGGGTCCGGGCTCAGAAATTGAGCTCGGGTCGAAAATTTTAGAGTTTCAACACCGTTTTTGTCGGGTTCGGGCCGAACCCCCGCCCAAGTTGCACCCCTACATAGTAGGTATATCAGCTTGAAGATCTACTGGAGATCCCATAGATGCTGCAAGGCCCACAAGAGCATCTACTTTCATATTTTGTCCTCTTGGAATGTGTTCAATTTCAACCCATGAGAAGCTCTCCAATAGGCTAGTTGCTTTCAGATGATAAGGCAATAATACAGATTTTTTACTTCATAAATTCTTTTTATTTAATTTACAATAAGCTTCGAATCACCACATATTTGTATATGCTTGATTCTCACCTCTTACGCTATCTCTAAGCCAATGTTAAGGGCTTGATATTCTGCTTTATTATTTGTACATACTTCTGTTATGATGAATGAATAAAAAATCATTTGATTGTCTGGAGAAATAAAATAAGCCCCGCTCCTACTAGAATTGCATCATTACTTACTTTTCGTGACTCTTCATCAAAGTATAGTTGCCTCTCCTTTTTTTCTTGATTTAGACACATGACTTGATCATCTAGTAAGTCATCATTTAAGCTATCTCCAAAAGGAAGAGCATGTGTAGCCAAGAAATCAGCTAAAGCCTGACCTTTTATCGCCTTTTGAGAGACATACACAATATCAAATTGGAAAGTAAGATAGCCCATTTTGCTAACCTTAGCATTAAGTGATCCTGCTTTAGTAATAAAAAATTTTAATGAATTTATTTTGGATATTAGTTATACAATATTAGCCAGTAAATAATGTTTTAATTTTTGAGTATCATACATCAGTGCCAAACATTCCTTTTCTCTTGGCATATAATTGAACTCTGTTCCTTGTAATTTTCAACTCAAATAATATAAAACTACTTCTTTTCCTTCTTCATTATTTTAAGCCAGTAATGCCCTTAACAAATATTCCAGAGCACATGTATATAATATGAAAGGTTTATCATGTCTAGGTGCTCCAAGCACAAGAGGATTGGTAAGATATTTTTTATTTCTATCAATGCATCTTCATAGGCATTGTCCTATACAAAATTTTTATTTTTTCTCATCAAACACATAAAAGGTTGACATCTTCTAGCAAAATTTGCTATAAAACGTCTAATATGTGCTAAACGTCCTTACAATGCCCTCGATTCTTTCAAATTGGTAGGAGACTTCGTTTCAAGGATAGCTTTGGTTTTTACTGAATCTATTGCTATTCCATCTTTCTTTACAACAAAACCTAAATTTTTTCTAAAAGTTACTCCAAAGAAACATTTTAAAGGGTTCATCTTTAAGTTAAATTATCATAACTTTTGAAAAACTTTTCGAAGATCTTCAAGATGATTTACTCGATTACAGCTTTTCACCGCCAAATCATCAACATAACACTTTACAGTTTTGTGTAACATGTCTTTAAATATTTTGGTCATTGCTCTTTGATAGGTGGTGCCTGTATTTTTCAGCCCAAAAGGCATAAATTTTGAATGGGGTCTGAAAGGATGTATGCTTTTCATCCTAAAAGGATATTTTAATTTGATTATATCCTGGAACGCCGTCCATGAATGACATAGTTTCAAAGCAACAAGAATTATTGACCATAATTTTTTGGCATAGGTAGTGGAAACTCATCTTTTGGGCATGCATAATTTAATTCGTGAAAGTCTATGCAAGCTCGTATTTGTCCATTTTTCTTAGTGACGGGCACAATATTTGCTAACCATTCAGGGTGTTGCTTTTCTTGAATATACGTCTTTTAATTTATGGACTCAACTTCTATTTTATCCGTTACTTTAGGGTGAAATTGCCTTTGCATTTGGTTAATTGACTTTACATCGTCTCGAATTTTTAGTTTCAGCTACGCTAGTATTTAATCCTGGCATTTCTGTATAATTCCATGTAAAAGCATCAATGAATTCATATAGGAGATTAATGCATGTCGAAATTTATTTTTCATTCAATAGTAGAGGGCATGGATTTTCATTGGTGCCTAAGTTAATTTTCTTGACACAATCTTCAGTTGGAGGCTTGACACCGACTTCATCTTCACTTTTATCAAAGTGAATAGCTAATTCTTTAAGATAAGAGGGGTCAGAAGAATATTGACTATCTAACTTTTCAACTCACTCCTCGTCCTTTATAATTGCAAGCTCATCTTCTTTTGTGGTTGCTAGGACTTCAAAATCAGCCAAGTTCGCTTCAAGATCCCAAACATTGGTGTCTATAGAGCTTGTTCCATTATCAACGTTATCTTCTGCCATGTGATCGATGTGATATCCTACACCATATATCGTGTAAATTAAGCACTCACTTTCTTTCCATTCAAATTGTTACTCTTGACTTAATCAAGAGGTGATTGGGTTAAGAATTCCCTTTCTGTTCTTTAAACCCTTTGGGTATTGAAAATCATAACTGATATTTTCCATCGTTTGCTTAACAATTCTGTTATAATTATCAATATTAAAAATTCTATTCGAAATGAACAGACATAAGGAGAATTTTTAAAGGATTTGACTCAGTAGAAAATTATTAGTTTTTGATTATTTGGGTAAGAAATAATAAAAATTGCCTCATCTTCATTTCAATGCCCATGAAGAGTTTTAGTGGTGATAAAAGAAAATCAATTCCAAAAATTTCAGTTTTCAATTGTTCAGTGATCATATTCACTGACTTTTCATTTTTGAATCAGTTAATTTCCATACCTTTTTTGGCTTTGGTGCCAGTACTCATCTACTTACTAGCTTTTTTTCCTCCTTTTCAAACACTTTAGTTGGTCCCTTTGACCTCTTTTCTTTTCTTTCCTTTATTAATTTGCCTTTCTTCATTTTTTCTTGATAAAGCCTTGCATCCGTGCAATAAGCCTTAATGCCATTAAATGGTCTTTCATCTGCAAACACACGACATATTTTTTATCATCATCAATATATTTGAAACATTGATGTAAAGTAGAAGGAACCACAATGTTTTCGTAGATCCAAGGTCATCTTAGTAGCAAATTATAAGAAGTTTTAGCATCAATTATATAACAAATTACATAGGCTTTCAAGCTACCTAGTTGCAATGAAACTTTTAATTTCCCCAAAGTCTCTTATAACTGAGCATTGTATGCTTTAATAGTAGTGGAACACTTGCTCAATTGATTAACAGGTATCCTAAGAAATGTTAATGCCCTTAAGGGCATTATATGAACTGCAGATCCGGATCAATTTGAACTCGCGGTAACCGTACTTTCCTTACGTAATCTATAATTTAAAAAGGCCGATTATGCATAACATTTCCTAACAACATATCCTCCTTGGTGAATGTTATACTTGCTAATTTAGTTATTTTAACAGAGTGACATTTTTTCATACTTTTCAGGTTCTGCTTATACTTTGTTAACATGTGGAGTGTAAACTTCAGCTGACAACAACATTTCTACTAAGCCTTTTCTAATTTGAGGAGACAAACGTAAACAAATCATAAATAGACATTTTTGCAGGGATATGAGTAAGTCGTTTAATTATATCGTAATTGACAAGATCATTTATTTCGGGATATTTATTTCTTGATGAAGTAGGTATATTTGAATGGACTGCAGAAGAGGATATATTGAATTCATTATATTTTCTACGACAGTCTAAGTTAGACTTGGTTCCTTTTCCTGCTTTATACACCTCCTTTCTTGATTCAATCTCTTTTGCTTCTTCATTAGTTTCTTTTTTTGCCTCGTGCATCCTTTTGCTACTTTCTCCTTTTTCTAATTCTCGGACCATCACCATGTTTACTAAAAAACTTGAGGTTGTACTATTTTCAGGATACATATTTTATTAAAGGAATTGTTGAAAACTTTCCTCTTCCCTCTAATGGTAGGCTTCATCTGTCATCAACCTAGTTCCTGGTGTAGGGAAGAGATGACACTTGAAGAATTCTTGTCCCAATCGTATGAAGTGAATTCTATACTTAGGACTACTCTGCAACACCATGGCATTTGAGGAGACTAAGGAACTAAATTTTCATCTTCGGTACGATCATTTTCCTCCAAATAAATTCATGCTTTCCTGACTTCTTTAATGAGGATCGCACACTTTTATTTCAACAAAGGCCATCATATTGTTTATCATTTCTAAATTTTCCCCACTCTCCATGACACTAAATCCACAAGATCTTCATTAAAGTCTGTAAAATCTTCATCAAATATTATATCATCATCTGATAAAGAAATATCTTCTCACCACATAACATCACTTTCCTCTTCCATTTGATTTTCAAGATGAAAGACTGATATACGATTATATATTATAACCTTCATATTTGTTGTGTCTATGTCATCCATATCTTCTTATACTATATCAAACTAAGACTTGCCAAGTAATTTAGATGACATTAAATCTTTTAAGGTAAGAAGATGGCGAACTTCGCTTGATATTGGTTGATTTTCTAACTTCTCTATTTTATTTTTTCTCAAGCATTTCTTCTTAACTTTTAATGATTTTTCCTTTAGTTGACTTGAATCCCAATCTTCTTCTTTTAGCAATGGGGGTGAACTTAGAGAAAAGATCCATCTGATAGGTTATGTAATACTAAGATTTTAGCGGGAGCCTCCAAAAGTTCATATTTGAATTCGACATCAGGATCATTGCTGCTTTCAAATGTAATTGTAATCGGATCAAATGATCAAAATAAATGAAAACAGAATTTATCGTAACTTTCTTGTCTTCTACTACCAAGGTGATTGCACTGACGTTGATAAGCTCCTGAACTTTATCTTTTAAAACATAACAATCCTTAAGAGTATGCCCAATTATTCTGTGATAGGAGCAATACTTAGGATCATTAGTTTTGATTTCCTCTTCAGGACGCTTGCATGATGGTAGTGTAATTTTTTCACCTTTCAAAAGAAGTCTGATAATATCCCCTAGTTGACTAACATCATATGTGTATATCTTGGATAGTCTTTTTAAAGGATATTGGTTTTCTTCTTTCGGTGTTTTTGATAATTGGTAAATGATAATATATTTTGCGGGTATATTTATACAAATTTGGTGGGCAAATATTGAGTTTAATGTGAAATTTACCTTAAAATGCATATTTGCAACATTTGGTTATTAAATATTAATTTCAAGTGATTTAAACAATTTTCGTAATCTTTTGGCTTGAAATTATATTTTTATGATTGCCATAAAATCAAATGTGCTTGAAATATTTTCATTGATAACCTTTAAGGATTTTAATTAATCAATGATTTAATTATATTTTTTTATTGCAAATTAACAAAATCCAAGCGTGGGGCCCACCATCCAAGCTATCCATATATTTCAGCTGTCCATCAAATTCAATAACCATAGATCCAAGCAGTGCACCTAAAAATTCAATCCAAGCTCTCTATCAGATTGCCACAGTCTAGAAATTCAAATAAATTAAATTTTATTTTTTAACCGTCCATTCATTTGGAAAGATCCAACTGTGGGGCACTGTTTTTACAGATGTGGGGCTGACCGAGATAATCACCAACTTCCATTCTTTCCTAGTCGTCCAAATCAGAAAAGAATGATTTTTTTGCGACCGTCCAAGTTCATATGCGGTCCACCAGAGAACCATGCAGAACATCCATTAATTCCAAGCTGCAATTTCGCCGTCCTCGCTTTTCCAAGATCGAAGCTGTCCATTTAAATCTAAGAAAATCAACACCTTCTATTTATACATAATAATGAAATTTCAACAAGCCATTAAACCGTCAAAGAAGGGAGTTCCCAACTTGCTGATTCCGTAGATTTCCTCTTCATAAGCCAAGTCGTCAACCAGTTGCCCACAATCAACAACGTAATTCATAACGCAACAACCTTGTTCAATTCCTTCCCTAGCAAGAGGCAGCTTGCAAGCGTAAATTCACAACCCAAATTGTCACCTTTGGGGCAATTCACATTTATAAATATGGGCATGTTAAAGACTTGAAGGGGATTTTTTCCCCAGAGAAATCACGAGAGAGAGAGAGAGAGGTGAAGAAGAGGTGGAGATCACAGGTAAGAGGCACATCGACGAGTTGCGTGGAGTGGCCGACACACCATCGGGGCTTCAAACTAATAAGCTTTTTTATTTCTTTTTCCATTTTAATTTTAATTGCATTATTTAAGATGAGTTTGAATTTTAATTTTATTTTGGACCTAAACATGCTCGACTAAGCCCTAAATTTAGGATTTAGGATGTAACGTGCGTATAATATAGCGTGGTGTATAGTTTTAATTTATTTATGATGGATATTGTTGTTAATTTAATATCTTGTGATTTTAAAGTTTGCTTTATACATGGGCTCATACTTTGACATGATTCTATATATTAGGTAATGGAACTGAGATATGAAAATCTAATATACGATAATTAAGATATTAACCCTGAAAATCTAAGACCATGAAAATAGACATGATAACCTTGAAGAATTTCATAAATAAGTCACGGAACTTAATGAATTTTAATTAACTTAATCCCATGAGAATAACTGGTTAAAAAAATTAGGGCACGCCTTGTAAGTTTCGAGAGAAAGTGCAAGGATAAATTATGATTTGTTCTCCTTTAACAAACAATATTCAGATTAAATAATTATACTACTACTCATTGCAAAAGACACATGTGAAACCCTAGACCCTAGGCACTCGCATCCTTGTTTTCTACTACTCGTTCTAGTTTTCAATTTTATTTTCTCTTCCTACTTTTCTACTTTCTAGTCTATTTTATTCATTATATTCTCTTCATATTCGACGTGAAAGTGTTTAAAAGTAAAGTTTATAGTCCTGAATTCTCTCAGGATTGATAATTTACATACTACAATATACAACTCATGCACTTGTGGTGAGATTGCGAATAGTTTTCTCGTTATTCTTTTATAGTCTTTTTTTTTTCATTTTTAGATTGTCTGTTGTTGCTATATCTACTCCACCCTTGTCGGAGACTTGTACAATCAATGATTTCGTTTTTATTTTTGATGAGTCAATCTTTCAAGTAGCAAATTTTCTTTGCGGCGATCTTCTATCATGATTTTTGCATTGTAAGCGACTTCCATGAGCTCGCTCAGTGTTTTTACTTTAAATCTAAAAATTTTAAACTTAAGTTTGCTGCTCATATTATTTTTACACATCTCTACCAAAGTGTCTTGAGAAAGACATTTAGGACATCTAACGGTAAGAGCCCTCAATCTTTTGATAAATTCTCTGGCATATTCCTCAAATTTCTGTCTAGTTTCTACTAATTGAGAAGTTGAGACACTATGATATTCATCAAAGAAATGAGTTAATTTTTTTTCCGTATCATTCCACAAATTGATGGCCCTTCGGGAAACATTGAGTAGCAATCAAATGTTGCATTTGTCAACATGCTAATGAAAAGCCGTATACGAAGAGCATCATTGCTTGTTATACTTCCAGTTAATGTATGAAAATGACAGATATGTCGTCATGGCGAATCCTTCCCATCATAAGTTTGTAAAGTAGAAAAATTGAATTTCCAAGGATCCTCCACATAATCCATCTACTGTGGATATGGTGAATCAATTCCCTTTTTCTCCATACGAGCATCTTCTCTGGCTAGTCGAAGAAGTCGATCGACCTCCTTTTGTGACACTGGTGCTTCTTTAGCTTTTGTATTACCAAAAGAAGTTTCTCCCTTCTTCTAATTTAACAATTGCTGATTCTTTAATGCAGCAATAGTTTGTTCCAAATTAGTTATTTTCTTTTTTGTTATCTCTTCTTAAGAAACTTCATCATCTTTTTTCTCTTGAACTTGTGCCTCACTTTGTGACTGTTCTACATTTACCTTATTTACTTCCATTTTATCTTGCTATTTGGGAGTAATTTACCTTATTGACATATTGATGCTTGTATGCAATTTTGTCAAAAAATTGAGTTGCACCACTCACTTTGTAATTTAGTTGCAAACCAAGTGGCATTTTCTTCTGTGATAAGAAATGTGGGTCAGGAATCCCATCCTTGAATTTCATCAGTCGTGGACCCGAACTCTTTCTTTGATTATTTTGGCCATCCTGATTTGGGACTTCTTCCATAAAATATTTCAAAAGTCCAAATCTGTTTTGAGACATGCCATTAGTGATTGGAGCATGAGACCTTACTCCATTTCTTTGCTTTGATTTGAGAAGTGAAACTAATGAGAAAGGCTCAAAATCAACATTTCTACAAATGAAGGTCCTTTTTTATTATTCCAAGCAGATTGAGATACTTAAGAACTTTCTCTTATGCTGGGTTGAACCCTTTGTTTCCGAGGGATCAAATGAAGATTGTGGTTGATTTTAGTGCAAAAATTTTATTGACCATTGCATCATTGTACAACAAGCTTGTGTGAGAGATCTCCTTTTATGACACTTTTCATGTTACTCATCTTCCCATCTGCATACGAGGAAGTGCGTGACCTGGGTTGCAGTGAACCTTCCCACATGGCGTGTGTGGTGTGAGACTGAAGTCTTAACGAACCTTCATGCACAATGGGATGAGTAGCATGAACATGAATGTACTTCATTTCGACCTTCATTGGACCCGATATCCATGCTTGAACTTTCTTGTTTTGCAGGAAATCGTCATATTTTTGTTGGTTGAACTTCAGAACGAGATTCATAGGAGAAGACGTCATGTTCACAGAGCTTTTGACTGGAGATGAATAGTATAGGAAGCCAAATACCATAGTTCCCAC
This sequence comes from Annona cherimola, assembly GCA_030490835.1. NCBI lineage: Eukaryota > Viridiplantae > Streptophyta > Magnoliopsida > Magnoliales > Annonaceae > Annona > Annona cherimola. The sequence goes on from CM059972.1 coordinate 92,235,811, forward strand.
ATACTGTGCCAGAAATTCGTAGACAAAAAATTTGATGAGACTTTTAATCTCCTCCTTTCTAAGTTCTTATAAAAGAAAATTAGAAGAAGAAAAGGAAATTCAGGGATCTCTGTTTTGTATTGAAATTTGAAAACTTATATAGACTCAAATTAAATTGCTTACAAATAAAATGCAACAATTTAATCGACGACCTTCTCTCCGATCTATGACAATCTCTTCAAAAATGAAGAGAATTTCTGGGATTTCTCCTGCAGAGTATGGACTTAGCTTTACGTATATTTTTTCATCCCTTTCTGCTTCAAATCATCATCTTTTATAGTTGTTAGCTCGAGCATAACTGCTTTAGCAGTGGCTTGAGACATGGTAGAGATTACCTACCCATGTATAACACGAGGTATAGTGGCGAGAGTAGTTATATTGCATGGTATATACACAACATGCGGTAGTTTAAATTGATATAACTTAAAATATACATGACACATGAAGATTTTACTCGCTGCAAAGTAGAATTATATTCGACACATATAGAATATATCATGACCATGTAGAAAACTTCATTTTAGATGTTAGTAAATATATTAGACACATGTAATTTGTATGATTAAGGTTATTTTAATTAGCTAATATGTGTAGAATTTAGTCACATGTCAACAATTTTATTTCTTATATGTCAATAGTAGGATGTCGGAATATCCAATGGCACTGCAGTAGACAAACCAATATTGGATCAATATTGGATGTTTGAACATGATATATTTTATAGCTATTAAGCAACTTTTATATATGATCTGGGAAAATGATATCAAAATGTTTGTAGATGATGGGAACAATGGTTCAGAGCGCATGATAGACATTGATACTAGAATTGCTGTTGAGTTTAACATACCACAGGCCCTCCGAAAAATACACCCAAGATTGAAATGAAGTTTGCAACAGAAAAATATGCATTTAACTTTTATAATGGGTATGCAAAGTTCTGTAGCTTTGGTATTCAATGAAGTCAAGCGAAGAAATAGAGATCAGAAGAAGTATGTCAAAGGTATATATGACGCTATAAGGCGGGTTTGAGAGAACAATCAAAGGGTATGCCAAAGAAACGAAAATATGCTGAAAGAGAGGTCAAAAAGTGCAACTACAAAGCATATCTATCAGTTACTAAACCTGCTGACACTCCATGTTTTAGAGTGACACAATTCAATCCATCTCATTGCCATAAACTTACTTTGCTTAACAAATCTGTATTACTATGCTCACACAGGAATGTACCAATTGTACACCTAAATGTGGTGCATGGGATGAAAAGTGTTGACATTTGATGCTATCAAAATATGCATTAGAGGACAATGAATGGTTGCAATCGTTGTATGAGATTAGGCATATGGGATCCTGATACAGTGCACCAGGGTGCATTTAACCCATTTTTTTGTTTTTAATTTTTTTTTATACAACTGTTAATTTAATTGTATTTAACATGTGTATCAATTTTTACCATTTTTGGAGTATTTTGGAGTATTTTGGATATTTATTTTTGATTTTTGAAAATTGGTGGCATTTTAGGTAATTTAAAATTTTTTAAAAAATAAAAAATGGGTTGAAGTACTCCTGTGCACTAAAGCTGAGTGTACCCAAATGCACTGTATCAGGATCTAGGCATATTAGGTTGTGGCTTGCATAAAAAATTATTTTCTTATTGGAATGACCACCACAAGGCATTCCGAGAGTCTGAATTCATTCTTTGATCATTTTATTTATAGTAGAACAAATCTGTTGGACTTTGTAGTGGCTTATGAACAAGTTCATTAAAATAGAAAGTTCGATGAGCTTGCTAAAGATGATAATACTGCAAATAGTGAACACATTTTAAAAACAAAAACCATTATAGAGGAGCAAATGACAAAGTTGTACGCTGGAAAAATATTCAATATCTTTTAAGTTAAACTCGAGCATGACAGATACTACAATATAGTTACCTTCAGATGGATGGATATGGATAAATACTCAGTCACATTTAGTGGATCTACACCTAAAATTTATCCTCGAATAGTTGTGTAAGACAATGCTAATAACTGTGGTAGATGTCCATGCAGAAAGTTCGAATTCACTAGGATTGTCTGTCATCTTTTTCTAATAATATTTCGCTTCAAAAATATGCATTACATGCCTGAAACACACATACTCCAATGTTGGACAAGGAGGTTGAAAGACAATGTGCACATTGTCAAAATTCCTGAAACCACAAATCCTGCTAATTCATCACTGCTATGCTAACATTGTCTATCGCAAAAGTGGTCATATTTTAAACTTTGGGATGCATGGTATTGATGCATTGGAGGGAATTGTCAATATCGCATCTTGTTTGAAGCAGCTAGAAATGTTGCCGAATCAACTAAAAAGGCATGAACCAACTATGGGAGGTGCGAATACAGTTTTTTTGCCCCAGCCCCAGGGTGCAAGTGCAGAAGGAGGTGTGGAGGATAATTGTAGCGCCCTGTTGACCAAGTCAACAATCGCTACTAATATACTATAGAATCGATGATAATGGGGAGAACATATGTAATATCAAAGATTTCATAGATTATTTAAACATTGTCTCATCAAATCCAAACTGAGTTGTATCCAAATACTCGAATCCATAAAATATATACATCATGTCCTCCATACATAAAAAAATCAAAATAAAATAACTCTAAATCTGGATTCATCAGATCCTAGCCCGACCTGGTGTATTTACCCTAGTTGGTCTCCATTAACATACTTGCCATCTAAAATATGATAAAATAGAGTGGGTCCGGGCAAATGTAGTAAGTAAAACTAAAACATAAATCAGTGTTAAACAATATGCATATTTTCAATTAATCATAAATCATATTCAAATCAGTATCATATGCATGCTCATGATCAAGCATTCCAATACTGTATCATATATATGATTTTCTCAACACGTGGGTTAAATCCAATAGGGAGGTTCGATATCTTGTCCTATCTTACATCAGTGCAAAGCACGGGACAATCAAATGTGGAAAATTCCATACCAAGCAAATGATAAGGAGGTGTATTTGATATCCTGCCATGATCTCCACACATCTATGACCCCGCCACAAACTTATGCCCATGGCTCAATTCAGAGATTCGTGTCCAAGCAGTAGTCTCTATAGTCTCTACATACTAGTCTCACAACAAATACCAACAAATAGTCGGACACATTCATGGCTCCAAATATCACATCATAACAGTCAGACACAACCACGGCTCCAAATGTCACATCACAACAACCGGACACAACCACGACTCCAAATATTAAAATAAATAGCCGGACACATTCGCGGCTCAAAAATGACATCATAATAGTCGGACACATTTATGGCTCCAAATATAACATCACAATAGCCAAACACAACCACGATTCCAAATATCACAATAAATAGTCAGATACATTCACGACTCCAATTATAATATCATAATGAATAGTCCAACAGTTTGTCCTAGTCCACAACCATTAACGCCTAAATCATACCCCCGATCCCCAGTTGACGGTATGTCACCGATCGTCATCGGTGATCACAAATAACACTTCTCAACAACATCTTCATCCATGGCACATGATAATGCTAGCATCCAATGTACACATGTATATGTCAAAATATGATGCTAGCATGCTTAGTTTATAAATCAAGTTCCAAATTCGGCATGTCAATAAATCATGCTTTCAATCAAATTTAATCATTTCAATAAAAATATAAATCGCTGGCATCCAAAACATACATGCTCGAAAAATGCACAAAAGAATTAAATTAGTTCAAAACAAAGTCCTACTTATTTCGTTCTTCACTGCACTCCATTCAAATCCGATATATCTTTACTTTTACTTAGCTTTTACTCACTGAAATAATAATATTATTTCAAAATTCATCATTTATTCTAATATTTATATCCACCATTCAATATCAATTTTCCTTTTTAATAATTTTCGTAAATCCAATGATTCGAAATTTACAAAATTCGACAACATTTCATTTTATTCAAAATTCATAAATAATCATATAAATATATCAAATGGATTTGAACATGCTGATCATGATCTCATCACTATTATCAACATTAACCATTTCGATGTAATTGTTTATCCTTAATTGATACAATTATTCAACAATGGTACCAATGTACTTTCTTTCATTTCACCATGCTTAGATTGCCATCTAACAAAGACGATCCTTTGAATTTAGTAAAATTCCACTTGTATTAACTCTAAAAGTTGATCTAAATTAGAACAAGTGTTAAATGCTAAGCTTGATGCTTAGAAGTTTCTATTATCACCTTAATAGTCTATAATCAAGTGAAATCCCCATCATTTAAATTTTTGCATTAATATCTTTTAATAACAATCTTTTATAGATAATCTAACCCATTCAGTGAATTCAGAATGTCCAAAAATGTAGAAATCGACAGTTGAATTATCAAAAATAGAACATTGATATTAAAAGTTATGTCAAAAATTTTTTTAACGGCTCATTGGCTACCATGTATTGCCAGCGTGAGCTACCACCAACATTTTTCAGTGCTCAGATAATGAATTTTTATATAAAATATTTTCAGCAACTATTCTATAAATTTCTAGCCAATATAAGACATTTATGCAAAATATTTCATTCTTAAGGGACTTTTTGTAATTTTTTAGAAACTTTTCTTGTGAAATTTCTCAACCTGACAGGAGGGTAATCTATAATACTCTTTTTAGAAATATCTCTTGCAAATTTTCCTGCAAGATTTGGGTTTTTTATAATTTCTTCAAGATAAGTTCCTTTTTGCAAATTATAAATTCAAGAGGAGTGTTCTGTACAATTTTTGTCAAAAGTCAAAATCACAATAATTCTTCTTCCTTCATCTCCTGCTTGTTTAACCCATCTCGGTCAACTTTTGGCAGTTGTGGAAACTACCTAAACGAGTTTGGATTTTTCCTCTGGGCACATATCTGGGTTCCTTATTTAATATAAATTCGGCTAATATTTTTCTTTTCCTATATTTAACGAATCTATAGAGTTTCGGAAAAAGTGGATGAATTACAAAAATTTAAAATTATCATAAAATCTTCAACAATAAAGCGTAAAAACTTTCACTTATCTAATTGGCGTACCTACGGAAGGATTTACTAGGATAGATATGAGAATCTCACAAATTTTCTTCTAACTTTTAACTCAATAGTTTTGTCTTGTTCTCCCTCTGACTTTGTGCATTCTCTCTATACTGAAATTCTGCACACTTTAAAGAGCACGTTGCTGTTGCCAATGGCTGCCCGTCAACGCTCTCCATTAATGCTTATTAATTTTATTTTATTTTAACCAATATTATATTTAACGGATATTATATTTCATATAATTTAATCTTCTAATCAATATCACTTGCACAATTTAATATTCAATTATTTTATCTCTTTCAATAATTACAAAATAGCTTCATGTTTAATATTTGTATCTCTTTCAAAATAAACTTTCATTAACAAAAATTCACCTTATTCTGTTCTCAATTCATCAACCAAATTTATGATTGGAATTTATTGCAAATTCTTCCCAGTTTTCACAAATTCTAAATTTTCCATTTATCCTCTTTAATATAGAGAGTAAAAATAATTATAAAACTTAGAATTGTACAATAATACAGTTGAAAGATGCTGGCCAAAAGACCCAAGTAGTTCAAAAACTAAAGAAAGGACGTCCGTAAGATCAAATCAACATTGAAGAAAGCTAGATTGCGGAAAGCTAGGTTGTGTAGTGGATGTCACAAAGTTATAAGTGACCACGACAGGATAAGTTCTCCTAAATTGTGTTGTGCGATGATGAATGAAGGTTACATAATTTATTATATCACGTTTGCTAACTATTTTTCATATTTACTAATATCTGCATATAGATTTTATTCATATGTGCAAGTACATGATGGTATGTCATTCACTCCAACTTCAAAAGAAGAATTCTAAAGAGCATGAAGACTGTACTGTTGCTATTTATCTCAATGTTTAAGTTTGTGATGAGCCTTCATCAACTGTATTATTGTTGCTATTTATATCAATGTTGAAGTTTATGACAGACTTGATGAACTAAATTATATGGATGAGAATTATGCATAATGAAATGCTTATAGGGGTTGTATGCTGGGTTTGTTAAGTGTAATTTGACAATGAAAATATTTGGTAAATTTTTAAGTTTTTTCAACAGTGTGTGTTGTATATATAGAATGTGAGTCCCATTAAAGTGAACCCCCCAATGGTAAGTTCATGAGATAGACATCTATAAATCAATCGCCTACAACTTGGACGACTGAAACTTAGTCATCTGATATTTCGAAGAATAAGACAAGTTAAGATTGCTAACAGACTTACATAATATGGAAGGTATTAAATATACATCTATTCTTCTCTAACTAGTACTCATGCTATAAATGATACACACTTGGAGATATCTGCCGGACGACTAGGAAAGAACTGACCAGTCAAAGGACATATATTCATCAGTCGTCCGATCAAACCATATGCGATAAATTGGAGACGACTGCCATGCAGTCATTTGACACCAAAACACACAAATTGAGAAAAAACAACATAGAATAAATTGCACTGGAAAAATAACATAGACCTGTAAACGTTATTCATGACCTATCATTCCACAAATGTAAGTGAGTTAAAAAATATATTTTATATTTTCCAACCATTATATATGTCACCTAAATGTTCAAGCTGTAAAGATAAGGCATATTACATGTCAATATAGTTTTAATCGCAAGCAATATAAATTTGTATCAAAATGTGATTACACCCTACACTTGAATCAATTAACATGTTAGAAAAAAACTAAAGAAAATGGAGGTCAATCCTCCTCATCATTGATGTCCACATCTGGATAGTCTTAAATTTTTTTCGGCCACTTATCCATAACATTTAACTTTTCCGTAATAGCAGCAAACTAGCCCTTAATGTATGATCTCAAATGTCGGACTAATGATGCTTCGTCGTCAGATGATTCTTCCAAATTATCAACCCTTATTGCAGTGTGATGACAAACTGGTTCATTCAAGTATGTATCTCTCAGCACCCACTGACTTGCAGTGTCCTTTCGCCTTACCATTCGCAATAAAGTTGTCACTGATCATTGTACTTTAGTATCACAGTCCTTTCACCACTAACATCCACTCCCAAGTGAAGGAATATCTTTGACAGGAAACACATATAATTTGATCTAATATCCTAAATTCCAATGACATTAAGGTGAAAATAATCATCTGAGCTTCTACTGGTCGGCTAATGTTGCCAAATAGGAAGGCAAAAATCCTATCAAGGTCATGTTCATGCTCATCCAATTATGCCTCATCATTAGGAATCCCTAGACTGGTTGTAATAATTTAAGTAGTCAGCTGATATTGTTGACCATGAAGGTGAAATAAGTCATCCCCGCAAAAAGTGTAGTAGAATCTTTGAACAAGGTGAGGATAACATACGTCGTCGTTCATAGATAGTAGCTTGTGTTAACTTTGATATCTAAACAGCTTGCTTATCTTAAACTTATCCCTCTTAAAAAATCTTAAGTCCACTAATCTTCCTTTCACAATAGCTCGATTCTGTAAGTGCTTGCCCATTTCTCGTTGGTTTGAGCTTCCGATTCACCCCTTTGCTCTTTTTCATTTTCTTCTTCGTCGACTATGTTGTCATCTTTTCCTAACTATTCTTTGTTTGTCTCTCTAATTTCTCCTCCAATCTCCTCATTTTGTTGCACTTCCTCTGCTTGAATGTCAGCCTCTTCCACTTGTTTTATTTGCTCCTCTTCTGTAGCCACTTTTAGTTGTACGTGTTCTTCATTTGCTTGCTATAGATCCTCTACATCTACATCATCATTTTCTTTTTCTATTGCTTGCTGCGAATCTTCTCCTTCCTCCTCATCGTACACATCACTTGCCTTGGTCTTATCTGGTATGCTACGTTTCTTCTTATATTTCATATCATGTTTTCTTGGTTCCACATAACCACCAGTTGAAGATTCTTTGACTTTACGCTTTCTTTTTTTTCTTTCTCTAAAGCTGAGTTAGAGTCAACTGTTCTTCATCATTTGATACTCGATGAGTACTGTGAGTTAGCACCATGTTTGCGAACTTGTAAAATACAAATCTATCAATATCTCCATCATATAACATTATGGTTACACAAAAACAGCATAACCGAAGATAAATTACAACAGATGACTAGTGCTTAGGCAACCAACACTCAAACGATTAGTGCTCAGAAGACCAATGCTCAAGCAACTGAACACAAATAAGCATGTCTTGGAACCTAACAGGAAGAAGATGAACAGAATATAATCATTCCCATGAATCTTTGAAACTGGATAAGTAAACTGCTGGTATATTGGCTTTTTCATAAATAATTCCATTTTCAATTTGGGCCGTAAGTTATAGAGAATTTTATGAAAAATCACTATTTTGAATTCTCTCCATAATTATATCTGCAATTTGTCACTATTTAGCTTCAAAATATGCTTCTGCAGTTATGCATAAGTTTGCAAGAATTTTAGAGTATTTTAAATGCCTAAGATGATAAAAGGCCAAATTAATCTATGACCATTTTTGTTTAGTTGCCATATACTTCAGCTAAATTTTTTAATACATTATTGCATCGTATTTTTAAAATATTTGATGAATCATGTTTTTTGATCATTTGACTATATCTTTGCAAAATTTTAAATTATTTTGTCTTCATTTGATATGTTTTCGCCATCTATGAATGAGGGTTTTGAAAACGGTGAGTTGTAATTCAATTGGACTACTTAACTTGTATTTTTTAGATTTATTTGATTTTCATTGATTTGAATGCTTGCCATATCACATTAACGTTAAGTCTCAACATTTTTTTGATGTAATTAATGGTAAACATGTTTTAAAACAAATTTTTAATTAAATTATTTTAGCATATGTAGTTGATAAATTTAATTAAATACTAAGAAATATTATGGTATACATCGAATATTTATTAAATGATGTGTGAAAGGATTTAAATTGAATTATAATTACTAACTTGTATATGTTATATCTACATTAAATGATAATGTAACAAAAAAAATAAAAAAAAGGTTCATAAGGTTGTGATTCATGAACTGTACCCTTGGGCAAAGCTCAACCAAAAAAGATTGAAAGAAATGTAGTAGAGGGAAGAGAGAGAAGGAAGAAGGAAAATGGTGATTTAAGGAGATTCAAGAATTAAAACTTGAAGAAATTTGGGAAAAAGTGGTGTAAAGCCATACAAGTAGTCTTTCCTTCTATTTTTCTTGAAATTTCTTTAATAATCTTTCTTCTTAATGCCATATGAGCATGTAGATATTGTTTGGTAATATTTTAGGGTGATTTGGGTGATGGGTATAAAAACCTTTGCATCAGAAAGAAGATGAATAGTGTTTTAACGGTGGAAATTGGTTAGTTTGGTATGACATGCACATAGGGTGATTTGAGGAATGAATGATGGTAAGATCCTCTTGTGAAGTAAGAGGGTGATGTGGTGTGGTTGAAATAATGAATTCGGGTTGAGGTTTTGAAAAGCCCTACTGTTAGAGCTTGTGGAAATGGTGGATTAGTGTACTTATTTATGACACATTAATTATAATTAAATGTAAACTAGTATTTTCATGGCGTGTAGTTATTGTGTTGTGGAGCATGGTATGAGGAAGAAGTTTTATCCATTTTCGTTATTTGAGCATTTTTCTATTGTCGTGTTAAGTGTATATTTCGGAGTTATATGTTATTCACATGCTTTATATGTCTATGCATCATAATTGTTACTATTGTTTATTGATTTTGCACTCATATGTTATGTGGGTGCTTGTGTGGATACTTGTAAAGGTGAAGATCTAAATGGGTGAAAAGTGTGATAGCCTAAGTGCTATATATGCATGTATAGGTGTGGAATGGTTGTGTGGTCTTAGCCCTGGTATCAATGTGAGAGAGGGACATTTCTGAACTATACAATTGGTGATGGTGATCTTGACCTTGGTAGCAATGTGAGAGAGATGTTTCAAGTCGTCCGTTGATTTTTACAGGCTTAGGGGTCTGGCATCAATGTGAGAGAGGCACCCCAAGATGTATAAATTATTGTATATTACAGAGGTATTTTTCTATCTTATTCGATAATAAAGTAGCTGTGAGTTATGAAGTGGTGGGTATTTGCATGAGATCATTTATATATACATTAATGGATATACTGTTGACTTTGAATTAAATCTATTAATTGTGTGCTACTTATGGAGCTTACTCGAGCTCATACCGTTGTTTTGTCACTCTTAGATGATAGCCATGTAGGCCCTCCAATGGGATAGGATGATAATTTGGCAAGAGATCATGATAAGACTAGGTTGTGAGTGAGATAGATCATGTAAGGAGGAGTTAATGTATATCTAATTATCTCATACATTTTTTGGTATATTTGGTATATTTGGTGGTTTTAGTGGAGGATTCTCTTTCTTGGTAAGGATTAACAGAATTATATATTCATTTTTTGTAAATTAGAAAGAATCGAGATTTCTTCTTAGTTACTAATTTGACTTTTGAGTAAGGTCGCATGCCACCTCTTCTTAGTTAAAAATTTATTTCTACTTGCGTTATAAATATTGAATATACAGGTGCAACCTTGATATTTTAAGGTAAACTCTTCTAAAATTTTTGCAACAAATTTTCTATTATGTATAAATTTTTACGGTGCTATGAGAGAATTACTCTTTGGTTTGGGCTCTATATGGATAGGTCTTGGGTTAGCACATGATATCCTTTTTAGATTAAAGATTGGGGCGGTACACATATATTAAAAAAAGAATAGCAAAATGAAAATCCACAATTACATACAAGTCTAACCTAATCAAGCTTAATTAACAAAAATAGATCATATATAAAAGCTACTTAATAGCGTATAGAATATATCATGTTTAGACGTCCAATATTGGGTCATCTACTGCACTGTCATTGGATATCCAGACGTCCTGCTCTAGGTCGTCTTTTAAACTTTTATACCTCATACGTGAACAAAACTCTAAATTGACAACATACTAACAAAATCAATAAATGATTACAATATCGTTTTTACTTGATCGGGCATTGGAGTTTTGAATCACCGTTTTCTTCTATGGACAATGCCAAGAGAGCTGCCGTGAGAGGAAGAGGGGCGGGTGATGAGAGAGAGAGGGCAGGGGGAGAGAGAGAGAGATGAGGGTGAGAGAGAGGACAAGGAGACAGAGAGATTTGAGTGAGAGGGCAAGAGTGTGCGAGGGAAAGAGAGAGAGAGATTAGGGAGAGAGAGAGAGAGAGAGATTAGGGAGAGAGAGAGAGAGAGAGCAGGGGAGAGAGAAAGAGATGAGGGTGAGAGAGAGGGCAGGGGAGACAAAGAGCAGGGCGAGAGTTTGTGAGGGAGAGAGAGAAAACAAGAGAGAGAGATTCGGGCGATGGAGAAAGAGGGAGGGAGGGAGAGAGAGAGAGAGGGCGCGAGAGAGCAGGTGAGAGCGGAAGAGAGGAATTTTTGTATTGCAGGTCTAAGATACCTGATTCCAATGGTCCAATTAAAATGGATGACCACGATTAATCCTGCCTGGACGGACGGTTGGATCAGGGGTTTCCAACTTCAGGCTCGATGAAACTAGGTTCCATTGAAGCATTCCCGTAAATGGAAAAAGTAATATTGAAAATGTATAAACAGTTGATTGAAAATTTAAAAATTGTACTGAAAATTACAAGAATCGTCTTATGAATGAGAAATCCCTTGTTATTCACATTCCGTCAATATCTTTGGAAGAAGCCCTGTGGAACATTTGATGTATTGAAAATGGAATGGAACTAGCTAACTCCATTAATTACATAATTATCCTATTTTTTCGTTTTTTATTTGTATACTTCAATTATTTTTTATACGATTACCTTGTTTATTCTAATTTTATTGTTAATTTACTCCTATCAAATTTATTCTATTCCGTATCTATTATTCTCTAAATGCCACACGTTTCATATTCAAGTCCTAGATTGGATGACTATGGGATATGGATATGAGAGAGAAAAAGTACTTTTTTGTTGTTGCTGTGAACAGGAATAAATAAGTTGCACGAAAAATGAGAAAAATTTATTATTTTTCTAAAACGAGAACAAAATTTTTGGGAAATTAAAAATTTCATATCACCTTCGTCCCATCCATGTTGCGAATAAGGTTCCAATTCAAGATTTTTTTTTCGTTATATATTTCTACTATGGATGTGTTTGATAATGAATAAAACTTTTGGTGAAAAATTTTGGAGAGTAAAAGTTGTCAAATGATGTGATATGATAGGGGTAATGATGAGTAGTAAAGAAGATAAAGTTAAAATAGATAGGTTAGTTGTGTAGATAGTTGTGTAGAAATGATTGAAAAGTGGGGTAGTTGTATAGGAAAATGTGAAAAAATGATTAAAAAATATGATAGTTATGGAGAATGAAAAGTTTTAGATTGAAAAGTTTTAACTTGACATGTTTTATTAATTGCCAAACACACCCTATATTAAGTAACATCACTATTGGGGCACAAGAAAAATATGTAAATCAATCTCTACCCTTTCCTTTTTTTAATTCGTACACCAACCTCAACCGCCTTAAGATTTCATCTCCAAGCTGAACTTTTAAATATATAAATTATTGCACAAGTTCCTAGGACAGTTTGGCAAAGATTTTGGAAGTCTGCACATATTTTTTTGAATTTTAATTTTTTTTAAATTTAAATTATTTACTTTATGATGAATGATTAAATGCTCCCGAATGTACTGAAGCTAAGTACACTAAGGTATATTTAATCATTTTTTTATTTTTAAATTTTTTTATACAACTGTCAATCTAATTATATTTTGTGTATGTATCAAATTTTACCATTTTTGGAGATTTATAAATATTGTTTTGAATTTTATAAAAAGAAAGGCCTTAGAGTCAACTTAAAATGACTAAAATGCCCATACTTTTAAAAAATCCAAAAAACTATAAATTTTCAAAAATAGTAAAATTTGATATATATGTTAAATACATTTAGATTAATAGTTATATAAAAAATAAATTTTTTGCACCCGAGTACACCAAAACTAAGTGCACAGAATTGTAACCTCCTTGGGGTAGAGGTCTTATATATATATAAGTGTAACTTGGGTAGGATATCTATGGGTACTCACTAACCCGACCATAATTTAGGTAGGGTAGGGACAAAATATTACTCATAGGTATGAGTAAGATATAAATTGTTAAATTCTCCCTCCAATATGGAACGGGTAGGGTAAATATAATGGGTACTTGGAATCGACCCTCATAGGTATTTATGTGAATAATTAATTTAGTATATAATATATATTATATAGTATATATTGTCTTTTTTCTGTAACGTCTTTTGTGCACACCCTTTTTAACCAATTCAAATCAAAATGAATCTCTTGTTTTGTAGAGTTGTGAATTGTGAAGTAAGAAACTAGTTCGGTTATATGTATCTCATTGACTTCAGAAAGTCTTTTATAAATAAGCTTGTGAATTATGATTGTAATATATTAATGATTGGGTGGTGACATTCCGTACTTTATATTTTTTATATAATAATGTAAACAATAACATATGTATTTGTGGGTTTTAAAAATATAAATGAGTATTGCTTTATATTATTTTAAATAATATAAAAATATTTTTTTTTTAAAATATTGCATACGAGTAGGGGTGCAACTTGGGCCGGGTTGAGCCCGAACCCGAGCCCGATTTTCTATTTAATATTTATTATAAAATATATTATATACATACTATTTAAACAATATTTCTTTATATTCTTCATATTTTATGTTATTATATCTATATTTGAATACATATTTGACATATTATAATTTTATTGTAAATAAAGTATATTATTTCATTTATATTTATCTTTTATTTCTATCATTCACTTTTACACTTATTAATCTTTTCATTTATCTTAGTTTTGTTGTTAATTTTTTTCTAGAAATATTCTTTATATTACTATTTAAAAAAAAATATTAGTTTGATTATATATTATTATGTTTACCTACATGATTTATTATTATTATTTATTCAAATGAAATTCTAAACTTATCACTTTTAAATAAAATGTAAATTCGTCAACATAAATTCCAACCCGAAACTCAACCCAAACCCGATTTTCAAAAATAGGGTTAGAGTTCAGGTTTTACAAATAGGGTTAGGGTTAGGGTTAGGGTTGATGTTTTATAAATAGGGTTAGGGTTAGGGTCGAGATGAACCCGAGTTTCATGAGCCCGAGTTGCACCCCTACATACGAGTATTAAAGAGATCGATTTGGAACCAACAAATGGGAACCGAACCGAGTTGCACCCCTATATATATAAGAAATATTCAAGTGCAAAGTCACTACACCACAATTACCGTATAGTTATCTCAAAATGGGTCACACATGATCATAAAATTATAAGCTAATTTACCAATTGTATTTAGAATTATATATTCTATTACCATACTAATTTTCATTCCAATTGGATATGTGTATGGACCATGTCTAAAAATGGTATAAATTCAACGTAATAAAATAATTTGATGTAAATAACAACTTTAAAGTTGTTTTTTCAACATATAAACCTTTTGCTATAAAATTTATACATGGATAAATGATTGTATAAAGCAACAATACATTTAGGTACATGTGGGACACATTTTGGACCAAATGCACCATTAATTATGGCGTAGCTTCACTGCAAAGGAGATGTTATATATATATATGAGAAATATTCAGGTGCAGCTTCACTGCACCATAATTATGGTGCAATTACCTCAAAATAGATCCCACGTGATTATAAAATTATAATCTACTTCACCCATTATATTTAAAATTATATATTCTATTACCATACCAATTTTTATCTCAATTGGATATCTATATGGACCCTATCTAAAAATGGTATAAATTCAACGTAATGAAAAAATTTGATGTAAATAACAATTTTAAAGTTGTTTTTTCAACATGTAAACCATTTGCTATAAAATTTATATATGGATAAATGATTGTATAAAGTATCAATACATTTAAGTACATATAGGGCCCATTTTGAGTCAAATGCACTATTATATATATATATATAAGAAATATTCAAGTGCTGCTTCACTGCACTACAATTACGGTGCAGTTATCTCAAAATGAGTCTCATATAATCATGAAATTATAATCTACTCAATTCATTGTATTTAGGATTATGTATACTATTATCATATCAATTGGATATGTGTATGAATTTCATTTGAAAATGGTACAAATTCAATATAATAAAATAGTTTGATGTAAATAACAACTTTAAAGTTGTTTTTTAAACATGTAAATCATTTGCTATAAAATTTATATATGGATAAATGATTGTATAAAATATTAATATATTTAAATATATGTAGGGCCCATTTTGAGCCAAACATACTGCTAATTATGATGCAATTTCACTGCACCATAATTATAGTCTACGCCGCCTATTGTATTTAAAATTATGTATTCTATTATCATATTAATTTTCATCCAAATTGGATATGTATATAGACCTCATCTGAAAATGTTATAAATTCAATGTAATAAAATAGTTTGATGTAAATAACAACTTTAAAATGATTTTTTCAACATGTAAACAATTTGCTATAAAATTTATATATGGATAAATGATTGTATAAAGTTTTATCGCATTTTAATATGTGTGGAGCCCTTTTTTGGCAAATGTACCGTTGTTCCTGTGCAGTTGTACTGCACAAGAACATCCACACTGAGAGTCAACTATTAGTAGGAGAGGGTGAGTCTCGTAAGTTAAGGGGTGTAGTGTCTCCAGACTCCATATTAGAAATTTGTAAAAATATTTTATAAGTTAATTGTAATATTAGTTCAAATGGATGTATATGTCAATAAAAAATAATTTTATTGAAAACTTATATGTTAATTAAAAAAAACATATTTTGAGAGTGACAATATCACTTCTTTGTTAAAAAAAAAAAAAAATGTATGACATGTATATAGAGATCCACTTTTAACGTAACCCCATCCATCTTTCACACTTCCATCGTATATCAAGGTGTGATAAAACTTTTAAAGAAAATCTTTTTATGTAAGAATTTTTGAAATGGAAAAAAATAAGATGATATAACAAGGATAATGACTTTTATAAAAAAAACAAGGATATTAAATTAAAAAAATAAGTTAGTTATACAGATAGTTGTATAGAAATAATTGAAAAGTAGAATATTATATAAGAATATGTAATAGTCATTAAAAAATAAGGTAATTATGAAAGAGGAAACGATGTAATATAATAACAATGATAATGAAAAGTACAAATAATAAAGTTAAAAAACATACATTCAATGTATAAATAGTTGTATAGAAATGATCGGAAAGTAAAATAATTATATAGAAAAAACTAAAAAAATAATTAAAAATAGGATAATAGTAGAAAGTAAAAAAAATTTAGATTAAAAAGTTTTAGTGTAAACAGATACCCATAAATTTTTTATTTAAAAAGTTTTTAATGTAGCCAAACATGCCTATAATATATATTTGGTAAAAAGTAGTTTATTTTTTTTTTTTAATAAAAAACCATGTAGCTACATTGAATCATTACCTTGAATCATTTAGGGCCTACATTCAAAATCATATTAAGGGTGTGTTTTGACAACTAAAAAAAATATTAAGCTAAAACTTTTTACTCTTCATAACTATTCTATTTTTAAATTATTTTTTCATATTTTTCTATACAACTACTCTATTTTTTAATCATTTCCATATAACTATTTGTATAACTAACGTATCTATTTTAATTTTATTTTCTTTATTCATCATCATTATCCCAAATCATATCACATTATTCTCTTCAAATTTAAAAATTTTTACATTAAAAATTTTTCATTTAAAATTTTTATTACTTCCTAAACACACCCTACTACTGCAAATAATACAAAAGGTATTCAATCCACGCGCAAAGCAAAATCCCCCATAAAAGGCGGCGGCCCCATCAAGCATGAAATGAAGATTTCAGTTACTACATCTAAAAAGGACCTTTACAAAAAAATGGCGAAAAGTAATAAGAAGCATTCGCGTTTGATCACCTATTAATGGCCACTAATCCATCAAACCAGGCTATTTCACAACTTGGTGTAGTAGAACTGCTATACTGAGCCAGGGTCACAAAGAGCATCTAGACAAGTTTTGAAATTCATACCCCCACGGAGGACAGGATAGCACCAATTTCATGCTGCCTCTAGTGCTTTCTGCCATGATGTCTCCTGCTCTTCCTCCTGCTGGCCTTGTAATCAGAGTCAGAATCAGAAGCACTTTTGGATTCTGAGTCGTCTGAAGATGAGCTGCTGTATCTTCTATGCCGCCTCTTCTTCTGCTGTTTCTTCTTCCTCCTCCGCTTCCTCTCTGCTTCTGAATCTGAAGATGAACTGTAACCTGAACTGCTGCTCTCACCAGAGGAACACTCAGATCCTGTAACGGAGGATCCGCTGTCTGTCTCAAAAACAGACGCCTCACTAGTGCCATCACTGTCAGAGCGGTGCTTCCTTTTGCTTTTAGAGATGCTGCTCTTTCCCCCTCTATCTGCTTTTGGGATGTCGGGGTTGTCCAGTTCATATGAGACAGACAGCTTCATCTTCAACTTGGGGTTTTTGAGTTGTTGGGTTCGCGAGGGGCGTGAAATGTAGACCCGCTCATTCTTACACTCATATGTCCAGTGGCCTGTCTGGAAACACTTCTGGCATTGGGCAGCAGCACCACCATAAGAAGACATCGAAGACTTCAGGTCTTTCCTTTCGCCCAATTTCACAGCCTTTTCAGTGCTCATTAGATACATCTGCCGCTTGGCTTCTTTACGTTCCTGCCATCTGCTTGGCCCTTCTTCCTTTTGCCCATAAGCATTAACATTGCGGGCAGCTGCTGCAGCTGCCCGTTCAGCCTGAGCACGGCTAAGGCCCTTTGCAGCTGTCAATGTTGCTGCCTTTATTCGCTCGGCTGCAGCCTGAGCTTTCTCTTCTTTCTTGCTGGACATCTTCCTACTGCAGTTCTGAGTCAAGTACCACAATCAACCAGCACAAGTTTCCTTTATCGCTCAAAAAAACCTGTTGCCTTTTAGGTGCTATATCAAATCAAGCATTCATTTCCCTAGTCCAGGATCAAAATCTTCACTTCTGCAAATGAACAACAAGAACAAATAATGAAAATTAATGTCAAACAACTCAACTTACTCTCAATGCAGTGGGGAAAACACTTGAACACAAGCCAGTTACAAGCCACCTTTAGTCAACCGATCCAATGCCTAGGTGTCTCCCAGGCAAACCTCGACCTATAGGCACACGGTTTCTCAACATAACATGAAATTTAACATATCATAAAAGGCAATATTTGCTTTATCAGTAATATATATCTGTGGTCCCATAAAATAGATACATAACTACAAATTTAATAACTTTAGTACATGAAAATTAAGTATAAATATTCACGTAAACATAATAAAAACGCAGCATATGAATTTTTATTGACTCAATGAGGATATCACAGTTGTTTTTGAGAAAATTAAGGAAAGAAATGACTGAAAGGGCTCTGAGCAATAATTTTGTAGTGAAAACAATACTTCATATATTTTCTGACACACTTCATTCAAACATACCCTCAATCATTAAAAACTCATAGGTGTTTAGTATACATTAAAGACAGAAATGGATTACTTGAAAAAATAAAAGGGATAATTTCAGCAAAACAAGCATTTTCAATGAAAACAAAAGATGACTAAACCATAGTTGTCGGAGGCGCAAGGTGCACCAAGGCACAAGGCGCACTTTCAAGGCGTGGCTTGTATAAAATTTGTCTAAAAAATTTATAGTATCTAAAACTCTAAAACTATTGATTAAAAGTTAGTATTGAAACTGAAGCGTCAAATAGATGCACATTTACTATGATTATCAAGACACAATTCAAACATAACACATGACACTAATAAAGTCGAAGGTGATCATTCACAACTAAGTAACAAGTCATCAGCAAACATCAGCAACATTAAATTTTCAAAAAACATAATATATATAACTTAATTACAAACATCAGCAATTCAGCATCATCATATATAATTTAATTTGAAATATCAGCAAATACAACTTAATTACAAAGAAAAGTTCATTAATTTAACCTTTTCAGCAGCCAAAAAAAAAACATTAACAGCCAAAAAAACAATGTCATCATATAGAATTTAATTTGTAAACATCAACATATACAACTTAATTGCAATTTGCAAAGCAAAGTTCATTAATTTCATATTTTCAGCAGCAAAAAAAAAAAAAAACACATCAGCAGAAAAAAAAACCAAGAGGAGATTAGGATGAGAAGAAAAAAAGGCAACGCAGCAGCTGAAGAGAAGAAGAAAAAAAGAACCCGCAGTACGGAGAAAGGCCAACGGAAGGAAAGGACGTAGCACAGAGAGCAGCAGCTGCTGAGGAAGAAGAAATAAAAGAGAGAAAGGCGCAGCAGGGGCCCAAAAAAACAGAGGCAGCAGCAAAGCAGAGAAGATGAAAGTTAGAAACAAAAGGAAAGGATGCAGGTCAAGCAGCGCACAGAAAGCAGCAGCTGCCGCAGAAGATGAAGAAGCAGAAAAACAGGAGAGAGAAAGGCGCAGCAGGTGCTGGAAAAAAAAAAGAGAAAGAGGCAGCAGCAGAGCAGAGAAGAAGAAAGAAGAAAGAAAAAAAAAAACCGACACTGGAGACGCAGGCAGCAGATGCCGAAGTAGCATAGCAGCTATTTCCTCTTTTTTTCTTTTCGTCTCTCCCTCCAAAATCGAAATAGGCAATGCCCTAAATCGATGCTGCCCAGCTCCTTATACCATCTTTTTTATTTGCAATTTTCTTTCTTCTTCTTCTTCTTCTTCTTCTTCTTTTTTTTTTTTTTGCAAGTTAGGCAGAAGCACCTCACGTTTCTGTTAAAAAAAAAAAATTTGCAGCCCCCTTGCAAAGGCTCATAGGCACACGCTCTGCAACTAAACCCCTAGACCCGTGCTTGTCTAAAGAACCGTGCCTTGCTGCATATTCAGGTGCAGCACCCGGGACTTGATGCGCCTTGCGCCTAGGCATGCCTTTAACAACTATGGGCTAAACATATATGTCATGATGAGAAAATATGTAGATTTGAAATTTATGACAAACTTAGTGGGCATCAATGTATCAATACAAGTTTCAAAACTAAGTATTCTGAAATTGAAGTCAAATGTAGTGGGTACATTTGAAATTAACCATTTATTTATTACTTTTGATGAAAATGTGGGCCCAATGTATTTAATTCACATACCAAGTTTTATAACATATGAATCTGTATATTTTTTCTAAATTTCAAAAATCAATAGTTTTTAGGGTATTGATGTAATTTTTACTACAAAAAAATGTTGATTTTTGAAATCCAAAAATATATATATTGGTATTGAATTAAATACACTTAAGCCCACATTTTCATAAAATAAACAAAAAAAAAATTTAAAAATATATAAATTAGCCTGGGCTAACAGGACACATGAGCTTCTATTAGCCCAGGCCAACAAGATGTCAAGATCATTATCCCGTATTTGTATTCATGCCCATGATCTCTCAAAACCTCCACTTTCAAATGGAAACCCTAAAAATTGCTCTAATTAAAGTAATGAAAATCCAAAATTCATCAAACTATGAAAACACTCAAATCCCATAAATTCCATTAATTAAAATTGGTAAATGGCATAAATGCCAAAAGGACCAAGCTCCAAGGAGCAGGGGCTAAATGCACATGGGTGTACTTAGCCTCAATGCAATTGTTTATCTAAGTGTATTTAACATGTGTATCAAGTATACTATTTTTGAAGATTTGTAGATTTTTTAATTTTTGAAAACTAGTGATATTTCTAATAATTTTAAATTATTGAAAATGCCACTGATTTTCAAAATAAAAAAGCTACAAACCTCCAAAAATGGTAAAATTTGATACACATGTTAAATACACTTAGATTAACAGTTGCATAAAAAAAATTTCAAAAAAATAAAAAATGGGTTAAAGCAAGCACCCGGGTACACCGAAGCTAAGTACACCTAGGTGCACAATATCAGTACCTAGCTCCAAGGTGGCAAAAATGTGTGACATTCCCCAAGAAATGAAACCAATCTTTTGAAAAATAAGCAACTGAAGCCAGACCAGGTGCAAAGCTAGGCATATCATATGCATCTCTACCAACTGAACAAAGCAGGTGCACAAATATGGATTTGCCCCAGGCAGAAAGATATAGCAACAGAAAAATTGCTAGAAATTGAGATGATATGACTTAAACTTAAAGTAACAAAAATCAATAAAAGACAAAGCGGACCACATACTTTTTTTAACCACCATTATAGAAAATGTCAGAATGCTGCTGCCAGGATTGCTGGAAGGCTAGCAGTTGAGTTGCTTCTACGCAGCACAGATTGTCAAAAAAACAATGGCATCTTGCCAAAGGAGAGAAGCCAGAGGAGCTTTTGGAAAAATCCTCACAGTGATAAGGCTTTAGGGGGCAATAGAGGTTTGGGTCAGAAGAGAATATGATTCTTTCTCTGGAGGATTGATTTTGATGGGTTTTGCACTTGTGGATTTGGCACTGTGCAGATGTTGCCATGTTGGATTCAGATTTTATTGGGAGTAACTAATTCCATCTATTGGTTGGAACACCAATGGGAAGCAACAGGTGCCCATAACCACACCTAACCAATATTTTTCATTTATTGCAAATGATCAATAATAATATCAATATTATTAGAGATATCATCAATATTGTCTTGGTTTATTGACATTATTGGATGCACTATTGATATTATCTCTGATTTATCAATAATGTTGAAGAATTGACGTTTTTTTACAACTTATGACCAATATGTTAAAATGTGAATGGGTCCATTTGGATGAGAGTTTTATTAGGAAAAGGGTGTATTAGCCACGCTTCTACACATCTTTTGAGATTGATCAATGATGTGACACCTTAGCTAGATCTAGCAACCTCGACAAACCTACTATTTCTCATCATCAGCTATACATTTAGTCCACTTTCTTCTCATTTCAAAAAGCTAGTTCTGATGACATTATTTCTTTTTATGCCTTTCCAGTAAACCAATTTTCAAAAGCTCCACCTTTTCCAACTAGGGGTGTAAATCAGTTTAGGTTTGGTCTTTTCAACCCTAATCCTATTTGTCAAACCTTAACCCAACCGGATGTTCAACCACCCTAGTTTTCAAATTCCAATGGCCCAACCCAGCTCTAAATTAAACCTATAGAAATCAGTTCAATTTGGGTCACGAATTGGGTAATTGGTTGGAAAAAAGAGGAAATGATAAATGGGGAAAAAGAGAGTAAGGAATAAGGAGAGAAGAAATCATCATCATCATCATCATAAGTCATTTCCCACCTAGGTAGGGTCGGCTGCATGGATTCTATTGCTCTGTTCTTGGCGATTTAAGCCTAAATTTTCTGTAATTTGTAAGGAGAGAAGAAATAAGAAACTTAAATTTCTTATATTTTTTGGTAAATTTCTTATATTTTTTGGGTCCAAATTTGTATTATTTCATTAACCTCACTAAAGGCTTAGAAACTTCTATTTATATTATATCAAAATATTGATTCAAGATATTCTCATACTATGTATTAAACAATATAATATTTTATGGAGCTTGATTTCTTATGTATTTTTATTATAGAATTCCTATTGAAATTTCTTTCATAGATGTTATGTGCAAAATCAACTTTAAAATGGTATGAGTGACATGGTTACTTAGAGCTATTATATCTTTATATGTGTCGAGCTTAATAAGAAAATATTTAGACAACAAATTTTCATTTAGGGGTTGTGGTAACTACTAACGTTCACATACAAAAATTTAATAATATTTTTATGTACATGCACGCCTGCATTTTAGCATCCATGATTTTGTATTAATAAACATATAATACTCAGAAGGTTTTTACTTGATTAAATTAATCTTAATATATAAAATTTATATTAAAGAATTAAAAATTAACCCCTTTTTTTACCATGAATAATTTTCAGTTCATGAGTTATATAGCAACATGATTGCTAAGTAGTGTTATTTCAAAGCAATGACGCCTAATCAATGCCTCTGCATCCTATGATTCCAAATTCTAATATACATTATTCGGAAGGGGAAAGAAAACTAGCCAGCAATGAGAAATGTGCCTCTATAAACTACTCACGCTTTTTTTATAACATCAAAGAGCAATGACAGAAGCTATTTCACCAGTGGATGTGAAGAGGCAACCGTAGCCCCATCCGCAATGCAGCCTTTGATTATTATTAATGCACAAAGACAAGTTGTACTAAACAGCACAGAAAACAAAATTCGAGAGAATGATAATTCACCAACCTATATTGCTGAAAGTGTGGAAAACCAAGTTCTTTCCTTGCTATTCTTCCTCTACGACTTGTCAAGCGATTCAGCGGCGGCGAAGTTTTGTGGGGATTTCTTGATCTAAAGGACAGCGGAGAAAGAGAGATGGGAGATCGGAGAGATGGGAGGTGGCTGAACGGCTGAAATTTTGTCGCTGTAGAAGAAGATGAAAAAGACTAGCGTGAAGGGAAAGAGAAAAAAGATTTTTCCTCTGCCGTGGTCGGAGACGGAGCAAGCCGTGATTGCTCGATCTTTGCGATGGCAGATGGAGGTGGGATCGTCGGGTTCTCGTTCGCTCGAAGAGGGGCAGAGAGAGAGAGAGAGAGAGAGGGGTTTGAAATCGACAAACCCTAAATTTTGGATTTTCCTGATGGCCAATCCGGACAAACGAGAGGAAACGCCTGCAGCGCAATGTTTTTATAGTCGATTATCCAAGGGGCAAATTCCACGTATGCCGGCGAATTTCACCCCAATTTTAATTATGAATTTTCAAAAATTCTTCTTATATCTATAAATTTTCATCCTAATTTCACTTATAGCTATGCTGTAGAAATATGTTAAATGAGTCATTAGTCTTCTTATAAAATGAGGAATATACCCAAACTCTAATATAATTTAAGGTTATTTTGCTTAAAGTTAAAGATTTATTTTCAAATAATATATCATTTTATAGTTACAGAATTACTAAAAATTAATTATAATTAAAAATTTTAGTATAAAATCATAATTAAGGATGAGTAAATTCATCATTTTCTAAACAGGCAAAGACCTCTTTAACGGAACCCTAACGATGTGAGAATAAGTGAAATTAGGATGAAAATTGATGAGTATGAAAAGAATTTTTGAAAATTCATGAGGTACGTGGAATTATGGGAAAAATTCACGAGTATATAAGAAATTTTTCCTTATGCAAATGAATTCATTTTGGGCATGCTTGGAAATCTAAAAAACTTTTTAAATTAGAACTTTAGGCAAATTCCTTATATACCCACGAATTTTACTCTTACCTCTACTTATACTTATACATTTTCAAAATTTCCTCCCATACCTATGAATTTTTAGTAAATCTACAACTATAAAATCACATGTTATTTAAAAATGAATCTTTAACTTTAAGCAAAACGACCTTAAATTACATTACAGCTTGGACATATTCATTTTATA
Organism: Annona cherimola; assembly: GCA_030490835.1. Classification (NCBI taxonomy): domain Eukaryota; kingdom Viridiplantae; phylum Streptophyta; class Magnoliopsida; order Magnoliales; family Annonaceae; genus Annona; species Annona cherimola. The sequence goes on from CM059972.1 coordinate 92,260,423, forward strand.
AGGGGGCTAAGACCCATTTAACAGATCCTTAACACGTGAGTATAAATGGAATTAGAATAAAAATTCACGGGTATAAGAGAAATTTTTTTAAATTCATGGGTATAAGTGAATTAGGAGTAAAATTCGTAGGTATATATGAAATTTGCCCTAAAATTTTTTAATTTAAGGTGGTGCTTGGCAAAGATAGAAACTTTTACAATCAAAACTTTTCAATGTAAAATCTTTCAATATTTACAACTATTTTATTTTTAATTATTTGTTACATCTTCTCATATAATTATCCTACTTTTCAATCATTTTTACACAGCTAACTTATCTATTTTAATTTTATTTTATTTACTCCTCATCATTACCCTTATCATATCACATCGTTTTCTACCAATTTAAAAACTTTGACATAAAAAATTTCACTACTTCCCAAACATACTCCATTTTTAATTTTTGTTTACATCTTTTATACAATTGTCATATTTTTCAATCATTTTTTACAACTATCTATACAACTAATCTATACATTTTAATTTTATTCCTTTTACTTCTCATAATTACCCTAACCATATCACATTATTTACTTCTATTTCAAAATTTTTTCATCTAAAAGTTTTACCACTTCTCAAATACACTATTTGTTTTTTAATCATTTAAAATGCGTTTGAATAAAATAAAAACTTTCAAACTAAAATTTTTTAATCTAAAATTTTTTACTGTTCGTAACTATCTTATTTTTAATTATTTCTTCACATATTTGTGTATAACTATTATACTTTTCAATTATTTACACATAACTACTCGAATAACTAATCTATCTATTTTACTTTTATTTTTTTTGCTTCACATCATTATTTTTATCATATCATGACATTTTACCTTATTTTAGAAACTTTTATACCAAAAATTTTCATTAAAATTTTTTATTGCTTCCTCGAAACACCCTTAACTAAAAATAAACATAATATATAATATAGTATAATTTAATTTAAAATAATTATATTATTTGTTAGAATTCACTAATATTATTCTAATTTTACTAATACATTTAATTAATTGAAAAATGTACATATCATGTAATTTTTATTAAAGCAACAAGTGGTCTTGAATCATAACCCATCAATTTTATATTAATTATATCAGTTGTTATATTAATTAAATTAATAATTATTTTTACAATATATCACTATATCGAAAAATAAATATTGAAATAATATAAAAGTTTGTATGTGCATATTATTTGATTCTTAGTTTATTTTTTGATTAACTAAAACCAAATAATAAAAATAATATTTTAAGGCTTTGTTAAGTATATAATATTATATTATTATGTGAACCGTATTAATTTTTAAATATAATTTGATTTCATTAAATGTGGTCAAAATATTTTTTAGATTTACTTTATGTTTTTAACCTTTAAAGGAATGATTAATTCCAAATACACTGACCACTTTTTGACACTATTCCAAGTATATCAGGAAGTTAAAAAACTTCCATGCATGCCTGTTCGTTATGCTGTTGATCTCATCCACAGCCATTTGGTCAGAACCAAACTACTCTTAGACTCTAGCGGTTCAAACTCATCAAAGTGCTCTATCTTTTCACCAGGCACGATCATGCGTCTTCTTACCCGGTTGCATATAGTTAAGGGATGATCCAAGGAATCCCGCGTTCTTAAATTGGATATTTATGGGATAATTTTTCACATTTCCCAAGACAAAATTTTGAGTTTACGATATAATTTTTTACATTTTCATTACAATTTTTTTTATTCCTCACATACACTATTACATTCTCATCTCATTTTTTGCCATCTTATTGAAATCCATTAAATCCTTTTGAACAGATAAAATCTCGAGCCTAAATATTTATGAGGCTTGTAATTCATATATAACAAAAAAACAGGCTTTTTATTTTTAGGACGTTTTTGAAAAGTGATAAAATTACTATAAAGGTCTTTAAATGAAAGAAAATAATGTGATATAATATGTATAATGATGAAAAATAAAGATGATAAAACAATTAAAATAAATAAGTTTTTAGGTAAAATAAATAAGTTAGTTGTATGAGTAATTACGTAAAAATCATTGAAAAGTAATGTGATTATATGAAAAAATGCTAAGAAATAATTAAAAATAAAATAATTATAGAGAATGAAAAAGTATTAAACTGAAATGTTTTAGTTTGAAAAGTTTTATACGTAACCAAACGTACCTTAAGTATGTCGCATATGCTTCACCATATGCTTCGCCATCAAGCTCTTAATTTGGAGAACTTGCTAATGTATAAATACCAATAAAAAAAATATTTTGCGTATGCTCCATCATCAAGCTTAATTTGGAGAACTTGCTAATGTCTTTGAAGGGTGTAAAGTATGAGTAGCGAGTCAATGTACCAAGGTGCATTAAAAACTAACGGCAAAGCCTATTTTTAAGAGTTTTTTGAAATTTTTTAATATAATTTCTAATCTAAGTATATTTAATCTATAAGTTAAGTTTTATTATTTCTAGAGATATTTATTTGTATTTCTATTTTCAAAAATATGGATATTTTAGTCATTTAAACATGACTAAAACCACCTTATTTCTAAAAACTAGAAAAATATATATGCATATTTTAAAAAATGATAAAACTTAATACTTAAGTTAAATGCACATAAATTAATAATTTTATAAAAGAACTTTTAAAAATAAGTTTTGTATTTGGGTTCGCTTAAGTTTCAATGCACCCGGGTGCATTAAATCACTACTTGTGAAGTATTACAGATATAGATGGGTGTTAGGTACCAAATGGGTAGCTTCTCTGATAAGATTTTTTTTTTGTATTTTAAACCTTTTAACTTTACGTATTTATATTTTAAATTTTGAAGTTCAGTTGCTTGCATTTTTAACATAAAAAACTTTAGTTCATTTGAATTTTAAACCTCAACCCATAAAAGTGTTTAAAATTGCTGTTTATTCATGCGAAATTTCATAAATACACTTCAATTTTTCAAAAAAAGAGAAATTTGAACTTGTATTAGAGGCAAAAATGTTGCAGCTTCTAAGGACAAAATAGTCAAACCATATTAATCAAGGTTAAAATAAAAGGATTTTCTTTTTTCAAAAATATTAAATAGTACTTATATCATTTTGCACAAATAAATGACTGTTTTTAACATTGTTATGGGTTTATGATTTAAAATATAAAGTAATCAAAGTTTTTAAGGTTTAAAATGCAAATGAACAAACTTCTATAATTTAAAATGCACCTATGCAAAATTAGAGGACTTAAAACGGAAAAAATCCTCTCTAATCAATTTGAAAAATTACAAGGAAGATGTTATTGGCCCATGAGGGCCCCACCCTCACCACTCCACAGTTCACACACAACTCTGGCATACAAGACCATCTGGAAGGGGTTCGAAATCTGAAGTATTTCATATACAACTCCACGATCATGAAGAGGGGTGTTGTTGAAGCAAAGTGATTCCTTACGATTAACCATATGGAATCCATTGGTGCATTCAAAATTCTGTCCGTCCAAATCAGGAGGCTTTACTTTGTGCCATTGGATGAAACATGGAGCAACAAGTAAATATCCATCACACATTGGAGGCGTCATTACAATACTACGCACTTATTATTGTTGAAATTCAATGAACACCATTACAGTATATGCCATTGTTGAGTTGCCATTATATTTTTATTTTACAATTTATGCAGCTATTTTTGGAACAATGTTTCTATTTTTGTTAGTAGAATAATGTTTCTGTTTTATTTTGAGTTAAATCCATTTGTTAGTTTTAGTTGATTTTGTATAAATAATTTTAATTAAAAATGAAATGAAATAAATATATTTTAGCCTTTTAATGATGAATTTATATTGATTTAACCATACTTGTTGAATTTGTAAGGGTTGAAATTAACATCAATTTAGCTACTTTACTGCTATTTTGTTACCTCAATTTATTGTAGGATATATAATATTTACTGCTCACTATGGAAAGTAACATCTAACGAAAAGCACTCGGTCATGCTGAAAGAGCAAATGAAGTAGATAGAGTTGATCATTAGATGTGAATAAGGTTGTCAGCAATTTTGATATTGATAAAATTTACGAATTAGTTGTGCAAACAACCGTAAAGCAAGATGTAAATATCGCTGTAGTTGAGAATATGATTATGAGTTTCATTCCAGAAGCTCCTAATGAGGTTAAGACTGAAATAGGCATGGAGTTTGCCTAAGAAGTAGTCACCTTTTCTGATCATTATGCTTGGCTTTATGGTTTTAGTGCGTGAAAAGATAGTACGCGCAAGACAAGTTTAGGTGAAATTGCTAGGCAGGTGCTAAGATGCTCCAAAGCTGGTGAAAATCTTAAAAAATTGATGATTGCTGATAAAAGGAAACAAAAAACTTGTCTTATGCCTCGTAGTTCATATCCAGCAATGCTTGCTATGAACTATAAAGTCCAACAGAAATTATGTCACATCACCCAATTTATAGAGGCACACAATCATGCACTTGCACTCCTATAAAACTCGTCGATTACGGTTTCATCAGAATTTCACGGAAGATCACGTAACTATAATTATAAGACTAAAAGAATTAGGCATTAGTGTATTATAATCTCTTCATTTTTCGAAAGGGGAAGCTGAAGGTCTTGAATATCTTGGTTTCTCAGAAAGAGATGATAGGAATATGATGAATGCATTGGGGAGAAAATGACAAGTGAGGTATGATAGTGATGCTAATGCTTTCTTATATTTTTTCCAAATGAGTAGTGAAATGGATGCTCAATTCACGTACGAGATATAAGTTGATGAGATGAGGCTGACATCTTGCTTTTGGGTAGATGGAAAACCAAAAGAGCCCATCCTAGCATCTGTATTGCTTGCCTATCTCACCAAGCCTCTGCCACCATCCAACTCGCCTCCCCTTTGAACATTGTCCAAATTTCAGGTATTACAATTTATAATTAATAGTGTTTTGACTTATGTGCAACATATATATACAGCCTGTTATTAAATCCGCTAACTTGTTTATTAAATAGGTTATAAATTGATTAAGATTAAAGCTTTTTAAATGAGTTAATAAACAATTTAAGGCTGAGATATTTTAAATAAATTAGGATTAAGATTAAGCTTTAACTTGTCCAATTCGATCCATTAACACCCCTAAATAGGTATAGCCGACACAATCCGCCGTTGTGCATTTTGTGGCACCATTTCTTTAATATAGCTAGCATATAAAGAGAACACGTTGTCACACCAAAAAATCGTGAAGATCACCGCTCAATGTGTATCTTTTGTCTTCTTTGTCTCTACTTCAAGGGCTTCAAATAATGTACAATTTTTTTTGACTAACTGGTCATTATTTGTTCCACATTCCAAACGCTTCTATGTTTCTATTATATACTCATGCAATAAAATTCCTTCACTAAGATGTTACATGAATACAAGAGCTCCACTTATGCCTACACTCGCCATCTCTACAAATGTGCACAAGCTCCAACTTGTTTGTTAGTGTATCAACCATGCATGTTAGTGCATTAACTATGTACTTGATCATGCACCTCTTATTCATCAACTACCAAATAATATGTGTTCGTTTTCTAGTACCATCATATTCAAAAGACTCCAAAGATCCGCGCATAACTCAACATTCTCACATTCTCATGATCTACAATCAAAATGCAATACAGAACTCAAGAAAAAATAGTCTATCTCCATGTGCTCTATTGGCATCGGTACAACCATAGACAACTAAATCATGTAGATAACCTGTACCTCTTTTGTGAAGCTCAATGCTCTATCTTCATTTGAATAATCTCCGTGCAATATCAACCAACACATCAAATCTACTGACAAATTGTTGCTTCTAATCAAATCAAACTTGATTCATTCATATTAACCTTAATCTCCATTATCCAACTAGATCACATTCAATAATGTTACATCATCTTGATTTGCATCATTTACATAAATCACAACACCTTGAATCATCCACATCTATCATCAAAATCTTTCTAATCATTACATGATCTCTGATTTGCACAACTCATCAAATTTGCACCACCGAAGCAAGATCTATTCAAATTGACTCACTGCCATAGTGTTTGTAGTACATTGGAACACCAAAATTGAACTTTTAGATCTCACATTTGGGCTGCACATGTACATTGCTTCAATACTCCACTAGTGCACTACACTAATTACACTTATCTTCTTTCCAGTATAAAGCAAAACACGATGCCTTAGACTCTTTTGTAGCTGCCACTTGCTGCAGCATTCTCCCGTCGCTAGCATTGGCAATCATCAATCGACATCACTATCTTCCATTTCCACCATCAATGGAAAAACTCCAAACATGCTGATCGTTACTACATCTCTTCATAGGCTGCATCTACTAGTTGAAAACCCTATTTCGACGCTGATCTTAGTTTAGCAAATCTGTCTCCATTGCTGCATGCATAAAATCATATTCATCCAGGATTAAATGCTTTCCACTTTTTCAAATTATGTCTTCCACTCTTCAAGGCGAGGAAAGCAACACTTCTCACTAGCTTTAAAAAAAGGTGAATGGTGGCTCGACTACATCTTCTTTGTCTTCCAGCGCAACAGCCAACCTATTGTATTGCCACCATCTCACAACAACTATCAATATAGCAGCCCTATTCATTGACATCCATCGCCGTCCAGCATTAAATGCTCTCAATTTTTTCAAATCATGTCTTCCACTCTTTAAGGAGAGGAAAGCAATACTTCTCACTAGCTTTGAAAAAAGGTAAACGGTGGCATACCTTATGCACTATTCAAAGAGGAAGCTGCTTGAAGTGGTAAAGCAAAAAATTATTCTACTTTACTTTCTACAAGCAATGCTAATAATTTTTTTCTAAGCACTAAGTGCAAGTAAAATATTTTCGCTTAATGGTGTATCGGAGTAAACGACCGAGTCTTCTTGCCAATCTAAAATATGTCAGTACAACAAATGTCACCAATTGATCTTCCTAACGTTGTGAGAAGACTTCACCTCCCAATGCATGATTCTTAATCATATTGATTGGATTGTCATGAAGATTTAATCCTTCTAGACACGAAGGCATTCCTTTGATTCAATGATATTCGAAGTTTTGAGATGAAGCAATTTCACGTTGAGGCTAAAACACGAATTTTCAACTCTTTTTGTTCTTGCAATTCCTTGCACTACCTTGTTGGAAACTTAGAAATTTCTAAACTTAGGAAAAATATCTGTTGGTGAAAGAATATGAGAAATATTAAACTTATCCATGTGATGCTTCTATGCAATTGTTAGAGGCTAAGTAGCCATTATAAAACATGCAACCCTACTTTGATGGATGATTTGGAGACATTCGGGTGGTTTTTTTATTTCATTGATTTATATACTTATACAATATTTTTTAAAATTTTTGATAGGGTTATGAAGGCATAACTATGACATCCATTGGGAGTTATTATCTTTGACTATAAGAGGATACTTGTTTCACTTATGAATAGGGCACTTAGGGTCATGTTTATTTAACACTATTCTACACACATTTAGTTAGAAAATATTCTATTGATATAAATTTTAGTATTGTAAACTATGGATTATGAATGGATGTTGAATATAATACAATGTGTGAAAATTTTTGTATTAATTATATACTTTTGATTATACTATTGGCAATTACAAAATGACAACAAAATAATTTGTAATGAATTTTTCGTTGTAATAAATTTTGACTGGTTATGTGACAATTTATTTGCAACATTTCTCTCATTGCTATTAGTCTTGAGCTAAGATGTAGTTTACCTTTTGCAACTAAATATTTCGTTGCAAAATATATCATTGCTAATGGTATCCATCAGCCCATCACCGACACCAGGAAGGTTGCAACAAAAAACTTGGTTGCTATTGTATAATATTTGGAACATTTTTGCTTCGGTTGCTATTTACTTTTAGCTACGAACTTTCTGTAACCATCATGCAACCAAATGTTTTGGTTGCTAATGCATTTTACTAATGAAAAAAGCTTCAATAGCAATAAAAAAATCCATCGCTATTAAACATTTTTGTTGAAGTGATACTATGAAAGCTGAATTTATTGGTTGTTATGAAACATCTTGATATGCATTGTGGTTGAAGAAATTCATTTCATAACTTAAAATTTTGAATTATATTTCTAGGCCTTTGAGAATCCATTGTGACAATTCATCAGGAATTAGCTTATCCTATTATAGAATAATTACTGGAGCTAATAAGTTTATGTCGGTACAAGAAAGAAGTAATAATCATCTAATATTTATTAGTTTTGTTGGTAATGTTGACAAAATTACTGATCCCATGACCAAGGCTTTGATGCCTAAAATTTTCTCAGGACATAAAAAATATGAGTCTTATTATATGAGACAATTATTATTGTAATCGATACATTTTGAAATCTGATATTGGATGATTGTTTTGTTTTGTTACATTATTGTATTTTGCTAATAATTAATGTATGGTTGAAAATAGAAGAATTTATGTATTTGAAATTAATGCGGGACATTATTGAAACCATATAGCTGTAAACTTCTATTAAGAACTTAATTAAGTAAGTTTGTTAATATTATGGTAAATGGAATGAAGTGTACTACATATTGCATATAACCATAATGATTTATATTGATGAATTTTCTTAGGCTAAGTATTAAAGTAGAATTGCTTTTGTAATGCCTAGGCATGTTTTGTAAATGAGTGCACTTGTTCGATAATTTTTCAAATGTTAAATCCAAAAGATTGTATTTTGTATAATAATTTTTTCTTTTATTTATTATTGTAAATCAGGCTAAGTGAGAGAATGTTAGAATTACCTACATAAATGTGTCCTAATTAAAACAATAGTCTTTGAATTTAAGTTAAGGTGGCCCAGTTTAAAAAGAATACATATGCAATCTTAGTGAAGTAGTGTTGTACTGCTAGGAGTCATGATGAGAAGTAGGGGAGGAACTTGGTGCCAGGTTTGTCCAAACTTGCTCGACCTGACTCGGTTTCAAAATTAAGTTTAGATTTTATTTTTGAACTTTTGTTCAAATTAGACCCAGTTTCAACTTGACTCCAGAAAACTCAAAACTAATATTGGGTTTGCATCAACCTGGTACCAAAATTCAACCCGGTCCAAACCCGATATCCTCCATGATTTATTAAAATAATTATAATTGTTTATACATTAAGTATTTCAATTATAATTATGTCAAAAGTTATTCCATATAATCATTATATACATTTTTCTATAAAAGTTAAATATATCATATTTACATTAACTTTATTTCCAAATAATTATAAATATACCAACTCTTTAAAATTATTGCCTATATACTAATTAACTACAAGATATAAAATTTACTTTTATTAAACTTTAGATGGTGAATTTATGTAATCTCATTTATTTTTTTTATCTTGATTGTTATGTATGGATTCATTATGTTCATTGTATTTTAAATTATCTTTTAATTAAAAGACCAACTTTCATCAAAATAAAAAACCAAAGATATCATAGGTTATATTAATATATTTACGTGTAAATTATTTATGTGCTAATGCAATAATATTTACAAAAATTTGTTATCTCTATCGATAATTTCAACTTTTATTGATTTAAGAGCGACCTGAATTTCAACTTGAAACTAATGCCAACCTGGTCCAAATTCGATCGGAACCTGGATTCTAATATTAGGGTTTGTGTTCAATTAAACCTAGTAGGCTTAAGATTTGAGTTTACCCAAACTCGGTACAACCCGACCCGAGTTGTACTCCTAATGAAAAGAACTTTATTTAAACAGATGAGTGACTCTTCTTTCTCACACACAATACAAGCAGTTTATGTCTCCTATGAGTATCATAGGGAAAAGTGCTGAAAGAGAAGACCTAGCACTCAAGGCTTCATACACATTCTTTAGGTAGAATTTATATAGATGGATTTAGGTGCAAATTGTCAACAATTTATTATCAAACTCAGCTAATTTCATACATAAATTCTCACGTAGCGACCGGCTATTTGATGCCATTGCCGCACTAGTGATACTGCATTAATCATTTTGGATTGCCACATTAACCGAACTCCAATGTTTTTCTCTCAAGACATTCCTTCAAGCAACTGGTGTGCCACATTAATCATCGTGTTCATCCTTATCTGAGAAAATCTTTCCAAGGTATTTCTTACCACCTTAACCTTTCATGGGGCATTTCTCTAAGGTCGTAGTCCACCCATTTCAAATATTCCTTTCTATACCGTTCAAGGGGTATAACTAGAAGTGTAGCCATATAAAATTCAATTTATTTATTGTATTTAATATCATTTATTTATCTATAAGATTAAATTTCATCTCAATCAAATATATTTATAGGCTGCATTTGTTAATATATATTCATGTATAAATCATAAAAAAACGCTTAGATCCATTTACACACATATTAGAATATAATAATATTTTATAGAATCATGTATTTATATAGAAATGATATTTTAGATAGGTTAGATGTTGAAAATACAACTTTAAAATTGATATTTAGTGTCGAACCATTCTATTATGTTGATTTTCAATGGAGCCTATGCGCAATGATATTAGACAAATAAAAGAGTTTTCAAGATATTATAAATAATACTAAATACAATGGATGAAGTGAATTTTCTATAGACTATCAAGATTTTAAATATAAAAGGGGTTACATAGAAAAGAAGTTTCGTAGAAGTGGACCATTGAGTTTTTTGCATTTTAAACCATCTAACTTTGTATATTTGCATCTTGAATTCTGAAGTTTGGCAATTTGTATTTTAAAACCTGAAAATTTTAGCTCTTTGCATTTTAAACCTTGAGCCATAATGCCGTTAAAAACACGTGGAATCAGCTACTCTCATGCTTTTTTTTTATTTAAAATCTCTCCCATGTGAGTTGTTCATATGCCTGAGTCTCGCTGTTTATATTTCTCTCTCGTCATTTATTCATGGCATGCTACTCGACACCAAATGTTTTTAAGTTGATAGGAAATAATATGATACGATAGGGGAATAATAAAGAGTAAAAAAATAAAATTAAAATAGATAAGTTAGTTGTATGAGTAGTTGTGTAGAATAATTGAAAAATAAGATAGTTGTATAGGAAGATATAAATAAATAATTAGAAAATAAAGTACTTGTAAAGATTGAAAAGTTTTGATTGAAATTTTTTTTGTATTTTCCAAACACCTTGATAGTAATAATTTAAATAACTAATTTCATCGTCCATGAAATTGTGTTTTTATAACTTGTAACAAAGGTGAGTGATAGAAAATTGACTGGCGTAAAGGTGAGTTGACTAGATTTTCATACTAATCTAATTTTCTTTTAGGGTTAAATTTAAATATACCCACTACCTTTGTTCTTAATTACAAATATATCTACTAAGTTTGAAAACTTTCATATATATCTTTTTTTTTAATTATTTTTTATATATTCCTATGCAACTATCTTATTTTTTAATCATTTCTATACAACTACTGATACAACTAAACTATTTATTTAAAATTTATTTTATTTACTCGTTATTATTATCCTATTGTATCACGTCATTTTCTATTAATTTAAAAATTTTTGGTGTCCAGTTTGAGAAGGAGATCTACTCCTATTTTGGAGCTCTAGCAGCCTAGTAATTTTGTGCATGCTGGAGAGAACCGGATGCGTAGATGCTGCTAGGCCTTGTCATTTATACTCGTTGTTGAAAAATAGGCCTCTTAGTAATTAGATATAAGCCTATGCAATGCACGAAAGAATAAAATAGAAGTTTCACGATGGAAATCATGTTTCGCTAATAAGAATAAAATTATCTTTTTTTCCTAACTAATTTGTCAAATGTTATGCTAAATTCGAAAGTGCCATTTGTAAAAATTAAAATTCATTATTCTCTCACAAACTCCTTTATTTTTTTAGTCACGTAACTAATTATTCGTTGATAAGGAAACCAAGTGCAATATTGTTTTTGGCCCACCATATATAACTTGTTTGACCATGCCATTTTTTAAATTTCTTAGTTCATTTTTCATATGATAGACAGAAGATTGTGGCAGGAAAAAAGGGACCCTGGTTCAATGCACCCGGGTGTACTTTACCCATTTTTTTTAATTTTTTTTGAAATTTTTTTTTATGAAAATGTTAATCTAAGTCTATTTAACATGTGTATAAATTTTTACCATTTTTAAATATTTTTAGATATTTTTTCGGATTTTTTTAAAATCAGTGGCATTTTTAGTAATTTAAAATTACTAAAAATGCCACTGATTTTAAAAAATTCAAAAAAAAAATCTAAAAATCTCCAAAAATTATAAAAATTTATACATATATTAAATACACTTAGATTAACAGTCTTGTAAAAAAAATTTCAAAAAAAAATAAGAAAAAAGGGGTGAAGTACACCCGGGTGCATTGAGGGTGCATTGAACCAGGGTCCGGAAAAAAGCCGCCCTTCGAAATCAAGAATCCACAAGTACCTTATGGGCTCCAACATGGGCTCTTGCATAAAAAATAAAATAAAAAACCCTAGCAGCTTGCCATGCACAAATGGCGTGAGAGAAATATATACGGCTGGTCTCATGCATATGCACGTTGGAGAGAGACATATCTGAAGGCTATATGCGTCATTTAAAAAAAGAGCAAGTATGAGAGTAAATGATTCAGTGTTTTTTAATGGCAATATAGCTCAGGGTTTAAAAATGCAAAGTAGCCAAAGTTTTTTTTATTTAAATTGCAAACGGCCAAATTTCAAAATTTAAAATGCAAATGAACAAAGTTAAAGAGTTTAAAATGCAACATACCCGCATACCGTTTATCTAATTTTTCTATTGCATTCAACCACTTAATAAAAGTTATGTAATAAGAATTAAGAAAATATGTATTATTTTTGAAAATAAGATATATATTTTAAAAATGAGAAATTTCATCTCGTTCTCTTTCAATTTAGGTCTCATCCTAATCAAATCAAGCCTCTAACAGCCCCAACGTTAGACAAAAAGTAGTTGTTGTAAACTGAAAATGAGTAAAGTGATATTTAAACCGTAAAAAGTGACGTGGTTACATAGGAGCGACGAGCGCAGTTGACAGATGTAACATTTTTTAATTTTTTTAAAAAAATTTCCATTCGTGGCCCCACTTAAGCATGGATACATGCCCCTTGCTTATCTTATTTATTTAAAATTTTTAAAATAATATAGTAAATGAATGAAAAAAATTGTCAAATCTCAAAAGAATAAAAAATGGAAGTAGGGCTCTCAAATGAATAAAAATTTTTAAAAGAATAAAAAAGGTTATGTGGCCTAATGTAGTTGCTTGAGCCTGGCCATATATGATGAGACCTTTTGCAGTGGCCACTGTATATTGTAGAGTCGGGGTTACTAAGGTGAGAAGTTGATCATGAAATATCTAAATGCCTAAGTTGGGCTTGCATATAGATTAAAAATAAGGAAATTTACAAATATACTTACGAAATTTGATCATAATTCCCTGTACATTTAGTATTCACGTATTTTCAATATTTTCTTGCATACTCAAGAATTTTTATAAAAATTCCTTCCATACCTAAGTTGTTAGTATTTGTTGTTGAAAAATTTGCGAAATCACTAATGTGGAGTGTGATCATTTGCGACCAATTTGAATCGAGGGAGGGTTTTTTGCATTTTGGTTACTCTAACTATGCATATTTGCTTTTTAATTTACGAGTTTTGTGTATTTGCTTTTTAAACCCTGTAACTTTACCATATTTGTATTTTAAAACCCACCCCGCCGTTAGTGCAAGCCACCAGATAAACGGAAAAATCTATCAATGGCTGCAATATAAATTTTCTAATGACAATATTACCTTTAATGGAGTTGATTCAACTTGGCCACAACAGAAACTATACTTTTTGAAAACTAGAGTCGGCTCATCAAATGAGTGGACTCGGTAGCCACAGCAAAGGCTGCATTATTTGCAATCTAGAGTCAACTCATTGGACCGTACAAAATTAGTAATCAGCACCGGCATGGCATTTTTTGGTGAATAGCGGCGGGGTTTTCGTCCGTCGAGATCAGCAATGCTGGTTTTGACATCTATGAGTCGTCATCGACCGACATCTATGAAGAAGAGTAGCAGCTGCGTTGGATGTTTGTTTTGTCTTGCAGGTACCGTGAACAAGGAAGGAGATGGAAGCGGCAGTAGGTGCGAATTGTCGACGGCCTTGGTCGTTGGTGCAAAGCAGAGGCAACAACTGATTTTCATGTAGCTGCCAGCAATGAGGAAGGAATAGAGGCCAAATCCGGTGCGGCGACAAAGGCTTCAATGTCAAAAACCGACAATGATAATGTTAGTTAGCTCTGATCGATAGCAGGAAGGCTGGCTGGAGGTGGTGCATCGAAGTAAGCAAGCGATAAATGATGTGTGGCTAGGGTTGCATTGGAGAAGGCGACGCAGAGATCGTTATCTGCGGCGACACACAGAAATATTTTGGACAAATTTTGTATGTTCATATATTGTGCCACCAGAATTCGATACGGGTGATTCAAAAGCAATGTTGTCAGAACCGGACCGGATTGGTCAGTCCAATGTCCGGTTCGATTACATACGGTTCGGTTGAATTACATTAAACTGTTCGAACCGTCGAACCGGCGTTTGAACCGGACATCCCGGTTGGACCGAATGCCACCGGTTCGACGCATATAAAAAAATTAAAAAAATCAGTTGCTGTAGTCGATCGGCCGACGTCGAGCACTCGAGCCCCCAAATCGAAGCCTTGCTGCCCTAGCTCACCGTCTTCTTCCTCTCGTCCGAACGGCGACGAGAGTCACGATACTGTGCCATCTCTGCCTCCTTTCCATTCATCTTCTTCTTCCCTCATTTCCATTTATGAGATCCCGCCCAAAAGCCCCAAACCAACCCTGGCTCTGCCTCCTTTCTATTTCCGTCTCCGCGATTTTCAGCAAAATTCGAAAGATTCAGTCGTTGATTTTCACCTCACCTCACCTATTTTGTCTGCCCGCCGCCCATTCGCACGACGACGCTCGCTACCTCTCTCGCTCGATCGCAGGACGCCCGCCGCTGCCTCTCTCGCCCATTCGTACGACGCCCACCGCTGTCTCTCTCGCCCGATCATACAACGCCCGCTGCTGCCTCTCTTGCCCGATTGCACGACGCCCACCGCTGCCTCTCTTACCCGATCGCCCGCCGCCCGCCCCCTTTCACACGACGACGCAGAAGCGGTAGAACTGCGAAATCCCAATCATGTGTGAATCGTGAAACACATGTTGCATTTTTTTTTTTTTTTTTTGTGAAGCGGGGTTCGACCGTTCGAGGTTGATGCGATCGATACAACCAATGGACGGAACATGGGTTAAGTACAAATAGGATATAAAAATAGGAAGTTGATGGGTAGCAATGCAGTGTACTCTATGCTTTAATTTAATTTTAAAATTTTTAATACAACTATCAATCTAAGTATATTTAACATGTGTATTAAGTTTTACTAATTTTAAATATTTTTAAATATTTTCAATTTTTTAACATTTTAGTAATTTAAAATACTAAAATTCTACTAATTTTTAAAAACAAAAAATATTTAAAATTTCAAAAATAGTAAAACCTAATACATATATTAAATATACTTAAATTAATTTTTTCCTTCATGTTTTGTACTTATATTGTGGTTTTTAAAATCTAACATATATATTTAGGACTTATGAAAATATAATTTTATCAATACATTTATTTAAAATTTAAAAATAGTTTAATATTAATGACATCATAAATACGTCATGCTGACGTCACTGGTTTGAATCGGTTCGAACCAGACCAGTTCCTTTACCGGTTCAATCACCGGTTCGGTTCCGACAACATTGTTCAAAAGTCATTTTTCATGTTTTTAGGTGCTTTGAATCATGTGGATGGTTTAGATTGGTAAAATTTTACTTATTTTTAAGGTGTTTATGTGAAAAATGACAAATAAAAAGTCAACTCATGGTTCAGCCAAACTACAGAGCATTTAGAGTTTTTGTTTACAAATAACAGTCGTTAGTTGAGTTTTTTAACGGGGTAGAGCTTCAGGGTTAAAAATGTGAATGGGGCAAAGTTATAGGGTTTGAAAAGAAAATATGCAAAACTCGTGGACTAGAAAGCAAATACGGATAGTTAGAGGACCTAAATGCAAAAAACCCAAATCGAAGCTAGTCTAACAATGTATTTTTAATTTTTAATTTTTAATAAAATTATTAATCTAAGTGTATTTAATTTTAAAATTAATTTTTATTTTTTTGGATATCTCTATATATTTATTTTGAATTCTTCAACACAAGCATATTTTAATCATTTTATAGGTTAAATACACTTTTAAAATGATTAAAATACCTTTATTTTATATTAAACATACAAAATAAATATATAAACATATCTAAAAGCAGCAAATGTTGGTTTTAGATTAAATACATCTAAATTAATAATTTTATAAAAATTTTAAAATTTTTTCGCAAATGATCATAATCGGAATAATGTACTTCCAGATCAGCTGACATACATTAGTTATTTCACATAAGAGTTATTAAAAATAAGTAGGTATGTAATGAATTGCGGTAAAAATTACCAGTTTTGAAAATTAGAAAATATTAAGGGGAATTTTGTTAATGTTGCTGTATGGGATTTTATGAGATACACATGTTCCTGCTAATGATTTAACAACCTAACAATTATATTTTTCCAACTTTACTCCTATAATCCAATTATGTTTCTTCAAACTATACTATTTATTCTATGTTTATCTTTATTATTTTATATCAATTATTCAATTTTCAAAATTCTTAAAATATTTTTGTCCTGCTCATCACACATCTCAAGATGGAATGCGGAACAAGACAGGCCGTGAATTGTCCTGCCACAACAGTCCTTTGACAAGGTAGCAAGGAGACTGAACTGTTGAAATCACGTCCCTCGAAATCCCACCAAATTTTAAGGCCACGTCCTGCGCAGTCGTATGATCGGCGCTTTAATTTCTTAATATTCAATGCTCTTAGTCCCAATCCATCTCACATCACTGGGAACTGGGAAACCAATCGCTCTCCACAATCGAGTTGCCATTGCCATTGCCATTGCCGCCTCCAATCTAATGCTGCCTCGATTTCTAAGGTTTTCCAGCTGGCTCGGCAGAAGCAGCGGCAGCAGCAGCATGATCAGGTACTCTCCCTTCTCATCCATCTCCAATTCCCCATTTGCTTCTGCCCATCTCCGAAACCCCCAGCAGAATTCAACCATTCCCCTGCGTCAAGTCGATGAGCGTTTCGTCCTTCAGGAACTATCCGACCTCCTTCAAATTGATGCCAGAACCTCAAATAATCCACTTTCAAACAATACTGACACTCTAAATGGCCTTCGGTCCGATGGAGGCTCTGCTGAAAGACGTATTGCTAGTAACGGCCTTCTCCAAGTCGATTCCTGTACCTCGAATTATCGCTGTTTTGCCGAAGCTAGCACTCGATTATCTGTTGAAATTAGACAAGCGGACTGTTTTTTATCGCCAGCCGAGAAACTGCGTGGGATTTTCCTTCAGAAATTGAAAGGGAAGGCTAGGGTAGAAGCTGCTTTGTCTGCAGCTGGCGTTGATTTAAGTGTGGAAATAATGGCGGAGGTTGTAAATAAAGGGAATTTGGGTGGAGAAGCCATGGTTTCATTCTTTAATTGGGCAACCAAGCAGCCCAACATGGCGAAGGATTTGGAGACTTCCCACATTGTCCTCAAAGCACTTGGCAGAAGGAAATTCTTTCATCACATGGAAGAAGTGCTGTGTCGGATGAAGAAGGAAGGGTTAGATTTGGATGGCGAGACCATTTTGATTGTAATGGATAGTTACACCAGGGCACGCCAAATAGCCAAAGCAATTCAGTTTTTTGAAAGATTGAGTGACTTTGGGAAGGATTGCGACTGTGAATCGTTGAATATGCTTTTGAAGTGCCTCTGTTCTCGATCCCATGTTAGAACCGCGAATTTATTTCTCAACTCGATGAAGGGTAAGGTAACCTTTAATAGAACAACATACAACACTGTCATTGGTGGATGGGCAAAATCAGGGAGGGTGGGGGAGGTTGAAAAGAATTTGAAGTTGATGATTGCTGATGGACAAGAGCCAGACTGTCTGACATTTAGTTATCTTCTAGAGGCCCTAGGAAGAGCTGGACGAGTTCCTGATGCGGTGGCTGCCTTTGAGAAAATTGAAGTGTCTGGTCACAGCATTGTTACATACAATGCAATGATCTTCAACTTCATTTCAGTTGGAAGTTTAGATGAATGCATAAAATACTACAAGTGCATGTTACAAGAGAATATCCTACCAGATGTGGACACTTACACAAGATTGATTAGTGCCTTTATTAAGGTCAGAAGAGTTTCTGATGCACTTGAAATGCTTGATGAGATGCTGGGAAGAGGGATCCAACCAAGTACTGGAATAATTACATCTTTTGTTGAGCCTTTATGCAATTTCGGTCCTCCATATGCAGCAATGATGATCTACAAGAGGGCAAAGAAAGCAGGAATCACTTTATCGTTGAAGGCTTATAAGCTGTTGCTGATGAGACTATCAAGATTTGGGAAATCTGGCATGGTTTTGAAGGTCTGGGAGGAGATGCAAGACAGTGGTTATTCTTCTGATATGGAGGTCTATGAGTATGTTATTAATGGGCTTTGTAATATAGGGCAATTGGAGAATGCTGCACTTGTTATGGAGAATGCTATGCATAAAGGATTTTGCCCTAGCAAGCTCGTTTTTAGCAAACTGAACAACAAACTACTTAATGCAAATAAAGTAGAGAAAGCCTATAAACTTTTTCTGAAATTAAAAAAAGTTCGGTGCAGTGACAACACTCGCAAATATTGTCGAGCTAATGGTTGGCATTTTTGACCATGCGCGTTAATTGAAGAGTACCATGACTTTGCTAGAGAAATAATCATCATCTGTACACTTTGTACAGTGATTTGACCATCTGGACATAAAAATCCAAAACAGGTGTCCTACAGATATAACCTATGTGTGGGTCTCTCTCTCTCTCCCTCCCTCTCTCTCTCTGAGATTTTGTTCTTCTCACTTCCTCTTTTTCTCATTGACATGATTGAAATGCTATTCAACTCAGTTCATGTGCTGTTTGCTTTTTGTGTTAGAATTTGAAAAATGATTGGTTGGATTTCTTCAACTTAGCTGTCATGCATTCCTTTCCGATCATGAGTAATAACCATTTTAAATTGAAGTTCATAGGGGGACGTAACTTTTTATTTGAGCTGGATGTTTCATATTTAGCCATCCACTCTCTTGGATTTGGTTTTCTAATGTGCCCTAGCTATTTTCCCCCTACCTGAATGCACCTTACTAGTTAGAGTTGTCCACTGCAGATGCCTACACACATGCACATTTTATGATTACTAACAGAATCCATTGGCTGTAAATTGCTGTCTAGATCACTTGTCTGATTTTGACTCTGACAATGTGGTCTTCAGCCAAGAGATGGACCCTTGTCTCAGTTAGGCAACTCATTTGCTTTTACCATGTGTTTTGCTAGTAGCTTTTTCAGTAAAGAGAAAGAGATTAAACCTTCTCCCCTTGTTTTTGCACCCCTTTTAATTTGATCAACATTATTCATTATTATATATAATTTCCAATATTAGCTCCTTTCTTTTTAACTAAAAATCCTATCTGTTTTATCTGCATTTTCTTTATTTTCAATTATTATGCTATATGTAACTCAGTAATGTGTCATACATAGAATAATTAAGGACTTGGCGCAAAAGAAGAAGTTAGCAAAAGAAGAAGTCATAGGTTTTGGTTTTACAAGGAAGATTGCAAAGCATTTACATTCTAGTTGCCACACTTTAATAAAATTTGGTTGATTCTCACGAATGGAATCTAGCACTCTTGAAGACTTACAACATAAGCAAACCTAGCCAGTTGATAATTTGGCTTTACCATGATAATGATGGGCCCACATGGTTTTAAAGCAAAAGTAGATGTGTTGGTTTTGGGTTCTTAGTAGTTTTCATTATTCCTTTTATGGGTCACTTTTGAGTTATTACAACCTAATTGGTGTTAAAATAGCCCATCTTGGTTCTTTATTGCATTAGTAATCAAGTAGGCCTAAGGTTGAGTTGATTTAACATTGTTTCAGCACTTACAGCTCACATAAGTCAGATATTGGAGAGGACTACGTGTTTAGGGATAATTGTTTTTATTTTGAGTATTTTTTACATTTTGTTATCATCATCATTGTCATCATTGTCATCTCGTCGTGGTTGTCGTCATGGTCATGGTCATTGTCATTGTCGTCTTCATCTATTTAAATAGTTATTTATTGCCATTAATCAGCTCTAACTCTTGTTTTCTACAAAAGTTCTTGTTCCAAAAGGTTCTAGTTCAACTCTTGCTTTCCTGTTTGAGATGTTAAATTAGATTTTTCAGTTCTGAGATTTTTCTATATCAGTCATCCAGTTTCCCTTTGAGAATTCTTTTTGGTTCATTTGAGAGGACTTCTCACTCTGCTCAGCTTACTTCTGATTTTGTCTCATTTCTAAGTGACCTGCTCCCTGATCCTCCTCACCCAAGAGGTTGATTATGTTGGGCTAAGCACTATGTGCCTCTGGGGTGTGGTACCTTTTATGCAGTCAAGGAACTTGGTTATGATGGAGAAATGGCACTTTATGGATTAAGGTGGTTTCTCATGAGAGAGGATGTGCATATTCGATTAATTACTTTTACGTTTGCCTTGAGGAAGTTCAACTTAATAATTTGGGAATTGTTGCAGCATAAGAGTTGTTGTGAGAAACTTTGTTGGTCCTGGGGGTACGTTTACGTTGGCATTGTTGGTGCATGATTTATTGACTTATAACCAGATTCCTTTATTGACTTGCATGGGTGTGCATATCTTAGCTGTGTGGCCTAATAAAGCGCCAAACCAAGTAAGATGGACCCTAGTTAGTTTGATGTCCAGCTGGCATCTAGTCATAAAAGTTACATCACCAAACTGGCTAACAGCCAACCACAACTGCTAGTAGAAAAACTAACACTTTTAATAGGATGATTGCATAAACGAGAACAATTGATTCCCAATCAACAGCACTAAGTTGTAATGATATACAAATTGGAGAAAATTCTATTTCATTCTATATTCATAAAAATAACAAAATTTCAGAATTGCATTATTCTATTGGGGGTTTGAGCTGCCAATTTAGCTTGCCAAGTAAATAATCCTTCATTACATATCTGCACTTACTACCTCAGGGGAATGCAGGAATGAATAAAGGGGGATATTTCCTATTGCGGGCATGCTATATCTAATATTAGCATCAATACCAACACCACCAACTTCTAATCATTATCCTAACCAATTGAGTCAGTTACATGAATCCTAACATGTTATTCTTCTCAATCATTGGCCATTCTTCCATTTGACCTCAAGTTGTGCTCTAATTTAATATGACTTAATTCTGCTTTGAAGCGTTTTGCTGTTTGCTTGATGGTTGTCATATATTGAGAAATTTATACTGTCGTTTATCCTTCAATAAATTTCGGCCCTTAAGATAGCAAATTCCATACTTCCTATTGTAGACTTGCTACAAATTAGTTTAACCTTGAAAAGGCAAGTTAGCTTTGTTGCTTTTTTTATGACATTACAGAATACAGCATGGCTAGTGAACTGAGTGAGAGTTCAAGAAATGTCATCTAAGGAATTTTGTGACCACACTTGTGGCCTGTCCAAGGTTTCTGCCAACCACAAAAGATACATTTATGTCCATAAAGAGCAAAGAGGGCCTTTTGAAGCAATTGATGTTCACCATGTCATTGTTCGGAAGAGTAGGTTGAGGGATGGACTAGTATTATGTACTGCTGTTCTCATCTTATTGGCATGTGCCTCTTATTATTTAATTGTAAAGGTAATTCATGTTCTCTCCTTTCCATGCAGCTTCTTATTCTTGTTTTGTTTTTGGATTTTCAATAATAGTTACTGTCTTGGAGTATGATGTCTTTTGGGTGTATTTGCTCATAGAAAACTATGTATGTTTCCGAGGCACACATCCAGCCTCTTAGTTACTTCATTCTTGGGAAATTTTCAGCTTCCCAATTTTCTTTGATGGAGTGTGAAAGTTCTCTGTATCAAAATATAACTACTAATTTGCATACTCTGTGCTACTATGAGGATATTATTTGGAAAATTTTCTTCAATGCAAAGATTTAAACATTTATAATTATAAATTTTTGTTATTTTCAGCATGTATCAAAAATGAGATGCTTGAGAATCAACAGTGAAAATTAAAACAACTAAGCACAATGAGACATTTGAATTTGTGTGGGTGACGTATCCATATGGAATTATAGGAAAATTAATGACTTCGACTTGCCAGTGACTTTGACCCAAAAAAGTCAGAAAAATAAGGTTGACCAATCTATGAATAAAGTCTGGGCATGTATCAGAAGATTTAAACATTTATAATTATAAATTTTTGTTATTTTCAAAATTTTCAAAAATGAGATGCTTGAGAACCAACAGTGAAAATTAAAACAACTAAGCACAATGAGACATTTGAATTTGTGTGGGTGACATATCCATATGGAATTTATAGGAAAATTAATGACTTCGATTTGCCACTGACTTTGACCAAAAAAAGTCAGAAAAATAAGGTTGACCAATCTATGAATAAAATCTGGGCATGTATTTGGTGACGTGGCTGGAAGGTGTTTGGCATTGGCTAGGACCACAAGAATGTGGTCGCTTTAATTGCCGATAATCCCTGTATGAAAATTAAAATGTTCTTTTGCAATGTGATGTAATAGTGACAGACTATCTAATATGCAATAATACAGTATAACAGAAATTCAAAATACATAAATGTTAAATGAAAAGAAAAAAAAAAAAAAAAAACTTAGCTAAGGATGTTGGGATGGAGGCAAGCTGCTTTGACTCTTAAATTTTGACAAACACCCAACTCAAATTCTCTCATAAGGAATTTCTCTGTATTTGGTTTGATGATTTTTCTAGAGACAAAATCCCTTGTATGACTGGTATTTTCGCTAATTATTCAAGAAATCATGGCTGATAACATATATTTAATAATAAAGTTAAAATCATGATAAAAGCAAATGAATATAAAATCAGATAACAATAAAATTAAAATAATATGAAACAAGAGATTAAAATAATAAATAATTTTTCTTAAAATAATTAAAGAATTTTTTTATTATAATAAAAGCTAGTATTGTGGGACTGGTCAGTGAGAGAATTAAGTCAAAAATTCAACTGGCATGTCAAACTTTGTTGGTGCCTAAGTGCAATATTTCTTCCGTCATACTGATGTTGTGGATCCTGAACTAGGTAGTTGCATTGCTTTGTAAGCTTTTGACAAAATTGATGCAGTTTACAGGTGCAAATGTTGGGATTACTGGTGGAGTCATGAACACTACTTGAACAAATATTTCATAATACTGTCAAATTGTTTTCAAAAACCATGGTTATATCTGTCACACCTAATATAAATTTGAGATCGCTACCGCTTTATGCTACAAACAACATCCATTATCATTTTTCACATACACATTTGCAAATGGCAGGAGGGATCTGGCATCGGTTTCTTTTGGAGTATTATACCGAGTGCTTTTCTTGTGAAATCCTTGTATCAAAAGGATGTTGAAAAAGGTGAGATTTTGTTCATATGGTTTTTCATTTGATGTGAAATATTTTAATATCTTCATGTAGTTGTTCCCTCCCCACCCCCACCACCCCGCCTCCTTCCTCCCTAAAAATGATTTCTTGTCTTAGGAGATGCATCTGTTTGTGTTTTAGGAAATGATTCTATCATTTTTCCCCTTGTTGTTTTCATAGCAATATTTTACTTTATCGACTCTATCATATTGTGTTGCTAAAGTACAACTTGGAAGGGATCTACTTCAGTTGTACACGATGTACCCAAGTGAATTGGCATATTTGTCATGTTTGGGCCTCATCTTGGTGCTTTAAAAAATCCAGTCCCTTGATTATATTCAAGTACCATCCATTCAATGAAGACACCAAAAATCACTTTTTCAGAATCCTATATGGGCCACACCTTTAGAAAATGTATCAATTTTGAAATTAGATCCATTGAATAAAGTATTAGAATGCCATAATGATGATGATTAAAGTATTAGCATGCTATGGAATCATATATAAACATAATTTTAGGTGGGATAATTTTAGAAGATCTAGATGTTTAATTTATAATTTGTGGGGGTGCTTTTAACAAATAAACTATTTTGGCAGTTTAAGAATTCGCTCTCAAATGATTTTTGTTTTTGCAAGCACTGAGCAACATAAGTCTTTGATTGGGATGATTCTTTAGTTCTTAGCTATATGTATAACTATGAAACTAATGAATGAGTTGGGTTGCTAATAATCAACTAGATGGGACCCAAACATGACAAATGTACTTATTCGCTTTTGTACATCATACACTATTGAAGTATTTCCCCAACTCAAAAACTATCAGATCCAAGGAAATCGCTGCTTGCAAATAGAACTCGCATATGACATCAAGAAACATTCTACTGAGGTGGATGATCCGTTGGAGATAAATGTAGCAACAGATTTGGGTGGAGAAGATGCAACTTTTTCCCATGTTGGTGATTTGCAATGACAGGGATGATTTGTAGAGTGGTGAGATGTGTGTAGGTTAAATGTGGTTTGGGAGATGAGATTGAGACAATGTGTAACAGTATGTGGAGATGGTATACTGATTATGGTGCCAGATGGAAGCTCTGCTACTAGGGGTTTGTCTTTGATGCTAAATTGTTGTAGAATGGGGTTGCTTTGAAATCAAATGAGATAAAGAGAGATTGGAAGAAATAGGCAGACCAAGAAGAATGTATGGAATGAGAAGGAAAGAAAGAATATTTGGGGAAAAGAGGATGAGGAAAAGATGAGAAGAAGCAAAATAATTGTCTTCTTGAATCAATGGAAGTTTAAAACCCTAGGGCCTGATCAGCATCATGGAAGAATGTAGTTCAATGTTGTGGGATGCTATCTGTTAATGCAGTTATAGATTTGTATGTTGCTTTGTTCACTTTCATTTGTTTGTTTGTTTGTTTGGAGATTTGGGGAAGGACAGCCACATTCCAAATTGTTAGATTTAATCGAAGAGGTGGAATAATTGATGGTCAATAATGCCTCGAGGGTAATAGTTCTGCTATTATAGGAAGATTTAGAAGACGAATATGCGATTTCTTAGAGTTTTAGAAAAATTAGAGGTATATTTGGAATTTCCTACATTGATTTTAGAACCAAATGTGGATGGAGGAGGTAAAACAGGTATATTTTATTAGGGATCTATGTCCTTGGTAAAGTTTAATTAATTATGATTAAGCTAATTAGGACAAATAACTATTTGAGATAATATAATTTGTTTCGATAAATATTTAGGGACTTGTGGCTGTTTTCTATGATGGATTTGCGGAAAATTATAATATATATGGGTTGGTTAATTATTTTTTAATATTCATCAAAAATATCTTTAATAGACTTTTTTAATAATAAATGAATATAACCTGCTAATTCATTATTTAATTATAACTAAATGTTAATGATAATCCTTATATTATCCATGATTTATTTCATTTGTATTGTTTATGTAATTTTAAATGGCATTATGTGCAAAATTATGTTTTTTTTTCAGGTATATTTGCAGTTATTCTATCCACCATCTATTTACTTCTCTTATGTATTTTTAGTTTTTATTGAACATTGATGTTTAACATAATTTTTTGGTTTTAAGTGTGTATTTATACTATCTTAATTTAGCAAGAAGTTCCATTAAAAAAATTCTCAAATTTCTCTCTCTCTCTAATTTTTTTCTATTTTTTGCTATAATTTTTTTGGTAAAAATCTTACCAGCTTTGTTATAAAAATTCTTTTCAAAGGTTGCTGATGTGTCCTTCCTGATAAAGCAAGCTTTACTGTTTGTTAACAACTTCCTTTTTTCCGTGCCTGAAACATGCAGAATCAGTCATTGTTATGCCAGCATTCGGAGTGCAGCTTGAAACACACTACAGGAGGTAATTATATTTTCTTGGTTAGTTGAACCCATTAACTTCAAAACAGATGATCTCTCTGTTAGGAATAGTCATTAGTTGAAACACCTCTGAAGTGTGAGGACATTGAACCCACTATAATAGGCATGACAAAAAAATTTCCCTCATAGTGGGGGGCCAATACAACGGATATGAGTCCAAGGCTCTGACCATCATCCTACAGGACTTGATGCCTTGTCATATGCCTTGGAAATGGAAGGAATCTGACTCATTTCAACTGGAAAAGGCACTGATGCATTGTCTGATCTGTTCCAACTGTGCATTGTTTTTTATCTACTCATGCATGTGTTTTGACTCTTTCACATGTTTGCAATATCAATGTGATTTCACTTCAAATCTTCTTGTGCAGTGGCAGAATTGTCCGCCGATTCATACCTATTGGAAAGATTTTAAAACCTGTGCTAAATGAATGTGTGACACCTGTTACTTGTTACTGGTGCTTGGCTTTCATTGTGCGTGATGAAGCAGACCTGATGCTGGTTTTCCAGGTATTGATTTGCCTTGGTTTTGTCTCGCATTCATAAATATAGAACTCACTGTTACTATCCTATTTTAGTTTGACCTTCTCGCTGATGGTGCCATTCCTCACAATGGATGGGAAATGGAACAAAGTTTATGCTCATCCATTATATCAGTATATGCTCTGAATATTCTGTTACTTTCATCTCAGCAATGCTTGTTTATAGCTATCCGCTTCCCTAAAGTGCTTGAAGGCTGGCATTCTGCACAGATGAGTTTTCATGTCCATGCCCAATTTGATGTAGGATGCGCTCAGTAAATGGTCTGGTCTCTGGAAGTAGTACATGTAGAATGTCTGGTTACTGGGGCAATCAGAGCTCGGCCCAGACAGACATTTCTCCTCCCTGGATTCCAGACTCCAGAGTGTGCCAGGGTTACATGAAGTCCACCTGCTTGTTGCAAAAATGGCATGAGTAAATATGGAGCGAGAAATCATCTGAATACATTACTGGCACTTTGGGATCTGATAGTCTCTCTTTTGCAGGAACTGCGTCCACCTGTGAAGATATTGGTTCCTGTGTGGAGGGCATTGCGTGCTGCTACTGACGGGATGGAGAGTGCTGATAAAAAGGCCTGATCAGTAACATTGGATTGATGTGGGCAAAAGCTGTGTTTATTCAAGGGCATGGAGTATCAATAGCCACACGAGCCAGCAAGGACACCAAAGAGCTGTAGGTTGACTGTCCAGGGACTCATAGACTATAGGCTGAGCAAGGTGCATGCAGGGTGACAGTACGGCTAATACCAACCGATTGTTTAGAGATTTGATTAAGGTGATCCAGGGCCTGGCGAATCTAGCATTCCTGCTAACCAGCATCCATGCCTAGGATGAAAATTGGGTTACCATACATACTGGTATATGATTTATTTGGACCAAAAAATGAAACCAGATTATGGGGTAGTACCTGGCAACTAGCTGTCAACAATTTGGAAAAGAAGTAGAGCTCATATTTTATTCAGAGATAGACTAGCTGGACCTAAAATCATGAACAGTTGGAAGAAGTCATGCATGCATCCCTTCTTTAGGGACTCTTTATCTCTCTAAGCCTTTCCGTGACAAGGGCGTTAGTCTTCTTTTTTGTGTTCGTTTGTACTTCTATTATATCTTGGCTCAGTTCCATATTAAGCAAGAAAATGATCTTTGCACTGATAATGATTTTGAAGTGGGCTAGGGACTCTGGGTAATGGGTGTCTCAGTTACATCTGCTTTGTGTAAACCTACCCTCTAGAAAAACAGGTAAACATTTGAAAGTAATCGGGAAAGACCATACCTTGAAGACAATAATAGCTTTTTCATATTTGTGGGCTTCTTGTGAACGACGCAGATTATAATAGTGTTGACATGCTCTACAAGTGATAGTGTGTAGTAGTGGATAGCGGGCTGTAATAGTTAGTACGCTACCTAATACTACTCTCATATGTTATGATGAGTATGCTAATCAATAAAGACTGCTACCCAATAGACATGATTGTTATACATTGACAATGTCAATATTGTTTTAATCTGCGTCCTCGCATGAAGGCATAGAAATGACGCCATTAAGAGTGCAATTCAGGTTGATTTGGATTTGGTTGAGATCAACCTATTCTATAAGTGTAAGGCACTGCTCAAACCAAACCAGAAATGCATTTTCTAAAGAATTTCATCCAAACTAAATAAATTTACAAAAATTCAGGTCAGTTAATAATTATGCCCACCTGAATTATTAAGCTTAATACATTGACTTTATCGGTTTTGATCAACATTTTACACTATCTAATATTGCATTTCACGAATCTAATTAAATATAAAAAATTTAAAAAATATTAAGAGTATTTTGCAATGTTGATAATCAATGAAATTGGTATTCACGCAAAATCACAGTAATCAATCACTGTAAAGGTAGTAAACTGGTTTTGCTATCTAAGAGCAATGTATAAGACAATGCAATTAGGATAAGAATTAAATCTATAATTCGTTTAATTGATTTTTGAATGTATTAAATTATTTGAGTTATTTAATCCTATCTAAAAATATATTAAACTATTTGAATTAAGGGTTTGTTTAGTAGACAAAAAGGCGAAAGTTTACCATAAGTTTTCTTACACTTTATAAACCCTGTTATGCATGATGTGATATCTTAACTGCATAACTATTCAGTTTTCTCATTATTTTCACATTTTTCCATATAATTATCCTATTAATTTTATCTTTATTTTCTTTACTCATAATTATTATCCTTTTCATATCACATTATTTTCTAATTTTTTGCTAAACTTTTTTTTTTTTCCAAAACTTTTTTTCCCTAAATGCCAAACGCACCCAAATTTGCTTGGCTATTTGGATTAAGTAATTCGGTTTTGGTTTCTTGTACCAAACCTAAACAAAAACCATATTGATCAACACTGGCATAGCGCGTGAGGGATTAACTGATTTGACATCAGTGTTTGTGAGGTCCTTATTTTCATTTCGAGTTGGAACGATAGTCTCTATTCACATAAAAAAACTAAACTACATGTAAGTGGGTTTTGTAACCAATTCCATTCATAGAAATATGACCCAAATCATTTAATATTGGATTGTTTGGGTTAAACCCGAACCAGTTGCGCCTCCTGCTTACCATCACTCTCACCTTTGAGGAAAAGAAAAAGCTTGATCTACAGGTAGAAAAGGTTCTATTTGGTGATTGGAGTTCTTTCTCAATTGATGTGACATGTTAAGTGCTTAAACGTACAACTAATTCATGAGCATCATGCATGAACAAAAAAAAAAAAAAAAAAAAAAAAATAATAAAAAAATAATAATAACAAAATAATAATAACAATAATAATAATAATAATAATAATAATAATAAGAATAATAATAATAACAAAATAATAATAACAATAATAATAATAATAACAATAATAATAATAATAACAATAATAATAATAATAATAATAATAATAATAACAAAATAATAATAACAATAATAATAATAATAATAACAATAATAATAACAATAATAATAACAATAATAATAAGAATAACAATAATAACAACAATAATAATAACAATAATAATAATAATAATAATAATAATAACAACAATAATAAGAACAATAATAATAATAATAATAATAATAATAATAATAATAATAACAATAACAATAACAATAACAATAACAATAACAATAACAATAATAACAATAACAATAACAATAACAATAACAATAACAATAATACTACTACTACTACTACTACTACTACTACTAATCGGGTTAGGGTCAACATGTTACCCGGCTGACTGAAGTTGGTTTTAGACGGATTATGGTGGAGATTTCCCATCGTGCAACTCATTTGCATGACCTATTCAATTCATTCCAATAGATAGGTTGGCCATAGATTAAGCTTGTCTAACTCGTCAACTTGATAATCGAACCCCTTTTACCCGTTAACTCGTATAATCCATTTGCAAATCGTAAATAATAGAGTTAACATTTTTATTGATGTTTATTTTAAATATTACGCATAATTATTAATAACGGAATCCATATTTTAATTAAACATAAATATAAAAATTTATCTTTTAAACTCAAATAAGTTACTAGCATTACAAAATTTGTTGACGGTTTATGCTATTGCATTTTAAAAAGTTTATATGTATATACATATATATATATATATATTGAAAACAAAAAGTTTATAGTTTCTAGAGGCATTAACATTTATACAGACGAAAAAGTAAAATAATTTGACAGAATTCTTTCAACGATTTTAAGTCTTTCACCATGCTAACATTTTTATAAATTATTTTTCAGATATGCCAAAAGCATCAGCTACTGTTAACCAACCCTCTTGCAACGTCACATAATTAAATTTCAAAAATGCCCCTTCCGTTTTATTATAATCTCACTTTTATATCTCTCAATTTTTTTTTCGGCTGGATGGATGAGTTTAATGAAAGGATGCAAAGTTTCTTGGCCCACGGATTTTTTAAATACATCGTCTATCGAAATTGAAAGGGTATTATACCTGAAATAGTAAAGGCATTTGTGAAGTTTTAAGAAAGTATTTAACGTTGCTAGAGGGTTTGCTAATGGCAGTTGATAACTTTGGCATACTTGAAAATGATTTATGAAATTGTTGGTATGGATGAAAAACTTTTAAAACCGTTGACATGAATGAAATAATTTTACTTTTTCGTTGATATAAACGTTAATGCCCCCAAGTTTTATTATTATTATTTTATTATTCAACTCATTTTACCAACCCGCTAGCAATCCACAACCCGATGTGCTTATGTTAAATGGATTAGAATTAGGATTGGGTTTTTAGAAACGGGTTGTAAACGGATTATGATTATGTTTTTTTTTTTTTTTTTTTTTCAAATGGGTTAAGAATTAAGGTTAGGGTTAGCCTTCAACTTGTATTAACGCGACCCAACTACATCCCAAGTGAAACCCCTTTTGCTAAAAAGTTTAAAGGGTATTTCTACATGAGAAATCATCTAAGTTGAGTGGCTGATCGGTGGAAAGTAAAAAATAAAATTGGTGTCAGCATGTTCATCATAAGTGAATAAAGCCAAAATTGTTGGGAGAAATTGATTTAAAAAACAGGAAATGAAGAGAAAAAAAAAGGATTTTTATTAATAAGTCTTAGTCAAATCAATTATTAGGCGATCTGTCATTTTTCCACTGGGTGAAAGCAACTTTGAAGGGTGTAGAAGAGGACGATGAGGCGTAATGAAGATGTAAATAATGTAAGATGACAGATTGGGTCGGGTCGGGTCGGGTCTGGCACATTACAGGCTAAATAATTGAAGGTATAATTAAAAGGAACACGTCATGCAATTGTCTTCATGTGATTACATCCGAACAAGGTCGTTGACATGTCAAGAAACCAGCACATATTAGAACACTTCTAAGAGAGAATGAACCATTAAGCATTCATTTTATTAGGTATCAGTTGAAAACAATGA
This sequence comes from Annona cherimola, assembly GCA_030490835.1. Lineage (NCBI taxonomy): Eukaryota > Viridiplantae > Streptophyta > Magnoliopsida > Magnoliales > Annonaceae > Annona > Annona cherimola. Next base: position 92,291,971 of record CM059972.1, read on the forward strand.
GCCAATAATTCCAGAAAAATTCGTCTACCAAGAAGATTGAGGAGTTATTTACAATTGGCTTCTATGACACAAATATTTTTACATGGAAACTCTGGGAACTTATCTTTTGCAGGCTAAAGCAAATCGCATTTTGGCACGTTCAAGACTGGGTTTATGTCGACGCAGCCCATGCCACTCTTGAGAAGGATCCCCATTCTGCAGGCTGAGCTTTGTCAATTGCTTGTGCAACGCGTCCAAGTTAACAATAGGGACAGTAGTTGGTCGTCCATGAGCACACTGCACCAGACGTTACATGTCATCATTTACGGCTTCAACTCGCCATATGGTCAATAAAGCCCAAGAATTGCCACCTAGACAAAACAGATTAAAAAAATTTGGTAATGGAACATACCTGGAAACAAAGGGATGTTGCCTTCAGCTCTTCAACAATCAGGGAACATTCTGCAGGAAGCAAGGAATCTCCAAACATAATAGCTCCTACAGTTATTTTGGAAAGTGTCAGAAAATGCCTTCCAATATTCTGCGAAGAGCTTTAAGTTGAATACCATGCATTTTATCTCTTTACTTGAGCTTTCATGATTCACATTACAGTTGTCCATACCACTCAAATCATCTCGGCCCATTAGGCAGAGACCAGGGCTGATGATTGGATCATCAGTATTTAATTCTTGATTCACAATGAATACAAGAAGGAATACTGGCCATACTAAGCAATGAATTGAAAACATGTATGAGATTGGCTTGTGGAATCTGTGATTTGCAGTAAGTCACCCACAATTGTACCACCTGACGTCAGTAAGGCATATCTTAACTACCAATATATGACATACGTTTCTACTGTGTCCTGGATACACCGTACATAAGCTTTGGCAAACCTACCTCGGCATGCCTTCAAATTAAGAATTCGAAGAACAGCAGGTGGAGTGGTAGATGATCCATCTGTATCAGCAAGCTGGAAAATGTTGCCGCAAAAAAACAGATTAAGAAATGGAGAAATGCATTGCAAAAGTTAATAAAATAACGTCCAAACTAAGCAAATCTTGCTGAAACAGGTCAACGACTTCCTTCAGATTCTGCGGCCAGGGAACACATACCACCCTACAAATTAAGAGTTTAAAAATATCAACGATGGAAATCTTCTGATTCCAAATAACCTCCTCATATTTGTCTTTTATGTATTCGCCACCAACTTCTCTTTAATAATGTCAAATACAACTGACGCAAAAATTTTCCAACAGGACATAGATAGTCAAAATTCATGCATGATAAATTAACAACTATTGGATCCATATGCCCTTATGATTTGTAAAATTGAAGCTGCAGGAATTTATTGATGAGACAGGAAATTAGAGGACACAAGTATGCAGACTAGAAAACCAGTTTACACAATAATAAAAAGGATGACCTTTGGTGGAAATTTTTTTGAAATGAGAGTGTGATGTGATATGCTAGGGGTAATGATGAGGAGTAAATAGAATAAATTTAAAATAGATAGGGTAGTTGTATGAAAAAGTGTGAAGAAATGATTGAAAAGTAGGGTAGTTATATAGAAAAATGTGAAGAAATTATTGAATAATAGGATAATTGTGGAGGGAAAAACGTTTTAGATAGAGAACTTTTGTTTTGGTGAATAACAAACATATTATCTTCTGGTTTGATTAAGATCTGATAAGGGTCATTAAAGAGAATGTTTAACATAACAGAATCAAACAATAGTGGTGTTAATAAAGATGCATAAATCTAAAGTGAATTAATATTACTATTGTAGCAATTTGAAACTCAGGTGTCTCCACCCGAGAAATTTTGATGATACTCATTCTACACTTTAATTACATGGAAAATCTAAGATAATACATACGGCCATCATATATTAACCATTTGAATAATGACGGTACCATAATCCAATCTCAATTGAAAATCAGAATAATTGAAGCAAAAAGAAATGGTTTGATTATGAAACTTAGGTGGGACTTGCATAATCAGTTGTGTGAATCCAATTTTTTTTTTTTTTTTCCTTTCTTGATTGGAGTGAATCCAATCTTAACTAAATCCATATGCTGTTGCCATCTTACTCTGAAATCAGTCTTGTAGAAAGAATCTGAGAAAAGAAAATTCAATTGGAAAAAGAATTTTATAGAACAAGGAAAAAATAGTTTTGTCATTCTATTATGATTTGAGGTAGGAATCATGTGTAGTTTAGTATTATTTGAAAGGCAAATATCGATATTATGTTTTAGTGTATTTAGTACATTCCTAAAAACACCCTATGAATTTGAGAAAAACTCTACATGATTATGTCGAATGAATTAGAGTGTATGATATATCAAATTCAAGATACTAATATAAAATCCAGGAAAAATTCAATTCAATCCGACGTAAAACGAAAGAGACACTCCATTTTTACCAAACTAGGGACTAAATTACATAGTCCTAGCGGACAGCACTTGTTTCAACTTTAGAAAATACCATAAATCATAGAAATGAAATCAGAAAATGTATAACATGTAGGAAAGATCTTTAAGTCAAAAATCCAATAAAAAAAAGAATGGTACCAGTCTGATACTACATGACTAAGAAATAGCCAAATTAGTGGACCCATATTCAGAAAATCTGCTTTGAACAGGCTGAATTGCAAAGTGTTCAAAATCATGTATCTTTTTCTAATAATGGAGCTAATGAAACTTACGTCAGTATGTAGGGAAACAAACTAGGAATCCAACGATATGTTATTGGGGCCATTTAGCATATGGAGGATATTTTAAAAATGCAAAATAGTAATGTGTACTCAATTCAGCCACTGGTATGGGAAAAATGTTGGAATGCAACTTGAGTAGGGTACTCATGAATCGACCCATTGGGTATCCTCAAATGGGAAGGGTAGGTTCCAACTAAAAAAATACTCAGTTCAATTGGGTAGGGGTTCAAAGGTCTAGATATCCGGAACTAACTCGAATTACTAATATATAATCAATATATCTTTTATGAAATGTATTATATATTTAAAGATATAAAATATCTTTATAAAAAAAAGATATAAAATATATCTTTTAAATAAAAAATATTGTTTAATTTATAGATTTTTTTTTATCGTGTCACCCCATTGGATGACCAGGCAGCTGATGGAGTACAGGGGAAGGGGTAAACGGGGCAAGAGCCTCTACTCAACTTTGAATCTTGAATCTCCCACCTACACACATACTTATTTTAAACACTTGATCATCCAAGTGAAGACAATTTATCTACGTTTCAATTTATCTATGTTTTAGTATATTTAATAAACATATTCTCTTTAGATGCTATAATAAGTATTTTTAAATTATATTATCATCATATGATAATTATTGTTATGTTAAATTTGTAATAGAATTATAGTTTTTAAATATAATATGAAGACCAACTTAAAGAACTGATTTGGAACTAAAATCGAAACTAATTTGACATTTAGAAATAGGATAGGGCAGGAGTTTTAATAGGAAAAGGGTAGGGTTGACCTCAATTTGACCTACTTGACCCAAGTTGCACCGTTAGAAAAATGGTTACTTTTAGTGGGCTAAAGGACCCACTTGATTGTTCCAATCTAGAAATTGACCAGGGGTTAAGCCACCTACTCTAAGCGGTGCTGTATTGAACTAAGGTGAACACCTAAGAAGTGTAGGGGCAGATTAACACCAAGAAGTGAAAAAGGTACAGCACAAGGTGGCTAGATATGTTGGTTAAGGTAACTAATGCAAGGCACCTAGCCAAATAAGGTTTGTAACTCTGGCCCTTAATGCAGAATTTTGTTTTTCATTCCCTTCCATTCAAACCCAGCATCCAAGACAGCTGTATAGAAAAAGGAGAGAAGATGAAAGAGACAGGGAAAGAAAGGTTTGGAAGAGTTGTTGTTCCCAAATCTAATCCAACTGTCCAAGGTCAATTTCTTCACCCTCATTTGTCTAGCATAACTCTAATATGCCTGATGAATCCCTGTCTTATTTACGTTGTTAAATGGTGGATTAAACAACAAAAAAAATGCTATAACTACATTAGGTTTTGCTGCATTTGGAACAGTTACAAATCTGTTTGGGTTAACTTTCAACATGATAAAATTGTTCTGAAATCTCTTTCTCTACAATTCAATGAGCACTAATCAAACAAATAGTGCAAAATATATGAATTTCAAAAGTGCAACAAGTTGTCAACTAGAGCATAGTCCAGTGGTATGACATGCCAGTGCATAAGTGTTGATCTCAGCTTCGAGTGCCGGTAGGAAAGTAGTCTCCATTTTTAATTTGTAATCCAATGTAATAAAAAAAAGTGCAGCAAGTTGCCTTCATAAACCTTTATTAGCTGACCAGATTTTGATGATAGATGTATTAATAATATTAAAATAATTCTTAAACTTGATCTGAATTTAGTTTAATATAGTTTAATATGAATATTACTACAATAATTAAATTCATAATTTTGGTGCAAAGATACAATTTTTGAAGCATGGAAAATGAGAAAAAAAACTAGACCTGGTTCTACACGATGTATAAGCATTCATGCATGACATGTACATTAAAATGAATAAGCAATTAGGACATTTGCAAAGTTCAAAAGTGCAAACTAAGGATTATTTAAATAATATTGGTATTTGTAGAAAAAGAAAGGGAAAATTGCTCAAGACTGTTGTCTAGATCAGGACATTGAATACCATTTACATGCAACGTAATTCGGGAAAATTGCTCTAAAAAAATTGATATGCAAATTGCGATGACAATTTTAAAAGAATTAAGAATGTATTCTTTGCCTGTGCTCATACTGTTTGATAAATGACTGCAAAGCAGAATTTAGCCTTGATGAGAAAACTTTGGTTGGCTCTAGGCTAGTATACTTTGTGGGCCTGGGAGGCTTGGAGGACTACTTTTTTTGACTATTCATTAATACTCGTCTACTTGAGTGGAAGACAATTTTGATGTAGTTGGCCTTTGCCACACCAAAGGGCCAATTTTAGAGGATGCACATACTGTAGATGATTACTAGTATATGGATACATATGCATGTGAATGACTGTAGACTTTTAGCAGACAAATAACGTTTGGATGATTATGAAAAACCTTAATTATGTACGCGATACTATTATGAATCAGTGAATGTAATATATAAATATGTAAGTATATATGTGGCTAGATATGGATAGATTAGATATGTATTTATAAAAATGGTAATCCATGAAAGACTTGAATGTTTCATGATCATTCAATTTTACGGATAATAGGTCAAGCTACATGAGAAAAATGGCCATGTTTCACACTAAACCTCAGGTAAAGAACAAGTTTGGTTAAACTCTTATTCAAATACTACATCCTGGAGTAAGGTTATTTAACTACGGCCACGGCATCAGTATTAGAGTTGTTACAAGTCTTGATCAGAACCAATACTTGATGAGCAGTGTCTGTTTGTTATTGCAGATGTCAGAACAACCTTGTCTTGCCCCAGAAATTGCTCTAGTACAGTTAAAAGTAGAAATATCTACAAGAAAACTTAAGAGAAGAATCGTAATTGGATAACCACCCCGAAAGACATTTAAAAAATGACCACAAAGAGGATAATTCTACTCATTAAAAGAATGTGATTTTACCTGTTGTAGGAATTCTATAAGATCTTTGTCAGACAACTTTATTCCTAGCACACAAGGTACCTGCAGTATCAAGGAAAAATTACCACCACCATGCCTAGATAAGAAAATGCAAGAAGCAAGTCTTATTACTTGTAGGGTGGAGATCTAATATAACCCATTGAATAGAGATTTCAATGCAACCTCTTATATTTCTATTTTAAAACTATTTTTTAAAATCTAAGCCATGTATAATGTTCATTATTGGATGTATATTTAAGATGTCCAAAACCACTTTTGTCAGAAACTCAGATGTTGTAATGTTTGATAACATTAGGGATTAAATATATCACATGGAGTCATAACAAAACACACATGGATATAAATGGTTTAGATTTTGCAAATAAATTTTTTAAAATGAAAAATTAGAGATTTTGAAATTTCCATGCAATAGGGCTTATTAGATCACTATCTTTATTTGCAGATCCAGTTAACTTGCGAAACCATATCTTCTTTGACTTATTAAGATACTCCCCAAAGTCCTTAGTGCACAACCAAAGATTCCATTTTCATGTACTTCAAAATGCAAGTGATCATCAAATAGGCAATGAAAATTGAAATCCCTTATTCCTAACTACCATAGCATGAGAAAATGCCCGGTGTGTTGAGTTGAATTAAGTTACAACATCGGACAATTGCGATATATTTTTGTAAACATGTTGTTGTGTAAGGAGTAGCCCTAATGGTCTCTCTGCCTCTGTCCACCATTTCTCAACATTAATTTCCCCTGTTCTTCCTTTTCAAAAAAAATAAAATAATAATAAATAAATAAAAATTCCCCTGTTCTTCAGTATATTATTCTCTGAACTTTTAAACTGGTCTCAGAGCACCTGGGTGTCTTTGATACTTCTTCAAATCTTGTCTCTATCCTTATTCATTATCCATCAACTATTCCTTATTCTCTTCCATTTCTCATCAAAGTTTAACTTTAGCATATCGTCAATAACCAGGGAAGAAACTGGAGAGACGATAAGTATGATGTAAGGGGAAGAAAATGTAAACATATGCACGGAGAGAATTTTCCATATCTTCCCTTTTTTCTCTATTGAGAGAAATCTCCTTCTTTTTCCAAAGTCTTTTCTTTTTATTGCTTTAGGGCTACTTCCCCGACATCAATATGGTTCCCGGTTTCAATTTAAAGTCTAAGTTAGAATATTGGTCAATACTCGTATGAAATGGGAAAGTATCATAGAGCATTTTTTATGACTCGAGTGAATAAAGTCGATCAACACTTTTTGAGTTGGTTCATATCGATGTTTAGAGTCCTAAAAAATATCAAGTGTTTGTTAAAATTTTCTTATTTTGTTTCATTTCTTTAAAGTTTGTTCAGGGATGACAGGTTATTTTTAATTAAAACTTGTTCCAAATTTACATTTTATTTGAATTAAGTTCTCTGGAATATATATTCAATCTGGCTACTCTATTCAAGTATTGCATTTAAGAAATGCTCTTGAATATTTAAGACTTCTTTAGCCTCAGTGCTTATACTATTACTCATAAAAATTCTTGATCATATACACTACAGGAGAGTAGTGTGACTGCACAGAAAATAGATATTTAATGGAAGGAGCTCAAACCATGAAGATGAATCTATAAGTTCCTAAAGTCTTCTGAGCTGATTCAATTTTAGGTACTTTTCATCTGATTAAATATGTAACGATATTGATTCTGAATGTTCAGACACCTTATTATTTTCTTTATTTTCGTGGTTTTTTTTATATAGTTTGTATGTGTTTGTCTTGTAAGCTTTGATTGGACTCCTAAGGCTCTCTCTGTGTCAGCAAGGTGCTACTGCATTAAAAAAGGTTGCAAAAGTCAGAATCTTAACTCTCAACTATAGCATTTGTGCTTTTTATAAACTAATCAATTTGGCTACTATTTTATTTCTTGAGGTTATTTTTCAAAATTCTCAGTCCTGAAAAAAAAAATTTCAATATGGCCTTGATATGCGAGTGGCCAACATGGCATCTGTTACTGATATTAAGGACAATGGTCTTAGACACATTGGCAAATGAAGACATTTCATAAAACCTCAAATGTCCTGTTTAGATTGTTTGTTCTTTTTTTCTTAACAATTATTTGGCACATAGTCATAAACAAATGAAATGATAAAAGAGCAACCTAGAGATGATTTGATCCATGTGAATAGTTTGCAGTTAGTAGACAAACATTTAGGGCCGAAGGTATTGTTCTTACAGCAGCAAGAGTTACAACAAATGGCTGCCTATGGACAAGAAGGTTCATATCCCTGCAGAGAATGTCAAAAATCAATGGGACAAATCCAATAAATAACTTAATAAAAATGACTAAAACATCAGATTAATTCAAAAACCTCCATTAAAGGTTCTCTGCTAATAACATAACATATTTACTAAAACATCATATTAATCAAAACGTTAAGTTTAAACATCTTGATAACAATATAAAAGATATATTAAAATCAATAAAAAGGATGAAGGAAGTAAAATCACGAATAAGAGAATGTCTTAAAAGAAAAAAACCACTAAAATCATTACAGGTTGAAGCAAGTAAAATCAGGATTCATAAGGAACTTGGGAAGGTAAAATATAATAAAAAGAATATATTATGGATCAGTTACCAAAGATTTAGTTAGGTTATATGGAGTGAAGACTGAGCACTATAATGGGTTAGAAAAGGCATTGAGTCCAAGGTTCTATAGAGGAGAAGGAAAGGTTCCAAAAGGATACAGGTCAATCCAAAAGGATACAGGTCAAGCCAGAAGAAAAGAATGACAGATATTTTAAATGGAGAATGCAGTTCAAAAGACAATTGTGAACCTAATTTTTCTAATTGAAATAGATTAGTTGGGTAAGTCTTAGACGATGATGGCAGCGCAGCAGCCCCATTGATTAATCATCGAAAAGACAAGAACCATTTACTTTAGGAAAGACCCAGAGCCCTCAAAATCAATATTGCATTTCCAGCCCCAATCCTGTATCTGCTCTGCATAATTCTGCAGTAACTGCAATCCCATTTCAGGTAGAACCTTCAAAAATGAAAACAAATGATTAACAAGATAAGAAAACATGATGACTAAAAAAATCTGCAAAAATTCATGCTGCTTTCATTTCCAAGCTAGAAAACAAAGATTTAACCATCATACCAATTCTTGCTCGGAATCTAGATAAGCAACCGTCCTGTCTTCACCAGATAACACCTAAGATTTTATGCAACAACATAAGCAACAAGAAATGCATGAAGTTATAACAAACTCAAATGGTTAACACATGGAAAACCTTTCGATGCAATTCCTCAAGACGTATTCGTTCATCAGCAGCATGCTGTAAAATACACTTCTCAGTTAGTGCTCAATTACACGGTGTGATAATAGAATCTATGAGTGAGTCTAAGAAACTCTCTTCATCCAATACAAATAGAGCCTGTTTGGCTTACTTTGGATTTGGACTGCATTCCTCGAAAATAAATTTCAAATCTCCATTCCCCAAAACGTAATAACCTATTTTTCCTCATTATTATCTGTACTTCCCATCTTCCAATGTATGATTTAGGGTGTGTTTGGTTGGATACAAAAAATGTCAACCCAAACTCTTCAATCTAAAACTTTTCATTCTCCATAACTATCTTATTTTTTAATTATTTTTTCACATTTTCCTACACAAACAACCCTACTTTCTAATCATTTCTACACAACTGCCTATAAAACTATCTATTTTAACTTTATTCTTTTTACACCTCATTATTACCCCGGTCATATCACATCATTTTCTATCAACTTGACAACTTTTACCCTGAAAACTTTTCATCAAAAAGTTTTATCTCCAACCAAACATACCCTTAACATATATACCACAACAGCTCTACTTTTCCAAACACTTGTTCTTTTCCAATCTCAAATTCCACTAACCAGACAGGCTCATTATGTATGCTCATACAAGATTCATATTTGACAAATTGAAAACAAATTAAAACATCAATGTTTAGCTAGAGAACAAGAATTTTCTCATCATAATCTTTACAAAACAGAAAAGCAAAAAGAAGGAAAGCAGAGAATAAGTCCGGAGAAACAAAAAGAAGAAATGCAATGACTCAATACAGCTGGGTTGCGCAGATACTCCATGCAGCCCCTTTGTTTTCTTAAATTCAATTTTTTTTTTCCAAAACGGAATCATTTATTTTCTTTAATACCACTTGTTTTATCCTACTAAAAAAAAATAATTTCATTGGAGATTTATATCTTGTAAAAAAATTAGCATATTTTGATAGTGAATATATAACCACAAATTTTTAAAAAAAGGTGCTGCCTGAAATATTGACGACTAGAAAAAATATCTTTTTAGTATTTTTTAAATTTTTGATAAATGGGGGGTCCACCTATATCCTCATCCCAATAAAATTTAACAACTTTTTGAATTTGTTTGGTATTTTCGTGAATCTGCGAAAATCAACGTAGAGGCATGGATACGTGCTCTTAACAATTTTTTTTTAAAAAATGTCAAATTTCATAGAGAGTATGATCTAGGTAGGGCCCACATGTTTATAAAAAAATATTTCAGCCTCCCTTATTACGCCCATGTTAAGTGTTTGTTGTATTTCCTTGGTACACTTTAGAAAAAGAGGCATTATCCTATTAGTCCGGACGAAGTAATAGCTTACTTAGCTTACGCTAATAAACTTATTTGTTAATTTTTTTCCTTTTTTCCATAAACTTATTCATATAAATTTATTAATATATAAATCAAATATTACCATTTTTAGATATATTTATACATTTTTTTTAGATTTTTAAATATAACGGTATTTTAGACATTTTCAATGGTTAAAACTTACTAAAATAATACTATGTTTAAAAATCTGCAAAATATATACACATCCCCAAAAATGGTAAAACTTGGTTAATATTAAATACATCCTACATTAACAAGTCCGTGGAAAAAAAAATTTTAATTGGTTTTTTTGAGTAGGCTAAGTCAGTAATTACTTACTTAGTCAGGGTTAACAAGATCATCCCTCTTAAAAAATGTATAGTATACACATAGTATATAAAATTTTTAAATACAAACTATATCTAAAATCATAAATAAATGCATATGGATAAACATGATAATTTAGATTTAAGAAAATTTCCCTCATGACCACAGCATTTGACTATTATTCTTTTCATACCCACAACATCTCAAAAATTTTCCTAACATCCACAACATTTCATCCCTAATTCCCCAAACGCCTATGCCATCACTTTCAGCCCAACTGGATGTTAACTACACGTTGAAATGACAATTTTTTCCCACACACATTATGTAAACAAAAAATCAAATAATTTTTCTCTAATTTTATTATAATTTGAACAAAAAATACATCAGATCTATTTTACAAAAAATAAGTAGGGACTGCACTTGAGTCTTACAAATAGCGTAGGGGCAAAAATCGACATTTTCACATATAGAGGATGTTTGTTTGGGCTAAGAATAATGGCATGAATGTTTGAGGAATTAGGAGTGAAGTGTTGTGGGTGTCAGCGAAATTTCTGAAATATTGTGAGTACAAAACGAATAATAGTCAAACGTTATGGGTATGAGGGAATTTTCCCTTTAGATTTGGCAAAGAATATTTTAAAAGAAAAAAAAAAACAAAAGGCTGCCAGGAGTATTGAATCATTACTGAAAGAAGAAATAGAAAGAAAAGAACTTGAGGCAAAAAGTGAATTGAGGAGAAAACAATTATAAAATTCTTTTAAGGTGTGTTTGGGAAAAGGAGAAAATGAAAAAGTTCGCAAAAATTTTTTCCCCACTCTTCATACAACTTCCTATCTATTCCAAGTTTTTAATTTTATTCCCTTTACTCCTAACCATTATCCCTCAATTAGGCAAAATAAAATAAAAAAGAATATCATTATCAGAAGTTATTTCCTAACAATATAAGGTCTGACTATTCTAGTTAAATAACAAAATTAAAATTAAATATTTGATCTAAATCATTCTTTAAGTTGGTCATTATCTTAATTACTTGAAAGCTACATAATATATCAGGGAATCAGCTTCTATGGGACCAGTCCCATTGAAGCGAATATGAAACCTTGTGATTTGAGCTCACTGTGATAATTATCTTGAAATCTAATCTGGCCATTTCATGTAGACTAATTTATTTATTTGAGAATCCAAATCTCATCAAAATTAAATATTTACATTGGTCATTACCATATAAAAGTCAAAAATCAATGTAACAGAAAATTCTGATGTGATATCAATTCCAAAGATTTAATTCAAAATTTATACCTCCAAAAGATTCTTCCCATACATCATGACCATTATCATTATAAGTAGTTTTCTATATATGCAAAGGTTAGCTACAAGGATCCTGTTGGGTCATTCTTTATGATCATAAACAATGTTCTCAATAATTTCTAATATTTCCATACCTGTTTCAATTACTTTTATCTATGTATTTTGTGTCTTCCTTTCATTCTCTTCCAACCTTTTATGTGTCTTCCATTCATTCTCTTCCAACCTTCTATTTTGAATAAACTCAACTCCAAGTTGTCGCTGTTTTACTCCTGCATTAAACATGCCCATGCCACCTTAATTTATTTTCCCTCAACTTATCATTTATTAGTTTCACCATTAGATTATCTTTGATGTCAGAATACAAGTCAGTTTTTAGCTTCCTTTTGCGTTGCCAGCTTGAACCTTTGAATTTTTTCTTGATTAAGATGGAATCTTTAAAAATCAACAAAAGACATGGTTTTCTTCATATAGATCTTCAATAACATCTAACTTTTGATGTGAATGTTTCGTTAAGCCATATTCATAAAGGATTCATCAAGGGTATTCCATACAGATTCACTCTCTGTGCACTTCTCTCTAGGAACATCAACCACATTTCATTGAAGCTCTATTCTATATTAGACTCAAGAAAATGATCTTTTTTTTTTTATTCTCGACAACTTTCCCAGTTGTTTGATTTGATTGTTTGAGAACTTCAATGACCTACTTGAGTTTGGAAGGTTTCTAATTGACTTGGAAAGCTTGTAATTTTGTCCATACTCTGATTTCAAATGATTTTCTCCGTTCTTTAGGAATTTTGAATGAGGTTTTCATAAACTTTAGCTAAGACATCTAAGTATCATGGTATATTTGAAATGCTGTTGTTTTTTGAACTTTCTACATATAATCTCTCAAAATAGTAAGGTGTCTTGGTAATTTCAAAAAATTGGGAGCTTCATATAATTTTGAAACAGTGAATTACTGTAATATTCGAAAACTAGAGGTCATTCTGCAGATTGTTTGAGAACTTCAATTTGTGTCAGTTCATATCATTGTGTGCCTAAACAGATGTCCTTTCAATGTCATACTTTGCATCAAATTTCTAGAAGCTGTCAGTGTCATTAGATGATTGCAGTATTGTGCAATAGACATTCTTGGGAAAAAGAAAAGAAAAAGGAGACTCATTGTAGAGGACCAATGAAAAACCTATGGTAATAACCAAGCCTAGTACAAATCATGAAAGGCCATGCCAGCGGATTTCTTATTGTTTCCACTGGCTTCATATGAAGGAATAATTTTTTTTTTTTTTTTTCAAAGGACTTTGCCCCAGGCTCTAGAAGATTCCACAATGGTGTGTAACAGTATTATGTCACAGTCAAATTAATAATCATATATTACAACATCTTACTCATGGAAGACAGATTGCAAACCTAGAACTTATACATTGGTATAAACACTGTTAAACTATTCTTTAAGAACTGATGTTGTATCCAAGCATCAACAAATCAGAAGTTTTAGCTTTCCAATTAATTTAGGAATAAAGCAGAAAACTGTTCAAGCCAACAAAGACAAACTTCTTGGCAGGGATGAGTCTACAGGATGCCCATACCTGATCAATAATGGCAAGAATTCCACCAGCTACAACAGGAATGAATTTTTTATCAAGCTGCAAAAGAACGTTCACACTTTCAAGAAAATCTTTGTGGATGGATTCAGGTATTAGCGAGCTGCCAGAAAGATGCAACAGTCCTGATGAAATGTCCAGGATTCCGTCCTCATGAGCAGAGTTATTCAGCTTTTCTCCAGCCTAAAACAAGGATAAACTGATAATTCAATTAACGAAATCATCAAAGCTCATTCAGTGCCTATAATCTATTTTACAGCTTAATGATGAGTGCTATTTGCTCAACCTTTGCATGTGCACTGCCATCCCGCCATTTGGTCAGAGTAACTTCTGAATCTTCCAGCTCAAAAGGTACAATCTCTGAAAGTGTAACATATCAGCATTCAATGCTTGGAAATGGTAAATAATGAATGCAAGAGTTTTCTAAGACCTAGACCATGCCACACACAGTACGGTAAATTTTTTGTTACATCCATAATGCACTTTTGCTTGGTTACAGTATGCAATTGATTTCATATGTAGTATGATACTACATCCATGCTTGTGCATATCACAATATAACCAAGAGCATTCCAAAGATAAATATTAGTTATTACTTGCTAATAAAAGGAACAAACTAGAACTTCAGTCAGAAAAGGTGAACAGGTTGCATCATTCAGCTCTGCAAAATTTGCATATTTAAACAATCCAATTGAATGAGTATAAATTCCAACACACGTCAATCCATACCTGGAAATCTTCATACTCTTGATAGAAATGGTTGTATATTGTACATTTTTTATTGTCCAAGATAGTGGGGAATCAAATGAATGCTCACAGGTTCTCACGAAGGTCTAACGGCCTGTTTGGCCTAGCTGTAGAATTATTGCACAGCTGTGCATTAAGCAGAAAGCTCCAATTCAAAGCTCACCGCTACTGTGCTTTTCATGGCTTTTAGAAAATTTGTAAGCCATAAGCTGGGCCAAATGGTCCATAAAAGTGTAGGATTTCAGAATTTTCCACCTTCAAGGTGGCCAAACAGACCCTAAGTCATTTTGATAGGTAAGATTGTTTGATAAATAACTTCAATAGAATCATGAAAGAATTTGGGACTTCACATATTTGTAGTCATTTACCTTGAATTGCGTCAGTAGGACAAAGCAGAACGTTTTGAGATTTCACAAATCCATCAACTTCTTGCATCCTGCCAGTGTTGGACATGTTATAACATTTTTCTTCCAATCTTGCTGTCATATCATATCAAGATGAATCTGGTCAAAGATATCCAATGCTTATCATTTCTGAAATGAATTCTAAAAAGCTTTATACCTAGGGCGCATGGGAGAATTGCCTTCCATGATTGTCTTCATATCTGCTTGAGACTGTCGACAAGACACTGATGAATCCTCAGAAATAGTCACTGGAAAGAATCAACACAAGCACTAAAGTTACATTATCATTACGGTCTATTACATGGGAAAGAAAAGACTCGTAGTGCTGAAAGAAACCTGGTGAAGCAGCATTGTGAGGAAATTGCTTGTTAGTTCCTTGATTTGGAGTTTTCACATCACTATACAATAATAGGGAGAACTTGCTCTTGCCCCTATAAAATGGTGGGGCAGAACAACTTCTCCTGGACCTAGCCTTAGGTTTTTGGCACTCTCCGTGATTTTCAAATCCCAATTTACAACTCCATCTTCCTCCCATCTTTTGATTAGATGGTGAAAAAATGTTACATGAATTCCTTTTATTTGCTGTTTCCATCAATTCCTCATGCAAGTGATCTCTTTCCTGACAAAACTCACCAGTAGAGCCAATTTCTTCAAAGCCATTCCACAAATGTTCATCCGAAGTTCTCCAATGGCTAAAGCATTTCTCATTGTCCAATTCAGTGTTGATACAACTTGAGATCAAACATTCTTCTTTCCTGGAGGTATGAGGCTGAGTACAATGTCTGAAAAGATTGTCCTTCTGTTCAGCCTTGTCAAAACATCTAGAAAAAATAGCCTTCTCAGGCAAAAAATTTCTTCCAATAGAAAATCTGCTGGGAAAATCATCCCTTGTCCAAAGTGTCGTATCAGGGCCATCATTTGATGATGGAAAGAATGAATCAGGGTTTACCGAAAGACAATCAGAGACTTTCTCCCCTTCTTCTGCAAGTGAACATTGAGGAACTCCACTTTCCCTGGGAATGCATACAACATCACCAGCAGAAGAGTGTGTAAAATCACTTGATTTTAGTTTTACATTTAGCTCCATGCTTGTTTGGCATTTTCTCATGGAGTGTGTCATTGGAGGATTCACTGTGAAGAAGCCAGAATTAGCATCATTGTAATCAGTTTCTAGGGCATCAATAATATCATCAGGAGAACCAGTTTTTTTGTGGGCACTGAAATCATCAAAATTAATTTCAAAACCTCTATGATTAGAGAAAAACTTTGAGCCCGAGTTTCCAATCATATCCTTCTTCACCCTCTTGGCTTGGCTTGAAGAAAACAGAGTTCTTCCCGTGTCATCTTCACTTTCAAAATGATTTTGTGTCACTTTACTCCATGTTGATCCCTCCCACTTGTTTCCTTTGACTTCCAAAGACTTATTTCTCCATCTAGGACCCAAGGTACCGTCTTCTTCATCATCTTCAACAGTTTGTCCCAACAGATAATCCCTTGACAAAAAGTAATTTCTCCCATAGAAAAATTCATTGTCATCTTGTAGAATGCTCTGTTTTGGAGTGAAAACTTCGCTAGATTCATCATATGAATCTGACATTTCAGAAGCCACGTAGAGGGAGGACTCTTCCATTGGATGTGCATATCTGCCCTTACTTTGGAATTGTCTGTATTCTGCACTATTCACATCAAATCTTTTAGATAATGCTCCACTTTTTCCCTTTTTGGATAACAAGTCAACCTCCGGCAATTGAATAGAATGTGATACTGTAGATGACATTCTAGACTTCTTTTGATAAGGTAAAAGGTCTGCTTCTGTTGATGACATCTTTGGAGGGCTGATATTTGGACTAAGACACAAGGAAAATTTGTGATCTTGGATATGACAGCCTCTCTTCTTGTTAATGTAACAACTTGATGGATCAGCAGTAAAGGAATCTGGAAGAAACAACCTCAGAAATATTAATCTCTTGATCTAAAGATATGCCGACAGTTACATTGGACAGTCTGTTTATCAGAGACTAAGTGAATGATGCATAAAACTCTTGTCCAGAAGGATCCAGATTCCAGGGAGGTGATGAAAGAAACATCTAGCACTACAGCCATTTGCTTCATGCAATATATGATATTGTTATGATACCTAGTAAAGGAGACACGATGTTTTCATCTCTGTTCCACATTTCACCTTTTCCAGACACACAGTCCTTATCAGCATGGAGTTCTCCTGTGTTAAAATACACACATAAACACAGAGAGAAATCTTTAAAAGAAAAGGAAAAAAGAAGAAGAATGATTTATCTTGCTGAGCTACATTGCACATGAGTTTAACCTTGCGAAAGGAAAGATGGCACTGGACCCCATGACTGCTTGATAGCTTGCTCAATGAAAGACAGGGTGCAAGACCAATCCTGCAGAAGTCGACAATTAACCATTGCAAGAAAGGATCCCAACAATTGGTTCAATAGGCCACGATTGTGAAACCCATAAATAAATTTACATATGCCGAAGCCAAAATCAGAAGAAAGCAAAACAAACACTTTAAGATCACATGTTCCCCTGGGAACAAACTTCCGATATGTTTTTCTAAATTTGTCACTATTATGCATATGGATTCTTCTCTAAAAATGAGAAATTTCAGCAGCATGATTAATAGAAAAGGAATGCACTAAATCTCTACTTATGGTCCATTTGCTTCCAAATTAATGTTAACTTTTACCATCTCTGGAAAGAGCATCCAAATGATAACAGAGAGAGAGAAGCCATAAAGTTCATAAGATGATTCTTGAAACCCGACTGTCGTGATCAGGCATCATCAGGAATCATTGGGATCCAAGAAGTGCAAAAAAGGCCTTCCCATTGATGAAGAATGCAATACTAGCAATAAAGGTTAATTCATAGAATTGAAGGTTTCTTAACTTAGTGTCTATTTGGTATGGGGTAAAAGAGTGAGAAAATTTTTTAAAAAGTGAGGGAGTAGCCAGATATAATAGAGGTAACGATTAGGAGTCTAGATAAAAGGATAAAATAAATAGGGTAGTCATATGAATATACGTGAAAAAATGACTGGAATATCGAGGTAATAATAGAAAAAGTAGGGTAATTAGGTAGTTAAGATGTCCAATGATATAAAAAAATGTGTAAGGAGGAGTGGGAATTTTTCTTTAACCTATTATCAAATGGACCCTCATTGCATATTTAGGTTTTTCCTTGCTTCCCTTCTTATTCCTTTCTTCTTTCATATATTTTCTCCCTATCCATGATACATCGCCCATGTCATCTAATATTTTGATCAAGAAACTTGTTGATTCTAACAAAGTCAACCCGGAAGCCTCAAGGTGCCAGGAAGAAACAACTGGAAGTCATCAAGCAAACAAATGTTGCAAAAACATGAGTTCAGAAAACTATTCTGTTAATCCTCATTCTTTCTGTGAGGTCCTTAGAATGCCATTTTAGTTTAGGCCTTTTATCCCTTGAAGGCCATTGCAGAATTATCAGATATTACCTCTCGCGATAATGCATTTTTCTTGCCTTATATGCTGGCAAAAGTTAAGAGCACTTCAAAGGGAAGGAGACAATTTGATTCACTCTTCTCTAAAATTTGTCTTGATGATTATACCATGAAATTTGATTTTTATAGTAGAATATAAGTCTTAAGTCAATAATGCTAAAGGCAATCTATGCATGGACCTGTTGTAGAAAACAACTAACGCAGGCAACCAGGCATGGAAGATGGAAAAGGAAAGGGTGCCTCCATCCAACATTTAATATATAAATTTCCAGCTTTTTGAGAACTACAGTCAACTTAGAGTAGGAAGAAAATGTCTAGCGCAAAATTGCATCTTGCGAGGAGGACATATATTCTAAGATGGCCTACGTATGAGGACTTGTCATACTAAAAATAAATTCAAGTAAATGAAATAAAATATAATAAAGCAAGAGGAAATTAGAAAGGGACTTGTCATACAAAAAAAACAAGTAAACATAATAAATCAAGGAAATCAGAAAACATCCTCTTTGTAAAACATATAGAACGTTTATGATCTTGCTCTTTTAAATTCCCATCAACTTGAACGAAAGAAGATCTAAAGGGTTTGAGTCATGCAATTCAAGCTTAGAAGGAATAATGAGGGATGTGAAGATATTTTCATAAATTTGGGTTTAGATTGTTTTAGGATGTTTATTTCTATTTTGGAAGATCTCCTAGATATATTTAGAAGATCTCCTAGAATATTTTGGAATCTATTTAAAAAGATTTGATTTTGTTATTTTTAGATTTCATTTGCTAAGATTAGGTGGTATGTTCATCTATAAATAATGTCATTGTAAGCTCTAAAGAGAGCAGTTCTGAGATTTATAAAAGTGTTCTCTACTTCTTCTTCTACTTGTTCTTGTTCTTCTCTCCTTATTCATCTATTCTTTCTACCTTCTTTCTTCACTTCTCATCTATAGAGGTTCCTTCCTCTTTCTTCTATTTTCTTCTCTACCCATCCTACATCAATTGGTATCAGAGCCGAACCTGGTATTATTTTTACCCAATTTTTGTTGTCATTTTGCTGTCCACGAACTGCGGCCGTCTACAAATCATTGTTGTCCATTCTATTGTTGTTTGCTATCCACGAACTGGTGCTATCATTGCTGTCCATTCTATAGCGGTTTGATGCTGCCTACTGCTGCCATTACAATAACCTGTTGGTCATTGCAAAGATATTGCTAAGAAGTTGCCGAAATCACTTTCAAGTTGTCTCTTGCTAAACTTGGCAAGATTGGACCTCAACAGACAAATTCTAGAGCTTGGTGGAAATTTCAACTTGTTTCCAGGGCTGCCTCAAGGACAAGTTGCCATCTAACTTTTGGAGATTTTCAAAACAGCCCTTCCACTTCCTAGCTTTTGCTAAGACATCATCGATTCAGAAATTTTCAAAAAGCACAAACCAAATATTTCTAGAAGCCCCTTGGCTAGCCAACATTGCTTATTTCTAGCTTTTGCTAAGACATCATCGATTCAGAAATTTCTGAAATTTTGCAAAACTGCCCCTTAGTTTCCAAAAAAAATTGCAGAACTGTCCTAGACTTTTCAGCAATTACAACAGGCCTCTGACTTTTTTGAAATTACAAGTCTCCCTCAATTTTTAGAAATTTCAAAAAGGTCTATTTTCAGAAAAATATAAAAGTTACAATAATTTCAAAAAATTTCAGAAAGCTCATTAAAGCAGAAGTTGCAACTTTGGTGACAAAGCCTTAGTCGACTAGCAAGATGTCATACCAAGGTGTTGAATTACATTGTTACTTTTCATCGAAGTTGAAGAAAGTTCATTGCAAAACTCGAGGACGAGTTTTTTCCAAGTCAGAGAGAATAATGAGGGATGTGAAGATATTTTCATAAATTTGGGTTTAGATTGTTTTAGGATGTTTATTTCTATTTTGGAAGATCTCCTAGATATATTTAGAAGATCTCCTAGAATATTTTGGAATCTATTTAAAAAGATTTGATTTTGTTATTTTGAAAGATATTAGAAGATTCTTAGGATAGTTTAGAATCTGTTTAAAAAAAGATTTGATTTTGTTATTTTTAGATTTCATTTGCTAAGATTAGGTGGTATGTTCATCTATAAATACTGTCATTGTAAGCTCTAAAGGGAGCAGTTCTGAGATTTATAAAAGTGTTCTCTACTTCTTTTTCTACTTGTTCTTGTTCTTCTCTCCTTATTCATCTATTCTTTCTACCTTCTTTCTTCACTTCTCATCTATAGAGGTTCTTTCCTCTTTCTTCTATTTTCTTCTCTACCCATCCTACATCAGAAGGGCTCTGGTGAAACAGCACTTCTGGCTTAGAGCAGATAAATTTTGTCAAAGACTAGGAATGCTAAGTAGGATACTAGGAACTAAGCCATTTTAAATGTGCGATTACATAATCTACGTGCTAGCTTAACATGTTATATTGATGGGAATCAGTAACAATTCCATTGTAGATACCATCACTTTTGTTATGGACATCTTTTTGAGAGGACCGCATTTCGCTAACATCAGCACACAAGTTGTGCTCGTATTAGGAAAGAAAAAAATGAGAGAAGTAGCACCTTAAAATCTACTCTTGTCTTTGATGGCTCAAAAGTGAGATCATAGCTTGATTGAGGGCAACAAAGGTTGAGTATATAAGCTACATTTGCCTGCAACTTCTGTTTCCTTCTCTTCTGGCCAAGTTCACCCTTCCTTAATGAGTAGTCAAACTGACTAGCCATGCTATTTATCAATTTATGTATTGGTCCATTGCATACTGCTCGTGAATTGATATCTGAAAATGTGAAGGTCATAGCAATGCATAAAAACTTACAGAGAATTAATCTAAGATTGCTAACAAAAATACACTAAATCAGTAAACGCATGACACGCTCAATGGTGGATACAGACATATTGGAAGCTCTGCATATAAGAAGTAATTCAGTTAGAAAGAAAGCTTATAAACCTCAGAATTTAAATTAGACATGAATTCATTATTTAATATGAATTATGCAAACCTTTGCTGTTAAAGTATCACCAGGACAAGACAAGTACCCACAGAGCTTCAATGCCCCCTCACTAAAATTTAATTCCTGCAGGGAACTAGAAACTTCATTCCCAAAACAGCTAGTCACTAGTGGCAAGGGAGATGAAGAAGGATTTGTACACAGCAACTCAGTCTCACTGCAATCATGAAACGCAACATGAAAATAAAAAATGAAAGGATTTTGAGTTTACCTAGTATTGAAACAAGAAACTCACCTCTCAATATCAGTGATTTTGAAAGAAACATGTGAGTAAACAAAAGAGGTTTGAAATATACTTTTCTTCACTGAATGCAAGACCTTCTTGGGGCTTCCAAGACATTCATGAGAAAGCCAGAAATGAATCATATCAGCAAAGGCTACAGTCATCAATTAACAGCGTAATTACAACACATTCTGATTATTGATTGAAAGACTTCAGCAAATGAATGAGGAATGGAATGTTAGGAAATCCAAAAACCTGGATTGCATGCATTTCCTTCGAACTGGTTGGTTGTAAAATAAATCTCGAACAATGACTGCAAAAGAGCAGAATGATTTTCTCAGCTTTGAATTGGATATTTCCAAATGCTTATCAAAGATGAGGAAACATATCATTGATATCAATACCTTTGCATCTCTACCAGGAGAAATGTACAAAGTATGAGAGTAATACAAAACACTAACTCTGTAGAAAACGATTGTTGATGAACAAAAGCAAATTATATTTGTTCCTAAATCCTGCTGATATATAATGTTATGTAAAGGGAACCTTTTTGTGCAATTTTTTTGTGTGCGATCATACATTCTCTAACGTCACCAAGAAGTTCAATCTCTAATATTTTCCAATTTCCTAACACCAGAATGATATGACAAACATGTCCGAAATTTGCCTTTTTGTATTAAAATGGAAAAGTTATACTGACAGATTTGAAAGCTCCAACACAGTAATCATATGCACATACGCATAACCTTTAATGCGTTTTACAGAATTGGCTCTAAATTTACAATCTTTCTCAAATGTATCAAATGATTGCAATATTAAGCTTCGATTAGACAAGTGTAGAAGCCTATCATGAAAAAAGAGAGTGGGCCTAAGAGTAATGGTAGAAATTTCTCTCTTTTGTGACAATTGGTCATGGGCTTGAGTCATGGGCTTGAGTCATGGGAAGTAGCCTCTTCATGACAAAGTAATGGTAAGGCTACGCACATGGATGCTCATCCCAAAACCCTGCAAGGTCTGAGAGCTTTTTGCAGTCGGCCCTTTTATTATTCTTTAAAAAAAAAATGTGTTACCTGTGGTGCCTGCCTCTTGCCTATGATCATCAACCCCAAGAAATAAACATTTGCATCCCTGAGGCAGAATGAGTTTGACCATCATAACAAAGAAAATTAACCATAAATGCAATACTGTATTTTAAAAAAAAAAAAAAAAGAAATCACAAATGCAGAAGTGCATGCATGCCTTGATGATTTTTCGGTATCCGTTGGGCTTCCCACGAGCTTTAGTTAAAACTTCCACCAAAGAGACATCAGAAAGAGAACCCAGTGTTACTCCCCTAAAACCTAAGCATTCAATATCAGTATCCATATCATCCAAACTCTGAAGCTTTGATGATGCTGTTCACTCATTAAACAAAGCAGAAACATCGTTACAATTTGGAAAATAAGAAAGCTAAGAGCCGGTAGAAATGACACAACTGTGATATTACAAAAAGCATCATCGGCATATTTAAGTGCTTACCGTATTTTTCCCCCACGAGAGCCAATGCTTCTCGTGAAATACCACATCCTGCAAGCGTGCATATAGACAAAAAAAATAAAAAAATAAAAAAAATAAAATTCATGGAATGCTATAGAGAATCTAAATGGTCATAAGATGAAAAATAACTGCTGCTCACCATTATCCTCAATTTTAACATAGCATGCTCCAATATTCACAGAGACAAACACCTGATGCAGCAAATGAATGCCAGTTTTAGAATTTAGATATGAAATTGAAACAGATTGAACTTGATTGCATAAATGCTCCAAGAGACATCATGTTCAACAAAGATAAATTTTGGTCTTATTGTGACCTTGAGCTCTAATACACCAGGATGTGACAAATTTCCCAAATTGATGCACAAATTATTCACAAACTGTCAAATGAAAGAGCGAAATAAGAAGAAAGAATCTGCCTAGTTATTGATGTTGTTTTCTTTATCATGATGAGAAATAATCCACGCAGAGCAGAATGACATCTAAAGATCCACATGGTTGAATCCAACTAGCTGGGACATGACTCCATGGATAATAATGAATTACTAATTACTGATTCTTATCCTCAAGAGAAAGGCTCTGATGATGATTATTTTCATCTTAATACCAGATACAAAAGAAATATACAGTATCTTGCTCGCAATCCTCTTTCAGCGATTCATAAAAAGAAATGACTCCATCAACTGCAAAACTGTATATCAAATGGCAGAAAAAGAAAAGTAGAGATTTCAACATGGTTGATCCATTTCAACTTGAATTTGCAGCATGTACACAAACATTGAATAAAAATAAAATGATCCAAATTTCCTTCACAAAAAAAAAAAAAAGATGTAAGGGTCCGTTTGGGAAGATATAAAAGCAGGAAAGTGGAAATGGAAAAAATTTTTAAAAAGAGGGAAATGAAGTGATATGGTAGGAGTAATGATTATGAGTAAAGAGAATAAAATTAAACTAGATAGGGTGGTTGTATGAAAAGATGTGAAAAACGATTGGAATATAGAAATAATAATAGAAAAAGCAGAATAGTCAAGTAGTTAAAAATATCAAATCATGTCTTAAGATGTATAGGAAGGAGTGAGAAAGTCTTTTTTATTTACTTTTACACATTGCCAAATGGACCTTAGAGGTATCCATTTATTCAAATACACGGTCAAAGGAACCCAAATGTTGACAAACTAAAAAGTTCTTCTCTTGTGAACCATATACGTGTAGCAAATTGGTGTATTGTATTTACAACTGAACTAAAGTTGGGCATCTTATAGTTATCAATAATGCTTCCATCAGAAAATGTTTGCTATTTGAAAAGGCACGTTGTTGGCCTTAACTATCACCATTCGCTTACACAGTCCGGGACGTTATCGCAGGCAGCGTTCCCTGCTCCCGGGAGCTTATACCCATTTTTTTTTTTCGAAATTTTTTTTATAAAAATGTTAATCCAGGTGTATTTAACATGTGTATAAGTTTTTACCATTTTTGGAGTATTTTAGATATTTATTTTTGATTTTTGAAAATCAGTGTAATTTTAAGTAATTTAAATTACTTAAAATTACACTGATTTTCAAAAATCAAAAATAAATATCTAAAATACTCCAAAAATGGTAAAAACTTATACACATGTTAAATACACATAGATTAGCACTGTTTAGGAGAAATTTTCAAAAAAAAAATAAAAAAAAATGGGTATAAGCTCCTGGGGGGCAGGGAACGCTGCCTGTTCCCGGGAGCAGGTGATAACGTCCCGCACAGTCCAGCCAAATATATTACAGAAAGTAAGTAGCTGGTAATATATTGAAGGACATAAGATTGATTATAGAAAGAAGGTAGCAAGTATGCAAAATTTAAACTATACAAGGAAATCTAAGAGCCAACAGACAGATATAAAATTGATCACCTTGGTGGCACCTGCATCCAAACTATTAAATACCAGCTCCTCAACAACCCGAGTTAAATCAAACAGAATGATACTTGATCGCAAGGAGCTATGAACGGACTTCGGCAAGTGTTTGATGCCCCTCATTCTCATAAAATCTGGAAAAATGGAAGAGACTAATTGAAAATGGAAATGTGCATATTAAGCATCAGAAGGATAGGGATCAACTGATTTATGTGGTAAGATACAACAAATGTTCTGAGTTCTAAAAGCAAGGAAATTGCTTGATGAATTGTCCCCTTTTCTCTCTTCATGATAGAACATTAGAAACAGTAAATAACCCAAACAGCTCTTGTGCGCCTTACGATGATGCTTTATGAAAATTCAAACTAATCAATACCATCAATGTCACATGCTCAAAAGACAGATTAAAAAGTCGCTCAGTCATCATTGTTAGGAGCCAAGACACATGGCAGAAGATGATTACAAATGCCCATCATCGAATTCTTTGGCCATACTTCAGAAATTTAATGTAATGATATTCAGTGTGCTCCTCTATTGGAGGAAATATTTCATAAGATCATTCTGATCACAAATCAAGAGTTGGTGTGCGCCAAATTTTTCTTAGATTTAATTATGATTATTGACATGTTTAATGACTAGTGTTAATTTTGTAAAAATGCCATGTTAGGACTCACAAAATGTTTACTACCATCCATCACAAAATGTTTACTACCATCCATATAGCATAAAAAATTTATAAAAGACAAAGTATAAAAGTAAATCAACATATTTTATGCATGCAACCTTACATATTTAATACAGAATGATCTGGGACATTAGATTAACTGCACATAAAGTCAAATTAGCAGCAGAAACATTCAGTGATGACTACAGAAAGTATTCAGCTTTATTAAAGTCAACAGAAGTAAACTGCTCCAAGAAGCGCCTGGATATAAAATAGAATAAAGGAAAGAAGATAAAGCCGTATTCTTCAAACTATACATCATATTAACATTCAGTTCAATCAATCTTCAGCAGAACACACAACAAGATAATGCATGAAATATTTTTTATCTTTTCTGTTCCTCAATTTTCCCATTCCATTACAAAAACCAAAAAAGAAAATTCTACCCTCAATTAAAATTCAAACAGGTATGTGATCCAAGGCAGCTGTTCAGTAAGCATAGTTGCATGTGGCTGCACTGGATTTATGGCCCTTTGCACCAGATTTGAATAATTCTTGATGAAATAACCAAACACAACCTCAACCAGATATTCTTTACAAACAAACAAACTGCTCCCATAACAGCATAAAAAGGCTGAATTTCCTTTTTTTTTTTAAAAAAAAAAGGAATACCCAATCGAAATGAGCAGAGAAACCCAGTACCCAGTATCTAGCCAGCTAATACACTGCAATTCATCTAATGCAGCTAATACGCTGCAATTCATCTAATTTCCCACTTCTGAGCATCCACTACAGGCCCATCAAACGGATACTTCGTACAAGCAGTTAGGCCATCGTGAAGATTAAAAGGTTCTTGGACTACTACTTCGCACGGCATCTTGGAAACGTAACTAATATCCGAAAGCCCAAATCCAGCAAGCCTCTTATAACTGAAAGAAGAAGGAAAGAAAGAAAGAAACCCATTTCCAACTTTGGAATTCACCCGAACTTCCAACTCAATTAATTCAATTAAACAATAATGCCTGGAAGCAAATTGGAGGAAATGGGAGGGAAATTCACACAACCACCTACGTGAAGGATCCTCGCGGCCAAAAAAAAAAAAAGGAAAGCAATTCAAAAACCAATCTTGCTATTGTTATAAGAAATGCATGGGGTGCGAAATTGGCAAGAAGATCTCGAGGAGAATGCTAGAAGCAGAAGAGGTCGAGATTTCTTACCTGAAAAAAACGGTTAGGGTTTCGGTGCCATCAACGAGCGCACGAGGTCTGTCGTTTTGAAACACCTGAAGAGCGGGGATCGTACTCGTGGGTCTAACAGAAGAAACAGACGTACATTTTTCAACTGCACTTTCAGACGCAAGGGTTTAAAAGAAATAAAAATATACACCGGCTTTTTGGGAAATTTTCTTGGGTGTGTTTGGGAATGAATAAAACTTTTGATGAAAAGTTGTAGAGAGTAGAAGTTGTCAAATGATGTGATATAATAGGGGTAATGATGAGGAATAAATATGATAAAGTTGAAATAGATAGGGTAGTTGTGTTGGTAGTTGTGTAGAAATGATTGAAAAGTAGGGTAGTTGTATAGAAAAATGTGAAGAAATTATTAAAAAATATGGTAGTTGTGAATAGTGAAAAGTTTTAGATTGAAAATTTTTAACTTGACAACTTTCATTTGTTACCAAACACATTCTAAAGAAAATTTCCCAAAAATAGGAATGGGAAATGTACTGGTATTCTGCAAAAAAAAAGCCTATTAGTCCGGGCTGAGCAAGTTCTAAAAACTCATTTACAATATATTTTTTATTTTTTTCTTCATATACTTATTTATCTAAGCGTATTTAATTTATAAATCAAATTTTACCTTTTTGGATATGAGTATATATTTTTTTTTAGATTTTTAAAGAAGAGATATTTTAAATACATATATACCCATAGATGTTTTAAAATATCAAAAAAAATATGCATGTATTCGAAAATGATAAAACTTGATTTATATGTTACTTAAATAAATAAGTATACGAAGAAAAAAGTAAATTTTTTTTATTGTAAATGAATTTTTTGAGGTGGAATAAGCTGGACATTTGTTTAGTCTGGGCTAACCAGATCATTCCTCATCTACAAAAGTATTTACATTAATCAGGATATTCCAAAATTCCAAAAATATTACATTTCTAAATTATTGAGTGGCCAGTATAGTTTTTTTAAAAAGTTGTCTAGATCACCATAAGTAAAATAAGATTATGAATATTTAATTCCAAAACTTTTTTTATTTCTTATTTTTATCTTGAAATTGTTTAATCATTATCAAAATAAAATTAACGTTTACAGTCTCATCCATTTTTTGTTTTATATATTTACTTGAATCGATTAAAGATTTTAATTATAAATAAAAATAAAATATTAGGAATTCAGATTAGCATTTTAAAAACATATATCGATGAACATGTATCGGCATATCCCAATTTTCATTAATTAAGAGGGTTAGTTCCAAATATACCACAATTTGCACTTCTGTTTACATTCATAATACACTTGTTATAAAAATAGCAAAGAAGCCCACACATTTTTTGTCGTTTTTCAAATAGGACGACACTGTCAAGTTTGCCTTATTTTCACAAAAATACCCTTTGCAAAGATATAAAAATCTATATAAAAAAAACAAGTAATCCCGCGCGTAGTTGTCAAAATGCAAAGATACCACAGCACACAATAAAAGCTATTCCTCATATGATAAATGGGGAGATGAATTTACATGTTATAAAAGGGAGTCTTCATAAAATTGTTTGGGCAAAACTTACAATGCCTTCATATCTTGGAAAAAAAATGGTGTCATATTTGCCATTGCCACAAATATGTGGTCACATCTGTAATTAAGGATATAACTTATGGTCTCGGATTAACTCTAAGGCAATTTCCAACTATGTTTTCTTCTTCTTTTCATTTTCTTTTGATGATTTTTCACTTCTTTTGTTTTACAAGGCTTTTTTTACAAAAGAGTAGCTAAAAAGCCTAAATGGGATATTTAAAAAACTAGTTTGAAGAAAAAAATTCAATACCATTTTCTACTACCTGGTTGCCATAGAAAATGACATCTAATCCAATGCCATGGTGCTTCCAACTCCACGTAAAGAATTCCAGACATCTTGGGTCAATCTTCACCTAAATCAAATCTTTTAGGCACCTCTCTTTTAACACTGGCTTCTGGAAAATCACCAAACTTTCTAGTGAAAAGGACAGGCTTTGGTCTAGCATGAATGTGGGACGAGGGTCACATCTGATTTCCAAAGTGTGGAGGGAGGTAAAAGCATGCAAAAACCTTGGAAGTGATTTGAGATTTTTTACATCTATGCAAGTAGATATTAGTAAGGGTTGAGGGTAGAACCTCATCCTCTATTGTCACTAGTTCATCACAACTTATTTTCAAATTTTTTAGTTGGGTTAGTGCTTGTAGCATCCCCAGAGATATTGATGCTAGGTTGGGAATGCCGTTGGTGGTGATGGATGAAAGGGAGGTAAGGCAAGGTACTGAATTCAATAACATTTCACTAACAACTCCACACAAATCTAGCATAGAAAGAGAGGATGAAAGGAGCAGTGAAAGTTCATTCAGTCCCTGACAATCTACTAATGTTTCCCTAATAAGGATGGGAAGGATGTTAGGCCACTACCTCAACTTTAGACAATTTTCAATTGTTAGTTGTTCAAGGAAAGGGAAGTGGGCTTCCCCAACAACAATACCACACTATTCCTCCAAGTTACGCAAATCATCAAGCCTTAATTCTCTCAAGGATGGTACTCTTGGAAGGGAGACTTACACAACATACAACGCTTAAGTGTGAAAGGTTGGGAAGATCATTTGAAGTGATAATAGACTTTTACACTTGCTGATCTCCAAGTTTGTAAGGTTGGGAAGAGGGTTGAAGTTGAGAATTTGCCTTAGCTAAGGGCATTCTACAATTCTGAGCCTCTCAAGGTAAGGAAAGGCATACTTGTTTCTGCACCACTTTGTTGAAGAATTATCTCAGCTACTGGAAGAAAAAGTCAAACAATTTTGTTAGATTTTCTCATTTTTTTAGCCATTCAGTATTGTTAACGAAGTTGTTGATTTTTAAGAGTTTGTTGATGATGGAATCATTTGCAATATAGTTGTTAATTCTAGGATCTGGCTGTTGAATTTTTTCCCGTATTTAAACATCATTTTAGTTCAATGAAAAACATATTTTTCCACCAACAAATATTTATAATTTTCTTTCCTTTAGTTTGATTTCTCAAAGTTACAGCTAAACTTAAAAACTCCAACATAGTGTGTCTAAAAAAAATTCCAACATAGTGGTATCGGAGCTTTCTTCTTGAGGGACCAATAATTGAGGGAAAACACATCCTTTTTTCTTCTTTTATGGATTCAGAAACCCCTTTCATTGCACTTGCACTACTTGTTTTTAATGGTGAAGTCTATCATGTCTAGGTAGCAAGAATGGAGACACATATTGAGGCAAATGATCTCTAACAAGTTGTTGAGGAGGACTAAGAAGTTCCTCCCTTGCCTAAAAAATCCAACCATGTCACACATAAAGAACCATGAGGAGAATAAAAGAAGAAAGTCAAAGGCTAGAGCTATGTTATTTGTTGCAATCTCACTAGAAATCTTTTCAAGATTATGATAATGAAATCAGCATTTGAGGTTCAGAATTTCCAGAAGGAAAAATATGAAGGAGATGAAAGTTTCAAGGGAATGCATATTCTCAACTTAATTAAAGAATTTGAACTTCAAAAGTCAAGAATTTAGAGAGTCAAATAGTATTTTGACAGATTACTTGAAACTGCTAATGTCATGCACAGATCCAGAAAAGCGACTATTGGGCCTGACATACAGAGCACACAAACTCAGAAAACGTCCATTGGGCATATGGGTTATGGGCTTCACAATGTGATATTGTTCGTTGTGGCCTGACAGCTTACCCGCACGACTTTAAAATGTGTCACACCATGTTTAACTTGAGACTCGCTTATAAACCATTAGGAACTTTCTCCCTTTTTTCGATATAGAATTCAGTTCTAGGCTATTATAAGTCCACCAGCTTCTGCCTAATTCGTCCTTGAACCACAACTCAACTCTGAGTTTTTGCCTACAGTCCTAGCTTTCACTGGTTCAACTGTTCGAATCACATCTACTAAAGGAGGAACCGCTCTAATACTACTTGTCACACACAGACCTAGAAAAGCGACCATTGAGCCTGACGCACAGAGCATATAGACCCAAAAAACGTCCATTAGGCCTATGGGTTATGGGCCTCACAGTGTGATATTGTCAACTCTGGCTTTGTAGCTTAGCCTCATGGCTTTCAAACATATTACACCATGTTTAACTTGAAACTTACTTATAAATCACCAGGAACTTTCTTCCCTTTTTTGATGCGGGATTCGATTCCAGACTATTACAAGTATACCACTTGTAATAGCCCAAAACCGAATCCCATATCGAAAAGTGGAGAAAGTTCCTGGTGGTTTATAAATGAGTCTCAAGTTAAACATGGTGTGACACATTTTAAAAACGTGCAACTAAGCTGCTAGGCCAGAGCGAACAATATCACACTGTGAGGCTGTGTGTCAGGCCCAATGGTCACTTTTCTAAGTCTGTGCGTAACTGCTACCAAAGTAAGATTACTTGGCTTTGAATTTTTTGATTCTAGATTAGTTCAAAAAATTCTTGTAACAGTTCTTGAAAGGTTTTAAGCAACCATTTCCTCACTAGAAAATACTAAGAACCTATCAAAAATTAGTTTGGCAGAATTATTGAATGCTTTTTAGGCACAAGAACAGAGTAGGCTTATGAAGGACTGAAGGGTCTATTGAGGGTGCACTACCTGCAAAAGTTCGATCAAATAAGAGAGATAAAGAAAAGAAGAACAAGAAGGAAAACTCAGGTTCTGATTCTCTTACGATCAGTGGGGGAACAAAATTTGATTTTTTCTTTGCAAGCATTGTGGAAAGAAAGGTCACCTACCATTCAAATTTTGGAAAAGCCGCATCAGCAGTGTGAGAAAGGTCAGAAGATGGGATGTCATCAAAAGATTTGCAAAAACAACACTAGGTAGAAAAATGTTGCACAGGTAGCTGATCAGGAAGAGGAGCAGCAACTCTTTGTGGCAACCTTTTGCAACTAGCAGCTCAGGTAACAAGTGGCTTATTGACAGTGGTTGCACAAACCACATGATATTTTATCATGATTTCTTCAAGGAGTTGATACTTCAGTAATTTTTAAAGTACAAATTGGCAATGGAGAGCATATTGTTGTTAAAGGCAAAGGCACTGTGGCAATTAAAAGCTCTTCATGTACAAAATTAATCAAAGATGTGTTTTTTTGTACCTAATATTGTTTCCACCCCACTAAAACTGGAAAAATGCGTTTAGGCAATGCACTAATGATTGAGATTTGGAGTCGTCACCAGTTTTTGAGGAAAAACTGGAAAACAATATCATATCTAACTAGTCTACATCAGAGATTCTAGGGAAGTTGCTTAGTTGTACAAAGGGAAGGGTTTAGGCACCCTTTGCACCCCAAAAATGGGTTTCCATAAGTGTTTATTGCATTCTTTTTTACTCAGTCATATTTTATTGTACTTTGGTTGGTTTTGAAAAGATTTTTTGATGATTTTGTAAGCTGCATGTAGGATTGCACTTGATTTCAACAAACTGTTCAAATTCCATTTCCACACCAGAATATTTCACAAAGGAAATCTAGTTCCAGACTAGTGTATGAAAATTCAGCAACGCACCATGAGGAGTCTTATTCCAGCAACTAGTGCAAAAATTCAACAATGCACCATAGGAAGTCCTATTCCAGCCACTTATTCTTCTCAAGTATATCAAACCAATGATGGAGAATTAAATGCCCAAAAATCATGAATAAGTTCAAACAAAACAATAAATCTCACAGGCCACTCCATATATTCTCTTCTATTCAACTAACATGTTTTTATTAAACCCAGAAATCTGTTTATTTCAATTTTCTCACTAATGAAAAATAGATATATGAATTTAATCATCAAGTGGCTGTAAATGGCCCTCAATCAACTCATACACAAAACATGCAAAACAGAGATTCTTAATGAAATCATATGGGACTGACAGAATCATAGAAATGATCAAATCAAGGTATGTATCCAGTATATATTTCATGCACAAACTCATGTATGCAGAAACAAAAAACAGGTTATTCAAAGCATGGAAAACGACTAACAACATGCTCAATCGAAAATCTAGACAGTAGCATGAATCAAAACGACAATCAAATTTCAGAACTGGGAACAAAAGGAAGATTCAAAACTGCCCAGAAAATCCTACTGATGACCATAGGGAATGAGATCTCTCATTCCAGCCATCATGGACCTGTACAGAACTGAGCAAGCTTATGAAAAATAAAGAACAAAGAAAACAGAAATGACATGCAGCATCCAATACTAATGAAAGTTGTTTTATTCTATACAAATTTATTGAAGAACAAATGCCAAATAAAAGGCTACATGACTACCAGATTTGTTAAACCAAAACAGTTCCAATAATCATACTTGATCAAGAACTAAAAGAAAGCTGAAATCTCTCACAATCTATTGGAAATCTCACTGCCAATCTAAAGGATAAACAACCAGAAACTTGCAGCCCAAGCAAGAGTCAAATACCAGTAGTTCTTCTCTCTCCCTTGAGCTCCAACAGTTGCTCCTTCCCAAAAAAACATGAGAAGATCTCTCCCTCTCTCCAAACAAAAACTCTCCCTCTCAGAAAAACGTAACTGTTCACGTTTTCCCAACCCAAGCAGAAAAAAAAAGCTCTCTCTCTCCCCCCATATGTAGCCTCTCCCATGAAGAAACTAAAGAGAGCTTTTATATCCCATGCATTAGGGTCTTAGGAAAGTGCATAGAAGCTTCCTAGTGGTCCCCACATGCAATAAAGCATCCAATCAAAACAAGACAGCTCATCCAGACAGTTAGTGGGCGAAAAAAATGCACAACAAGGCTCAAGTTCTATCAAAATTACAAAATAGTATCTATTTTAAGAATTACCAACACAACCTTAAGTTTTCAAAATGCCAAAAATGCACCACACAAATGACAAATTATTAAAAATATAATTGCAAAACAAACTATATCAAATTAAAAATATCAAAACAGAACAAAAAAGAGTGTCTACAGATGCCCCTCTTTGGCTAAGACTTCGCAAGTCGAAAGTCAAAGATTCGAGATACCCTGACAACAAAATCATATGAATCCATTGATGGAATAAAAATTTTGAGTCATCCTTCATGAAGAATCAAGTGACCCAAAATTAACTGGCTTAATAGTTTGATATGTTGCACCATTGCGTACATTTCCTTCATTAAATCGCCTGATTATCATGCCATAAATTTTGAAACAAATAGATTCCTCAACTCCTTGGTCATCACCATGCTTCATTCGTGAAGCCTTATGGATATAGACCCATCGCCCATGCACCAACTACCATTCTTCATTCGCGAAGCCTTACAGGCTTTAAGGTGATGGCATTTGCTAATTTATCGTCAAAATATTTAATAATGATAATAATTTTTTGCAAAATAAATAGCATAACAAATCGCACAAATTAATTAGGAGAGATACAGTCGGACTAAAACTGTAAGTTTAGACTGACACAATCGAACCATTTATCAAACTTGAATTCAATTTTTCATCATCCATTTTTCAGTTGAATTTTGTATTTTCTGTTTTTTTGTATTTTCGGAATTTTTTTTTGAATTTTCGGGTTCTTTTTGAATTTTTGGATTTTTTTTATTTTTTTATTTTTTTATATGTATTTTTATTTTTCTATTACAAGAATCCAAATGAATTGCATCTCATTTGGTCCATCTCGATGAACCATGTCAAGGTCCCTTGACGACCTCTTCCAATATATTGGTAAAAGTTCCATCCAAAGCAGCTCATCTTTTTTGCCCAAAATGACATGGGTAGTCACATGCCTCCAAAAAGAAAGCTGTCACCTGCAGTATCTTCTCTTTATTGCTGCTCCACCATTAATTTTCTATGGCAGCAACTTGTTTTTTTCTTCAAAATGGCAAAGCCATCTGCTTGTTCTCAAAAGGAAACCGCCATGTCTAGTCCTTTTCATTATTGCAGCTTTTTCATCAATATCCTGTTGTTGTAACCTATTTCACCCCTCAACGTTGCTGGAAATTGTTTTCAAGCTGCTGGAAGTTGCTTTGAAGCTGCTGAAAACTGGTTTGAAGCTGTTGAAAATTGGGTTTGTTGTGCTGAAACCATGTTCTAATATTATTGAAATCTCATTTCTTTCATGTTTCTCTTCATTGTTTCCTGTTTTGATGACTTGAAACTGCTGGAAAATCCTCTCAAGTTGCTAAAAACAGATTTGAGACTGCTGAAATCCGATTTGAAGTTCGCTGGAATCTGTTCTAAGCTTGCTTAAAATAGATTTGCATTTGCTGAAATCAAGCAAATCTAATTATAATTGAAACATCTACTTGGAAGTGCTGAATGTGAATTGAGAAACAACAATTCTGGAACTTCGAAAAACTATGATTGAAACTTAGTAGAAATCAGTTTCAACAGCTAGCTTGCATGTGAGTTGGGGTTGAAAACTCAGATTTAGAGGTGCAGAAATTGATTTGGTGTCATTGAGCTTCTCTTACATGCATAAATTCTTCTTGGTCGACTCTCTCGCCTTGTTCATTGCTCACACTCTTCAAACATGTATTTTCTTCATACTTTGCAATCATAAGATAATGGATCAAAGAAAAGATGGGACGCCTTATCAATCACTTCGACGCAGACCAAATTGTCATGACAAGTTGAAAGTGTGGATTGACTCTCTCACAGACGATGAATTCGTATTGTTGAATAAACATAACTTTACCTACGCTTTGGAACTGTATAAAGTTACCCTCGATTGGGACTTCTTGGAAGCTGTGGCGCAACGTTGGAATCCCATCACCCAAGTATTTCAATTTGGGGGAAATGAGTTATCTTTGTCTTTAGAAGAGGCATCCCATCTAACTGGACTTCCACTACATTGTCCATTAACTATCATGAAACCCAAATATGGATATCTTTCAGATTTCAAGAAATATTTGGGTTTGAAAAGAGACCAAGTGACGCCTAGGATTCGAGGAAGTGATCTGAATCGGTTCTCCACTAAGTACTTGATAGAAGGATTTTCAACCATTGTGGTGGACCCCAAACTAAAGGATACAAGGATTGCATTCATGGCTTGATCCTTTGTGTTCTTAGAGAAGTTTACTTTGGTGGTGATATAAAGAGCTTTGATCCTCTTCTTTTCCAAGTGTTGGAAGGTGTTCTCCAAAAGCAGACGATTGTGTTGTTGATAGTGTCTGAATTATATAGGGGCTTGACCGATTATGTTTTGAAGAGAACAGTTGTGCTTGAAGGATGTTGTGCGCTCCTCCAAATATGGCTCAAATGCCACTTGGGTTTGATTACAGAGCATGTTCCTTACATGGCTACGAAAGTTAACATCATGAGGATTCTCTTAACCCGCTGCCCCACCAGTGACACAATCTCGTCTGACTCCTACCCAAATTGGCTAGTTGAGCTTCGAGATCACGAGATCCATTGACATTGCTTTTGGCTTCTCACCAATCCTATCATCTGCTCTCTTGACTAGACTCCTCCGTGGTTACCTGGTCTACATGGATTGATGTCATATTATCCGAATTGTTTTCTCCGCCAACTTAGTTATGTGCAGGTTGTCCCTCAATTGGTACCTCATCCAAATCCTTTTGTCCCGTTTACATAAATGAAAAAAGGTTTCTTGAAGAGAATAAGTTCAGCTTGGGAGGATAAATTGATGGCACAAGATGTGGGCTTTGTTGCTTCCAAGACTCCTGAGACAAATCTTGCTTATCATCTTTAGGTGATTCAACAACATCTTGGTCCGTTGGAAATACCGAGCGATTACAAGCTTCTACTTTATGGTAAGGAGATTTCATCCGCTTGTCATTCTTCTGTGGCTGATGTTCATGACTCTAGCTTTCCTGCCTTCGGTTCAAAGTAACGAAGACTGCTTATTCTGATGCACTTTGCCTTGATGGGGTTCAGGCGAGTCCCTTTGCTTGTGGCACAACCTCTCTTCCTGTGTTTAACGTTGCTTCCACGAATGCCCCAGTTGCAGCTTCATCTTCCACCCTCTTCGTCTATCAAGAAGAAACATATTATCAACATCCATCATCGGGGATTACAGATGAAAGTTCTCAAGAGGAGATCGAGAGATTGAAAAAAAAAATTGACGAACAAAGCAGAACACTTACCAATTTGGAGACTCAATATCAAGAAAGAATTATGGAATTGGAAGCTGTGAATGTTCATCAAAAGAGGGAAATAGCCAGATTGAAAAGAGTTATTTCAGATAACAACAAAGAGATTGATCATTTAGCTTCGATGTTATCTTAATATGAATTGTAAACATTTTTAAATCTAAACTAGGCCTCATGATTATTCATATTGAAAAGCTTGTTTCTGAATTGGAATGTATCCCATTTTGCTTTCAAGTAAAAGATTCTGAAAAATGAATTAGCTTACTTGAATGAAAAATTGTCAAGTATTATCTAAAGATTGTGAGAGTTCTCAATTGTGTATTTTGGATTCGCTTTCGGTCAGCAAAAGATTGAATTAACAATTGTACTCCCTTTATTAGACAACTCGTGAACACAACTCTCCTTTCCAAACCTTGCGTCGCTTTGTGATTGTCCATTTTCTTTACTTCCTCCAATGCACGGGTTCATGACATATCTTCTTATAGCTTTCACCGGTCCCTTGCCACGACTTCATTGGGAATTAGTGCAGGTTCATTGCACTCATGAAATAATCGTCAACACTCCTTTCTATTCTCCACTGACCAATGGGAAAAAACCAACAAGAATGTGTCTCTTCCTTTGATTTACAAAATTCCACCATTGACCAATGCCCCAGTTGAAAGCAATGGATCCTACTCGGACATCTCAAGAGGTCTTTTATTAGGTTGTAATGGGTTTGGGACATGGGTAACAATAAAAGTATATTTGGCTCAAAAGTCAATGCATTGGGTTGGATGATTGCTCACTGCACTTCTATTCCTTTTTTCTTGACTATTTCAAATATCTTCTTTCTTATTTTTCTCAACATTTCATTTCCTTTTAGATTTCTTTTGAACAAACCTTTCTTTCTTTTGTTACATTTGCATTTTGACAAGTTTTCTTTCTTTTCATTTATGTTTTGACAATGCTTTTCCTTCTAAAAAATCCTCTCTTTTTTTATCCAAATATTGGACTAAACTTCATGAATAGCATTTATTATGGTTTGTGGGATAACGGGACTCAAACGTGGGTTTCTCTGACAATAAAAAGAAGGCTAATTGCTCAAAATTTGATTTATAAAAAGGTTTCTTTGTAGTCCCTATGAGGAAGAACTAATGAAAAATTGCCTCTTGCATACGAGATTCCTAATAGAAATTCAATTACTTATCACCTGTATTTTGATCTCTGGGTTTATTAGGTAAATCATTAGATTCAAAACCGGTGAAAATCTTGACATAGTTAGAGTTAATTGGTTCTGGCAACATGGCCCCATCCATGTTGACCAAACGTAGTGCTCCTCCAGAAAATATTTCTTTGACTATGTAAGGTCCTTCCCAAGTTGGTTTGAATTTACCTCTTGGATCATGGAGGTACATAGGCAAAATCCGCTTCATCACTACATCTCCTGAGTGAAATATCCTTTCTTTGACCTTCTGGTTGTAAGACATTGTCATCCGTCGTTGATATGCTTGAGTGTGACATAGAGCCTTCATTCTCTTTTCTTCAATGAGTGTCAATTGATCATATCTTGTTTTCTGCCATTCAATTTCATTCACCTCTCTTTCCAATAAAATTCTAAGAGATGAGATTTCAACCTCCACAGGCAAAACGGTCTCCATTCCATATGTGAGGGCATAAGGGGTTGCCCCTGTTGGGGTGCGAATGGACGTGCGGTATGCCCACAATGCGAACGGGATCTTCTCATGCCAATCTTTATAAATTATAACCATCTTCTCGAGAATGTGAATCAGTGTCTTGTTTGCAGCTTCAACTCTTCCATTTCCTTGTGGTCGATATGGAGTAGACCGATGGTGTTTTATCTTACATGATTGTAGCAATCCATCAACCTTCTTATTGACAAAATTGGTGCCATTGTCTGTGATAATTTCCATTGGAACTCCAAAACGACTGATGATATGTCCCATTATGAATTTCGCCACTTGGTTAGCTGTGACCTTGGCAAATGAAGTAGCTTTGACCCATTTTGTAAAATAGTCCACAGCAACCAAGATGTATTCATGCCCATTTGATGCTATAGGGGATATCTTACTAATCATGTCAATACCCCACCTTGAGAATGGCCACGGAGTAGTGAGAAAATGGAGTTCATTGCTCGGCGCATGAATTTGATTGACATACTCTTGACGTTTTTTGCACTTTCTAACGAACTGACAACAATCTGTCTCCATAGTTAACCAGTAATATTCAATTCTCAAGATCTTCTTTGCCATCATTAGCCCATTCATGTGAGGACCACAACTACCTTCATGCACATTCGACATCATTGTGTTTGCTTCCTCCGTATCCAAACACCTCAGCATGATATGATCAAATGATCGCTTGTGTAGCACGTCTCCAAGTATAGCAAACTGAGATGCTAACCTTCGAATTGTTCGACGATCATTTTGAGTCGCTTCTGGTGGATAGGTCTGCTTCTCTAAATACTGCTTGATCTCAGTATACCATGGTTTGTCATCCTCTCTTTCTGCCTCCTCTATCTGTAGGCAAAATGCTGGCAAATTCTGAGGTTGAACAGTGATCATCCAATTCTCTTCACCATTGAGAATTGGCAAAATGGAGGCCAACGTAACTAGAGCATCAGCAAACTGATTTTGGGTATGAGGTAGATGGGTAAATGTGACTTCTTCGAACTCCTCTATCATCTTCTCCAAATAAACCAAATAAAGAATCAACTTTTCATCTCTAACCTTCCATACACCATTTATCTGGCTTATTGTAAGAAGAGAATCCCCAAATACTTGCATTTTACGTATCCCAAAGTTATAGCTTCTCTTAAGCCCGCAATACATGCTTCATGCTCCGCCATATTTTTCGTACATTCAAACTCCAACCTTCTAGAAATTGGTATGGGTGCTCCGGCAGGTGAAATGAGAATGGCATCGATCCCACTTCCCTTGCTGTTTGTCGCCCCATCAAAGTACATGATCCAGATATTTTTGTCTTCTTCTACTTCTTCTTCTTCAATTTGTGAAATGTCTTTATCTAGAAATTGGTCTCGGAGTGACTCATACTCTGGCAGAGGATGCTCCGCAAGGTGGTCTGCAATAGCTTGAGCTTTGATCGCCTTTTGGGTGACATAGGTGATGTCAAATTCAGCTAACATCAATTGCCACTTTGCTAGTCTTCTTGTTGGAGCAGGCTTCTCACATAGATATCTTAGGGGATCCAACCAAGATATTAGCATAACTGGATATGCCAACATGTATTGCCGTAATTTTTGGGTCGCCCACACCAAGATTAGACAAGCTTTCTCCAATATGTTATACTTCACTTCATAATCACGAAACTTCCTGCTAATATAATAAATTGCATTTTCCTTTCTTCCGGTTTCGTCGTGCTGCCCCAGGACACATCCTGCTGAAAATTCACTTACTGACATCTAGAGAAACAAAGACCTTTCTGGAACTGGTGGAACCAAAACTGGTGGATTCGCCAAATAAGCTTTGACTTTGTCGAAAGCTTCTTGACATTCTTTAGTCCAAATGCCCGGGTCATTCTTTCTCAACAATTTGAAGATTGGCTCGCATATTAGAGTAAGCTTAGCAATGAACCTGCTGATGTATTGGATTCTTTCCTAAAAATCTCCTAATTTCTTTCTCGGTCTTCGGAGGAGGCATTTCCAAGATGGCTTTCCTCTTATCCTCATCCACACTAATTCTATCCTTGCCGACCATAAATCCCTACAATTTTCCTGATCCCGCACCAAAAATGTACTTTTTCGGATTCAACCTCAGCTGATACTTTTTTAGGCGTTCAAATAACTTCTCTAGTGCTTGAAAATGCTCTTCTACTCCTTGGGACTTCACGATCATGTCATCGACATACACCTCCATCTCTTTGTGCATCATGTCATCAAACAAAGCAATCATTTCCCTTTGGTATGTTGCCCCAGCATTTTTCAAGCCAAACGACATGACCTTATAGCAATATGTGCCCCATGGAGTGATGAAGGAAATCTTCTCTCGATCTTCTGTGGCCATCTTGATCTGGTTATATCATGAAAAGTCGTCCATGAAAGAGAAAATCCTATTGCCAGCTGTGTTGTCCACCAATGTGTCGATGTGAGGTAAAGGAAAATCATCTTTCGGACTGGCACGATTCAAATCCTGAAAGTTTATGCACATTCTCACTTTCCCATCTTTCTTCCGAATCGGGACAATGTTTGATAACCATTCAGGATATTCTGTGGTTATTAAAAAAACCTGCAACATACTGCTTCACGACTTCCTCTTTGATCTGGAGAATCAAGTCTGACCTATATCTTCTCAATTTTTGCTTCATTGGTTTGCACCCAGACTTCAAAGGTAGACGATGGACAACTAAACCTTCATCTAGCCCTGACATGTCTTTATATGAAAACGCAAAACTAGCAAGATGAGATCAGAGGAATTCAATCATTCGTTGTCTATTTTGGGGAGACAATGATTTTTCAACCTTTATCTCCCTTGGTTTATCTTCGGTACCTAGATTGATAATCTTAAAATCCTTAGAATCTACATTGGTTTTGTTTTCAATTCTTTCAACTAATTCATTGAATTTAGATTCTAATGATTCTTCCTCATGAAGCATGATGAGAATGTCCACCTAATTAACATTAAAATTCCAACCTTTATTGCTTGGTCTTTTTTGGAAGTTTCTTGATATTTTTGGCTTTTTTGCAATTTTCAATTTTTTAGAAATTTTCTTCTTTTCTAAATTTTTAGGATTTTTCGATGTTTTTCCAATATTTTTTACAATTTGCTTTTTTCTTGATTTTTTGAAATTTTATTTGATTTTTCAATGTTTTTAGCTTTTTCTTGTTTTTTAAGTTTTTTGGGCTCGAACACAAAGGTACAGCATGCCAATTGTGTCCAAATTTTTCTATTGTATTTACAACTGAGTTTTTTTTTTGCCAACCGATGCCTACCCCGCCGGTTGTTTTCGCATATTCGAAATACCACATCGAGTCATGACGTGGTATTCTCAGATTGGTCTCATTCTGATCATATTCAATGACCATAATTCCATCAATGTCAAAATCATCATCATCTTCAATTTCTTCCACCTGACCATCTTCAAAATTTGTCTCTTCGACTTTTTCAATTTGCACCGTCGTGGTTTGTAGTTCCTGCAAAGAGGGATCATCAGTTCTCAATTTCTTGTAATTCGGTTCTAGTTGGAGTGAAGCAAGTGCCTGAGAAAGTTGTTCCTTGGTGATGATTTGCCAAGTAGGATTCAATGCCCCTGGTCTGTTTGGACGAGTTCCGACAGACAATGTCTTCTTGTTCGATTTTTCCTTGAATCCTAAACCGGCCTTATTCTTTCGCAATTTGACCTCCGGAAGTTTAGCTTTTGAGGCATTATTTGCCTTATAATAAAAGGTCAAATGATCAACTAATGGGAAGATTAGATAAACTTTCCCAGAATGCCCCTGAGGCTTACTTTGCACTTTCTCAAACTGAAAACTATGGTAGGGGACATCATCAGCAGTGTGCTCAACTTGTACGACCGGGACCTCGGATTCAACCGGTAATTCTTCTTCCATTTCGGACAATACCACCACAATCTGGTTATCAAATGGAAATTTCACTCTTTGGTGCAAGGTTGATGGTATTGCCTCCGCATCATGAATCCAAGGTCTTCCGAGAAGTAGATTAAATGAGGCTGGAATGTCTAAAACTTGAAAAGGGATATTGAATTTCTTTGGGCCCACTACAATATCCAAGTTAATTTCCCCGATGGCCTCTTTTAGGGAATTATCGAAGGCTCTAACAACCAAACTTTTTTGTCTGACTTTCTCCATCCCAATACCCATGGAATCCAACGTCCTCTTTGGACAAACATTCAACCCAGATCCATTATCAATGAGTGCCAGTGGGATTTTGAAATCAGCATGTTTGACTAATATACTCAAGGATTGAGTGTGTTGCTTCCCCTCCTTTAGTAATTCCTCGTTGTTAAAAGTTATCACTTGGGGGAGCATAATCTGTCCAATCATATTGGCCACAGTTTCAGGAGATGTCTCCATGGGTAAGTGGGCATTGTTTAGCACTTTGACAAATTTGTCCCTATGAGCCCGGGACGTCATAAGTAGTTCCCAGATGAAAATTTGTGCGGCTATGCTTTTTAATTGACTGACAACATTGTATTCTTCCACCTTTGAGTTGTCAGACATTCTTTCCTTTTGTTCTTCATTCTGGAATGCTACCTTTCGGTTGGTGTCTCTTTTGTATACCCGTCCAGAAGGTGTCATATTAGCAACTGAATCAATCAAATCATCATTTGGTGGCACCTGACGGGTATCAATCGGTTGAGTCAACTCCAACATGACCTTCTTTCCATAGTTTTCAGTTGGCATCTGTGATGGAGCCACTTGCAACACTAACTTCTTTGTACATTAATTGAAAGAAACTTCACATGGTGAGTTCGAAAATCTTACACCAACCTTACCTTGGTTGGCAATTGGCAAAACAACCTGACTGTTACCTACTTAGTCGCGTGAGGTGGCCGAAGCTAATGGCAAAATTACCCTCTATGCAGACGTGGTTCTTACAGGTTGGACAATCTCTTATAGGGGTTGCGGGATCGGGGGTGTCGGCGCACTTTCTTCCATCTTCTCTTTGCCTTTCTCCACCGAATGTGCACTTCCTCGTGTAATGCTCGCAGCTGGGTTGGACGATCCAGCTTCTTCTTCTAAGAAGTTGATTGGCGGAGTATTTGAAGTTGATGGAATATCATGCGCTGGCAAAGGATTTTGAATCACACTTCCTTCTTGCCTTGATGAACCTCAATAACCCTACGACACTAGGTGATCCAGCTCTACGTGGAGTCTTGACTCTCCATGAAAAATGACCTTCAAACTGGTGAAGAACCCCCCCCCCCTTGCAAGGCTGACTGACCGCTACTAAAATCCTACTGAAATCTGCTCCAAAATTTGCCCTCAAATCTTCTTCACTTTGCTGCAAATTGATGACAAATGCTCCACAACGCCTTCAACTCACAACCAATCATGTCATGATGACAATACCTGAAATCAAAACAATAAACAAAGGAAAGCAAGACAATGTTGTTGCTTTCAATCCAAGCTATGTCATCATCATGCATTTGAAGTCATTCATCCAAGTATATACTATAAATAATGAGTTTCCAAACCAACCATCAACCTCTAATTGCTAGAATTGGGATTAATCCGCTCCCTACCACCATTTAGCAATAGGAACCCCCCAATTGTAGCGCAAATCAATTGACATCTATCACAAATCCATAATAAAAGATGAACAACCTATTAAATATAAGCATATGCTTGGTACCATGAC
This sequence comes from Annona cherimola, assembly GCA_030490835.1. Classification (NCBI taxonomy): domain Eukaryota; kingdom Viridiplantae; phylum Streptophyta; class Magnoliopsida; order Magnoliales; family Annonaceae; genus Annona; species Annona cherimola. The sequence goes on from CM059972.1 coordinate 92,336,116, forward strand.
TTTTTCAACGCAATTGGATAAAACAACTTGAACTTCAGCTGTCAACATAGTAATGCATACACAAAAGAATTTCCTATGTAATGCAATATTCACAAAATGGAAGCCAATGAAATATGTTGCTATATACAAGCATAAAAAAACCACAACAAAAATCGATTCTACAATTCAAAATAACCTATCAAAATGCATGACCTATCTTTATTTCCAGGATTTATCATTCCACTTCATCCAATTAATGTTCAAGACTAAGTTGGGATCCATCCGCTCCCTTCACCCTTCAGTGAAGGAACCCCTCGACCCTAGCCATGCAATCCAAAACTAAATTGGGAATCAATCCGCTTTCCCCTCATTCAGTGAAGGAACCTCCCAAGCATAGCCAAGGAAGCAACCAAAACATCATCTGATTTCAAATGACAAGATAAATTTCAGAAAATCAGATATATCATTACATTTTAACACATTGTTTTGAATCGTAAGCTCAATTTTGCATGGTAGTCATATTTGTACTTTAGCAACAAATTTCACATTCAATCAGATTATTCAATCAGACAATAAATGGACAACAAATTGCATAAATAGATGCCAAGATAGAAATTGATTCTACAATTCAAAATATCATATCAAAATGCATTCCATATCCATTTTTCAAAACTTGTCATTCATAACCACCAAATCATTTATCAATACTAAGTTGGGATCCATCCGCTTCCTTCACCATGCAGTGAAGGAACCCCCCAACTCTGGTCATTCAACAAGTCAAAATAAGATTTCATAAGGCTAAGTTGGGAATCCATTCGCTCCCTTCACCATTTGGTAAAGGAACCCCCCAACTCTAGCTATTCGACAACTCAAAATGAGAATGCATCAATCTAATCTTCGGGCATCTTGACAAGTTTTGCAAAATCAGATATAACAATGTGTCTTAATATGACAAGTTTAAATGATGGAATCTATCCCTATATGATATCTAGACATGGAATACATCCACAATCATATTGAGTCATGATATCATCATATTGAGTCATGATATCATCATATTGATGATAGTTCGATTGAAAATCATCATCTTGATCAGAGAACTCATTAGCAGTACATCAATTGACATTATGAAATTCAACAATCTCAAGAACAATCAGTTATCCACCAATCAAACCATCTGATTCTAGCAATTTCAAAATTCAATCTTGAGAACAACTATCCATCAGAATCTAACAATCAACCTTACACAATTTTCAGCAGAAAATTCCAAAAATAAAACGAGCCAAACAATTAGAAAGTTTAGTAACAGACATGATTCAGCGGTTTTCAAATATTAGACCAAGTTGCTAAAAATCCAGAGAATCCTTAAGAACAAGTTGGAATTCAAATCAGTTCATCAAAAATCTGACGATTCAAGAAAACAAATTGCCACAGTAATCCAGCAGTCACAAAAATCTCAATATTTGATACACTCTAAATCCGATTCAGTTCACATGAATCCAAACAATCTGAACTTCATCTCCAAGTTCAGCACTTTAGCAATTTGCATTTTGAAGTTCAATCTTAGAACAAACGTCGATTCAAAGTGAGCTGAATTCAACAACAAATTGCATAGCTTAAACAGTCGAAGCTTGTAATCATCACTGCTATTCTAAAATTCAGCAACATAAAGAGAAAAGATCTTGAACATAACAGATTAAGATTAAGTTCCAAAGATTTTAGCAATTCAGACGTTCACCAGTTACCAAAAAAAATCCATCTTTCCCATCATATTCAACTGTTAGGTCACGAACCAAAGGCAAACATTTTTCAAACTCTCTCAAACAGATCATGATTCCAATGAGAATTGTATTTAAGCAAGAACCAATGACAAGTAGTCCAAAATTTCAGATTCAAAGGTTGAACTTTTGGAATCCCTTCGCAACCTCATTCGATGCAGCAAATGAAGCTCAAATCAGATTTTCAAAATTCATGAAATTTCAAAGAAATTTTTCAGTATAATCATATCTTTCGACATCAACAAACTGCATGCTTATCACCCAAACAAACAAAGACATGTTCAACTAGGCAAGAAATTCAGCAGAAATGTGATAAAATCCAACACAAGTGCAAACATCTTTTGAACAGAAGAAGTTGAGAATGCCTATTGTGCAATGGAACCTCAATACCAACTATCAAATTACACTCCAATCATATCCACACAACCAACTTACAAACCGGTCCAAAAATCAAATTGATACCTGACAGCTCAAGAAAATTTGCAGGTCAAATTCTGTTTGCACTTTCGATCACAATTCTCTTTCCCAAAATAGATTTTTAGGAATGCGATTTGACACTTGTCAGCTAAAACAGACTTAATAAAACAATGGAATCAACTCAATCATATCAGAAATTTAAACCAACCAGAGATTCTCAAAGGAAATTCAACAAACACTTAACAAATGGAATCAAGCTTATCCCCAGTGGAGTTGCCAAATTGTTTCCACCCTACTAAAATTGGAAAAATGCATTTAGGCAATGCACTAATGATTGAGATTTGGAGTCGCCACCAGTTTTTGAGAAAAAATTGAAAAACAATATCATATCCCACTAGTCCACATCAGAGATTCTAGGAAAGTTGCTTAGTTGTACAAAGGGAAGGGTTTAAGCACCCTTTGCACCCCAAAAATGAGTTTCCATAAATGTTTATTGCATTCTTTTTTACTCAGTCATATTTTATTATACTTTGGTTGGTTTTGAAAAGATTTTTTGATGATTTTGTAAGCTGCATGTAGGATTGCACTTGATTTCAACAAACTGTTCAAATTTCATTTCCACACCAGAATACTTCACAAAGGAAATTCAGTTCCAGCACTAGTGTATGAAAATTCAACAACGCACCATGAGGAGTCCTATTCCAGCCACTAGTGCAAAAATTCAGCAATGCACCATAGGAAGCCCTATTCCAGCCACTTATTCTTCTCAAGTATATCAAACCAATGATGGAGAATTAAATGCCCAAAAATCATGAATAAGTTCAAACAAAACAGTAAATCTCACAGCCCACTCCATATATTCTCTTCCATTCAACGAACATGTTTTTATTGAACCCAGAAATCTGTTTACTTCAATCTTCTCACTAATGAAAAACAGAGACATGAATTTAATCATCAGATGGCTGTAAATGGCCCTCAATCAACTCATACACAAAACATGCAAAAGAGAGATTCTTAATGAAATTATATGGGACTGACAAAATCATAGAAATGATCAAATCAAGGTATGTAGCCAGTATTTATTTCATGCACAAACTCATGTATGCAGAAATAGAAAATAGATTATTCAAAGCATGAAAAACGGCTAACAACATGCTCAACCGAAAAACTAGACAGTAGCATGAATCAAAACGACAATCAAATTTCAGAACTAGGAACAAAAGGAAGATTCAAAACTGCCCAGAAAATCCTTCTGATGACCATAGGGAATGAGATCTCTCATTCTAGCCATCATGGACCGGTACAGAACTGAGAAAGCTTATGAAAAATAAAGAACAAAGAAAACAGAAATGACATGTAGCATCCAATACCAATGAAAGTTGTTTTATTCTATACAAATTTATTGAAGAAAAAATGCCAAATGAAAGGCTACATGGCTATCAGATTTGTTAAACCAAAACAGTTCCAATAATCATACCTGATCAAGAACTAAAAGAAAGCTGAAATCTCTCACAATCTATTGGAAATCTCACTGTCAATCTAAAGGATAAACAACCAGAAACTTGCAGCCCAAGCAAGAGTCAAATATCAGTAGTTCTTCTCTCTCCCTTGAGCTCCAACAGCTGCTCCTTTCCAAAAAAAACATGAGAAGATCTCTCCCTCTCTCCAAACAAAAACTCTCCCTCTCAGAAAAATGTAACTGTTCACGTTTTCCCAACCCAAGCAGAAAAAAAAGCTCTCTCTCTCCCCCCATATGTAGCCTCTCCCATGCAGAAACTAAAGAGAGCTTTTATATCTCATGCATTAGAGTCTTAGGAAAGTGCATGGAAGCTTCTTAGTGGTCCCCACATGTAATAAAGCATCCAATCAAAACAAGACAGCTCATCCAGACAGTTAGTGGGCGAAAAAAATGCACAACAAGGCTCAAGTTCTATCAAAATTACAAAACAATATTTATTTTAAGAATTACTAACACAACCTTAAGTTTTCAAAATGCCAAAAACGCACCACACAAATGACAAATTATTAAAAACATAATTGCAAAACAAACTATATCAAATTAAAAATATCAAAACAGAACAAAAAAGGGTGTCTACAAATATAAATCAAAATCTGTTAAGTATTGGCCAGTTGCTTGAGAATGGTTTCAAAGTTATGTTTGAAAATAATCAATGTCAAGTAGGATGCAGAAGGCAAAGATGTATTCGAAGTAATGTGAAGGGAAAGAGATTTACATTGAACCCTTTAAAGCGAGAGCAAAAAGCTCATTTTGTAACATAAGATCAATGCAAAAGTTTGGCACAAAAGGCTAGACATTTCAATCATGCTTCTGTAATAAATCTACAGAAGAAATATCAAGTTAAGGGGCTACCTCACCTTGAAGTTGATATACCAGATTGCAAAACTTGTCAATGTGGCAGCAAGTAAGGCTTCCTTTTACAAAGCAACCAGGAGAGCTATTGAAAAATTGTAATTAATCTACACAGCATTGACTGGACCTCACAAAACTCTGTCACTCAAAGGGAGTAAGTATTACATAATTTTCATTGATGACTATACTAGAATATGCTAGATTTACTTTCTTAGATTGAAGTCAGAGGTTTATGGTATGTTCTGAAAAGTCAAGCAATGAATTGAAACTCAAAGTGATTGTAAGATTCAAGATTTACAATGACAAGGAGTACACATCTTATCAATTCAATCTATTTTGTGAAGAAGCTAGGATTGAACACCAATCACCGCTTCATATACTCTACAACATAATGGAGTTAGTGAGAAGAAGGATCGTACCATAATGGAAATGGCTAAATATTTGTTGTATGAGAAGAGCTTGCCAAAATATTCTAGGCAGAAACCGCACATACTGCGGTCCTTTTACTCAATAAACTTTCAGCAAAAGCACTGGAAGGAAAGACACCATTTAAAGTCCGGTATGGTTACAAACCTTCTTTAAAAAATTCAAAGTGTTCGGATGCTTATGCTTTGGTATGTGTCACAGATCAAAAGAGATAAGCTGGATAAAAAGGTAGAAGCTAGAATCTTTATGGGTTAGAACACTATTTCTAAGGCTTACAGAGTTTTCCAACCTTATACAAAGAAAATTCTGATAAATAGATATGTGCATTTCATGGAGGATGAACAATGGAATTGGAAAGAAGCTCAAGCAATATCAATTCCAGATCAAAGTACAAAGCTCCAGCTAAAAGAAGATGAACTAGTGGATGATTCCCAATAAGAGTCATGAGATCACTCTCTGATATTTATTAGAGATGCAGTGTGGTTGTTCTTGAGCTAGCAAATTTTTTGGGAAGGAGAAAAGGATCTAAAATGGAGAGTTGCAATAAAGAAAGAACTCATCATGATTATGAAGAATCAAACCTAAAAACTTGTGAAAAGACCTAAAGATAGAAAGTCATAGGAGCGAAGTGGGTTTTTAGAACCAAGTTGAATGTAGACGACTCTATTAACAAGCACAATACCAGACTCATTGTAAAGAGGTATGCTCAAATCTTTAGTGTTAATTTTTCTGATACATTTGCTCCTATTGCTAGATTAGAAATCATCAGATTATTGCTGGCTATAGTTGCACATAAGGGTTAGAAAGTATTTCAGCTAGACGTTAAATCTACATTCTTGAATGACTTTCTTAAGGAGGAGATTTATGTTGAGCAACATGAAAAATTTGTAGTCAAAGGGCATGAAGATGAAATGTATCAAATTAAGAAATCTTTTTATGGACTAATGTAGGTGCCTAGAGCTTGGCACAGCAGGATTGACGAGCATTTGTTGCAACTAGATTTAAGAAAAAGCCTCAATGAAGCTACTCCCTATATTCAAGGTGATGAAATCAATTTTATTATTGTTTCACTATATGTAGATGACTTATTGGTTACAGGAAATAATAATGAACTTGTTAAGAATTTCAAAGAAGATATTCAACATACTTTCGAGATGACAGACTTGGGAGAAATGATTTATTTTTTGGAAATGAAAATCAAGCAAAAGCAAAATGAAGTTTTCAACTGTCAAAAGAAGTATGCAAGAGAGATCTTGAAATAATAGTTTAGAACTGAAAATTGTAAAGAAATAGCTACTTCAATGCGTCAGAAGAAGTTGAGCAAGAATGATGAAGCTGAAAAAATCAATGATACTCTTTATATAAGTATTGTTGGTCGTCTCATGTATCTTATAGCAACTAGACCTGACATTTTACATGTCGTAAGTCTTCTATCTAGATTCACTAATTGTGCAACTAACTCTCATGTTAGAGCAGCAACTAGGGTGATAACATATGTTAAAGGAATACTGAATCTTAGAATCAAGTTCTATGTAAGTCAGAAGTACGTGTTGCAAGGGCATTTTGACAATAACTGGGTTGGTTCTTCTGATGATGTGAAGAGCACGTCTGGTTTAATCTTGGTTCAAGGGTATTTTCTTGGTATTCTAAAAAGTAGGAGATTCTTACATAATTTACAGCTAAGTTGAGTTCATTGCAGCAGCAACTACTGAAATCAAGCCTTATGACTTAAAAAAGTGTTGCTTAATCTGAATTTAAACCAAGAAGAGCGCATAGAGGTGTTTGTGGATAATCAAGTGGCTACTACTATATCAAATAATCCCATTTTTCATAAGAAAACCAAGTATTTGAATATCAAATTATTCTTTCTCAAAAACATTTAGAAGAAAGGATCTGTTTGATTAAAGTATTACAAGACTGAACTTCGACTAGCAGATATGTTTGCTAAAGCTTTGCTAAGAAGCAAATTTAAATTTCTTAGAGAGAGGCTTGGAATTTGCAACAATTGAAGCAAGGAGTGTTGAAGAATTGCCTCAACTACCGCAAGAAAAAGTCAAACAACCAAGTTGTTTATTTTGAAGAGTTCGTTGATCATGGAATAATGTGCAATGTAGTTGCTTAATTTTAGGATCTAGTTATTAAATTTTTCTATATTTAAACATCATTTTAGTTCAACAAAAAACGTATCTTTCCGACGACAAATATTTTATATTTTCTTCTTGCCTTTATTTTTGTTTCTTAAATTTATAGCTAAACTTAAAAGCTCTAACACACTCTTTTAAATTAAGCATTTCTTCAATAACTCCTTTAACGAAGAAAAGCCACCAGTTGTTATGCCATAGAACTCATGCCCAACCAACTTCACTTGATCCATTTTGCGAATATGGAGATTGGGAAGAAAAGGTAGGTAGCCCAAAGGTGGGAGGATGTTGCATCTTCTACAATTGCTCATATCAAGAGATGTAATATTGGAAAAAAAAACTTCAACACATCTATCTCCATTATCCAACTTGGAAAGTTAGCACTCAGATGGTACCAAAATTCTAGTCTTCTCATGTTAGTGTGATGCTTAAGCCCATTGCAATCTCTTCCTCAAGTCTCTTATTCTGCAAGCTATTGTCATGATAACCACTCCACATCAATCACAAGGGACATATGAAATGTGTTAGGGTTGAGATCATGTTGCAAGCAGACACAAAGAACAAATTGCCTCTCTCGGAGAATAACATGGATTAGTTTCGAGCCTACTTCATCAAAAAAAGAGTAATTAATTAAACAACAAACAATTATAACTTTTCTCTAACAGGTAATTGCCTCTCTTAGAGAATCTCTCACCTAGACTCTCTCTCCCTCTGTCTCACTCCAACTCTATAGACTACATATCTGTTTATAACTCTCATATACAATTTGTGTAAAATGACACCTAACAAATCTCCACCTTAGCTTGAATTCTGCGCACAACAAGTCAACTGGCTCATAGAGAAACTCGTGTCTTCAATTGCTTTGTATTCTTCCAACCATGCTTAAACTTGTACAATCCATCACATCCCTTTTGGATGTCATGTACAACTCATCTCTACCGTACAATCTTCAGTGGCTTTATAAGAACTCCACTTATTTGCACACTCCCTACCAATTTGTAAAGACTTTTAGTCTTGTCTTTTCATCACAACCATAGCTCCCTTCATTACTTTGAGAAATCCACCTCTAGCTAAAATCTTGAAACTTCTGGAGTCTAAAATTTCCAATGAAATCAAATTCATTCACAAATTAGGAATACACTTAACATCAGTCAATGTCCATACAACTTCATCAAACATGCGAATTTGTACTATATCAATACCAACAACTCTGTTATTTGCCTTTTTTGCCAACCTCATAGTACCACCATCACACTCCTTGTATGAATTAAGTTGTTCCTTGTTTGCACACATATGAAAGGAACATCCAGAACGAAGATCCAATCATCACTACCTATAGATACTTCTAATATAAGCAACACATCACCATCAGCGTCTCTAGTAACCGAAGAATGATTAGATAATTCTTGGGAAGAGTTGTTGCATCCTAGGCTCTGATACCGATTTGTTAGATTATCTCATATTAGTTGTGGAAGGGGCTAGGAGTGCACTTAAAGTGTAAGTAATGTCTCGCCTCTCAGGTTAGCTTCGGGGGTTGAGAAGGCTCATGAGCACCCATCAAAAGGCTTGCTCTTTAAATTGGCCTCTTAAGCATCCTCTACCTCTATAACATTCTCTAATCTTTCAATTCCAAGCATTCCACATATAACTATGAGTTCCTCCAACTCTGTAGTGCCTCTTTCCCTCTCTCCACCTACAACAACCTTAGCAATGTTTTGTAAGCAAGTGGATCTCCCAATTTGTGGCGGCATTAGTGCAACACTATAACATTGTTTTAGGTCAAGATGATGAGGGTCGATTAGCTTTCTCATTTCATTGGGTAACTCCACAAGATATTTACAATCACTGAGAAGCAACATTTGCGATAAGTCATTAATAGATTCCGGCAACTCAATTATGCAAATCCAGGACAAGTTAAGATATCTTAGAGTTTCTGGCTACTAACAAAGTTAGGCAAGTCTCTAATGTTAGAATCAATTAAATCGAACACTCTGAAGAATCTCAATCTTTCAAATGTTTCATCTAGTATCTTCTCATCTATGCCCATAAGCGCATTTGTATAGAGAAATATTCTTAGGCCCTTCGATTCATAAAGTGATTTGAAGTTTATTAGCTCAGTATAATCGACAGAGTATGACAAATGACGAGTCTTTCCAAGAATAGCATGTGACTTACCGTGCTCCTTTTGAAAACATTCATCCCTTGAAATGAATTACTCCAAACCATTAATGAGATCATAAATTTCATATGGAAGCTTAAAGGTTCAAAAAAGAACCTTTGCAACAAATCATTAAAACATTGAGAATTTATATCCTTGATTTGTTTTTCTTCTTCTTCCTTGAATTTCAAACATCCGATCGAAAATATAAATGCATGAAACAGTAAGGGTGATGTGGTAAGATTCTAGGGATGCATCCAATTGAAATTAGGATGTATCTGTTAATTGATTGGTTATAGCTTTTATTGATTCGAATATTGTTGTCTTAATCAAGTTTTACAATTTTGTCATATATTTGGAAATTCTCTCCGTTCAACCAAAAATTTTGTTGTCAATTATTTGTGTGCTTAGAATATGTGTTACTTCCTGTTCTAGTTCAGGTTTTATTTTTCGTATACTGGGAGCAACTGCAAAATTATCCTAAGCAGTAAATAGAGTAGAAAAGTTATCTTAAGGAAAGTGATATCGTAACATGCCTGAAGTGAAACTTGATTTTATTTTCACTTTTTACCACTTTCCTTATTTTTTTTTTATATATTTTGCCCCAACAAGTTTTCCTTGAAGAAGTCAGCCAATTAACGAAGGAATTGAATTCCCAATCATTTGATCATGATGAAAATGTTGTTGATCAAGTAGTCTATAATAAAAAATGCTACTGAAACATCTTATTGAAAATTGTAAAGAGATGCTATTCAAAAAAATTGTAAAATATATTTTAGGGGTGTGATTCAATGAGACCGGGTTTACAAAGAAGTGATCCGTAGCCCAGACTAAGGAAACTATTCATTTAGCCCGCATCAAAAAATTCGTTTAAAATATTTTTTTGTTTTTTCATATACTCATTTATTTAAGTGTATTTAACATATAAACCGAGTTTTACATTTTTGGATATGCGAGATTTTAAACATTTATGTGTATATAGACATAGATGTTTAAAAATCTCAAAAAATATATACACATGTCCAACCCTTGCTTTTACATGATAAGTTATACACATTCCTCACTTTTTTATATTAAAATAATTTTCCAAGGGTTATGACCAACACACCTGATTTTGGGTGGGGAAATTCAGGAAACCCCTCGATTAGAGGAAATCCAACTAGTAACATTAAAATCCAACTAGTAACATTTTTTAAACATAATTTAATTTATCACGGTAACAAAAATCAATTTTTTTTTTCATTTTAAGCTGTCTGGGATGGGTCATACTTGCTTAAAAGAGTCACGTTAGAACCTTTTATATTCATATATGTGAGCTCAAGCCAAATAAGTTATATTCCAAATTCTACATTTTTTATATTTTTTATTTTCATGAATAAAAAAGTTAGTGAATAAAAATTCCCTTTTTAATTTCAAAAGATAAAGATATATAAACATTTTAAAATATAAAATTGGTACATGATGTTTTGCATGGGCTTCCATATGTGTGAACAAAAAATAATAAAATATAGCGCGACCTTTCTTAAAAATGTATAGTCATGTATAAACTATAAAAATACTTAAAATACATTTATAAATTCATTGGAATGATTTAATGATTTATAATTTTATTATGTTGACTTTTACACTTTTATTAGATGGCTTTATGGTGGAATCCAAAATAACAAGTGCTTGCTTTATGTTATAACTATGTAGTCATACCTAGACCTTCTTTCTTATGAAATTTATTAATTTTTTAAAAAAAAATTTAGTATTTTTTTTAGAACAATAAAGTGGGCATGGTACGTGCATCTATTTTCAAAAATCAAGATAAAATACTAATCAAAATTTTAAAAATTATGAAATTTCATGTAAAAGAAAATCTAAGTGAGACTTATGTATTTTTAAAAATTAAAAAAAATGTCATGTAAGGTCAGTATAGCTCCTTGCAACAAGTGTATTGAATCACTACCCTAATTTTTGTTAATGGCTACTACAACATTGAATGATAACCCAAGATTAACTAAAATTTTTTAATCTAAAAGTTTTTGCTCTCCATAATTATCCTATTTTCAATTCTTTTTTCACGTTTTCTAATATAAGTACCCTATTTTTTAATAATTTTTCTACAACTACTCAAACAACTAACAAATCAATTTTAACATTATTTTGTTTACTCCTCATTATTACCCCCTGTTATATCACATTATTTCTTCCAATTCAAAGACTTTTACACTAATTTAAAAGTTTTATCACTTTCCAAATACATACTTAGAGTGTGTGGAAGTGATAAAACTTTTGGTGAATAGTTTTTTATGTAAAAGTTTTTGAAATGAGAGAAAATGATGTGATAAGATAAGAGTAATGACAATGACTAAAGAGAATAAAATTGAAATAAATACGTTAGATGTATGGGTAGCAGCATAAAAATAATTGAAATGTATGATAGTTGCATGAAAAGAAGTAAAAAAAAATTAAAAATAGGATAATTATGGAGAATGAAAAGTTTAGGGGTTGTTTGTTTATGCCAAAAATATCTCAAACTAAAATTTTCATTCTCCACAACTATCCCATTTTTAATTATCTTTTCGCTTTTTCCTATATAACTACCTTAATTTTTAATTGTTTCTACATAATTACTCATACGTATAACTTATCTATTTTAATTTTATTCTCTTTACTCTTCATTATTACTCCTATCATATCACATCATTTTCTCACATTTGAAAATTTTTTATACATTATCACTTCCCAAAAATGCTATAGTGTGAAATATTTTTACTATAAACAAATACACTTTAGGGCATATTTGTTTTTTAAAAAAAAGTTTCAAACTAGGGGCGTACTTGTTAAAAGATAAAGCTTTTCATTTAAAACTTTTCAATCTAAAATTTTTGGCTTTCCATAATTATATTTTTTAAATTATTTTATATATATTCATATACAAACTACCCTACTTTGCAATCATTTTTACACAGCTAATTATACAACTAACCTATCTATTTTAACTTTTTTCTCTTTATTCATCATCGTTACATGTACCACACCACATCATTTTCTCTTATTTTAAAAATTTTTATACCAAAAAGTTTTCAACAAAAATTTTATCATTTTCCAAGCACACTCTAAAACTTTTCACTATAATTATCATATTTTAAAATTATTTCTTTACATCTTCTTATACAACTATCTTATTTTTTAATCATTTCTATACAACCACCCGTACAACTAATCAATCTATTTTAATTTTATTCTCTTTACATATCATCATTACTCTTATCATATTATATCTCATTTTCTATCTATTTGACAACTTTTACACTAAAAATTTTTTATTCAAAAGTTTTATCATTTTCCAAACACACTAGTGTTATCAGAACCGGAATGGAGTGGCTGGTCCGACCAGGAACCAGTCCTAGTCCCGGTTCAACTAAGGTCGATTCTGGTTGCCACAAATGAACCGTCTGAACCATGATCGAACCGATGATTACGGTTTGGTTGGATTCGGTCGGTTCGGCTAAAAAACAAAAGCAACTCTATATTGTCTCTCCCTCCCAATCTCCCCCAAATTGACATCCCACCCAAATGAAAAAAAATCCTTAGCTCTCCCGCCTCCGGCCGCCCACTCAAGGTGTGTTTGGGAATAGATAAAACTTTTGGCGAAAAATTTTAGAGAATAAAAGTTGTCAAATGATGTGATATGATAAGGGTAATGATAAGGAGTAAAAAGTATAAAGTTAAAATAGATAGTTTAGTTGTATGGGTAATTGTGTATAAATGATTGAAAAGTAAGATAATTGTATAGGAAAATGTGAAAAAATTATTAAAAAATAGAATAATTGTGAAAAGTGAAAAATTTTAAATTCAAAAGTTTTAACTTCACATTTTATACCCGGAGCCAAACACACCCTCAATCTCCATTTTTTTCTTCCTAATCGCTGGCGTCCTCCGCGCATCTTTTGCCTCTTCTGCCATCATGCTGACTACTTTAGCTTCTCTGACAATCCCTATTATTTTCCCTCTCCGGCGTCACATATAGCCTCTGCTCCTCTAGTGCCTAAGACAACCACTGCTCTTCTTCCTCCCCGGCGTCGCACACAGCTCCTTCTCTGCCGCCGAAGTGCCGCCCTCTACTACCTGTTTGTCTTGTCTAGCTACCCCACACTTCCCATCTCTGGCATCCTGTCTAGTAAGAGTATCATTGTCCCGTTCCATCGCGTTTATTTGCATGCATATCAGATAATCTTGATTGGATTTGTGCATCATTCGAACTTCTGATTTTGAAATTAATGCGGAGATTTTAGTTTTATGGGCCACCATTCTAGATGCAGTGATCCCGGGGCCACGTTGAATGGCTACATTCACGAAATTCCCTAGCATTTTAATATTTGGGGAGTTTCTTTTTCACAAAATGTAGCAAAGTAGGTATGCAATAACTTAGAAACTTGCTACAAAGTAGAAACAATGTCAGCTACATAAGCTTTCTATAAACTTGCTGTGAACTTGCTGTTAATTGTTTCGTTTTACAGGTTGATAGTTTGCTTAACAGATTGTTTGTATGCTGATCCTGGTTTAACTAGTCCAACAGGTTGTGTTGTTTGCATATTGACTTCTTTTTATTTACCAAATGTTTACAATAAAAAACAAATAATGCACTAATTATAGGCATTGAGATATCCTTTCTAAAATCTATTATACTATTATAGTAGATAGTTAGCCATTGCAATGTCTCTTATTTAATTGTCTATTTGAGAAAATGTTGCTAATTGCATGATTTATAAAATTTCATTGTACTTGTACTCTTCTAGGTAATTATTTAGTTATCATGTCATCATCATTATTTAATTGCATGAGAATAATGCTTTGTAGATTTTTAAAATTTTATGTTTAATGAGAATGATGTGCTTTAGACTTTTAAAATTTTATATATAATAAGAACGATGTATTTGCAGACTTTTAAATTTTCATTTTTGTTGAAGACATGAGTTGTTCTTAATTCTCATATTATTATAAATTATTTAATTATTCAATCATTCAACAAATATTGATCTATTTCATTTCTTGTTATGTTAGATATATTTATAAAAGTGCAATTCATAAAGGCATTGAGATAAATAGGGAGAATTCGAAAGTAAAGAGTCAACATTCAAGTCTTATTACACATTTCAAGTCAGTTAATAGAGTTAATTTTTTTTAATACTCATGCTTAAAGATTTTTGAAAGTTTTCTATTAATATTTTCCACCGTGTTTTGTTGTGACGCTTAAAATCTAATTTATAGCTTTTTGAGGATTTATGAATATATAATTTTAGTGTTTTACCAATAATATATAATTAATCAAAAATTATTAAACGTCTACAATATCATAATTATGTCACGCCGATGTCACCAATTCGAATCACACTTATGACTTTACCGGTTCCATTCTCATAGCATAGAAACACACCCGCTTGAAACAAGTTGCATCGAATCACTCTACAGTCTACCCTTAAAAAGCGCGGCAGTCACTCGTGAGAATAAATTTTTTTTTTTTTTTTAAAAAAAAAAAGAAAGAAAGAAAGAAAGCGCGGCAGTGTGGCTTGGGTGCATTTGAGTGAGTTAAAGCCTACTCTAGTCGCGTCCGTATTTAAAAAAAAAAAATTGCCAGCTGTTTAAACTTGAAAGTGGCAGGGTTAATATTTCAATGATGCTGCTTTCCATCACTTGACTTGCATGCATGTGCAAGCAACGTCAATCCGACAATGAATGCATAAGGTGTAAAAACAGCCAACAAGTCCGGCTTTCTCAAACTGAACCTTGCTGTGCTGTTAGAGAGATATTTATTGACAGACAAAACTTCAACACTTTGCACTAAACAGACAAGCAACAGCTGTAAGCATTTGAAGCCGTGAAAGGTGAAACTGCACGTGATGCACTCTCGTCCCGTGTAAAAGAAAGTATGCGCTGTGAAAACAGCATTCTCAGGAAAAAAAAAGAGACACAGGTTTACATACTTGGTTTTGACTTACTCTGTGAAGTTAAATACTATTCAATCATGCTCTCATAGTTATCGTGTTCCACTAATTATAAATATTTGTTTGTTTTAACTATTGATAAGATACTGAAGATAAAATTCACACAAATTATATAGTGCACTAACTCGTTCAATTTTGCAAAAAGCGCCTGAGAAGGCTTGCTTGTCGACACTCCCCTCAAGTTGGTAAGTAAACATTTATGAAACTCATTCTGCCAAAGTGTCTTCTTAGTTATGCCTTTATAAGGATATTTGAAAGTTGATCAAAACTTCTTATATATGGAGTTTCAACAATCTTTGCTTGAACCTTGTTGATCAACTTCTATATGTTTAGTTCGTTTATGAAAAATTGGATTTGATGCTATATATGTTGTTGCTTGATTATCACAAAATAATTTTATTAATTCTTATGTATTGAATCTCAGTCCCTGTAAAACAAATTTCAATCAAATTAACTCATTTACTATAAAAGCTATGACTCTATATTCTGCCTCAGGAGATGATCTTGTCACAACACTTTATTTTTACTTTTTCTGCATTGCCATGTTTCCACCAACAAAAGTGCAATATCCTATAATTGATTTTTTGTCATCTGAATTTTTTGCCCAATTTTGTATCGGTATATCTAAGAATTTCTATATAGTTTCAATGTGGAAGTGTTAAAATTTTTAATAATTGTAACAACAAGGTTATAATTACATTACAAGGATAAAATGAGAACAAGTTGAATAGTAGCCAGTTTGGGATGTAAGGGTGCAACTTGAATTAAATATGTTCAACGCACGATGGAATTTGTCCTTACCTTACTTTTTAAAAATTCTTAACCTCACTCTACTTTTAAGGTCAATTCAATTTCAATTCCGGTTCCAACTCAATGTTCTACATTCGTCTTCATATTATATTTGAAAATCATAATCCTAATATAAATTTTACTTAAAAACTATATTAATATGATAATGATATAGTTTTAAAATACATTTATTATGGGTGTGTTTGGTTGGAGGTAAAACTTTTGATGAAAAGTTTTTGGAGTAGAAGTTGTCAAATCAATAGAAAGTGATGTGATATAATAGGAGTAATGATGAGGAGTAAAGAGAATAAAGTTAAAATAGATAGGTTAGTTGTATGGGTAGTTGTGTAGAAATAATTGAAAAGTAGAGTAGTTTGTATAGAAAAATGTGAAAAAATAATTAAAAAATAAAATAATTATAGAGAGTGAAAAGTTTTAGATTGAAAAGTTTTAGTTGACACTTTTTTACCCTAAACAAACGCACCCTATAACGATAAAAGAAAACAGTTGAAATATAAAGGTAAAAATGAAAAAAAGATAAAGTAGTTAGGTATAGACTTTTTTCTCTTTTTAAAAAATATAACTTTTTCATTCCTCATTTTCCTCGTCTTAAACAAAAATATTATAATATATAAGTAAAAATGAAAAAATTAGAGTGGTTGAAAGAAATAAAATAATGAAAATACATTAGAAAACCTGCTTTCCACCTCCCTTAACATTACTAAACATTGGGAATGTTATGTAATCAATTTACATGGTTGCTCTCCCCTACATATTATTTCATAAATAATTTAACTATTCAATCATTTTTATTTTCTAAATTTACTCTTATATTCTAACTAATTTTTCTTACAACTTTACCCTTATCATTTCTCATAAAATCCCATCAGAATTCATGATTCACAAGTGTCACCATACTCGCATACTTTGTCGACTGCACTACAGGGTTTCACAATGTATGTTCAGGTAGTAGGCAATCGAAAATGTGGCAATTGGCTTGCAATTCTTAATTGCTTATTAGTTTGCTAATAAAGAAATTAAAACTGTTGATAAAAAATTTTTGATGTAAAAGTTTTTTAAATGAGAGAAAATGATGTGATATAATAGAGATAATGATGAAGAGTAAAGATAATAAAGTTAAAACAGATAGGTTAATTGTATGGATATTTGTGTAGAAATAATTAAAAAATAAAATAATTACATGAAAATGTGATCAAATAATTAAAAAATAAAGTACTTATTGAAAATAAAAAGTTTTAGATTAAAAATTTTTAAGTTGAAAAGTTTTAAAGACTAATGAACACCTCCTAAGAAATTGAAAGGAGTAGATAAAAAGTAGACTCATAACTTAACAATTGGTGGGAATTTTTTGCTCGGTGATGAAATGTGATGTATTAAGAATGAGTGAAGATGTATTGGGAATGAGTAAAAATAAAAATATATTGAGAATAAATAAATGTACATTGGAAATGTGTAAAAGTATATTGAGAAATTTAACATCTCATCATATCCCATACTCACCCCACGTATGAAGTACCAAGATCTAAAGATATTTTTGTCATCTGGATTTTACACCAACTGTTGGTTGAATTATCCAACGATGCTCCTCCCCTCTCCTACAGCCTGCCAAAGCCAATGATTTGGCTTTCTTGTTTCATGGCATTTTCTTTTCTTTTCTCGCTTTTTTGGGACCATCAATCATTTGCGTTAATTCCACACACACGCGCACACACAACAAAAATCCCGGCGATTCATTTTCTGGTCATGCTTCAGTTCTCGCGAGATCAGTGCAAACGCAAGCTTTTCCCCTTTCCTATTTTAAATTTTTTATAGCATAACTACGTTGGCTCAAGCAATATCTTTTTATTTTCCAAATTTTATATTTAAAATTTTGTTTAAAATTTTTAATTTTCAAAATTGGAAAAATCTTGCATTTTTACACCCCAATGCATAAAAATGGGATTTTTTAAAATTTTGAAATTTAGTAAGTATTAGTAAAAATTTATAAAATTTCATATATAAAAAAGATCTTACTTGACATACATATTCATGAAAAGAATAAAAAATAATTAAAAGAAAAAACTAGTGAGTCCATTAAACTTTAATGCACACAAGCATTGACGCATATCCTTTCATTTGCAAGGGAGTGCGTTCGGGAATTAGTAAAAATGGGAACCATTACAATTGTATGAAAAAATCATTAGAATATAAATATAATAACAGAAAAATAAGATAGGTTTTTATTGGCATATATAACATGACAATTTATATTACTATCAAGCACATTTACTAACTTCACGCTATAGAGAGAATTTTCTATGTAACCACCCTTACTCTCGAGGGCAATCTAAACCCCCCACTCAGGGAGGAAATTATAATATATTTCCAAATTGGGAGGAAATAACTTCCTACACAGCCAGTGCCTAATGAAAATCAAAACTACACGAGCTCAATTTGTGCTTTTAGCATAGATTACCAACATAGCCGCCTAGGTGGTGAAAAAATTAAATAGTTAAATAGTAAAAATGTCAAATGAAGTTACATGTGATTAAACCTGACATGTTTGGAAGGATTCAAGAGGAATAAAGAAATGGAATAAGAATATAATGATATATATGAAGAATGGAAAAAATGTATTAAGAATAAAAAACTATTTTGGGAATGGAAATAGACAATCTATTCAACGATTTGGATAATTTGGAACACCGTTATATTTCTAAATAAAATATTTTATATTTCTAAAAGACAATACCATTTACCAAAAACCACTCTAATGGGTGTTGACATGGAGCAAGTATAGATTCTACAAAGTTCGATTGCCACTTAGGCCTATTATCTTACTTTCAAAAGTTTATGCTGAATTTTATTTTAGGTTGGATTTGGTTCAAGACCTACTATAATTTATTTTTTAAAGGCTGGGTCAACTCCGATTTCAATTTCAAATCAATTCACTAAAATGACCTACATATTATACTTGAGAATTATAAGTTTACTCTAAATTTTAAATAAAAACTTATAATTAATATGATAATAACATAATTTTAAAACATATTTATTAAATATACTAAATAGTAGATATATTGAACAAGTTTTGTATTTTATAAAAAGGTATATTGAATATATATAGTGATTTGTATTCTGGATACCCGTAATATGAAACTTACCTCATCTTAATTGAATTGTTTTTTTTTTTTTTTTTACTTGAAACTTACTCTAAAACTTACTTTGCCCTAAATGTGTGTTTATTTAGAGGAAAACGGAAGAGAACGAAATGAATATAACAGAAGTAAAGTAAAACAATAGAAAATAAGGGTGTGTTTGGTAACAACACAAAGTTTTCACTCTCCACAACTATCCTATTTTTTAATTATTTCTTCACATTTTTTTATACAACTACCCTACTTTTCAATCATTTCTACACAACTACCAACACAACTAACCTATATATTTCAACTTTATTCTATTTATTCATCATCATTACCCCTATCATATCACATTATTTGACAACTTCTCATCTCTACAACTTTTCATCAAAAATTTTATCCATTCCCAAACACACCCTAAATATAATAATTGTATGAAAATATAAAATAAAATAATTTTTTTTTTTTTTTGATGACAAGGAAACACCCTATCCGCTCCCTAGCAATTTGGAAGGGAGATTGGATAAGGTGATCCGAGCAATTCATTATCAAAAAATTATCTATAAAATAAAATAATTAAAACATATGAAAAATAATTAAAATATAGAAATAAAATAAATTGAATAGTTAAGGGCAGTTGGGCCTGAATTTTTCACCCAATCTCCTTCCTTTCCATTTCCCACATGGCAAACATGGTTGCACCCATAATTCTCATGCAGAGCGGGAACCACGAGACTCCCTCTCGTCATGTGAACCGCGATTTAATGCAAATGCACCCGGGTGCATTATATCGCCATCCTCGTCATGTGCCCATGTGGAGTCAACCGACCATTAGCACATGATTAATGGGCATGGCTCAAAATTCGAAATTGCCCGGGCCGTAAAAAAAAAAAAATTCGAAACTGCTGCCAGACCAGCTGTCTGCAACCAGTTCCCAATGCGTACAACTTTACGGTCCCAGGAACCGGTTCCCGACTGAATGCACCTGTACGTATTTTACCTATTTTTTAATTATTTTTGAAAATATATTTTACTTATTTTTTATTATTTTTGAAATTTTTTTATATAATTATTAATCTAAAGATATTTAACAAATGTTCATAAATTACGAAAATGTTATCGGTTTTAAAAAATAAAAATTTCTAAAAGTTTTAAAAAATAGTAAAAATTGATACACATGTTAAATATATCTAGATTAATAATTGTATAAAAAATTTAAAAAAATATATATATAAATAGATTTTTGCACTCGGGTGTATTGATTTGAGACTCCCCACAAACATGCTTCTACCACATCTATTTTACATACCATTTATACTCCATAACCTTAGTTTTTGGGTGTGTTTATGAAGCGGTAAAACTTGTGATAAATAATTTTTAAGTAAAAATTTTCGAAATGTAAAAAAATTATATGATATGATAGGGATAATGATGAGAAATAAAGAGAATAAAATTAAAATAGATATACTAATTATGTAAGTAGTTGTGTAGAAATAATTTAAGATTAAGATAATTATATATGAAGATATGAAGAAATAATTTAAAAATAAAATATTCGTGAAGAGTAAACAATTTAAATTGAAAAAAAAATCTTAATTTAAAGTATTTTTTGTGTAAGCAAACACCTTTATTCGATATATGCCTATAAATTTTAGTTTAATTTCACCCATGTTCACCAACTTTTAAAATTTCAAATATATTCATCTATTTTCCTTTTACACTTATATTCGTAGTGCTACAGATCTACTAAGTAGTCCGTTAACCTCCTTATGAAATGACCAATATGCCCAAATATTAATATAATTTAAGGTTGGTTTATTCAAAGTTAATTTAAAATTTTTAGCTATAAAATTATAATTAGAGACAAATATATTCATCATTTCACAAAGATCTTTTAACAGATGCCTAACGACGTGAGTATAAATGTAATTTTAGATAAAGTATATGAGTATATTTGAAAATTTTGAAAGTTCATAAGTACCAATGTAATTAAAGTTGTGAAATATATATTTGCATATAGAAGCTACCCTTTTATAAATAATTTCTTCTTCAAACACTATTTTGTAAAATCGTTTTTAAAAATGGAATGAGGTAGATATAAAGGAAGGTAATTCCATGGAAAAAAATTATCTATATTACACAGTGGACTACTTATAAAATAACATATTTTAAAGAGTAAATTACAAAAATCCCAAAGTTATGAGAGATATAAAAGATGTAGTGTGTATTTAGGAAGTGATAAACTTTTGAATAAAAAGTTTTTATTGTAAAATTGTTTAAATAAAAGAAAATGATGTGACATGAATCATATGATAAGGACAATAATCAGGAATAAACAAAAATAAATTAAAATAGATATGTTAATTGTATAGATAGTTGTATAAGAATAATTGAACATATGATATTTTGTGTAAAAAATATAAAGAAATAATTAAAAATTTTAATAGTTGTAGAGAATAAAAAATTTTAGATTAAAAAGTTTTATGTAAAAAGTTTTATTTAAAACAAAACACAACTCAATTTAAAACCAAAAGGCACACTAAGAGCACAACCCATTATTTCAAGGACTTCTGCTTGGTACGAGAAAATAAAAAGAAAAAAAGTTAGAAAAATGGAGGCGATATGATGTTATAAAGATAATGGTGGGGATTTAAAAAATAAAATAAAGAGGACAATTATATATAAAAATGTGAAAATGATTAAAATTTAAATACAATAATTAAAATAGAAAATGATGCGGAAGTATGTGCACAAAAAATTTCTTCCGGGTCGTCTTATAACCGATAATATGTTAGTGGCGTATGAGGCCATCCACTCTTTAAGGAGGCGTAAGAAAGGGAGAAAACGGGAGATGACCATCAAGCTGGACATGTCAAAAGCCTACGACAGGGTTGAATAGAACTTCATTAAACGGGTCATGGAAGCGATGAATTTCAATGAAGTGTGGATCAATTGGGTTATGTGCTGTATATCTACGGTGAGGTACAGGGTTAATGTTAATAGTTTCAAATCTTCCTACTTTTTGCCACAAAGGGGGCTCAGGCAGGGGGATCCTCTATCCCCATACCTATTCCTATTATGTGCTGAGGGTCTTTCGGCATTGATTACCTATGAGATCAACAGGGGATCTATCTATGGCATTAAACTCCATCCTCATGGTCCGATGATATCCCATCTATTCTTTGCAGATGATGCGATTATCTTTTTGAGGGCGGATAGCATGGTCTTATGGACGTTCCTGGATATTCTCAATCGTTATGCGGAATCCTCGGGCCAAGCGGTTAATGCGGACAAAACTGCTATTTTCTTTAGCTCCAATGTGGATGTTTGTGAAAGAAGGAGTCTGTCTCATCTATTGGGATCTGCAGGGAATGAACTTCACCAATATCTTGGCCTACCGGCTTGGTTTGGCAGATCTAAGACAGGCTTTATCAGAGATCTCAAGGAACGACTTTGGAACCGAATTCAGGGATGGAAAGGGAAACTTTTGTCATGGGGTGGAAAAGATGTTCTTATTAAAGCCGTTGCTCAGGCGATTCCGGCGTACACGATGAGTATTTTCCTTTTACTCAAATCATTCTGTAACAACATAAATGGGATGTTAAACAAATTCTGATGGGGTGCAAAGGAAGACGGCAAGAGGAAAATGAGCTGGGTCGCATGGAAAGAGATGTGTAAACCAAAGCGGGCGGGAGGGCTGGGATTCAGGGAATTTCACAATTTCAACTATGCCCTTCTTGCCAAACAGGTATGGAGGCTTGTCGTGGGTAACTCATCGTTATGTTTCAGGGTCCTTAAGGCAAAATACTTCCCGTTTTCTGATATTTGGTCCTGCAAGGCGAAGGCATCGGATTCTTTCACATGGAAGAGCATTCTAAAAGCTAGGGATGTGATTCAGAAGGGTTGTAAATGGCGTATTGGTGATGGTAGACGAGTGTCTTTCTTTAACGACGTATGGCTCAACTCTAAGGTGGACAAGGCGGGGCCTCTCCCAATTTCCATACCTGAGGATGTTAAAGTTTGTTATTTCATTGATGCTGCATCAAACTCATGGAAGAGAGAGCAAATTCTGATGGCCGCAGGGGAGGCGATTTGGCGTAAGGTAAATTCGATTTCTCTATCCCAAAGGAGGGTAAATGACTCTATATACTGGATGCATGAACCAAACGGCTCCTTCTCTGTTAAGTCGGCATATAGACTTCTATGTTCTAATGTGGCGAACCAGGAATTGTCAGGATGCTACAAGGCTATCTGGAGACTGAAGCTCCCGAGCAAGGTCATTATTTTTGGATGACGTCTTCTCACTGATTCCCTCCCTACTCTCAACAATCTTCGTCAGAGGGGACTTGAGATTGACACCTGCTGTCTTCTATGCAAGAACGGAGTCGAAGATGCGAACCACCTGTTTTTGGAGTGTGCTGCGACCTTGGGGGTCTGCTGGAGGGCTACGAGACTGATTCCCCATGGAACCTCGGTCAAAGAAATTATGGAATCTCTTGTACGGAGGAACAAGTACAAGGACCTTACCCTTTTCATCACGTGCAGCTGGAGGGTTTGGTACCTTCGAAACAAATTTAAAGAGGAAAACCACCAACCGAATTTTGCTGATATTTTGGATTGGTGTTCTGAGTTCCTTCTCCAGTATGGGAATGCAGGGAACATAACGAAGTCTGGGCTTGTGGATAGAGATCTGGTTCCTCGTTGGATTAAACCACCACCGCTTTTTGTGAAGATTAATGTGGATGCACGCAGTCATGCAGGTATGGGTAAGTTTGGGTGTGCAGCTGTTATGAGAGATTCCCAGGGTGATTTTGTTGCGGCTTCTGGATGGAAACGGGATGGGGTAAGGGACTCTCTTTTCATGGAGGCTTCGGCTTTTCTTATGGGGATTAGATGGGCCACACAGCAGGATCTCAGACAAGTACAATTCGAAATCGACTCTCTTATTCTATACAATTTCATATCTAACTCGGAACCCATTTCATCTGAGGTTGGTTTTATCATTGATGAGATTAGGTCAATCCTATCTAGCAACGCTTCCTTTTCTTCTCATCATGTACTTCGGCAGGGTAATGCAGTTGCTCATTCCTTAGCTGAATTGACTTTGGTTTCTCTGAGGACTACCAGTCTTGGTGGGATAACCCACCCGTTGCTATTTCTAGACGCATTTGTAAAGATAATTTTTTGGCAATGAATCGTTTGGATCACTCTTTCTCTACTTCTGTCATAGATGACCGGAGTAGGACTAGAGTGATTCTTTTATCAAAAAAAAAAATGCAAACCTTAATAAATGCATTTAAAAGGTTCGTTCTGCAAGAGGTGATAAAAATGATATGGAAAAACTTGCATTAAAAAATTTTAAAAAGCAAATGGGTAAGTACGGGGAAAAGCTAAAAAATTAATGTGATAAAATTTTAGGATGTCAAGACAACTTTTTAATTTTTAAATCCAACTTTTACATTTTCATTGTGCGTTTCTTCATCCCATAAGAACGAAAATAAAAGGAGTAGCAATAAAAAATGTAAAAATTGATCGTAATATTAAAGCTGACAATAGAAAAAGTAGTATCAAAATATTTAAGGAAGGTGATTTAATGCATAAGGTGCACTTAACTTTGGTGTACCCTAAGTGCATTTAACTCTTTTTTTGTTTCATAAAATTGTCTGTCTAAGCGTACTCAACGTGCATCAAGTTTTCCTATTTTTCGATATTTTTAGATATATTTTTTGAATTTTTTAAAATAGTAGCATTTTTGGTAATTTAAAATTACTAAAATGCCATTACTTTTAAAAAATCTAAAAAAATCTAAAAAAATAAAAAAAAAAATGTATGCAAAATGAAATGTTAAAATTTGTTTTTAAAACCACTTTCCACGCACTTCCGAATAAAACACGGACACCGACGCCATCGCTGTTGACATATCTGATCGGCAACAGAAAACGAAAAAAATTAAAGAGTACCAAATCAGACATCTTGTTTCCATATCTGAAATCAGTAAATTTCATTATCCATCAACTCCTAAACAAAAATTGAAAACATAAGATATAACTACTACTCTCTGAAATCAGTAGATCTCATTTATCTAAAGATTCTAAACAGCTCCTGCACAAATCAATATGAAACTAACAATGCCCAACCAAACCCTCCTCCCTAGTCCCATCTATACACCTCCCCAGCCATCCACCACGAAAAAAAAAAAGAAAAAAGAAAAAGGAAAATTAAATTTAAAAAACTATAATTAATAATCCACCCACCCATACCAGTATACCCTCATGCCCGATCCCGATGTCTTCTAAAACCTAATACAATAAAAAACAAAAAGAGAGAAATTAAAAAATAAATCATTTAGAGATTGGGTTGTGCATGAATGAATCCATCAATCCAGAGCATTGGGGCCAGCACAAGCTTGGAGAACAGGGCTCCAGATCCACTGCACCAGAAACCTCCTCCCATTCCTCCCATTCATGTTGAATTTCCTACCCTCCTTGTCGCTCATCACCTGCCCAATAAACCCGCCTCCGCCGCCGGTGCCGTACAGCCCCTCGCACAGATCACCGATCTCCGTCGGCGCCGTCGGATCCTCCCCCGCGTACCACGCATTCACCAGCGGATTCGACGACAGCTCCGCCAGCTCGTGCCCGATCACGCTGATCATCCCGTCCACGCCAATGTCCCCGTTGGGCGGCGCGAGGGGCTTGGATCCGCCGGCGGCCATGTAGGTTGGGACGGCGAAGGGGTACGCGCAGACGTCCGGGCACTGCTTGCCGGAGTTGCCGACCCAGGCGTAGGGGACGGTGAAGCCGACGAGGGAGGGGAAGGTGAAGTAGTGGAAGCCGCAGACGGCGCGGCAGAAGTCCTGGACGGCGACGTCCGGTGAGGTGAGGACGAGGTAGATGCCGTTGCGGTGGTCGACGGGAAGGTGGCGGGGGACGGCGGCGGAGACGGCGTTGGCGATGACCTGCTGGATGGAGAGGCGTGTTAGGGAGCGACCGTGCGAGTAGGCGGTGTCGGAGAACTCGCCGGCAATGAGGATCGAGCGAGAGATGTTGGCGCCGGTCTGGTCGGTGTAGAGAGCGACGGTGCGCCACCAGTCGGAGACGGAGGGGGACGGGGAGGGGGTGGAGGAGGGGGAGATGGAGAGGAGGAAGTCCTTGAGGAGAAGCTGATGCTGCGGGGCCCAGTGGCCGTACCAGATGAGGTAGATGTTGATGGGGGAGGAGAGGACCGGGCCCATGTGGTAGCGGAGGTGGACGAGGTTGGAGGAGCCCTCGAACTTGTCGGAGGCGGAGAGCGCGGAGGGAGGTGGAGGACGGTGGGGATGGGCGTGGTGGTGCAGTTTAAGGGGCTGGGCGGCGCCGGCGGAATGGAGCGGAGGAAGGGAAGAAAAGACGACGAGTAAGACGAGAAAGATAGTCTGCTCTTTTGCCATTTTCCCGATTTTTTTTTTTTTTTTTTTGAAAAAACGAAAGAAAAGAATTTCCTTTTATGGGTTCGAGAAATTGAGGAAAAGGGAGGCGAGGAGGGGGAAGAGAGGGAGTGGTGTTTATAGAGGGAGGTAGAAGTGTAGCAGCAGTACCAGCGCGATGTGCTGGCAAAAAAGTGGGGGTTGGGGGAATGGGATTGGCGGGAACGGCTGTGAATGAGTGGGCTGGAGACAGCTGCAACGTTGTGTGGAGTGGGCCACCACAACAAATCATCTTGGCATTGGCATCAATTTTTAAACCCTATTGATTCTTATTCCTCAAGAACCGTTCATCACTTGGACCGCTGCCAACTAGGGTGTTAACAAATTGGTTGGAGTCTCGTCTTAATTTTAACTTATTTAAAATATCTCAACCTTAATATATGTATTAATCCACTTAAAAAATATGAACTCTAACTTATTTACAACCTATTTAATAAATGAGATTGTTCTACAGTATCTCTGTACGGCAAAAGAGTATTTTCGGTACAAGGAAAATGAAAATACGACAGTAATAGAAAAATAGAATTATGACAACAATTGAAAAATAAAAATTAGGTGGTGGAAGAAATATTTAGTGTTTGAAAAATAATCAATAGGTTTATATATATATATAAGATTTTAATTGATTAAACGAGTTAAACAGGTTGAATGAGTTAAATAGGTCGCAATATAGGTTTACTGGTTATAAAATCTTAACTCTAATTTGTTTATTTAATTAAATAGTTAAATAAGATGGTGGATCATAACTCATTTGTTCAAAAATTCCAACTCAAACACGTTAGACGAGCGGTTGATGGGTTGATCATAATCATTAACATCCCTATCAACAACTCTGCTACGTGAGCTAGGATTTTTCTTTTAGACTATTTGCATTTGCCTCCTAATACTTGTTTGTCATTTTGCTATTTTTACCTCAATGGAGGTGTGTTTGTTTATATTTAAAACTAAAACCTTTCAATCTAATTTTTTTCACTTTCTATATTTATTTTATTTTTAATTATTTTTCATATTTTTCTATATGATTATCCTACTTTTCAATCATTTCTATACAATTACTCATACAACTAACTTATCTATTTTAACTTTATTTTTTTATTCATCATTATTACCTCTGTCATATTACTTCATTTTTTCATATTTTAAAAACTACCACATCAAAAAAATTTCATCTAAACACATTCACAGTTTACAACACCACCTTGCTAAATGCTTACGAACCTTATTTCACAAAACATTTCTATCCTCAGGTGAGGATATACTTCAAATGACAGGATGTAGTAAGCAGAAAAAATGTTTCCAGGCAAAAAAAATCCCAAGAAATAGAAAAACCTATGCAAATAATTCTTTTCTACTTTCTTACTTTTTTTGAAAAAAAGTTAATTTATTGTACATAATAATTGAACATGTTGTTCATGACTTAGAAGAGATGAAGATGAGATAAGCATTGATGTAATCTCCCATTTTCTAAAAGCATTTTTCATATTCTTAACTCATTGCAATACTTTTTCCAATTTTCATACATTTTTTCTATTCTTAACTCATTGCAATACTTTTTCAATCTTACATTCTTATCTAATTTAAGTCTTGAAGAGAAATTTGTGTAGTAATAAGAAATCTGACCAAGCTCGCCCAGGATCATCTAATTAGATGTAGGGCATGTTTGGCAAGACCTAAAACTTCTTCAATTGAAATTTTTTATTCTATATAATTATTCTATTTTTAATTATTTTTTATATCTTTCTATACAATTACCTTACTTTCAATCATTTCTACACAATTACTTACATAACTAACCTATCTATTTTAAATTTATTTTATTTACTTTTCATCGTTATCTTTATTATATCACATCTTTTTTTATTAATTTAAAATTTTTTATATAAAAAATTTTTCATCAAAAGTTTTGTCGCTTTGCAAACACACCGGTAATGAGATGAAATTTCGATGAGAACGGATTTTTGTATCTTAAAAAATAATAATCTATACTAGGAACAGAAAAGTTCAATTGACATATATTGGAAAATAATGGATTATACTGAAATAGGAAAAATTGTTTAGAATGGCAATCCAATCCCATTCCTTTCCCATTGTCGGTGAATGGATCAACATTTGGAACGAAAAGAGAAGCCCTCCAGAACAGAGCCTAATCTGCATTACATGACTCATGCGCTGTTTATGTGGCCCGGTTGCACCTGCGTTGGGTGGACGTTCGGAGTAGGGGTGTTAATGATCATAGTTAACCCGTTAATCCGCTCGTTCAATCTATTTATAAATAGGTTTGGGTTGGAATTTTTAAATAAACGGGTTATGATCCGCCAACCCGTTTAACCATTTAATTAAATAAATGGATTAGGGTTGAGATTTTATAACTCGTCAACCCATTTAGTAACCCATTTAACCCATATAACCTGTTCAACCTGTTTAATTCATTCAACTTATTTAACTAGCTTAACTCATTAAAGTTTTATATATATACATGTAAACCCCTTAGTTATTTTTTTTTCTCTAAGTTTTCCTCAAGTCACCTAGTTTTTCATTTTTTCACTGCTGCCTTAATTTCATTTTTCCGTTACTGCCCTATTTCCATTTTTCCTACACCAAAAACACCATCTCGTCTCTTCTTGCGAATCATCATCTACTAGAGTTTAGACTTTTAGGTTATTTGCAATACAACCCGTTAACAACCCACCAATCCGTTAATTAAATGGATTAGGATTAAGATTTTTTAAATGGATTAATAAACGGATTAAGGTTGAAATATTTTAAATAAGTTAGGATTAAGATTATACTCTAACCTATCCAACCCTGTACATTAATAACCCTCGTTCGGAGTTTAGACTAGCGTGCCAGAAACGAATTGCACAGTGCAATTAATTTGACTGGATGCTTTCATTGAGCTTGATGGAACATTTCAAGGGAAGTGTGACCATATCTTTCCCAAGTGCCCCTGCAACGGTGTAAGTGCCCTCTAGTTCAAGTCTTGCAATGGGCAGGAGGATGGGATACTGGAATGAGATGTGAGACGAAAAAAGTGTGATTGTGGATTTGGAATGTAATGAAAGACATCTGAATCAGCTTAATCAAGGATGAGATGAGAATGTGAGATGGAAAAAAAAAAAAGTTTTGTATAGTGAGACTGGGAAGAGATATATTAGCATTAAGAAAAGTTGTATTAAAAATTTTAAAAATGAATTGTTATTTTTTGGAAATAAATTTTTTTTTTTTCAAAATAGGAGATTTCATTCTATCCTAATCTGAAGATCATCTATCGTAGATGTAAATAAAAATATTGGAAGAACATCTACAACAAAAGATTTTTTTAAAGCACATAATATAAAATGCTCTCTAGTTAAATCCCCTCATGAATGTATATTGATGCAATTAATGACAGATCGTCATCATCTCCCTTGGCATTCTTTCACAAACACTATTATTCATGCATGCCTCAAAATTAGGTGCGCACGCAGACCATACGATTATTCGGTGGATTATTTAGTTTAGCAAGCAATGAGTGCCGCTACCAACTAAAAGCCAATAATCATTATTTCCTTATTTATTAATACGCGTCTATGCAAGTTTGAGTTTATTTCCAAATTTATTCTAAGTTTCAACGCTTAATGGGTCTAATATTGATATTTTGGTGTGAGACCAGGGCTTTTGGTAATTTTATGTATATGTGAGGTGAACTTGCAAAATTCGGTTCCTCATGATATGAAATATTGTAAATTGATGCGTTTTTGGGCTGTGTATGATTTTTTAAAAATATCCTTCACAATAAATAAA
This sequence comes from Annona cherimola, assembly GCA_030490835.1. Lineage (NCBI taxonomy): Eukaryota > Viridiplantae > Streptophyta > Magnoliopsida > Magnoliales > Annonaceae > Annona > Annona cherimola. Next base: position 92,366,559 of record CM059972.1, read on the forward strand.
ATACTTTCATCCATCGAAATTAAAAATTCCCATAATTAATAATTTTATGTTCTTTTTCTACTGTTGTGACTAAAAAGTAGAAGAAAAATACCTGAATTAATTATATCATAATATTAGAAATGTAAATATTTAAAATTATTTATCATGGAATTTTCAAAATTTTTAAAATATGAAATTAATCTATTTAACGTGAAGAATATTTTGAAAACATTTTTATTTAAAACATTTCCCTGAATTTTCTATATAATATTCCAAAATAAAATTTATCATAGAAAATTTTAAGATCTAGAGGATAAAAAATGATTATATTTAATGTGGAGAATTTTTTTAAAAAATCTAAATGACTTGAAGTTAATCCATTAATATCAAGAATATTTAAAAATAAAATTTTTATATTTTAAAGGCAGTTTTATTATAATATTAGGAAATTAATTTTAAAAATGTATCAAAAATTTTTAAAAACTTGAAAAATATAAAATTATTCTATTTAATGCAAGGAATTTTTTTGAAATTAATATATATTAAATTATTTTTATTATTAAAACATTTATATCCACGTTTTATTATTTAATAATCTATTTTCTTTTACAATTTTTTTGATAGTTACAACAAGAATAATGGTTGCAACTAATATTTTAAAATATTTTCTTTTACAATTTTTTATTATAGTTGCAGCCAGAATAATGGTTGCAAGTCGCAACTAATATTTTTAATTGTCATCTTTATTACATGAGCATTTTCATCATTTTTTTTAAAAAAATTTAAGTGTCAGCTATGAAATCGTAATGGAGGGGATGCACCTTTAATTTCATGAAAATGTTCAAACGAGGAATACGCTAAAATTTATTATTTTTTTTTGAAGAAATACGCTTTCAATTTTAAGTATGGGTAAAAGACCCCAGAAAGTATCAGGAGAGCAAATTGTGTGGGGTTGTGGGCTAATCGAAATGTAATCTTATGTGTGCTCTTCTTCAACCTTATTTAATTATCAGCTAACCTTCCGTTCGTGAATTATTTCTCCATTGCCATTTTTCAACGAGTATGGAATTGTCAAAATCAAGAAACAAGACAAGAAAAGAAAAGAAAAAACAAAGAGAAAAGAAACGCCTCGTCCGTGACTCGTTGTAACAACCCACGTTTAATGGTAAGAATCGATGTTCATCAAAGAAAGAAAAGGAAAAAAAAAGAAAGAAAAGAAAGTAAAGAGTCAATGGAAATGAACCGAGGAAGAAATCTTTGTAAAAGGATCAGACATGCAACTTTTATAAGTGGAGTGGTGTAGCAACACACTCAAGTGCACCCGGACCTTGTTTGGCCTTGCCGAATTTTTTTTTTTGATTGGAATTGTATTTCGTGGCATCTGATATTACATATAAGTTCATTTACTTAGAGACAACAAGTTCCTACCTATTTAAAAGAAGATAATACACTCTTGTCTGTTTATTAAAGTAGACCAACTGTTCCTATCTATTTTTAAGAAGAGTCTTGATCTTTTCGGCCTCTGTGCATCCGGCCCAAAAACATATATTTTTAATTTTTTTAATTTTTTTTCACGGATAAGTAAATCTAGCTGTATTAAATCTATAAACCAAGTTTTACCATTTTTTGGTATTTTAAGTATTTTTTTTATTTTTAAACACAGTGGCATTTTCGTAATTTAAGTATCTGAAAAATGTCTATTTCTAACTTAGAATCCCGTATTTATTAGGAGTGTGTTTGTTAACGAATAAAAATTGTCAAGTTAAAACTTTTCACTCTCCACAATTATTCTATTTTTTAATCATTTCTTCACATTTTTCTATACAACTATCTTACTTTTCAATCATTTTTATACAACTACCTACACAACTAACCTATCTATTTTAATTTTATCATATTTACTCTTCATTATTACTTCTATCATATCACATTATTTGACAACTTCTAATCTCTACAACTTTTCATCAAAAGTTTTATCTATTCTCAAATATACGGTAGGACTATTTAGTGCAAATCAATCGGGCCTGCTAGATAAGCCTAGTTAAATGTTACTAACAAGCAGATTAATTCCATGGTTCTTACACAAAACAGGTCGGGCCAATTGGGCCCCTAATCAATCTTGTACACAGTATATGCATCGCGAGTATTGCAAAAGCATCTTTCAAAAGGTTCAACAAGTCTTAAGGGAAAATTTGTTATTGCTTTTCGTGGGTTTATCCTTGATTGAATTTTGGATGGTGGAAAGTGTTGGAAATTACATTTACAATCCTGATTAGGAAGCTTTCTTTGTTGCCATCAACATGGTTTAATTTTGTCATGGAAACAAACTCTAAGGATCTAAACAATCCATGTCGAGTTTGAGCAATGCTCGAAAGCATAATTTTGGAACGCAAATTATGTACGATGAATGTTGAATATTTTTTGCTGAAAATTTCCATCTTTTATTTCACCTGTTTTGATAGGATTTAATATCTCAACTACTTAATTATTCTATTTTTAATCATTATCTTATATTTTTCCATACAAATAACCAGTTTTTTTTTTTTTTTTTACTCTTTGTAATTATTCCAGTCATTTCTGATAATTAAAAGCTTGGATCGCCTTCACCGGCTCGCCACCAATCGGAGTGAAAGAGCACTGACAGGGTTGGCAAAGGCATTCATTCAAATAACTACACCACTCATATCACTTTTCCATTTTTTCAAAAATTTCGCGTAATACGTCTTTCGTTAATTTTTTAAAATTTTTATATATTTACGTTTATTTTAATTTCTATTACAATAAATTACTGAGACATTCTAACAATTTTTGTTGGACTTTCTTACAATTTTCTATTTTTTCACGGGGCTGCGATTGTATACACCCGGGTGCGAATATTTATTTTTGTATTTTTTTGAAGTTTTTTTTACAAAACTATTAATCTAAGTGTATTTAACATACATATCAAATTTTATTATTTTTGGATTTTTTTCAAAATTTTAAAATCAATTGAATTACTAAAAATGCCACTAATTTTTTAAAAATCTATAAAAATCTAAAAATTCAAAAAATGGTAAAAATTGATATACTTGTTAAATACATTTACATTAACGGTTTTATGAAAAATTTTAAAAAAATTTGAAAATAAGTTAAATACACTAGAGTGTACCGAGGTATTCCCCTTTTTTTACAAAGGAGAAAAACGGTTTTACAAAAAAGTTTAAACAATAAGTTACATGCACTCAAATGTACGGAGGTATTCCCTTTTTTTCACAAAGAAGACAACAACATGGAATGCTACCATATATAAAAGGAGACCAAGCCCTTGTGATTCGAACTCCCATCCATCCTTTGGACGTCAGAAGGAGCTTCCACCCAGGCATTAGTTGGGTGGCCGTCCTTTATTAATTTGATGATAAGCAAAAGAAGCAAAATGCAAATAATGATGAAAGGATAAACACAAAGTTTAAATCGTCAGAAGAAAAGCGAAAACAAAGTACTAATATAAATAAAGAATCCGAATTTTAATAAAATTAAAACAAAGGAATATTGGAAGACCTTGAAAAAATAGATTGTATGAGTTAATATCCAAAAAGTATCACTTGAAAAGAAGAGTTTGAGAGGATGTTTGGTAATGCAAAATTTAGTAGAATTTTAGGATGAAGCGAGAAATGAAAAAAGAATATTTTGATAATTGTATAATTGATATGAAACAATAAAGGTACAGTTAAAATAAATAGGGTAGTTGAACGGAAAAATGATTGAAATATAAGATTATTAAAGTTGAAAAAAATATGATTATTGAGTTGTTAAATCATTAGTACAAAAATGTACATCCCATGAAATCCTTTGCGGAAACGTTAACATTTGTCCCCTAAGGCATCGTTGAGATAACAGAGTTACTTAAGGAGACAATGTTTGGTGTACAACAGGTCATGTGGTAGGGTGCACCATGAGCTTGCAATTGAGTGCACTATAAACCCGCAATTCACCCATTCTAAGCCAATAAAGAGAGCCCTTTTGGCTTCATTTTTACACCTCCCAGTAGCACTACTCACATGCTACTTGGGCATGAAACCTTAAGGATTTCTTGCTCTCCTTTACTCTTTTTCTCTCTTGTCTTCTTTTGAGATTAGCTTTTTCTCTTAATCTTCTCGAGAAAATACCCAATTACTTAGGTTGATCAAATCAAGTGACTTACCTCCTTGAGACTCGCTATATCATATGTCATGATTTGGTCATAGTTTGGCCATCACTTTTATGAGAATCATTAAAACTAGCCTAGTTTTCATGATTTTTATATTGGTGCATACAAATTACAAATCATATCATATTACCAAGCTTAATAACCCTATATGAGAAACAACAATAAGCTTCCACAATTTACACGGGAGATAACAAGCCTCTACCTATCTGTATGAGAGACCATATGCTCCCTATTATCAAGAAGGAGACCAAATGCTCCCACTGCAGAGGATGAGATTTAAACTTGTCCCTAATGTCATAGTCAATGTTGTTACCACTTGGGTGTTGCCCGAGTGGCTAGTTTTCATGACCTTTAATATATTATTATAATAGATCCAATTGGTTAATCTTTGTCCTTGAATGCATGAATCTTCAATGATTGATACACAAAAAAGGCCCCACTTTGGCAATGCATATTTACTAGCATAATGGCTAAGACTCATAATTTTAGTAAATCCAAGCAAGGTCACATCATGACTTATCAAGTATTTTATGAGGTATCTCTTTGCCCATTCAGAACTAGGATTTTGGGTGATTTACCTTCATTTGCAAAGGTTTGCTGTTATGCACTTTCTTTTAGTAGGATTTTGAGAAAGCTACCTACATATGACATTAGGTTATTTACCTTTACCATTTTTTCAAGACCATACAACCTTCTCCGTTTATGTTGCATTTTTTAATTACTTATTAAGTCTAAATCACTAGGTTAACTCATAAAGTCAAACTCAATGACTTGGATTTTGCTCTTTCTAAGTTTCTTATGAGCAAATAAGAGAATTGTTTTAGTCCTACTCTTTAAGTCAAAGTTACCGAGTCAACTCACCATTTAAAACTTATTTTATATGGTTTTACTCTTTTTAAATTTCTCATGAGCAATTAAAAAACTAAATCAATCCAACTCGTTGAGTTCAAAGTTATTAAATCAACTCTCCAAGTCAAATTTAGTCAACCTAGCCTGCTATATCATATGTCATAATTTTGTCATAGTCTTGCTATCACTCTTATGAGAATAATCAAAACTAGCCTAGTTTTTATGATCTTTAATATATTATTATAATAGATCTCACTGGTTAATCCTTATCCTAGAATAAATGAATTTCCAACAATTGATGCACACAAGCCCCACTTTGGCAATGCATACTCACTAGCATAGTGGCTAAGATATATAATTTTACTAAATCCATGCAGGTTCACATCATGACTTATCAAGTATATTATGAAGTATCTCTTTGTCAATCTAGAGCTAGGATCTCACATGATTTACCTTTATCCATAAAGATTTGCTCTCATGTAGTTTCTATCAGTAGAATTTTGAAAAAGCTACTTACATATGGAAATTAGGTTATTTACCCTTTGTAGCTTTTTCAAGATCATACAACCTTCTCTTATCATGTTGCATTTGTTTAATTACTTATGAAGTCTAAATCGCTAAGTTAACTCATAAAGCCAAACTCAAGGACTTGGGTTTTGCTCTTTCTAAGTTTCTTATAGGTAAATAAGAGAACCATTGTAGTCCAACTCTTTAAGTCAAAGTTACCGAGTCAATTTACCATATAAAACTCATTCTATATGGTTTCGCTAATTTTAAGTTTCTCGTAGGCATTTGAGAACGATAAATCAATTCAACTTGTTGAGTTCAAAGCTATTAAATCAACCCTCCAAGTCAAATTTAGTCAACCTAATCTCTTTTTTTTTTAAGTTTTTCATGAGCAAATAGGAGAACCTATTCAAACCAATTTGTTTGAGTTAACCTAGTCAATCTGGTCTCGCTTTTTATAAGTTCCTCCCGAGCAAATGAGATGATTGATTTTTTCTTTTTTCCGAGTGTAATGAGATAATTGATTTAGGGTGTGTTTTGTTGGAGGTAAAACTTTTGATGAAAAGTTTCTGAAGTAGAAGTTGTCAAATCAATAGAAAGCGATGTGATATAATAGGAGTAATGATGAGGAGTAAAGAGAATAAAGTTAAAATAGATAAGTTAGTTGTATGGGTAGTTATGTAGAAATAATTTAAAAGTAGGGTAGTTTGTATAGAAAAATGTGAAAAAATAATTAAAAAATAGAGTAATTATGGAGAGTGAAAAGTTTTAAATTGAAAAGTTTTAGTTAACACTTTTTTGCCCTAAACAAACACACCCTTAGTTTAACTTATATGTTCCCTTCATAAAAAAAGACTTATTTTTTTGAGAAACCAAAAAAAAAACTTAACCACGCTATGGTCCTGCTTTTTTGAAGTTTCTCATGACTAATCAAGAAAGTAAAGTACCTTTATCGAATTATTGAGTTAACTTACTCAGTCAACCTTACTATGATCATCACTTAAATCATCTGTCTTTCTTAGCCTCTGTATGATAATAAGGAGAGCTAATCTACCAATTACTTGTTTCATAGATATCTTTCAAGCCCAGACACAAAAAAATCACCTAGCTGTTGATCTTTTTGGATTATACCACAAATGGGGTTAATATATTTAATAGGGAAAATATTCTTTAAGAATAAAAAATTGTATTATTGATATATTTTTTAATATTTTTATTATAATATTAGATACTAGTTATTTATCAAGAGAATTTTCAAAATCTGATCCACACTAAATTACTAAATTTAACGTGAGAAATATTTTTTATTTTTAAAGTTTTTCTTGTGATTTTATATTGTGAAAATATATAATAAATTGATTATTTTTATTTTTTTATTATCAAACTATCTATTTGCCAATTTTTTTTAAAAGAGAACAAATCATGTGTAGACAGATTGCATAATAATTACGGTGCAGTCCTCTGCAAAATGGCCCCACACATATTAAAATATAATAATACTTTATATAATCATTTATCCATATAAAAACTATACTTTAAATGGTTTAGATATTGAAAATATCACTTGAAATTTGATATTTATATTAAATTATTTTATTCTATTGATTTTGTACCATTTTAAGATGGGTCATATACACATGTTAGATTTAGATGAAAATTAGTATGGTAATAAAGCAAATAATTTTAAAGACAATAGGTGAAGTAGATTTATTATTCATCATCAAATCGAGCCCATAGTGCATGAACTGCACCATAATTATGGTGTAGTCCCAATGCATTTGATTATTTTCCTTTTTAAAAAATATAATTATCTTTGCAATGACTTTTTATAATACTTGTTGCTAGAATAATAGTTACAATTAATAAATTGAATTATTATCTTTTTAACCAAGGCATTTTCATCATTTCATTAAAATTTTTTATGTTCATTTATGAAATCCTAACCGAAGAGATATATTTACAATTTAACACAAATGTTGCAGGATAATTTACAATTGTATATAATTAAAGAAAATGCTTAAAGTTTCACCTGAATTATGAGATGCAAAAATCTCTCACATACTTAAATTTATTAATAGATGTATTAAAATGTTGTAGTACATTGCAGAAGATCATTTCAGACTGGTCAAAAACATATATTTTTTTCAAATTTTTTTTGTAAACTGGTTAATATAATTATATTTAATCTATAAACCGATTTTTATCAATTTTGGAGATGTATATATTTATTTTGGAATTTTAAACATAGGGGTATTTCAGTCATGTTTTGATAATTTAAAAGACTAAAATACTCCTATGTTTAAAAATTCAAAATAAATATATAAACATCTCTATAATTAGTAAAAATTGATTTATAAATTAAACATAACCAAAATAACAATTTTGTCAAAAAATAAAAAATAAATGTTTTTTAGATTTGTTTGAAATGATTTGGCCACATTATAGAATTACTACTTGTAATTATGATAATATTATTACAAAATACAAATAATAATTTAATAGAGTTACAATTCAAAACGACTTCGTTTCTGTCCAACACTACCCTTTTTTTTACATTGATATGAAAATTGATGAAATCAAATTCATCTAAGATGTTGAAAACATTATTGTTTGTCAAAAAAAGATGTTGAAAACATTATTTATTTAACTAGAATGCTTGATAATATAATAATTAAAGACTCTTTATGATTATTAAATAATTTTAACAGTAATATATTACCTAAAACAGTTTAATTTATTTTTTTTGGTCACCTTCGCGTCCAATGAAAGTAACTTTTATATTCTAATTTAATATCTAGAAAAATCTAACGAGTATAGATTATATTAAAATACTAAAACTATAATAAAATCAAAGGTCATGTAATAATAATATAGTTAGGTAACATGATACAATTACACAGAACATAGATAATTTATGTGGTTAGACTAGACACCTACTACACCAAAGAAAGTGTAATTATCAAATCAATAACAATTACGACTTTCTTCACCCAGAATCTCTTACTAATGTTCTTTTTATTCGTTGTGATATTATAAACTACATAAATCATACGTCTATTTATAGCTTTCACATACATGTATAGTCCCCTACATAATCTCAAATTCAAATGCTATGCAAATCTATATTTACACTTAAATTATGCAAAATTCAAGTTAAAGTGGAAATTTGTTGAGTATGTGTTTTGCATTGTACTAGGGTTATAGACACAATGCAAGCATATCAAGGGATAGAGAATTCACATGGTTTGACTAAACACCTACTCCATCGCAAAAAAGAGTAATTCACTAATTAATAAACAATTACAATTCCTCTTTTGTAGACAACAGATTGTCTCTCTGTGTCATGGAATCTCTATTCAGGGCTCTCTGTATTCTCCGTAATGCTAAACTTTATAAACCATATGTCTATTTATAATTATAACATTCATGCGCAATCCCAAACTCATACCCTTGAATGAATCTATAGGCACAACTAAAATAAACAAAATACAAGACACATACCCAATAGATAATAACAAAGATGATAATGATGATGATGGTTTTAGAGACGGAACAAATGTAGAATATAATATCAACTATTATTAGATTGGAAACGGGGAAATGAAAATGAAAAGACATTAATATCAGACAATGGTAGCTACAAATAAAATAGATATAATTAAAATTAACTAAACAACCTCATAATTGAAATATATATAAAAAAGATCATATTTAGCAATAAAAACCTGGGATGGAAGGTGGGGGAAGAATAGCTAGCGAAGGTGCATACATGTCCAATCAATCCCTGAACTCTTTCTAATCATTTCCTACAACTAAAACAGACATGTGGGAACGTGATAGCAGGATGGTGGGTCTGGAAATACCATCAAAAAATTATTATTATTGATCAAACCGAAGCAGGCAAATTGTACGAACACTGCCTAATTATCTAGACATCCTGAAACGTTTTTCTACGATTTATAACCAAAAGTCAAAAACTCTATGTTCTTTCTTTGCAATTATTGGAAGTTAGGTGGCCAGACCAGGATGCATGCTCGATATGACTCTGAGCTAGAAATGCCTACTTTTTATAACTGAGTAATCGTGATGGGCGGCTACTGTTGGTGCACTACTTCTACACAGTCTCCACCTTACATTTAAAAAAAAAAATGAGTTTTTTTCAAATATAACCACTACGTTTGTTCATATTCCCAAATACACCAAATACGTTTCCAAAATTTCGGAAATACCTATTATGTTTACAGTTAATCATAAAATTACCAAATTTGTGAGTTGATGTCGTTTGTTAATATGTGAAATTATTAGTATGCCCAACAGATTTTGATCATAATTGAAAATTTGAATATTACAACTCATCAATGCCTAAGTCGCATGAGTTCAAGTTTAGATAGCCCTAATTTCTTTTTTATTGTTTTATAATAGGGTTATTTGGGCATTTATAAAAATTTAACTTACGGATAAGCATTTTTTAAATTAACTGTAAATGTAGTGAGTATATCTGAAAATTTAAAAACATAGTAGGTATATTTAGGAGAAATTCCTAAAAAATAAAATCATAAAGTCCTTTAAAAGCATGTCAAATAATCCCGCTAGGAAAGGAGTTATCAAAACATCACTAAAATTTTTTTATTTTTGGCAGCATCATTATAGGGTGTATTTGGTATTTGATAAAACTTTTGAAGGAAAAATTTTTAGTATAAAACTTTTTAAAATAGAAAAAGTGATGTAATATGATAGGTGTAATGATGAGTAGTAAAAGAATAAAGTTAAAATAAATAGAGTAGTTGAATAAAAATGATTGAAAAGTATGGTAATTATATATGAATATAGAAAGAAATGATAAAAAATAAGATAGTTATGGATAATGAAAAGTTTTAAGTTGGTAAGTTTTCATGATTGCGAAACACACCCATAATTTGTTTTAAAAAGTTATATAGTGTTTCGCTTTTATGAAACCTCTTTTCTATGTAACTTTTTTTATTTTTAATATCTTGATGATTAATAAAAAATTCATTCTATTTATTATAATTAGTATTATTTATATTATTATAAAAATCTTTTTATAGTTTAGTATCATTGTATATGAACCTCATCTATAAATGTGTAAAATCAATATAATATAATAAATTAATACTAAATATTAATTTTTAAATAGTATTTTCAATATCTAAATCATCTAAAATATTACTATTATGTAGATAAATGATTCTATAAAGTATTATTATATGTCAATATATATATATAAATGAATCTAAGTATTTTTCCTAATTTACACATGAATATATCTATTTTTGAATAAATGTGGCATATGCGTATATTTGATTTGGATGAAACTTAGTCTCCTAATTAAATAAATAATATTAAATATAATGAATGAATTGAATTTTGTATCAACCATCAACTTCTTAAAAATTGAGGGAGTTACACAGAACCGCTTTTCCATAGTTGGCTATAAATACCATTAAACATCAACTGAAAAATATCTTTTAAATTGAACATATTTATCATTAAATATCTTTTAAATTGAACATATTTATCATTATTTGCAGCCAAATGTTAAGTGTAAGAAATTTTCTTATAATAAATATACAAAATCAAGCCAATAAAATTAATGCTGAATAGAGGAATTTTGGGAGAGGTACAGTCACATGAGGGGAAATCATATAAAAATAAAATATAAATATCTTTAAAATTTTAAGAGGATTTTTCGAATTATTAAAAATTCGGGAGGCAATCCACGCCCCCTCACCTCCATGAGGATTTTTTTATGTGTCATTTTCAAAATTGTATGTTCAACATTCAAATTAAAACTTTTTCCTACGTATATTGATGGTTTTGTAAATTATCATATTTTAATGATTCTATAAATGGATCTAAGAATTTTTTAGAATTTAAATGTGATTATACACGGTTTGAACGAAGCATCGCCCACCAACAATTTTGTCGAGATGATTTTCTTAATCGTGTCTAAAAATTGATTTTAAACAAAAGAAATCAATAAGATTTTGGTTGCTTTAAAATTTCAATTGCATGGTACCATTTTCAAGTGTAACCCGGAAAAAAAGACCGCAGCAAATCATCAATCAAGCTGGCAACACCCGGACTTTAGCAATGAGCTCGAAGTGCAGTAATTTCGTTACAAAGTCCATACACCAAAAAAGTACTGACAGCTACTATTCTAAAAAAAAAAGTACTGACAGCCTTTTCCTACCAAATTAAGGCTTGTTCCAACTTCCAATCCCATTAGATTTTTCAGTTATTGGTTTCAATTTGCTCATTAACTACATCAGCTCTTATTTTTCAATATATAACAACTTTCCACTTAATTTTTCCAGTTCTCATTACCATTTTTCTTATTGCCCATATAATGTCTAATCTTGTATCCAGGGATGGAAGGGACGTTTACTGCGCAGGGTGGTAAGGAAATTCTTATCAAAGCGGTCGCCTAGGCTATTCCCATATATTCCATGAGTCTTTTTCTCCTCCCCATAAGTTTCTGTAATGAAATTGCGAGTATGCTGAGCAAATTTTGGTGGGGCGACAATGACGGAAAACGAAAGATGAGCTGGGTCGCGTGGAATGATATATGCAAGACTAAGGCGGCTGGGGGCATAGGTTTCCGTGATCTACTATCCTTCAACAAAGCGCTACTTGCAAAACAGTTTTGGAGGCTGGTATCAATCACTGATTCTCTATGTCACTCGGTTCTAAGGGCTAAATATTTTAGTCATGGGGACATTTGGGCTTCCAAGCCAAGGCCATCAGATTCATTCACTTGGAGGAGTGTCCTGCGTGCTAGAGATGCAATCCTTGGGGGGTGCCGGTGGAGAATTGGCTCTAGGGATCGGGTAAACTTTTTTCGGGATAGATGGCTTTCTTCTCCAATTTCCAAGGTGGGGCATTTACCAGTACACATTCATGATGATGCAAAGGTCAGTTTCTTTCGAAATGAACAGGATGGCATATGGGAGGAAACTCTGATCTTGCAAGAGGTGGGGGAGGTGGGTCGTGACATCATTTTTACAACCCCTCCTCCATCTGGGAACGAGGAGGATCTCTGCTATTGGGAACCCGAACCGGATGGACATTTCTCAGTGAAGTCGGCATATAGGCTTCTCACACAAAATGCGGAAGGGTCTATGGAGGATGGCGAAGCCGAAAGTGATCGAAATCAGGGGATTTTCAAATCCATCTAGCGAGTAAAACTCCCAAGTAAGATACTTATCTTCTGTTGGAGGCTGATTCTGGATGCTCTTCCTACCTCTCTAAATCTACAGCGTCGTGGCATCAATGTTGATACATCATGCCTCTTCTGTAAGCAACACGCGGAAGACATAACTCACCTTTTTATAAACTGTTCTGCCACGCAGCCGGTTTATCATAATGTCATGGGCGATATTCTCTCTTCGGTACAGGGCCCCTCTATTCGGGATATCTTTCGAGCTTTCACCACTGCTAATTGCATGGACGCCTTTACCCTGTTCCTCCTATATTGTTGGCGCATTTGGTTTCTTCGGAACAAACTCCGGGCGGAGGGTTTACAACCAGTTTTCTCTGAGGTTAAGGAATGGTGCATAAACTTTAGAGATCACTTTCAGATGGCGATGGAAAATAGGAGGACACCTTTTTTTGAGAAATCTCTGGAAGCGCGGTGGACAAAACCAAGTGGAGGCACATTCAAAGTCAATATTGATGGACGAAGGAACAGTCTGACAAACTGCACGGGTTTCGCGGCAGTTATTAGGGACTCCAATGGCTCCTTTGTGGCAGCAAAAGGATGGAATAGGCGTGAACTTTTGGACTCGCTAACAATGGAGGCTACCGCTTTATGCCTTGGGTTAGCGTGGGCCTTGGAGGCCCACTTCGTCAACCTACAGGTGGAATTCGACTCCCTTATTCTTATTGATTTTTTGACAGGTGAGCGCACGATTAGGGCTCCCGTGGGCACCATCGTTTCTCAGATTCGTCATGTCGCCCAAATGGCCCATTCTCTGTCCTATCACCATGTACTTAGGTCTGGAAATTCCGTGGCCCATCTCCTTGCTGATTTTGCTTCTTCTAATTTTTTACCTGAACAAGAATGGTGGGACAATCCACCTTTTTTTCTTCAGGAAAAACTCTGTACAGACAATTTTTTGACAATGTTATATATCGATAGTCCTTCCCCTTCCACCTCTGACCCCTCTATCTCTCAGAGGTAGACGGGATAGGAGCTAATCTTTTAATCAAAAAAAAAAAAAAAATCTTGTACAAAACTACAAATCCTCATTCTCATCCAATTTTATTAGATACTTTCTAACAGACCCATAAATTTTTAAATATAAAAGGTTATGTTCTTTTTTCAAGTTACCTTTTTATTATTAATTATTTTTCTATAGAAATAATCTTTTTTTTTTTTTTTTTTTTTTTTTTTTTACATATACTATGTCTTAGTGTTTCTAAAATTATGACTTTCCCTTTTTAACTTGTCTTTTTCTTTTACATACCACTTTTTTACTCAAGCTAGACACTGGCAAAGGCCAGGCCGACTCATCATCATTTGGGTTCTTCCGGCATCACCAAGCCCCACCATTCTTTTGTGGAAGGAGGTGGAATGGAATCAAACTAAAGGGAGAATCACACCAGTGGGCAGCTAGACTCGATAGGTCAGTTGCTGTCTGATTCTCCAAAAGCTACTCTTGCGTTGGTTGAGCTGGCCTGGAATAATATTTTTCGTCTGGCATGCATGATTTGTCAAGCTAGCTAGTAATTGGTTTCTGCATACGTATATATGTGCATCTATTACCAACCAAGTCACAATCTACAGGCAGCTGTAGCCTGTAGGTCCACCATTTTCTCAACATATATGCTTTACGTCCTAAACAGTGCCTTCCTGTCATTCATGCCACGCCATTATTTGATAGAGAAAGATGTCTTTGGCTTCATGTCAAAGGTTCCTTTCATTGATCTACTTACTTTTCCTTGGTGCATGGAACAGATACATCATGCATGAACAGATCAGGAGCCTACAATTAAATGAAATTTATTAACCTTTTTGAAAAATAGAGTAATAGTCCCAATAACTTGCCTAATTATAAGTTAGACTATTTGTTTTTTGGGTTTTTGAAGAATACAACCTCTAAGTTTCAGCGTGCTGCCAAATAAATCTGCAACAATCGTCACATACGCTTCCAATTGGGGGTATGACTCGATCGATCACTTAATTTTCTTGAATTTTTGAATAATCTAATTAAAATTTAAAATATTTTTCTAGCAAGAAGTCCCATAAAATGTGGCCCACAAAAAAATTCAACCAACTCTATAGCAAATTTCATTAAATTTCAAGTGTTGCTGATGCCTTCCAACTTATGGCATCAATAACAATTTTCAAAAATTGTTGAAGATTGTCATGAATGCCCATAAGAAACAAGGCATCAATAGTGATTTCGATGGCTTTGCCGAAAGTTCATTTTAGAGTGTAAATGGTGCAATATCATTTTATAGTGCAAATGGTGCAATATTCTATTTAAAGCTTGTGTAAAATTATTGAAAGGGGCGTTTTTTCATTTATTATAAAAAGATAATAATAACAAAAAATTCTTCATTAGCAATGGAAGTTCTTTGCTAAAATTTAGCTTTTAGCAGTTTTGCATATTATTGCTAAGAAGGTAATTTTTTTTCCTTTTACAACAAATTTTTCTTTGCCCCACATAAAAATATTTTTTCTTTGCCCCAAACCTTTATATTTTGGAACAATATTATAGGAGCAAACCCTTATTTACATTGCTAAGAAATAATTCTAGCGAAGACATAAAAAATTTTAGCTATGAAAAAACATAGCTTATTCACTTTTTTTGGGTTAAAATGACGAGCCATCCAAATCCCTCTCCCTACCATCCACAACAAGCAAGGGCTGGGGATAGTAGAAGAGGGTCCTATCATTCCATTATCAAAAAATCATTATAGATATGATCAGAAATACATCCAAGGGTTTAACCCCACCACTTTTGTTCAATGTGAACATTTGAAGCTACCCATTTTCTAAGGAATGGGCTGCTTGGTTATTACTCCTTTGAACAATAGAATATTTCACCCTATTGAACTGATCTTCCATGTGTTTAATTTCCTCAATCAGAATAGTAAGATTTGACAATTTATATCCATTCCTAAATAACCAATTAATGGCGATCATTGAATCACTTTTTACCTCTACGTTACATAATCCCAGTCCTCTCAACCATTTTACCTTCATCTGCACCGTAAAAGTTCCCATCCATGGGGGCGATGTAGTTCCCTCCTTCCAACATTTGATTGTAATCAGTTGCCGCCCTCACAATGGCTCCAAAACCCATGTACGTGGTTTTTGCCTGCATTGACGTTAGTTTTCACAGATCCATGTCTGGGATGTAGCTAATGAATTAGGATTTCTCTCCTAAAAGTCAAGTTTTAGTAACTAATCGAGTTGCTAATTCTAGAATTTTTTTTTTATAGTGAGTGTTAGAGTTTTCTATAGTTGGGAGTGACCGAAACCGCACATTTTTTATAACTGAAGTCATCTATTACAAGGGTTCCATTTCCAATTAATTGGATTTTTGTGAACCGTTCAAACATGGCCAATCTTGATGACGATGTGAAATATTGGTTGTTGCTTTTAAAATTTTTCATTCCGCTACAGAATTGAATTTCATTCAAATCAAAGATGTACGATATATATATAATCTACCTAACAAAATTATTTAATTTATAAATCAATTTTGAGTGTTTATTCAATATCTAAACCATCTAACATATTCTTCCTTTATGGGTGAATATAAATTATAATAATATTTTAATGCATATGTGGCCGTATATAAGTAATTTTCATATTCTATATATCGTATATACTCTGGTATGAGCTATTCAATACATGGAATGAAATCTTTTTTTTTTTTTTTTTTGTGGAAGATTGAAACGATTTTTAGCAATATAATAAACAAATGACTTTAAATGATGTTTGAATACTTGAATTTCGATTTCATCAAAAAAAGTAATGCCCTTCTCACACATTTTGTGGGAATCTCGATACGTCCCTGTTGCAAATATGACACAAAGTGCAAATTAATTAAACTCCAAGAATCTACAAATCCCCAGTGGCGGAACCACGTATATTGCCTGAATTTTTTAAAATAAAAAAGACTCACTCAAGAAATTTTAAAAATATGCTTTATTTTTACACAGTTGCTCCTCCTCAAAAGTTATTAAGACCCATCGATGCAAATTGCTCCCTTATCAAATGGTTCCAGCTCTAAGTTGCAAAAGAAAGTCGGGGTCCTGTGGTCTGCTGTTTTCATGAGGTCAAGAATTAAAAGCAAGAAAGCCAGCACTAAACTCAACATTGCTTTTTGTTTTTGACTTTTGACCCCGGCCCTGCATGCACGTGATCTCTCAACCAGATTCCTTTCTAATTGCATGATCATTAGCTGCATGCATTGATTTTAGACATTTGATTCAATTCACGCGGGTGTACTAAGTTTCTTTAGTGTACTTGGATGCAAAAATTCATTTTTAAAATTTTTTTGAATTTTTTATATAACTATTAATCTAAGTATTACATACTTATTAAGTTTTACCATTTTTTTTATATTTGTACATATTTTTATTTTTAAAAATAGAGGTATTTTAGTCATTTAAAATGTCTAAAATATCTTAATTTAATATATATATATATATGAAAATCTCTAAAAATAATAAAACTTAATACATATTTTTAAATACACTTAAGTTAACAGTTAAAACATTTTAAAAATTAAAAAATAAATTTTTACATCCGAGTGCATCGAAATTTAGTGTGTGCACCCTATGCACTAAATAACAACCCTTGATTTTATCTTCGTATAAAAAAAATTCAACAACAAACCAATTTCTGTAATTCACTCTAGGATTCAAGGCTGCATGAAAATCTTTTTCTAAAAATTTTAAACGGAATTTTTTTCAAATTTAAACAATGAATCATATATGTCTACGGATTCTATATAATCCTTTTTCATTTTTAATATCCTAATAATTAATAAAAAATCAATCTATCTATTATATTTAGCATTATTAACATTCTATGAATATCCTTTCATTTGTGTAATATTATTGTGTACGGGTCTATCTACAAATTATAAAATCAATATAATAAAATAATTTAATATTAAATATCAATTTAAAAATAATTTTTCAATATCTAGACCATCTAACATATCATTACTACAGATAAATGACTTTAGAAAGTATTATGGGCTCATGCAACCCTCTCTATTTTTAATGTATTTACGGTTGATGCAGAATTCAATTTATTTATTATATTTAACATCATTTGTTTAGCTAAGAGATTATATTCAAACCAAATCAAATATGTGTATGAGTCACATTTGCTTTGAAATAAAATATTCATATGTAAATTAGAGAATATGCTTAAATACACATATATTTTTTATTATAATAATACATTATAGAATTATTTATTCATATAGTAACAATATTTTCGATTGTTTAATTTCTGAAAATACTATGTTAAAATTGATATATAGTATTAAACCATTTTATTACGTTGATTTTATACATTTGTATAAGATGAGGTCTATGCAAAGTAATCCTAGATAAATAAAAGAATTTCTATGATAAATATAAATGATATTAAATACAGTAGATAGAGTGAATTTTTCATTAAATATCAAAATATTAAAAAATAAAGAGGATTACACAGAAGAAGAGTTTTATAGACCATTCCCAAATATTATTACATCTAGTATATTAGAACATATAGAGTTCATGTGGAAATTCTAATTAACTTGTTGACCAAAAATTGCCACCTAGCTTGGACAAATTGCCTTTTTTAGACTTAGAGATAGAAATCCTATATATATTAAAAGTAAAAGTTAGATAGGGTATCCGTGGGTTGACCTGTTAGATATTCTAACGGGCCCGTTTTAATGTAACCAAGTTTTATAGAAGTAGTTTCATGTAACCCTCTCAAATTTTAAAATTTTGATGCTTGATGGAAAATTCAATTAATTCAATATATTTAACATTATTTCTTTAGTTATGAAACTAAGTTTTATTCAAATTCAATATGTGTATAGGCCACATTTGCTTAAAAATAAGTATGTTTGCGTATAAATTAGGAAAAATATATAGATCTAGTCATATATGTATTAGAATCCAGTAATATTTTATAGAATCATTTATCCATGTAGTATTGATATTTTAGATGGGTTAGATGTTAAAAATATTACTTAAAAATTGATATTTAGTATTAAATTATTTTATTACGTTAATTTTACATGGATATAGATTAGGCCTATATGGAGTGATATTAGACAAATGAAAGGATTTTTATGATAATATAAGTGATATTGAATACGGTAGATATAATGGATTTTTCATCAAGTATCTAGGTGTTGAAAATGAAGGGGATTACATAAAGAGGGGGGGGGGGGGGGGTCGTAGAAGCATTTTTGATATCCTAAAATAAGTAAGATAGATTCCTATTTTTATACCATAAAATGACGTAGGTTCTAAGTAAAAAAATACTCAACTCAATTAGGGTAGGGTAATTTTCAGGGTCTGAGTGTCCGAAACCAACAGGATACTAATATATATTTTATAAAAATATCATATATAGTGAAAGACAAATATTTCTTTGAACCTGTTCTTTCAATGTATAGAAACTTGTTTAATTTATTTATTATTTAGTAAATTTAATAGATATATTTTAAAAATTATATCATTATCATCTTGAATATAGGTTTTAAGTTAGACCTGTAATAAAATTATAGTTTTTAAATATAATATAAAATTTATTTAAAAGAACCGATTTAGAATTGAAATCGAAACCAACCCAACATGATCATAAAAATAGGATAAGATAAGCTAAAGCTTGGAATTGACTCAACTAGGGTGAAGTAAGAGTTTTTGATAATAAAGTTAGGGTAGGACATTCGAACCGAACCTATTCAACCCAAGTTCCATTCTTAACATATATCTAGCAATGGGAAGTAATACTTCATGGTTGTTGTCCTCAGATAATGAAATTTTAATTTAGTTGCATAAATATTAAGGGAATTTTTCTTTACCTCTAAAAAAATTATTATATTTAAGGAAAATTTCCCTTACTCACGGTCTTCACGAAATTTCAAATATATCTTTATATTTTGCCTAAAATTGTGTTCATACTTACATTCGTATGTGAAACGACAAACACACCTAAAACTTAATTTTTTTAGTTTTTTATAGAATTTTTAATATAGGTGTATTTAATCTATAAATTAAGTTCTATCATTTTTGAAAATATATTTATATTTTTTGAGATTTAAAATATAAGAGTATTTTGTCATTTTCAAATGTTAAAATGACTAAAATACCCCTGAATTTAAAAATAAAAATATATACTCATTTTCAAAAATAATAAAACTGTGTTTATATATTAAATACATATAGATTAATAAGTTTATGAAAAAAGAAAAAATAATAAAAATTGGTTTTTGGCCCGGCCTATATCCAATCAAATGCGCATTAAACCCAAGAAATGCACAATTTTGTATCAACTTAATTGGGAAGAATGATTGATGGATATAGACGGTCAATCCGGTCTACCATCTGTTTTTAGATGTCTTGATGATTTATTGCTAATGAAATTGACATTTTGTGTCGATCACCAATCTGATTGAATGGAACTACGCAGATTAGTTGCAAACAGATGAAGCCAAAGCCTAGCTACCATGAACAGAACCGCATGCATTGATTGATTTGGCCTCTCAAGAATCAGATTGGGCAATTTGTCGGTGAAAACTATATCTAATAGGACCACCACTTTAATTATTATTATAATGTCGACTGGAAAAGACCAACTTTAATTAATTATTCCTAGCCCTGGCATGGCCTGGACTGTCTTGAACTTGGAAGATAATGAATGGCTTGGCAGTCACCAAGCGTCAGCTGCTGATACGCTCCAGTTAGTTCAAGCCTTCAAGTCCAACCTGTCTACCCGCTAGTACTGCCTTTTTATAAATGAATTTAAGTTAAAATTTTTGAATAAATGAGTTATAATTCGCTAATCTGTTTAACCATTTAATTAAATAAATGAATTAAGATTGAGATTTTATAACTCGTCATCCTGTTTAGTAATCTGTTTAACCTTATTAAAGTTATCTATATATATATAAACTCTTTGGTTATTTTCTCCTTATGTTTTTCTCCTACTTCCTAATTTTCATTTTTCAATTGTTGTCCAAAATTTATTTTCCCGTTATTGCTTTATTTTTGTTTCTTTTGTGTCGAAAACATCCTTTTGTCTCTCCCTGTGAGATCATCTTCTGCTAAAGTTTAAGTATTTAGATCGTTTGTTATACAACCTAATAACAACCCGCCAACCCATTTATTAAATGGGTTGTAAATGTGTTAGGGTTAAGATTTTTTAAATAAGTTAATAAATGAATTAGCGTTGAAATATTTTAAATAGGATAGGATATGATTAGGATTAGACTCCAACCTGTCTAATCCGATCCGCTAACACCCCTAACAACTACAAGCTATAGGGCTTTTTGCATTTTAGTACTCTAATTTTATTTGTACATGAGGTTTTCATATTTGCTTTTTCGTGCCCATTAGCTTGAAATTGTTGTCTTCTTTAATTGAGTGTACATATATTACAATTCATTTCAGTTATTACAATCAAGCCCAAGAAAAACAACAAGCTCTCATTTATAGAGGCTTTATTATTTGGAGAGATAAACATGCTCCTGTCTATCCACTTAAAGAGACAATAAGTTCCCATCAAATTACAATAGAAACAAAGCTCCACCTTTTATTCACAAACACCCATAGGGGAGTTTGAACCCAAATTACTAGAAAGTTGCCAATCTACCTGACCATTGGGCTAACACCTTCATGCTGCTAAAAAGTTCTCCTCGTGTACTCTTTTCACTAATCAAATATCTAAAATACTCTCAATCTTCTTAAAAATAGAATCTCACCTTCTTTGCTGCCTTTTTTGTTAAATTTTTTATATATTTATGTGGGGCCTAAGCACGATGTCTGATACATAGTTTTACATTTTTTTATTTTAATATTTTATTTAAATTTTAAAAATTAAAAAGACATTTTCATGTGCTAGCACATGAGAAATGCTTTATTTTTAATTTTTAAAATTTAAAATAAAATATATTAAAATATGAAAAAGATAAAAACTAGATATATGAGATATTTATCTTTTTAATCCCTCATGGTTTAATAGTTATATAGTCAAACTCTTTATATTATATGTTTAAATAATTATACATTCACTCTAAAATTGTTGTAATTTTAAAACATAAATTTCCAATCAATTTTAGTGAGTTGAGAACACTATACTGCACAACAGACGAGGATGAAGTTTTAATAGACCCATTAGCATATGCATCACAGATGAATTTCCTACCAAAAGACAACTTACAGTCAGATTTTTATTTTTGAAGAGATTGAGGGTATTAAATTTAGCCGTGGACAACGGACGTGAGCAGGATTTTTTAATGGTGTGAAACGCGAGGGATTAAAAAGCAATGATTTCCAACTTCGAGGAATGAAAAAGCAAATATGAAAACCTCAGGGTCAAAATACAAAATCGCACACTTAGGAGGACAGTAATGCAAAAAGGGGCAGGAGGAGAAATATCATTCTTTTGCAAAGATATCTTCGTTACTAAAAGGGAAAATGTTTTGCGACGATAAAATGGTTGCAATTTCATTGCCCAAACTCTTTTGCAAAAAGCCCAGGGGTAATCAAGCTGAAAATTGCATTGCTAGAAGCATATTGCAATCAAACCGCTGTGTTAGCGTCGCAGCCAACTATATTTTCCTTACTGATTAAAAGTTAGAATTAATCGTCACCGGTGCCACAATGCTGTAGGACGCAAAGCGCCCGCTTGCCCATGAAAGAAGGTTCGATCCTCTTCTAGTCCCTCTTAGTTGTGAGAGTTATTATTTTCTCTTAATGACGAAAGTTTGTAGAAATTGTCCTCTGTATTATGAGGATTAGGTATATACTGGATTGTAATATTAGGTATCCTATTGCATATAAAAGAAATACTAAAAAGTTAGAACTAATTTTTCTTGTACCGCATATGGTGATACATGCTGCAGGAGATTTTAATTTTCTAAAATAAAATTTTGGTGTGCTAGATAGACAAGGAATAACGATTTAGAATTGAAAAAAAAAAAAAAAAAAAACTGCCGTACATGTTTCCATCAACGCATACTCGTTGGAAATTCTAAAATCCAGAATTTTCTTGTTCTGACTAAATTGATTGATATTTTAAAACTTAGATTTATTGCAATTATAACATAATTGAATCATTATAAATTTAACTCATATTTGAACACATTTATGCCTAACAAAACTGTGCATGTATTTAGCCCGGCTTGGTCATATCCTTTGCTGGCGCAAAATGCATAGTGGGCGGAGAATGGGGATTCGAAACCCCCCAGTCCTCATATTGTTGCTGCGTTCATTAATTCCCACCTTGGTGGTGGTATTTATAAAAAAAAAATTCTAATGTGGAGATATTTATAAAAAAAAATAATAAACACCCTTGGTGGTGGTATTTATAAAAAAATTTCCCTAATGTGGAGATATTTATAAAAGAATCTCTATTTTGTTATGGTCGAATTTGCTTAATTATAATATGAGATATCCTAGTATACACACCAATTAAAAAACCAAAAACAAAAGAAAACGTATGCAAGGCAAGTGTACTCCAGTACACTTGCCAGGCAAGCCAATATATTTGTTGGTTCTGCACGGCCATAACCTCATGATGATTTCGGTGGCCCACGCACCCGGCATTAAAGTCACCTGCTCCTACGCGTATGAGGAAGACTTTTTATAGCATTAATTAGTGGTCCAAAATCCGATTTCAGAAAACGACTAAAATTGGGCCTACGTGCATAAATTTATCATTGCTGTCGCAAAAAGTCACAAGTCCCTGCCAAATGTCCATTGCAAAATGATTGCACTATAATTTTCTATATATTATCACTAAAAGTTATTATTATTATTATTAGCCAGAATATTTATTTTTTGTAGGTAAATATTTTGCAACAATGCTTACATTTTTTTTCCAACAATGCTTACGTTATTGCCATTAAAAGCTAAACTTTAATTTAGCTATAGTATTTATTCATACCGGTAATTAACTATTTTGAACGAAAGAAATTAGATGTCCTTACAACTAAACAGCAAAAAGTACATCTTCTTATATTCATAACAAGACCTCATCAACCACCACTGTATATAAGCTGTTGAGGATTTCGTTTCCAAAAATAAATTATATTGCGTTAATATTTGCATAAAGCTATTTATAGATTTTCTTGCAATTAAAATTGCATAGGCAGGTATTCCAGGGTTGCCTTGCTAGTAACAGACGGGAGCATTATGCAATTTATGCTTGAAGATTCGACAGAAAAATGCATAGGCAGAATTTGAAGTCCTATATTTGTCTATAACAATATTTGTGTAATCATAACCGTTTTGCATTTGCATGTTGAGAAGAGCTTTAATTACAAACCCATGATGATATTTGCAACCAAACAAAAATTGCTGCATATAGCATTGTATGCAACAAATTTTTAAAAAATGACTGATTTGTTCATATACAAGTGCCATAAGTAACCAAATATGAAATCAAATTATTTTCTGCATATATACTTGTTTGTAATTAAAGGGTATCTAATGCAGCAAAATCCATGTTACATATAACAAATCAATTACTGAATTAAAGAATATTTGTTTTACTGAATAAAACATAATTTAAAAGCTTTCAGGTAGCAACATGAGATTTTTTGGGTTAAAAAGAAGATATTTTTTCCAGTCTTTGTCGTCCCTAAACATGCAGTCAACGACCATATCAAAAAAAAAAAAAAAAAAAATTGCAGCCAAAGAACAGGTTTCCACAGTGTAGCCCCACCTTCTGCCACCAGTTGGAAAATTCTCCAAAGATGCACATGCAGACATGCCCGTAAGTGGGAAATTGCTGACTGCCCGCGTATCAGGCAGAGGTTTGGATGCAGTGGAGAAACGGCGCCCACCGAACTCTTGACTTTCTATACTTCTTATTACTGTTGCTGCCCATGCTTTCCTTTTTCAATTTTCAACTTCTTGGCTCCCAAGGCCAAATAAGCAAGCATTTGAATCCTCTCATGCTTTTATGGCCCCCCTCCTAATTTTGCTTGTCTGTTCATGTCCAAATTCACAAGATATTTTTTATTCGAAAAAATTCACAGGATATTATTATTTAGATAATGTACTCTTCAATGTATAGACGATTCCAATCATTAAAATTTATTTTTGAAAGAAAACACCTCTAAACAGTTTATAAGCAAGCATTTGAAACCTGTGTAGTGCTTTTATGGGGGCCCATAATTTTACTTTTCAATCTAGACGGTTCATATATCATAAAAATCATTCAAGATCGTTAAGTCTAAAAATTTCATAATTATGAAAAGAATACATTATATTAAATAATAGTATCCCGTGAATCCTAACATCAAATGGATCTTAGGCAAAAAAAATCTCACTTGCAAAGAAACAAGGTTTTTGCCAAAGAAAAGGTAATTTATAGTTTTTCTGTGAAAAAAAAATTCCTTTACCATAATCTTTCTTCCATGAAATCATAGTTTTTATTGCAAAGGCCTTGTTGCCAAATATTTTTAGCAAATAATTATAATTTTTTGTCACCATTACCAGGGAAGCAGCATTTTTCGGTTAAAAATTAAGTGTTAGTAACTAATCGATTTCGTTGTTAATTCTAAATTTTCTAATAGTGTTAATTACCACAAAGATATCTGAGTCGCTGAAGGGGTCGCCTAGATCACTCCCGAGAAATTTGATTATTTTTAAAAAAATTTGTTTTTTGAAAAAAAAGGCATATGTGTTTGTCTCTTTTATTTTAAAACATTCAAAAATTTTCCAAATTTCTAAGGGATATGATATTGGTGGGGTTCACACTTCTATTAAAAAAATATTATTTTTTGGTGGGGTTCACACTTCTATTAAAAAAATATTATTTTTTACTTGTGACCTCATTTGCAAAATTCCTTTAAAATTTATTAGAGAGGAAGGAGAAATTTTATTTTGTATGTTTTTCATCAAGTTTCAAGAGGTTGTTTCATACCAGATCCCCTAGTTAACCTATTATTGGTTATTGCACTATGTTTGGTGATGTGGGTGAGGAGGAAAGTGGAGAAAGAATTATTTTTTTTGAAACATGAGAAAGAAATATTTTTGAAAGCATAAAGTTAATGCCATATGATAAAAGTAAAGTAAGAAGAAATATGATAGTTGTGTAAAAAAGTAATTAAAATATAAGAGTAAAGATAGAAAAAGTAAGATAGTTAAGTAGTTAATCTGTAATGCCAAATGATACTTTATTTCATCCTTACTTTTGTATAAACTAATTCATGTGGGGTCCTCTCTTTCTTTTTGTTGACACCCCTACCTCGGGGCCCAAAGACGGATAAGTGGATACAAGATTCAAGCTCAACCAAATTCAATGCAAAAGGGAGTTCAACCCAGCTAAGCAGGTTATTCCAAACTCAGCCCACAGGAGCGAAGCTCCACCAAGCCTCGAAGCAGGCTTTTCAACAAACTAGATCCGGCCCACAAAGAGCGAAGCTCCTACAGGCCACCTCAACGGGCTCCACAAAACAGCCCACCAGACGCAACAAACGGGCTTAGCCAAGCTCTAGCCCACTAAAGCCTCGGAAGCAGGCTTCTCTACAACTTTGGGCCTCTACAACGGCCCACCCAAAACCATGGGCTTAGCCAAGCTCTAGCCCACCAAGTCAAGCCTAGCCCACCAAGCTAAGCTTATGGACCAAGTCCAACTCTTCAAGAAGCCCAAGCCCATGGACCAAGTCCGTGACCTCAAGTAGCCCAAAACCCATGATCTCATCTCAAGCCCAAGTCCATGACCCCAAGTGGCCCAAAAGCCCACTCCTACACCTATAAAAGGAGGAGCACCCCCCCTCATTTGGCACATGAAGAGAGGCATCCCAGAGGGGAGGACGGGAGTCTGCAGCATAGCCCCAGCGTCCTGGTTTTTCACGCTCTACGAGCTCTACGCTTCTCCTCCATGCTCCCTCTTTCCATCTCTCCCGTTCTCTCAAATCTTCTTACATTTTCCCTTTTACGCCGTGTAAACCGCCTCGGGTTGGCAGATTTCTCCATATTTACTTCAACTCGAAGGCCGGAACCCAGACTCTGTATTACTAGTGCCTTATTTCGTCAAATAGGGACTGATCTCCCTTTAAAGATCAGTGGTGACTCCGTTTTTTCTTTATTTTTGTGTGTGTGTTTGAGTTAACGCCCCGGCAAGGTGGGTGCACGTGGGTCCGCGGATTCCAGCATAATACGCTGCCGTTATGCTGCCGAATTTGTGACTCGACCCGTGTACGGAAAGCCCCGTCTTAGCCGTTATGCTGTCAAACCCGCAAGAAAATGCCAATACGCCAACTTTCCTAAAAGATATGAAGTCTAATGTGTTTTACCCCATGTGAAAGCAGGAAATCTAAGCCCACGTTGCTTTCCAACACGATCCACATTTTCAAGGCCCGGGAAACCATTCCAAGCCCACCGTAGTGCTCCCGGCGGGTGCTACACTTTTGTATTTTTTATTATTATATTTATAGAGAAACTATCCAATAATGGGCCCCACACATATTAGAATGTTAAAATACATCATACAATCATTTATCTATATAAATAACATACTTTAGACTGTTTAGATCTTGAAAACACTATTTTAAGATTGATATTTAGGTCAAACTATTTTATTACATTGATTTTATACCATTTTAAGATGGGGTATATACACATGCTAGATTTAAATGAAAATTAGTATGCTATCAAAATAAATAATTCTAAATATAATCGATGAAGTAGATATCAATTTTAATACATGTGGAACCTATTTTAGGACGAACTACATTGTAATTAAGGTGCAATCTGTCTGTACTTTAATATTTTCCATATTTACAACACGTCTAAAAGTACATTTTTAAATCTTGCTCAATAATTTTTTTGTGTGTCATAAAATCCTAAAGGCTAAATGCTTCCCAAGTGGTGATTTCTAGCATAGTCAGCCAAAGCCTTCCTTCTCTTATGTATGGAAAAGCATTACATTAGCTTTGAGCAAATTCAACAACATTGCCGATGGAGGGTAGGAGATGGTAAAACAATTTGCTTCTTTCTTGATAAATGGACTCCTATTGAGATTGTCAGTGCTAGTCCCCTGCTTACAAATGTTGCCGAAACTAGTAAGGTTGAACATTTTATTGATTGGACAACAAGATCATGGAAGGAGGTAAATGTGAAGGCTGTGGTTGGTGATCCGAATTGGTCTATTATCTGTAGTCTTCCACTCCCACTTCAAACGGACTGCGATACCATATTCTGGCCCCTTGAACTCGATGGCATGTTTACTGTGAAATCAGCCTATAGAGTTATTCATTACTGTAGTAGTATACCTCACCATGTTAATGATGATGCCATTAGGGTTGCCGAAGTTGTGAGGAAGTTGAAGCTGCCTTTCAAGATCTACATCTTTGGTTGGAGATTGATTCCCAATGCCCTTTTCACTGAGGTAAATCTTCTTCAAAGGACCATCCCACTTAACCCAATATGATGTTTATGTAGAACAGATAAAGAGGACATCTTTCACATCTTCTGGCAATGTCCTGTCACCTTCCCAGCTCATGATCCGAGGTTCAGGAATCAATTTTCTCCACAACTAGACAGTCATTTCCTTGATATTCTTTAGCACCTGTCCACTTAGTATCATCAGTCTCACTTCAGATAATTTATTATGGTGTGCTGGAAGATTTGGCAATTTGGGAACCTGCACCGCACAACGGGCACATCCCTCAATTCTTAGAAATTCCAAGCAGATGCATTGATCACCTTCAGCAAATTAACTCAGCCAACTTATACTCGAAACACCACCTCTCGATCCATGAATATCTACTGTGTCTGCCGAAGGCCAAGTTAACGTAAATATTGACACAACCTTCAACTGAATCTCGGGCACTGTGGCAACAGCTGCTATCATTCAAGATTCAAATGGTCATTTTATAGTTGAACATCTCTGGCTCTGTAAGGGATGGGAAAACCCAATCTGAATGGAGATTAAAAGCATGCTTTTCAATGTTATGTAGATGGCGGAATCCCACTTTACCGACATAATTTTTGAAATGGATTCCCTCATCCTCTTCTATTTTCTCATATACCACTGCCGGATTCACTCATCCCTTACTCATCTCATACAGCGTATCAAAGACAAATACTACAATTTCAACAAATGTGAATTTTCACGTCCTCAGGAGCGGCAATTATGTAGCTCATACACTAGGGAAGTTCGACTGTCATAGTGTTTGTCTACAAGAGCATGAATTGATAGATCCTCTACCTGTATATCGGACGCTATATGTAATGATTTACATTGTATCCTTTTGTGAGGGTCCCCCACACCCGCGCCCCCCTCCAAAAAAAATTCCTCCCCGATCTTTTTGGTTGTGGGGTAGGCGTGAAATCCCGATTTTAGGACAATATATGAAACTCTAGAGTCATAAACCCTAGGTAATGTATTAATCTTTATATGAAATATATTGATGATATTTTTGCAATATGTGGAATTAGAAGATTAAATAGCTAATTATGGAATGTTAATTCAGATGAATAGTAAACGTGAATAGTAAATATGTGATTAAGGAATATGTTAAGTTAATCACTTTGGATTAACTTAATCGTAAAAGATGAAAAGGGAAGCTTTCCACTAAAGGACAAAAGTATTTTTTTGGATTAAATTATTAATTTTCGGATTTTTGTGGATTTTTGTGAAGAAAACATAGAAAAATCCATATTTTGCAATCCGGACATCGGATTAAGGTAAAATTTTTTATGGATGGCCAAAATATTATGATATACATGATAAATAGTTCAAGATAGAGGATTGAAAAAGGTGGATTTGACTTTTGGAAAAAGTGGATTAATGAGTATTAAATTAAATGATATTTTAATGGATTAAATAATCCATTAAATCCTAACAAATCCACTATGCTTGGACACATATGGAGGCTTGGAAAATGTGAGGAAAGCAACGGTTGAGATCAATTTCTTTTTCACTTGATGAACGGCTTGGATTAAATTGTAATTAATGAAATATAAAGCAAAATCCAAATAAGTCAAAAAGGAGCAGCCTTTTTTTTTTTTTTTTTTTGATGAAAAGAACACCCTATCCTCGCACCTCTCCGTTCGGAAGGGGGGGTGGGATAGCGGAGTCCAAGCAATTCATTGCCAAAAAATTGTCTGTACAAAGTTTTTCCAAAATAATGTGGGGTGGGTTACCCCACCACACAAGACCACCCGTGCCAGAAATAGATACAAAATCAGCTAAGGTATGGGCAACAGCGTTACCATGCCTTAGCACATGAAGAAGAGAATAGAAAGGGAATGAAGAGAAAAAGGATTTAATTTCCTCAATGGTCGCCCCAACTGGTGAGAAAATTTGCTCGTCCTTCAGTATGTAATTGACAAGAAGAAGAGAATCAGTTTCGAACTGCACTTTCTCCAATCCAAGTCGAATCGCCCATTTGATTCCCAGGATGAGCGCCTTCACCTCCATGCAGAGTGGACTCATAGCGCCCCCTAGCCTCCAACCTTTAGCTCCCACAAAACTGCCGTTAGAATCCCGAATAATAGCGGCACACCCCAACGCATGAGAGTCAGCGTGTCTCCTCGCATCGACATTCAACTTGAGAAAGCCGACCGGGGGTTTCGCCCATCTGACCGCTAAGGGTCTATCCATCAACCCATCCAGAATAAGGGGTTTAGCTCTCTTTGTTTGCTCGAGGAAGTCGGTGCACCACTCAATGATGTTTCCAAAAGATGGCGGTACTCCCTCCTCCCTGAATTTGTTTCGCATAAACCAAACCCGCCAGCAAAATGTGATGAGAAAGCTAAGTCGACCCTGCCTATTGGATGAGACCATGCCACGGAACATATCCTGGATCGATCCCGAAGAGACTGAAATTGTGGCAGCTTTCACGAACGCCGCCCTGATGTGGTGACAATTCATGAATAAATGAGTGGCGTCTTCAGTCTCCGATCTACAAAACAGGCAAAATGTGTCAACATCAATGTTTCTTAGCGATAAATTAAATCTGGTTGGGAGGGCATCTTTGAATAGTCTCCAGCCAAAAATCATGATTTTGCTCGGGAGCTTCGTCTTCCAAATAGCCTTGAACACTGTAAGATCTGATTGGTTTGTCGCAGTCCCGTTCAGCATTCTGTAGGCAGACCTGACAGAAAAACAACCATTGGGTTCATGTTTCCAAAACAGCCTATCCTCCACGGAACGGGAAGGAAGGGGAACCTGACACACCCTTCTCCAGCCCTCCTCTCCCGCAGCCGCCACAACTCTCTCTCTGATCCACCTGTGCCCAGCTTCGTTTATGAAAAACTTCACTTTCACATCATCCGGGATATTCCGAGGGAGGGGGCCCGCCATGGGCAAACGGTCCTCCATCCATACGTCCTTAAAGAATTTGACCCGCTCACCATTACCAATTCGCCACTGGAAATCGTCCCGGATCAACTCCATAGCCTTCGTGATGCTCTTCCAGGTGAAGGAGTCAGAGGCTCTAGGAATTGAACTCCAAATATCGCCACTAGGGAAATATCTTGCCTTGAGAACCCTGTAACAGAGAGAATCTGTATGCGTCATGAGGCGCCAAGCTTGCTTGCCAAGAAGAGCAATATTAAACAGATGTAACTCCCTAAATCCCAGGCCGCCCGATAGCTTTGATGTGCACATATCCCTCCAGGCGACCCAACACATCTTCCGTTTGTTCTCCGTTTCCCCCCACCAAAATTTGCTTATCATTCTGTTAATCTCGTTACAGAAAGCTTTCGGGAGCATAAAGATGTTCATGGAGTATGTCGGAATAGCCTGGGCGACAGCCTTGATGAGAACCTCCTTCCCACCCCATGAGAGGAGTTTGCCCTTCCACCCCTGAATTTTGTTCCATATACGTTGCTTGAGACCTTTGAACATGTGATTTTTGTCTTTGCCAAGCCAAGCCGGGAGTCCCAGATAGCGGTCGAAACTCTGGCCCGTAGTTCCCAACAGGTGGGTTAGTTCATTTCTCACAGAGCTGCAAACATTTGGGCTGAAAAAAACAGCAGTCTTATCGACATTGACCACTTGCCCCGACGCCTCCGCATATTGTAGAAGAATAGCCAAGAGATTTTGGACATTCCGTCTTGTCGCCCTGATAAATATAATTGCATCATCCGCAAAGAGAAGGTGGGTGATAGGCGGTCCCCTTGGATTTAATTTAATGCCAGTGATTTTCCCTCCACATGCCTCTCCAGCGATAAGAGCGGAAAGACCCTCGGCACATAAGATGAAAAGGTAGGGGGATAACGGGTCACCTTGCCGTAGACCTCGCTGTGGTGTGAAGTATCTTGACTTAAATCCATTAACATTGACCCTGTATCTCACCGTAGAAATGCAGCCCATTATCCATCCGATCCACACCGGCCCAAAGTTCATCGCTTCCATAATGTGTTTTAAGAAATCCCACTCCACCCGGTCATAAGCCTTGGACATATCAAGTTTGATAGCCATCTCCTGCTTCATACCCACCCTTCGCCTCCTCAAGGAGTGAATGACCTCGTAGGCCACCAACATGTTATCAGAAATTTGCCGCCCCGGTATAAATGCACTCTGATAATCGCTGATGATGTCATTGAGACATAGCTTGACTCTGTTGGCCAGAACTTTTGCCAAGATCTTGTATGCAACATTGCAAAGACTGATCGGACGGAAATTTGCCAAAGACTGGGCACCAGCCATTTTCGGGATCAAGACGATAGTGGTGGCATTGTGCTTCCGGACCTGCCTGCGTTGGCTCTCCAAATCTGATTGTTCCATGAATTGTTTGCACCATAGATAAATATCATGCCCAACAGTTTGCCAGTGTTTTTGAAAAAACCCCGCTGACATTCCATCTGGCCCCGGCGCCTTTGTTGGGCTCATCGACTTAACTGCTTTGACCACTTCATCAAATTCGAGAGTTCTAGTCAATGAAGTCCTCTGCTGATCCGAAATTTTTGATGAGATAGAAGCGTTCAACCAGTCGCTAGTCGATGAAACGGAGGAAGAGAACAGAGAAGAGAAGTGAGCCACAGTCATTTCCAGCATCTCATCATGATCACTGACCCATTGCCCATTATGATCCATTAAGCCCTCAATTGAATTGGCCCTTCTGCGGTAGGACGCCATATTGTGGAAGAACTTCGTGTTCCTGTCCCCCTCGTGAAGCCAATGGGTCTTAGCTCTTTGCCTCCATAATTGTTCCTCATCGCCGAGAAGAAGATTAATTTGGACTTTAGTGCGGCTAATAGCATCATCTCTATGGTCAGTGGGGTTCTGAGCCATAAGAGAGGCCAACTCCCTTTGCCTTTGTTCAATGACTTTCCTGAGATTCCCCCGTTTCCGACGGTTCCACTTAGATAGATCCGTGCTGCATGATTGGATCATCCGATCGAGGGGGATCTGACCAGAGAGGCCAAAGCTCTGCTGCGAGGTCCAAGCATTATTAACAATCTGATGGGATTCCTTATCTCTAGCCCAGAACAGTTCATAACGGAATTCCCTTGGGGGTTTGCTTCGGCGTGTCAAAGTGTTCAATACCAACCAAAGAGGACAATGATCCGAGTAGTTCGCCGCAACATGGAAGATTTTTGCATGAGGGAATAAGGCCAACCAATTTGGCGTTGCCACGCCTCTGTCCAGTCTGGCTTCAACCCGATGAGAACCCCTACGATTGTTGCTCCACGTCATAGTTGACCCCACAAAACCAATATCCGCCAAGTCGCACCCATCCAAAGCATTACAGAATGAATCCATTTGATGTTGAGGTCGAAGTCTCTGACTGAGTGTGAGGACCAGGTATTTTATTTTATTTTTTATTACAACTTTTCTCTATTTATGAGGTAACTTATGAACATGCTAATAAGAATTTTACGATATTAATGGATACATAACATATATGGGCATGACATTTAGAGAATGTATAGTGTATATGTGCATGTATTATGATCTTAGCACGTTGAGTATAAATTGAAGGTGTATGATTAGCGTTCCATTGATGGGCACTACGACTATTGTTTCCTTCGCAGAGTAGGTACGGGGTTCGACCTGCCCGGTCAGGTCGCGGGGGTCAAGGGGGAGACGCCCCTTGCGGGGGTGCAGGGGGCAGCGCCCCTGAAGAAAATTTTAATTATTTAAGTCGTAGGAGTGGAAGAGTAAATTACCAAATGCGATTAGACCCGACTCATGCTCCGACCCGTCCTGGACCCGACCCCGACCCGATGGGGGTTCGATATGAAGCGAAGCCCGCGCGTTAGACTCCATTTTCTCACCTCACGCCCGACTGTTTTTCTTCTTCTCCTCTTCCCGATCTCTGCGTCTTCTCTTCTTTCTCTTCTACTCAGTACGATCTAGCAGTAGATCTCTTCGAGAAAACCCTACTGACTGCCTCGAAGGTGATCGATTTGAATCAAGGAAGCTCCAAATCTCTGCAAGCTAAGCCTAGGGTCGCTGTTTTGGGGAAAATCACGATCGAGGTAAGTAGATGTCGCCCCTTCTCGATTTAGTGATGAAATTTTACGTTAAACGCGATACGAGGCTAGAGGGAATGTATAGCTTCTAACGACTCCATGATATTAGGCGTAGAGTTCGTAACAGTTAGGGTTCATGGTGAATTTACTTTGAATGCGTGATTTCTATGATGTAAAAGACTTCTTAGCAGTTGTTATATTGTTGAAATGTGACGTGAATTGATTTGCCCCAATCGAGAGTATGAATTGAAGGTTCTTTCATTTCGCACCTATCATGTGTTTGATAAAATGCTTGTGTGACAGATCTATGTGTTGTATCTGAATTGTGTTGATGTTGTATGCGTGGTTTGCGATGTGTTTCATTGACTGTTATGTATGATGCGTTATCTCAAATAGTTGGTTGTAAGGGTTGTTCATGGCCCCTGATTGACATGAGGAGGGGGTTGTTCATGGCCCTTGATGGACATGAGTAGATGATTGGTTGTGTTGGTCAATTTGTGTGTATGGTTATATGTATACGATCTTGGGAGTGGGTATTGGACCCATGTGTATTAGCTTCATCACTGTATGAGTATCCATCATTATGCTTATTTGCACCTTGTGCTAACCACTATCTACTTACTGGGTCTATTTAGACTCATATCATTGTTATTGTGGTTTTAGATCGCAGGTCAGAAGGAGAACTTAAGGATGGGACAAGTTGAAGATCAAACATGAGAGACCCTAGCACAATATGTTGATTCCAGTTCTTTTAGACTTGTGCTCTTTTGATAATCATATATGTAGACAATTACTTAGGCGGATTCGTTTTGACAACTATAATGTATTTGGTATTTCAGATTGGATTATAATCCTTGTTGATGCACATATGCATGACTATTATATCTGTTTGTTGTGTAAGGAAAATATGTAATGATTTCCTTCTATATGAATGTTTTTATTATATGAAAATGCAAGTATATGAATAGGATTGAATGTTACAGATGGAAATGTAATGAATATCAGGTCATGTATTCCATATTACCCCTTGTATGTTATGGGGAGATGCTGCCGAATTTTTCTATGATTGTGTAGCGCCGTTGATTAGTTATTGAGTATTTCTATGAATGGGGCGTTACACTGAGATACTCATCTGGCCCCGTAACCTCGTTGAAGTCGCCCATTACTATCCACGGTGCCTCCATCCTCTCACTAAGAAGTCTCAGAAGCTGCCAAGTATGACCCCTCAGATGCGGTTCAGGGTGGCCGTATAGTCCTGTGAACCTCCACCCCATAATCATTGCATCAATATGGTTATTTGAATAGCTCTTGATTACAACAGGAAGATCATTCTGCCAGAGTAATGCAATCCCGCCCCTTCTATCCGTAGCATCGACCGCAAGACAACAATCATACTTGAGTTTATAACGAATTCCATCCATTTCCATAGAGGTTCTCTTTGTCTCAGAAAGAAAAATCAAACAGGGAGCTTTTTGCTTGACAAGGTCAAGGAGACAGCGAATCGCTCGTGGGTTCCCAAGCCCACGGCAATTCCAAGCCAGGATAGACATGTTACTCGAGGTGGGCCTGAGGGACCCCCTCAGACACCACCTCCTTATCTTCAGGAAATTTCTCCCCTTTTGGCCGTTTGGGAATGATGTTGGGCTCCTGCAACTCCCTATCTGCCCTTCGTTTGAAAATTCCCTCCTTCGGTATCGTACCTTGGCCGCCTGCCGAGCTGGATTTTGCCCCTCCCGTCCTCCGTTTCCATCTACCCCTCACTTGTGTATTTTCTGTCCTTCCCTCTTTGGACAGGCAGGTGATACAAGTTCCCTGAAATTCAGTGCCTCCCCATCCCAACATTTCAGCACCAACAGTTGAAGGAGATGCTTGAAGCCTAACTGGAGCCACGCCTATCGAAATTTCCTGCATAGAGGCTTCGCCGATATCCTCTTCCATTGCAGATTGGTGCTGATGGGAGAAGTTCCTAACCATCTGCCCCGACTCCAGCCTTGTTGGCAAACGATTCAGAGGAGCATTCCGGCCCAACTGCTCGGGTGGAGTTGAACGACACGGGTCTGCACTTGTTTCAGGCTGCTTCTGGATATGGTTCACCAAAACAGAACCCTGATCGCCGGATGATGGCAGCACATGCCCAGAACGCCACTGCCGCTGATGACAATCTGGATGGTCACGTGGACTGCCCCATGGTTCCCTTCCTTCGTGATCGTTACATGCCTGTTCAGCCAACCCAGGAACCTGCTGCTGGACCTGCACCATTTGCATGACGGGTTGGCTAGCAAGAGGAGACGCCTGCGACTCAATTTGGGAGTTGTATTGCTGATCCTGCAATATGTGCATACCACACTGGTTGGGCAGCGGTTTTGCCGCCCACTCGTCGTGAGAAGTGAGTCGATAAAGGCAGTCCCGTGTAGAAGGATGGCTCATCTGCTCTTGGAACGGCAGCATTTCCCCACATTGCTGTTGGTTTGTGACGTGAGTCCCCGAAGCATCTCCGCTGGCCATCTGGTCTGCATCGTCCCTATTTATCTCGCCCAAGTATTTCTTTGGGGATACCCTACTTCCGGACCCCAAACTGTCTCTCCCTCGCAATGGCCTGGTACCCACTCTCAGTGCACTCCCATACGGCAGATCTGCTTCGACCACGGTATCGGTTCTGTTTCCCAGTTGCTTGCAGTCCTTAAACGCGTGTCCCATGATCCCGCATTGGTAACAGAATATCGGAAGCTTTTCGTATTGGAATGGGATCCATGTTCTCCCCTGCTTCCCCACTTGAATGAACAAACCTCTTCGGATCGGTTTCCTACAATCAATCCATACTTTCACTTTCAGCTCCATGTCAGATGCTTCAATGGAGTCGACAGCTTCAAATGTATCACCAATTCGACGTCCCAGCTCAAAATTTTCAACTAGTTGGGGGATCCCCCTGATATGCACCCATATAGGCGTTTTTGCAAGTATAACATGGGCAAGATCTATATCCTCGTTCAGATCCGTGATGACCACCAGCTGTCTGTCATACAGCCATGGTCTCCCTGCGAGGACCCTCTCCTTGTCTTCCTGGTTGGAGAAGACCACCTTGTACAGGTTCTCTCCCAAATCCACGAAGTGAAAACTGCCTGTAGAACGCCAGAGTCTCCGCATCATGGTTTTTAGCAGCTCTCGATTGTACTGCTTGGACGACCAAACCGAACATAAGCAAGCCGCATCTGCTCCCGGGGAAATTTTCCTTATTGCTGATCCAGAGATCGTCATGGTTTGTAGCTCCTCCTGGAGGAGATCCTCCACGCTCGGGTTCATGGCAAATTCTCTCTGTCGAAGACACTCCGTCGCCCAGACTTACCACCGTTAGCACCTGTTCTTTCGCCGTAGCAGAATCCCTTCTAGCTCTTCGAATCTTCGCCGGCTTAATCACTTCCCTCTTCTCCGACGCATCTCTGGGCCAGGACCTCCACCCGACGCCGAAGCACGAATAAATCGCCTATTCGGGCCACGCGGGGAAGGACTAGAGAATGATTTTCAAAAAGGAGCAGCCTTGAACGTGGGTAGGAGCTGAAATTGCCCATTTTTCAAACCTCAAAAGGTGTGAAATGAATCAAGGGCCAATATGGAATGAGTGGTTGATGATCAACGGCCAAGATCGATCACAACTTTTGATGAAAATCAAGCAATTAATAGATGGATCAGCTATGGAAACTTGTGGCCAGCAATTTGCCACCTAGGATAATAAGAAATTACTTAGAAATAAGGTGAAAATGACCTAAGTAAAGATACTTATAATTAAGCCCAAATGTCAATGGGGTAGAATGCAATTTCATGAAATTTGGAGCACTATATAAAGGGGAGGATGCCTTGAACGAATTTTACACCCATCCCAATCATTCTTAGCTTGAAAAATTCATTCTCCACGTTTTTAAGCAAGAGAGAAAGGGAGAAAGAAGGAAAAAAAGAAAAAGAGCCGAATAGGAGGAGAGTTCTCCATTTAAGATAAGGGAATTTTTTTCAAATTTATTTTGGGTGTTAAGTAGGGTAAAATCATGCTTAGATAATGCCTAAGCATGAAAAAATAAGTGTAGTTACCATGCCAAATTAGAATTATGCCTAAACATCGAAAATTTGAAGCGAAGATAGAGCATTCGGGAAAATAACATATGATATGTCTAAATAATGCTCCAAAAATTGGTACATGATGATTATGATGTTGGAATGATGATATTTTGATTTCATAATTATAGGATTTTTGGGATTAATGCTTAAACAAGATTATATGGGGAAAATGATTTATTTAGCCAAATTAATGATGATGAATTCAAAATTCATGAATTTTTTCATGATATACTAACTAAGATATATGTCATGGTATTTTTTATTTTTGGAAAAAATGTCAAATTTCGAAACCCATGAACAGTGCCAAAACTCGCTGTGAACAGTAACCCATGAACAGTAAACGGCGTAAATTGGGCAAAAATGAGATTAATATTTATATTTCATAAGGATATGTGGATAGAATTTTTTAAAAATATTTATAGACAAAAATCCATATAAATGGGTAATGACCAAGTATCTTTATAAGATTAACCTCTATGGAAATGAGATAATAAATAGTTATAAAGTAACCTAAGACATGGAATGGATGGATAAAATATCTATTTTTCTTGTATAGGAAAAGAAAATGAGAAGGTTGAGGACACGGATTGAGAAGGTAAGTAGGCACAACTTTGAAAATGTGATTTTATTCTCAAGTATTTATGAAATATGTTTAAGGGTGGTCATTCCTATAATGTTTTGAAATGATAAATGTTTATGAGTTTTTATCATGCCGACATATTGATATCATGTGATGTTCATGGACATGTGCACATATATGATGCATAATGAAGAGGCTTTGGTGGAGAAAGTAGGATCAGAGGATTCCTCTTCACCATTGCCAAGTCGCTAGAGCTGTGTGCCGGCGGCATCCTCCCAAGAGGTGGAGGCAATGAAATGTTATGTGTGAATGAATGCATTGCATTAAAAAGAAGAGCATGAATTTGAAATGATTTTTTAAAGGGATAGTGCAAATAATTCTCTACATGAGAATGACAAGTTACCTGATGTAAGAGGTATATAATGACCGAAAAAATCAAAAGTCATGCATGTAGGAGACCAGGTAGGCTAATCAAGGTAAAGGACGCGAGGTCTCCTTGACGAGACCAAGTCAGAGAAGCCAGCGTAATGGACCATGCTATGTGAGATGTTTTCCAGGCTAGCGTACCCACACATGAAGGTTTATGTCAGATATGAAAATGAAGTATTTGCACATCTAATATTTATGAAATGATTTTTATGAAAAAGTTTCTGTTTCGTTGGTAGTTAATCACTTGGCAAGTGTCTTCTATCGAATGGAGAGAAATGCATTTAAATGAAAGAAAAATATTTGCTTATTGAGTTTCGACTCATGTTTTGTTTTTCCAACCTCAAACAGGTGTAGGGAAAGCCAAGAGATAAAAGACATGTATTGCTAAAGGAAAAGAGGAATCTACAAAGGTTAGTAGATTTTTGTATGAATAAATGTCTTAATGGGATATGGTGAAAAAGACATAGGTTGTATGAAAATTATGAAGTTATAAATAATATAAGAAGTTGATGATTTATGATGATATGGATACGTCTATTATGAATGATGATGAGTATATGTTTATGTGATGAAAGAAAAAAAATTTTTTGGATAAGATCCAATTAAAAATCCCGTCATGTGATCAGGACAATAATTCTGAGTCACGTTTATCAATCAATAAGATCCTGAAGTAAGGCTTCTAGGAACTCCGGTTTGGGGCGCCACAGTAGTGTGGGAAAACCTCTTTTATATAAAAAAAATAATAATAATAATATTTTTTTTTACCCCAAACAGTAAGAGGCCACACTCCTAATATAAATGAGAGAATCAATTTTCTTTAATAAA
Organism: Annona cherimola; assembly: GCA_030490835.1. Taxonomy (NCBI): domain Eukaryota; kingdom Viridiplantae; phylum Streptophyta; class Magnoliopsida; order Magnoliales; family Annonaceae; genus Annona; species Annona cherimola. The sequence goes on from CM059972.1 coordinate 92,406,680, forward strand.
TGGGAGACAAATGTTCTCCCTCCCAATTAAAACCCGGGTCGACTAGCACAAATGTCATGGTATCCTCTTTCCTTTGTATTAGATCAAAACACTAGACAGCCAAGCTACTTTATACGAGACGAATATTTTCATGCATGGCTAGCGAGAAACCATTCCATTTGCATGATCTGGCTGATATATAGACATAATTAATTGCATATAATTAGTCTCACCTGTCCAATGGGCGAAACTGTCTGTAACTTAGCACACTTATGAGCCCAAAATACAGGCGGCATTGTATATTAATGTGAGCTCTGTTACTTGATCAACATGATAATTTGATCAAACTATAACAGGTTAATTAGAAGTTTAATTCTTCATCGTTTTCTAAAAATATATATGGGTTTACCGCGGCTTGAGAAATATTCATTAACCAAATTTGCAAAGCCAATCTTGAAAAAACAAGACAATGTTAATGCATTAATTTAGTCATGTATGGTGCCACCTAGGGGCTACCTGGGTGGTAGCAACGCTGTCAGCGTCCTTCAAAGTCCTCTCTATTACAAATGAGGTGCTGTAGTCTCTCCCTTGGTTGATGGTAAGAAGATGTAAGGGTTGATGGCAAGAAAATGCAAGGATATTTGGGCTTCAATATTCTAACTTGAATTAGAGATGTGATGTAAATAAAAGCTGACGAGTAATTAAACAAGCGAAAATCTCTCCGTTTTTCACTTATATCTGATTGCAGCCCAATTTCATTCAAACAGTGCATTACCTGACCACATGCTATACGATCAAATTACTATAAACTATTATTTTTCCTTTTTTATCAAATCAAAAGGTCGTGGAAGTCGTTATATTTGATTGCAGCCCTATTTCATTCAAACAATGCATTACCTGACCACATGCTATACGATCAAATTACTATAAACTATTATTTTTCCTTTTTTATCCTTTATTTATGTATATTGTCCATAATTTCGCATCACTCATCTTTTGTCAATCATTTTCGATAATTAGTAAATACAGACTCTTTTATATTTCCAATCATGTTATTTCTTACATGCACTAATTATACACAAGGATCAGAAATAGGTGCCATATCAAATCGAAGATGGATTGAGTGACTGGAAAAGGCACACAGATCGACTTCACATGAGTGTTGTTTTCCTATATAAGCCCTCTTGGCTAGGGCATTGATGATTTCAGGGGACCTACCAAACCTTATGTAGGGCATTGAGAGCAATGGTTGCGCAACTTTCAAAATTAAAAACCGTCCCAAACAATCAAATTGATTTGGTTTACAGCGAATTCTTTATATAACAATGAATGTTACTCATAAATTCATATTTTCACTTGTACCCATGAATTTTCACAAATTCCTTTAATCTTCGTGAATTTTCATCATAATTCCGCTTATACGTATGCTGTTAGAGATCTGTTAAATAAGTTGTTAACTATTTAAAAAATGACGAATATGTCCACCTCTAATTATGATTTTATAGCAAAAAATTCATATTGCGATCAATTTATAGTATTCTATAACTATAAAATAATATATTGTTTAAATATGAATCTTTAACTTCAAGAAAAATAACCTTAAATTAGATCAGAGTTCGGGCATATTTGTCATCTTACAGGGGATTAATGGCCCATTTAATGAATCCCTAACAACATAGAGATAAGTAGAATTAGGATGAAAATTTATGAATAAGAAATAAATTTTTGAAAGTTCACGAGTATAAGTTGAATTAGGGTTAAATTTTGTGAATATACATGGAATTTGCCCTTTGGTTTATAATTTGACTTTTCCAAAACCCGAATTAGGTTTTGTTGTGTATGTAAAGAACAAGAAAAGTTAGGGGTGAATTGGGGGACGATTATGAGGTTGGGTTTAACTTTAGGCTCCACTACAAGAAAATTTAAAATTCATTTTTTGCGGTCATTTTCTTCTTATAATAAATATTAGCAACTAAGTATGAAATTTTCGCTAATGACCATTTAAAGTGAAATATTTTGTTGTATAATTTCTTACCAAATATTTGTTGCAGAAAACATGTGGCACGAGGCGTTTTTCGCAACTAGCTTATTTTATTCGCTGAATTTAGGTACATGTCTGAGGCTTTTGCAACGAAATATTAATTGAAAAAGTATTCAGCAATAAACTTTATCATTTTGCAATTAACTTTATATAACAAATCAAATTTCTTGTAATGCTTTTTGCATTTGCCTTAAATTCCCACTTTTTTCGATTTCCTATTGACAAATTCTTTCTATAATTATTATTTTTTGAACATTCACTTCTATATATATAATATTTTGTAACAGATTATGGTTGTTAAAACTCTCTTAACCCATCAATTTTTATCTGACTTTGTGGTCAATTTAGATTTTAGAAATGACTAGTACTATAATAGTACCCTTGATGATCATATCACAGAGAAATTCCAAATTTCGAGATCTTATCCAATTATACAATAAATCTTTAATTAAGATTTAACCTAGTGAATAAGTTCATGTATGTATCGCTCGATCATGTCCAGGTAAGTTACGAAATCTAATCAATGTTAACTAATTAAAAGCTTAACAAATCAAATTTAAAATTCTTCCATTATAAACCTTAATTGAATTACTTGCGTTTGGCAAGCAGCACAAGACAATTTTTTCTATTTTTTCACGTACTTTTCCATACAACTACTTTACTTTACAATTATTTCTTTATCTCTTTCTATATAATTATCCCATTTTATGATCATTTTTACATATTTCTATAATACCATATTTATTTCAATTGTATTCCTTTATCACAATATTAGTACCTTATCTATTTCAAAGATTTTTTTCCACCAAAACTTTTTTCCCTCTTTCCAGGGCGACATCATAATCGATGGCCACTCATTTCATGACCAATCGCTTTATTTTTTTCAGCTACTATTCGGAGCTTAGATGATATGAGAATGGGACGATAATTTAAAATGAAAGTATACTGAGAATGAAAAAAAAGTGCATTGGGATTTTAAAATTTCGTATTAAAAATTAAAAAATAATTCGTTAATTTTTGTGAATAGAAAAAGCATTTTGGGGGAAAACGAAAGATTCCATTCAAGGATCATCGCATCCTAACTATGAAGAACCCAAGGTTTATATTTATATTTTTATTTCCTTTACCCCTCACCGACACATAATTTCTCGATCTTGTCAAGTCTTTGCACTATTGTTCCAGGGAAAATGGATACAAAAGAAGCAATTCAACTTAAAAAGAAAATAACCATGAGCATTTTGGTAATTTCATCAATACCAATTTAAAATTTTGAAAAAACTACTTATCAACATATTTTAGATCTCAGCCGTATAAAATTGTCGATCTAGTTTTCTGCTAAATTTAAGGCGCGATCTAGTGCGACAACTCTTAATTATATCCAGCAATGTACAGGCTGCCCCTGTTTTTTCACATATGTGCAGGCCTTGCTTAGATAAGTTTTCATATTTTTAAATTGTAAAAAAAAAAAAATCGCATTTTAATAACTTTAATTTTTATTTTACAATTCAATAAATAAAAAATGGTTAATTTTGATTGGAAAACTTATCTAAGTGAGGCCTGCTGGTCCTGCACACATGTGAAAAAATAATTTAAAAAAATTTTGGACAACCCATATATTGCTCAGTCTACGGGTCCCTATAAATTTCATATTTTTATGATTTATATATGTTTACGACTTTCTAAATTAATTAGCTGACATGCATGGGTTAGCTAGATTTTCAAATGGAACAACTAACCAAGGTTAAGTTAGAAAATGAATGTTCACGCATGCATGTTCATCCTCGACATCGTCTAATAATTAATTAAAAGGATTCCTCTTAACTGAATTAGGTAGAACAACGAATCAATCAGTCCGTCCATGTTTGATGACTGTCTAAACAATAATACATTCTGCGCACCTTTTCTTTGCGGTCACGCTCACGTAAGAGCATTTGAATGTCTGAATAGCCTCAATCTGTTTAATGGTTGAGCTTTGCCTTCATCAATCGTTACTTTCTTTTCTTTTCTTTTTTTTAAAAAAAAAAAAAAAAATTTTTTTTTTGCTTGGTTCCAGTTTGTAGACTTCAAATTTGATTGGCCTATTTTATTAATCATCTTTAGATTTTTTTTTTTCCATTGGAAAAATCACATAATCAAGATTCAAGAACATGGAAATATTAATTAATAATGTAAAAGAAAAACAAGTGAGGATATTCTTGGATGCATGTATCAGGTTCACATGCAATATATGCCTGACCTGTGATGCGATGCTCATAAGTGAACAACCATCACATGAGTCCAATTAATTGGGTGATTAAGATAGGAAAAGAAATATCAGCCAATCCCAAGTGTTTTGGTACACCGACAGGGCTTTTTGGAATGCAACCTTCCAATCGAACTTTTCTTCTTCTTCTTGTCCTCACCTCAATTGAGAATTCTTAATTTGGTCTATCCCTCCTGATTTTTGGTTTTTTTTTTTGTTTTTTTTGTTTTTTTGAGAATAAAAGGCCAAACCCCCTTATCCCCAGCGTCCAAAGCATTGGACACCAAGGACTCAGGTGCTGGCCATGAAGAACTATTCATTCGAAAGAAAATTGAAGTCCTTGCACAACCATTCATGGATATAATCTGGCAGTTTTCCTCACCATTCTGTATTCTACTAAGAGCATGTGGATGCACAATCAGCAATCCAATAGGCAACTTGATTTCCTTGTCTAAGAACATGAGAGAATCGAAGCCCACCTATCTTTTTTTTCATCTGTTTAATCTCATTGATTACCGCCCTACATTTGATATCACTGATTCGTTGGATTCAAGAAGCCGATTAGCACCAAAGAATCATTTTCCTCCTCAAATTGTGTATACTTCGAACTAAAGGCCTACTGAATCCATCAGAGTGTTTAGCTTCTATCATAATAGCTTGCAATTCTATACTTACTGTCCAAATCCTAGGTGCTATGAATGCCCCATCAGCACCCCTAGCTACTACTCCAATACCCAACATACCTTTTTGCAGGTTCCATCTACCGTCCACATTTAGCTTTAAACACCCAAGCTGAGGTTTCATCCATCTTGCAGACATTTCTTCTGTGTTTAGTCCAAATTGGAAAATTTCGTATGCTTCCGTTATTTGATTTTTGAACTCTATGCACCATTCATGTATCCCCACTAACTGAAACTGTTGCCCCTTTGTGGTAGTTTTACACCTCAAAAACCAAAGACTCTAGCACAATAATACTAGCCATTTTAGCCTTTCCCCATCTTCTTTGCTACCCAAATCCCATAACAGTTGTAGAATTGCCGAGTTGGGATCAAACTTCCCACAATTTATCTAGCCGCTCTCAAAACCATCAAGAGTTTGATCGCGTGTTCTCAACAGATGATCTCTATCCTATACATCGTTCTAGCATAAACCATAGACGGTTGGAGTTGTAATTCCTCGATTGTGTATATTCTTCCTTGTGGGGAGGATATCTTGACACAATCTCCATCCGAAAGTGCAAATTTCTAAGGAAGTTTTGTATCCCACCCTTGTTCCCCTACCTCAGCCAATACGTCATCCTCTCTCCACCATCCAGTTGAAGGATCAATGAAATAGTCCACGTGAACTTCTTCAGAGGTGTAAAGGACTAATAGGTATTATAATCTTATTTGCCCATCTTCTCCTAAGGAACTGCACTTTATTTCTCGTAGCTATCCTCTATTGGCACCCTTCTTCAAGAACACATTTAGCTATAACAATGCTCTTCCAAACATAAGAATCAGAACTTCTAGCCTTATAGACCTAAATATTACCCCTTGCCCCTTGTCCCTTGGGTAGTATTTTCCTTTTAAAATTCTACTACATAAAGACTCCATTCTAGTTGCCAGCCTTCATATTTATTTGGCCATAAGGGCATTATTAAATAAGACCAAATCCCGGAACCCAATCCAGATATAGCTTCAAACAGTTTGCTAGCACTTTGGATAAAATGTTATAGATAACATTACACAAACTAATATGCCTGAATTCAAACATCCGGATTGATCCCTTTAATTTTGGAATTAGCACAACAACCGTTTTATTGATGCCAGACAGAAATGTCTTCTGTTGATCCAACAATGTACAATCCATGAATTCCTTGCACACAAGCAAAATGTCTTGGTCCATCAACTCCCAATGCTACTGATAAAATCCCGCATAAAAGCCTCTGGTCCCTATTCTTTTGAATGTTCCATTTCAAATAATGCTCACTTCACCTCTTGCATCACTAGGGGCCTAATAAGATTCAATTTTTGCTCTTCTATAAGTCTTCCCCTTTTTGAATTCCCAACTTTGTCAAAGTCGAACGAGTGTTTAGTACTGAAGGAGTGTTTAGTACTGAAAAAGTGTTCAAAATATTTGACAGCAATCCGTTCCTTCTGTTTCTGTTCAGTCAAGTAGTCAACTGATCCCCTTCCTCATTTACAAGGACTTTGTCTCCATTCGGAGGCCACTTTATGGAAATATTAGTATTATTGTCCCCATTTTGTAGTCATTGAACACTAGATCTCTACATCCGCATGATCTCTTCCTCTTTAAGCAGCATGTTCAATCTCTTATCTAGATTCTTAATTTCGGCATCTCCGTCATCTATTGGCATCTTGCCTTGAGTGTTGAAGTAAAAATAATAAGTTTCACTTTAGGCGTGGCATGACGTCACTTTTCTTAAGATAATTTTGCTGCCGAATGTGATCTCTATATATAGACTTTGAAAGAAGATCACCAAGAAACAACACATCCCATTGGTTAATCGATCCCTTGACATACCGTGTAATTGACAAATGTGTTACCGCTTTAGGTATTGCAAAATGATCTTTTGAAGCCGGATTTTTTTAATTTTTATTTTTATTTTTTTCATAGGTAAATAAATCTAGGTGTATTAAATCTATAAACCAAGTTTTACCATTTTTGAATGTTTTTAAGTATTTTTTTTATTTTTAAACACAGTGGCATTTTCGTAATTTTTGAAGATCAGAAAATTACGGAAATGCCACTGTGTTTAAAAATCCAAAAAAAATACTTAAAAACATCCAAAAATGGTAAAACTTGGTTTATAGATTTAATATACCTATATTTACTTACCCATACAAAAAATCAAAAAAATTTTAAAAAATAAGTTTTCGAGCCGGCTTCACGGAAGCCTCAGTGAAGCTGGATTCAAAAGATCAGTACTCGCAGGTATTTGCTTTTTGTTGTTTATCCATGGCACAATATAGTATATATTGCAATTTTGAGAATCCCAACATTCGCAACGTTACCTTTTGTTCTCTGGCAGCATTCGGATAGCTTTTCACAGCATCTTCTAATCTGTTTCTGGATTCCAAATATTTTGTATTGCCCGTGCTGTCTCACATCTGTCATGTGTTCTGCACTAATGTGACTGCTTTCTTATCTCCGCCCCATGACAATTCATGCTCGATCTATCCCTCCAGATTAATGTTATTGATAAACAAAGATGCTGCATGACATTGTCACACCCTATAGCTTAACTACGCACATCAATTTAAGTTGCAACTATAATTTTAAAAAAAATATATGAAGAATTATCCTGTTACCTCAAAAAATCCATTCACAATTTTTTATTTTTATACATTAGTTTATCTAAGTGTAGTTAACATATAAACTAAATTTTACTATTTTTAAATATGTGTATACATTTTTTAGAAGATTTTTAATTAAAAATCTCAAAATATATATGTCTAAAAATAGTAAAACTTGATTTATACGTTAAATACACTTAGATAAATAAGTGTACGAAGAAAAACAAAAAAAATATTATAAATAAGTTTTTTTGAAATCCGGGCTAACAAGATCATTTCTCAAAGAGAAGAGAATATGCTTAAATATGAATGAAAAAAATAATTTCTATAAGGAATTTATATGACATTAATAACAAATACATGTAGAGTGAGCCATCAAAATGTTAAATAGTTAAAAGAAAGCAAATAATATATATATTTATATAGAAATGCATGCATGGCTGGAATGTCCGCATTTGAATTGGGTTTTTGGGGATTTTGAAATTTTTACAGAAAACCCATCTAGGGAAATTTTACAGAACAACACAGTATGAGATTTGAAAGTTGAAACTAGTCGTTGTCCAAGAGAATATTGCAAATTGGCCCCTAACCGTATTTTCCTTGCTGCTGGTTTTGTGCCTAGGCTGACCCGCCCAATGCTTTCTGAGCCAAGTCGAGCAGACTCATGGACTGGGCTCAAGCTAATCCCATAAAGAGCCCAACTAATTACTGATATGCCAAATTCAGCCGGCCGTTCAACCGCTGTTTCAAATAGTTTTGAACCGTTATGTCAACATAATACAAGTATAATATAATAACCTAATTAATTATTTTAATTGATTGAAAATCTAAAGAGATATTAACTATAACTCTTAAAATAAACTTATGAGAAGCCAAGTACTTGAATAAATTATGCTTTAAATTGTGCTTCATTGATTTTTAAGCACACGTAAATTAAATTACTTTGCTTCAACATGACACGCCGCATTTTCGGTTTATTGAAATTGTCTAAGTATACATCTAGATTAATAACTTTTTTTAAAAAAAAAAAGTGCACGCGATTCGAAGAGCATCTACCATATTTAAAATCAATGTGATTCGAAAGGGGGGAAAATAAAATGAGGTCGCATCGTTTTGTGCGAAAAAAGTGGGATTTGTTTCAATGCATATGACTGACATTTTCGATTTTTATTATTTTTTTGAAAATATTTTTTATAAAACTCTTAATCTAGGTGTATTTAATCTAAACCTAAATTACCTAAATTTTACCATTTTTAGAAATCTGTATATTTTTTAATTTTTAAAAATAGGGGTAGTTTAGTCATTTAAAAATACCAAAATCTCTCTTTTTTAAAACTCAAAAATATATTACACATCTTTTTAAAATGATAAAATTTGGGTTATAGATTATAGGTATACACATCTAATAAAATAATATTTATAATATTGTAGTACGTTAATTTTGGCGTGCTGTGATGGGCCCATAAGTGGGCCTCAAATATGAAATATGCAAAATGCAAAATGCTAGAAAATAAAAACAGATATGTGTAAGGCTGAAAAGTAAATGTGCATGTGCGAGAGCTAAAAATGAATATGATGCAATGTATAGGAAAATTAAATATGCAATGCGAGTTAGCAGTTAGTTAAATATGATGCAAGTTAGATACAAAAATTAAACATGAAAATAAAAAGATAAAAGGTGTAGAAGAATGGTTCAAGATCAGAAATGAAAAAAATATAAAAGGTATGGACATCGGGATCGAAGAAGGAAAACGTAGACGTTAAGCTTTTTAAATAATGCAAAACATTAAAGTTTTTTTTATATGATGCAAAGTTAGTCAAACAAGTGCATCTGTTAGTCTTTGTAGAAGTTAGCAGAATGCATTAAGGAAATGTGCAAAATAAAAAATGGAAAAAATGTAGTAGATAAGTTCAAGATTAGAGATGTGAATAAAGAGAAAAAGTATAAACATGGAGGTTAAAGAAGAAAGATACAATTTTTATATGAAGCAAGTTCTCATAGATTTTTAGATGATGCAAGTTAGTCAAACATAAGTATATGTGTTAGTTAGGCATAATTAGTATTAGTAAATGATAAATGCTCGCAAAGATAGATATACATAATATATAGAAAATGAAATTAACATATTAATTTTTTTTGAGTTGCCACTGACCAAATTACGGCGGTTAGTCCATATAAGCACTAAAATACAGAGATTATCTGGACAGACTCACAACTAGAGAAGAAAAAACACAACTTTATGTTTTTATCTAGTACATTGGTCCTAGAAATGTTGAAATAAAATACATCATATATATAAAAGCTCAAGAATGTAGAATTTAATTCCCAAGCTTTTTATGAGGCACAAACCTAATCTTGAAAGAGGATTTAGGAACTTCATTCCCATAGATGAGATTTTTTATAATTGTCTGATTTGATTTTTTTTTAAAAAAAAAAAGTTTACAAAACAATAAGGTCTGTTGTGAAGATTTAAAAAAGTATTTTAACGGATGAAAACTAACGTCTAGATTTCAATCATCGTTTTTTTAAGGAATGTTGAACGATAACGTGTCCAATGTAATATAAATGATAAAAAAAAAAAAAAAAATTTAAGAAAACGAGGCAGGACGTTGTGCCATGATGGACAATGCAATGTAAAAAATAAAAAATAATAAAGAAATAATGCTGGATGCTATATGATGTGCTGAAAAGAAATTTTTTTTAAAAAAACAATACTAGATGCAATAACATGTGGAATGGAATCTAGAAAAGGATGCTGGATGCTATGATGTTGGGTGTTAGGCAAATAAATTTTACAAGAAAAGCATGCTGGACGTGTGTACAGTAAAATGACGTTTATGCATGAAGGAATAAATACATGTCATGCAAATTAATGGGATGCAAACGATCAGGGATGTTGCCTTCTTCATTTTTCTTATTTTTTTTGAAGATGTAGACAATAAAATGAAAAGGGGAGGAAATGGCCAAGGAGGGACGGTAAAAGACAAACATATTTTTGGGACTAAAATGGTGGAAATGTAATGGGTTTTTGTTGGGGTGTAAACGGGTGCCAGGTTTTTGGGATCAAGAATGGCCCCTCCTAAAAATGAGGGAGAAGAGGGTATTTATAGCCTTTTAAGTTTGAGAATTTAAAGCATGATCTGTTTTGATAATATTTTGCACAATTTCACCATTACTTTTTTGCAAAATTTTAATTCAAGGAGTCCTTCTTGATAAATTTGTGGGTGATTTTGAAAAACCACCTTTGGGATCAAGATAGTAGGTCAACTCTTTTCTAGCTATTAATTTTATGTGCTTCATTCATGTCTTGATTTTTACTTATTTTTCCTTGATTTTGGATGGGGCTCACCCTCCTTGGTGTCTCTTGATTATTTTGATGGCTTGGATCTTCACTTAGTGCCTTAGATCTTGTAATTTTCATTTTTTTTATTTGTAATGCTGATAATTCGCTTCTTTTCTTGGTCAAATATATTTTGACCATAAAAATCTCATAAACTTTAAATATTTTAGCTAATTCAAACCATTGGTCATGCAGCTTTCAATCAAATTGTGTCAAGAGAACATTCTTCACTTCATCTTAAATGTAAATTGCTCTTGATCAATAATAATGATTAATAACCATTATTTATAAAATGGGCTCGCGTGCTCTAGGGGCACTCTCTTCAAGTGAATCCTGCTTACATTTGGGCTTTGCAAATATATAGGTCGACATGCATATGTATATATAAAAAAGAAATGATCCTGTTAGTCCAAGCTAAGTAAATATCTCACTTAGCCTACCTCAAAAATCCTATTTAAAATATTTTTTTTTGCTTTTTTATCTAAGTATATTTAATATATAAATCAAGTTTTACCATTTTTGAATATGTGTATATATTTTTTTTAGATTTTTAAAAATGGATGTAGATTATACAACCCATAAAATCAATTATCCAACCCATTTAAGCCATCACCATGTAGAACCTATATACAAACCAAAAGATAGAAGAGTTAATATTTTTATTGATCTTTATTTTGCAAGTTATGCATAATTATTGATAGTAAATCAATATTCTAATTAAAAATAATTATGAAAATTAATGTTTTAAATTGAAGTAAATCAAGAAGATTAGAAGACTTTGTTTGTGATTAGACTTTAAATTGTTTATGATTTATATATATATATAGATTTAACCTATAACAAAATCTATTTATGTTAAATGGGTTATAGTTAGAATTGAAGTTCTTATAAATGAGTTATAAACAGAGTTGACATTTTTTCAACCAGTTAAGGTTAGCCGTCAAGTCATATAACTCGAGCTAGTTACATTCGAGTTCAACGTGTGATTGATCTTGGAAGAATGGTATTTAAGCCTAGAATCAATGTCTATAATGATATTTTAGATCTGGAGTCTCATAAATCATGTCGGAACAATCACGCATTGGGAAAAAAATAAAAGAGGCAAGTGTGTGTCGAAGTATACATTAGAAGAACCTCGCTTCTATTACATTCTTCTTCCATTTTTAACATCTCAATATTTAATTAAAAATTCACTTTATTTATTGTATTTAGCATCATTTATATTACAATGAAAATTTTTTTCATTTGTCTAATATCTTTATGGATGGGGCTCATCTAAAATTATGTAAAATCAAATAATTTAATGCCAAATATCAATTTTAAAATTATAATTTTCACATCTAAACCATTTAAAATATCATTACTATGTAAATAAATGATTTTATAAAGGATTATTACATTCTAGTACATATATAAATAAATATAAGCATTTTTCATAATTTACACATTAATATATACATATTTCAACCAATGTGGGCCATACACGTACTTAACTTAGATGAAAGTTGGATTATTGTTAAACACAATGAATCAACTGTATTTTTTATCAAGTATCAAAATTTAAAATTGAAAAAAATTACATAAAATCGCTTCTATATAAACGGAGCCTACATTAGAGAAACAAAACTAGAAAATTGAACTTTATGAAAGTAATGAAAGAACTAAACAAAGGTAAGGTTACTAAAACACAACTGAAGCTAAGGTATTACATCAAAGCTAAAAGCTTTGCTTTTGTTATAAAGCTAATAAATTTGAGAGAATAACCAACCGAGGCTAGCTCGGTTGGTGGCCGACTGCGGCGCAGAAATGCGTGCGCGCAGTCGGTCGAGAGTTCGAATCCGCGGGCGTGCGGATTTCGACAAAAATATATGCGTGGGAGCAGTAGGTCTCCCGGATGGATGTAGTGTGGGAGCGGGTGGTCTCCCAGGTGGTTATTGGAAGCTGTGTCTTCCTTATTCTTTCGTGGAGCTGTGTCTCCAGGCTTCTTTGGGAAAGATGTATCCCTTATATTTGTAAGAGTGTCTCAGATCTTCAAGTATGATATGTGTTGAGATATATGTAAATGTACCAATCAAAAAAAAAAAATAAATAAATAAATAAATAAATAAATAAATTTGAGAGAATATAATTTTTTTTTTTTTTTTCTGAGGAATACACCTGTTCTGGTCCAGGGAACAAACAGCAGAAGAAACAAAAGTTTCTCCCCAACAAAATGTTAAAACCACTCCACAAAAATTCAGGGGCGTAGCCCAAAAAAGAGAGAGGTCCCCCTTATGCATCAATCTCCAATCCCCACAGTGGAACAGACTCCAAAGATGGTGGGGGGTTACCCTACCACCACCTCTCAACATCCACTACTTGAGTAGCCATTTTGCTAATTCATGAGCACCGGTTTTGGCTTGCGTGAGAACATGCCTGAAGGCAGCTTGTTCAAATGCCGTGCACAGACCTGCACTGGGAGGTTATGAAGTTAATAATTTAAAATTTTCTTTGGGTATTTTACAGAAGTATATGTCTAAGAACGTAACTGAAGGCTTTACTAGAAACAAGGAAGGAAGCGGCAAGGCCTAGTAAAAGCACCCATAAAGAAGCCTAAGGAACTCACAGTCGGTGAGTGGCTAATCGGCTGAAAACTTGCTGAAAATTTTTTCAAAGAGAAAATAACAAGCGGCTTGAAGGATTCGGTCACAGCATCCAAGGAATAAAAATTAATAAAGGTGGAGTTCAACGAATTACGTGGATCGTGATTGGGCCTTTTGATAGGTTCTTCTTTCCTTTTCTTTTCTTTTTTTTTTTTTCCTTTCGTTTTTTCTTTTAATGAAATGCCATGGGTTGATCTACCCTGACTCCAGCATTATGCTGAGAATAGGGAAGAAAAACACCCCCCAAAAAAATCATTCCAAAAAATGGCCTTTCGGTAGGTTCCTTTTTAATACCTCAACTTTCTTCAAATACCAAACTTCAGAGGTGAGATCTCATGGATGATAAATTAACTGCAAATGTTTGCTTGTCATCGTGCATGTTTTACATTAATTTGCACCATGCATAACTGGAAATTATTATTTTGCAAAAAATACAAACTTATTAGAGAGGCGATCCGCTGCAATCTGCACCACCCCTTTTTTTATTTTATTTTTTTTTCCACCATTACGTGGGCCTAACTGCCTAAGCATGCAGTTCTTATTTAAAAAAAAAAAAAAAAAAAATTAAAGGGCACTTGAAAAGTGGATTTTTTATTTTTTCAAATTTAGAAAATATTAAATAAAATCAATAAATTGTAAAATTACATATGTAAAATTTTCGTGTTCATAAGATTGGAAAGAAATTATAAAAAATAAAAAATAGGGCAGTGCAAGGGTGCACTGGATCGTAATCCAACTTATTATGGTCCCAGGCAGTTGGTGGTTATTACTTCTAAGTTCTAACGTATACTCAAGATGGGGAATTTGGCATGCGTTGTAAGCATGCGAAATTGTAATTTTTTAGCATGTTTATTTTGGCATTTTACAAATTAAACCTATAAGTTTCCACTATTTGCAAAACATGTCGTGTGCTTCTTGTACATAGGGGTGGAAATAGATGCGGGCGGTAGATTTTTAAAAATTCTGATTGATCCTTTATTTATAATGAGTCGGGATAACACCAATTTAATTCTCACCTTTTTTTCTAATAAGTTCTAAAATAAACTTCCAATTGGTATAAGATTAGTTGCGGGACAAAAGGTCAAGTAAAAAATATGAAACAAGTAAGATAATTTTAAGAATTTTTATACCTATCAAATATAAAGAAACGTCTATGTTAAATTTAAATGTTACATATTTTAATATTTTACTGATTCATAAAAATACATCATCACTAAAACAAAACATAAGTAAATATAGTGTAACTTTAACAAAATAAATTATTATATAATTATGCATAAAATTATATATATATATACAAAATTCTCTTTTCGATTTTTATATTTTTTTCAAATAATTGATTCTTATATTGTTGATATAGTTTTTTTGATAAATTATTGCTGATATAGTTAATTATAAAAAATATGAAATTTTTAAACGAAAATGATAATAAGATTTAAACATAAGATTATAATTTTTAGTAAATGAAAACACCCGAGGCGAGTCAGGATTCTTCTAATTGGGATATGGTTGACCCAACTTAATCTCTCTTTTTTTGAATTTGCGTCAAAATTTCTGATTCATCCATATGCCAAGTTAAAAAAATGTTTGTTTTAATAAAAAATGAAATAAGTCAAGGGCGAATACGAGTCGATCCATCTCAATTTCTACATACCACTATCCGTAATAATCCCATTGTATGGAGAGGAGACAGCAAGAAGAAAAAGGACTTAAAAAAGGTTAATTTTAAATATAGTCACTATCTTAACCTTAATTACAAATATACCTATTAAATCTCAAAAATTTCAACTATACCCACTAAGGATGGATAAATTTTCATCTATACTCATTTTATCAAGCATTATTAAAAATCACTGTCATCTATCATATAAAATGTCCAAAATACCTCTTATAATTCGGTAATGATAGTATTTCATCCATAGAAAAAGTTGTGCATGGAGAGGAGATAGCCAGAAGAAAAATGGACTTAAAGAAAGTTAATTTCAAATATAGCCATTATGTTAACTTTAATTACAAATATACCTACCAAACTTCAAAATTTTCAATTGTACCCACTAAGGATGGATAAAATTTCATTCATACTCACTCTACCAGGCATTATTAAAAATCGCTATCATCTATCATAAGAAATGTCCAAAATATCTCTTATAATTCAATAATGGTAGTATTTCAACTATAGAAAAAACCGTGCATGGAGAGGAGACAACCAGAAGAAAAACAGACTTAAAAAAGATTAATTTCAAATATAGCCACTATGTTGACTTAATTACAAATATGCCTACTAAATTTTAAAAATTTCAATTGCATCCACTAAGGATGGATAAATTTTCGTCCATGCTTACTCATTCTATCAAGCATTAGGAAAACCACTACCATCTAACATAAGAAATGTCCAAAATACCTCTTATAATTTGGTAATGGTAGTATTTCAACCATAGAAAAAACTAAGCGATATGATAGAAGCTCATCTAACCTGAGCAAAAAGCTAGGCAAAATGGGTTTTGACGAACTAAATATGGCCACAATGACAATGGATGGTTAATCGACCAGAGGTATTTTGGAATTTTAAAATCATTAAACGTTCCTAACTGCCGAATTGGGTGTATTTGAAATGAACTGGATACTTAATGGATATATGTTAAAGTTTTCAAACTTCTAAACATATTTGTAATTTAAAAAATGTAGTAAGTATATTTGAAAATAACCTCCTTAAAAAGTGTAAACTATTTTGCGGATGCGTTTAGCACTTTCTGTTCGCAAACTGCTTTTAAAATATCAACTGTAGGGTTCATTTTGCAAAGCAATGAAACTCAAATGTGGGATGACATAATTTTGCGTACTTAGAGTGCCCATTTTGCAAAAACTCCGAATAGATGAAACCAGCCGGGCAAAAGAAGCCACAGAAAGCTACAATGACTGCCTTTTGTGAGTAAAGGGAGCGCTTCAATGACTGCGGATTGTCAGTGCGAGGCGAACATTTCTTATCTGTAGCCGAGTGCTTATCGAATCTGTTGTTCCATAATAAATTTACAATCCCAACAGCTTTACCTCAAATCAAGGAAACAGATTTGTTCCCCATGATAAAACAATCCCTAATATATAATAAGGGTTTCAGCGTCTCCTGACCCAACCATAAATCTCCGTTATGATGTAAGCATCCAGAATCATGATCACAAATTATAGAGCAGCAATGCCATCCAAAAATGAAAATCCACCTAGGAATGGTGATTAAAGTGACATCATTCCAGTTTCCAACTAATTCTCATCAGATGATCAGAATCATCATGAAATTCACCCATCCTGAGGCCCATATATACACATTTTTAACGTTAAAAGTAATTATTTCAGTCAGAAAAGCAATACCCCTTCTGAATGTTCAAAAAGAGGGGGAAAAAGCTCTCTAAGTGTCAGCATTACCTGAATGAAGTCCCTCCCAAGTCAAGCATCTCTGTTTGGCAATGATGAAGTGGAGACAGCTAGGGCATGCCAAAGTGCCCATGCCAATCACAAAGGTCCAAACCATACCTATACTTCCACACGTCCTCTGCTTTTTTTTCTTTTCTTTTCTTTTCTTTTTTTCCCCCTCTCTAAAGTGCTTCAATAGCAGTAGGCATGATACTTTCAAATCAGTACCACCAAGCTGTGGGACCCTTTCTCCATTCTGCTCCCTCCAAAGTACAATGCTTTCGCCATCTTCAATATCCACTTTTATAAAATAATCAAAACATTGATGCAAGCCCATT
Organism: Annona cherimola; assembly: GCA_030490835.1. Taxonomy (NCBI): domain Eukaryota; kingdom Viridiplantae; phylum Streptophyta; class Magnoliopsida; order Magnoliales; family Annonaceae; genus Annona; species Annona cherimola. The sequence continues at coordinate 92,423,967 of CM059972.1, forward strand.
GATGCTGCTGGAGATTCACTCTTCATGTGATTTATTCATCCAACTCCAGCACCATTCCTTTCAATGACATGATTTCACCACTTATACATGTTTAAAGGTGTGTTTGGATTCCCAGTTGAGTTGAGTTGCGATGGTCGAACTTGAGATGTGAAATGCCTGCAATTTTCAGAATGACCAAGTTCAATCTCAATTCCGTGTTTTCTGTGTCTTTTGCCCAGAAGAAATGGCATAACAAATCCAGCCATTTTTTCGTTTTGAGGGGATGAGGGACATTATCATTCTTTCTCATGATCAAGCATTGCAATTTCACCCACTTGTGCACCAAAAGACACCTTCTACCAGCCAATCAAATGAACTTATTAAAACTGTACAGCCCTAAAACATACCACAAACACAAACCAAATTAGACAAAAAGAATTTTAAGGGCATGGCGTGCTCCAAACCTCCCAACCCATGTGTTCACTTGGCCAAACCAACCTTTAGCTTGCTCATTCCAATGCCTAGCTTTTCTCGTCCCTTATCTTTATTTCCTGAATCTTTTTTCACTTGACTTCTGCCCTTTAGCCATGGGTGTTGTAGGCACTCTGCTGCAGTTGGTCTCTTCTCTGGTGCAAAATCGAGAAGGGGACGTAAAAACCCAGCAAATTCTTTTGCCTCAGTATCAGAAAACTTATATTTATCAACCAGAATTTTGTCCAGGGGCCAGAATTTCAGCCTTCTAATCCTTTTAAGATCACCATGTCTGTCAAACAAGTCCTTTGATCGAGAACCTCCAATAGCAACCTATGTTCACAAAGCAAGAGAGTTATATTAGATAAATGAACATGTGTCGTAGAGAGAGTGAAAGGGGATGTAGGGAGGGCATTGAGATGGAGAGGATGGGGGCATGGACAAGGTTGCACACCACAGACATTGGCACTTACATAGACAATGCTGATCAGCAACTGCCAAATGGCAGTTGCAAAGGTTTTCAAGGGATTCAATTCCTTAGAAATTTCCAAGGAATCCCTAGGGTTAATGCCCAAAATCATTTAATTATTGGTTTCATAAATTAAATCATTTGGGCACTACACCAATTTTTGATACCCTGAAATTTCCAGGAAACTAATCCCCAGTACTCATTGCCATTTTTGCAAAGATCTCTTTTGAACCCTTGTCCAGTAAAAATGTTGACCAGCACCATTCAGCAAAATGCAGATTGGCTACTTTCCTACAGTAGAAACCAGCCACTGTATTATAGAGAGAGTCAATCAACTGAGATTATACCTTTCGAGGTATCTTTCCTAGGAGTTCCATCATAAGAGCCAGATGATCCTGAAATCAATAGCCACCTATCAGTCCGATATTACAAGGAAAATTACACACTTTGACTCAAATAGTCTTCACAAGGACAAACAATGATGCAATCATGCAGCTATTTACAACTTGGACTGAAGTACATGCCTGCTACACAATTGCTCAGACATAACCAGGTAGCAATATTGACCTGACCAAATCCGAGAACCCACCATGCCAAGCCCAATGTTCAAAGATCGAAGTGATCAATCAATCTCAATTTTCTCGTTAAGGGATGGCCATTGGTTATAAGTTGAAAGAGGACCATCTCATTTTTACTTATTTTTCTCTTTGTCCATTAAAAATGGACATAACATAGATAAGCATAATTCTTTTTTTTTTTTTTTTAGAAGTGATAAGCATAATTCTTGGTTCCAAATATAGATCAACTGGAATTCAGGATTTGCAGTTTATATGAATCAATCAAGCGGAAAATAAAATAATTTCTCAGTAATTCTGAAGCACCAGCAGATCATGCATCACACAATACCAAAGCAGATTAGTTCTTCTTTACAAATTATCTTTTTTCTTAAAAGCAATATGCCTTTCTTAAAATATGGAGAATTGTCTCAGTTTTTAATTCTTTTTTTATTCTTCTTTTAAAGAGGGGCGATAACAAAACCTTTCTAGATAACACACTTAACTAAAATGCCTTAAACAACAGCAGTTTGTTGGTAAACATATCCCATCCATGCATGAGGATTTGGATATAGATGCAGGTGAAAGAATTGATCTCCAAACCATTCAACTGATCACAATCAATTTCATCATGTTTAAAAGGAGATGAAGGATGTTATCATTTTAAAAAACCAAATGCAAAGTCAAACTACTACATAAAATACGACATCTCAGGCTCAGACTATGCATCTAATTGGCAAAAATTAATCACTGAATGCAAAGGAAAAGCACTCGAAGAATCACTACTACATATACGCCTTCAAAAAGCTGAAGACAATCATTAACATGAATATACATAGCAAGTTTACAGAGTCCTGAATTTATGCTATCCAGGAGATCAGAAAGCTCAGAGAAATATTTTAGTGGATAAAAGAAAGATAAAATGTCATAATCAGCCAACTGATATATGAGATTGGATTCCAGCCTGCTCTTTCAACATATCCAGAAGCAACTTTCACATTGATGGTTGTAGCTATTTCTGAAGTCCTCTGGTAATGAGATGAGTAACAAGGGTATTTCTGTGGATATTTAAAGAATAAATTCAAGAACCATTCCAAAATTAACCAGTCAATTCGGCCATCATAAATACAATTTGGTGGAAATATGCATGTGACATATCCATCCGTTACAATAGCTTTCACTAAAGTTTCATATACAAACATCATCATATAAAGCTTGTTTTGACATTTTCAGTAACGACAGAAATCATGGGAAAGGAAGTCGATCTTACCTCATCTTCGTCAAATCCTGATCCATCCTTAGGAGCAAATAGCATGTCACCTGTAGCAAGCTCAAATGTAATACAAGCTAAAGACCACATATCAACAGAAAAGGAGTACCCAGAACCAATAATGACCTCAGGTGCCCTATACTGCCTAGTCTGGATCGCCTCACTAAATAGCTTATCTGCCCAACAAGCATTCCCGAAATCCACAATCTTGCACTGCATATCAATATCATCCAAGCTCCTCTTTTTCGGTGGTAAAATAACCCCTTCTATTGATTCTCTCCTTCCTGCAATCTTAGCAACTGCTCGCTGTGCCTTCTTCTTTAGCTTCTTCTCAATTGCGCTTGGCATAATTGCACCATTCGGATTTCCCTCAGGCCGCTCAAGGATTGGTGCAGCCCCAGAACGAATAGGATCTTGGTCAGGATTTATGGTTGACACAAGGAGGACGTTCTCAGGTTTCAAATCTGTGTGAATAATTCCAAGCTCACGATGCAGATAATCTAGACCAGCCAGAATTGATCTGCATATCTCCCTGACTTTATTCAGATCAAGTCCCTTGTAACGATTGTACCTAATCAAACGGAGTAGGGAGTCTCCAAGGAATTCAAAAACCAGACAGATGTGCTGTCCATTAGGACCAGCATGCCTAAAGTGGTCAATTAATCGAATGACAAACTTGGAATTTGAAGTATCGCCATTGGCAGTTGCTGTAAGTATCTCAATTTCATGGAGTGCTGCTTCAACAAATTCTGCTGCACTTTTCTGGATTTTAATAGCAACATATGTCTGCGAGAGAAGAGAAGGTAAAGTGGACACCAAGAAAACAGAACCAGCCAAAGAACTTGAAGATCAACATAATTCACCAAAGCCATCCAAGAAAACAAAAGACGGATAGTGCTCCAGCAACAACAACAAAATGTGCAGAATTTCAATGAATTGTCAGCAAACAGAATGATACACCCTTCCAAGAACCCACCCTAAAAGCTAGCTGTTCAGGGGAAAGAATACAAAAGTATAGAGAACCCACACATATCGCAACTCACATGAGGATTGCCCCCCAACAACCTATATGAACTGTGGAATAATGGATCCTAAGTCCTAGCATAGAGGGACCCTCCCCATATGAGAAGAGTGGAATAATGGATCCTAGGTCCTAGCATAGAGCAACATAAAAGGTAGGAGAATTTTAAAATCTGAGGGAATTTGGAATTGTAAAATTTTCAGAACTAGAATTGATGGAAAATATCCAAAAGAAAAAAAACCGCAGATCAAATAAACATAAAAATCAAGTCAGGTTACTTTTGCACCCTGAATTGGAAATGTAAACTATCCAGAATAAATTCAGATAAATTTGTAAACGGAAGAAGGCAAAAAAAAAAAGAAAAACAACAACAACAACAACGAGGAGGAGGAGGAGGAGGAGACGGAAAGCGGAAAACAGCAGCAGCAACAAGACAGAAAGGGAAACTAATTAATCAATAAAAATAAGATTAACTCTTATATTTAGGAATTCGCGCAGATTAGGAAAATTCCGAGGTGGGTCTCGACCCAGTGAATTCTTGGTATTACCGAGCAAATACAGAGCGATATTCTGAAAAAGAGTCGAGATTTAAAGGTGAGGAAAGAAAGCAAATCAAACTGATTATTCAAGCCAGAGAACTCAACACATCAAATAAAGCCATGAGGACTCAAACTGGAGAAAAGGATTCAAGAACAGAACACAAGGTTTCAATTCATCGAAATAAAACACCCAGAATCAACAGAAATCGTGCTATACAGAGAAATCAAAGCCCCGAATCAATAGAAACCACGCTATACATAAAGTCTCTGGATATTAGAAGAACCCATAAAATGTAATGGTTTGATAAAAATCAATGACACATCATTTGTCCGCTGACATAGACGAGAAATCATTCTTCACGTACATAAACACATATGAAATTTTCTGAATGAATAAAGAAGAGGATGAAAAACACGTTCAGAAAAAATAATAATAAACAAGACTTTTTCAAAAAAAAAAAAAAAAAAAACAAGAAGAAGACCAGTGTCCAAAGAAAGAAAGAAAGCAACGACGCTGAATTATTCAAAATCAAACGAACGCGACAGAGAGAAAGGGAGCGCTTTCCTCACGTTTAGAAGGAGACAAGAAAAGAAAAATCACCATTCTACAAAATACGGCGGGAACCCACGCCATGAAAGAAATCGAGACAGCAGAAAAAAAAATACAAAAGGAAAATCCAGATCAAAGATCAATCCAAAGCACCCAACAGAAAAACCAAACACATAGTCGTTCTTCTAACGCGTCAAGAATCTGAGAAGAAAAAATTCATCGATTAACAAACGCCCATGTCAGAATTCATCCCGATGCATGCAAAAAGATTGCCACCCTGGCGAGATTCAACACAATGCATGCGAATGCAGAGGCACATCCTTCTTCAAGTGTTCGGAAATGCAAGAAATGCACAAGAAGTCCGGCAGAGAACCAAATCCAGATGGAAAACGTCGGATTAAAAACAACATACCTCGTCGCAGGTGTCGTAAGCTAGCCAGACGGTGGAGAAATGGCCCCAGCCGAGCTTCCTCTGGGCAATGTATCGACCGCCGGCGAAGACGTCGGCCACCCGAACCGCGTGGTATCCGCCCTTCCTGTACGAATCGATCCCTTCATCTTCTTCCTCGGACGACGACCCGCTCGACATCTCTCTCTCGTGCTGTCTGCTTTTCTCGTTCGTTTTCGTCCGTTCGTTCTTTGTTCTTCGGGAATTGCCCCAAGAGAAGAATGGCCGAGCGACGAACCTTTTCTTCTTTCTCGCTCTCTCATGGCGAAGCGAGCCGAGCCTTATTCTTGTCTTCCGCCAACAATCTCGGGGGCCCCGCAGGGCTTTTTGCAGGTTATTTGCAACGCAATACCCTCTAAGTTTGCTCAATTACACAAAAACCTCACTAATTGTATTTTTAATAGCATGGTTTAGATATTCGTACAAATAATACTCGGACTTTTAAATTTTTGAAAAAATTAACCTCAAGTTGTGTTTGGAAAATAACAAAATTTTTAAATGAAAACTTTTGTGCATAAAGGTTTTTGTCAGTAGAGAAAATGACGTATCATAACAGAGATAATGATTTAAAAATAATGAAAATATAGTTAAATAAATAAATTAGTTATATGATTAGTTGCGTAGAAATAGTCGAAAAGTAGGATAGTATATATAGGAAAATGAGAATAAATAATTAAAAATAAGATAATTATGAAGAGTAAAAAATTTTAAATTAAAAAGTATTATTGCTAAACAAACACTCTTAAGTAAAAAAACAACAGTTTCTGACTTTTCAAGGGATGAAAATACTCCTAGAGCTATTCGTGGATAACTTGTAAACTTTTAGGTTATTTTTGCAAATATACAAAATATAAGATAAAAAACCAATTATGCAAACTAATGGGGCTATTTTTCGTAAATACTCCTAATTTGCAAACTTAAAAATGCAAAAAAAAATATTTTCTATTATAATAATTAAATGAATTTTACTATTTATTATATTTTAAGGTTTTTGCTTGTTTTTATATTACGATATGACGAAATTAATTTTTAAAATTATTTATTCAAAATATGAAAGGCACAAATTAGTTTATTTAATTTGTAGAATTTATATTTTTAATTGTCCTGTATTTTTATAATAATATGAAAAATATTTAAATGGTAGAAGAGAATCAAAATAAGCTTTAAACAATTTTGAGATATCTGATAGAGTTATACTTCTTCAAAATCTCTATTCTACGTATCCCATTCATTTTTATGTCTTCCATGGTGGATGAAAATTTATAGCAACATTTACATTATTATGGAAATTTTTTCATTTGTCTAGTATTATTATGTATAAACTTTATCTCAAAAATATAAAATCAAAGTAATAAAATAGTTCACTATCAATTAAAATTATATTTTCAATATCTGAATTATCTAAAATATAATTTTATGTGGAGAAATAATTTTATAAAGTATTATTACATTTTAATGCATATATAAATGAAGTTAAGCATTTTCATAATTTATACAAGAAATATATTTTTAAAACAAATGTAGTCTATGCGCAACTTTGATTTTGCCAAAAATTGGTCTCTTTATGAAACAAATTATATTAAGGATGTGTTTGGCAATAAGACAAAAAGTCAAGTTTTAACTTTTCAATTAAAATTTTTCACTGTCTATGTTTATCTTATTTTTTTAATCATTTTTTCACATTGTCATGTACTACATCATACTTTTTAATCATTTTTACACAACTTCTTGTATAATTAATCTATATACTTTAACTTTATTCTTTTTATTCATCGTCATTATCTATTTCATATCATATCATTCTCTTTTATACCAAAAATTTTTTATTTAAAAGTTTTATCACTCTCTACACACCCTAAATATAAATATAATAGATAAAATAAATTTTCAATCCATCGTTAATACAGTAAAAATGGAAAAAAACTTTCAATCCATCGCTAATATATTAAAAGTGGAGAGGGTTGGGTGAAGTGCACTACCTTCCGTCCAGAGCTTTCATGCCCACCCTACGCCGATCGAACCCAACACAACCCTACAGTTCAAGCCATCCATTCGGATGAAGGCAGGCAGCACGACCGGCCGGCATCTTCCATTAACACGAGCATTATCTTTTCCGTTATTCTCTTATTAATGCCACACAACCGGAGCTTATTAATAACTCTAAATCTTTTTATTTAATGTTAATTCAAAAAGTAGAATAATCCAGATCATCGCAGTAGTCAAGCTCCTCCACCTTCATTATCTCTTTAGAATACTCCAGCTCATCACCTTAGTCGAGTCCTCTACCTTCTCTCATCTCTTTAATCTTCCAGCTTTAATTATTCCTCCGTAGCTCTCTTATTATTCTTATTTCACTATCAATTACTTATTGACAAGCATACATCAACTCTAAAAATAAAATCTCGCAGGCCAGCTATTATGGAGAGTCTCTGCAAGGGAGCTGCATTTTTCAATGCGCACCTAGATTTTATCGCATCTTTCAGTTGCAGTGACATGTGATGCTCTGGTTCAACATCAATCTCACAGAGGGGACCACAGAAAAATAGTATTTATGGGTCTACTACATTCACGAAAGATGCCTTCTCCACCATTTAACCGATTTTATATAACTCCTTCTAGTTTTAGAATATTGATAATTGATAGATAACTAATACTTGATGTTGATATAAAATTCAATTTATTCATTATATTTAACATTATTTTTTAGCTAGGAGACCAAATTTCATCCAACTTAAATATGTTCATAGGGCCATATTTGCTCGAAATAAATAAATTCACGTGTAAATTAAGGAAAATGCTTGGATTCATTTATATATATATATATATATTGGAATGTAATAGTTCTTTGTAAAATCATTTGTCTACATAATTGTGATATTTTAAATATCGAAAATAATACTTAAAAATCATTTAGTATTAAATTATTTTATTACATTGATTTTACACATTTATATACAGGGTTTATATACAATAATAGTAAATAAATGAAATAATTTGCATGATAATATAGATAATGTAAAATATAATAAATGAAATAGATTTTCATCAATCATCAAAATATTAAAAATGAAGTTTATTAAATACAAAAGAGATTTCGCATAAGCGGAATCTTATTTACTGTCTTCTCAATTCTTCATTACATTTTCTTTAGCTTTATTTATCGTATTGGGCCGTGAGATGAACTCTAAGAATTTTCTAATTAAGGGCTGTCTGGGAAGTGATAAAAAATTTTATGAAAAAATTTTGATATAAAAATTTGTGAGATATAAGAAAATAATGTGATATGATAGAGATAAGAACGAAAAGTAAAGAGAATAAAATTAAAATAAATATGTTAGACGTATGAGTAGTTGTGTAAAAATGAAATAATTTACAAATATACCCACATAATTTGACTATAATTGCAAATATACCCATATAGTTTCAGAAATTACAAATTACCCCCACATAGTTTAACCATAATTGCAAATATACTCACGCCTTTATAATATCGTTACTACACCGCTCTGGCATAAATATATTTGCAAAGGTTTGAAAACTATGTTGGTATATTTGCAAAAACTAAATATTAAGGGTAATATTTAGTTTTTTTCAAATATCCCTCAATATTTAGTTTTTACAAGTATACTCAAACAGTTTTCAAACCTTTGCAAATATACCTACACCATAACAATGCAGTGATGTGTTATAATAGTGTTGGTATATTTACAATTATGGTAAACTATATGGAGGTAATTTATAATTTTTTAAACTATATGGGTATATTGCAATTACGGTCAAACTAAATAGGTGTATTTACAAGTCACTCTATAGAAATGATCGAAAAGTATAGTAGTTATACAAAAAAAATAAAGTAATTATAGAATATGAAAAAATTTAAATTGAAAAATTTTAGTTTGAAAGGTTTTATGTATTAACAAACACCCCCCGAATCAAAACGAAGTAATAACTCATTGATGAATGCTAACATATTGTAAGTAAAGTTATTTCTTTTTTTGTTTAGTATTTTTTGTTCTTGTATTTACAACTCAATCCAATATATATTCTACTATTTAACTTCAAGGGTATAAATTTATGGTGTGTCTCCATACAATTAGAAGTATTTTTAAAAAAATTCCAATCATGTATATGGTAAGTGATAAACTTTTGAAGTTTAAGTATAAAAATTTTTGAAATAGAAATAATTGATGGATATAATAGCAATAATGATAAGAAGTAAAAATAATAACGTTAAAATAGATATCTTAATTGTATAAGTAGTCACAGAGAAATAATTGATAAATAAGATAGTTATATAGGAAAATGTAAATAAATAATTAAAAATATGTAGTCGTGGAGAATAAAAAATTTTAATTTGAAAAGTTTTATACAAAATAGGTAGTTTGAAAAGTTTTATTAAAAATTTGTAGTTTAAAAAGTTGCGGAGAATAAAATAGGGTAGTTTTTAATCATTTTTTCACATTTTTCTATATAATTATTTATTTGTAAAATTATTTGTACATAACTACTCATAGAACTAACATACTTATTTTAACTTTACTATATTTCTCATCATTATCCATATCGTATTACATCATTTTTTTTCATTTTAAAAAGTTTTACGCCAAAAATTTTTATCGCTTCCCAAATATATCCTAACAATAAAACTTTTTTAAACTAAAATTTTCAATGTAAAATTTTTTGACTTTATAATTATCCTATTTTTTAATCATATTTTTCAATTATGATCTATATGATTATTCTATTTTTCAATTATTTATACACAACCGACTATACCACTAACTTATATTTTTTAACTTTATTCTCTTTACTCATCATCATTTTCCTATTATATCACATTATTTTATCTCATTTCAAAAAAAATTCATCTAAAAATTTTATCACATACTAAACACACCTTATGTGTAAAAACATCAATGTCACTGATTACGTAGGCACAATGCTAAAAATGGTAACTTGATTTGGAGAGCACCCAACTTCCCTTTCTTCCTTTTAGATAAGTAACTGCTCTGTCTATACAAAATCCAAGTTTAAACTAGGGAAGCATCATGGGACATGTGAACAACAGATGACATAGCTAGTCTGTCAATTGTATTTTTCAGAACACGTTATCGTATACCTACATGTATGCGTTTACTGGCTTCATTAACACGATGGGTATTTGTAATAAGTGGATCAATTAGATTTAATGATTTGGCGCCGCACAATACTTTCCATATGTTCATTGAATTAACCATGTATTAGTGCTTGTTTCTAAAATATAAAAAATATGAGGCTCCTGCATACGGAGGCTGATCCTATGCTCCCGGGTGCATATATCTATTTTTTAAAAAAAAATTTAATTTTTTCATGAACTTCTTAATCTAAGTGTATTTAACGTATATATCAATTTTTACTATTTTTAGAGATTTTTAGATTTTTATTTTTTATTTTTGAAAATCAATGGCATTTTAGGTAATTCTATGATGTCATCAACCCTGTGATTAGCAAAATTTGGTGGGGTGATACTGAAGGACGAAGGAAAATCAACTAGGTTTTGTGAAATAACATTTGCAATTCAAAAGTTGCAGGAGGAATGGGGTTTCATGACTTCTCATCTTTTACCCTTGCTTTTCTGGCAAAGAAAGCTTAAAGATTTGCCACTATTTCAAAACTCTCTATGCTATAAATTCGTGAAGGTAAAATATTTTCCAAATGAAGACTATTGACATCGAACTTCCAAGCCCAATTCTTTCTTTATATGGAAAAGTATTTTAATAGCCAAGGAGCAAATCAAATCCAAATGTTGTTGGAAAGTGGGCAATAGAAAAACTCTTCATTTCTTCCAAGACATTTGGGCCCCAGTGGACCTGTGAAGGTTGGCCCTTTACCTACAAATGTAAAAGAAGACATAAATGTGGCACACTTCATCGATCAGTTGACATCATCGTGGAAGGAGTCAAAGGTCAAGGTCGTGGTTGGAGATATTGGTTAGTCTACATAAACAACATCCCACTGCCAACTCAAGCAGCTGAAGACATCATTTATTGGCCCTTAGAACCAAATGACATATTCTCTGTCATATCTGCATACAGGGCTATCACCGGTTGTAGCGGTAGACTTTCGCAATGGTGATCGACACCTCATGGTAGTTTCCCGTCAATTATGGCGGCTTCAATAGATCTAAGTGTGGGTAACCCATGTTACCATGAAAATTTAATGAGAAGTATTAAATTTCATGCTCTATGATTTAGATAGATGAGATTTGGGCAACTAAGTAAGCAAAGTGATTAAGTTAATCACTTTGATTACTATGGTAATTATGTGTACTAAAAGACGAAATAAACAAAAGGACAAAGAGGTCGTAGAGAATGCTTGTGTGGCATATGTAATTAATGCTATTTTTCATTTTATTATTTGATTTAATACTTGATATATTAATATCTTGTGATGTATAATGTGGATTGATATGAAATTTTAAGGGAAAGCCTAAGTTGACATGTCTTACATGATGAACAGTTTGGATCGTGAAAAGTATCAATGGAAATGGGTTAATTAGAGTTACATGGTATTTTATGAATTAAATTTATTTTGCTAATATTTTAGCATATATTCATCATTTGAGATGAAAATTTTGTGACAAAGTTGATATACTCCAAGTGATGAATTAATTAGATTAAACTTAATCCCATTGGAAAGTGGTATTATGAATGATTATAAAAACTAATAATGAAAATTAATTAAAGCCATTGACTTATTAGTGATAAAGATGATTTTCCATAAATAAAAAGCAATTACCATAAATGAGAAACCAAAGTCAACTTTGACTTATGGTGCCCACTTTTGAGGTGTCAAAAGGAGGTTAATTTGGGAGGCAAATAAGTCAATAAAAATTAAATAAAATGCATAAATCAAACCAGCTGGGTATGGATGTGCCAACCATGGGATTTTAGGGTATTTTTTATTAAAAAAATATAAAATGTAAAATACATGATAAATGTGGCTAAGAATGGGACACATGGATGGTTCAAAATGTGGCAACAATAGGGGCAAGCGGATGGCTAGGATGAATGCAGAAAATAAATGAAATTTTATGTATTTTAAATTATGAATTATGAGGTGGTATCATAGGGAAAATTTAGCAGCTATATAAGAGGAAAAATAGCAACAAGGTTCAATATTTCAACTTGTAAGGAGAAGAAAACTTAGGAAAAAAAGGAGAAGAAGGGAAGCTAGGTGGGGACGTCCAAACAGCACCCAAAGAGGGGATTTCTCCATCCGAATTTCAGGTATGAGATGCCATTAACATCATCAAAATTTGAAAATTTAAATTTTATCTTATGCATATATTATAAGGGGGTGACGTCGAATGATTTATAAATAGTTACATTATGATTTGTTAATTCCTTGCATGCTTGATGAATGATTAAGCAAGCAAAGCTCTCATATAGGTTATGTGTTAATGCTTACAAGTACGAAATGAATCACACATAAATGCTTATATGTATGGAATGCCTAAGACTAGGTATGATGGGAATAAAATTCTGTTTAAATATGTTAATCCCATGATTAAATAAAGGATATATGTTGAAATTCAAAATCAAGAGTTAGTGACTAAGGGTATAACATGTATTTTGAGTTAAGATGCAATTAGTGAAGTGAAATTTTATAAATTTAAGCACATAAGGGGCTGTTTTGAAAAGGAAAGTAAATCCCAAAAATTTTGGGTTGAATTTAGCTTAATAAAGGTGGTAAACAAGCCTTGAAAAGATCATAAAAGTGGTCGATAATTTGTAATTCATGCGGGTATCATTAAGGTGGAGTGTAAAAGTAAAACTAGCGAAAATGAGATTAAATAGGGATGTTATTATAAGTGAATGTAAATTTCAGAAAATTCATTGGAATTTAATTTGTTAAAGGCTCTACACAAGCCCTTAAACGACCGCAAGGATTGTTGATTAATAACCCTACATATGCATATGGTTAAAGTGGAATTGTAAGAAATAAAACGTGGTGGAAATGAGAATATAAGTAGCTGTTTTGGAAATGGAGTTAAATTACAGAAATTCTGGTCTAAATATTACTTGTTAAAAAGTATAAATAAGTACATAAAATGACCCTAAGAGTTGTGGATTTATGGGGTAACATGTATGTATGAGTAAGGTGGGAATTGTAAAGGGCAAAAATTAAGAAAAATAAGAATATATGAAATTGTTTTCAAAATTATAATTAAATTCACAAATTTTGAAAAGAATTTAACTTATTTAGATCCGAAACAATTCCTTAAAAGGATTACAAGAATGAAGAATAGGTAACATTCTATGAAAATGTTTGTTAAGATGTAACTTTGAAAGTGAAATTCAATGGAAACAAGAGTATATAGAGCTGTTTACAAAACGAAAATCAATTCCAGAAAATTTATGGAAATTTAAATTAAAGAAGGGTGTATATTAACCCTTGGAATGATTACTTGAGTTGTCAAATGATAATTTGATATACAGGTATGCTAAAAGTGCAATTTTAAGAAGGATTTAAAACCAACGTGTATGTCTAGGGCTGTTTTGAAAAAAATGAATTTGAATTCCCAAAATTTTAAGTATATTGACTGGTTATAGATTAAGAATGAAAGTCTGGAATGATTGGAAAAGTTGCAAATTATATACTTAAGTGTGGAAGAAATGGATGATCAATCATTGAGGTTATATAAATATATAATGTGATTGTTAGAAAAATAAATGTGGATTGAGAAACCTTACTTGAACTTAACTTATTATAATTTCAAGTAAGTACTTTGAATAACTAAAAAGAGTAAATGCCCTTAGATTAGGCTATCGAGAGAAAAGAATGATTAATCATTGAGAAAAATGAAAATATATGACTTCAAAAGATGATGATGTTCATCTCCAAGAAAGAAATAATTAAGGCAAATATGTTATGAGTCACATATAGATTGAGATTATGTAAGGGTTGAGAACAAATGATATATGAACATAGATTAAATAAAATACAAGACATGCAAGTATATAAGATGATCATTTTCGCCTGTCTAGGAAAAGGTAAGGAAAAGATCGACGGAACAAGTTGAACTTCCCACAAGTAAGCAAACAACACTTTTGAAAATGATGTTTTATTCTCAATTATTGAGATGAATTATGAATTGCTTTATTGAAATGATGTGTAGGCAAGCTTTTTAAAATCCTATTTCAAAAGGAGTCTTCTGATAAGGAAGTTTGATTCCTTCATGAAATAATGTTATAAGCACGCAACACTTTTGAAAATGATATTTTATTCTCAATTGTTGAGATAAATTCTAAATTGCTTTATTGAAATTATATGTATAGGCAAACTCTTTAAAATCCTATTTCAAAAGGATTTTTATGATAAGGAAGTTTGATTTCTTTATGAAATAATGTTGTAAGCAAGCAAAACTTTTGAAAATGTTATTTTCCAAATATGAAAATGTTTTAAAATTGCTAAGCAAGCCCTTCAAAACTATTGAAATGTTTTGAGATTATCTCATGGGTATATTCTAAAAGAAAGTTTGTTTTGAAAAAGGAGGTTTGATTTGTGAAAAGAATGTTTGATTCCTTACGAAATGATATTTGCAAGCAAAGCGTTTGAAAAAAATATTTTTGAAATGTTTAGAATCTTTTTGAATAGTAAAACGACTTTAAAATGTTTTATACTAATGTTTCAAAAAGGATTAAAGGAAAGCCAACCCGATAAATTGATTTTATACAAGGATTTGATTTCTGTTTTGTTAAAATGATGATCAATGATTATGCAAGCTCTTCTTTATATAAGCAAGACAAGATTGTTATGAAAATAAGATATATGATGTCGAGTAACCAGAAATGATGCGTTTGCATATCCTTTGTTTATAAAAAGTCCAGAAATGGGAAATGAAAATGTTGCAAGAAAAGTTTTTTAAAAATGTTATTTTCTTCTCAAATATTCAAATATTTCGAAATTGCTTTATTATGATAGTTTCCAAAACTATTTTATAAACAAATGAGCAAAACTTTTAAAATCATTGATTTTCTTAAAAGTTGATGTGTATTGAAATTCCTTGAGTTTTGAAATGTTTGGAAAATGTTGTATATTGATGATTTTAAAACCATTTAAGGATGGTCATCCCAATATTATGATTTAAAATATTGTTCACAAATTATTATTTTTTGTATGCCTAGTTCTAAGTTTGAGAAGGGCACCGAATGACAATTGTGTTAATTTATAAGTTATTGTGTACAACATGGTTGTACCAAGTTTTCAAATTGAAAAGGACACAGTCCAAGATCTCTATTATTTTATGAAATTATGCTAGCATGTCAATGTGATTAAGAATGATGTATGATGCACTAGAATGATGAATAGATCTATCGTAGAGGCGGTCGCAGACCCGGACCACTCTACATGTGGCTAAGTCGCTAAGAAAAGATAGGAGCCCGACAGCGCCCTCTTTGAAATGAGAGATAGTTTAAGAATAACCGCAGAGCTCGCGTGTTATCATATGAAAGGTTTTTTTCCTATAGAAGGCTGATCACTTGGTAAGTGTCATATACCAGATGGATAGAGGTGTGTTTGCATATATTTTGTTTAAAAAAAAAACCTCAAAATGGGGTCGTGAAAATATTTTAGGGCATAAAAATGTCCTCATGAAAAAAGATTTACATGGAAAGGTTTAAATGCATATGCTTCGTCTTTGAAAAACTTAGAAATTGGGACTTGAAAAGGTTTGTGTGAAAAAGTTTCATGAAAAAGTTTGCCTATAAATGAAAAATGCTTGTTTATTGAGTTTATCATTCATGTTTTATTTTTCTCAACCATAGGCAGGTACGAGGCACAAGTGGAAAAGCAAAGCTAAATATTATTTACCTGCATGTTGTGAATGAACGAATGCATGCATTGATAATGAAGTTTCAGGTTATGAATATCTCTAGCATGATGTGAACAGATAAGTGTTTATATTGAGAATTTTATTTGAATTTAGCTTATGAATGTATGATTATTTGTAACCTGAAAATAAGGTTGCCTATGTATCAATTATATGATATACAAATGTTAAGGGTAGGCGATGAAAGTTTATAATATAAATGATTAAGTTGTTTGAGTTACGAATATTCATGAATGACTTGTATTGATATGATATGACCGAGACAGGAGAAAAGTTAGTTGAAAGTGCTTGTATGCTAAGAATAGATGAATACTTTATACTAATACGAAATTATCAGGTTATGAATGAATTGATGGATTGTAAATGATAGCTATAGCTAATTTCAAGTAGATATTACTTGAAGAAGGATGAAGAAAATGTAATGAAAACAATTTTTTTTTCTGCTAAATGAAATGTATACAGAAATCCCGTCGCGTGATCAGGGCAACAATCCTGTTCACATTTACCAATGAAAAATAAACTTAAAGTAAGATTCCAATGCTTTGGGTCGGGCGCCACATTTAACAAATGTCCTTTCCACGCATAGGTCATATCTCAAACTCTTTATTTTATCATGTTGGAAGATTTGGCAATACAGAAACCTACGCTGTATAAGGGGAGAATCTCTCCCATTTGCAGAAATTCCAAATAGATGCATTCATTTCATCCATCGGTTGGATTCGACCAATCTTTACTTCACATCTTTCACCCCTATCTTCCATGATCATGTTAGATGGATGCCACCTAATAGAGCTCATATTTGATACAACTTTTAATAGAAACACGGGCACTATGATAGTCACGATAATCATTCGTGACACGAATGGTCATTTTCACGCCACATATTGCTGAAGATGGCAAGCATGGGATGACCCACTATGGATGGAGACCAAAGGCATGCTTCTTGCTATCTCATATGTAACAAAATCATACTACACAAATTTCATCTTTGAAACTACTTCTCTCATCCTCTCTTGTTTCCTATTTGAAGAATATCCCATATGCTCAACTAGTGGTTATCTCATTCAATTGATAAAGGATAAAAGATATATTTTCTTCCATATGAGTTCCCTCATGTTCTTCAAAGTGTTAATAGTGTTGCTAATTCACTAGCAACCTTTGCTTTATCGGAGAAATTATCCACAAGCTCCTAGGTGGACATGTCTCCTGCCTATGTTCCTAATGCTATGTATAACAACATTAAGTTTCTCTATCTTAATGAGGGTTTTCTCTCTAGCCTCCTTAGCTCCTCAGGCTAGTGGGCTAGGCAAGAAAACTCGCTTTTTCAATTAAAAAAAATTATAAAATGTTTATTAGAATGCCTAAGTACTTGCTTTAAATTTTGTAGGCAAAATAAGAAAAAGATAGTATTATGCCTATGTACAAGAATTTTCAATTCATATTATTTAATTATGAAAAGTTAATAAGAAAGCATTAGTACTTGCTTTAATTTTTGTATGCTAGACAAGGAAAAGATAGTAGCACCCTCCAGTCAGATAGGCATGACATAGCTGACAATGGTAAGGAGTAAGGGGAAGGTAACAATATGTCATGGTCCAACAAGCATGGCCTAGCCGAGGAAGGAAAAGACCCATAA
Source organism: Annona cherimola (assembly GCA_030490835.1). Lineage (NCBI taxonomy): Eukaryota > Viridiplantae > Streptophyta > Magnoliopsida > Magnoliales > Annonaceae > Annona > Annona cherimola. The sequence continues at coordinate 92,441,777 of CM059972.1, forward strand.
CAGTGGGAACCCAATCGTATGCACCCGGGTGCATTCAGCCTCAGTGCACCCGGGTGCACTGCACCTATTTTTTTTTATTTTTTTTTGAAATTTTTTTCATGAAGCTGTTAATATAAGTTTATTTAACATATGTATCAATTTTTACTATTTTTAGAGATTTTTAAATATTTTTTTAAGATTTTTAAAAATCAGTGGCATTTTCCGTAATTTAAAATTACCGAAAATGCCACTGATTTTTAAAAATCTAAAAAAAATATCTAAAAGTCTCCAAAAATAGTAAAAATTGATACATATGTTAAATAAACCTAGATTAAACATTGTATGAAAAAATTTTCAAAAAAAAATAAAAAAAATAGGTGCAGTGCACCCGGGTGCACTGAGGCTGAATGCACCTGGGTGCATACGATCGGGCTCCATAATAGTGTGTGGGTTATGGCTCATGAAAATACATTTTTAAAATGGGTGAAAATGAAAAATACATTTTCAAAATAATCAAATTTTCCTAAATGAATTTTTCGCCTTCTAATTTAAATATTTGTAAAAATAACTCTTGAAGTTTTGAATTTTTATAAAAATAACCTTAGGGTGTGTTTGGTTGGAGGTAAAACTTTGGATGAAAAGTTTTTGGAGTAGAAGTTGTCAAATCAATAGAAAGAGATGTGATATAATAGGAGTAATGATGAGGAGTAAAGAAAATAAAGTTAAAATAGATAGGTTAGTTGTATGGGTAGTTGTGTAGAAATGATTGAAAAGTAGGGTAGTTTGTATAGAAAAATGTGAAAAAATAATTAAAAAATAGAATAATTATGGAGACTGAAAAGTTTTAGATTGAAAAGTTTTAGTTGACACTTTTTTACCCTAAACAAACACACCCTTATACACAAAAAAAACTATTGATATTTTCTATAGCGATGTATAAAAGGTAAAAATTATTGTTTTGCAAATATTTTTTGGGAAATTTTCAAATATGCTCGTGATAATCTATCAAAAATTTTATCACGTGAGAAAAATAGTCATTTTGGGTGCTCTTTGGAATTCGGGTTCCCCGCCCGCACTCCACCGCCACGCCCTCCTCCGTGGCTCTGCCTCTCGTTCCGCCCTTTTCTGCCTGGCGTTCTCTCCATCCCGTCGTCTCCTTCTTCTCTGGTATCCCATTCCGTCCTCGTCTTCTTCCTATCCGCCAGCTTTCGCCCCTCCGACCATCCCCATCCGCCGTCGTTTCCTCCGTCCCTGTCAACTCCTCCCTCTCTCCATCAGCTGTCTCCGTCTCCACTCTTCCATCCGGCGTTTAAAGTCGCTGTTTCCCCCTCATTCGTTGCTACCATTACTTATTCGTCTCCATCTCCTTATCCCTCTCACGAGCTCTCCCTGTTTTCTCCCATTCTTCTCCATTCTCCAAAAATCCCCACCAGCTTCCAGCTACTGTTCAGGTAATTTTATTTTTATTTTTTTATCGTTACTTTCACTTTGAAACATAAACTGTTTGTATATGTCATAAATTTTTATAAGTTTTGCAATTTGTTTTATTAGTACTATCCCTATAATTACATGTATGATTTCGAGTGTGTGATTGGCTGTTCTTTTTGTATTGCAACCTAAGTGCGGAATTGCTTTTGCTATTTCTGCTCTATGGTTATATATGTATTGGAAATTATCACACCAACAACTTTTAGATGTCTCTCAACCGAGATCTCCATTAGTATTCTGCTCTAGGAGTCAAACCCTTCCAGCTGGGTAATTCATGGAGATAGATTTTGCAGTGGTGGTGGTGGTTTCAGTCATTATGCCAATCTAGTTATAGATAAACGTTTGTTTCTGATCCGATGATGAAATTGGAGTTTTGGAGTGTGAATTGATTACTGGAAGATTTGAACGTATGTGGAGGCTTCTGGATTTTATAATGTATAAGAAGACATGTCTCCAATGCCCTGTGCCAAGTCCGTTTTAGCATTGTGAGTTTCCGGGCATTTTTCCTGAAAAGGAGGCATGCTTGAGTATATCTATAGTTAACATCCATTGTCTCGACAATTTACAAGTGTTTACCCTGGCTTGACACCATGCTTTCTATCACTGCTTTCAATAATTCACCTAACTGTCATTAGTTTGAATGTTATATTATTTCAATAATTTGCTCACTTATTATTTGACTTCCCGACCTGAATTGAACTGATTTTGCAGGGTTATTTTAAGTTTGGATTGAGGTTGAAAATAGGGTTGAAAGTAGAAGCGGGTCGAGGTTTTGTTACCTGATTTACAGCCCTAATCCTGAAATCTGAGGGCCAGGCTATTCCTTTCACTTGATTTTCAAAAACGAACTCACCTTTCTTCCAACAAAAAAGAAAAACCCAAGATTGCTACTGTCTTTCATTCAAACATCTCCTGTCTTTTATCCAGACATTTCTGCAAGCATCTACAGATCGTGCAAACAGCTGGTTGACATGGATGCGAAGGATATACTGGGCATTATTCCAAAAGGAACGCCTGCGGAGAAGAAGCCTCGGTCTCAGAAAGACTCCCACCGCAAACCAGATGGCGTTTCCCGCGAGGCATCTCTCTTTCTCAGTTTTCAGATTTCCGTTTTGGTTGCTGTCTCTGATATTAGGTTTTTTACTGTTACAGGCGGAAAGGCGCCTTCTTCATTGTCAGCTTTCTAATTTTACTTGTTTCTTTGAAATTAGGTTTATGCACTTACAGGCGGTTTGGGACCGCTTATGCCTGCCATCGACACATCCCACTTGAAACGCCGGCCTCCATCCGACAAAGAAAAGGCAAGAGCTTCCAACGTTGCCCAAACTGCACTTCTCCTGAGTCTACTTTGCTATGATGCTTGCAGTGAACTGAATTTTAAAAGTTTCGGCTGCGAACAATTGGAAACAAGTGCTCAACATTGTAAATGTGAAGTGGGTTCCCAGTGCTTGAGTTTTCAGGCAAACACATCCCTTCTGGGGCCAGGTTTAGATTGATTTATTAACTGAGATGGGGAACATGAGTTTCAATTTGGGTGCAATGGTATTGCGCTCAACTGTGTTGTGGTTTAATTGAGACTGTGGACATTCTTTTCAATGTCCTTTGCTGAGTTAATAGTAATGTTTTGTGCTTCAATTGGATTGTCAACAAATATGGCCTTCCACAAACTTATGATATGAGGATTGTTATTATCTTGCTATTCCAGTTGGAACTCTAGTATGTACACTAACTTTTATATATGCTCTTTAATTCTTTGCAGGTCACTTGGCAATGGCTTCCTTTTACATCCTCTGCACGGTCCGATAACTTGCAACTTTATCATTGGGTAAATGCTAATGTTCCTTATGATGCTTGAGTATGAGAGGTCCAGGCGCGGATGAGAATTCTGTAGTAATTTTATTATTTCCATTAGTTTGTTGGTATGGAGGTGGTTAATTAGTGGAAGCCGGGGAACTCCTTATTTCTTGGGGATTGACAATGACAGGGGCTTATTCAAAAGAAATATACGATTTTCTACTGGTCTATTTTTCACACAGTTGGTATGCTAACTTGGGCCAGGGAAGATGAGGAGAGGCCTTTACCTGCAACATCGCTCTTTTCCTGCTTCAAATTGTCTCCTTTAAAATGATGATGATTCTTTCATGATCCTTGTTAAGCATTACAGTTGTTCATCTCACATATTGTTCTGTGCTTGTTTTCCAGGTTAGGGTTGTTAATGGTGTTCCACCAACAGGTGATTACTCCTTTGCCAAATACAACAAGGTAAATTTGTGGCTTATTGGTGAAAGCATATGGTAATTTAATATGCTGCTTTCAGCTTTTGGTGAAAATTTCATATGTTTTTAAGATATTGGTAATAAGCATTTCATATGATTTGAAAAAAACCATTTGTTTCAGTTCTTATAGATGATATGTGGAGCATGCAATTTGCAACATGTTCTCCACTTCGTTTGCCATCTTTAGCTTAACAATATGTCCTGTAAGAAGTCCAAAATGATGAAGAATCCATTCGGATACATATAAAAGGGGTGGAAAGATTTCTCCCCTTGCTTATAGTCTCCTATGCACAACTTGGGTGGAATGAAACTCTCATTTTCCAAAAAAACACCTTTCTCATTCCCAATGATAACATCTTAATTTTTCAATTTCCTATTCAAATTTTCCCAATTCCCATACAATTTTTACCATTCCCAACACACAATAACATTTTTCCATCCCACTTTCTCATCTCATCTTCATTCCATCCTTATCCCATCCAAGCTGTAAACAGGATTTTCTTCATTGTTGCCTATGGTTCCAATAGTAGGCTGTGTTTTCTAAATCATTTAACATGTTTGTTTTGTCTTCTTTGATTTGTGGCTATTACCAAGTTTAGATAATTTACATCTCCTGTTCAACTCTTCTCTTCTCCATTCACTTTTGCATGTAAACGGATCCTAAGTTAATGAATGTATGCATGTGTCTTTAATTATAGATGTATGATTGCCTGTTTGTACATTCTTTTGTGTGTATGCACATACATATTGACTAGGCTGTCATCTTTGGTTTTTTGTATATGGGATTTTAGTATTCCTTCTTTTTGCTACTTCAATTGGAATGTGATACATGGTCTTTAATGTGACTACAGTTGGTCGATGTTCTTAAATACACAGATGAGGAGTATGAGAAATATTTGACTGATCCTGTAGGTACAACAACTTTTGCGTCTTTAAATTTCCCATATATACTTCGTTTTCTTGCTAGAGAGGTGTCAAATTTCTGTTTTCTGCTATGTTCTTGTTCTGTATTTCATGCGTTTTAAGAAAACTCTTTTCCCTTTCCACTATATATTTTTTTGCTATGTTAAATTATATGTCAAAATTTTGATTTTTTTGGGGGCCCTTTTTTCCAATAATAAGCAAGTATATATAAATGCAAAATTTCATGCTAACACAACTATAAAGCTGCATGCTTGAGAAAGCATTCCAGCCATTTCTTGAAGACAATTTCTCCCTTGAGCATTGCAAACCTGATAATCAAAGTGTCTTACTATAATGTACATGCTGTTAGAATTTGGAAGCAGTTTTGCTCTTTGGCTGAGTAAATATGCCAATTTACTGATAAGGAGTGTCTGGATTGTTGGAAATGGAAAAGGGGAGATGGATGGTGCCAGTAATATGGAAATGATATTAGTCATAAAGTGAATAAATAGAAAAATAGATTGGAGGTAATGGTGGCAAATATAGGTAGTGTCAAGGAGACGGTAGGGTCATTATGGTAGGCATAGTAGGAAAATTTCATGTCCATTTACCATTCGCATTGGGTTTTCATCTTCATTTGTACTTCTTGCTAAATATACTTGAAGCGGAGACTGAAACATTTGGCATCCAACCATATAACTTCTTTTCTTCTCCATTGTGGAAAGCACAAGCCAAATTGATGGCCGTTTTCCAACTGGTTTACTATTTTAGTGGCATGACATATGACCGTATTCTCTCAATTGGTTGGTCATATTCTGGCATGATTTTGTTTATGTATTCTTATCACTGGTTATTTTCCAGTATAAATTGTACTTGGATAGCAGTGCAGTATGCTTCATTTGGTTAAGTATATTACTCTATGCAAGGCATGCAATATTAAATATCTTCAGAGTGCATAAATTGCAACTGATTTTTTGTATGAAGCTAGATTCCTTTCACCTAAAAGTTTTTATGGAGATATGCATGTTATCATGCTGCCATCTTGTTCATGCCTGTTTCAATATGAGATCCATCCATATTCACATACTTTATGAGAGAGGATTAGCATTTGTGAATGAGAAATTTTTAGTCACAGTTTCCATTGCCAGGGAAAAAGTATTAAAGTCAGCTGGGAGAAAGAAGAGCATCTCCCATCTTTAACTCTTCTTTCCAATTCAATCTTTGCATTGCAATGAAGTTCATAATTCTGAGAAAGCTTCCTTTTAAGTTGTGATAATTATCACTTAGATTAATAATGCATTTTTGTTTATGTAAGAGTTTCTTCTTAACTGTATATCGCCAGGTTGACTCAGTTGAAGTTAGAAAGGATGAGAAAACTCAGTACAAAAACAATGCTGGAATTCTTGATTGCAATGTCTCCCCAAAACAGTGTACTTATCTAAGTTTTGGGTGCTGCCAATGTATATTTGCTCCAACATTTTCAGCCCATTTGTACTTGTTGGAAGCCAAGGAAATTATTCAATCAAACAATATTGAACATGTTTCCCATCTCTTAGCAAGAAACAAGCGGGATTACTTGTTGCTCTGTTGTGAATGTGGTATTCATCTCATTTCTTTCTAAGGCTAAAAATCTAAATTCTGATTGTCACGGTCTAGGACATTATCTTGCCTCACCATTACCTTGGAGGAACAGGTTCTTTTTCTGACATGGTGTTGACGCTTCAGACTTACAGCTTCTCATGTCTTCCTTTTCAGTCATGGACGAAGGAAGAGACAGATCAGTTATTTGACTTGTGTCAACGGTTTGATCTTCGTTTTATAGTGATAGCTGACAGGTTTCCAACCTGTCGAAGTGTGGAGGAACTAAAGAGTCGTTATTATGCAGGTGCCATTAATGTTTGCTCGTCATGATGAGTTCCCTATTTTTTACCAATTAGCATCAGTTATTTATTTTTCAGGAATACTTTTTATGAAACCGAGTTTCAAAGAAGTGATTTCGTAAAACCCTTTTCTTTTTTGAAATGTTGATCCTTGATGAAAAATCCAATCCATTTATTTATTTTATATAATTTGTTTAGCTAGGAGACCAAGTTTCATACCAATCCAGCATGTGGATTGGTCACATTTGCTCAAAAATAGGTGCATTCTTGTGTAAATTATGAAAAATGCTTAGATCCATTCACGCATGTATTAGAATATAACAATACTTCATAGGATCATTTGTTTACATATTATTGATATTTTAGATGGTTTAGATGTTGAAAAAACTACTTTAAAGTTGATATTTTAATATTGAACTATTTTATTACGTTGATTTTACACATTTATAGATGGGACCCATATACAGTGAAATTAAAAAAATAAAAGGGTTTCCAGGATACTATAAATGATGCTAAATACAATGGATGAAATGGATTTTCTATCCACTATTAAGATTTTAAAAATGGAAGGGGTTTCATAAAAGCGTCCCCGTTTATTTTTATATCTGTTTGGCACAGAGTTCAAGCTTATAGCTTGTGTTTCACATTCTAATTCTCTTCTTCTGACAGTGTCTCGAGGTCTTTTACTTGCTAGAGCTTCTTCTCCTGCTGAAGTATCTAATAATCCTCTTGTTAAGGTTCAACCTCTTTTATGTCTGTCTGGAGTTCTGATATCACTGGCCTAAATCAAAATTTTTTATTTTATATAGCACTATTGCTCTAAGAATTTTTATGCTGTCCTTCATAGAGGCTCTTACTTGATCTTAGGTTTGTCTTTTTAATAATTTTCTTTTCCTTGTTTCTGTAGGATTCTTACAATATGTCTCAAGAGAGTGAACGCAAGCGTGCACTGTCTGCGCTTTTTTTACAAACAAAGCAACAAGAGCGCAGGGATGCTGAGGTATGAATTGTTAGGCATCTGTTCTCTTGGGAAGCAGAATGAAACTTACACTGAGAACAAAAGTGTAGAGAAAGAAAATTGGAAGGAAATTTCTCTGCTATGGATTGTTTTGAGTAAAAAAAAAAAAAATGAGGGGAAGATGAGACAAAAAATTTCTACCTGAACTCTGTTTATGATCAATACTTTGTTGATACTTAAATAAACTCAAGCAAGAACATTTTAAATCTCCTCCCCAAAACTATTTATTCTTTTCAATGTTTCTATGGCAAATTTTCTTTTTGTATGATCAAATTCTGTTTTCAAAATTTCTTGCTTTTATTTGATTCCATCTTGCATATTTGCAAATTGCATGTTGAAATGATGATTTCATCTTTTCTGCATCAGATTCTTGCGGAAGCAAAGCGAATTACTGAGTCACGCATGCTTAGCAAGGTAGGAGTTCTGAATTGATGAGCAATGCAGGTTTTTTTTTTTTTTTAAAATAATCGTTGCAGTTACTTTTTGTTATTTCCTGCTTCAAATCCTAGCAAGTACAAAGATTCATTTATAATTTCTTAGATACATTGTTGCTGTTTAATTGTTGTGAGTAGAATTGCCATTTTTTTTCTCAGGCAGCTGAAGATGCCAACTTGCCCATTGGTCCTGAAGGTGTCGATAAGGCTGCTGACCCTGTATCACCTTCATCCGGTGCTCAGCCTACAGCAGTAGAAGATAGTGCTGCTGTTCCTGCTTCACTTCGCATGGTAAATCAAATATTTCTGTTTTCTTAATAATTTCTGAGTATAAGAAACATACTGAATTTCAAGTTATTAAAGTTGAGATAAATACCAAAGAGCTTGGTTGGGCTATCTCGCCTTGTTTGTGTTATATGTCACATATCATTTTGTTATATCTAAATTTAATGCAAAGATGCATGGTAGGGTTTTAGCTTCATTTATTTGTTTAAAAATCTGTGTTCAAGCTTGTTGAGTTCCAAGCTGGGACTTTGAACTTGACCTTGGGCCTAATCAACCAGAGCCAAGCTAGGTATTTGTAAATAACTGAAAATTTTGCTTTATTTCGTCATCTTCTATCATTTTATTATCTTGCTCCTTGATCAACAATTCCTGCCTGATGCCCATCGATATTTTCAACTTGTAGTAATTCATCAGACAAGCACGAGTGTTGAACTGCCACTTGACATTATAGTCAAAATTTCTCCTCATTTCCATTAATTTTATGTATATAGGCTGGCTGGAAGTTGCCATTTTTTGTAGCAAGTGTCAATGTAAATCTTTACTATATTTTGTACCAAAGAAATGTGTGGGTACAAATTCATTTTAATGTGTAGTGTCATTATAGAAATTGTCAAAATATATTCTACAGTCTACAGAGACTGTTTTGTTCGTAGCTTGACTGAAATAGGCATTTTTATTATTATTATTTTAATCAGTATATGTATATGCTCAATTCATGGGGCAAGTTTTGATGCATTATGTGTCAATTCCAGCTATGATTTTCTATCGAAGATCAGAAGAATTCCCTGCACCTCCACAATTTCTAACCAACTTGCACATTTTCAGCTTTTGAGTGTACTGAGAACATATGCTCTCTCTTTCTCCACCCCCACCATGCACCCCACATGCCCCACACACACATGCAAAAACAATGTCTAACCAACTTGCACATTTTCAGCTTCGAGTGTACTTGAGAACATATGCTCTCGATCAAATGGTTCAAGCAGCAAGCACATCTGCTGGGCTAAGGACTATAAAAAGAGTTGAACAGACTTTGCAAGACCTTGGGGTTTGTTCTCTTACTTACCTACTTATTCGGCAAATAAATTCTTCTCATGAAAGCATTTGTTCCTCTTCAACCATATTTGCTGGTTTTTCTCATTTCTTTATTGTTCAAGAGCTAAAACTTTATTAAGAACAAGGAAATAAGACTGATGTTGAAGAAGTTGGGAGGTAACCCATTCCTTATAGCACTTTCTGATGCCCGAAACATATATTTGATTGTGTCTTGCAACAGTGGTAATTTCTATCTGCTTTTTTCCTACTGTGTAGATCTGGACTTCTCTTTCTTTTTGTTCCTTTCTTCATTTGTATTATATACTTTCTCACTTTTAAGCCTGTAGAAAGCACAAATTATTTAAAGCCCTAGGTGGAAGGTATTTGGAGACTTTTTTCTTTGATTCAACTTGGAGAAAAAGGTGCAAAGTTTCAAGTAACTGTGGAGCTCCAATTCTGATTGCTATCTTTTAGCTACCTAGCTCCATTTTTCTAATCTTGTTATACTAGTATTCTTAGGCACTTGATTGCTGGTATAGATTCTGCAAGTAACTTCAGTCACCATAAGCAAGGGACACTCTGAAACATCTTAGCATTTTGTGTCAGCCCCATCTTGTCCTGTTGAAATCCGTGCTAGGTGCGAGAAATGTTTACATGAGGCCAAACTAATTCCAATTGATGAGCTCAACATGCCACAATGATAGAAATAGTTGAGGAACACCTGCAAATTTCACTGAGGCTCACCCAATTTTTTTTTTTTTTTTTTATTTAAAAAATATCGAAAAGACCGCTCTCTCTCTCTCTCTCTCTCTCTCTCTCTCTCTTGCTTGCTTGGTCATGTCACCATCGATAGGGCTCTCTCTCTCTCTGTCTTTCTTGCTTGGTCATGTCACTGTCGATGAGGTGGGTTAAAACTTTAGCAATTGAATATTCTCTCTATAGGCTGTTTGATGTAGATAGAGGGAGAAATTTATAGGAGCTCTGTTTTGTCTACTCCATTTTACATATATTGAGTTTGTTTAACTATGAATTGCTAGATAAATTTGAGTAGAGAGTATCATTGTCTATTGAATCTAAAAAGGGAGATTGTTCTTGGTGGAATACATGATGGTAAATTATTAGACTACATATTCCTTACTTTATGTGGTGGTTTGAATTCACTGATTGAATTGAAATTTTGATAGAAATAAGAGTTCTGAAAGCAAAGGCTGATCAAAATAGGCACTTTAAGAACAGTGCATGAGTTTTTTCTTGAAGGTGATGTCATTTACACCTTTGTTGATGACATGTTTGTGTTTGGACAACAGTACCTTAATAATGCTCTGAATAACACACATCAAAGAGGGTCGAAATTTCACCACATGATTTGAGGTTGTATCAACTGAATCAGGGTTGTATGTCTCCTTTCTACCATTTGGTTTGTTGTGTTCAACCGGAATTCACATTATCGTCTGTTACAAGTCTTCTATTAGCTAAGTGATGGATGATCACATTGCCTCATAGAGAATAGATTTTTTTTCCCCCTTCTTTTGCTTCTTCTTTCTTGCTGACATTTTTGCGTGGGGGCTACATTATCTTGGTATTCCTCCCAATAGCCGACATCAAACAAGTTCTAAATTTCACCAGATGATTTGTTGTCTTATGTACTGAATCAAGGTTGTATGTCTTCTCTTTACTATTTGGTTTAGTTTGTTCAGCCTGAATTCACATTATGGTCTAGTTTAAGTTGTCTTTGTATTACCCAAGTGACAGATGATCACATTGCCTGATAGCTAATTGAAGATACGTTTTTGCTTTTGCTTTTGCTTATGCTTATAAATGAATTACCTAGTGCACTGATTGCAGAACACAGGGAACAGGATTTATGCTGAGTTGCTAGTATTCATGCCACGGACATCTAATTTCTTTCTTCCTTCTAAAGTAGCTTTTGCGTTGATTTATGCATCCTAGGAAGTCTCTGCCATTTTGCAGGTTCATCTTAAACCAAAGGTTCCAACCAAAGCAGTTTGTACGGAGCACTTGGCGTTACGAAAAGAGATACTGATGCTCCTAAACCTTCAGAAACAGGTTGATATCATTGGATACCAATTTAATAATTTGATACTTCACCTTTCACTTGTTTTAAGCTTCACATAATCAATCAACAAAATCATTAGTTTGCATAATATCAGTTCAAATCTTATTAGGTTCCGTGCATGCTACTTGAACTGAGAATCACATATCTAACCTTAAGAAATCATCCTTATTGCAGAAATGTTGCTTATAAGGCGATATTTTCTTATAAATTGATACCTCCTTTTAATCAATCAAAAAGGTGACAATCCAAAGTGACTTGCATGTAGTGTAGTTACTGCTGAACGGCACTGGAAATAAACTAAAAGGACTGATGTCAAAGCTTAAATCCATGTATTTGTTATCCTTATTTGTTTATATGACTGACATATTATATAATCAGTTGCAATACAAGGAGGCAGAAGCTTCGGGTCACAATGATAACTCATATGTTGAAACACCAAGCACACCTAAGGTAAGGGATGCATGATCTGTGGAATCTTTTCAACTAAATATATATTATTCAGTCACGGGGTATGTTGTCAGCCTGCAATTCCTCTAGCACATGGGCAATGTTTACCTGTCAAAATTTCCAAGGTATGTTATGGGTATAGGTTATGTATCAGATGCTAAAAGGAATTTGTATCAGATGCTAAAAAGAAAAATTCTGGGCAGTAGATGGTTTCTACTGATGTCTCGTTTGTGATGCTTGGAAAGGGGGTAAACATGACAGAGATTGTCTTTGACCACCTGTTCTAAGAAACTGGCCATAGTTTCATGCAACTTTGCCAACATACGGGAATGCAATTAGGGCTCGATTCCTGTTTCTTTTAATCATTGTGTGACTCAATACATGATTTTATTGAATTTGAACAGCGTTCTCACCGGGGAGAACAGGATAGGTCATTCGTTGTTTCTGATTCAGTGGCATTTGGAGGTAAATTAAGCTGTCTTCTTATCATATTTGGTTGGCTCAGTAGCCTAGCATCAAATGTTTCTAATATTGTGGTCTTCTTGCTGAGATTGCAGGTGATAGAAGTGGAAAACGAGAGCAAAAACGCAAGGTATGTAACATCCTCTACAAGTTTTGATGTGCTGTTACTTTTTCTATTATGATGCTTTTCCCGATGAGTGAATTTATAATTTATGCTGGTCTAGGCCCCTGGAAGGTATTTAGATGCCCCAGCTTCACCCCCTCAATCGACAAAGAGGGCTCGGAAGTTAAAAGCTGCTGATTGATGAGGTTCTTTCTGCATTTCTTTTGAAGTGCCTTTCCTATTTTATTTTATTTCATCATGATTTAGAAACTATGGAGGCAAGGCATGTGTTCCTTCCCCGGTGCTCGCATCGATGAGCACTCAAAGCAAACCATGGCAATGGGTTTAGTATATTTGTTGTTGTGCTTGCGTATCTTATCAGAATGGAGCAGACACTCATTGGTTCATCCATCCCCATAGAAATGCTAACGGGATTTCTTATTTTTTTTGTCTTTGCTGTCACCTCAGCACAACAATTATGGCAAATCCTGGAGACGGTCTGCCTTGTTACTCTGCCTCGATGGTCTACGTGAGCAATTGGAGGAGTCCGTGGAGAAATCGCAGGCAGGCATTGTTGATACGATGGTATTCTGATGCTTATTTCAGTGGGTTGGGTTTGTTGCTCGGAGGATTATAGAAAGTTGAGTTGGCTCAATCATCTTCATTACATTTGACTGACGATGATGGCGAATCCATTCAAGCTACCAAGGCTCATCCCATCACAAAACCCTTGTTTTATGTATATGTTCTATGAGAAGGGAAGGATTATTGGGGCTATCTTTTTTCACTGCAGCATTATAGCAGCTGTTTGTTTGTAAATTAAGGGGAACAATGATAAGAGAAAATTGTCGAAAAATTTGTTGGTTGTCAGGATAGTTTGAGCCGTTTCTTGAACAAGTATTCAGGAGATCCATTCAAGAATTGAGAAGAACATAACACCAATTTCGTAGACGAGCGGCTACCAATTTCCAGCTCATCGACTTGAGTTTTGATTCCTTTCGAATTATGATTACTACAGAAGTTATTCATCGACGTATAGGGCTATTACTCACTGCAAGCAAGACTAGGAACCTTTTTTTTTTTTTTTAAAATCCCACTCCCAAACCTTAGGATTAAAAAAAAAAGGGATTTGTTGCGATGTGTTGGTCGCAACTTGTACCCTTAGATTATTATTGTTTTTTAAATTTAGATATAAACTACGCATCATATGCTTCTCCATAAATATTCGTAGGATCTGAAAAAATCATTTTAGTTAGATTTGTGTTTCACAGCAAATGCATAGGGTTTAAAAGGGGAATCATTAAGAGCTTACATTTTAAATTCTTCTGAAATTGTAGATTACAGAAACTTTCAATTAAGCTAAAGAGAGCTTTTAATTATGATCACAACTTGTATACATATTTATGGGTATGATAGCATATTTAGAAAAATGGAATAGATGACAGACTAAAGATTGTGTTATCGACTTACAACCTACTTAGGTTCTATTAGAGAACGAGACAGTTTTTTCAAAATGATTAATTGCACCAACCATTCTTTAAAAGGGGTAGTGTTCTCGCAGAAGAGAGGTTTAGCCTGATGTATACTTGAGGTAAAATCTACTTTGAATTTTTCGTTGTGCTTTTTGTCATTTATTAATTTTTTTGGGGGGTCTAAATGAAGGCTAATGTCATAGTTTAGTTTCGAATCTTTTTCTTTTAAATTTTTTTTTTTTTTTTTTTTTTTAATAATGAATCCTGAACTTCTTAACTGCATCTGCACATACACAAAAATGTCAACGACTTTGTCATCCAATTGTGGGCACTAACCAATGATGGTATCAATTTTACTTTTATTAAGAGTAATTTTGTAACTTTAAATCATTTATGTTAGACCTAAAGAAGTTGTCATACTTGGAAACATTGATAAAATCTACAATCATTTATGCATGTTGTTTAAATGTATAGTCATATTTGTAAATATAGAGATAAGTTATGATCATATTTAGAATGAACAAAAATACAAAACACGAGCATACAAGTTGAAACCATGTACACGGGAGCCTGAAAAATATATAAATAAATAATTGTGCCTGCTTAGAATTTAGATATCTAAATAAATTTTCAATAATGGGAAGGCCAAAAATTTAGATGTCCCCACATAAACTTTCAATGATGGGAAATGATTGTCTAAACGTATAAAGGACTTGCATGCTATAAGTAAAATTGAGATAAATCTTTGATATCTATTTACATACTGTAGCACCCGCCGTGAGCGCTACGATGGGCTCGGAATGGTTTTTCTCGCCTTGTAGATCTGGATCGTGTTGGATAGCAACGTGAGCTTGGATTTCCTGCATTCACATGGGGTAAAACGTGTTAGGCTTCGTGTTTTTTAGAAAGGTTAGCGTACGGGTATTTTCTTGCGGGTTCGGCAACATAACGGCTAAGACGGGACTTTTCGTACACGGGTCAAGTCACAAATCCGGCAACATAATGGCAGCGTATTATGCTGGAATCCGTGGACCCACGTGCACCCACCTTGCCGGGGCGTTAACTCAAACACGCACACACAAAATAAAGAAAAACGGAGTCGCCACTGATCTTTAAAGGGAGATCAGCCCCTATTTGATGAAATAAGGCACTAGTTGTACAGAGCTCGGGTTCCGGCCTTCGGGTTGAAGCAAATATGGAGAAATCTGTCAACCCGAGGCGGTTTACATGGCGTGAAAGGGGGGAAATAAAAAGATTTGAGAGAACGGGAGAGATAGAAAGGGGAAAATGGAAAGAAAAGCGCGTTGCTTGGAGAACATGAAAAGCCGGGACGCCGGGGCGTTGCTGCAGACTCCCATCCTCCCCTCTGGGATGCCTCTCCTCAAGTATGTTGAATGAGAGGGGAGGCTCCTCATTTTATAGATGTAGGAGTGGGCTTTTGGGCCACTTGGGGTCATGGACTTGGACTTGAGTTGGGATCATGAGCCTTGGGCCTCTTGAGTGTTTGGACTTGAGCTTGGGTTGAGATAATGGGCTTTAGGCCTCTTGAGTGGTTGGAC